>JADMLD010000091.1:2446458-3669688 GCA_017589585.1 Phylloscopus whistleri
CTCCTATAATTCAAGTGAAAGATTGCAACAGTGTGGAGAAAAGAGAGGCAGAGGTCTTTAATTGCTCAGATGCTAGTTTGAGAAATATTGAGTCTTTTTACTTTTACTCATTTATAAAACAAATCCATGTTTGAGGTAATAGTCTCATTGATTCTTTGGGAGCACAGTGAGGGCATGTTACCTTCCAGCAGTCATTTTCTGCCAAATTCCCTCAAAAATTTGCTTAGAGTCTTTCACTATCTGTTCCCTTACCTAGTTCAGGAGAGAGTGAAGGAGCATGGAACAGGTCTGCAGCTCCAGTGAGCTGCTCTCTGACCTGGAACTGAAGCTTGTGGCTGACTCCCTGGCACAAATGCCCTGGGGGAGATTCCAGAGGAGAAAGGCAGGGTGAGCTCCATGGATGAACCATGACTGCAGGAAAGGAGAGGGAAATATCCCATGTTCTGCCATTGCTCTTTACCCTGACTCATGTCTTATCCCATCCTGGTAGCAGCAGGGCACACCTAGGGCTGGCTGAGGGCAGAGGGGAGGCAGGGATGGGCACAGGCTGGCACATGTGAAAACAAGAGAGACCCTTCCATTCCTGCAGGGTGGCTGCTGCTCCCCTGGGCACTGTGTGAGCAGCTCTCACCACTGAGTCCAGCAGGACCCTCACTTCCACTGCAAGCAGCAGTGTCTGTGCCCAGCTCCAGTCTGTGCCCAGCTCCTGTCTGTGCCTGTCTCAGGTCCCTGCTTGGCCAGGGTGTGGGATGTGCCTTGTTTCACAAGGGCCACACAAAAAGCACCAGCTGCAGGGCAGCCTTGAGCTAAGTTTGGATGTATTTGTGAAGTACAGCACAACGCCAGTGCCACAGCAGAGTGTGTTCTTCAGTGTAAGGGGAAAGCATGGTGCAAGAACAGAGCAGAGTTTTGAAGTAATGACAAATGTGCAGGTGTTTGTATGGCTCAGATACCTGAGAGATTGGAGGAATCTCTAAAGTGGAAAGAACTATTTTTCTATGTTGCAAAGAAGATTGAGCATTATTTTAGAGGGATGAGAAGGAATGTGATAAGGGTATAGTGAAGAGGTGCAGTCTGCTGCTGAAGATAAGGAGAGGAACTTGGGGAATAATGAGATTTTGCTCTAATCTCAAGCATGTCACTAGTTTCCCTGCATAACTTTGTCTACACCACTTAACCTCTCTGTGCCTCAGTTTCCTCCTCTGTAAAATGGGTGCCACACCCATCTTTTTCAAGTACTCTGAGATCCATGCATGAAATAAACCTGCCAAGTATTTTTTGTTTATTGTATTTCTTCATCTCTAATTTCTACACTCCTAGACTTCAGCAGATGGTATTGCCTCTGCCTACTGAATTGTGATCCAACCAATCTCCTCCCTACTTTCTACAGTCTTAGAACAAATCATTATTGACCTAAACCCATGGCATGTCAAAGACTGGCATAGAGGAAAATAACTGTAGAAATTGATATTTTGGGGCCTCCTCATTCCTCCAAACCTGGTCATGACCACATGACCACAGTTCCTTGGCGTGCCAATGGATCTATCTGCCAAAAGTGGCTTTATTGTAGTTTCAGCGATTCTGATCAAGAAATGGCTTATGTCCATCATAACCTACCTCTGTGTATCCTCACTCTTGGAGACGGGCACTTTGGCCACATGAAACTAGGAGTGTGGATATTTGGAGGCAAATATCTCTGGTTACTGGTAAGTAACCTTCATTTTTTTTCTTCCTGTCTTCATTTGTCTTCTATGCTTTGAAACCACCATTGACCTTATTTACGCTCACCCATAGGCTCCAAAGGCTGGAAAATTCACATCATGCTTAAAATCCAAATAAAACTGAGCAAAACTAGCCAGGCAAGATTTTGAAAATATTTCTGCACTGCAGTTCTGTGTGTGTGTGAATGTATATATATTGTGAAGATTGACATTTCTCAATTTGCAGATGATTTGCTAAAGTAGTTCCAAAATGTGACAAGCTGTCAAAAAACATATATTTCAGAAGAGAAGTAGCTTTCCATATGAGCGCCCATTCCAATCACAAACTGAGGACCAGTTTTTCAATAACAGAAGGTTTGGAGTTAAAGTCAGACACTTGAGGTCTCTGGTTTTAGTTTATATAACCAACTTCATCTGCTGCAAATGAGATTCTTGATAAGAATGAATGAGAACAAATTTGCTTTAGAAATAAATTTGTTATGCCTCTGCCTCCTATTTATACAAGACCTCACAAATCTTGTGGCATAATCTAAGTAACTCAGAAGCTGATTCTTTGATCTTACTCCTATGACTTCTGCTTCCAAAGGAAGTTAAACAAGGTAGCAGGGAGGGGGGAAACAGATAAGCCAAAGAGAATTGACCTGGAGCAGATCTAAAGGGCTAAAGAGATCAAGAGGAAAGACTGCTGTGCAGCTCTGGCTTATTGGGCTCTGCTGTGCAAGGTTCAGTGTAGAAGGATGAGTGAGATTTAAAATTACAATCCCTCTGAACACTGACCAGGCCCTAATCAAGTCAGGTTCTCAGGTGATGGTCCTTCAGACCTCACCTCTGTACAAAGGTGTCAGACTTTCTTTCCAGATCTTTCTGTGCCTGATGAGTATCCAAGCTCTGCAAGCCTGTGAAGTTTCTAGACTGCTCAGCTGTTTCTGTTTTATGCTTTCTTTTTCTCTAAAGCAACAATCCCGCTCATAAATACTATCTGGCCGTGGACCCTGTTTCAGGCTCCCTCTACGTGTCGGACACCAATAGCCGACGGATATACAAAGTCAAGTCCCTCACGGGCACGAAGGACCTTGCTGGTAACTCTGAAGTGGTGGCAGGGACAGGAGAGCAGTGCCTGCCCTTTGACGAAGCCAGATGTGGGGATGGAGGGAAGGCAGTGGACGCAACCCTAATGAGCCCTCGAGGTAAAGGAGGAAAAGAAGCTGGAGAAAATGACTGTGTGCAGCTAGGCTGGATGTGGAAATAATTATCTGGCAATTAAATCACGCCTTGCTCGGTGATTTTTATTCTGGGCTTTAATTACAGTGGATTGGCAAGTGTTCGTGCTTTGTTTAGTTAAAGCAAACTTTATTACCCCAGCACTGAGTGCTGCGAAAGGAGAACAGAACACAAATTAGCAGGGTACCGCTCACTCCAAGAAGCAAGCGTGTAAACTGGGAAACTGATTACTGTTTGAGATGCAGTCTTTGGGGAGAGAAATTGCTTGCTGTGGCTCTTCTCTGAGGTTTTCCTCCATGAATCTCCTTTTTCTTCAGAGTCAGAGAAGAAAAATAGAAGGACTTTTGCCCTTTCCAGTTTATAATTTTTGACGAAGTTCTCAAGATGATAACAGAGATTTGGGGATGTGTTTCTTTTTAAGGCTTTTTTTTCCCTCTGTTGTTTCATCTTAATTGTAAGGATGAATTAATCAGGTGAATTGCCATGTGTTTCAAACATCTTTGGGTTTTTCAGTTGCTGAAAATAACTAGATGATCATAAAGGTACACAAAAATGGAAAGTTCAGTTTCTTTGTATAGGAAGTAGTTTCAGTTAACGTGTAGAAATTAAAAGGATGAAGCTGTATCTATCTTCTCTCACTGCCCAGTGGGATGAGCACTGCAACCATTTGAAGACAGAAGTTTTTTTAGATCAATATTTTATTTTCAGCCTGAGAAATGGACAAGGCAGTGCACCAAATCAAAGCAGGAAAGGCAAGTGAGAAAAAGGCTGCCCTCCTTCCCAACGGGCAGCAGCATCCGTCTGTTCCTCCAAGGAAGCACCCTTCCATTCTGTGCCTTTCCTCTCTAAGGACTCACAGCATGACAGGCATTGAACCTTCCCTATTTTTTTAAGGCTGGCAACCCCTGTGTCTTCATCTGGAAACACCAGATGTTCTTTCTGTATTTTTACTGCAACAGGTCAAAGAATTATAAAAACATCCAGAAATGATACAACATCCTCCTAGTGTTCAGAAAATTTTGGAGGTATTTTAAAAGATTTCTAAAAATTCTACATCCTCATTAGGTTCTTCAGATGAAGAAAGTAATGCCTCAAATTTCTGAGTAAAATTAGGAGATAATTTTTTAATTGGGTTTATGTAATGTATCAGAGAATTTGAATCTAGAAATAAGTTGATGCATTCTGCTGGGTCTTTGGCATGTTTGGGGATTTCTGTGGTTTTCTGTAAAGCCCCGAAGGATAAACCTGCTTGATGCCATTTCTTTGGGAAAACTGTGGGTGGTTGGAGGCTTCCAGGACCTGTGCTCAGGTTGGGAGGGAGGAAGGAACAGGGGAAGTGAACAAATTTCACCATCTTGCAAACAAGACAAAGCCTGCCTTGAAGCCAGGAGCTCACTGCTGCACTGATGCCTGGGTTTTATTTTTGCAGGAATTGCAGTGGATAAATATGGACTCATGTATTTTGTTGATGCCACTATGATTAGAAAAGTGGATCAGAACGGAATTATATCAACCCTGCTGGGCTCCAATGACCTAACTGCTGTTCGACCTCTCAGCTGTGATTCCAGCATGGATGTCAGCCAGGTAGGTTCTTACTGCATTTGTTTCCTCTCTGCCTTAGAAGAGATGGGCATCTATTTTGGATGACTGCCTGGCCACTTAAGAAATACATTACACAGCACAAGATGATAACGTATTTGATTTGATACTGAAATGGGTGAACTATCCTTTTTACTGTGGCTAACACAGTTTATTTATGCAACTATAGAGAAATAAGGTCGAGATAATGGGAGTTATTGCCTTAATTGCCTGTTTTTCTGTAATTATTGTAGAGCTTCCACAATGTAGCATCCATTCTTGCACAGAAACACAATTAGCCAAAGTTACAACTGCACGTAGCTTTAATATTTCCGAAAAACAAAAGCATTGTTTGAAATAGTTGCCATTCATGACTCGGTTTCATGATTTACGCTGATAAACCCCTCAGTGATTTGCTGTTGTTACACGTGGAATTTTAAACACTAGGAGTGTACTTTTCAGTTTCGAGTTTTACAGTAATAATTTGTGCAACTCATAGGTACGGCTGGAGTGGCCTACTGATCTCGCTGTCAATCCCATGGACAACTCCCTTTATGTCCTAGAGAACAATGTTATTTTACGGATCACAGAAAACCATCAAGTTAGCATTATTGCTGGACGCCCCATGCACTGCCAGGTTCCTGGTATAGACTACTCTCTTAGCAAACTGGCTATTCATTCTGCACTTGAATCAGCCAGTGCCATTGCCATCTCACACACAGGAGTTCTTTACATCAGTGAGACAGATGAAAAAAAAATTAATCGGCTACGCCAGGTAACTACCAATGGAGAAATATGCCTTCTTGCAGGGGCAGCTTCAGACTGTGATTGCAAAAATGATGTCAACTGTAATTGCTATGCTGGGGATGATGGGTATGCCACTGATGCCATCTTAAATTCACCATCTTCCTTAGCTGTGGCCCCAGATGGTACCATCTACATAGCTGATCTCGGAAATATCCGCATTAGGGCTGTCAGTAAAAACAGGCCCATTCTTAATTCCTTTAACCAATATGAAGCTGCATCTCCAGGAGAACAGGAGCTGTATGTCTTCAATGCTGATGGGATTCACCAGTACACTCTGAGCCTCGTTACCGGGGAATACTTGTACAATTTCACCTATAGCAGCGATAACGATGTCACGGAGGTGATGGACAACAATGGCAACTCCCTGAAGGTGCGCCGCGATGCCAGTGGGATGCCCCGCCATTTACTGATGCCGGATAATCAGATTGTCACCCTGGCTGTTGGCACTAATGGTGGACTCAAGCTGGTCTCAACACAGACCCTGGAGCTCGGATTAATGACATATAATGGAAACAGTGGTCTCTTAGCAACGAAGAGTGATGAAACAGGATGGACAACATTTTATGAGTAAGAATGTTTTTGGATATATTAAGCATACATTTATTTTTCAAATGGTAGTGAGTAGGCCCCAGACTGGCCCTGCTGCAATTTGTTGTAGGTTTTTCGCTGGTACCGTTGCACCTCAGTCCAGGGTGATGCTGGGAATGGTTCGGTGGCTTTGTGATGGTGTCAGTTGTGCTGGGTCCTTTGGGTGGGTGCTGATCCCCCCAAATCCCTGCCTGGGGTTTGAGTTTGGGGCAGCTCATCCCTGCCCAGCACAAAGGGCCGTGTGCCATGGCCAGAACCCCGGCTTAGTTAAGCTGCTGTTGATGGACAGCACAGCTGCCCAAAGCCCACAGCCAGAGCCCAGCACTCCCCCTGCAGCTCCCACAGAGCTGCCTCTCTCTAGGAACCCTCATGCTGCAGCTTCTTTTGGAACTCAAATTATCTCTCTTTCTGTTCAGCCTCATATATTACTCATGGTTGTTAAAATGTTGATTAACTTCAATGATTGTTCATTCCTGAGACAAGTGAGGAAATTAGATCCCCAGCTATCTGTCAGACCCCTGGTGTAACTTCCATAATTTGTAGATAACCCAAAAGCACACTGGTGTTCATGAGCATATAGATTAAACAGACAGAACTTCCTCTTTAAATGAAATTCATCTGAAGAGATGAGGTTCAAAAGTATGCTAAAAATCTAGAAAAACTAGTCCAATTTTTATTAATATTTATCCTATTCTTAGTAGTCTTATTGCCATTTTTTGATCAAAACAATTTTTAAACGAGAAGCTAAATAGCATATTGAAAAATATATTTAAGCATGGCAAGTCTGATGCCGTATTTTGTCTGAATTAGTTAATGATTAAAAGTATCATTCCCCAAATCAGTGAGTAGAAAATAGGAGTAAGGCTTTATATTTCATTTTAAATGGCAAGCTTATTTTCAAGGTGGCAGACTAGCAATGGCACACACCTCTTAGTTTATTGATGCATTCAGCTTGGCCACCTGTTTTCTCTGTGTAGAGAAAACATAAGGGATGCAGGAAGAGAAGGAGCTGCGTTCGTTGTGCTGGGAATGCCTGCCCTGCACAGCAGGGATGCTGCAGTCGATTCCCGTTGGAAGGAAAGCAGTGCCCTCTCGTGGGGCCCTGCGTGCCCAGCCACTCACTCCTCTCCTCCTGGGCCTTCACGTGGGGAGGGGATCATTTTTCCTTCATATTTTGCAAAAAACCACAGATTGGTTACACCAATAATTCAGTTACGTGACCACACAAAGGTATTACCTGCTGATCATAAGCTGAAATAAAAGCTCGCCGGACTAGACAGAATAAAATTTCATATTATTGCTGATGAGATGTGGATGCCCTTCTAGGAAGGTTTTTTGCTGGTTTTTTTTCCTTCAGTAGGTAGCTCAAGATGCAGTCATATAAATTTGCTATTTCTCAAAACACTAGAAATTAATTATAGAAAACTAAATAGCAAAGTAATTTAAAACTCTACGTGAAAATCCATAAAACATTAAAAAATGTCATCATAAAGTTACCGGTTACAAAACTGATACAACTGCTGTCTGAGAGTCACACCAAGGGCTAAGTTAACATGGTTTATTAGGAAAATTGTATTATGATTCCTAAAGAAACACAGAAGGCTTTGATGTCTTACTGAGATCAGCTGAAAATATCATTGAATGTGTACATAGTGCTGCAGATTTTTTTCCAAGATCAAATAAGAAAAGATGCACAACCTTTGCCTCAGGTCAGTGGAAGTTAAATACCATATTTAGATCTAAATATTACAGCCTGAGGTACTGTCTTAGATAATTAGTAACTTTGATGAGGCAGCAGAAATAACTTATTTCTCTCAGATCTGTACATACATTCTCATAAGCGTAGAGCCCATAGATGAGAGAACCATAAAGACATTATTTAAATTGACTATACAAACCTAAACAATCACAGTCCACAGTCACTCAGTACTGGTTTCTGGTTTCCATTTGTTCTTTGAAACAGCTCCTAAGAGAAAATTCTGTATTCACCATTCTGCAATTTTTTAATTTTTTTTTGTAGCTATAACTTAATATCAATTGAAGATGAAAGAAGTGTTCAGCCAATGAGAGTTTATAAGGACAACAAAATAGTTTTCTGAGCAGTTATATTCATGCATTCACACAGACATAACCAGCACTCAAAATTAATATGGCAGCAGAACTGGAAAAGAACAGAGGTCTTTTAAGTGGTAAAACACTACATGAGCTAAAGTTCTTATGAAAAATTTATGTCAGTGTATTTATATCAACCAGACACTGAAGTGCCATCTTATCTTATTGGGTATATTCCTCTCATTTCTCTGAAACTTTCCCCTGCAAAGGCTCTCAGAATTAAATCTTTACAGTTAATCTAGGTGTGCATCTGCATATGCAGAGAGTTCAGACACAAGCTGTGTCTGTGTGTGTGCACACTCCATACATGGATTCTATAGATAGCATCTGTGCACGTGCACGCAGCTCATTTGCAGTAGGAACAGCCAAGGCTCTTCAATAATAGAACAGCTACCAGCAGGCTCACATGGGGTAATTTAAGCTTGGCTTGGGCATGAAGCACAGATCTTTGAAGCAGTTCCCAGTGGTATTCCTCTTGGTCTAGGGAGCATCCTGAGAGAATGCTGCAGGTTTTTTCTTGAGTCGGTTTTAAAAGGGAGAAGAAACAGGGCTGTATGTAAATGTGTGTGGATCTGTGCCTTGCCCAGCTCTGTGTTGTGTCAGAAGCTGCTATTCCCCCTCTCTGCAGTGCTGGATATGGCTCTGTCCTTCCTGCTCCACCCACATGCTGTCAGGAGCACAACTCAAACCTGAGACCGGGATGCTGGACATAAAAATTGCCTGAGGAAGAGGTGCCACGGTAGTGGCCAAGGGACAGCAGCCCTCAGGGCACTGTCACAAGCCCACTGAAGGGATGCACAGATGCTTGTAGCTACCTGAGAAGGTGCCAAGTGCTCAGCTGTGTCCCAGGGATGAGGCTGAGCTATAGGTGTGGCCACAGGCAGCTCAGAGCCACCAGGCTGGCAGAGACAGCCACCAGCTTTGTGCCTGGTGTCACCCAGGGCTGTGCTGGGAAACCTTTGCCTGCTGGCAGGGGGGTCTTGGTCACAGTTAGCAAAGAGTTGGTGAGGTAGCAGTGGGGAGGTGCTGCTTTTTGTTGTTTTTTAAGACACTGGGATAAAGAAAGATTGTTTGCCCTTGTAATTTTATTAGTAGAAAAGCTTGGGATGAAGCCTTACTCTAACTGAAGTCAGTAAGAAAAGCTCAGGAATTTCAGTGTACCCAGAGCCCACCTCATTTGAAAATGTCAAGGTTGCCTTGTCAGACCTGATTCATCCAGGCTGGTGCTGCTGTCACACACTGAAATAGGTAGAGACTGCTTCTGAAGAAGACACCAGGTCAATTAGTATATTTTTCATTGTAAATTTTGGTGTTTTTACTTCATTAGACCCAGGCTCATGACATGAAGAAGAGAACTCCATGATAATTTAATTGATATATAAATTATTCTTATTATTCAGATAAATGGATATTGTATTCTACTGAGCACTTGTTCTCACATAATACATAAATTTAAAAAATAACCTCAGGAATATGTCACTTAAATTTTGTGGTACGTAAAAGGTTTCTGTTGTATTCATTTTAATTTATTTTTTTACCTTTAAGCTATTTTTAAATAAGATTTTATTTTGATACAATGGACAATGTAGAAATGCCTTCTTTATATGTTGGTATCACTGTGTGTATATATCATTTAAGTAGTGAATTTTTTATATATCCAATCATAATCTAAATAGTCTGCAGCTCTTCAAGGAGAGCCTTTTGTATGTATTTTGTTAAGTGTATCCATCACTTGCTTATAAACTCTTTTATTCTCTACTATTGCTGCTTTCAAAGCTGTGAGCAGCACTGGGGAACACACCCCAGGGCAGGGGTAAAACCATCATTTCTTGAAATAGCACTAGAATATTTTCATTTTTCTGCTTCAACCTCTGTACATCCACATCCATATTTATTTTTTAGACTGCACTTACACTTTGAATAGAGATTTCCAGTGAGTAGCCCACAGCAATCCCCAGGAATTCTTCCTAGGTTAATTAAAAACCCAGCAATGTGAATGAAGAGTTTAAATTAATGTCTCATTTGCATTGCCTAAAATGTATTTGCTGATGGGGAATTTCACCAACCGTTTTTCTGGAAGTTCACTGAGTGCTGCAGAGTCACACTGGGGACACTCACAGTTTTTTCTAGTTTATCCTAAATAACATTGTCTGTGCTGTAAGATTTGACATCCAAGTGTTCTCTTCATCACTCTGCTCATCATGAAACACACCACACACGGACTCTTAAGGGGCCTTATTAACCTTTAAGATTTTTGAAATTGTCCATTTTTTGTACTTTTTCTTTTCCCCTGCAAGACAGATGCTTGGCTGGATCAAGTTCTTCCTTTAGCTATTCTTTTGGAGTGTTTCTCAATATTTTTTTTCTGTGAAGACCTTTATTAAGACTTAACTAAACCCACTTTCACAGATTATCTCAACATATTATCTTTTTTTCAGTATTTTGCTGATATGATAATGTATCTATATATAAGTATGTATGTATCTGTTGAGAGAAACTTGTGACTATATTGAGAAAAATCATGCTGCTTAATCTTTCTTTGATCCTGAACTATTTAAATGAACACAATGTATTATTGGTCCCTTTTAGGTCACATGATGCTTTGTTTTATTGATTTCCTTCTTTGCCTAATACTTCCATTGGTTCTGGTAAGGCTTGTTGTTCCACAGGTGATTTTTTCCTTCCTCCTCAATATTCAGTTGACTGGGTGCAACCATTTGCAATGAATTTGAAAGTCATATATTTTGTGCATTTTAACTGAGGAGCCAATCCGTGTCTTAATTTTTTAGATATGCTGTACAGTTCATGTGGCCTAGTCTGAGGTTTCTGAGTGTTTTAATTGTGAAGCCATGTTGAAAGCTCTGATTTTTTTTCATCTTTACAGCTAACCACAGCCTCCAATGAACTGAGCTAGCTCCATGATACTAAATGTGCTCCTCTTCTCTTCTGTTACTCTCAGGCAGTGCAATGGATTTACCAGTTCTCTTCCAGGCTTCCTGCTCCCTGCATCTCTACATTCCAAGGATGACCAGTTGGTTTCAATCTCTACCTAAACTTTTCCCTTTATCTACACAGGACATTTTTTCTTGCCTTTCTGCTCTCTAGAAGCAGGCGTGCTTTGGTAGCGGCTGGGTGAGAGACTCTTGCACGAGCAGAGAATTGCAGCAAGCAGAGTGTCAGCCTGGAATGCTGATTTTGTTTCAGGTCCCCATTTTTCGTCCCTAAGATCCAAGGGATTGCTTCTTTAGCAAACGTATGCACACAACTAGAGCATACTGCAGGAAAGGGGGAAAGGGTATGATTTGATTTCCAGCAGCATTCCTTCTTTCCCCCCCCACCTCAAGCTTTATACCTCTAAAGAAATTTAACTCAATAAAATCATGGAAAACCTTTTTTTCTTTTTCTTTTTTTTTTTTAATCTTTATGCCTCTGGAGCACTTAACTCATTTTCTAAGGTCTGTTCTGAGTGCTGACTGCTGCACTTTGTGCAACTCCAACCTCTATCCCGTGCTATTCATCTTTCATCTTTATAAGCCAAAATACTGACCCCAAAATGCAGTTCAATACCACCAATGAGATCTAAATGAAATTATTATGTTGTCAAACTGATGTCTTTTTTAATACTTTATGGCAAGTTTATTCCTTGATACGTCACTCAAGACCATACTTAGTTCCCACTAAGTATTCAAAAGCAAATGTGCAGTTTATGCAATTGTTTATTGCAGTGTCCATCAGAAGTCCACTTCCTTAGAGTGAAATGCAACTATTAAAATGCAGACTAATTTAGTAGTTATAATGGTTTGAGCCAAATATCACTCCCTATATTCATAATAATTTAATTAATAATTTAAAATATGCTAGCCTGCCTTTGCACCCATGTAGTTGAGATCAGTATCTAAAAAATACAATTTCATCATTATAGACTCTTTCAAGAACAGAGAAATAGATATGGCCAGGATGTTCTTGAAAATCTGTCTCAGTCTGGGGTTTTTTGCACAAATGTGGTGCATTATTAATACATTGGGTATTGAAATGAACATATATCCTCATGCTTTTTTGCTCTCACTAACTTTTCTATTAGCTATGATCATGAAGGGCGTCTGACCAATGTAACACGTCCCACTGGAGTGGTGACTAGCCTTCATCGAGAGATGGAAAAGTCTATTACCATCGACATTGAGAATTCTAATCGGGATGACGATGTCACGGTCATCACAAATCTCTCCTCTGTGGAGGCTTCCTATACAGTTGTTCAAGGTACCAAAGCACACTTCTCAGCACACCTCCTAAGCACACACACAGCCTGAGAAAGCAGCTTGCTAACGAGTCGTGTCATTAGTACACTTAGGAGCAGGGGGCAACCATGTAAGGTTTGCAAGAAAAACTCCCATAAAGCTTATCCCCAAAATGACAGGTCTTCAGGACAGGTAAGAGCCATTTTGCAGCCCTGCTTTGTGTCAAGTACAAATGGTCACTATCTGCTGGGGAAAGTTAGTCCTGCCACTGCCTCTAGGGTCAGGGTCACTTCATCCACTTGCATATTTCTCTGTACTTCCCTGCAAAATTGGTTCTGGTTTCTGTGCCACAGAGATGCAACCTGACTGCTGGATCTGCTGGGGGAGATCCTTCTGGAGAGGCTCAGGAAGCTTTCTAGTAGAAAAAATCTTCTAAATTTGTACTGCTGCCATTAATTACAGTGTAGAACAATCAGGGCAGTGGGTGGTGTGGTGCCAGAGATGGCCCTTCCAAGAACAAACAATGTTACAGCCCAAGAGTGGCAGGAGGCAGCAGCAACACAGGTTCAGAGTTTGTGTAGAGCATTGTATCTGATGGAGGGAAGTCAGTTATCAAAGATAGACTGAAAGGGACTTGGTGAGTGATGGGGCTTTTTTAATTATGATATAATATCACTGGAATGAGAATATCATCATCAAACAATAGTCTCCTCCTGACATAAATGTCAACATTTATAGACTATTATACCGTGACAGGTCTGGTTACAAAGACTTAATTTCTCTTATACCAGATGATTAATTACGTAGATGCTGTCCTTCTGTCAGGCAAATATTGATGTGTTGCTGACAGCTGCATACTCTGGCACTCCATCCTGCTGAAAGGGGACTTGGCTGTGTCAAACAGCTGGAGAACTGCATGGCCAGAGAAGCACAGGATTGTCTCTGTAACTCCTCTCCAACAGGCCAGGTGTGCACATCAGGCCAGTGTGGTTCTGCTGGGGAGGCAGGGAGGCAGGAGAGGGAACCACTGTGGCTGCCAGCTTGCACTGCTGGAGCCTCACACCTTGAGGATTTAAAGCCACGCTGTAATTCTGTACAAGGCCTCTGCTTGGAGACAGTTTCTAAACAGAGGAAAACAAAAAAGAAGAGGCACTTACTTCTTCCTACCTATAAAGAGTCCAGCAATCATCTTCTTTTTCTTTTTGTCCTGGAGTTTAATGCTTTGTTGTTTATCCAGCAGTTCAGTTTTCAGGAGTTTTTGTTCATATCAGAAATAAATTACGTGGTTCAACACATATCACTGTGCATTTTGATTCACAATTAAGACTGAAGGGAAAACATAATGAAATAAACGCAGTATCTCTCTGCAGGCTCACTGTTACACCACTGTTCTTTACATGAATCAGTAACATCTGTAATTTCCACCATAGTACCACGTAAATGGTAATTGCAGGCTGACTTCATTTAACATCAACAGGAGTGCAATAAAAAACCAATCAAATTAAGCTATATGTTTTCTTTATGACTGGAGTAGCTAAATTATTTTCTTTTCATTATTGCTGTAGATCAAGTGAGGAACAGCTACCAGCTCTGTAATAATGGTACTTTGAGAGTGATGTATGCCAATGGCATGAGCATTAGCTTTCACAGCGAACCTCATGTCCTGGCTGGGACTGTGACTCCCACCATAGGACGATGTAATATTTCTCTACCCATGGAAAATGGTTTAAACTCAATTGAATGGCGCCTGAGGAAGGAGCAGATTAAAGGCAAAGTGACCGTGTTTGGAAGGAAGCTCAGGGTAAGTAGAACCTGTTGTTACAATAATCACCTTTTCCTCTTTGGGCAGAAAATTCGTTTTTCATTTTGAAGGACATGGCTTGTACTTGTTAAAAATGTACAACTCTGGGATTGTCTTTGGTGTGACACTGTTTGAGAGCTCAGCTGGCTGCATGGGATTATCTGCTGCAATCAGCTATAGAGCTGCAGCACTAAAAGCATTCCAAAAGAGATTGGTAAAAATACCTAGAATATTACAGAATCACAGAATGATCAGTGTGCAAAGAGACCTTCAGGATCATTTAGTCCAATCATTACCCCAGCCCCACCCTAATTGCCCCAAACCATATCCCCAGATGGCATATCCCAATGCCTCTTGAACACATCCAGAGACAGTGACTCCACCACCTTCCTGGGCAACCTACTCCAGTGCATGAACACTCATTCAGTGAAAAAAGTTTTTCATATATCTAATCTGAACCTCCCCTGGTGCAACTTCAGGCCATTTCCTCTTGTCCTTTCGTTTCACATATGGCAGAAGAGACTCACCCCCAACTTGTTAAGTCCTTGTAGAGAGCAATTGGGTCCCCCCAAACCCACTTTTCTGCAGATTAAACACCCCCAGCTCCCTCAGCTACTCCTCAAAAGATGTATTCCAGGGCTTCCCCCCGTTTCCTTGCCTTGTTGCTGCAAAACACTCTGCCTCTCAAGGGGGTGGGAATCTGAGCACTTGCCACTTGTAAAACTGCCAGGTCAGACTTATCCCAGCTCCTGCTGGGGTGCAAACACAACTACAGCACTCTGCTGCTGTAAAATCCCCCTACAGACTCACTGAGACAGGCATGTTGTGTTTATTCCCTTTCCCAAATGGCACGATTGGAAAATAATTGCCATAATTACAAAATCGTAGGCACAGGATAAGGAAGACAGTCAGGTCATGTAATCCATCCCCTGCCAAATTAAAGATCTGCTGCAGCTGGATTAATCCCATTCTGTGCTTTGCTGCCCTGATTTTCACTGATTTTTTTGACTGGACTACTTCGGTATGTGCAGTTTTGGAAGGGATTTGAGATACTGGGCAGAAAGCAAATGTAGTGCTGATCAAGCCCTTATCCTTTTAGCAATTCTTTCAACATCACTGAACACAAGATACAGTTCAGTGTGTTCAAGATCACATAGCAAATGCAATATATGTAAGCAATTATGTGGTGATTTACAAAAAAAATAAAAATAATGACTTGGATGTTAATTTTTTATATTTTCCTATTGCTTAGCATCTAATTCCCAGCGTTGAGTTAACATGTCTTTCCTTATTCTCACAAATACTCAGAATGTACTTATTGGGGAGAGGGGGAAAGTTAGACAAAAAAATTGAATGAGATTAGCAGCTAATCCTTAATGACTAGATTTCATGGCTGTGTAATTGATTTTTGATGTGTTGACCTGCAGCAGTTGATTGGAAGTGGAAAATAGATCAGCTCTGCATTTTGACTAGGTGTTGTTCAAAATAAAAATAAATAGGATGCTGAAATGAAATTGCAGTAATCCTAACTCTCAATACTAAAAATTTAATAGAGGTACTTGTGGTAATTAGCTGAAGTTAAACACATCTTAGTGCTGAAACCTTGCCTGAGATAGGCTTTCTTGCATCATGTTTATGCAAATCAAAACAATGCTTTATCTAGCAACACCTCAACATTTAATTGTCTGGTGTTAGTTCCTGTAACAATAATCACATATCCATTTAGCTCTTTTAAATGAAAATCACTATGAGATTATCACAGGTTGAGTGGACTGAAAATGAAATTTGAAAACGAGGGAGAAAGCATAGAATTTATTTGCATTTCATTTATTCTAATTCATCTCTATAAATTGTTCAGTGAACGAAGCAGAGCAAGTGTGTTGGAATGCTTGGGGAGCAGGTGGCAGGCAGGGGCAGCTGCTGCAGAGCTGACAGAGCACCAGGGCCACCTCCTGGAGCCCCAGTTCACAATCAGTGTGGCTGGAGGGGTGGGCATTCTTTGTGGTTCACCTCTTAGCTGAGTGCTTCACCTCACAGTACTCTGAGGAATATTTGCTAGAGCCCATGCCCCTGTGCTTCGGGAGTGAAAGGGGGCTTATAAAAAAGATGGCAACAGATGTTTTTTTAGGGTCTGTTGTGATAGGACAAGGTGTGGCAGCTTTATCCAAAAGAGGGTAGATTTAGAGTAGTTATACAGAAGTTTTTTATGGTGATGTGGTGAGGCACTGGCACAGGTTGCTCAGGGCAGTGGTAGATGCCCCATTCCTGGAAGCATTGATGGTGAGGTTGGCAGGGCTCTGCACAGCCTGTTTCCAGTTGATGTCCCTGCTCAGTGCAGAAGGGTTGTACTGGGTGATTCACAGGCTCCTTACATCCCAAAGTATTGGCAGAGTGTATGAGCCCTCACACAGCAGTGCTGCCTGAGCCCAGGCTCTGCCCATCCCAGCCACACCAGTGTTGGAATCTGCACACCTACCTGGGCACATCTCATGAACCTGAGGAAGGAACTGCACTTCACCTTTATCTTGTCCCACTCAGAGTCTGCTGCTGTTGGATGCAGCACACGTTCAGTGTCTTGCTGTAGTTTCAGATAAAGTCCTGATAAGATTCCTGTCTGAAGAGTTTTTATTATGGTGCAGCATCATGTAAGTGATTTCTGTGGCCAGGCCTTTCCAAGGCACAAAGGGCTCGTCCCTATGGCCCCTTCAGCAGCAGCTGAGGGAAAACCAGATGTGCATGTGGGTAGGGAACAAAAGAGAAAGGGCTCATGGAGTAATCTGCAGTCGTGATCCTTGTGACTGCTCTTAGTGTTCCCAGGAAGGGTGGGAATTAGTCAGCCTGTTTGGGTTTCCATATAATTAATATAATACTGCAATTACAGTCTCTGGTTTTACTTATTTTGCAAATGCAAATGAAGGTACTGAATTATCCAAGCAGGTGATGTTCATGTGTGCATCTCCAAGTGATGTTTGCATGTGTGCACAGCCCTTGGGTGTGTTATTATTTTTAAAACCCTACTAATTTTGTTTTCTCTGGCAAAAGCAAGTAACTGTTACAACGTTTTTGAGAAAAGAGAGGATACCTGGAGTCAGGCTTTCCTTGATGCAGATTACTATTGCAGTTACTGTAATGGAGGGAACAAACCCCAGAAATCCTGACTGATTTATGAAGCTTCAGAAGTTACAAAAAAACCAAAACAAACAAACCCCTCAAAGCTGAAAACTCAGTTCATCATTTTTCTGTAATACTTTTCTTTTTTTCTTTTTAGATAATCTGCTCACCCTTAGGAAATTGGGCTATTCCGGTCATACACTAACCCTTTAATTCTATAGCTAAATGTTTTTGAGAGGTCAGAGCTCTCTTCTGCTGATGAAAAGGGTCTCTGCCGTCAGGGTTAATCCTGCAAAACAAGAGTAACCACTTGAGAAACTACTGATGTTGAGTTTGGCTTCCCTGGCTTTATTTTCATTGCAATGGGAGAGCAGAATATGACTCGTTTTGCCCCAAGGTGTTTTAAGAAAAATACTCTGTCTTTTCTGTGAATCACAAGCCAAGTTGTTGCTGGGATAACCTTTGGGAAAACCTACAGAAAAGAGCTTTTTCTTCCTAGTAATTGCCCACTGAGGAAATGCAAACTGTTAAAGAGATTAATTTCATTAATGGAAAAAATTAGGATAATGAGCGATAATTTGAAATAATTATTTCTTTACAAACACAAAACTGTATTAATTTTAAATGTGTCTGTATAACTGAATTTCTACTGAGTTGGTTGGGGTGGGAATTGGGTTTACCCCTGCCAGTGAATATATCTCAGAATAACTTTTATGTCCTCAAGAAAGGCTCAGGGTTAATTTACATATTGTTTGATGTACAGTTTAATTTTGGATAAGAGGAAACGTTGCATTATCAAAGCCACTGTAAAATATAAGCTTAAGAATGAATTCCCAGAAATTGATGAATACTTTTTAAGTAGTGATTGCTCTGAAATTATATCTAATTTAAAAACTTCTACTTTGTTAATGATACATCTACAATTAAATTACTTAAGAAGCTTTATCAGATTCCAGCATTCTATGGCTTACCCCCCAGTGAATATATTTAGGTATCTCTCATTATAGCACTCTCACTAGAAGCCTTCCCATTTGGCATTCTTATTCTCCTTTGCCTCTGTTTTGCTCTTTTATTTAAAATAAACAAATCTGGCACTGAAACACTTCATGCTGTACTTTGAATAAAATTATTAAAAAAAAAGGGGGTGAAAACAGAAAAATGTTTAACCTAATTATTTAGCACCTTTGCTTTCAACACTAGAAGTGCATCTTTCCCAGCCTCTATGATAAGGATTTTAAGATTCCATCTACTGAATATTTGAAAAGTAAATTAAGAAAACGGTAAATGAATGAATTCTAAGCAAGGATGTTGCACTTATAGAAGCCAAGTGGCTAAACCTCATTAAAGACACAAAAATTTATTCTGTTGTTCTTAGAGTGATTGTAGGCAAAAATGCAAAAAAATTTATGGCAGAAGTACAAAAATAAAAGAAAAATAGAATAAGTAGAAAAATAGAATAAGTAGAAAATATTCCATGCAAAATAATTTGTTCTCTGTACTTTAATACCTAGATGTACAACATGTCTGTCTGTCTGACCGTAATGGAAGGTTTTTACTGTAGAGTATCATCTCTGATATTGCAGTGAGATGGGAAATACCCCAGTAAAACTCAAAATTATTTGAATATCCAACCAAGTAGAAAGCAAAAGGCAGTTGACAGGAACCCCACACTTTTCACAAAGGATTTCCCTGTTGGGCACCCCATTTCCCCCGGCGTGCCCAGAGCACTGAGTGCAGCCTCCGTCCCTCCCTCCCGCAGGTGCACGGCAGGAACCTGCTGTCCATCGACTACGACCGCAACATCCGCACCGAGAAGATCTACGACGACCACCGCAAGTTCACGCTGCGCATCATCTACGACCAGCTGGGCCGGCCCTTCCTGTGGCTGCCCAGCAGCGGCCTGGCCGCCGTCAACGTCTCCTATTTCCTCAACGGGCGCCTGGCAGGGCTGCAGCGCGGGGCCATGAGCGAGAGGACGGACATCGACAAGCAGGGCAGGATCGTGTCGCGCATGTTCGCTGACGGCAAAGTGTGGAGCTACACCTACCTGGAAAACGTAGGTGCTGTCGTGTCACCTCCTGGCACGAGCTGCGAGGACACGCAGTTCTGTTTGGCTTCGTGATGCATAAATCACGCACACAGATTAGCTAAGATTTGATGTATCCCGGCTGTTAACCATCCCTGGTCTCAAAACTACTTATTTTTCAATTAGTCAACTGAATATGACTAATTCTTAATGGGAAATATTTTGTTCATGGTTTCTGTCTTATGATATTTTCCTGCCATAGAATGGCAATAAATTAACACAATGAATTGTGCTTAATTAAGCCCAAAAATGCATGACTAAACCTGACAAAAGGTTCGTGTAGGTAAATTCATCTCTAATTGTTACTTATTAAATAAAGTACGGTAGCGCATTTTTACTTAGCCTAATTAGCACGCTTCAGTCATGAAAGTATCTTAAATACTGCAAAACTGCATATTGTTTTCCCTTTCCCTTCTTGTTGTTCTAAGTAAACCAGAGCTGATGTTCTCTGCTTAGTTTCTCACATATTTCACAGTAACAGTTGTAAATTACAACTGCTGGCAGAAAGATAGATCAAGTCATTTATCTAACTCCTCTGCATCCCCCAGGAAAAAAAAAAAAAAAGAAAAAAAAAGTCCTCCTACAGGGAGGACAGCTCACAGGTTGCTAACCTACACTTTCTCTGGAGCGTCAGCGTATTGATTTCCAAGGAGCAGATCCTCTCATCTGGCAAGCTGACAATATTCCTGAGCAGCTCTGTGCCCCTGACTAATATATCTGATTCTCTTTGTACTCATTTAACATTAGTGCCTCTGCAGTAAACTTTCCTTCAGTTCCCTCCCTCAGGCCACATGCAGATAGCTGGTAACCGTTTGTTGTTGTTTCCCCTGCAGTCGATGGTGCTGCTGCTGCAGAGTCAGCGGCAGTACATCTTCGAGTACGACTCCTCGGACCGCCTGCACGCCGTCACCATGCCCAGCGTGGCTCGGCACAGCATGTCCACCCACACCTCCGTGGGCTACATCAGGAATATCTACAACCCCCCCGAAAGCAACGCCTCCGTCATTTTTGATTACAGCGACGACGGGAGGATTCTGAAAACGTCGTTTCTAGGTACCGGCCGACAAGTCTTCTACAAGTATGGAAAGCTGTCCAAGCTGTCTGAAATTGTTTATGACAGCACGGCGGTTACTTTCGGGTATGACGAAACTACGGGTGTCCTAAAAATGGTGAATTTGCAAAGCGGGGGATTTTCTTGTACGATTCGCTATCGGAAAATTGGTCCTCTTGTTGACAAACAGATCTACAGGTTCTCTGAAGAAGGAATGGTCAATGCAAGGTTTGATTATACATATCATGACAACAGCTTCCGAATCGCAAGCATCAAACCCATCATAAGTGAGACACCTCTTCCAGTTGACCTTTACCGTTACGATGAGATTTCTGGCAAAGTAGAGCATTTTGGCAAATTTGGAGTTATTTATTATGATATAAACCAAATTATCACCACGGCAGTTATGACGCTGAGCAAGCACTTTGACACCCACGGGCGCATTAAGGAAGTGCAGTACGAGATGTTCCGGTCCCTGATGTACTGGATGACCGTGCAGTACGACAGCATGGGAAGGGTGACCAAAAGAGAGCTCAAACTGGGTCCCTACGCCAACACCACCAAGTACACCTATGACTACGATGGAGATGGGCAACTGCAGAGCGTGGCAGTCAATGACAGGCCCACCTGGCGCTACAGCTACGACCTGAACGGGAACCTCCACCTCCTGAATCCTGGAAACAGCGTCCGCCTGATGCCGCTGCGCTACGACCTGAGGGACAGGATCACACGCCTGGGTGACATCCCGTACAAGATCGACGACGATGGGTTCCTGTGGCAGCGCGGCGCAGACGTGTTTGAGTACAACTCCAAAGGGCTCCTGACAAGAGCTTACAACAAAGCAAATGGGTGGAGTGTTCAGTACCGCTACGACGGACTGGGCCGAAGGGCTTCCTGCAAGACCAACCTGGGGCATCACCTACAGTACTTCTATGCTGATCTTCACAACCCAACAAGGGTGACTCATGTCTACAATCATTCCAACTCTGAAATTACCTCGTTGTACTACGACCTGCAAGGCCACCTCTTTGCAATGGAGAGCAGCAGCGGGGAAGAGTATTACGTGGCCTCTGATAACACAGGCACTCCATTGGCTGTGTTCAGCATCAATGGCCTCATGATCAAGCAGCTCCAGTACACGGCCTATGGAGAGATCTACTACGACTCTAACCCGGATTTCCAGCTGGTCATTGGGTTCCATGGAGGGCTGTATGATCCTTTAACCAAGCTCGTGCATTTTACCCAAAGGGACTACGATGTCCTGGCTGGGCGCTGGACATCTCCTGATTACACCATGTGGAAAAAAATTGGCCAAGAACCCGCTCCTTTCAATCTGTACATGTTCAAGAGTAACAACCCTCTCAGCAATGAACTAGATCTAAAGAATTATGTAACAGGTGAGACTTCTTCACATTTATAATAGATAAAACTACAGCTTGGAAGCTGATTTGGGAAAGAAATCCAGCTTTTCCTTATGAGCCCTTTGCTCAATCCTTGCATCAAGTTTGGGCCATCTTCTTCTTTTGGCTATGAAACAAACTGGATATTTCTAATTCCTTGGTAATGCTCTTCCCTGAATGAAGGGATGTAAGGGAGAAGCCATGATGAATTATGGAGGAAAAAAATAAATATAAGTTTGCTTGAATATAAAATTTCAGCACAGCCCTAGTGCTCTTCCTATTGAACTAGTGCTGTATAAAGAAGTCTTCATTCTAATTCTGTATGAAGAAAAGTGAAGTCATGTATAGGAATCACATAGGGTTGGTTGAATCACAAACCAGAACTGCTCAGATCTCTTTCTTTCAGGGCTACTTTCAAAATTAATTACTGACTGAGCCCATGAGCACATTATGAATTAGCACCAAGAATGGATCTAATTAGACCTCTTTTTCCTATTTAACTTTTAATATGCAAACAGTCTTTAGTCTTTAAAATTAAGTCCTTGATGTTTTTTAAGATTATTTCATCCTGAAAGGCTAATAAATGTTACGGATTGTGTAGAGCAAAGAAACAAAAGTAGTTTTGATCACATATGTTAGAATTGGGTAAAACTTGTAACCCTTTCTTAATTAGGAATAATTTTTCACTTAGTAACATCACACGGTACTTGAACTAGCTGCTGGCGCTTTCTAAAAGGAAAGGTAATTAATATGTCTTCAGGAAAAGGGTTTTTTTCAGAATTGAATATGCAGTATACAATAATTAGAGTAGCAATACCATTTTAAAAAAGGAACGATCCTAATTTTAGCAGTAATTTGAATTTCAAGAAAAGTGTGCATTTCCTTCAAAGAAAATCATAGCACGTTTCCTTAGTACATTGCAACCTAACAGTAGGTGTAACACACCACACATTCTAGTGGAGCAACTTTGCAATTAGGAGATAATGTGATTTTTATCTGATAGTGTGAAAATACTGCTGACTAAAATTACCTCATTGTCCTAAATTCAACAAAAGTCCTATTTTCATCCACCACTCTTTGATTTTGATTTTCAACATCATCTTATTGTGTTCTGCTGCATTCTGAAATCGTATTTATTTAATTTATCCATCCACTGGATGAAATCTAATAAGATAAATTGCATTTAGGGACAACACCAACCCTGTAGTCTGTAAAAATACTTAGTTGGTGATGCAAATATTTGTTGCTGTAGGACTGAACACATAATCTTTGACAAGAAGTGATTATGGTGGCACCTTTGTTGTCATGGTTAAAAAAAACCCAACAGAGAACACTAAAAAAGCACCAAAACCCCTTCCCCCCAGTCCATTCTTACTGTTAACCCCTGACACTGCTTTATTTATAGGTTTTGCTGAAAACAAATTCCTGTAGCAAGGGCAGTGCTGCAAAGCACATTAGCTCAGCAAAATAGCAACTGTTTTGTATATAGGGCCTCCTTTGGTTTCTGTGGAATTAGAGCAGCTGAAGTGAATTGTTCAGGAGATACCATTTTACCATAAAATAAAATTGAAACCTTACAAGGACCAGTAACCCTGTGCTGTCCAAAGGTTCAGGAAAAATGCAGTAGGCACTGTGAGATGGGAGATGGATACAGAGACCTCTGTAGAGGCAGAGTATCTTGCTACTTATTTTAGAATCAGAATGGCCAAGAAAAAAACAGACTTTTGGGGAAAACAGGCTTTGCAACAGCTCAGATCACAGAAGTGGCAGTAGCAGCATCAGGAGCCAGTGTGGGCCAGCGAGGAGAGATGGCCACTGGGAAAGACAGGAGAGATTTTTAACCAAAAATTATCATGAATTCAGCAAACAGGAAATGTAAAATGGAGTCACGGACTATTTTTTGTTAAAAGAGTTATCATTTGGATAACTGAAATACATCATTAGTTCTTAATACTCGCTGATTGAGAATTACTGTTATTAACTTAGCTACTTAGCTTTTACAGCTAGGTCTGAGGACAGAGTTTTTGTGGTTGAACCCACATCTGGAACTTGCTGAGGCTCACCTCAGAGCTGAGCTGTAATTCTCCCACACAGCTCCTCCTTTCCCTGGAGGGCTGGGGAGGATATCCTAAATTTAGACATCTGATTTACAAATCTAGCTTCTCACTGCTTTTAATGGAGCCTCCAGAGACCTGGTGACAGCTGGTAGAAGTAGGACATAGAAGAGAAGGCATGTCTTTCCCCGAAGGACTTTGCAGATGTTTTTAGAGTGTTAACCTAATAAAATGTCATTATGCAATACAGTTTATAGGTTACACATAGTAGCCACTCAGAATGTGTCAGAGATGGAACAAGTACTGCATACTGTAAAATGTTTGGATAATTTATGTGCTCTAATGGAAAAGAATGAAAGAGCTGGTATAGCCCTGATTAATTATTTAGGGCAAATTTAACGTAGTGTTTCCTGTGCCTGTTCATGGTTTCCTGTGCCAGTTCTGAAAAGTTTCACACTGTGATATTAATTGTTGCAACTTCAGTTGCTACTTGAAATTAAGGATGTCAAATACGGATTTCCTAAGTTTTTTTATTTCCTCTATTTGTTAAACACACGTGTTTCTCACTTAACTGCTTTCTTTTGATTTTTAGATGTCAAGAGCTGGTTGGTGATGTTTGGATTTCAGCTTAGCAACATCATTCCTGGTTTCCCTAGAGCAAAAATGTACTTTGTGTCACCACCATATGAGCTGTCTGAGAGTCAAGCGTGTGAAAATGGACAGGTAGGCAGAAAGATTAAATTACTTTTTTGGATAAATTTGCCCCATTCTATGTATGGATAGAAGCATCAGCTCTTCTGTAGTTACAGCAGAAGGCCAAGCACTTAATTCAGTGTAAAGTGAAGTGAGTATAGCTACATTTTATACTAATGAACATATGCCTTTCTTGCCAGCCTTCGTTGTTATCACAATTACAGTGTCATTAGCTTGTCTTTTATTGAGTTATTCCTTGATTAACAAGTTGTAACTCGATTAACTTGATTAGCAATGACAAAGGGAGACTTTGTCAGGGTAATTTATCATCTGCTGTACCTTTGGTAAAACCATCCTAATAACATGTTGCAATAAACTTGGGTTGGTACTTGTTTTACTGGTAAAAAAGGGTTCTTCTTCTCACCCTCTAAAAGGTTTTCTTACCCCAATTTGTCATTTTTCTAGTTACAGGTTTTGATTTGCTACTCCACTTAACTTCAGTTACAGTGTTCGTACTTACTTGTCAGGTTAAGGGTGGACAACAGTATATGGGTTTAACTTTTATAATGAATTCAACCCATTTAATGAACTTCAGAAGAGTACTAGGCCAATTCCAAACCTACTCTTTGCTAGGCTTCATCTTTGTGGTAATACAATAGAAATAATCTTATAAACCTAAGCATACCACTTTCTCAGGCTTCTAAGTCATTTGAGAGTTTAAACCCGCTCTTCAGGAATTGCTTTGGTGCTTTTGGGCCCAAATTTCATCTGTTTTCAAAAAAGCTTATATTCATAAGCATTTTAGTTCTATATACTGGTTGAAATCTCTGGGAAAACATGTCCCCAAGTTAAATGCCACCTTTTAATACACTGATTCTGTTTGTTTTCAGCTCTGATTAAAATTGTGCTAGACTTGGGCCTTTCTCATTCTTCTGCTGGGCATTACATGACTGGCCAAAATTGAAATGTGTGGTGCATATGCACTACAGTGGGCGATGAGAAGTATTTTATTTGGCCTTACAGATGGCAAAATGATTTGCTGAATCAGTATTTACCTGATTCTGAATAAGAGATGGATGGATGGTGGATGGTGGATGGATGGATGGATGGATGGATGGATGGATGGATGGATGGATGGATGGATGGATGGATGGATAACTGTAGGTGGTCTTTTGTAGTGTAGAATTTTTCTCTGCATGTCTTTCCTTTAAAAAAGCAAAGCAAAGATCATTATTGGTCTGAAATGAGTATGTTCACATCTGCATCTCCTTTGCTGTTTGTTTTGTTTTGTTTTTCTTTCCCCAGCTAATTACAGGGGTGCAGCAGACGACAGAACGACACAACCAGGCTTTCATGGCTCTGGAGGGACAGGTCATATCTAAAAGATTACACGCCAAAATCAGAGAAAAAGCAGGCCACTGGTTTGCCACGAGCACTCCCATCGTGGGGAAGGGAATCATGTTTGCCGTGAAGGAGGGCCGCGTGACCACGGGCGTTTCCAGCATGGCCACGGACGACAGCAGGAAGATCGCCTCCGTGCTGAACGGCGCGCACTACCTGGAGAAGATGCACTACAGCATCGAGGGCAGGGACACCCACTACTTCGTCAAGGTGGGCTCGGCCGACGGCGACCTGGTCACCCTGGCCATGAGCAGCGGCAGGAAGGTCCTGGACAGCGGCGTCAACGTCACCGTGTCGCAGCCCACGCTCCTGGCCGGCGGCAGGACTCGCAGGTTTACGAACGTTGAGTTCCAGCACTCCACGCTGCTGCTCAACATCCGCTACGGGCCGACGGCCGAGGCGCTGGACGAGGAGAAGGCCCGGGTGCTGGAGCAGGCGCGGCAGCGCGCCCTGGCCGCCGCCTGGGCCAAGGAGCAGCAGAAGGCGCGGGACGGACGCGAGGGCAGCCGCCTGTGGACAGACGGAGAGAGGCAGCAGCTCCTCAGCACGGGAAGGGTTCAAGGTTACGAGGGATATTATGTCCTGCCCGTGGAGCAGTACCCAGAGCTAGCAGACAGTAGCAGCAACATCCAGTTTTTAAGACAGAATGAAATGGGAAAGAGGTAACAAATTAACCTGCTGTCATCCTTTGCTGGATGAATCAGTAGTCGTAACTGTTATCTCCTCTCCTAAGGAGATGAAGACCTAAAGGGGGGCACTAGGCTGAGCTACTCTGGGATAGTAAGTGGCAAAAAAGCTCATATTTTTTGAGTTAAATGCTACTGTTCAAGTGATTAAAAACCACATCCTGAAGTGGACTAAAGCCAGACTGAAAACTCTTAAACCATACAAATTAAAAAGTACCCCTGAAATATTACCCACTTGTTCTGGGTCTAAAGAAAAACAAAAAGAAGGCCTCGTAATGTATTACCTCACTCCATTCACACGTGAGCAAACTAAGAAATCCAAGTGGGCCACTTTCACTAACCAGCTGATGAAACACAGATGATTCAGACTGCTTGTTTGATAAATATCCAAGAGGTTTTCATTTAAAGCAAAATACAGATGCATTTAAAACATGACTTTGGGGTGATTTGTGTGTAGCAACTGGAGGACAAATGAAATGCAAGTGAGAGCGCACTGGAAATAGGAAAGGAAAATATATTTAAAAGTAACAAAACCACACTTGCACTCTGACCCTCCACTTGTCTGGCCTGAAGCTTAACTTATTCAAAGAGGGCAGAGTGTAAAGTTACATTCAAAATGGTGGCTATAAATCACTACAGATAAATTTCATACTCTGTTTGTCTTTGAAGATTTCCATTGTGGACAGTATAACACAGTTACAGGGTGTAGTCTGTTTAGATTCAGTAGTTTGTTGGTATCAGTTCCAGTAGAGCTGTGGGCATTGTGTTACACTATTGCAAATGGGCACCACGTCAGATCACCCTGTACATACATCAGCCAGAAGGCACAATCACTGTTTCAGATTTAAAAATTATTAGTGTGTTTGTTTGGTCGAGAAACTGAGACAATCACATTACAGTCACCACAAAAAAGAAAAAAAAAAAAGAAAAAAAGTCTAATAAGAACTTTGGTACAAGAACTTTTTTGTAATATACATGTATGAATTGTTCATTGAGTTTTTATATTAATTTTAATTTGCTGCTAAGCAAAGACTAGAGACAGGCAAAGATAATTTATGGCAAAGTGTTTAAATTGTTTATACATAAATAAAGTCTCTAAAACTCCTGTGAATTAGTTGTTTTCCATTGCAAAATCTTGTAAAAGGGATTCTTGTCTGGCTGTTTCTAATGCACACAGCATTTTGTATGTGGAAATGACTTCCTGTGCTTCCATGGATCCTGCAGGGGGCTGGTCCTTTGATCTCTGGGCAAGCGAAGTCCTTCACACACATCACCCAAAAATCAGCTTAGGATGCAGGAGAAAATTGGTAAATGCTTTAGAAATGCCCTCTCTGCACCTCGAGACCAGCAGCCCTCAAACTGACGTGTTTCAATTCTGGAATTAGTTTAATTGCACTGAAGTAACCTCTAAACAGTTTGAAAACGTAGTAACATAATATTAAATGGAACACACAAGGCTGTGCTGTGAGCCAGGAAGTCTCCATGAAATCTGTCTTCTTTGGGAGATTGCTTATTTCTACCACATTTAAAAGCAGGAGGTAAGATCAAAGACCCTCTCCTAAGCAAACAGTCACTCCTGGTGATGATAAAAAGGAGCCATCCATCACCCAGAGCCCTGCCGCTTTTATCTCATTTAAGGATGTAGCTGGGGAGCTCTACTTAATTTTGAGAACAGTTTTGCTTTTGGGGTTGCAAATGAGCTTTTTAATGATTCATGATAGCAACAGAGATGCTTGAATTGATTATGGGCATAAATTTACTCCGGGGCATTTTTAAAGCTGAACAGTTGAGTGCCTGTGTGGTGCAACACCTGGAGCACTCAGAAAGCACATCTAATTTTTCTGTGCAAACGAGAGCCACCTAGCTCTGCCCGGGAGTTACACCCACGTGTGCACCCCATGGGCACCCCCAGCCCTCTTCCTCATCCTCTGAAGAGGAAGAATGGCTGCATTTTCAGATGAAGTCTTGATTGTCCATCACTGCAGATGTTTCTCTTTGCTGAAGGACTTGAAGGAGTGTTGTTACATTATTATTTTGTTCTTTACAAGGGAAATCTCTTAAGGAAGTGTTTTTTTAGTGGGGGAATAAAACATGAAATCACAAAGTGGAGACACTTTGCATTATTGCAGTTTGTCAGGATTACCTGGCCCTATCCTGGTAAGCTGCTTAGCTTATATTTTGGGAAAGAATTTTTCTTGCAATTTGAGAAGGTTGAAATGAGAACCTGTCACACACTCCCTGGTGTCCTTCATTCTGTTACCATTCTCCTAAAGCTGAAACTCTTCAGAACTGGGGATTCTGCTACTTCAAAAGGAAACTCAGTTAAGCTAAAAGGGAAGCTTCCTTTGAATATTAATGATTATCAGAGGAGATGTAACAATTTCAGAGGATGCACTCCCTACTCATCTCCTTTGCAACTAACATACACCATCAGGATGTTCTTAAGCAGAGTTTAGGGAGATGGTGCTAAATCCTCACCAGAGATCATTGATCCGGGGCTGGCTGTAGTTTCCAAAGCAGCGTGCAGCTCAGCACAGGCTGTGGAAAGCCCCAGCAATACACTTGAGCTCTTAGGCCCAGCTTGGCATTGTGCTGGACCTGACCGAGGTCATGCCCAGCTCTGCCCCTTTCCCTGTGTTCCCACACAGATCCCCAGCCTCACTCCCATCTACATGGACTACCCAGCTTATCCTTTTGGCAAGTGAACTGCACTTTGTCCAGTGACTTAGAGAACCTCGTGGGGTGCACCAAAGAGATTGGAAGAATTGCTGAATTTTTTGTAATTTTGACAGAAGAGCTCAATTCTCTCGTGTCTGGAAAGAACAGCTGACTGGTAGAGCCCATTCTAAAGAGTTTGCACTTAACAAATGAGGGAGGTAACTGGACTGGCGTGGCCATGGCCAGCTCTCTTATGGGTTTCCTGTTTCTTGAAGCATCTGTTTCTCCCTTTTTCTTTCCACAACTTTCCCTTTCCTCACTACACTTTTCCATATGGAATAGATGCTTAACCTAAAGCACTGCCAAGGAGACGTGAACTGGATTCTTCTTATGAGGGAGTAGTTAAGTGGTGGCTTTAACAGTGACATTGTGTCTGTGTCCACAGCAGCACTGTGTCCAGGACAGAGCAAGGGCACCCATCAAAGGGCCTGGCCTGAAAAGCACTCCTGGCTGTGGGAAGGCACAAAACACAAGCTCAGGCCAGCCTAAGTACCATGAACATGGGTTTGCCCTCCCAACTCACTTGAGTGCAAGCTGAGTTGTTTGCAGAGAGAGCAGGAATCCAAGAATAGGCTTCTGTTCAATGCTGAAACCAGATGGAAAATCAGCATTAGAGTACATTTCCTTTTTTCCCTATTGCATTGCTGTAAGTGAAGGAATTCAGTGTTTACAACTTTGCATTTCAGCTTGGGAAAAAACCCTGTTGTGTTTCCTGACTTATCCCAAAGAGTGGAGTGGCTGTAGCACGTGTCTCAGCACACCCTGCCCCTCCCCACCACGGGTGTTGTGCCTCTCGAGGTGGCACCCGTGGCACTGTGGCCACACGATGGCAGTTCTGCCCACGAGACACCCAGAGGTACCAGCCCTTGCCTGCTGGCACAGCCTTGCCCACAGCAGTCCCCAGCTGTGCCCTGCCAGCCTTGGGGGTTGGTGCCTCTCAGATTAAGGCACACACATTTCCACAGTACTCTCATGGAAATAAATAAAGGGAAGGAACCACTTAGGCCCCCCTTTTTTTTTTCTTCTTTTTTTTTCTTTTTTTCTTTTTTTTTGGTGGTGTTTTGGGGTTTTTTTGCTAGCTGTAGTGCAGTGGCTGACACAAGAGCACACACTGGGCTCTGAGAGTGCACAGAGCCAGACTGAAATCTGCATGGAAGCCTGGCTCTGGCACGTCCTGTTTTCACCTCCCATCCCTTGGGAAATGCAGCCTCTAAAAAATTTCCTGATAGAAAGGACTGTGCCAACACCATTCTGCCTCTGTAAGCCAAGTCCCTGCTCTTCCTGTAGTCCAGGCTCATCACTGCTGTAAGAACAGCAAAGCCTGGTATCCCTCACCTGCCCTGAGCACAACCATGGCACTGCCTTCCAAGGCTCTTCATGCTTGTTGGTCATTTCCTGTTTAAGAGTCCAAGACAACCACACCAGGGTTGAATGCCATTGAATAATTTGCATTAACTGCTTTGTGCTGTAAATTTCCATGAGGTTTTTACCCCTTTGACAACAGTGCTCAAATAAGCACTCAATAATGTTCAAACATGGGAATACATTCAACACACAGCCTTGAGGATACAGCCCTAAGGAACTCCAAAGGTAAAGTTTCAGTCACTGAATTGGACTGTCCTGTGTTCATCTGCTGATCTTGCACAGGAACCCCACTTGAAGGTCAGTAAACTCGGGTGACCTTTGAACTGTGACTCTGTTCAAAGGGGGGATTTTACCTTACAAATCACAGCAGCTGTAATGAAGAGGTACCAGGACCTCTCTGCCTCTGAACTTTTCTGCCAACAATGTAAGTTCCTTCCCAGCCTCTTCCAGTACAGCCTGCAGCATAAAAGTTCCTTATTTACAGGGATTACTTAGTTTAAGCAGTACTCACTGCATTTGAAACCTGTCACTCCTCTGGAAGCAAACTCACTTCTTTGTGGCACCAAATTCCAACGGCTGTGCTACAGAAGAGGGTCAGCATGCACCAGAGTACAGATACTGACACAGCTGGAAAGTTCTTTTACTCTGCACATCTCTGACCTGACAGCAAGATCTCAGAGCCTTAGAGCCACTCCCAGCCCACAGAAAACAGTGAAGGAGCATGGGCAGGTGGCTGTGCTGGTCAGGGTCTGCCTCTGAAGGCTTGCTGCTGCTTGTACCACTATAGAGACATACATTGTATGCTGTAGCTCCTTGGTTAGGTCAATAACACCAGAACAATTGTGTCTCCCTCCCCCTGTATGTCTGTCATCTCCCCAATGAACACATTATATGCAACATTTCAGCATGACTAAGTGGTGCAGTCCATATGTGGTGGTCGACATGGACATTGCACTCAAGGTGCTTCATTAAAATCATCACAAGGCTTCAAGCATCAGCACCTTGTTATTCAAAACTCCCCCACACCTTTTCTCTGGATCTCCCAAGAGCAGCTCCACACAGCTCTGGCTCTGTCTTCTTCAGCTCTGGTCACTCCTTCCTGTCCCCAGCACAGCCCCCTAACCCTGTCTGTCCCTCACACAGCATCTCACCTTTTCTGGCCCTTCCACATCCCCAGCTCATCACAGCCCAGCCAGCAGACTCCAAATAACTTCTTCCCAGCTCACTCACTCTTCATCACACCCATGGCTGGGAGGGCAAGGCTGTTTCCACTCTAGGGTAATTAACACAGCTGTAGCATATCAGGGGGAGACTGCCTTCAGCAGCATCTCCTGCTGTCTCCCCACAGGTGGAGGCACCTGTGTGATGTGCTCAGGTACCCAAGGCAGGCATGCAGCCAGATCACCAGCAAGAAAACAGCTTGGCAGGGAAGGCAGGGACTGGAGCCTGCCAGCCTCTCCCCCACACAGTTTGGGGTCTGCCTGCCAGCACCCTGCAGCCTGCCCTGCCTTCTCCACCACCAGCCCCAGGAGCCTCTTCTAACCTGCTGGATGTGGGGTTTGCACCAGGGGCAAGAGTCAGTGCCCAGCAGATGCCCTGCACCAGCCATGTTCTCCAGTTCACCTGGAGCTCAGCAGGTGCCACCAGCCCTGCCCAGGCTTCCCCAGCCCAGGAATGGGGTGTTGCTCTTCAAAACACACATCTAATGTCACAAGTTAGTCTTCCCCTCATTTCCTTGTTTGTTAAAATACTTGTGTAGCATCTTGGGAAGATTTAATGGTTACGGTCAGGCTACTTCTGAGCCAAGGAGGGGACAAAAAAAAGCAAATAATAAAGTAAAATGTGGTAAAAACACCACGGGAGAGAGCTGTGTGCCAACTTTCAGACAAGCAAATGAATGCAGCCAATTTATAAATCCTTAACAAATAGAATTTACAATGGAAGTGGCAGTTAAGCCATCATGAGTACAGAAGGTGGCAGGCAGTGCTCTGTAATGCTGTCCGTGCTCTGCTGCAGCAGCTCAGCAGCATTGCTATTGGAGAAATTGTATTTACAGAAGTTTTTCATCTGTAGATGACAGCTTTTGGCAGGCTTTAGTCTAATTTGGTGGTTGCACACAAAAGGAAAATCGGCCAGCAGGACTCCAGGCTGTACCACTGACTATGCTGCTAAAACCCAGGCCTTGTGACTGTGTCAAATACCCTGTCCTCAAACTCCACTAGCTGCAACCATCACACAAATGAAAGTAAAATATTAAGAAATATCGGTGCTACAAATCAGTAATTCAACTATCTCATTTTTAGTTGTTGGCAATAGTCACTGACTCAGTAGGCTCTGCTTGATAAATCAGAATTTTTATCTGTCAGAAGTTCTCTGTAGAGACAAAAAACCAGATTCCTACTTGCCTACTTTCTGAGCAAATAGTGAGCCACTGAAAAAAAGCAATATATACCAAACCAATTGATTTTTCTGCCAGATGTGATCTCCGTGACAGATTGATGGAAATTTATTAACCATTATTTTTAAACTTGTATAACTGGGAGTGACTGACTGGCTCCGTTCCTCGCTGCCATCCACAGCGCCCGGGATGGCAGCTGAGGGCAGACCTGTCTCTGCCTCTGCTGAGGAGCTCAGTGCCGGCCCCACGGCCACCCGTGAGGGCTGGGTGGCTCCTGGGTGGCTCCTGGGTGACACCTGGGTGGCACCTGGGTGGCAGCTGCCGGGAGCTGCTGATGCCCCGCAGGGGACAGCCGGGCACGAACAGCTCCGGTTGCACTGGGGCCGTCTCCCAGATGGGTTAAGCAGCTCCCTGTAATTGCAGGGGAGAAGATTCACAGACACACACCCAGCTCCTGGAGCATGTGACAAGGCATACCCACACACTCTGGGAGCACAGACACCTGAACTTCCCAGCAATGTCTGGGGATGATGGCAGTGCTTCCAGTGGGCACAGAAGGGCTGAATAAAGCAACAGAGATAGGGGTTATTTTGGGGTAAGAAACCACCCAAACCTGTTTCGTTCATAGGTGAAAAAAATCTGAGCACACGAAGGTCATAGTCAGGAATTTATTCCCTCACTGCAGTCTTGTTTGCTGAAAGATAAAGATCTTTGATGCAGGTGTACAAAGTGCCAAGGATGGGGAAGGCAGCACAGAGTAAAGCCAAGTGACGTGTTTGTGGCAGGAATCACAAGAGCTGTCAGAGGTGTCCTGCAATGTATCCTGTTCTTCCGAGGCAGAGCTCAGCTGACAGAGGTTTCCTGCCCTCTTAACTGTGCTGGCAAGGATGCTGCCCCGTTGGAGCTGTGGCAGGGGATGGCCTGAACACTGCACTGGTGTAAATATTGACCCATGGCTTGGTAGAACCCTGACTCAGGAGTGGCTGGGCACTGTCCCACAGCCTGCAGTACCTCACCCGGGCCATAACAGCCCTGTGTAACGGCCCCACCACTGGGCACCTGACCACCTGAAAGGTCTTTTCCAGCCTCAGTGGATCTGTGTGATTCTATTGCATCTTGTTTTGTGGACAAACTAGTCAGGGACCTCTTACGACCCACTTTCAAGAAGACAAAACACAGGAATCCAGCCAGCAGGTTTCCTGGTGTGCTGTGAAACCCAGCAGCTGCAGGGGCCCTGTTCAATGGCCACCTGGCCCCAGGAAGCTGTGACTCTCCCCATCTCTCACATCCCTGCTCAGCCACACTGCAGGGTGTGGGGCAGCCTGTGCCACACGTTCCCTGTGCCCTGAACACAGGGACAGATGCCTGGTCTGGAACAAGGAGTGCCAGGACCAGCGGGACCCCGGGCACGGTGCAGCCAACACCTGCCAGAGCAACAGGATGGCTTTGCGGATGTCAGCTGCCTGGCTTTTTTATTTCAGGCCTCCAGCAATGGGTCTTTCAAGGAGTAGTTTGAAAGAAAACAATGGAGTGGCTTTGCCAGTGTTTACAGAAAATCCCTTTCATGTTGGTACAGCAGGTTGTGTGTGCTCTTCCCTGCCTCCTGGGCACCTCTGCTTTACCTGCTGGGCTGGAAACAGCTTCTGAAAGGGGGAAGGTTTCAGGTTACCTCCACAATGAAACATTGATCCAAACTCACTTCTGATCATTCTAAAAAATAATTCCATTTATAAATGGAAAAATATTGACATACAGTTTGGAGGTGGGCAGGATAGGGAAGAGACTTTCTAGAATGGTAAGGGAGCTCTCCACAGAAATGATACTGTGTTTCAAGTTGAAAAAACCTAGAGGTTTTAAATAAAATGTAGTTGTAATTGATGTAGTTGTAAGTTTTAAATAAAATGGGTAAATGTAATTTTTTTCCTGGTAATTGAATTTAAATCCATTTTTCCTCCTATTTCAGTTCAGATGTTTGAAGGTGTTGGCTAAGAGACCAATATTGTGCCTCAGCCACTTTTCACCTTTGAGTTTTTGTTATTTGCACTCAATTAAGAATAGAGCTTCAAGTGCTGAGTAGAAAATTAGAGACTTTTGAATGTATTAGGAAAAAAGAAACCCGAGTATCAAGCAACCAGCTCCTCTCCCCCAAACCAGAGACCACCAGCAGATAAAGGCAGCTCCTGTTACCGAGCAGTTTGTAACCAGCCTGTCGTGGACCCTGGTGGGATTGGGAGGTGCAGCACATGAGCTCGTGCCAGAGATGTTGATCCCAGGGCAAAAAAAAAAAAGTTTTCTGCAGACTTTGTTCTCTGCTCTGTTCTTCCTTTTCACATAGGTAAGAGCTTACCTACAAACCAAACCTTCCTCTTTGCTCATGAGAAAACAATCGCCTGTTTGTTTATTGTTTTACAGTTCAAACAGACTCTGATAACGCTGAATTCTTTTGTTGTGAGTGTAAGTGGTAAAAGGGAGTAAGTTACCATATGCACATTCCTGATTACATTTATAAATTCATATGGTTCAATGACAGGTTGGGTTTTTTCTGAGTTAATAAATAAAGAGGAGTGGACAAATAAAATCTTTTGACTTGAGTCAGAACTACATGCAAATATTTTCTGAGGTATTTATTTCAAAAGCACCTACGCTAAAAAAATTTACACAATTACTTTCTTCCTAAATGGAGTTGATGACATCTGGGAAAAACAGGGTATTTGGTCAGCTTCTTTACATGCAGCCTTTTGCTATATGCTCTACATATGCTCTGAAAATTTGAAAAAAAAGCTTTAAAATAAACATGCCTTTTGGAAGTATCTCTGTGCTGAAACATAAGACTACAAATACAGGACCACAAAAATACACAATAATTTGTTATCACTTTGCTGTTCACTTCTTCTCTTGTAATATTTAAAAACCATTGGTTGATGTTCCTATTGACACATTTCCCCCTTTGAAATGTCTTGAAGACTTTGATGAGTGTTTTAAAAAAGAGAGAAACACCATTATCCACGAAATTAAAATCAGAGAAGAGAAAATAACAGGCGCAGCGAGTATCCCAGTGCCCCACAGAAAGGCACTGCCCTCCCTCCGCTGGCGCGGGCCCAGCGCTCCGGCGCTGCCGGTGTCTGCTCGCTGGAGCGGCACAGCTCTCAGAGCTCCCTGCCGAAAAAAACCACAAACCCCGCACAGAACTGTGGACAGAAACAGCGTTTATTCCTTTATTCTTCATTTATTATTAATCTGAAAGCCCTGTATATAGTGCTGTTCATGAAAGCAACTTATTTAGTAGCCCACACCAAGCCTGGCTTCAGATAAAATGGGGTTAAACAAGGCTCTTTTCCAAATGCCTCACTTTCAGTTTTACTTGTCTTCATTTTCTGCCCTGCTCAACCACTTCATCGGCCAACTGCTACCACATTCTGCTCCGGCCTCCAGAGAATTAGAAGTTCTGACTCCCAGCAGGCTGACAGAAAGCCTGAGAGAAAAAAAAAAAATCCCACAAAATCTGGCACAAAAGTGAGATGTTATTTCTAATTGTCTTTTTTCACTTTTACTTCTCCAGCCGTTCGAGGCTCCCCTCTTCCCATCCTCCAGTTTCCTTTTCCACCCCTGTGCTTGGCAGGGCTCCCCGCTCCATTCTGCTCTTTCAATAGCCGCAGCTCCACAGAACTTTCTGCTTTCCCCCGCGCCGGGCAGCAGGAAAGCGGCGCTGGCCGGTGCTCACCGGGGGAGTGCCGCCTCACACCGAGCCGCCCTCACGCCACGCCGGGCGCGGCGCCCGCCTCAGCTCAGGCCCCATCGCGTGCCACCGCACCGGCTCCTGTTGTGACACTGTGTCGTGAGCTGTCCGCTCAAGCCGAAGTGACCGAAATGTGGGGAGAGAAGGCGGTGGAGGGCACGTCCTCATGAGCTGCTTCCACGCTGCACGGCAGCTGTGCCAGAGCCACGCTCAGGTACGGGCAGCGGCTGCTCAGCAAGGGTCCGTGCCCGCACGGTGGGCACCGTCACCGTGTGGCTGAACCGGGGGCTGTCTGTGCCACCCCAACTACTTTCATAACCCGGCTTCCACATGGTCCGAAGTGTATCCACGTTATAGCCGCCACCTTTCCCTCTGGAACCCACAGAAAGTCACACCTCCGTGGGCTGCCCCGATGGCTCCTGGCTGTCCGCCAGCCCCTGCGGGGAGCCCACCACGGCTGAGCCGGGCCACCCGAGGGCAGTGCACCCGGGGCAGGGGCGCAGAGGGCCCGAGCTGCTGCGCTCGTCCGTGCGATGCCAGCACCGGCCGTGTTCTCCAGGGCACAGAGCGGTCCCGATCCGCCCCCTGCCACCCGCGGTGTGCCCTCGGTGCTTCCCCTCGGAGGGGACGAGCAGGGCAACGCTTCTGGCGGCTGTCCCCGACCCCGGCCCGGTGCTCCGGCCCCGCGGGTCCCCCGAGCCCCAGCGCTGGCACCTTGGCGGGCCCCGCGGCCCCGCCACCGGCCCCGCCACCACGGGGGCTCGGGGGCGCGCAGCCTGAGGGGCCGCCCGGGCCCGGGGGGCGTGACCGTGAGCGCGACCGAGGGGCGTGGCCGTGGGTGTGGGAGGGCGGTGGGTGTGGCCGGGGCGTGGCCGGGCCGGGGGCGGTGCCGCGGCGGGACTGGCGGCGCGGCCGCCGGCGGAGCAGGAAATGGAGGCGTGAGCGGGCGGAGCGGTCGGGGCTCCGCGCCCAGCGCTGACCGCGGGCTCGCCGCCGCCCTCCCGCACCGCCCCGGCCCGCCCCCGCCGCGGGGCCGGCATGTGAGGCTGCCCGGCGGCGGCGCCTCCCTGCGCGGCTGGGCCGGTGCGGCCCCCGCACCGCTGCGCGCTGCCCGCGGGAGGGGAGCCCCGGCGCGGCCCCCGGAGCGCAGCGCGGCGGTGCATGGGGCGGCGCGGCCGGCGGTGCGGACCATGCCGCGGAAGGAGCTGCCGCTGCCCGAGGGCTGGGAGGAGGCGCGGGACTACGACGGGAAGGTGTATTACATCGACCACGGCAGCCGCACCACCAGCTGGGTCGACCCCCGCGACAGGTGGGCGGCGGCGGCGGCGGGCGGGGACCCCGCGGGCGCGGTGTGCGCGCAGAGCCCGGCGCCGCTCCCCCTGAGCCCGGCCCGTACCTGCCGCCGGCCGCCGGCTCCGCTGGGGCTCCGCGGCACGGGAGGGCAGGGCGGGACGGTGGTGGCGGTACCTGCGGGCCTGGCCGGGCAGTGGCGGGAGGGGAAGGATGGAGGGGGCTCAGCGAGTTGTGTCGCTGCCCTTCTGGGCTCTCTCCTCGGCGGGCCCCGGCCGTGCTGCGGAGCCGCAGCTGCGATCGGCGCGGCCATGCGGCCCTTGCGGGGCCGGGGGCACGGCAGGGAGCAGCGGGGGCTCGGTGCGGTGGGGAGGGACGAGGCGGGGTCGCTGAGGTGTCGGCGGGCCCTGTCCCGCATCGTGGCCCACCTCTGCCAGCAGCTACGTGGCCTTATCGAGCTCGGCCATCGCGGAGGTCACTGACTTCAGGGTGTGTCTCTGATCGCCTCTCCTTGCCGCCTTCTTCCCTGCGGTATCCCCTCGCTCCTGCTTGCTCTGAGGAGTTCTTTTCCTGCATCACTCACTTAGAAAAGTAAGATAAACAGAAAACAGGGTGCTGCTCAAGACCGAGGTCATTTCCAAGCAACACTCTGTCCTAGCATGTTGTGGTTCCATGCTTGAGGCAGTCATGGTGAGCCAGAGCACGGGAGCTCGGAGGTGCAGGAAGCTCCGCCACTGGATCACCATTGAAACGAGAAGTTTTCAAATTTCTCTTTTAATGCTTTGTTGGCTGAAGTTCCCAGAAACAGGAACTCAAAAATCCATCCTAGCGAGTTGGAAATTCCAACAAACTGAACTATGCAGTTTGTCATTGATAAATTTCACAGACTTTCCCATCTGACAGTGAGCGTTTTCCTTGTTCTGGGGCAGAATGTGTGATCGCTGGAGCAAGGGCAAGAAAGAACACAAATTCAGAAATCAGTTCCTTGAAGGGGCTTCCATTCTTGGTGGGATGTCAGGACTTTGCCTTCACTCCGTTTACTTAGATGGGTTTTTTGTTAAGCATAGAAGTGAATGATTGTCCAGTTTTACGAGATTTCAAGGAGTGTTCTGCATTCCAGGAATAATCCTTGTGTGTACTGTACACAAATGTAACCTGCTGCCAGCCAGGGCTTTGGAACTCATCTGGAGGTTCAGTTTTAGGAATGTGGTTGAGAAGGGCCAGTAACAGAGTTGTTCCAAGGTGTTTCTTTAACCTTCATAAAAATCGATGGAAGCTTAAATTAGGAATGCTTTCCTGGCATCTTTATTTTGTTCAGAGAATGAAGACGAGAGAGAAATCTAATAGGCCTAATGCAGGCCTGTAAAAATTCCTGTGTGTCCTTGGTTAGTGATTCAAGAATGACAGAAATGACTAAATGGGTGCCTTATTTATCCGTGTGTACTGAGCTGTCGCAGAATCATTACCTGCTCACCACTGCTAGAGGAGAATAATCAGACACATTCTGATAACTCTTATCACATGACACTTGTTGTGCACATAGAAATACACCTGAATACACGTGGCCCTGAGAGTTTTTCATCTGAGTCATCTTCCAGTAGTGCTACCAAGGAAACAACCTGCCTTGGACACTGCCCCTGGAAGTCTGCAAGGTCCTGAAGAGTCTATTGGTCCACAGTAGAACAACTGTGTGACACAGCACTTACCCATCAGCTGGTGGACTGGGAGCTTTTATGAGCTGAAATTCTCCTCTGCCATACTGGAAAGAAGTTTCTCTCCCAAGTAATTACCACTGCCTGTGAAAACCAGTTGGTGGGGGATTTCTCATCAGCTCAGGTCAGAAGAAGATGCCTGCTCCCTGCAGGGGGGTGAACTTGGATTTACACACTGAGCAACTTTATCCCTGTATTTTAAAACTTAAATGTTTGGAAGGTTAGCCTTTTACAAATCCTATTTAAAGTTGCTGCAGCTGAGACATTGGTTTGTGAATTTGCTACAGTGCTCTGTGTGCTGTGCTTACACATTCTGTCTGTAACCCAGCAAAAACCAATAGATATTGGGTAACATGGCTGTAGAAATGCAAGTTTGAGGAATGTGGAAGAAGATGTGTTTGTCAGGGCTCACTCTGAACCCAGTGTCAGTGGGGACCTCTGTAAAACTGATCAGCGAGTAGCAACTGGTAGTGAAAGATAGAACACAGGGTTTTAAACCTTCCCTAAATCTTTCATTCTAGCTTAATTTAGTGGAAGTAAACATGAGCAGGGATACCATCTAGCTGCAGGGCATGGGCCATCCCACTGTTTTGTGACAGCAGGTTTGCAGTCCTGCTGAGGTTGGTTTAACAGGCTGCCAGGGAAGCAGAGCTGGCTGTGGGCACACGGGGGTCTGCAGCAGGAAAGGGGAGCCAGGGGGTGAAAGGTGGGACCTCAGCTGGCCTTGGGCTGTGAAATCAGAAGCTGGGCTGGTGCTTTTGCAGTTCCTGTGTAACAGATGGCTCCAGTCCTGCTGGTGGGCTGTTGGTGAGGGGGGCTGTTAGACTTTGCCAGGAAGAGAACTGGCACCTGGTGGCATGTCACTGTCCTGTGGAGCTGACCTGAGTGATGCTCGGGTGTCTGGAGCCTTGTTGAAGCAGCTGCATGTCAGAGCACTTTCACCTTGTACCTTTTAAGACTCAGGGTAGTCCTGAGAAACCTGTGGATGTTGGAGCATTTTGGGAAATTACCTAAGATTAAATAATCTGAAGAATTTTGTCATTTAACAAATAGCTGTCCCTGTGGTATGGTGTAACAGAAAAGAACCAAGGTACTTTGCATTACAGGAGTTTCAGGTTAAAAAGCTCTAAGGCAATTCTTCTGAACAGGTGGAGGGGAAAACCAAAACCCTGCTGTATTTTCCCTTTTGTAAGAGGAAGCTGGCATAGCTTACTTTTTTGGTAGATCTGTTGGAAATTAGATAATTCAGTAATTTAATGCAGCGTGACAGGCTATCAAACCTTATTGAGCTGGGGGAGAAAATTTGTCATTCCTGGTTTTAAAACTAAGCACAACCTTTCAGGTCTGCACCAGTGCATACCAGTTGGTAAACCGTGCCAGAGAGCTGTCTCAGTTGCTTTCTTAACACAGGGGTTGCATCTGCTCTGGAAGCTGCTGTGCTGGTGGCCAAACAGAAAATACCAGTGGTGTCTCAAAACTTTAGCACCAGCTGCTGCCTGTTCTTAAGCATCAGCATGAGCAGCACTTGCACAGCAGAGTGCCCTGAGTGAGATTTCAGCTTTCATCAGAAGTGAGGATTAGAGATGAGAGTCTCTGTTCCAGTGCTCTGCTGTCCTTGGGCTCTTTACATCAGGTTTAGGGGAACTTCTACTCTCCTTCAGACTGCCTTGTAAGAGGATAAGTTTTTTAACTTCTCCTTACCTTTCAACACAGAAGCTTCAGGATGCACTGAAAATTTGGCCATGCCTGATAATCCATCCCACACTTGAACACTTAAGGCACTCTCCTACTGGCCTGGTGGTGTAAGCAGGTTTTTCTGGGTTATTTTAGATGGAGCTGACTAAACTTCTCATTTCGTTTCTATCACTGGACTCCTGCTGAGAATGAAAGCTATTGAAATAGGAGCAATTGTAGCTTAAATTTGGTGAAATTACTAAACAGCATGAGATGTTTTCAGTTTTGGGAGGCAGCAGTGCCTTAGTTGATGGCCCTTCATTTCTTGAAGGCTCTTGTTGCTGTAAAGGGTTGGGAGATGTTCATTGGGTAAAAGCCCAGATTCTGCATATGCTACCTAAACTCCCTTCCTACTCCACATGGAGGTTTTTCCAGTATGAACCTCCAAGGCAGAGCTTTGGTGAAGAGCTTTTGCCAAGGTTGAGGGCCAGTGCATGTGGTGCCATGTGTAAGATTTGTGTATTTACAATAGTTAGGGCCACTTGTTTAGTCAGGAAGATTCAGCTTTCCTGAGCCCAAGGATTTTGGTGGAGAAAAGCCGTGTGTGATATGGAGAGCACCATCATCTAGCTGTGCTCCTCTAGGCTTTATGAGAAATGCTGCAGAATATTGTCTCTGCAGAGTATTGTCTCCTCTGCATTATTCTGATCTTTAAGCTTTTCATCCCCAGTGTGCTCTGCACTCTTGGTCTACAAAATGCCTTTATTAAAGATTTAGAAATGTGAGCATTGTGCTGAAAATTCGTATGTAACTGTCTACTCCTTGCATTACTTGCTTAAATGTAGAATAACTTTAATGACTGGAGTAAAGCTGCTATAGCTAACTTAAATGTGAGAATCCTTAAAAATAAAAGGGCTGGAAGAAGGGAGGGCAATGAAAGGCAGCAGGAACAAAAGGCGTTGTGCTCTTCTGTACATGAATATCAGTAAGCATAAGGAGAAGAGAGAAAAATTCTCCAAGATAGAAGAGCCAGGGGAGAGAAATGCTCTTTCATCAGTGCCAACAGGATAGGTCATGCAGCTGAAGGCTGCTAGTTTGATGCCTGTTGTTGCCTTTCTTTGCTGATATCTAGCTAAGCACCCTGTCATATATATGTGAATCTGCTGCTTTCTCCTGTTTGCATTCCCCAAAATAGCTGACAGCTTTATAAGGAACAGGCAGCTCAGTGTGTGCCCATAGAAACTGCTGATGACCATTTTCCACAAGTACAGAAGGGACTGACAAAAATGCAGCCTTCAAAGTCATCCAAATGTCACCTCTCGGAACAGGTGTCCTAATGTGTGGGGTTTGTGCTGTTCTCCCTTTTTGCCATAGTAATTGGTTTATGTAGGTGCCAGTGCATAAGGAGACAAGGATAGCAAGTAAGATTATTGTGACACTTGAAATTATTTTAATTTGTTAATATCAAGTGTCTTCCAAGATGAGTTAGCTCAGGATGCACCTGTAGGTTGGAAAAGTGGGTTGGAGCTGAAATCCATCACACCTCTTCAGTTATAAAAGATCAGACTTGACTATTGGGGGGGGGGGGGTGGTGTTGGGTTGATTTTTTTCCCCCCCTCTGGACTCCACAGAAAGCCTGGATATTTGAAGACTCCTGGGACTGCCTTCAGAGCCAGTGTGCATCCTCAGTTGTGTGAGCTCACCTCACACTGGGGAGGGAACTGGAAACAACAGGTGTGATGTTTTTTAGCATCACTGCTAAAGGTGTGGTATGCACATGTGTGTAGAGACAGAGGATGTTGGCAGTGACTTTAGAATGACAAAAAGCATTATTTTATCTTGCTTCTCTATGGAACATGAAAAAAAAAAAAAAGAAAAATGTGAGGCTTTGTTCAGCTCAGCAGCTTTTTAATGCATCTTGGGGAATTCTGAGTCTTAAAGGATCAGAAGTGCTTTTGAAGAAATCTCCCTAAATCACGTTGTTTAGAAATATGTAGGTTGAGCTTCATCTTCTGCTCTGGCAAGGTCATCTTGCTCACAAGTTCACTCCTTTAATTTTGTCTCAAAAACTGACAGCATGTGAAGTTAGAAGTTGCCACTGACTGGAAACTTACTTGGCAATGGAATCAACAATTCCATCCCTATCTAGGTCATATATTTTCATATCAGCATAGTTATCTTGATCTCCATCCAGTGGAATGGCAGGAAATTGGCTAGTAAACTCCAGAAGATGAAGATGTGGGTATGACAGGGGGGAGAGAGGTGGCTGCAGGTTGGGCATTTGGGGCAGGTGCTTGGTGCTGTTGTGTTTGAGGTACCCTAAGCTGCTGCCAGGGTAAAATTCTGTATCAGTGCAGGGAGTGAGGTCCGGAGGCTGGTCTGGCTGAAAAATGCCATTTTGCTGTCTGGGCTTGTTTGCAGAAACAGTTGATCCAGGTTGTGTATGCTTGTGCAGAAGCTCGTGGTGGCACAGCTGGGGATGAGCTGGGAGGTTTGGAGGAGTGGGAGTGGGGCTGGCTCTGGTGGCAACCCAGGAATGCTGCTGAGGGTGCACTTGTGAAACTGCCCCCAGGCACTTGACCTGGTCAGGCTCTCTGCCAGCCCAGCCGAGGAGGTGTTCCCAGGTGCTTAGCTCTGCCCCACGATTTCTGATCGAGTTTTACAGGAAGAATGGATTTTCATTTGCTGGAGCCCATGTGAAACCAGCAATGAGGCAGAGCATCTCCTAAAGATATTCTTTGCAGGGCAGCTTCATAGTTATGGGAAGATGAGTTTGCAGGAAAATTTTCCATGTCTGAATCTGATTGAAATTCCTCTAGATTGTGCCAGAAAATTTATTGGAAGACATGGAAAGATTTGTCCAAAGGAGTTTAATGAAATCACTTGTATGTAAAGAAATGGTGTTTGCTGCGTGGCTCAGGGGGGTTCCTGTCACTGACCCACGACTCCACCTTTTGGGACTGGCTCTAATCTCAGTTTCTGGAGAAGTCTGTTAGGAAATGATTGCTGCTGTGTGCTGCTGGAGGTGGCTGCAGGCTGCCAAGGCTGTCCTTGCTGTGTGCTCAGCATTCCGAGCAGCGTCACCCACGCAGCGCGTTCCTGCGCGCGTCACGGACACTGCTGAGCTCACCTCTGGCAGGAGGGAAATGTCCTGGGCTGGGCTGGCACTCCTTGTGTCCCATGGGACACCTTCAAGCCTTTCTCAGAGACAGGGAGAGACCTTACAGCTGGCTTGGGGAAGCCTTGCTGGTCTCCCTGTGCCAGGGCTGGCTGAACCTGGGAGCCTTGAGTGCTGCACCAGCAGGGCAGGTGTCAGCTGGAATAATTAATCAATAAAGAGGGGTGGCAGCAGCTTGGCAGTCAGGTGGAGGTATGTAGACTAATGCTACTGCATGCACCTGTAGGAGAGCTATGCAGATTGACCACTTCTTTGGAGAGAAATACTTTTCATGCTGGCTGCTTGCCATTTGTGAGACCTGTTTAGTAAGGTTACATGCTTTTTTTTGGCTTTATTTGAGCAGTTTAAGCTCAGTTCTTGTTCACAGAGCCTAAGGTTACTGTTCCCTCCTCCCTTTAAAGATACATGCATAGATAATTGCCTGAACAAACAGTGGGCAAAACTGCTCCCCACAGAAAAATAACTGCTTTTCAGTGCCACTCATTCAGTGAAGTGGCATCTGGAAGACTCTCCAGATAGTCACAGGAGGTTTGGTGTGTAACAGGAAGATGCAAAGAAGCCAAGTCCTACAGCTGTCAGTGTTCTCTGTTTTTTTCATGCTCTTGGATGGGTTCTCCTGGCTTGGTTTGTTCTCAGTTTATGCTGATACTTACGGATTCCACCCCAGCCACGATGTTCTGCAGCATAAGTACCCAACACATTTAAAAAACAGATGAATTGCTTTATCAATCTCATGGAGGTGCTGTAGGGATTAATTAGTTCTGACAAAGTGCTTTCTGGCTGAGATGTCAAACTGATGTTTCAGGACTAATGGTATTGTTTAGTGAAACTGTTTGGTTCTCCTCAAATGCCTAATTACTATTTTAGAAGAATGTACTCTGTGGAGGGAAGCTTTATTGATTTAAAGCACGCAATAAACAGTATTGATTTGCAAGAGGCAGTCATTCATATCTGCTCTGTGTGGAGTTGAGATGTAAGGTGGTCACACAGCTACTTTGAACTGAAATGTAAGTGAAACTATTGCTTAAATGACCCTGCAACAGCGTGCAGATTTCTCATATGTGACTTTCAACTGCCTTAATGGCCTTGTACTCAGAACAAGGGCAGTCTCCTGCCAAGGAGAGGGCTCTCTGCTGTTTCATCCTTCACAACCCTACTCCACAGGGAGGATGGCCTGCAGAGGAACAGCAGTGGGTAACAGAACCTTCTGGACCCTGCAAGCAGCACAGGAAAATGTAGGTAACCCCAGAACTGCTCTGTGAAACCATACTGTGGATAACGTAGTGGTTAATTTTGCTTATGCCAGGCACAGCTTTGGTGTCATGAGCCAGCTGAGCCTCTGCAGCCGCTGGAAGTCGTGCTGCTGGCACAGCTGCACAGGCTGTCCTTGGCCATGCAGCCTCCAGGCCATCAATCCCATGGGACCTCCTCCAGGGGCTCAGGCAGGTTAGCACCATGGCTTGGCAGCAGAAACCTGTCACACCACGGCACCTGAGTGAAGAGGAGGAGTCATCTCCTGACATCTGCATCCTGGACACTGGCTCAGTGTTGGACTGTTTGAAATGTTGGGTATATATCTGAGCTGCTTATCCAAATTATCTCAAAGGGGATTTGGGTGGGGATGATAATGGAAGGTATTTGGCTGTCCATGTGATGCAGCTCTGTGAATTATCCAGCTTGTTTCTTGTGAGGTATCTCAGGCTGGTGGCCTGTCTTGGGTGGCGCTGGGTATTTTTTGAAAAAAATAGTAAGACTTACCTAAATTCTGGTGACCTGTACTGTGCCAAGTTCCAGGTGAGCTTTTCATATTGAATTGTGGGGGTTTTGATGTGTTTTTTGTTGTTGTTGTTGTTTGTGTTTGTTTGTTTTTGTTATTGTTTTGTTTTTTAATATTCTTAGCATGAGTAACATTTGATATTGTAGAGTTTTGGCACGGTTAAACTTGAAATTAAATCATCACTTTGAACAGGCTTTTTGTTGGAGCATGGATGTGGTGATGCCCAGGTGTATTTGATTAGTGGTGTGTTAACCCTGCAGAGAATAAGGGGGCTAAACTTTCCTATTCAGTATATTATTCAACATTTCTCAACATCTGGTCTCTCTCCACTTCAGCTGTCAGTTGACCCACTTGTTTAGATTTTTCTGAAATTCCTTGAAGTCATCTCCACATTCAGCTAATCCAAATAACTTGTCAGCCAGCAAGGCAGTAAGCCAGGCTTGCTATTTGTCTTTTCTTATGTCACTTTTCTTACGTTACACCTCAAGGACTAATCATCAGAGTTAACACAAGTTACTGCCTTGATGGGACTGTTTAATTCTTGTATGGACACATACATAGAAGACTTTAGACTGTTTAACAGCTAGTTCTTAACATGTTTTCCAGTATTCTAGACATGGGCAGATTTATCTGGCAAAGAAATCTCTTTGCAGCCCTCAGTGAGCGTTATTGTGTTATTTTAATCTGTATGTGGAGGGAAGTGAAATGTCATGGCTTCTGCCATGTCCCATGTTTTTCTGTGGTACTAAAGTTTTGTAAGATATCTTAGACTTTTAACTTTTCTGTGTTTTGCTTTTTAAATTTGGATGTGCAAACTCAGCTGAGATGGTCTGTGATTCTAAGTAAGGGTAGATACATTGTCATCTGTCATCTGTTAATTACTTATTGACTGCTGTGTGGCAGTTTGAGTTTGTGTGAGTTTCTCATACAACTGGCTTACTAATAATTCAGTTTCAAAGGTATCTACCTGCTGCTAATGAAAGCATAACCTGAATGGGAATACGGTCTTAAAGCACATCTCATTTGCTTCTCTTACATTCCTTGGGCAGCACTCCTCACTTCCTTTTTAAGATTTCTTTTCAGGAGAAGATTGTGGGGATGGAAGGGGAGAGGTGCATGGCAGGAGCCTGGCGTGGTCATTTGCAAAAGGGTTGCATGGAATAAAATTCTTAGTTTGCAAAGACAAATTTGCAACTGAACTGGTCACACACAGAGTCTTCCACTCAGGCTTGTTTTCACAAGTCTTTTGTAAATGCCACTCTTATCCCTAAAGCAAATGTTCTGTGTTGAATTTTCTCATCTTCATTCTCTATTTGTCCAGTAGTCTGTAGATAATACCCCAGAGTTCTTCCTGGTTTCTTTTCTATCTGCTTCCCAGATGCAGGCTCCTGCAGTTTTGGATGGTAGCTCTGACAAGTCGTGTTGCATCTTCAGTAGCTTGGCTGGGCTGGGGGTCCTTTCCAGTGCAGTCACTGTGGGGTTTTGGGTCAGGTGCTGTGTGGTTCTTCTTCCTGTCAGGAACAGATCCCTTGATGAGTGGAGAACACGTCTGCAGCTGAGCATGCTGCAGGTCACAGCCTCCTTGGGGTGGGAGGGTTTGGTCCTGTGTCAGACCACGTCCCATCGTGTCTCTGTGGCTGCTGCCACAGCCCCGGGCAGCAGGATGGGCCTGGAGGCTGCTCTGGTTTTGTGACCAGAGCCAAGTGGCACCAGGTCCTTGAAAGAAGGTGGCATTTGGTGCAGTTAGCTCCTGGGTGCTGGGGGTTTGCTGTGTGTAGTAACAAAAGTGAGAACAGCCCAAGTGGTGTTCACACCCATAAACTTTATGCTTGGAAATGTGCTTGTGGCACTCGCCTCTGATGGAGTGTGGCATGTGGTAAGCGTTCCTTCGCAGTCAGATTTAATACTGAACAGATTTCCAGTGAAATAACCAAAGTTTAATCATTCTAACAACACCCTTTAAGGCTTCATTGTTTGAATTACTTGTCTGGAGTAGTTGGGTAGTTGTGTGTCTGAATGACAGTGCTGCCTCTTATGCTGCTTTGGTCCAGCTGCTTTGTGACCAGCCTAGATGCCTGTTCAGAGGTGTAGGGAATAATGAGGTTATGTCAGTGTGAATTAGGGGTTTCACAACAACAGTTATATTATTTATGTTGCATTCTCCATATTTATGGAGGGTTTACTTCCCCCTAGCTAGTGGCTTTGCAGTCAAAGGCGAGCTGTTGACCTGTCATTTTATACCTTTCTGTTCCCAGCTCTGGTGCACTCCTTTTTCCAGTGATTGTTGCTTCAACTTTTTCTCTCCCAAGCCATATAACACTGTTGCTTATTTCCCTTTTGGCCATGTTTACAGGGTCTTTAAAGCCTTTCATAAGTAAGCCCTTTGCCTGATGGGAGAAGGAGGTTTGTGGAGTTTAAAAAAAAAAAAGGCAAGGAATACTCTGTAGGTAATAGATTCAAAAAATGCAAATTTGTTTAAGCAACTTCTTAAAAAGAAGGGAGGGAGGAAGGAGTTGAAGATTAAAACCTGTGTTTATATACATGTAGAAGCTAGAGGCAAAGCAATCCATTCATAAATATACAATAGGATTTATGTCATGGTGAGAAGTGCTACATGCATATTCATGTGTAATTTGCAAATCCTTTGGCGATTAAATACTTTACTCCAAACTCGAGAACTAAATAACCTTCTTGTTGAAATGAGATGTCCAAAGGCTCTAATGCTTCTCCAGTGGAGGGGAAAGGCTGGGTGGTGTAATAGATCCGATACTTTAATTTTGACTCTATTAAAAGATTTTTGGTGCGCTTTGGGCATTATTTTATTAGTATAATCAGGAAGTTTTGAACAAAGCATGAAGCAGAGAATTGCAAGAAATATTGTAAAGCCTGTCATGCTAAGAAAAACAAATAGGCTTAGGAACTTGTTAGGATGTTTTTCTCAACTGATTTTAATGTCAAATACCTTTATTTAAACTTCCATATCCTACAGGTAAGCGAAGAGTCGAACTAGTAACAGCTTGGAGTGCAGCTGTCTTAAATAAGTAGCTCTGTGCAAGTGGAAGTGAATTATCTTTAAAGTGTGTAGCCTCAGTTCTTCACTGAGGTGGACATGAATACACTGTTGCCAAGGCTTTAGGTTTTCAAAAGTCTTTAAGTGTTGTAGACAAAGTACATCCTTTCTAGCATCATGGACAGGGAAAAATACTGCTGTGGAGTAACTGTTGCCTGCACCTGGTGTTGTTGCATGCAGCCGTGAGTGCTCAGTGACAGTGCCGCGTTCCTGGGTAGGGTGTGGTGATGCAACTGGTTTATCTTGCCCGTCAGTCATCACACTGAATGATACTCTGAAATGGGACAGCAACTGCCAGGCATCCTGCTGGGAAAACAGAGCTCAGCCTGTGCCTCTAACACCAACGTGATAAGATAGGGTTGGGACTTGTGCAGTTCTGTGCTCTGTGCCTGCCCTCACCTTCCTCAGGATGCTGTCACAGCTGCAAGTGGCAGTCCCGTGTCCCTCTGAGCCACCAGCTGCTCTGCTTGTGCAGCAGAGTGGTGGCCACGTGGCACTGGTGTTTGTGTGTTGCATGGGCAATCACTAACGAACCAGAGCTCTTCTTAAAACTGGGCCTAAGCCTGGGCAGTTCCATCTAGGTGAATTCCCTGTATTCCCTTTGGGAAAGCTGTGGTTTATTCTTGTATCTGGACCATCACAAAGTGTTTCTTACTGCACTCCCTTGGTGTTCCTGATGGCTTAGTTTGAAATTGCTTCTTTTTGTAGCTTTATGAGCTCTTCATCCTTTGTGCATAGTTTGGTGTTGGGAGAATATAAATATATGGATGCTGGATGGGAGAAGCCAGCAGAGTTCTCATATTCTTTCTTCACCACTGAGGTTAGTCCCTCTTTGAAAGATGTGTTGTCTGATTTAGTGTTCCTGCTCCTGTTCTGTAACAGCCCACCTGTGGGATGCTTTGATTGAACTGAACAAGAAGACAGAGCAGTGTACTCAACTCACTAAGGACTATATGTGCATTCTTCTGGCTGGCACAGGTGTAGCAAATTGCCCTTTTAGTCCTGTTTACTTGTTTTTCTCATTCAGTCACAGGTAGTTGCTGCTCCTTGGTGATCAGAGAAGAGCCCTGGATCCCCTGCTGCTGTCTTGTGCTGTGATCAGGGGGCATGTGGCAGAGACACTGTCCCTTTGGTGCCTGGGGGCTCTGCTGTACAAAGCTGTGCTTCAGCCGATTTGAAATAATGTTTCCAGGTAACTGTGAAAAGCTGTTGCTTCTGCAATGAGCACTGAGGATTTGTATCATCTGCCATGTCTGAGCAGCAGTATGTCTAAGCTGGTGGCTGGTCACATAAGGGCATGAAGATACAGCACTGAGTACTTGAAGAATATGAATTGGTGTAGTTCTGTAAGAAGCACAAAATTGAGCTAAACAAACCCAGTTCTCCTTAAGGTGAGTCCTGAGTTGGTGACTTCTTAGCTTTATAGGGTGGGCACTTCACCCATCAAGCAGTTCAGATGCACACAGGGGAATGGCTGGTGTGTGAGGTGTGGTGTTTCTGATTACTGTGACCAGATGTATGAGCTGGTTTTATGCCAGTATTTTTTATTATGTGTTGATGAGGAAAGCTAGAACAGGTAAAGTTATTAATAAATCTCATGTTTTAAATGAGTGCTATACAGGTAGAGGCTGGATGGGAGGTGAATTTGATTTCCCCCCTGTTTTAGTAACTGTACGTGGTTGCCTCTGGATCAATCTCAGAAGGGTGCAGTGAACCATTGCTTACAGTGTTGTAACCACTTGCAATTTTGCTGGTAGAAGAAGTAAAAATCTTTGCCCTAGAGGTTGGTTCTGGCTGTGGGCCTGAGCACGAGCCCCACTGGCAGGGCTGGAGCAGGCTGAGGAGTGACTGAGCCATCCTGCTGTGGGAGGTGGCCATTCCTTTAGCCTGGGTGCCCATCTGACTCCTCACTGATTTTGCTGGCGTGCAGCAATCTGCTCCCTCTCTTTTTGGGCACAGTTTCTGCTGCTGCAGTAAGCTGGAACAGCCCGAGGACTGTCTGGCAGCAGTGACAAGTTGAGGTGGGAGTGACCTTCCTGCCAAGCATGGTTCCCCTGGAAGTCACGGCTCACTCCTGAGCTGCTGTCAGTGCAGTTGTGCTGTGCTTGCCTGGCACCACGGGCGGTGAGTGTGGGTTCAGCCAGGCAGCTGTGTCTCTTGTAGTTTGTCTTTCAAAGCAGACAGCTTAAATATCAGATTGATGCTTTCTCAGTGCTGCGCTGTGGGCTGTAATTCCATCTGCTGCGACACGGTGAAGGTGACACCTGAAAAGGTATGTGCTGCTTTCTGGATGTCCTCCCTGTGCCTTCTGCATGCAGAACTGGAGGCACCATTTTACCTGCTTGTTGGCCTTGCTCAGTGTCTGGTTGCTTGGGAGCCTAGCAAAACACTCAATATTTCTCTGAAGTGCTGCTAGAATTTCAATGTCGTATTTCATTCATCCTGACCACTGCAGTTTCTGCAGTATCACTGCCCTTTGCCTTCACTGCTTTGGAAGCATCTGTTTATGCCATTGATTTGGCAATTATTAGAAGGACATCAAACAAAGGACATTATTAGTGGAAAGCAGGAGTGTTCAAACACCTCTGCCCGTAAGGTCTGTGGTTTTAATAGTTCTGCAGATTCATCACTGATTTTGGAACTTGATAGCAAGTTGGCTCTCTGGATCAGTCTGTAGATTAAAGTTACTAGCAAGGGCAGCAGGAGTGCTTTTGTCAGAGAATTTCAGCTTGATCTTTGCAGGTGAGCTGAACTGTGGATAGTGATTTATTTAGCTGAGCGGGTGGGAGTAAGTTAATATGCATGTTGTGAATTCTGCATTGGTGGTGTGGATCAGCATTTGGGTAGAAATGAATAAAAAGGGTAACACAGTGAAACTGTTTGCTGAAAAAAAATTACTGGCATGGGAGCTGCATTTCATTCAGGTGCTGGTGGTGAAGCTGTAGTGAGTTTAGCAGCAAATTTCAAACCTGTGAGCTCTCATGATGGCTTGCTTAATAGCAGGTGTACGGTGCTGTAAGGCACAGTGTCAGATCCATTAAACACAGCTTTGACGTAAGGATGAAAATGAATAGCTGAGATATTTTAGGTAATTGCCTTGAGCAATAGTGGTGGTTGTATTCCAGCAGCTTCAGTGAGTTATAAACAAGCTTCAGCTGAGGCCAGATCGAGCCACTGATGATTTGCACAGTGCCTGGTGTGGTTTGCCTGGAGAGCAGCACACATGGTGTGTGCAGGCTGTACTCCTGAATTCCTCCTTTTCTGTACCCACAGAGGAGTGGGCGTTCAGATAACACTTTCCACCTCCCCAGCTGCTTTAGTTTTACCTCAAGTGTCTTCAACAAATACTGGTTTTGACTGAGAGAGACTGACTCATTCAGCTGCTTCTTATCCCTTGGCATACATAAAGGCTACAGAACCTGATAGTGATGGAGAAAAAGTGTTACTGAGGGATCTTGGCAAGAAATACTACTTTACACTCTCTGGAAAAAAAACCCAGCTTTCTCCTTTTTTTTATTTGGATGGAAGAAGGGAAGGCACAACGGAGGTAAGGAGGACATTCCTGGACAGGAATGTCTTTCTAATAATGTCAGCTATAAAAAATTCGGTTTATGCATAGGGAAGACTGGCTTTGAAGTAGCTTGTTTTTCAGAACCTTGCTTTCTGAGTTTCAGGGGAAGGTACTAGCAACCTGGGGTATTCCTGGCCCCACAGGAAAATCTCAGGAGTGAAATGTTTTGTGCCTTAAAGCACCTGCAGATCCTGCAACTTTTTTGCTAGGTTGTTTTACTAAGAGGGCTTATTTTTGTGAGGAGAGCATAGGTGTAGGTCACCATCTTCTTTTCCTGACTACATCCCCTGCATTGAAAACTTAGAGGAAGAAAAGACCTTATTACAGATGAACAGGAGTTGAGGCTTGATACGGCACAACAGAAAGAAATGTGATTTCCTACTCTGCTAGGTTTGTGTGGCCTCTGCTAGATTTTAAGAGCTTATTTGATTACAAGACCAACTTGTATTTTCCAAGACAAAGCTGAAACTCTTACAGATTTGTGCCTTCTGCTGCTTCCCTCAACTTGCAGGGAAGAAAAACATGTGAAAACGGAGGTGGTTTGGCTTGACTTGTTACAAAGCCCCAAAATAATACTCTGTGTGTTATGCACCAAATGCTTCAAATCCTATTTTGGAGTTCACATTAAATAATAGGCAATATGGCAATACATAGATTGTAGAAATGTAAAATCCAGTGCCAAATACATACTTTTGAAAGTATAAGCATAAGCTGTAGGTATGTGATTGCTTAGGATAGGGCTGTCCATGCTATGTGGATGAAGTCAGTTAGGGTGGTTAGAGTTCATCAGCATGTTATGTTGGATATTTAGAGATTTGGGAAGCTGAATTGAAATCCTCAGCAGAAGAAATTCAAGAACTGCCAGAAAAATCATATAATCCATGAAAAGCATAGGTATTGCTCTCAGTTTTTGCATGAAAAGCACCTGGATGATTTGGCCACATGCAGCATGGGAGGGAGCCCTGTCTGAGCTGCAGACCTGGGGCTGCTGTCACTTCACCTGGGCTGCTCTGGGGAGAGCTGCTGCCTTGCAGAGCAGAACTGGGCACCAGTAAATGAACTGGTGATGACTGAAGGGAACAGACGTCTCTGGTGTGCTTCAGCATTCTGTGTCTGGCAAACACCTAGGACTGGGATCTCCATCTGGCATGGGCTCAGTCCTCAGGAGTGGCTGCTGCCATAGGAACCGTGATCCCTCCGACCCTTCTGCCGGGATTAAACCCGGGACAGCTCTGGTATCGAGTTCTTTGTCCTCACAACCCATCACCTGCGCTGCTGCCGTGTCCTCCCTAGCATCCCTCTTACAGCCTCAGAATATAGCTTAAACGTTATGCTGCAGCCTGCTTCCAGATGCTCAGTGATAAAAAAGGGAGTAAGGATTTTAACTATCTTTGGGGAAGCGATACGTGCAACTGAGGGTCACAGCAGCCAGTCTGAGCCTTGCAGGGCTCAGCTTTGTATTCAGATGCGCTGGCCTGCGAGCTGCAGACATTCCAGATACTTGTGTTCGTTTTGGCTGTATCCAGGCACGCACTGACAAAGAGCAAGATGCGTGCAGTGAAGTATAAATCCCGTCCTCTAATGACTCAAAGCACTGTTGTGTGCGCATACATGCTTAACAGATTGTATAATTAGCTGGCTTTGTAAGCTGGCAGCATGTATGATTCTCCAGTAGCTCCCTAAAAATCTCGTGTGGTGTAGGGGGTGTATGCGGGTCCTTAAGCTGCTTGTATCCATGCAGTGATGACTGCTGGGCACTAAGAGGGGGCTGCATCCCCTGTGCCCGGACCAGAAGGGCTTCCCACCACCTCTGCCTGTCCCTGAGCCCTGGGCTGGCAGCAGCTCTTCTTTTCCCCTTGGCTGCTGATGCTGGGCTGGTTTGGCTGGCTGCTCTGGGCACAGGGGCTGTCCCCAAGGCAGTCCCCAGGCAGTGCCCTTGAAGACGGGCTCAGCAGACGGTGCAGCCGAGTGCTTCAGTGTGCACAGCCTGAGCTACCACTGGAGCCCGTGAGTTCGATGAGGCACTGGCCCAGCCCGGAACCCGGTTTTATTTGCAGTATTCGTTTAGGAGCGTCAGTGGCGGAGGTCACAGGGCTCACTGCAGAGCTCTGCGGCACGCACACGGAGGTGTTGCCGGCCCGGCAGGGGGAAGGCCGGGCTGCGCTGCCCAGAGGAATGCGACAGGTTGTGCCGGTGTCCGGGAGACGCCGAGGGTGGGAGCAGCACCGGGGCCCAGGGCTGCGTGCTTGGGATTTCATTGGAGCCGGGGAGGAGCCGGCAGGGCAGCGAACATGACCTTGAAAATCCTTATCGAGATGAAAAGGTGCAGTGAGGGAGCGCATTCCTCCGCGCACAGCGCCGGGCTGACAGCGAGGCTGGGCCGCGGCCCGGGACGTGCCTGCCCACAGCCCTGCGGGCTGCCGTGGGCTCTGGCCCTGTCATCCAAGGGATCGGCTGCTGGCCTTGACTGCTTCTATGCTTCTATGCATTTATAAGTAATAATGAGCCTGAAGGCAGTAGCAAGGCGAGCTCTGGCAGCTGGAGAAGATGGGCCACTTTGAGGGGACCAGGTTTAATGATGATTCCGTGGCAGGTGAAGCTGACCTGTGAGTTTGGTGCCCAGAAATGTGGTGAGCAGCCAGACAGCTGATCCCAACCAGCAAGGGGGGCTGTGGTTTTCCCCAGTGCTGCTTCTGTTCCTGACACTCCTCTGTCCCTGGCACACTGTCGACTGCTGCGTGCCCCTAAGCCAGCCGGGAATGGCCTGGTCAGAAGGGTCTGGGTGCTGTTCTGCTCTGTTGCTGAACAGAAGCAGTTTGTGGGAGGGCTCGGAGCTGCTGGTCTGGGAAGAGGAGCAAGGAAAAGCTGTCTAGGGAGAGGTGGGAGAGGTGCTTTTTACAGGAGCAACAAATGCTTAGCCTGGCTCAGTTGCTGATGCCTTTGTGCTGTGGATCCAACACAATTCTCCCTGTCTCCCCTGTGCTAGTACATGTACAGTCACATGCTAATTCAGGTTAAATAACTGCATCTCCTAGAAATTGATCCTTCTCTAAGATGCTTTTTGGGTGCTTCTAATCCTGAAGCGTGTCCCAGGAAAGTGACACTGTACAGATAAAGCAATCCTTCTAGTGCAGAAAAGTAATCAACACTTACTACTATGAATATGTGCTGTAAAATGAAAAATGCTGCATTCCTGGAGAAATCTAAGTATTGTTACAGCTTGACTGTAGCACTTGTGTTGCTGAGGCTGTGCTGCAGCTTTGGAAGCAGATACTTAAAATTCATTGGTTTATGGTGGTTTTTTTTCCTCTTGACAAGGATAGAATAAAACCCGTCTTTCTCCATGGCTATAGGAATATACCCTTGTGTACTGTGTGGGGTTTTTTTGTTGTTGTTGTTGGAGGAATTCAGGCATTTACTGATGTCTTTGATAATTCCTTTCTAAATGCTTAGCTTAGGGCATTTGCATAAAACCTTATTGCACTTAAGTTCAGATTTTTTTCAGTTTTAGAGGATCCAGGAATTTGGATGTTAGTAATGACCTTGGGAAGTTTGTTTTTAGGTCCTGTGGAATGGTGTGGCCTCAGCCTAAGGGAGGTGTAACTTGCCCTGGCTGATGGGACAGTCCTGTTGCTGCAGTACATGAAGACTTGTTTCCCAGAGCTCCCTTGAATGAGCTGGATCAGCCTGCTGAGGAGTGACATGAGTAGTCATGCCACCAGCTCTGATGCTCCTGTGGAAATAGTGTTTGGTCATGTTGAGTGGCAGAGCTGTCGGGGTTGGTATAGGCTGGTATGTGCTGTATCTAGTGAGATTACAGAGAATGTGCTGCATGTCCAGAGCCTGCTTCTGAACAAAGCACAGGATGCTGTGAGCACACCTTTTCTGTCAAAGCTCCTGGCCTTGCTGGCCAGCTTCTTCAGCGCTCTGAGCTTCATGCCATGGCTTCACCTTCTGTTTGCCATGATACTTAAGACAAATCTGGCATCTCTGGCCTTTTCCTTTGGGGTTATCTGGCTTGGAAAGCTGGGATGAAAAGCACCCTGTTTGCTGGGATTCACCTCCTTCATTTTTTTAATGTGGAACAGCTGGGATGGTGGTAGTGACACTGGTGTCTGTGCTGTCAGACAAGCCAGGAGCTTGACTGAGGTACATACCTACTGCATATGTATGGGAAAAATGGGAATAGAGAGAGAGCAAAAAGACACAATCTGTGGACTTAGCCACCTTCACCAGGGTATACTGGAAAGAGGAAGTTTGGTCCTTTGGAAGGAAATTGGTTCCTGTGCTCATGGTCATAAACTGAAGTAAAATATAGCTAAATATTAATAATGAGACTATGTAAGGTGTGTCTCTGACACATACCTGGAGCATGAAGTGTGAGCAGCAGTGATAAAGTGATATGTATGCTGAGTCTCTGCTTAGTGGAAAGAAATGCTATCTGTTTTGAACTGAGGAATAACTGAAAAACTGAGTCCTCAGCTGGCTTGTGCCATTTCTGAGCTGGCAGAAGGACTGTTAAGTGGGCTGGCTTTAAACTACCCAAGATAGATGGGAAGGGGGAATGCAAGAGAGCAAGTGGCGTTATAACTTCCATGTTAACACAAATTTGATCTGTTGGCAAAATATATTCATAGTGGATCATTAAAAATAAACTATGTTTGTGAGAGTAAATCAATCAAACTCACTTGGTGATGCAAATCTCACTTCTGCTGTCCTCAGATGCGTGAGCAGCCTTCAATAGTTGTTGATTTGTATCGACTCCCTTGCAATGTATGAAGTACTGAGCTATGTTTAGTGCTTTGTACAGTTCTGCCTATAAACACAATTTGGCATGATTTTTTTTTTTTTTTGTGGCTTAACTACATGGTAAATCAAGAGTTTTTTACTTTGGATGAAAAAGATACTAAACCTATTAATTTTATACTCTTACCTTCTAACTCTGCATCTCCTAAAGCTTTACTCTCACAAGGTTGTTCTGGAAATTTGTTCTTATTCTGACATTTCTGTTCATTTTTATACAGTATACAGCTTTTCAGGATCTGAGAACATACTGCCTCAACACTTACAGCAACAGTAGTAGATCATAAAGCTCATATTTTGAATTCCAAGTGCTTCTGTGCTTCAGCAGTGCTGCATTCATGAGCTGAGGGCTGTGCAACCTGGGCTTTCTCCTCTTTGGATCAGGAGTGAGCTGCCATGCTTTCATTTCCAAAGGCTGTCCTCAGTGCTAACTCACAAGGCTGAGTCTGTTGAAATAGTTTTGGACTGCCACTCTTGAAGGAATGGCATGGATTGCAGTCTACAGGGCTATGCTTATGCTCCAGTGAGTATTCTGTATCTTGAATTCACAGCTGCTTTGCAAGCAGAAGGATTTTTGTTCTCCTGTGTTCTCCACTGCTCTGACATCATCTTGACCAGGCATCTGCTCTGATTCTTGCAGGCAGCCAGAAATACTCCTGTTCTTACCTGGTGCTGCTGAGCTTATGAAGGCATTGAAGGGGCCCTGTGAGTGCCCCGAGCCCCGTGGGGGTTCATGTGGCTTGGTAGTTTCCTCTGTGTAGCAGGGTTCTGCTCTGTCGTGCCAGATTTCCAAGGTGGCAGGCTGATATCAGATCAGAGCCATGCAGTAATGTTTTCAGAACCGGGCACTGCACAGGAGCTGAGTGGCTGCAGCTGATCTGACATAGGGCAAGGAGCAGGAGATGCTCTTGTGATGCCCTGCTGCTTGCCTAGACTGTGTTCTGTGAGGGATGCAGACCAGGGAGCCTGCTGATGTTGCTGTTGGGGACTGGGACCATCAGATAGCTCTATAACTCAGAACATTTATAATACAAGGACAGCAAGCAGGCAGCCTTACCAAAGCTGCTGTATGGATGAGCAATTAGCCCAGTGCTAGCAGGAGGTGAACCAGGGAGCAGCATGCAAACCACGTGCATGTAAAACAAACTGCTGTGCTTCCCTTGTCCTTTCCAAATAGGTTTTCATACTAGCAGTGCTTGTTTTCTACGCTGGGGAGATTAGATGAGTCCAGTGATTCCACCTTAGGCTTGTCTATTTTCCCACTTCAAATGTCATGTGAATAAAGGGCACAGGAGCTGGCAGGAGGCAGGCTGCAGGAGGCGTTTGCTGTTTACAGACAGAACATGCTGGTGAGAAGTACCAGCATGCTTTTCTTCTGAAAGAATTCAGGTTTGTAATCACTATACATGAAGTGAAAATTCAGAGTCTGATGATGCCCAATTGTGGAGTGAATCCTAAATCTCTTCCCCATCATTCCTGCCTGGATGGTCAGCCCAGTGCTCACTGCACTGCACATGTTCCTGAGTGCTGAGGTAGGGCAATTGTTCCATACGTGCCTCCATGCTGAGATCTCAAATATTTATCTTTTTCTGACAGTAGCTATTGGTTCCTTGCTCTAGGAGCTGTATTGTGGGGGGAGTTTGTCCTATACACCTCCTTATCTTGAGGCATCTTGCCAATATAAACTGCTGCCACCCACACTAGGCAGCCTTTCCGAGAAGCAGGAATGCAGGCTGTAAGAGCAGAGACACAGAGCCTTCCAGTTCATAATCTCCCAAGTATGTCATGGAACTAGTCTGACTGCTTGGATGCTTGGTAGGCAATTTACCCCATACTCTGAAATGACCAGTCCCCTTATTCAAGAACAGTTGACCTTCCAAGTGAAGAGAAAGTTGATGTATTTTTAGTTAATCTGCTCAGGCTGTGCTTGTGGCAAGGCTGCTTTTCATCCTAGAAGAATTGAAAGCAAACTTAAAAACCAATTTCAGCTATTTAAAATTGAAGATGTTTGAATTACTTGCATGGTTAAATTCCAACTCTTGCATGCTTTTAATTCAGTAGTGTTGTACTGTTCTCATCAAGTTGTACCTTACACTTTTATATCTTTTCTGCTTAATTGGTTCAGGAAAACATGCAGGATATAGAGGCTGGCAGGCAAGTTAATGTTGTGAGAAGCCTCATCTCCCATTTCCTGACTTTTAACCTTGAACTATCCCAGGAATTTTTGCATTTGAGTGATTAAGAAGGTATGACTGACCTCCTGCTTGCAGAACCGGTTTGTTAATCACTGGGAATGATCTAAAATCTGCAAGTGGGTTTTGATAGCCTTCTTGCAAATAACTTCGTTGTTCTTTGCTTCCAGAGGTAAATGATCTGCACTGAAAAGACATACACAGGCAAACAGAATGTCAGTGTGTGCAAAGCAGAGCTTGTAAACATGCAGGCCTTTTCAGAAGTGGAAAGAAGAACAAGCAAGCAGCTGACTGCACTGGTGTTCTAGGCATACTTTTTGTGCCTGGTGGGGTCATAAACCATGTGTTATATAGATTAATGCTTCTGTGAATCTGTTTGACTAATAGAAATGCATAAATGCATTTGTGTTCAGAATACCTGAAATACAGACTGGTGCCTGACTTTCAGGTGTCTTTGGTGTCTCCTGATCTCTTTTGTGGAAAATATACTTGGGCAGTAGGTGACTAATTTCTGTATAAAAGAAGAATTTAGATCTTACCTGCTCATGTGAAAGCAGTAGAGGCTCTAATTGGCAAATTACACACAACTCAAGATCACCTTAACGAGGTTACCCTCGTGGCCTGGCCAGAAAACATCGCTGAGTTCTTATGTGTCAATAAAAATGTGTAAAACGATGATAGCTTGGAAAATAAGCTCTGAAGATAAATGTTGGACTTGCTTATCCTAGAGGTGGCCCAATGCATGAAGCATTGGGGGCCAGGAGGAAATGCAAGGTGAAAGAGGTCTTCAGGGGAGAAGATGCTCAATAACCACGGCAATGAAGGCAACCACTTCTGAAAAGCTGTGTCACTGCTGAGGATGCTGGCTGTTGGGGATGGGCTGTCCCATTGCCTGTTCTCTAAACTGCTGTTGGAGTGGGAATCCAAGGGAGCATTTCATGGTGCACACGTGTGTGGAGATGGGGTGATCTTGCCAGCAAGATCATAAAGGATTCACTGCCACACCTGCAGCCTCCAAAGGCAATCCTCCCTGCAGTGAGAGAAGATGCTCCCAGGGAAAACAGTTACTATAGTGACGAATAGCCCTGGTGTGTTTGAGGGCTGGATCACCAAGTTGAGTAATAAATGTGTAGGTGTCTATTTTTAAGAGCTTTTGTGAGGAGGGGATTGCAGACAAATTTTCTAGGACTACAGCAAAGTGATAGTTTTTTCTGTGCTGAAGTTTAAAAATAATCATCGTCTGTCTTGAGAATGAGATGACCTCATTAAAAACAAAGAAGCTTGTATGTCATCAGGAGCCTCCTGGCAGTGATTCTTGCAGCAGCCTTCTGAGTTCCAGTAGCAGCTCTGCTGGAAGTTTGAGTTCCTCAAAACTTCGTGTGCACAGCAACCCCAGTGTCACAGCTGGAACTGAGGTGCCTTTAGCTCGTCCTCTGTCCTGGTCTGTGCCACATCCTGGCACATAATGAGCAATGAGTTTTATTCAAACAAGAAATGAAGAAATGTAAAAAAGAAAAAAGAAAAAAGAATAGAAGCGATTAAAAATAAAACCTGGCTCCAAGCTTCTCCTGCAAAATGCTGGGTTGAAGAGCTGTTTGGTTTTGTAAGAGAATGGTATGAGTGGAAGTATCTGTCACAACTCATAATTGTGTCATCTGGCTTGACTTCTTGCCCATGAGGCTTGTCTGCCTCACACACTTGCTGTGTCCCTGTGAGTGCAGGAGGGAAGGGGAGAGCTCAAGAGGCTGGTAGTGTGCTTGTCAGGGTTTGGTACTCGTGCTGTAGCTGTAAGAGGAGCTGACATGATGGTCCTGAGTGATCCAGCTGCTGCCTTTGTTCCTGGTGCCCTGAGCTGCTGCTCTGGGTACAGCAAACCGCAGGAAGGCCCCTGGAAGGATTTCATAGGAGGCCATGTGATCTGTCCTGAACTGATTAAAATCAGGCTCTCCTGTTGAAGTGGCTTTACTTTGTTGCAGGGTGTGAGGAGCCCTGCAAACACAGGGATTGGGTGGGCTGATGCACGGGGCAGACGCCTGGCACTGAGCTGTTCGTTTATCAGCCTCGTCTCAGTGACCCAGGCACGGTGTTTGCTGAGTGCACATCCACCTGCCTGCACTGACATCCTCATGGCTGGGAGCCTCACCAGGAGCTGCTCGTGGTTTACTGCTGCAGGGCCCCAGTTGATACCGAGATGCAGTAATTACAAAAATAACTTTTCCTGGTTGATTTCTGTTACCCTTGTAGTATTAACTCCAGATTTGTCAGTGGCACAGGCCACCCATCTCCACCTGCCGCCAGGAACCTCTGTACAGCCATGTTTAACAAACCTTCTGTCAATCAAAAACTGGTTATACAAGGATTATTTGCCTTCAGTTTCCCATGTAATGAGGTTTTTGATTGACAACAGTGGAGTTCAAGAATATAGAAAGGCTTTCTGAATCTAAGATGAGCAAGTTTCCATTTAATACTGTTTGCACGTGATAACATTGGCTTCAAGTTTTATCTGTGATAGAAACTGAAGGTGATCAAAAATAAGAAATATAGACTCCTTTCTCATTTTAAAATTATGTGACTTAGAAAATAGAGGTAGGAAGCTAACTTTCTATTTCCTGCTGTGGGAGTGGGATTTGGACATCATTTGCTGTACAAATAGTCGAGCTACTGTGGGCAAACATTTTGCAAAGATGGAAGTGTCTTGGAATGTTCACCATGGCTGATGGTGAGCAGTGGCTTTACCCTCGACCTGCCTCTGCCAGAAGACTGTCAGATGCTCCTCAGATTAGGAAATTGGGTGATGCTGTTCTCTTCTACCTCTGTTACCAGGATTAGTTTCTGAAACAGCGACCTTGCCCTGCTGTGTGTGGTGGTTGCTGTGGGTACCTGTTTTCCAGGTGTCCTAATGAGCAATTGCACTTGTTCAAATAAATCTGAATTTCTTGAATTAAATGAAGTTTTAAAATTATATACTAGAAGCTGAGAAAATATGATGGAAATGGATAAATGTAAGTTGATAGGTCTTTTTCAAAATACTAAATATTCCTAATAATGACCCCAATTAAAAGAGACCTATGAGGGAATGGCAGTCATGGGTGTGATGAATGTGAGATATGGGTGAGTTCCTATGAGATGAAGGTGTGGGTTACTTTTGGGTGAGCTAGAAGGCCAGAGTTAGGCTATGATTTACAAATATCTTCTCTAGCTCAGGCTAGTTTCTCTTGTAGAGCTCCTACAAGCTCAGCCTCCAGCTTAGAAGCAGATGAAGCACTTGAGGATTAGTTCAGGCCTAGCTAACTGAACAGTTCAGGTCTGATGGGTGTCAGAGCAAAGGGAGCACGGCTGGAAGATGCAAAGAAACTCTTGTCCCAAAGTGTCATCTCTTTTAACTAGGCCAGTTTGGGTTTCATAAAACATGCTATATGTACAGACCTTAAGGTTTAGCCCCTTGGTTCCCTCTTTGTGACTGGAGATCAGAAGCCTTAGAGTCAGGATTTTCTGAGCTTTTGGGTGCATTGCTTTCATGTGAAAACTGGGTGAATGCATCTGAAGGTTTCCCTAAGGAGGGAGGATAAGGAATGCACAAACCATTTTGCAGGTTTCCTTCCTCAGTTACAGGCACGGTGGTGAAAGGGCTCCATTTTTGTGCATTGCTGCTTTGAGTCCAGCTGCAGGGAGGACCTATTGTGTGGTAATGTGGTTTGACTGAGCTGATGAGATTTTTTTGAAGGCAGCTAGGAAGCTTTGTGAATTGAAAAGGAGATGTTTCAAAGGAATAGTCCTGCAGATGTGTCCTAGCTTTAACTTCCCACATGCGGAGGAGCAGTCCTGTTTTATGCAGCAGTAATGCACTAACTAAATCATGTCCTGCTGTGAGAAAGAAGCTTCTCCTTTTGCTCTTTAATCCGTCATTGTGAGTATGCTTGGGGAAACACTGCATTTTGGATCCCTTCTGGAAAATTGGTTTATTTTTGTCTTCATAACAGCCCCTAAAATCATATCTTAAAACAAGGAAATAATCTCTTTTTTCTTTTTATGCTGTATTAAAAGTCTTGCTACACCACGTATTACGTGTCTTTCATCTAATTGAACCATTGCTACTTTGATTTGTGCCTGTTTTTCCCACAACAGCTAGAGAAAGGAGCTTAGAAAAGGAAGTAATATGGTTATGAAGCTGCAGTTACTTGGGGAAATAGCTATTTTGTCTATAACAAGTGGAATTACACTCTTAGTTATAAAACTAATTATTATTCTGTTTGCTAGTTGAATGACGGATTTCTCCTCTGTACAAATGGGATAGTTGGAAGCTTTGGGCAGCCAAGGAGGGCATTAGTCTGTGCTTGGTGATGGGTGCTCCTTGTGAGATATGCTGAAAATATTAGTCTCAAAAGTGAAATAATTGTCTGTTTCTGAGCCCTAGTAACTGGCAGGTCTCCAGTTGGCTTGTGTCATTGCTATAGCAGACTGATCCTGCCTTGCTTTTTTCTTCCTTTTTCCAAAGCTCTAACTGAAAGAACTGGCTGGATGTAGTTCATGCATTGCATTTCATATGGAAAATAGGAATAAGCATCCTTCAGTTGCTTGGTCCTGGCTTCCTATTGAGTCTGACAGTTTCTGAGCAGTTTTATAAGGAATTCAGCTGCTTCTAACAAAATAGAACTGGACAAAAGCTGAACAGAAGCTTTATAAGTTTGGTGTTACACTTTGGAGCACCAAAGTTGGCACTACAGTGCCATTCCCTGATGAAAGTATTCCAGAGACCTGGGGCTGATAGTGCAGCTCCACACTGGTTTTGGTATTTTACCAAGACAGCGTTTAATATTAATATTAGGTATGATTCTTGAACAGAATTCTGCAAGAAACTCCACTTAGTGTGTAACACAGATTAATTTACTAAGGTGTGTTTTATGTCTGCAGCACACCCTCACCTAATGTACTTCAAGTATGGGTTTACTTGCTGCTCCATGTTGAAGGATTCTTGCGTGGCTCACTCACCAAAAATGTTGAGCACTGTAGCTGAGACATGGGAGGTGCATGGCTCTTGGTTTAATCACCCTGCAGGGCTGAGTGTGCAATGCCAGGGCCTGCAAACCCAGCATGGATGCACCTCTGCTTACAAAGCTCTCTACAGAAGTGGCAGAGCAGCACTCATGCCACAAATTCACAGCAGTATTTAGAGTGCTACTGACCAAATGATGCCCTTGGAAAAGACCCCTTGGACTTCCTGTGGCCTTGCAGCCCCACCTTGATTCCCGGGGCAGTTGTGGGCACCACAATATAAACAAAAACATTAAACCATTAGAGAGCATCCAGAGGACAGCTGGGAGGATGGTGAAGGGTCTGGAGGGGGGGTCTCCTCTGTGTGAGGAGTGGCTGAGGGCACTTGGTTTGCTCAGCCTGGAGAAGAGGAGGCTGAGGGGAGACCTCACTGTGCTCTGCAGCTTCCTCTTGAGGGGAGCAGATCTGTACCATGGCCACTGGCAGGACTTGAGGAAACTGCATAAGGCTGAGCCTGGAGCTTCAGGTTGAACAGAGGAAAATGTGTTTTCAGCCAGAGGGTGGTGGGACACTGCCCAGGCTCAGCATATTTCATGGTTCTATGATCCCAGCATGACTGTGCCCCTCTCAGGGGTGGGAGCAGGTCCATCCAGTTCAGCATTTAGCACTGTGCCCTCCTTCTTCCCTACCTGTGCTGCTTCCACATGAACCACTATCGTTAAATAAAAGCAGATGCCATTTTCAGAGAGGGTGAAAGTGTTAACCCTGGTGTTTAACTTAGCATTGCCAACACGTTTGCTACAGCACTTTCATCTCTGTTATCTCCAGAGAGTGGCTTGTATCTGACCTTGCTCTGCATTTTTACCCTTGTGCATCTTTGATTTGATCAACTCAGAGCAGCACATATTGGGTACTCAGGCTGGGGAGACAGCTTGATCCACAGGGAAGAACATGTGATAAGGGATAGCAATCACAAGCATTGAGATTCTATTTTATTTTCAGGTAATCTCTATTTTCTATACAAACACACTTTTGGTACACAGTCTAGATTAAGAACTGTAAAAATAAACCCTTCAGTGAAACTTTATTGAGAAAGTTTCACAGTTCTATGTTGTGAAGCTCTGAGTTCTTTTGCACTTTAAAGCTTTAAATTAAATTGAAATTTTCTGAGAGACTAGTGGTTGAAACTCTGCTTCATATGGCAAAGGCAATGTGTTGAAAGGGAAATGCAACAGCAGGTAAATTAGAAGTGTTAGTGGTTTACATGACTTTTACAAAAATGTTCCCACCCCCATTCTTACTGCATACCAGACTTACAGGTCATATTTAGTGGGAATTAGGTTAGTTGATAAATGTTGATTTTATGTTGAACCTCTTCTGGTTGAAGGCTTTTTTCTTAAAATTCCTCTTAACAATGAGTGACTGTAAGATGTTAATACGGGAGTACCAGCTGGTTCTCAGTGCCTCCAGATGACATCTGCTCAGAGCTCAGTGAAACTCTTTGTCTGTCAGCCCTCCTCAATTACCTTTGGCTAGGGAAGACTTGCTGGAAGCTGTTCAGTCTCGTGCAGTGGGTTGCAGACGTGCTCTGTGTCCCCCTCTGCCTCCCTGTGATGTGCTGCTTGCGTGTGGCAGAGCTGGGTACAGCTTTGTAGGTGCTTGCTCACCCCTTGGCTCTCAGTGAGTGCCTGCCTAGAGGGACTGTGGTGGTGCACAGCGTGTCCTGTGCTCTCTGCCACAAGGGCTTCTCTGGGAAGTCAGACTCAGCCCCTTGCACATACACCACACAGAGCACTGGGCTTGTGTGGTGGATCTCTGGGCCTCTGGCATATTGTGCTTTTGGCAGCTGGGGGTGTGAGGCACCTGCAAGATTAATTCCTCCTGGCTTGTGCCTCCCTGCAGTGCTGTTTGTAGCTTTGTTGGTGCAAGCTGAACCTCATTAACTCCGAGTCAAAGGGAGGAAAGGGACATGGTTTCGGTGATTAAAATCTGGGGTCACTCAAGGAGTGGGTACTCTAAGCTTTGTGTTTAGCCATACAAGCCTTCAGAGTGTTGCTGGTTTTTGGTTTTTGTTGCTGGATGTGGTCTGTAATAGAAGAACTGATCAGAGCAGTGCTGTGGAAATACTTCCTTGTTCAGACGGAGTGGGTTACACGTTTTCTGATAGTGAGAAACTAATCTTGTTTGTCATTAATGAAACTGAGCATATTGCAATGCAAATGAGAGAAGTTGCATGACAAGTGGTCCCACAATCCTCAGCACTTGCTATTGATTGTTCACTCTTACTTATTCATGCTATGCAAATTGCATTTCTCATCTTGCTCCTTCTTGTCCACATATTTTTGGTACAGGACTTGCCTGCAAACAGTCTTGTTCTTTCACTGGAGAGACAGGAATTGTTTCTGGCAAAGTTCTTAATATTCCTTTGTCGAGCGAGTACTGGCTGAGCCCGGCAAGGCTCCGGAGCTCCGTCAGGATGAATTCATCTTCTCTAACTTCAGATGGAGAAAGGGAAGAGTTGGTGGTGTATTATTTGATAAGAACAAAAGCTTTAAAATAGTTTTCAACTCTCTTTGTTTTTGATGCTGAAGCCCTTGTGGCATTTGTTTTCTGGTCAGTTGTTTGGAACAGGCGTAAGGAAGTGTTCTTTTATTCCTGCTAAATATTATTTTGCATTTCAGGTATACTAAACCACTGACCTTTGCTGACTGCATCAGTGATGAGCTGCCCTTAGGATGGGAAGAAGCTTATGACCCTCAGGTTGGAGTCTATTACATAGACCACAACACCAGTAAGTGACATGCTACTGTGTTTTTGCAGAGCAATTTGTGCCTATGTTAAAATACACCAAACACAAAACCACAGAGTTGTTAACAGCATGTTTTAGAGTAGAGGAGATCTGCAGCTTGTGAAATCAAATCCTGTCCTTCTGCATCACACTTCCCTCTCCAAGCAAGAATTTGAGACCTTTTGGGTTGCAATCTTCAAATTGACAGCCACGTTCAAGCCAATACTATGGGCACACCTCTGTCAGATTTGGTTCTACTGAGGAGTCCAACTGGGTAGCAGTGATCTGGAGTTTGTTCTTAGCCTGGAATTTGTCCCTGTGGCAGAACCATCAGAAACAGTGCAAAGGTCTTGTGTTGATTCCCCTGGCACAGATTGAACTGAATGAGCATGAGCTCCCTTGGCTACAGGAGCTCACACTGCCTTTGCTGGAAACAAAACCCTCAAGTAAGCTTGGGATGTCCTGTTCAGGGTTCAGGCTTGTGGTGTCTTTATCCTGTGTCCTCAAACTAAGCCACTGCTTACACCCTTTGCTAGATTGCTTAATAGACCAAAAGAGTTAATTTTGTAAGCTCATTTGAATTATAAAAAAATACACCATTTGATCTGTCATTACTAGAATAACTGCAATGGGTTATGCTAGAACAAATCCCCTGAAAAAGTAATAAGGAAAACAAATCAGTGACTTTGATTCTCTTTACAGAACAGCTTTAGCTGCAGCCCAGAAATTCATAGCAGAGCCATGTCCAGGCCCTTTTAGGGGAGCTTGCAACTTGTGCTAAGAGAGAAACTCCTAAAGGCCAAAAGTGCCTGAAAGTGCCTTGAAATTGTGGGGTTTTTAAAATCTTCTTCTAGGACTTCAACTGAGAACTTAAACTTTTTTTGGTTTGGTTATTTTTTTAGAAAATTACAAGATTTTTTGAAAATAAAAATGTGGAAGTCTGGTGCATTTTATTCCTTGGTGGATTTTTTCCCCCTTGAGTATCTTCATCTTCACACCCTTCTCATTTTCAAAACTACCACAACTTCACCTGGCCTGGGACTGCACCCTCCAAGCTTTAGCAACTTCTCTTGGGTATTAAAAATGCAGAATGAAAAAAGCCTATTCCCAAAAAGCCTAACTGACCCCTGAAATGCAAAGATCATAAGTTTCCAGATGTAAAGATGACACAAATATTTTTATTTAGAACTCATATAAATCCTGTGATTTTAGGATGACGTATCTTTAAAGGGCTTCATCCTAAGTATTTTTCTGTGAGGTAAGTTGATTTTTCTTTTATTGGAAAGTAGGAAAGGGTAGGCAAGTCTGCAGGATCACACAAAGGAGATCTGCAGGGGAGAGGAGTGGACAAACTTTGTTTTAGAAGGTGCTAAGTTGCAAGGCACAAATTTGGATCTCCTACAGGCCTGTAAGACCAGGTCTGGTGTCCATTTCACAGTCTAGGAATGGGAAAATAGCCTTGACCTGAAGCTGTGGGACATGGAAGGCTGCTGGACCCCTGGAGTGTTTCAGTTAGCAGAAAGTCCAACATGGTTAAGTTTGTGGTTGGACTCAGTGCTCCTAAAGGCCTTTTCCAACTTAAATGGTTGAATGCAGTTGGGACAAACCAAACGTGGCTTTATTTATACATTTGAGTTGGTGCAGGGTGAACATGCAAGGGTCTGGTTGCAGGTCTGGGGCAGGTACCCCTGCTCTGTGCCACTCCCAGGCACCACAGGATTCAGGGGCATGCAGAGGAGCCTTTCAACTGTGCTGACACCTGCTTAATAACAGTGCCTTTTAAAAGGTCCCACTTCTATAGGATGCCAGAGGCCACAATATTTAAATGAGAATTTCAACTAAAAAGTTAAAAAGATGAGGAACAAACTCATGATGTATTTCTTGTGCCAGCTCTAATCCAGATCATGATAGAGCAGATGACATCCATTTACCTTAACCTAATCAAGCAGCTCATCTTTGTGGTTTGTTGAAGTACCCTCTGGAGAATGTCTAAAACCTTCTTCTTCTCCAAGGTCTGTGGCAGATTCCCTGGCAGGAAGGAACTGTTGAGAGTGGGAAGAAGTTGCAGCCATGTTGGCTCTTGCTCATGCTGCACAAGTATTTGAGACTAATTATCAGAAATGAGCCCAAGGATAGACTTAAATTAAATCTAAAGCCAGGAGCCATTAAAAGAAGCAAGATGGAGAACAATTGTAACCAGCTCTCTGAGGGAAAATAAATACAATTAAATTGAATTGAGTACCCAGAATATTCCTAATACAGTATTAATGCATAGCCTTGAGTGTGTCTCTCTGGGAGAACTTTGGAATGTGATTTGCACAAAGAAATGATGCTGATGCAAGCATTGTAAGCCTACATTCCTCCAACATGAAGCAAGCAGATTTATTTATGACAAGCTCAACATTAAATTAGGAATTCACAAGACAACAAATGATGTAATAGCCTGCATTTCTATAGTTCTTTCATCTCACTTCTCAATGTATTTTGCATTTCTCGGTAGCTGGGGCTCAGTGAGAGCCCTTGGCCAACGTTTTCGTTGATTGGTTTTACATGTTGGAAAACCAAAGCTCAAAGCTGCAATCAAGGGGTTACAGTTAGTGCTTTGGTTACTGAAAAGGTTGAGGTGAATAGTTAGAATAAATCTGGACACAAAGCATTTCAATACTTCAGTGTGTTGTCCATTCTCTCTGTGAGCTGTCTGCTGAGCATTCCCTGGGTCGGATTGTGTATGGGCTTCGAGCACTGGCAGTGCTTCACCACCTCACAGAGCTGTTCAGGATTGGAGGCTTCTGCAGTCTTCCTCCTCATTGCTTATAACAGAGGAATTTTCCTGCAGCAGCCTCCACCACCCTCCTTGGGATTATAGGAAGAATGGGCTGCTAGTCTAAGGGAAAACTGGAAATAACCAGGCTTGAAGGCTTATGTTGAGGTAGAGTTACGATCCAGTGTCCTGCATCAGACTTCAAGAGCCACAGGTACTTTGCCAACATACTTCCTATGCTGGAAATTAGAGAGCCCCAAGTCACAGCTGCTGGTGACTGTGCAGTCATGTCCAGGGAAGCTGCATGTCTGGGAATGTGGGGGCAGCTCCCTGGGTAACAGCAGACTTTCCCCTTCTGGTTCAACTGTGGAGGAAAGGCAGTTACTTCATCTGGGTAATGGTTATGTGGAAAATGGGATTTGGGGGCCCAAACCAAGGCAGGCACATAGGGATTTCAGAGTCTTACAGATTCTGTGTCCTCCTGATCTTTCTTTTGCTCCCTCTTAAGAGCACAGTGCTATCCATGAGGGCACCAGCACCTACAGCTGGCACAAGCAGCTGCTTTTCCTTCATATTATTTTGAGACAGTTTTTTGGGTCCTAGGTTTAATATTATATCAGCTGAAATACTGCTTCTGCTTGCAGGGCCTGTAAAGAACTCTGCATTGAAATGCTTCTACAAACTATACTGGGGTTTTTTGATTGCATTTTGTGGCTTCTCCAAGTTTTGCCATGTAATTTGATGTGCCATGTGTTCTTTTGGGTCTTGAGATATTGTTAAAAACAACTTACTGCTGCAGTAGCCGATTCATTTTCTCCTCAGCATGATCATGGACAGCTTGTGAAAAGGATTGAGTGTCCATCCCTTGGGTAAACCCCTTTATTTCTAGTTCTGCTGCCAAGAATATTGTCTAGCTTCTCTTCCCCACATCCTGTGTACTGCAGTGTTAGTGTTATGCCTGACTCACTTAAGAGCTGCTCATACCTTCCACTCTGGCAGCTTTTACTAAATATTTAAAGAGGCTCTTAAGATATGCAGATTAGATTCCCAGTGATAGTTTCAAGCAAGTCCTTTCTATTAATTATTCATTATGTGGTAACTAGGCATCCTTATTCAAGCATGTTAGTTTAGACAGTTCAGAGCACTTGGTCAACTAAATATTGGAACCTGCTCCAAACAAGAACATGCAAAAGCCTTGAAATAGAAATGAAAAATGTTTTGGGCACTTCTTCACAAAGCAGAGACAAACACTGACAATAAATTTACCTTGTTATTATTAGCACTAGCTGCATATCTGTGACCTTACAGGTTTTTCATGATTAGAAACCTGGAAAGCAATGTATTGGTTGTGTTGGGGTAATGGAGATGGAGGTGCTATAACTGCTGCATTCACTATGTTATTCTAAACTCCACCTCCCATATCCTTCAGTCATTTACTGCTGTGCCTGCTTTCCCTAAAGGAAATGTTGACTCCTCTCTGAGATTCTGTTCATATAATGTAATTTAAGATGCTTTCACAAATTTGTGATTTAATCAGACTTTATTTTTACTTACCTCTGGAAACTGAGTGAGCAGGTTTTCTTTCCCCTCTGCAATAAAAGCCACTTGGCAGCCCAGGAGGACGGGCAGAGCTGTAAATGCTTTCATCTTGTCAGGTGCAGTATAATGCAGTCATGTGGCAATGATGTTTTCTGGAAGTTTTTTTATCAGTGAAATAGTAGAGGTATTTTATTAGTAATGTTATAAAGCAGTTGCAATAAAGATAAATCTAACAGTCAATGTCAGTATCTTAGAGCTGTGTATGCATATTCTTGGGTGGATGTTTCTGAGAGCCAGGACCAGGGCAGCTTAAGCAGCAGAGTTGGAGAGTTATATGACAGTTTTGTTGTGAATTTTTCTATTCAGCATGGCAGAAGTCATTGGAATTCATTGTGGATCAACAGTCACCTCCTTAGAAAAAAGGAAAATGTCTTCATTCAACTTTTTTATTACAGGGATGGGGCAAGAGACTGTTTTAAAATGTCACAAACAGTGGAGCTTTTCCAAGCAGCAGAACAAACCTGCGTTCTGTTGATTTTGCCTTCTTCTGTTTTCTCTCCAAGAAACTACGCAGATCGAAGACCCTCGGGTGCAATGGCGCCGGGAGCAGGAGCACATGCTGAAGGATTACCTTGTCCTGGCCCAGGAGGCCATTGCTGCCCAGAAGGAGATCTATCAAGTGAAACAGCAGAGGCTTGAACTGGCCCAGCAGGAGTATCGGCAGCTGCACGATGTTTGGGAGCACAAACTGGGCTCTCAGACCAGCTGTGAGTAGTTAGTGAGCTCTTACCCAGTGACTGCCTCAGCTGTGCACTCAGGGGGACAGTAAAAGGCATGAAGCTGGTCCTTGGATAGAGCCCTGGGATGTTATACCATGTCACTCTTCATGTTTGAACAGTTTGTTTCAGAAATGGTATCTGCCCAGCACCTGTTTGGTAAAGGCTGATGGTTATGAAAACACTCCTGTGTGTGACTCAGTCACTGGAGCCAACGTGCAGATTTTCTGCATGGGCTTCAACAAATGCTAAAAAATGGGGTGCTTGGCTCAGTGTGAAAAAGTTAACTTACATGGTATTTTCCTTGATTCCCCTGTTTAAAGTACAGAAACACAGCAAGAAGGTCCATCTTGGATAGTATTGCCAGGCCCTTTTGTAGTTTTATAGCCCAGACAGTTAAGTGATGGTCTAGTGGAGCTGAGGGTCTGTATTTTATGCCATGTTCCAAGTCACCACTGGTGGATTGCCTCTGTGTGTGAAGAACAGCAGTTTGTGCTCCATATTCTGTGTCACACACATCAATATGAATGTCGCTTTAAGATTTGGTGCAGAAATGTTTATGTCCTCCTTACTGGTACTAGTTAGGAGCTGGAAAATGTCCAGAACAGGATTTATTTCCTGCATGTATTCCAGAATTTTTGTTATAATCCTCAGTATTGCAGATTTGCTATGTTCTTACCAGCCAAGAACCTCCCCCTGTTTCACTCTTGTGAGTTATGTGTGATGGTGGAGAATTGGAGAACTGGCTAATCCTGTGCCTGGTGTTAAATTTTTAAGTAGTTTTCTGTAAACTGAAGGATTCTTGTTTGACAAGGGTGCTGTCCTTCATCTCTGAAGAACTGGGTTTGTTCTTTTCTTAGGAGTACTCTACCCAGGTACTGGTGTTCCAGAGCAGTACACTGAGATCATGAGTTACGTGGGCCAGATGGGATCTGTCTTGAAAAATAGAACCAAATACAACCAAATAACTAGAAATGCTTTCCCATGTTTTATAGGGCATAAAGTGATGGCTGCAAGGATCAAAGTATCTCCCTGGCCTGCAGCTACATTGCACATTGGGGAGCTTCTGTACCTTCTGAGGCAGAAGGGTTTAACCACTGCTGAGAAGAGAGTTCTGCTCTTAATGGGACATTGATTTAATCTGGTGTGACACATTGTGTGGTTGGTCATGTCCTCAAGGCTGTGAAAAGGCTTGCATCACATTTTTCAGTTTCTTCTCATTCTTTGCTTTTCTTTGTTTCTAAACATTCAGGGGATTGTTTGCTCAATGAGGAAGTCTGAAAAAAATAATTAAGTAAACCTTCATGCAATCCTTGTCCCTTCAGTTCTGTTTAATGCCTTTGGAAATGCAGGAAGCCACACTATTGAATGGAGTGAACTGTTTGGGAGTTGGAGTTAAGTGTGTTAACCTGGAACAAATCCAGACTTTGGAGATGCAGGACATGCTTTGGCCCCTTCAGTCTATACTTTTTGTGGAGTACTTGACTGCACTCTTGCCTTTCCCTGTCTTTGAGCAGTGAGATGTGGAAATTGGGTAACAGACCTACAGCAGCAGTGTGTGGAGGATGCCTGGGTGTGCAGGAGTGATGGGAGATCTCCATCTGTAGTGGGGCTGCTGAAAGTGTAGGGAGGAAGGCAGAGCTGCTAAACTGGCTGCTGTATTTGTTCCAGTGCTTTCTGGCTCCTCGTCAAGTTCCAAGTATGACCCCGAGATCCTCAAAGCAGAGATTGCTACTACAAAATCCAGGGTGAGTGGTACAAATGGACCTTTGCTTGCTGTAAGTAATGTTCAGATATTTCCAGACCTCGTGGCAAATACTGAAATGAGATGCCAGAGCAGTTGGAAGAGCTAACGTTGCCATTTAGGAGGTCATTTATCAGAATTTTCTAACATTGCAATCTTAGGAATTTGAAACAGCCTTTTTTTCCCCCCCTTAGACTTTAGCCTGGCTTGGCAGCTGGCAGTGCAGGATGGCTGTGGGATGTGGAGCTGCATGCTGGCTCCTCCAGTGCTGGAGAGCTGCGGGTCCTCCCCAGGGACTGGCAGCTGTTTTGTGCAGGGCTTAGTGCAGGCTGTCAGCAGGGGAGGGTGTGCTCTCATGCAGAGCTCAGTTTGGGAGGAAGAAAGGACTAAAGTAAAGTAGGTCAGTGTGGCCTCTGTGGAGGAATATAAAACAGCAAGCTGTAGGGTCAGTGGATTTACAGTATGGATTATCATCCTGCTGTGTTGCTCCTGCAGTGGGGCCTTTTCGTTGGGGAGCTGGGAGGGTGGTTTCAGTTGCTGCAGGGTAACTCCTGATGCTTAGCAGGTTTTTTAATGACTGGGGATGTTTTAAACATTTCTGAGCAAAGTTGACAAGTGTTTCATTGCTGTCTTTTTTTAATTTTTCTCAACTTTTCCATTTACGTGGCTGGAACTTCCCTTGAGCCCCTTGTTAAGAGGTGTAATAGCAGCTACTGGATAAAGTCCTGATGAGGAGGCAGTCAGGGCTGTTTGCCACTCTTGAGATGGACTGATTGCCTGGAAACTTTGTTTAGAGTACTGTCTGAACACTGAATAAGTTTTGAATTGAATGGGGCAGTGCTGTACCTAAATACTCATATAAAATAGCATTCTAAAAATGTGCCACCTTGCTGCAGGTTAATAAACTCAAGAGAGAAGTAGCTCACATGAAGCAAGAGCTCCAGTACAAAGAGCATGGATTTCAAACACTGAAGAAGTAAGTGTGTTCTCAAGATCTTTTTCAGAACATCTCTGGCTTGCAATGCATCCCCCACTACATTTATAAATAGCTACCTAAATAACACAAGCAGAAATACACTGCTGCTGATATCTTTAGGCTTCAGGCAGTACACAGCCATGTGGGAGTTCTCTCAAATCAGTGCCTGTGTGGGATTGACCACATTAGAACTGACTTCATGGCAAAAAGGTTTTGAACCAGGATCTCATCAGTTAACTGATACTCTGTTTTACTCAGTATGGATGACACTACTGGCCAATTTTCTTAACTGTAAGAGCCATTGATTTAGGGCACTGAGGAAAAACTGGAGGTGGAGTGGAAGGGGAGGAAAAGCTACAGGTACCTGCCTTTGTGTGACTAGACATCTGGCATCTTAGATAAATATTTATTATAAGGGTCAACCATGGTAGAACTCCTTTGAGAAAAGGGAAGGATGAGGTGCCTTGTAATTAGGCTGTGCAAGCAAGTACATCTGTGCATGGGAGTCTGTGCCTGGTTTTGAAATCATGACTGAAAATAAGGTGATTCTCCTAGATGGCTAAGCTGATCCTCTCTAGGTTAGGAACAAGGCAGCTAGCAGCAGTCTGCCCTAGCACACTGTCTTGGGGGAGTTGTGTGCACCTTCATCCTCCCTAAGGAGTCAAAGATATGATATTATTGCTGAAATCAGAGTTCTGAAGCTTAATGTACTGCTGAGTGGAGTAACTTAGGCTGTGGGGAGTGGGGTCCTTTGTTCCTTCTGTTGTCCTTGTACTTTGGGGTGTGTTTTTGTTAAAAATCCATGTCAAGATGCATACATCTAGGATGATTCAATTAACTCAATGTTATTAAGTGTTAGCTTACTGGTTTTTTTTTTTAAATTTCTATACAGAATTGACATGAAAATGTCTGATACTCAAGGTGGCTATAAACTTGATGAGGCACAAGCCATTTTAAGTGAAATGAAAGCTCTCAAGAAGGCCATCACGTCAGGGGAGAAGGAAAAACAAGACCTCATCAGGTATTGAAACAAGATGACTTTATAGTATTCTGGGTCACCATTGCCAGAAGATTGAATTTTTGAGAAGTAATTTAAGTATTTCTTATTTCAGATACGTAATGGAGATTTTTGTTAGCATAAACTAGTTTTGTGTTGTGGTTGGACCACAGCCTCTGCAGTTTTTTGGATGCTGGAAATGAGAAATATCAAACACAGTCCAGCCGTGCCTGACCTCGAGTTTGCAGAGTCTGAGTGGGCACAGCAAGCATGGTCAGATCTGAGTCATGGGGTTAGGCTAAAGTTATGTAGCTGCTGAGGTACTTCGGGCAGAAGTGAGCTCACCTCATGATTTTTTTGTGGTTTTAGAGCTTAGCCAGGTTAAAAGACAGCTTTGTGAATGACAGAGGATCCCAGTCAGACCTGTGGGCCAGCAGCGTGTCTGTGGAAAGCTCCAGCCCTCTGCTCCCCCGGCAGTACCTGGATGTCAGCTCCCAGACAGATGTTTCAGGAAATGTGAGTAATGTGTGAGAAGCCTTGTGCACATGGAGACATTCCTCTGAACTGTGTGTAGAACTACCTCACCATGAGTTTCCAAGCATAGACAAGTTTCTGTGAAATCATAACCTCTCCTGGTTTAAACCGAGTGTGAGTTTGTTTTTGTGTGCAGTATTAATGTATCTCTAAGGGCAACCTGATGTTTCCCCACACTTTCAGAGCAACCCAGGTAGGAATAAAAGGGAAGGAAGTTTGATTTTGCCTGTAGGTGTAGCTTCTTGTGATACAAATACTTCCTTAGCTCTTTATAGCAATGTTAAGTTACGAGACAAGAAACATTCAGCAGGTCCGTATGGGCTAAGCTCAATGAGGACTCTTCTCCTAAGAGTGTTTGGCTTTCACTGGGTTACAAGTGAGAACAACAGCTTATGTGCAGATATTTTGATGCCATCAAAGTTGTAGAGCTCATAAACCTTCAGTCCCACACATGCAAAGAGACCAGAAGTGTCAGGGTGATCCCAGCCTTGGTAAGGACTCAGTGCTGGGGATACATCTTATTTCTCACAGGACAGCACAGAGCCTCTCCTGTGAACCTTTACTTAAAGGTTTGCAGCCACTTTCAGTCAGGGCCACACATGTTAGTAAAGATCTGCAGATTTGGGCATGATGGGATGTCCCTTGTATTTAAGACTTTACAGCCAAAGCAAGATGTTATCCCAACCAAAATGCAATGTAGCACTTAAGGATGCAGAGATCATTTAAGAAGAAGGATTGCAAATATATTTGTGTGTTCATAGAAATAGAAGTCCAAGACAAGTGTGGTGGATTTTTCTCTTCTTTCTAGGCCAGAAAGGGCCTTGGAATCTTGTCGGGGTTCAAGTATTTGCAGAAATCATGAGAAATGTATTTAAATGCAGCACGTTCCTGTTCTGTGATTGATTTAACTAGGAAATGACTGACAAGCTCAAGTGTCACTTGTAACAGTGTCAAAGAAACACCAAAAGAGGAGTGGTTCCTAGGTTGCTGATTTGCTGTTTTTCTCTCAGTTCATTGCCAGCAGCAGTAACCAGCTGGCCGAGAAGGTGCGATTACGGCTGCAGTATGAAGAGGCAAAGAGAAGGTAATTCCTTGGCCCATTGCCCTTTTTGGTTGTCACACAGCTCATCCTGAGGATAAGTTTCACTAGAAAAAGTGCCACCAGACTGAAACCCAGCATTGCTGCTAAGTAAATGTGGTCATTTCTGAGTCAGTGAGACAATAAGCTTTTTTCGCCAGTGTTATCTTTCAAGAAATAAATAACCATCCTAGAAATTACTAAGGTGTGACTAATACATAAAGAATTCAGTCTGGCCACACCTGTGGGGATATAAGTGGTTCTGCTACCTGTTGCCAGTGCTTCCCCATTCCTAATAAGGAGACTGTAGTGCAATGCATCTCCTTACCTTATTCAAAATGAAAGAATGTTTACATGCCTGAGTGTGATAAGGAGAAATGTATATTGTGTTAACACCTTACACAGTGTTATATGGTCAATGGCTGCAATTCCAGAGCTTATCTGTAAGAATGTAGGTTTTCACCTTTGCCCTCTGATCTCAGATGAATGAAGAATAGATTAAAAAAGAATGTATCTACTTAACAGGTCAATTTAAGCAGAAGCTTTTCAGGATTTACTTTTTAATAGATAATAGCTAACACAACTATGCAGTTAAATGAAAAACCACCAAGAATTATTGCTTAGACTTTGGCTGGCCTAGTCTTTGTTCAGTGATGTAACCATCTCTGGGGGTGACTTTCTTCACTTTTAACTGCTCTAGAGGGACTTTGCAACTCCAGAATAACAAAGTTCAGATACATGGTACAATCTGTGCTTGGGCAAAGAGAAGGCTTTTTCTCCAGCCTCTGGTTAGAAATAAGAGCCTTAAGGCTGAGGTTACTCATAATGCTCACTCATTTTGGTGTACTGGCATGGCCAGCAGGACATGTTTCTCAGTGGCATAAAAGTTGATCTGTGTCTGTGGCAGTTGTCAAAAACTGTGTACCCAACTGCTTTTGACACTTCTTTTCTTAGGTGGAGCAATTTTATCAGAACTGTTTATTGCCAGTCCAAGATTTGCCAAACTACCTTGACATTCAAATCATTCAGTGACTTTTAAAAGCAACATTAAAAATACCATTCCTTCAGATGCAGTGGTTAATTTGGAAGTGTTAAAATTGCCTTTTACTTTCAAGCTTTGCTGAAGGCTTCAATTTCATTCACACTGACTTTACACATTCAGATTGAAAAGGAATACTCTTCCTTTATCCTGTATCTTTTCCAAGGAGGGGCAAGTGAATAGTGACAAGCCTGAGAACATATTTAATATGCTCTTTATAAAGAGAAAGAACTTTATAAAGACAGCACAGTAGTTTGTTTGAAGTAATGATGAGGGGCATACAACACACCTTGCAGTTAAAGAATACTTGCTGCTCATACCCCATGTTTGTCTTATGTTATCTATAGGTTTTTCTCAAAGTTTAAACAACATTATCATGAAGAAAGATGGATCTAAATGGACATGAATAGTTGATGCTAAAATGAAAAGATCTCCATCTATCAAAGCACCGTGGTTTTGGCACAGTATTTAGTAGGAGCTGCAGAAACAAATACCTTGACTGGTTTAGAGCTGGAACAATACTATGGATATAGTGACTCACAAGGAACCTTCTGTTCCTGTGAAAATTCTTCCTCGTGATGTTAGAAGTGTTTCCTGTCCCCACAGCAGCATTAAAATGTTCCAAAAACACAATAGAAGGCTAAGTACTTTGCCCACACACGTACTGTGAAGGAACCAAGTGATGGAAGTACATGTGTTATATTAGCTCTGCAGTATCTGGAAAGGTGAAATTCAAGGTTTGAAATCAAGATGGTCCCACATTAATTAGTTTAGAGCTACTGGATCTGTAAGGGGCTGGTGCTTTAGAAAGCAAGCTCTAGCAGACACTGTTTGCACCATCACTGTGGACCAGAGTAAAAGCTCAGATGTGGGTGAATATCTGACTGAACTTCACCACACCAGAACTGCCAGGACCCAGTTCCCTTCCCCACCACTACATCCTTTCCTGTCACAGCCCAGGCAGACAACAGTCCCCTAGAGCAGATAATATAAAACCCCAAAAAAGACACAGGGCAGGTACAGTCACAAACCTTTGGCTTAATCATATTCAAAACCGATAATGGATATCATGTCAAAAAGGTTGTCATTGCTACATGTCAGCAAGGAGAAAGCTGCTGCAGCATAAATGTAATCAGAGATGCCACTAAATTATGTTATACTATTCCAGACATGTTGCAGTAACTAGTTGTGTAGCACTTGCACCCTGTAGTGTTCTAATTTCTTCAGCAGTTAAACTTCCAACTTGAGTTCTGTGTGACTGGTGGTAACTCAGGGATTTTAGAAATGTGTTTTTTTAGTGTCCTAAAATGAAATATTTTAATGTCACATGAAACAACATTACAACGATGGTGGGTATGTGACTGGTCAGTGTTTAAACCACACCTTCCACTTTGTGTTCTTTTTCTCAAGAAGAGAAGCTTATCTGATACAGGATTGTTAATTACTGGTTGTAGATACACATCTTATGCTCCTGTGGAGATGCATGTGCTCTGAACAATCTCTGGAGAGACTGAAAATTTTATGTGCTATGCCTGTGTTGCATAATAATAGAAAGTACTAAATTTCCCTAATTAACAACAAAAAAAAGCCTTGTTATGACAACGAATAAATCATCTAACTGCCTTTTCTAGGTAAAAAGAGAACAATTAAATAAAACTTGAGCTTCCTGTTCTGTATTTGTTCAGTCTGGTGGCCATTCAGAAAGGTGGTGTGACCTGAGGCCAGCGTTGCACGCCCAGCCTGGCTCAGCAGTGGCGCAGTCCAGACTCAGGCAGTGAATGCTGAAGGGCTGGAGTGTTCAGCCAAGTGCAGACCTTCTCCAACATGCTTCTTTTGTGATGGTGCTGTTTTATTGGAAAACTAGAATAGTAAACCTCCTTTCAGCTGAGAAGGGGGAAAATAACAATTGTGTACCAAAGGTAAAACTGGAGGTTAGTTTAACAAAGCTTTTAGAGTCGGAAATGCATAGAGAACAAATTCCAGTGGAAAAGCCATATCCATGCAAATGTATGCCAAAAGTGATCAGATTTATGCCAGCCAATCCTCTTAGACTCATATCCCTTCAAAATGCACAGAGGAATTCTTGGATTATGAATTAATGCCACTGTTAATTCTTCGTTGGAGCACAGTATTGCACTTAATCAGGCACTCAAAAACAAAACAGCTCCTAAGACGACCTAAAAATAGTTGAGCTGAATGTCTGTCAGTTATGGAACTTCATTAGAGTAAGCAACCTGCTGTGGGAAATGAATTTAGAGAAAGGGATGCTTCTCTTGAGAAAGGTGATCTCACGTCTGTCTCCTGTGATGGTGGAGGCAGGTCAGTGTGTGTGAGCCTAATCCTTCACAGCATCTCTCAGGGCTCCAGTTCCTCTTGGCCTCTGGAGCTTGGAAGACAAAGCTTTACTCTTCAAGGCCATTCAGGAGCCTTGTAGCTGCTGCTGCCCAGATCTGCATCTTATTGCTTACTCCACACACTTTGATTTTGCTGGTTGGCACTGAGTTTGAAGGACTGGTGATACAGGCTGTCAACTGAAATCTGGAATGATACCTCTAAGGAACATAGGCTTTGATTCTGATGCAAATAAGCAGCTCTGGATTTTGGTAGGATCACATTGCCTCTCCAACTCCTCCCATCCTCAAGTGCAGGTTGCACCAGAAGTAGTGTAGCTCCTTAATGTGTCCAGGATGCTTACTGTTGAATCAACAGGTGGATTCTTGCAGTAGCAGCATGGAGATATGATTAACTTCCTCATTGTAAAGACAAAAAAAGAGTTTCTAAGCTTTTGACTAACCACTGATCCTTACATGAATCATATATGGGGAGTACACAGTTATTTCCATAAAAGTGATAAACAAGTAGGTAATTATCACATCATACCCTCCACACAAACTACCCTGAAGTCACAGCTATAATGCATGTGAAACAGCTGTAGCATATCTGATTGCCTTTTCTGACATCCAGAATTTTTTTTGTATTCCCTGACTTGTGGCCACTGCATATTAGCTAGAAGCTTCTTTTTCCATTGTGAACAATGAGTTAAAATCCCATCTGCATGTCCACGTCCCAGCAGTGCTGTCCCTTGGCACTTGGGTAAGGGGGGCTGAGGGTGTTTGTCCTGGAGCTGAGAGCCTTCCTCAGGGCTCTGGGAGATGTTGGTCGTGATGCACCTCTGCATGTCTGCAGCAGGAGACCAGGCACTCCTCAGGGAATAACTGCATTTTGTTTTTTTCCTCTGCAGAATAGCAAACCTGAAAATCCAACTGGCCAAGCTTGACAGCGAGGCCTGGCCTGGCGTGCTGGACTCTGAGCGGGATCGTCTGATCCTGATTAATGAGAAGGAGGAGCTCTTAAAAGAAATGCGGTTTATTAGCCCCAGGAAATGGACTCGAGGAGAGGTGGAGAGACTGGAGACAGAGAGGAGGCGCCTGGAGGAAGACCTTCAGGCTGCTAGAGACACTCAGAGCAAAGCTCTCACTGAGAGGTAGGTTAGTGGGCACAGGGCAGTGCCTTTTTGGACAAGAGGTGACTGGGAGCAAGCACCAGCATCCCCTGGCTGACTGCCCACAGCAGTGCCCTCACATTCCTGGACACTCTAGTCAGAAAGCTTCTCCACTCATCTCCTAAACAACCTCTCTGCAAGTCTTACTGTGCCAGTGGGGAAAGGTTGCTGTTCCTACAATGGATCCTTTATGGGAGTGTAAAGAATGCTCAGAATAGCCCAGTGTAGTGTTAGAGTAGTGTAACATTTCTGTATGCAGCCAGCACCTCACAGCAGCTTCTACACTTGCTGTGCAGTCTGGGCCTTGGTAAATGTCAGCAGATGGAATTTTAAATTTCTTAAATTTGCTGTTTGTTCTGAGCATCCTTGTATGTGATTCCTGTAGGATCTGGTATTTGACGGGGCCGTGGGGCCTGCAGGGAATATCCTGTGAATCTAAACTAGCTGAAAAACATGCCAACTTTCTTCCCTAATTCTACCTGTGTTGCAGGGGGAGATCTCACGGGAATGTACAGTGAGGATGAATACTGCATTAGGCATTGCCTACAGGTGTTTTACAGTCTGGATGTATTAATGAGGGTGGCTCAGCAGTGTTTCTGGTAGCTGCAGTCTCTTGAACATATATGGAATAGGCACACTGCATTCACTCTCTCTTTGGCTCTGTATTTCCATTTCTTCTGTGTGGTCAATGTCCAGATGACACCAACTTTCTACATAGGCTTTTCCTGGTTTTATCATGCTGGAAAAAATGTAAATGTCTTGGCCGTGAGACTTCTACCTGCCTGAAGTAGCTGTGGTTTGACAAATGGTTCTGGTCTTGCATAAGGTTAACACCTTCATTTGGGATTTTTGGGAATATGGTCACATTCTAGAGTGCCAGAGACATCACACATTTATGGGGAAGGATGCTGTGTCCAGAGACCTGTTCAGTTAGGGTGTGAGCACCCACGTGCACATGTGTTTGTCTCAAACCAATTCAGGTGGGAAATAAAGCTGAGATGCTGCTAAAGCCAATAATGTAAAGCTGTAATGAGATGGTTAATAAGTAAATCAAGTAACCCTTAGTAATCCATAGACTTTAGTGGAGGGAAATTAAACATTTATACTTTTACTAGCACAGTAACTATAGGAATGCAATAGTGTATAGTGAGTAAAATCTGCCCAGCTCTTTTGAGGCCTGATCCTAGAAACATTAACTTTTATGGTACCAGCTAGAATTATTTTCTCTTGTTGTGAATGTTTTCAGGATTGAGCTCTGCATTCTAAAAGTTTCTGTAGTTGATAAATACCTACACATCTTGACCAAATTCTGTCCTGTGTATTCCTATCAACTTTTGTAGGCAAAAAAGTAGATTTTTCCTTTACTCCTTATTTAAAATAGTAAATGCTGCTTTAGCTGATCTCTTTCTTCGATCTTCTCTTAGGTTGAAGTTGAACAGCAAAAGGAATCAGCTTGTCCGAGAGCTGGAGGAAACCACCCGGTTGGTTGCCATGTTGCACACCCAGCTGAAGAGGTAGGTGACCCTTTCCAGAAGCTGTGCTTGTTTTTGCTGCACACTGTGCCCCTGCCTTTCTCTGCTAACAATTCCAGCTCCCAGCTGAAGGCTGAAAGGCCTTTCAGTCCTGGCAGTGACCTGAGGTCCCTGTGTAGTCAGTGGAAGGAAAAGCCTTAGGATCATAGGTTGGTTTGGATGGGCACTTTTCAGTGGGCTGAACAACCTCCTGGGGGTGCCTCTGTCTCACAGCAGGAGTTTGCATAGTCCCTTCTGTTTCAGTAATATTTAGGTGACTAGGGATAGCTGAGATTTATTCACTGAAGTTTGACTAACTGAAGTATTACATTACTAAAGTATGTTAAAGACAGCTGAATAGACAGAAGGTGGAGTGAATCTTACTAATGCAACTACATGTTAATGTATGAATGATCAAATTTCTCTTAATTCAAGTATGCTGTTGCTTACAAGGTGGACAGAGATAGAGATGTCCCTGAATCTGTTGTGGTTCATATGGTGTAAAGAATGGCTTTTAGTTCAGGCTGTAGTTTTGCTATTTCCAGACTAATGCATGACTTGCAGGCCCTAAGGCCAAATCATTTTGCTAAAACTATATTTTTGTCATATAGCAAGAAAGTTTGGTGGGGTTTTTGTTTGGTTGAGGTTTTTTCCTACCAGTGTGTACTGAATTTGCTCTGTTTGTAGCTTCTGCTCCACTTGGATTCTGTTTCATTTTGTGAAGATGACACCGAAAAGACTGGAAAGAAATCATAGTGCAAGACTGACATGTAAATAAGCCAGCATGGAGAATAGCTATCTGTGAGGCTTTTATGCAGTGGAAATGCATCATATTTTCATTTCACCTAGCTAATTAGGGATCTTTTGAGGTGACCAAGAAGCATGTGAAACTAATTTCTTCCTAACCGTGTGCCCAGTGTTCTTGGCATGCTCCTTCATAAGAATAAGTGTTTGTTATTAACCCCATAATGCAAAATGTCTGGCATTCAAAGGCATGTACAAAAAGAGCCCAGTTTTTTGATAGGAAAAAGATTAATTTAAAACCCCTCCTTTTTCATAGTAAAGTACACTGAAAAGCTGTAAATTCATTAGGCTTCAACAGACATGTATATACTGCCAATATGCAAAAACATCTATCAGAAGATTTTTGAACAAATGTGATGCAGTGCACATCTGTCAGAAGACATTTTCTGCCAAAATTATACTAAACACAGCATACTTGCCTTTTTCTCATAAGGTCATGGACATAATTATACAAATGTAGCTTCCAGCTTTTACCCTATAAATAATAAATAAGGGATTATTAGGCTTATTAATATCTCACTGTTTTTCAGTGGGGCAACTTAAGCCACTTATACATATTCAGAAATTTTTCAGTAGCTAATCCCTATCTGAAGTGAGGGTCAATAATGACCAAGGTCTTCAATATGCAGAGCAGAGTGTTGGTTTAAATGGAATTGTTGGAGATGGTACATGTTGTAGTCACTACTGGAATACTGGGTCTCCTGAGCAGAAAACTGCTGTGGTGTCTGGACTTTCTCATCTGAACAGACTTCTATTCAGCACCTGCTTAAAATTACTTTTGTTGTCAGTTATGTTCTGAACATAGAACACCAGGGATAAATAAGGCATGTGAGTTGATTTCACAGCCCTGCCCCAACTTTCTCCCTTGCTCTCTTGGCCCTGGATTCCATGTAGCAGTCCTTCACATGGACAAATCCTGCCAGCTTTCTGGGAATTGCTGGCTGCTGTGATCTCTGAGGGCCAGTTCCAGGCAGTTGTGATATTGCCTTTTGGCTGCAGGTCCAAGATTGAGGCAAATGGAAGAAAATTTCCATATGGTCAGACAGTTCATTGCAATAACTTCATCTTCTTGCATGGGCCTTGCTGGCTTTTGTGGTCTGCTTTGAGATTAACAGGAGCCATAGAGACTTTCCAGAGAGATGTGGGAGGAGCGGGATGGCACTAATTTTAATCGGTTTGAAACTGTTCATTAGGGTTGTTTTGGCTAAACAAGGACTCTTAGGAGTCTGATCTGGTGAGTAGAAAAATGTGTCTGACTGATGCTGTTTCACTGAGCAGTGACCCACCGTTTCTGCCATGGTTCTGGATTGCTCTGGGGACTAATGCGTGTGGCCTGAGCTAACAAAGCAACACCCTGTGGGCTTAGAGATGTGGTGACATTGCAGTGTTTTCATGAGAAATCAGAAGTGTCATGGTTTTCTGACTTGTTTCCTTCAGTCTCTCCACCAGCATGCTTTCCCTCTCCTCGAGCAGCAGCCCTGGCTCTCTTGCATCTAGCAGAGGATCTCTTGCCACCTCCAGCCAGGATTCGTCCACCTCAGCCAGTTTCACTGATCTCTACTACGAGCACCTGGAGCAGTTGGAGCAGTTGGACTCGGAATATCAAAACAAGCTTGACTTGCTCTTGGAAGGAGCCACTGGGTTTAGGCCATCAGGCTGTATCACCACTATTCACGAGAATGAAGTAGCAAAAACTCAAAAAGCAGACACCACGAGTCGCATGCAGGCTCTGAGGTCCTTGTCTGGTACTCCCAAATCCATGACATCACTGTCCCCAAGGTCATCTCTCTCTTCTCCATCCCCACCTTGCTCTCCGCTGGTGATAGACCCACTCCTAACTGGTGATGCCTTTTCAAGCCATATGGATTTTGATGATGCAGAGATAAGTGCAAATCTGTCAGAACTCACCCTAAACACTGGGAATGGCAGCTGTAGACTGGAAGAGCCTCGAGCAGGAGATAAACATCTAGGTCAAGGTATGGCAAGAAAAGATTTGCATGCACTGCATGCATTTATATTTAATGTCATTCATAAAGCATTGGGAAGCAAGTGTTTCAGGAGCTGTCATCTTGTTAGCTTTATGTTGAAAAATGTTTTCAAGTCTGTGTTCGGTCTTGTTTGGGAGGGAGGGTTGGTATTTTAATTTATACACAGAAATACTGATCTAGTGAGTCTTTCAGGAGACTGATTTAAGTGTGTTTTTATTGTACACAGATACATGTGGACACAAATCACAAGGATTTCATGTGCAAATGTAAATGATCGTGGTGGGATTCCTGGTTTGATTTGGCACTAAGCTATTCAGAATGTCATCTATTGTTTTGGGTCTGGGAGACACACAGTGACATATTGATGCAAAGTTTTTGACCAAGCTTTTGAGAAGGGCTGGAAAAGCCATTTAGCTTAATAGTTAACAAATTATAGTAATAATAATAATCCTTCCCCACCACCTCGGTACGTGTAAGATCCTGCTCTGGTTCCCAGTAAATCAGTGGCAATGAATTTATTAATTTCAGCTGAGCAGACATGTCAAGGCTGTGCTCAAATTCTGCTGTTTTGGTCTCTTAGCAACAAAAACGTGTTTAGATTGTAAGCATGATAAGACATTTAGAGATAGTGGATGTTCTCATATGGCTTGTTGGTGGGTGGGAAGGGTTCATCCTCTTTTGGAATGGGTGGGTTGAAGTGGATGGAAAGCAGTTGGCACAGCCAGGGCACAGTGCTAGGGCCTGTCTGAAGCCCTTGTGAATGTAGTTGGGTTCAATCCAATGAGTGAAAGGACTGGATTTGTAGCTGCAGTGAGGAAGAGCTTTAAAGGCAATATAAACTTGCAAGCTGTGGTCCTATGAACCAGCAGTACAGTTTGCTTCTGTTTTTCGTGGGATTATTGAACAGCCTGGGCATAAAGGGAACTAGTACCATGTTATCACCACCTTCTGCAGTAAGAAGGCTGACACTATTTAAAACACAATAAAAAAACACAAGTGCAAATCTTCCCCTTTGAGCTACCATTTTCCTACAAGCAAGAGGTATTATGCATTTGAGTAGGAAACACTAATTATTCTTATTAGAACTGGGCACTGATTAGTTTTAACCTTTTTAGCTCTTCAAGATTTGCCAAGGCTGTTAAAGTGAAAGCTCAGGTGTTAAGCAGATTAAGTGATTACTGCTGTTAGCCAGTCAGCAGACAAAATAATCACCATAAGTAGTTTATTTCAGGGCAATAACGAGATGAGATTCTGCTCCTCAGGCATTTTGGGGGTGGGGGGTTCAGTGTAACACCCGAAATGCAGGGGCTGGCACTGGGGTGGCCAGTCCTGGGCAAAGCACGCTCACGTGTCCTGGAAGCAGAGCTGAACAGTACAGCTGAGGGCTTTGCTGCTGCCTTCTGGTAAAGCAGAACCTCCTCTAGCTTTGAAACTGAAATAAGGTTGCCTTTCTCACCTGAGCACCTGAGCAATTTAGGGGAAACTAATAGTAAAGCCTGGAATCTGGCAGAGTCCAGCATTCTCTGATTAAATGGCCTGGATGTGAGGACAGTGCATGACATGGCTCTTCAAGGCCCATGGAAGGGCAAATGGCAGGAAGAGAAGGGCAAACTTCAAATTCTTGATGCGAGTGAAAAAAAAAGGTGAAACGACAGGTAGTGTTATCCACCTGCTTGGAAGAATGGAGGAGAGTTGAGTTGAGTCAGTTCTGAACTCTTCCATAAACTTTATTAGTGTGGTATCTTCAGAGACCTAACGGCTAAAACCTGAAAGTCCAAATTTTGTGTAATTAGCTGCCTGAAAGGGTTGAGCTTTCCAAGTCTTTTGCAAAACCAGAAAGGAAAGGTTTTGCAGGGAGTTGTCAGGTTGTTGTCAGGGAGCCATTCATCTTTATTCAGCTTTACACTGTAGCACTCTGCTGTAGAGACTCACTTCACTGTTGTGCACTTTCTGTATTCATCCCCCTTTGGCCCTGAGGTGCTCAGGGGAGATGGTCAAGAGTGAGGCATCCTGGGTTGGAATGATTGCATGGCATTGGGAACTGAGGGAGAAGGGTTTGGTGTGTGCAGGCCAACCTGCAGTGCCTTTCCCAGTGAGCCAGTCCCATGTCAAGGGATTCCCAGAGCAGCATTTGGTGTGTAAAACCCAAAGAATCAGATTTAGGAAGCCAGCCAGTGGGGAAGAAGTTATTTTCCTATGAAAACCATGGACTAGGAGGTATGAAGGAGCATTGAGGGAAGAAGTTCTGCCCCTGCCCATGTACCTCTAGCACAGCCTATGATCCACAGCACTGCAGGGGCCTCACCCTGGCACTTGGCAGGAGGGAACCAGGAATGCCAGTGTTAAATGGATCCATTTGTTTTAGTTAATGACTGATCCATTGTATTACAGGTGCTAACTTCTATTCATGTGGATTGGCCTGTGGGGAAAAGGTCTGGAAGTTCTATTTCTGTCCAGTGGTTCCGTGGGAGTACCAGGATGAGAAATGCCCTTTGGTGGTAGTGTCAAAAAATCTGTGGATCAATGGGCCCAAAATGGCCCAGGTGTCTTAAAGGATTGGGGTTTCCTGTAGCACCCTCTGCTGTTGGCTTACAAGTCCTTATGGTATTCCATAACCCTTGCACACTTTTCCACCAGTTTATTCAAAGCTGGATTTAATTCTTTAAGTGGCTTTGTGAGACTGTGAAGAAAACAACACTCAAAAAAATCTGAAAAAACAAACCAAACCCCAGAAAACCGACCAAAACCCAAACTTGCTTTGAAATAAAGAAAATATGCATTGGAAACCATATATTGGTTTGGGGGCATGTGCTTGTCTAAGTCTATGGGAAAGAAGGACCTCTTCTGAAGAACAAAAGCCCCTTGGAGAGGAGTGTACTGCTCTGCTGCTGTGGGGTTCCAGCTGCTCCCAGGGTGACACCTGGCACCTCCTCCCTCTTGGAGCAGGTCTCCCACATCCCTGAGGATGAGAGCCAAGAGCTGGGTACGGCCCAGCACTCGTTAGCCACATTGGCAGATGGAGTTCTCCAGACTCTTGGCTGCAGCTCCTCTCCACTGAAATGTTCAAGTGGAAAGATGCAGAATATGCAGATTTCCAGGGAGAATCTTTTCCCTGTTTTGAAGCACAAGAAATTCATGTGAGAGATAACACCTCTGTGCAAAATTTGCTTCATCTTCTTTGGTTTCTCTTCCCTTTTCCCTGCACTGCTGCATATGACTGCTCTTTTAAATCCTATGAGTCTCTTTCTCTCCCTGTTCAGCTAGTTAACCTGGTCTTTCTGGACCTGCCTTTTGTCTTGTGTACACAAACATTTTTGATTTAGCTGGGCTTTTTTTGCTGTTCCCCTCTTGAAGCTGAACTTGGTGTAAGCTCTCCAGGTGGGATATGCAGCTCCATGTGATCCATGCCTGGTCAGCAGTGCTTGCCCAGCTGCTGTTCTCTGTGGCTGGGAGCAGAATGATTGCTGCCTGCCTAAGGGTGCCTTGCTGGAGCTGGTTTATTGGTTCATATCTGTAAGTTCACCAGAATGTAGAAGTCCTGATGCTTCTGAATGTTGCTCATCATGTCACAGGTACCTCCCTGCCTGTCCAGGGCTTTGGAAGTTTCTCCTGGCATCTCCTGTAAGAACCCATGCCCAGGGTGGTGCCAGGGCAGGCAACACACTGGGCCCAACCCATGTGTAACCTCAGCCCTCACACTGCTGCAGGCCCAGGAATAAATGGGCACTCACTGTGCAATGAAACCCTCTCTCAGCTCCACCACACAGTCTATTCCTCCTGCTTTCCTGGGACTTTTTGTTCTCCAGGGCAGTTTGGCTCATTCCCTCACTTCAAGGCCACCTTTGAGCTCAGCCTGCCCTACCTGCGTCCTCTCTGTCTTCAGAAATGTGCTGTTGCTTAACAATACCTATCTGGGGAAAAAAAATGCAATTCAAGTGGAGGATAAGAAGTAAAGCTGCTGCCTGTCCAGACAGTTTGGTTTTGTTCACAGCTGCCTCTGGTTTTCCTCTGCTTTTGTGCTAGGTATAAACACGGCTGGCGGGCCGGCGCTGAAGGTGGCGGGCGTGTCAGCTGCAGTGTCTGACGAATCTGTTGCTGGAGACAGCGGCGTGTACGAGGCATCTGTGCAAAGGTGGGCACCAGATCTCTCTCCAGGACCAAGCCAATGGCTCGGCTTTGCACAGAAGTCAGCTGGAATGCTGCTGGTTACGACCTTTTTTTCTAATATGGTGGCTAAAGTTCTCAGTCTCAGGTTTCTTAGTACTGAAAAAACTATGAGTAAGTTGTATTTGATTATCAAAATGACCTATACTTCCCATAATAGAAGCAGCTGAAAGGAAGCTCACTGAGAGTGAGCTGTTTGAACAGCTGGCCTGTTTGTGAAGGTGCTGCTAAGCTGTGGCTGCTGCCTTGGTGGGGGGAAGTGGAGCCATCTGGCAGGTGGAAAGCTCCCCTCCTCTCAGACAGTGGCAGCCCTCAGTCAGGGGCTGTTTAAGGGAGAGAGCAGAAGCACCTGGAGCTGCCTGATGACTGTGCCCGTGCAGTGATGCAGTTCCCACGTGCTTGGGGCAGGAGCAGGATGTGATGCCCACAAGGCTTCTCCCACTAAGGGCACAGGGAGAGTCTTGCTGGCTCTCCGGATTGTCCATGGGGGCTTTGTCAAAGAGTTCACTGGAAGGTACTGATCTTATCTGTACCTGGTTTGGCTGCATCTAACTTGGGTTTTCCTACTGTTTTTATTAGCATTGAGGTGAATTAGGGTTGTTAGTTGGGAAACACGGACTGTAGAGGTGAAATATCACTCATCTCAGATCCCCTCCATTCAATAGTTATCTTCATTAATTCTCTAGATAAATGAGTAATTTTTGTGTTTACAGCACAATTCACTTGGACAAGGGAGTGCAATATTTCTGTAAATTAGAGCTCCTGAGCTCAAGCAGTCAGACAGTTGGGAGTCCCAGGGCCCCTGTGTCCCTTCAGTGGGGTGGGGAGCTCTGTGGAGAGGGGAGTGGGACAATCACAGAAGGCATCCCATGCACACTCACATGTCTGATGGTAGTGTTCTTTGGGTTATCAGCTGGCCAGCCCCTGTGGTGCCTACAGTGTCATTTTGGTGCCTGTCCAAGTGGTGAGGGTGGGATGAGCCACCCTCTGCAGCTGAAATGTAACAAAGTGCAAGAGAGTGCTAAGCAGTAATACAGAAAACACTTAGAAGAATGCTAATCCTGTTTTCATGTGCTACAACATAGTCTCTTGAGTCAATTAGACAATGAATGTAGTTTTGGGGACTTTCAGTGCATAAAACTTGGGAGGAGGAATACATTTGGAGGGAAATGATGCAGAATAGCTGTTTCCAGCAAGGCCAGTCAGTGTACTCTGTCACTTCTAATGTGCTTAAGAAAGTTTGATTTCTTAAAGAAACAAAGGAATTACTTAAATCTAATAAAAGTTGAGAATTTTTGCTGTCATGATGCAGGACAGGATTGCAGTTGTTAAGTCGTATTTCTCTTGCTGGGCAGTCAGCCGTTTTTACTAAAAACCAGTCAAGGGAACCCTTTAAAATCCCCCACTGCCTTATTTTTGCAGTCTTTTGTGTGGCTTTTTTTTTTTTCTTTTGGCAGTGAAGAGGGAAGACATATGACTTTCTGCTGATAAGCACTGCAATACATACCTCTAAGGCTGATTGCACTTACTTCTTAAATGGGCTTTCTTTTAGCTGCTAATTTTACAAAATCCATATACCAAACCACTGAATGGAAGGGAAAAGATCTTGTATCACCTAAATGCAAACACTTCAATAAGAGACAAATCAAATCCTTAATTGTCTTGATTCCTTTCAGACCGTGTGTGTCAGAAGTGATGGTGTTTGACAGTGATGATACAGAAGCAGCTGGAACAGCCAAAGTGCAAATTGCAATGAGGTATGTGCAACATATTTTACTGGATTTGCCTTCCAGTGGAAAGAATGGTAAATGAGATTTAAAAGATAGTGCTTTCTTGTGCTGTTTTCTTCTCCTGTCCTATTAGTATTAACTAACTAATGCCCTTTTTTAGTGTAATTGAGAATTACCCTTGACTCCAGGAGGTTCTTGGCCCAGCTTCCCTCTTTCATGTCAGTGGAAATCAACTGGTGATACTGTGGTATGAGGGTGCAAACCAGCAACAGGAGCACTGGCAGTGCTGGGCTGAAGAAAGCCTTTGGCTGGATTGCAGAATCATTAAGGGCACAGCTTAGATGGGGAAAACTGCTGAGAATAAGTGGCAGTCACAATCCCTGACCTCATGTGGATCCCACAGTAGTAGGTAAGGTGTAGGAGGCAGGCACAGAGGCATCCTCCTTAAATGACTTCTTGGGAGTTATGTAGGATTTGAGAAAAAGAAGTAGTACAAAACTCATTTGTCATGGCCATCCAAAGCAAAAGGTTACTCATGACATCCTCACTGTTGTACTTCAAGTATTTTTACTTGTAACTTTTCTATATTGCAGCCTCTCAAAAACTTGTAGCTACAATGCAGCAATTTAACTAGACCCCAGGGAAAACAGTGTGTATTAGGTCAAATCTACAGTCCATTGTATCTGAATCCTTAAGTTCTGGACTGTTCTGTATTCTGGATGTTCTGGTAGCAAAACGTGATGTAATAGGAAACTGGTTTTGTTTCAAACTGTGGGTCCCATTATAGTGTTGTCTTGTTTGTAAATTCTTTGTATTGTTTTTGTGGAATACTCAGCCATAGAGTCCAAGGCAGACTTCTCTAATAATAATGCTTTTCTGTGTCTTTCTGATTCAGATATGATGACAAAAATAAACAATTTGCAATATTGGTCATCCAGCTGAGTAATGTTCCAGCACTGCTGTTACAACAAGATCAAAAAGTGTAAGTGGGTGAAACAAACACACTTGATGTATTTGTGTTGGATCCTAATGAGAATGACAGTGAGATTGGCTTAGGATTTTTCACACTCTTAAAAATTTACCCTTCCTGAAATGTTTCTATACTTCGTGTGGTGACACTTATGAACTAGTAAACCTGTAAGCTGAACTAAGGTGCAGTTTTTTCCTCAAAGGTCTGTATTTGCTAGGGCAGGAGGACTTGCCTGGAATTACCACTGGCTGGTGAGGTTCTTAATTGTAGCAGTGCCTTGAGCACCTGCATTGAGTGAAGGGAGAGAGTTTGTCCTGCTGCAGAACTCCTTGGACACCTGCACAGGGGTGGGAAAATGTGCAGCTACTGCTAGACTCATTCCAAGCACGAGGTCTTTAAATTCAGCTGTGTGCTGAATAGGCTGACAAAAATTGGATTCATTTTTGCTGTTCCTACCTACATAAGGGTGTGAGCAGTGTGACAGGTTGCACAGATGTAAACCATGTAAAACAGGATCCCATGATGTCTGATTACCAGGTTCAGAGGGATGAAGTCTGTGGCAACTCATGCCACTTCACATCTCTGATGCTGTGACGAGATGTTCCTTTCTTCTCAGTTGGCTGCAGCTCCAAAGAGTAGGAAAGGACAGCAGTGCTTAGGTTGACTTTCCCTGGGGGGTTTGTGGGGGGAGCTGCACTCTGCAGGGCAGTGCTGAGCGCTCTGCAGGGCAGTGCTGAGTGCAGTGCTGAGCGCTCTGCAGGGCAGTGCTGAGTGCAGTGCTGAGCGCTCTGCAGGGCAGTGCTGAGCGCTCTGCAGGGCCGTGCTGAGTGCAGTGCTGAGCGCTCTGCAGGGCAGTGCTGAGTGCAGTGCTGAGCGCTCTGCAGGGCAGTGCTGACTGCAGTGCTGAGCGCTCTGCAGGGCCGTGCTGAGTGCAGTGCTGAGCGCTCTGCAGGGCAGTGCTGAGTGCAGTGCTGAGCGCTCTGCAGGGCAGTGCTGACTGCAGGGCAGTGCTGAGTGCAGTGCTGAGCGCTCTGCAGGGCAGTGCTGAGCGCTCTGCAGGGCAGTGCTGAGTGCAGTGCTGAGCGCTCTGCAGGGCAGTGCTGAGTGCAGTGCTGAGCGCTCTGCAGGGCAGTGCTGAGCGCTCTGCAGGGCAGTGCTGAGTGCAGTGCTGAGCGCTCTGCAGGGCAGTGCTGAGAGCTCTGCAGGGCAGTGCTGAGTGCAGTGCTGAGCAGCTCTGAGGGCAGTGCTGAGCGCTCTGCAGGGCAGTGCTGAGTGCAGTGCTGCTCCCACAGGAACATCCGTGTGGCCGTGCTGCCCTGCTCGAGAGCACCAGCTGCCTGTTCCGCACCCGGCCGCTGGAGGCCTGCGACAGCCTCGTCTACAACGAGGCCTTCTGGGTCTCCATCTCCTACCCCGCTCTGCGCCAGAAGACTTTAAGGGTCGATGTTTGCACTGTAGATAAGTCTCACCTTGAAGAATGTTTGGTGAGTATCCAGCTCTATTTTAATAGCTTTGTGTTTGTTTCCTCTTTTTAATTAGGCACGATGTTACACTCTCGAGGTATGGCAATTTCTGTGAAAGCCTTCCTGATTATCTTTAGCTATGTGGTCTCTCCCCCACAGTGTTCTTTGCAATGACAATTCTCATCAGGAAAAACAATTATGAGATAAATGTTTTGCTGCAGAACTACCTTGTCAGACCACTAGATATTTCTCCTTCACGCTTTGATGCCAAGCTCTAACTAGTTTTCTTCCTCTTGGAAGCATTTATGGTATTGCAACCGAGAACAAATTACTTTGGTTTTGGATACATCAGGTTGTGTATTAAATGTAATGTATTAAAAAATGACAAGGCAGATGAAGAGAAATGGGATATACAAAGCTAAAACATCTGGGTTTGGGCAGTGATTTTTGTCAGCCTTGCAAATTTCTTAAAACAGGCAATTTTTCTTTTTGTTGAATTCACCAAAGTCAAGCAGTCCTGGATTTTCACTCTGATCTCTTCTGACTGGTGTGGTAGTTGTTAATTTTAATATTACACTAAAACTGTGTTCTTGTTCTCAATAGGGTGGAGCACAAATTAGCCTTGCTGAAATATGTAGATCCGGAGAGAAATCAACACGCTGGTATAACCTCCTTAGTTATAAATATCAGCAGAAGCAAAACAGGAAAAGTAAACAAGGAAACAGCCACTCTGAAGTACCCTGCACTGAAAAAACAGTAAGAACATCTGCTTAAATTGAAATCTCTTCTAAACAGGACTAGCAAGAGGGTTTGTGGCTGTTACTATAGAGAAGTGAGGGCTGGTGTGTTTATATTTACAACTTGAACGTGTTGTTAGGTGCAGCAAAATAATTAACTTGTTGATTCCAGCTCATCCTGGGCTAAACACTTACTGAAATTTGCTGCTCAGGAAGCTGAGGGATGTGGTACCTGGCGTGGTGTAAGTGATGTGTGAGCTCCAGCCTTCCTGCCCACCAGGCAGCTCACAGTGCTGCCATGAACTTGCTGGGCAAGTCAAGACAGAGTTTGCACATGCAGGCACAGAGGGTGCTCAGCATGGAGCTGCACACCTGCACATGCTGGGGGAGCTGGGCCAGCTGTGCTCACAGAGCTGCACTCAGCTCTGTGTGCAGTGGGGCTGGGGGCTGCTCTGGAGCTGTCCTCACCAGAGGCTGGGCATGCTGCAGTCTCTGGGAGTCATTTCTTCACAAGAAGCCTCTTTCTCTCCTCAGGACTCTGTCTCAGCACTCTTAGAGCAGACAGCTGTTGAACTGGAAGCTGTGGAGAAGAAACTGGAGGAAAGCAGAAGCACTTTAACTAGTGGAGAGAGCTGGTAGGTGGCATCCCACCATCTTGTTGCTGTGGAGTGATCAGAGCATTTGGGAGTAGAGGAAAAAGCAGATGATACTGAGCTGTGGGAGGCTTCTTCTTTCTCTGTTTCAGTGAAAAATCCAGTTTCTTCTGTTCTGGAGGTTGTGCTTAGAAATTGAGAACAAAGCTGATAAATGTTGAAAATTGTCAGTAGCATATGCTAATTTTGCTAATGCTATGTTATTTGTACAGTCTTCTATGGATACCCTGAAAACTCCACTCTGTGGTGCACGGCTTTGCTTGAATTTTAATGTGGCTGTTCTTTATATGGTTCAGATTCAGACTTTCTTAAAGAACTCCAACATTTGAAATAGAAAGCAAGCCTGACCAGTGGGATTGGTGGAGAAGCCTGCTGTGGGTTTAAGGGAGCTGAAAAGGGTGTTAAAACAATGCTTCAATTTTGTCCAGTAAGACTTTTTAACTAAGATTAATGGCATCCTGAGAGCTCCCCTCAAGATCCACTTGCCTTCAACTCAGGCCACATGGCTGAACCCTTTGAAGCCAGATCAGGATGAAGTTTTTTGGCTGTAATGTGGTCTTCTGGTGCAGCTTCTCTCCTTTCTAAGCCTGTGTTTGTGTAATTTCAGTGTCTGCAGGGCCTGTCAGGTACACCTGGCTGCCTTGGGGACGTGTTTCTGTCCAGCAGCTTACAGGAGGTACCTCCTGCTCCAGTACCAGAGTATTGCCCCCAACAGGCCAGTTCAGTAACAAAGCTGTTCCTTTCAGGCAAGATGAAGAGGTTCCTGACCTGGAAGAACAGGATGAGATGAGTGAAAATGAAGCAGAGGAGGAGGAAGAATTCTGTGCTGAAAAATCACTGTGGGAAACAGAAGAAAGTCTGAATTCCCAGCTGCACACAGAGATAGCAGTGAAGGTACAGTCAAGGGCCTTTTGAACAGAAAGATGATTTAAGCTTCCCATTTCTCAGCTGACTAGGTTGCTGCTGAGCTGAGCAAGGTTACAACAGTCATTTGAAAGTTCATCATTGATGATTAAATGTTTATCTACCTGAAACCTTTGTAAATAACTCTGTGTGGCCATTTTGTCCCACAGTTAGTACAGCACCATTTCATGCTGCCTTTTTGCTGCTCATGAAAACTGTTTTCATTAATGTGACAGTGGTTTTGACCTTGTTTAGTTCTGAATGTAGCTGTAGTCAAACAGGAGTGTGCTATACACAGCTCTCTCTGTACATGGATTTGGATCTTTGCTGCAGATGCACAACAAGTAAGATAATGGTCTTTAAAATCATACCTGCTCTCTGTGGGATTACCAGAGCACACTGATGTGCTGGATCCACAGGCAAAGCCCACTGGAGTCAATTGTGTTGCACAGCAATCAGTGGAAGCAGAGCCCTTAGGGAGCAATCCAGGTAATGCAGCAGAGCCCAGGAGTGAAGTGTCAGGCCATGCTGCATGAGAAGGGCTGAAAAATATCTGGGTTTGAATGCAAAAAGCACGGACCTGGCACAGGTGGCTGTCACACAGCCCTGGGGTGTGTCCTGGGTACATGGAAAACTGACATTTACACTGCACTCTGTGTCTTTCAGGTGGATAAAGAGACCAACACAGAGAGCCTTGCACAGTCCTCCACTGTAGTTCGTCCAAAAGACAAAAGAGCAGCAAATCCACCCCAAACCCAGTTTGTCAGGGGTAGCACCATCATCCGCTCAAAAACATTTTCCCCAGGACCACAGAGTCAGTACGTGTGTCGGGTAAGGAAAACGAAACCCTCAGCTTCCAAGTGCTTGTTTTCACCCAGCCTGAATTTCTCACAGAAACACAACAATGCTTCTCTCCCCCTCTGACTTCAGAAGTTGCTCTGTCCTCACCTCCTGGACAGTATCTTGCCTTGGAGCTAACAGCATTAAGCACAAATTTATCAGATATATATGTGCATATATATTTGTGGCACATGCTGAGCTTGTTGAGATGCCCAGACTGACCTGGAAGGGCTGCTGTAAGAGTGATGAATAAGCTGCATATTAAACTGCTGCTTTAAGTGTTCTGTGCTAACTCAGTCAGCTCCATCCACCTAACTTCAGATGAGGTGAACATAAAACCTTGATAGAAATGGAAAAGTAAGTACCTGATAATATCAGCAAAAAGACTGTGGAAACCTTAAAGTAACCAGTGTGCTTTGTGTGAAGGTAACTGAGCAGGCCATGTGTTGGGTCAGATGTCACTTCTCCTGCTTTGAAATGTTTGTTCACAACTATTTCCTGAATTGAGGGTCAGAATAAACTATAAATATCTTGTCTTTTAAGTGGAATTGGCAAACAAGGAAGCACTGTCTTTTACCACACATGACCTGTCCCAAGTGGGCAAGCCCTTAATACAGCTGAGGCAGATTTGCTGTGTAGGTTCTCCCTGGTTCAGAAACAGCTGCTTCCAGAGGAACAAACCTTACTCATTCTGCAGCAGTGGTACAGGTGTTGTGTCCCAGTACACAAAGGTCCCAGTGCCTGTTCCCCTCCTCCCCCAGCTTTGAGAAGGGAATTAAAATTAAACCCTGCCTGAGCTGAGCTCTTTGAACAGGTCTACAGACAACCACAAAACAAGGCAGGCTGTGTGTAACATGGCAACTCTTCAGCTGATAAACCCAGGGGGAGAGCTTTCAGGTAAACTTGCCTCTTCCACCACTAGCTTAAAATACAGCTTATAGAAAAATACAGATTAGAGAAAACAGAAATCTTTAATAAAATACTCCCACGTTTTACATATGCTAGGAAAGAGTAATATTATTATTGATATTATTTTTACTACTCAAGGCTTGTGGCAGGATCTGGCTGTGCCAGTGTGTGGCTGCTGTCTACTCAGACTGGAATGACAGCTTCACAAAACTTCATAGTTCTGCTTACAACAGCCTCTGGTCTCGCTGATAGTCTGTGTATGCACTGCTTGTATTTCTTTTGTGAAAAGTTTGTGGTTTTCACCTTCCTTTCCAGCTGAATCGCAGTGATAGTGACAGTTCCACACTATCCAAAAAGCCCCCCTTCGTTCGGAATGCGATGGAGAGACGAAGTGTCAGGGTGAAACGGGTAAGAACATCACCACTTCTTTTTTCCTCTAACACAGACACGTGCAAAAAACCAGAAAATGTTTTAAAGGAAAAATTTGCAAACATAAATCAGTTGCCACATGCTTTCATTCACAACCTTTTCTTTGTGTGCGAGAAGTCTCTCAAGGATTCTTTGAAGACCAGTTTGTGACAGGAATTCATATGAGTTGGAACTCATTTCAAACAATTAATTTAGAGAAATGGTTCCTGGTATTTTCCATCTTGTCAGAGAAGCAGCACAAACAGTTTATTGTGTTTGTTGCTGTGTTTATTGTTGTGAGAGTCTTAAGTATTTATAATAAATTTGAGGAGCTGGAGAAGAAGATGAGAACGATGTCTCAAGTGACCCTGTTGTAATGATGCCATGGCACACAATAAACCCGTGTCCATTGTGATAGCAATCACTAAAATTCCCCCAGGATACTGACACTGAACTCCTAAGGAGATGGTTTTCGTGGGACAGCTTGTGTTTGAAACTAGCAGAAGGCAATATGTTACTGGAAAAAGCAATCACAGGTTTTTCTGCAGCGCTGTAGATTCATCTGAGGATGAGACATTAAACTTAGGAGGAAGGTGTGCAAGCAAGACTTGCTTGATTTGGAGAAGCTGCCAAAGAAGAGCTTGAGTGGAAGCACTGAAATCAAAACACTTATCTATAAGAATTCCTTGAGTTTGTGGTATCTGTCTCAAGACAGACTGGAAAATGGGCTCAATAGAGCTGTTTTGTGTGAAGAGAAGCTTTAGAAAGATGGGTCTCATGATGTGTTTGGCACTTTCTGGGTGGAGTGGCTGGGACAGTTCTCCTGACTGTGTTCATCCACCCCTTCTCTCCCAGCCTTCAATCAAGTCCTTCGGTCCAGAGCGCCTGATCCGCACCTCACTGGACCTGGAGCTGGACCTGCAGGCTTCCAAAACCTGGCACGACCAGCTGGTTCAGGAGATCTCAGTGCTGAGGGAGCTGAAGGAACAGCTGGAACAAGCTCAAAATCAGGGTGAAAAAGAGTTGCCACAATGGGTGAAGGATGATGAGAGGTTTCGACTGCTGCTGAGGCTTGTGGAGAAACGAGTGAGTCATACCTGCCTTGGGGTTTCCTTCCACTTGGTGGAAAAATGGAGAAATTTTGGAGACAAAGGACTTTGGACAGTCAGTAAATGAAGCCTGAGCACTGTTAGTCACTCTGTCTGGCACATAGGGCTCTATCAAGCTGTTAGTCCTGAGCCCTTGCATTCACCAGCACAGAGATTTGCTGCCCTAGCAGAGGTGTGAATAAGTCACAAATGCCATCTGTTCTGCCAAGTGTGTCCCCCCGGTCTGCAGGAGGTGTGGTGTGTGGTGGTTGGCACGTACCTTACTCTACATCACACCTTCCCCCATGCACAGGGCTCCTTCTCAGCTTCTGGGATTTCTCAGCACCTCTGCTGGCACCATGCAGAGACCACGCTATGCTGGCACCATGTAGGAGGGAGTTGCTGTGAGGTGCTCTTACAAAAAGACCTTACAAAAAGCTCTCTCCCTTAGAATGGTTGGTTGACAAGCTTCTGTGGCTTATGACTTCCAGAGTCAACAGTTTCCAAACCCCTCAGACCTGCAGGTGAAATACTGCTGTTTGGAGATGAGTTAGGATAAGATAATTCCTCCTGGAAACACAAACCAACTCTCCTCCATTATTCATTTAGGTGCAAAATCCAGAACACAAGTGTGAGCTCAAGGCTGATAAAATGATGAGAGCAGCTGCCAAGGACGTCCACAGGCTGCGAGGGCAGAGTCGAAAGGAGCCTCTGGAAGTGCAGTCATTCAGGTAATTATAGGTAAAGGGCAGGAAAAATTGACTACCATGGTTTTTCTGTGGATGGCTGAGATGCTGAGGAGCAAAACTGATCTCTGCAAAAGTAGTTAACTGTTCTGCTTAAATAAGAACTTCTGTATTTTCATATCAAAGTATAAGGTCTGACTCAGGGAAAGTAGTTGCAGCAGTGCACACGATCAAAGCAACCAGGATTCTCCAAGTCATTCCCCACCTGGCAACAAATTCTTTAACACAGAAGCAGCCTTTTGCTTCCCTAAGAGACTCAGAAAGGAAAAAAGCCCTGAGCCTTTCTGAAATGCCTTTTGGTAAGGTCAGTGTTGTGGGTTTAACTCATGTCTGATAAGTAAATAAAAGGTGCAGGTTGTGAGAGGATGTACATCTGCTCCTTGTGGGGACAGCTGGTGGGATAATTTCTCATGTGGCTGATGGACATTTCTGGCAGGATTTCTGTTGCATTAACAACTGATCATCTTTTTTCAGAGAGAAAATGGCATTTTTCACACGGCCAAGAATAAACATCCCAACACTCTCTGCAGACGATGTGTGACCACCATAAAGTATTTGCTTTCTGGACAATTCTACAAATGCAGATTGGGTTCTGAAGTTATTTATGTGGTATTATGAAGGTACCAAGGCATTTGTATATTAGAGCTTTTGTCAGTATGTGGATGTTTTGAAGATTTTTAGGTTAAAGTTATATCATCACAGAAACCAGCATTAAAGTGACAAGATTGTATAGTTTGTATATTTAGGAATGTATTTTTGGGAAATAGAATTTTAAATAAGAACAAATGCAGCGTAAGGTGCTGTTATTCTTAAATAATGCTGTTTAGACTTTTTGTACAGCTCTACCTTTTAGAGGTTTTACTGCAATAAAATAAATTTGAAGGAACCTCACCCCTACCTTCTATGATGTTCTGCATCGGACTCTCCTTTGAGTGATGTATTTTGTACCCTGTGGGGAATGCTGGGAGCCAGCTGGGACTCCCAAGTGCTGTGAACGAATTCTCTGTGAGCTGTGAAGCATTTGTGTTTCCTGCCAGGTCATAAAAGTAGGTGTGAAGTTCAGAATACTTGCACTTTTAACATTTGTACTGCAGCTCATGTCTGTAATGGGTCTGTAAAGGTAACGTGGGGAGCCCATTGAAACCACTGCTGTGGGAGGAGGGCTGCAGGTTTAAAGTCCATTTTAGGTTTTTCCAATAAAGTGACCTTTCTGGACAAACCTGCCTTCGTGCTTTTTGTCTTGAGTGAATCTTCTCATCCCCTGGCACCTAAACTGGGGTTCTTTTGTGTGGCCAGCTGGAAGCATAGAGCTTTTCACATGTCTTGTAACACCAGATGCTGTAATTGACACATTTATATAATCATGGAATATCCTCAGGTGGACAGGACACACGAGGATCACCCAGCCCAGCCCCTGTCCCTGCACAGACCCCCCAACAACCCCACCCTGGGCATCCCTGGCAGCGCTGTCCAAAGGCTCCTGGAGCTCCGGCAGCCTCGGGGCCGGGACTATTCCCAGGGGAGCCTGGGCAGTGCCAGCACCCTCTGAGGGAAGAGCCCTTCCCTGATATCCAACCTAACCCTGCCCTGACACAGCTCCAGCCCTTCCCTGGGTCCTGTCACTTGTTGGTTTTCCTCCCTGCCTGAACATTCCCCGTGCCCATTTTGTACCCACCTGCTGGGGATGGGACACGTTTCAAAGTGCCGGGTGGTGACACGGAATGAGGGGGTTTGGGAGGGTGTGGGTGCTCTTCCCCCTTCCCTTCCCCCGCAGGTGTCGGTGGCCGCCGCCGGCCCCGTTCCCGGCACAGCATTCTCGGTTCCCGTCGGGGTCCTCCCCGCCGCCCGGGGGCGCTGCGGCCGCGGCCGCGCCGCTCCGGCCGCTTTCCGGTTCCCGCGGCGCCAGTCCCGGTTCCGGCCGCCCGAGGATGGAGGCGCGCGTGGCGCAGTCCGCGGCGAGGCTGGCGCGGCAGGTGCGGGGCCGGGCCGGGCGGGGCGGGACAGGACAGGACAGGACAGCCGGGCTCGGCACCGCACGGACCGGGACAGCCCCGACGGGCACAGCTCCCGGGGCTCCGCGGGCCGCAGGCGGCGGGAGCGCTCCCCCGGTACCGAAGCCCGCGCGGTGCCCGCAGCCCCGGGCGGGTCGCTGGGCCCTCGGGAGCGGAAGGTCTGTGTGGGAAGGGAAGGCGGGGAGCAGGCAGGGCTGAAGCCTGCTCTCTCCCGGGACTGAGGGCAGGGCTGCAGCGCTGAGGGCGGGATCGTGAGGTCGTTCCGGAAAATCTCCGCAGAACAGCCAGCGGTGCCCCCATGGCCAGTGTGGAGAGGAAAGGTCACTCAGCTGTGTGCCTGTCCCAGCCCCATCAGTTCTGGAACCCAGTGGAAGCATGGCTGACTTGAGGCTTTTCCCCTGGGTCGTTTTGAGTGCAAACTCCATTTCATCATCTCTATAAGGTGTTGGTGAGCACAATAAAAAAGAGACTGAAGTGGCAGCAGCAGCAGCACTGGGGTAGGCAGCTGGGCCACCACAGTGAAACCTTTAGCTCTCAGTTCACACTCCAGTAGCACATAAGGGCTGCTGCTGCTGCTGTTTTATGAAGAAGAGGAGCACTAAGCAGTGGAGACAAATGTGACAGTCTGGGGTGGCAGGTTGGGCTTGGTCACATCTGAAATGGGGCCATCCCAGATGCCTCCAGGTGCCAGTGCTGTGAATTCGCTGGTTTGATGCAGTCATGGGGGAAAGTAGATGAGACTTGCTGAACTGTGGCAGTATTTCAGAGTTTTTTATCTGCTGGCCAAATCCAAGTGATTACAGTGCTGATTGTCACCCTGTAAAAGAGCTCTTTGGGCCAGGTGCCTGCCCAGGGGTCGGTGATTCCTGGGCACTTTGGTTCTGGCTTCTGACCATGCACATGGATAAACCTCCTCCTGCCCTCACCTGTAGTGTAACAGTATGGAAAGAAGCTCCAGCAGGTTACTGGTCATCTCACCTCCTGTGAGTCTTCCCTTGGGTGGCCAGAGGTATTTGTGATTATGTAGGAAAATCCAACTCAGATTCCTCTTCTGTAAAGCTTGTCAGTGGTACTGAAATATCCCAGTTGTTACAGCTTTTGGGGAATCTTATAATGCAGGAGGAATTACGAGCTGCTTGTTGTCTTGGACATGCAGGGATTTTCGTTTCAAAAGCAGAACATGATTTTCTGGTTCTGGAGAGTGTTTGCCTTCAATGCAGAGCTCTCCTTGGGGACTTGGAAGCCTGTCCTGAAGCTGGTGACTTCACCAGAGGGAAGGTAATGCTGTGTGGACACAGAATTTACAGATGATGTGATATTAGGGGTAGAAGATCCCTTTGCAGTTATATTTAAAGCACAGTACACACTTAGGGGATGAGTTGTGTGTCTCACTGCTCTGATGTTTGCAGCAGTAATGGTCACTGAAACTTACAGTCACACAGCTGTGAACACACACAAGAGATTTCTCTCTTGTGCTACTTTTTAACTTGAAGTACAGAAGATTTTACAAATGGGTCTAGAAATCATGTGAAATGCTACCAGATCAGGCCAGGAGGAGAAGTTGAAAATAAACAAATCTATTTGCTGTTGCTTATATGGGGGAAGGTTTGTGTGTGTATATTGGGGAATGTTCATTAGCATGTCCTGTTGTCTTTCTTGTACTTCTGTCTTGATATTAGTGAGACTATTTTCTCACTACCTGTTTTAAAGAGTGTTTCAGAATCCTTGTTTTTCACACAAGTAGAAACAATTTTCATCTATTAATTGTTTGGAATTATTCAGCTTACATGTCACTGCTGTTACCTTTACAAGGCAAACCAGCACTGTGCCTGGGATCTTGCAGCTCCTCTGTCCCTTCTCCAGGAATGACTGTGTGACAGCTCAGTTTGCTTTCCAGGAGAACGAGATCAAGCTGTTAACTGCAGAGATTGAGCGTCTGAAGAACTTTGGGTGCTTGGGAGTCTCCCCAAGCTTGGAAGGGTTGCGGGACGAAAACGCGAAACTCAAGTACCGCTTAAACTTCCTTAAGAAGGTAAGGGAGGAAAACATGATTGCTGTGCCCTGTGCTTTTTGTTCTCATTAGGGCAAGCTAAATAAATGGTGGGAGGTTTTTACAGCTCTGACGTGGGACAGCGTGCTTGCTCTGCGTTCTGCCACCTTAATCAGATGTTTCTTGGTTCCTTAAAGCGAAAGCTGTTTTATGGAAAATGTCAGTAGGTCAGTAAGCCCACGTGGTCATGTCTTGGGCAGTCTTCAGCCAGGTGGCCCAGCTGAGCTCTGTCCCAGGCTCAGCAGCACAGGTGTGAGAAGGACTGCAGCCCTGCAGTCAGGGGAGGGTTTGTGCTGGGAAGTTCAGCAGGAGAAAAGTGTGATTTTTGTGTTGTATATGTTGCTCCTGTGCCTGGAGGTGTCAGCCAAATCTGTCAGCTGTGCTTTGCCAGGCAGCCAAGAAGAAAAGTGAGATGTAACAGCTCCTCAGATGTTGTGAATTTAGCCTTCTGGATTTTGGTGGTTTTCTTTTCCAGAGCCTTCAAGAGGAAAGAAGTAAATCAGTCAAAAGCATGATTAATATCAACAGCTGTCTCCAGGAGATCTTTGGAGCTGCCATTCAGGCTGCCTACCCAGACTTAGAAAATCCTCCTCTGGTGGTGACACCAAGTCAGCAGCCTAAATTTGGGGACTACCAGTGTAACAGTGCCATGGGCATATCACAGGTAAATGATGTAAACTATCTCAACAAAGAGGCAAAAATGGGGATGTTGTCTGTTGGAAGCTAAGGGATAGACAGCACAGTGAGAGTTGCAATACAGGACTTATTCTGGGCTTGCTGCAGGTGCCTGGGCTGGGAATTGAGTGAGTATTAATGGCATTTTAAGGGAAGCATTGGCCTTTACAGAGCTGGCCTGTAAACCTCTGTTCAGGTGCCTGGTGTGAGAGAGTTAATGTGTGTGACACAGAAAAACTGCTCGGTTCGTGGGATCTAAATCAAATCAGGATTTAAGTGCTGCATCGATTTACTAATGATGTGCAATTAACTACCAATTAGTGAGTTGTATGTTTGGAACTGAAAACAGCAAAACAATAAATCATGATTCTGGAGAGTTGCAAAATGTTGAGAAACACCTGCATATCTCTAACTGCTCTTGTGTAGTGCCAGGAAAGTATAATATCCTGACACTTGAATGCACCTACCCCCTGCTCACAGGGCAGGTGACAAAGGGGCATCTCCAGCTTCCCCCTAGCTCACACCTCCCGTTGCTGTGGGTGCCGTGGTCTCCTCCTGCTCACAGACACAGCAGAGCAAAGGGGCCCAGGTGCTGCCTTGGGTGCTCTGTTGAGTTTGGATCCCTGTGTCTTACATCCCAAACTGCCCTCCCTGAGCTCCAGCCAGAGGAAACTGGGCACTGTCAGGCCTGGGTGTGCTCAGGAGGCGCCTTCTCGGAGCCCAGCCAGTGTGGATCGCTGCTTGGGCACTGCCCATCATGGTCCTCTGGCTCAGTCTTTTGTTAATTCCCTGGGTACAGGGAGTTTGACCAAAGAGGACCCAAATAGAATCAGAGACACTTCAGCAGTTGCTCAGCCTGCTCAGTGGGTTGGGGCTGTGCTGAAGTAAATCCAGGAAGTGTGGGAGAAGGAAGGCAGTGTGTTCGAGCTTAGGTGCTGAAGCGCCCAAATTTCAGTGCATTGATGCCTTTGGGTGACTCAGTAGACAGTCTGGAATTACAGATCTTTTATTTGGCAATCTGAACAGAAGCAGCTCCTCTTTTACACGCCCTGCTGTCCATTTACCTTTATTAACCCGTTAGACTGGCAGTTTTGACATGACCTTGCACTGCCACTCTGCTGTCCCGGGCTGTCGGTACAGAGCGTGCCTGGGGCAGCAGGGATGTGAAACGTGCCCGGCAGCAGGCAGCAGGCTCGGGGCTGCAGTGCCGGCGGGAGCAGCCCTCCCGGATCCCGGCTCCCGTGTCTCCCGGCTCTCATTAGCATAGTGTGCCTGTGCTGCCGCCCGGGGTGACTGCACGGACACGGCATTCCGGGCGCTGCCGCTGCCCTGACCGCGCCGTTACCCCAATTAAGTCGCGGTTGGGATTCTCGAGCACTCCAGGCTTCCCGGTGCCGCCGTGGTTCACATAACTCGGTGTCTGATGGTCCCCTTGCAGCCGGGGCTTCGAGAGGCTGTCAGCTGTGCTGGTGAACCAGGCATCCTGGTGCTGGGCTTGGCTGTGGAGTTTGCTCCCTGTGCGCTGGCCTAGAGCTCGGCCGTGCTCCCACGGGCAGCCTGTCAGCACGGCACAGCCAGGGGATGAGAGCAGCAGGTTGGGGACGTTCTGTCAGCCTCTTGGAGGGGCTTGGCTGTGCTGCAGCTCTTCCAGAGCTGGAGCGCAGGTCAGGGTCACTGGGGCTGCCAGCGGGGCGGGAAGTGCCCTGACTGGGGCAGCACTGGTACGTGCCAGGCAGCAGCCTCTCCCTGCCGGCGCGCTGATGTGGAAAGGAGCCTCACAAATGCCTGTTGTTTTCCTGGGAGCTCATTAGCATATTAATGCCTGGGGGTTCAGCCAGGAGCTCTGCTTGCTCCTCTGAGTGACAGGAGCATGGTAACTATTTCTGGAATGATTCAGATAATGTGCCTGTAATCTGGTGTAACATGCCCATAATCTGGGTTTGCATTTATTTTTCCTGTAGTTTACACTTTGAGTAACACTTAAGCTACTGAGGTTTATTTTTCTTGCCCTGTTTAAGCCTTTACCATCTTGTAAGGATCCTGTGTATGACAGGTTAAACAGAAACCTGAAACTTCAGTAGAAATACATTTTAGAGCAGACTGTAAATTAGCAAATATGAGCAGTGAGTGCAAATTCTGAGTTGACAAAGAGGTACATCATCTTCGTGGCCTCAGTGGGATTGTTTTCAAACACAGCACAGTAATACCAGAAAATCAGGTGCTCAGGAACGAGTACTTGTGGTAATTTTGTACAAGTGTGAATGTCCTGTTTTGCAAGGGATGGGTTGGGCTTACAGAATCTCCTAAAGGGTGTTTTTGTAAGATTTGCAAAAAGCTCTGTGAGAAGATGCTTTGGGAATGGACAGGGAAATTGTGTACTTGGACTAGGTGATCTTCAAAGGTCTGTTCCAACTCAAACCTCAAACCACTCTGATGCTATCATTGTATGTAAACTTGTGTCCTGTTCTTTGAGCTCCTCACAGTGGGCTGCTCATGTCTCCAGGGAAATGGAGAGCTACTTGAACAGCAGTTTTTCTGATGCTCTTTGAAGAAAACTGGGTAGTGCTGGGATTATCTTTGTTTGCTTGGGTTGTTGGATTTTATTTATTCACTTATTAATCTATTCACTTATTTATTTATTAAGCTCGGGACTAAGACAGGACTGAAGGCAGTTTGCTTTGGTTGTGTTTAATCATAAATAAACAGACCTGCTCTGAAGCCACACTCAGCATCTGCTGGAGGCACAGTTCAGAACTTCAAATGTGAATGCTGGCAGAGCTGAGGACACCCATGAGACTGATCAACAGGATTGTGAAGCACTGAAAGACTGTGCCAGCTATGTTGATTTTTAAAGAGTTTGTCCCTTTTACTAGCTTAGAAAAATACAAATTTGCCAAACAACTTAGCAGTTTTGAAAAATAGTCTGGGAGATTTTCTTCTGACATAGGGACTGCTCTGAGCAAGAGGAGGTGAATATGTTGGGTCCAGTCAAGGCTTATGCTTTGGAGAACTGATCTAATCTATACAATTTGCTAGACAAGTTTCTCTTTGTGTGTGTGTCTGTATTATGAAGCTGAAGGACCATGAGGATATTTCAGTGCCTCGGTATCTGTGCTCTCTGTTTTGCTCTCTAGAGTGTTTCGGAGGATTGAATTTTACTTGATCTTTGTTGTGTTCCAGATACTGCTCAAAACCAGGGAACAGAAGGTTATCCCACGGGAAATTGCAGAGAAAATAGCAAAAAATATTCCTGCCAATGACTGCATTGAGAAGGTCGAAATTGCTGGTCCTGGTAAGATAGTTTCATTTTGCACACTTTGTATATCTTAAAGCAAAAAGGGCAGTTTTATAGTGAAAGGAAAGCTGAGTTGAGTTCTACTGTTCTGTGGTTTAAAACTGCAGTTTCATGGTGAATTAGTTTCCCCTGTCTTGGTGAGCTTTGTAGCACTCAGACTTGTGCAGCAGCAGCAAATCTACTTCTGTTTTAGAATTGGCAGGTATGATCATGAGCCCTTTAATGAACAATTTTTCCACTGATCCTTAAGGGACCATCTTTTCCTCTTTCAGTATTGGTGATGGGGATCACAGCAAAAATCCAACAGCGCTTCTTGCTGTTGCTTGCATGGTGATGAGACCTTGTCCTCTCAGAACAGAGAGCCTGGAGTAGCATGGAGGTTATTAATTGCTGCATTTGCTTTGTCCCTGTGACCCAGGGGCTCATACTCCTTAGGGCATAAACACTAAAATCTCATGACACAGCCCTTCTAGGGCTAGGGCTTGTTCATTGGCTCTGTGAAGCAGGAGAAGTAAGACATTGTCATACCATGAGCATAAATTATCCCAGATGAAACTATATGTTTTAGGATATTAATAAAAAAAAAAAAAAACCATAAAGCAGGATTTGGTTTTGCATTCTGGAAAGCAAATTATTTATTTTCTCACAAAAAATATATCTTTTATTTCTATAAATTCATCATTGATTGACAGTGTACAAAAAGGAGATCTGTCAGTGGTGAAGCTTGCAGCCTCTGACTCCTGCAGTAAAGGCTATAGTGGTGTGAACAGACTCTTCTAATCTGAGAACAGAAATTGTCTTCAAGTGACAGCTTTGTTGTCCTGTGACTGAAAAATGTGCTTTAAGGTGACTTCATGTGCTCTTGTGCTTGATGCATGAAAACAGAAATCCAGGGGGGAAGGAAACAAAAAAAGGTTTGAGGCACTTCTGCAGCCCCAGCACTCATTGCTGGTTTTTTCCTGCAAAGGTTTTATCAATGTCCACTTGAGAAAGGATTTTGTGTCGAAGCAGCTGAGCAGTTTATTGATCAATGGAGTTCAACCACCAGCTATTGGCAAAAGGAAAAAGGTACAGCAGTAAGCACACAGCCATCTTGCTACAGGGCAAATGTTCTGGGCTGCAGGTAGCTTTGACATTCCCCCCTGAAGGGATGTGCTGAGCAGATGTCTGTGTCAGCAGGTGGTTAGAGCAGAGTATGTGGGATGTGGCATAGGAACCAGGGGGTCATGGTCACCTGTACTTGCTGTGCTCCCTGGTGGCTGAGGGACAGAGCTCCCTGGGGTGGGGGCTGGCCCAGGTCAGTCTGGAAGGGATCCCTGACCCTCAGCGGGGCTGCAGCAAAGCTCGCTCCGATGTGCCCTGCTGAGGGTCAGCAGAGGTGATTCTCCTTCCCCCTGCTCCCCCTAACAAAGGCAGAGCAAACACGCCAGGTGTGGTCATGGCCTTTTATTCATGTGTTCTTTGTTCTGTGGCCCAGGTGGTGGTGGATTTTTCCTCCCCCAACATTGCCAAGGAGATGCACGTGGGGCACCTGCGCTCCACCATCATCGGGGAGAGCATGTGCCGGCTCTTCGAGTTCGCGGGCTATGATGTTCTGAGGTGAGACCCAGTGCCTGCGTGTGCTGGCCTTGCTGGGCTGTCCTGCAGTCCCTGGCTCTGGTCTGCTCTGCATTGGTCTTAGGTTATAAGCACACAGCAAAAAACCCTTTATGGGGAGTAGACACTAAGCTGAGCAAGTGTAGCAGGCTTAGGAATGAGGTGGGCAGCAGCTTCAGTGCAGTGAAACTGGGGAGCTTGCCTGGGCTGGGTTTCTGGTATTATGTGTGTTTCTTTTAGAATATATATTTTTAAAATGTGTGTATCTTAAAGCATATGTTTAAGAGATGATTATTATTGTCCTCTTCAATTGCTACAAGGTTGAACCATTTAGGAGACTGGGGCACACAGTTTGGAATGCTCATTGCTCACCTCCAGGACAAATTTCCAGATTACTTAACTGTTTCTCCTCCCATTGGGGATCTCCAAGCTTTTTACAAGGTATGTGTAGCAGATAAGTGTGATGTTTATGTCAGCATCTGAAAAGCAGATTGAGGAGCTTTACAAATTGCAGCATAGTTCTGGAGAAATGAAAGAATCCAGTCTCTGTTAGTAGATTATTGCAATAACCAGCGACGGGGTGATGAATTGTGGTCTCTGGTATTGAACTGTCTCTGTGGGGCACGGTCAAAAGCCTTTGTAAGCACACAGCATCTCTGTCCTGAAATAAGCACACTTGGAGAGCCTGTTAGGAGTGGTGGTTTGTTTCAGGGGAGAACACAGTGCTTTTCCACGTTTCCCTGCAGGAATCCAAGCGGAGGTTTGACACAGAGGAGGAGTTTAAGAAGCGAGCCTACCAATGTGTGGTGCTGCTGCAGAGCAGAAACCCCGACTTCATTAAAGCCTGGAATCTCATCTGTGACGTGTCACGCAGAGGTGACTGCCACATCTGGAATCATTTCTCAGCCATGGAATAGTGTGGCTTTCCTCACTTTGTCTGAGCACACCCTTCTGTTTTCTCTTGACAATCACTGCCACACTACTGAGAGAAGCTGAAAGCAAAAAGCCAGTACAACCAAAGTACTGGGCTGTCTTAAGTGGACTTTCAGCTAAATCTTTTGTCTCCTGAGTCCTAGTCTGATGGCCTGACCAAGGGATAATGCTTTTTGCACCTTGCTGTACCCACTGGTAAACATGCCACTGGTTCCCACTGTTTGCCTTTAATGTAAGTATTTTGTTCTGTTTCCCTCAAGAATTCCAGAAAATCTACAACTGTTTGGACGTCACAATCATAGAGAGAGGGGAATCCTTCTACCATGAGATGATGAAAGACATTGTGAAAGAATTTGAAGATAAAGGTGAGGCTTTTGGTCTCAGGTCAGAAGTTCTGCAGCTGTGAGGATGAGCATGGTAACCTCAATCCTATTCAGGCTTAGGGCTGATGCTTTTCAAGTTGCATCTTCCCCACCTTTGCTTTTTTTCTCAGCCACGTTTCCTGAGAGGATATTTAGTGGCTTTTCCTCATTCCAGAAAGCCTGAATCTTTCTTGCTGACATCAAAAGCAGTTTGTCTGTGATATTTTTCGACAGTAGCACAGGATACTACTGGAATTTATTGTATTCTGAGTAAACAGTCAAAGAGCAATATATGACAGACTTCCCAGTCTTAGTGTTGTGACTGTGTGGGAACTTTGACTGAGAAATCTCTGTGAAGACAGTGGGATTTTAGGATCATGCTGACTTTGAAACTGGCAAGAAGCCAAATGCAGCATAAAAAGTCTCTGGGTTTATGTGTTCCTGTCTGGATTTTGCAGTTCTTGAGTCTCACCATCTGAAGTGTTCTGACTGTCTCACCTCCAAAAGACTCTGTGCAGAGTCCTCATCATACCTCTGTAGAGTTTCTGTTGCCTTTAATGCCATATTTTGTGATGGGTTTGTGGCTGTACAGGCAGATCTGGATGCAAGTGATGGGAGTTTTTGTATTAGATCTTTCCTGGTAAGGCCACATTTGTGCAAATCTGCTTCCTTGTGCGGAGTTCTGGAAGTGCTGTACAGAATGGGACTTGGTTGGCAGGGGAGTTCTCATGTAGGTCTTCTCATATTTTTGATGATGAGTGCGTGGCCTTTTCTTGCTGGTAGCAGCAGGGCAGGGCAGTGTTGCTGCTGGCCCAGAAGCTCCCTGTTGTGATCCAACACAGAGCATTTTTCCCTGCTTGTGCAGGCTTTGTGCAGGTTGATGATGGCAGGAAGGTGGTGTTCGTGCCAGGCTTCCCTGTCCCGCTGACAATCATGAAATCGGACGGGGGTTACACCTATGACACGTCAGACTTGGCTGCTCTGAAGCACAGGCTGTGTGAAGAGAAGGGTGACATCCTCATCTACGTTGTGGATAGTGGCCAGGTGAGTTCAGCACCCTCTGCTCTAACTGTTGGTGCTGGTCAGCACAAAGTGTGTGAAATGATGGATGCAACAGTAACACGGGTAGAACACCACAGGGTCTTTGGTGTGATTGGGATATTTACTCCCTATCTGAGCAGTGATGGGAATTTGCCAGTTGCTGCTTCTGTAAAGCTGGAAAACTCTTGGAAAGGTTGAACTTCTCAAAGCAGAATTTGTCTGCAAAGCTGAGAACACTTTAGGTCTTAGTGTGAGAGCATTGTTGTGAATAGGTAAAGCTGTGAAGAAACTGCACCTGGAGGAGTGGATTGAGAACCAGTTGTTGGTGTTTATTTCTTTGCAGTCTGTGCATTTCCAAACAGTGTTTGCAGCTGGACAGATGGCTGGCTGGTATGATCCCAAAGTCACCAGAGTGGCCCATGCTGCCTTTGGAGTGGTGCTGGGAGAAGACAAGTAAGTGTCTGGGTGTACTTTTTCCTCTGTCTGTGCTCTGGAGAGAAAGTGAAAGCAGGAGACTTGCTCTCATTCTTTGACAAGTACATATGTGGCACACCAAAAAGACCCCAAAAGAGAGCACTGCATCCTGTGCTGTTACCCATAACTTGTGTCATTGTGCTCTGTGCCATTGTCCTTGATCCACACAGTCACTGTGGTCACCTTCCCTCCCGAGCCTGGCTTCTGCTGCCTGGCATCTGGCAAGGGGCAGTGGATTGGCTGGTGGGAGCTAATGTGGGCCCTGGGAGATGGCAGTGGCAAATGCCATGGGTTTCATTACTTTCTACCTCCGTGACGGTGGATGAAACAAAAGCTGGGTGAAGTCTGGTACTGGTATTGTGATGGAATGTCTGCAGCTGGACAGTTCTGACTGTTGAATCCTTCCTGGCCATTCCTGCTGACCATGCTGGGAGTGGTCTCTCAGTTTTGGAGCTGTCCATGTGATGGCAATTCCTTCAGTACAAAAGGATTTCCATGTGCTTTTTCCTAAGCTTGCTGGGCCCTAGGCAGAGGGTGGAGGGGTTTTTCCTCTTGTGCAGGTGGTCATTCTGGCTGTGTGTTTTCAGGAAGAAGTTCAAAACTCGCTCAGGGGACACAGTGCGTCTGATAGACCTGCTGGAGGAAGGGCTGAGACGAGCCATGGACAAGCTGAAAGACAAGGAACGGGACAAGGTAGCTGTGACAAATTGCTTGTGTTTCCTGAGAACTTCCCAGATATGTTCACAGGCTTATGGTCTCTGCATTGCTCAATGAGATTTCTGTCTGTCTTGCTTCTTGATGGCCTGCAGAGAACTGGACAGTGTGGGACATGGAATGTAACAGAAGGACCAAACTCTGTCCAAGCAGAGTGTGAGGCAGTGGAATTGGGCAGTGTAGTGTAGGGTGAAAGTGAAAAGTCCCTTTTTAAACAGGAACATGAGGAAGCTAGGAAAAAAACACCTTGAAAATCTCTAAAGGGCTCGTGGGAGTTGGGCACAAAGTGCTTTGCCCTGCTGCCACTGTTCAGCAGGAGGGGTTTGCAAGTGTTTGGACTGAAAATGCTCCATAAGGGTAGGAGGACCAACATTTGTTCCATGTCCATGCAGTTTGTAAGAAGCAGGAGCAGAGCACATCACACCTGGCAGGCTGTGGAGCACAGAGGTCCTGTGGGCTGTCAGAAGAGGGAGTCAGCTCTAACCTGAGCAGGGCTGTGGTGCCAGTGGATTGCAGAAGTGAGGGGTGGGTGTGGGGTTGTCTGGTGCCCTGAAGCATAGAGATGTATGTGAACTGAGAGGCCAGGGCTGTGTGTTGTGCTTCATTCTTCCTCTTGACTGTTGCGTGTTTCCAAATTGCCCCAGGTCCTGACTCCAGAAGAGCTGAAAGCTGCCCAGACATCGGTGGCTTTTGGATGCATTAAATATGCAGATCTGTCCCACAACAGACTCAATGATTACGTGTTCTCCTTTGACAAGATGCTGGATGACCGAGGGAACACAGCTGCCTATCTGCTCTACGCCTTCACACGGATCAGGTGCCCGGGGTGCAGGGAGCTGCAGCACTCGCTGCTGGTGCTCTCTGTGTCTGTGTCACAAAGGGACATGTGGGCAAAGGGGTGACAGTCACATCAGTGCTCTTGGGGTGTTTGGTAAGAGAAGCCAGCCACACTGGTGTGCATCACAGACAGCATTTTATTTGTCACTGCACACCATGTGTCCAGTGCCACCCAAAATGGCTCCTCTGTGTGACACACAGCCCAGGGAGGGAACTGTGAGGAGTTCCTGGTAAGCAGAGGATGTAGGTGGTTGGAAAAGGGTGCATCTGTGCTCAGCCCAGGTATTGCCACAGCCCAGTTTTTCTGGCACCCTGAGCCCTGCTTTGCTTGGCAGTATCAGCTGTCCTTGCTGATGCAGTGCCTGGAGGCCGTCCCTCCCTGTTCTCTGCAGTGCCCTCCCCGAGGGCTGGCTGTCCTCTTTGGCCTGGTCACCCAGGACTGGGCCAGGCAGGTGAGCAGGCTGGCCCTGGGCAGGCTGGGCAGTGGGACCCTGGCAAACAGACTCTGCTTTGGACATTCCAGGGCAATCGCTCGCCTGGCCAATATTGATGAGCAGATGCTGAGGAAGGCAGCCAGGGAGGAGGTGCTTGTCCTTGACCATGAGAAGGAGTGGAAGCTGGGCAAGTGCATCCTGAGGTTTCCTGAGATCCTGCAGAAGATCCTGGAAGACTTGTTATTGCACACACTCTGTGACTACCTGTATGAGCTGGCCACCACCTTCACCGAGTTCTACGACAGCTGCTACTGCGTTGAGAAGGACAGGCAGACTGGTGAGTGTGCCTGTGTCACATCCTGTGGTGTTACATCCATCTCCAGGGAGTTACCCTGTGCTGTCACTGAGCAGGAAGCTTGAGTAGAGTTGGGAGCAGCCAGACATCTGGAAACAGGAGGGGTGGTCAGTCTGCCTGGCTTGGGGAGAGCAGGAAGGGTTCCATGTGCCAGTCCAGGGCCTGGTTTTGGGTGGAGGGGCTTCCCCTGGGGAAGGTACTGTTGTTCTGAGCAGGACTCCAGCTCCTCTGTGTTTTCCAGGCCAGATTGTGAAGGTGAATATGTGGAGGCTGCTGCTGTGCGAAGCCACTGCCACTGTCATGGCCAAAGGATTCGACATCCTGGGGATTAAGCCTGTGCAGAGGATGTAGCAGTTCCCTGTGGAATGACAATAAAGGGACTAAACAACTGGAGTTGTCTCTGTCTGTTGGAGTGGGGTTGTGGTAAGGGAAGAAAAAGTAGAGGAGGAGGGAGAAGGAAAGTAAAGAAAAGGAGTGTGGCTTCAGCAGCTGCAGAGACAGAGGCAGACAGGTGGCTTTGAGCACAGCTCAGAGCAATTCTTGGAGCAGAAGCCAAAGCCCATGAACTCAGAACACCAAGGGCACCTCCAGGAAACTCTCCAGCCTCCCACACTCCCAGAGCCAATAATACTCTGATCCATACTCCCTCCATCCACTTTACCTTAGGTGCCAGGTGTGAGCAGGTCACCCAGCCTTTGATGTCATCTGTGATGGTGTGGGGAGGCAGGCAGCAGTTTTACCTGGAGGAGCAGGAAGCCCAGGGGAGGAGCAGATCAGTTAAACTGCATTCCCTCTGAAGAAAACACAAGGGAAATGCCTTTCCCCTCAGCAGCAGTGTTTTGAATCCCTACGGAGTTGCAAACCTCTTAGTGCAGTGTATATCAATCCTGGGCAGCTACAAGGAGCCACAGCTCCTGCCTTTGCCTTGGGCTTTGTTGGAGGCTCTGCTGTGAGCCTCCTAAAAAACATGCAGTCCTAAAGCAGCACAGAAATGCAGCTGTGGTACCACTGGAGAGGTGTTGCATTGATGCAGGTGCTCACTGACAGATGCATGTGTGTATATGTATGTACATATAGATACAGATATATGTATATATAGGTATAAGAGCTCTGTATTGTGTTCTTCCACGTGCTGAGAGCTGGGGAGGGCTCTCACAGCTGGTCAGTGTGCAGCACCTGATGTGGTGGGCACCAGCTGGCACTTCCCCCAGTGCAGACCTGTGCAAACACTCTCCTGGCTGAGCCCTGCCCCCAGACCCACAGTGACACAGGGTGACAGCCCTGTCCCCCCTGGCCCCACCCCCGTGCCGTGGCCGTGCTCTCCGTGCTCCGGGGCAGAGCCGGGCCGGGCTGGGCACAGCCCCCGTCCCTGTCCCGCCCTACCTGGGCCCGCCGGGCAGGCGGGGGTGGCCGTGCAGAGCCGGCTCCGCTCAGCCGCAGTCCAGCGGTGGCCACAGTGACCGGGCCAGGCCTGATCCAGGGCAGCAGACCCGGGTGTTCCTCCAGGCACGGGCACGGCAGAGGCTGCCACACCGAGCTGTGGCCTCCAGCGGAAGGGGGACAGCCCTCTGCAGGCAATCCCTGAGTCTCAGCACCAAATGCCTACCCTGGGTCACATCGGCTGGACCCCAGCCCCCCGGGGTGAGGGGCAGCCCCACAGCTCTGTGCTGGAGGCAGCAGTGGGCATTGGAGGGGTTTGTGGAATGTCCATGTGTGCAAGGGGAGCTCAGAGTTCCCATGGGGCTATTCCATGGGGCTGTGCAGCCAGGAACAGGGCCAGAGGGGACGGGGCAGGCAGGGGTGGCAGGGCACCCCAAGGGGCCTCAGAGCTGGGCAGAGGGGTTCAGGCCACTGCTGGGGAAACAGGGACCCATGATTGTGCTGGGGGTGGAGGGGGGCACCTAGGAGCCTTGTCTGGGCTGGAGACTGATGCCATGCAGGGATCAGACCCCTGGGAACCCCAGCTGTCCTGGGGTGGGGTGTCACTCAGCAGCCAGGCATTGGCTGTGGAATCAGTGCTGGGGGACCCTGGGGCAGGGCCATGTGTCAGTGCAGGGGAGCCATGGGGCAGTGTCCCCTGCCCAGGTGAGGAGCTGGAGCAGAGCATGAGAAGGTCTGAGGTGACTGTTGGAGTGGACTGTGGACAGCACCCCTGAGGGAAAGGGGCCTGGTGTCAAGTGGGACAACAGGGCTGGCAGGGCAGCTGCCCTGCCCCACACTGCCGGAGCTGGGCCAGAGGTGGCAGCCGGGGTCAGCCAAGAGTAAAGATGATCAGACACATCCACGGCGATGAGGTCCGAGGTGGAGCCAGGAACGTGAGCAAGGGAGGTCAGGATCAGGTCCAGGGACAGCAACCAGGGTTAGCCACAGTCTAAGGATCACTAGGCAAGTCCATAATGACGGGCAAAGGCCGTGGTCAAGCTGGGAAGTCAGTCTGTGGGCCAAGGTCCAGGTTCAGATTACTGGGGTCAATGGCCAGGCACAGGCAAGGCTGTGGCTCTGGCCAGGCCCCAGCAGCAAAACTTCAACTCCCTCTCCAGCAGGGATGGCCAGGGCCTCCCTGCCCAGGCACATGGCAGCCACTGCCCCACAGGTGCTCTCCAAGCTGTCCCCAAGCCCATTGAGTCAAGCCCCATCACACTGGGGATAGAGGGGGGAATGGAGGAGTGCTGGCAGTGACACTCATTTTCTCTTTGGTGGCAGCAGCAGGACTCCCATCTGTCACAGCACAGAGCAGCAGCTGGGCTGGCAGGGACATTGCCCAGCTGCTGCTGCTCCAAGCCAGCCACACCCCCAGGATTCCCAGAGCTTTTGCTTGGTGACAACGAGTGACATACCTGGAAGAGCCTGTTGCATTCCATTATCATGTGGGCCAAGCCCTGCGTGGCTGCCAGGTTCTCATTCAGCTCCCTCTGGTCTGGCTTCCCCAAGCTGCACTTCCTCTGACTGGATCTAGGAGAGGGGAAAGTGAAAGGAAGGCTGAGTGAGCAAAGTGCTGGGAGCCTCACACAAAGCACACTGCACTGAAGGGCTCATGTAATGTGACCACTGAAGGTCAATTCCCTCCCAGCACATCCCAAACGTGTCCAGGGCAAGAAATTTATTCCCCAAACACATTATCATACACTTGGCCCAGAACAACAATGCTTATTTGTGTATAATCTTCAATATCAAGCTCCTTTAATACCTGCAATGCCCACGTAGATAGAACCTTTTAAATCCTTTGGCCCAAACCACACCCAATACATTTCCAAAACAGTCCCCTCTTTTAATTCATGCTAGTGGAATTACATCATTAGTCCTGGCTTGTGAAACTTTTATCTATGTGCATTCCTGCCAAATGGCTTGAAAATTGGGTGGAAGATAATAGTCCTCAGTGCTGCTCCTCAGAGTCAGACCTGTCAGCTTGAACCCTTTGAAGTGGGAACCCTGCACCAAGGCATTAATGCACAGTTACAGCAGAGCTAAAGCTTCAAAGCATCCTGGCTTCTAAACACTGACAACAAAGAGAGAACTCCATTGCTATCTTTGGTCCTAACATTTCAGAGCAGTGTTGATGTAAAGCAAAGAGGAACAACTCCCAGAGTGTAGCTCCTAGGAGCTCAAAGAGCACAGCAATCCAGCAGGAGCTGCTGCCCATCATCGCGGGCCCAGGTGCCCTTGCAGTGGCCCCGTGGCTCCCTTGCCTGTGCCAGCTCAGCACAGGGATGCCTGAGGCATTTCCTGATGTTTTGTGACATTCAAAAGAAAATCCCTAGTGTTTTCTTTCCCTTCCCCTGTGTTATCCAGAGCCTGAAAGATGTCAACAGCACATCTGACAGCTTCTGCTTTGGGACTAGTCCTCCCCTGTAGATCCCCAAGTGAGGTGTTCAGCTCGCCTTGCTGCTGGGAGCACAACGCTTCCTGCACAGCCAGCTGTGCTCTCCTGCCCTGATCCATCTGTCCACAGCCCAGGAGCACGAGCAGAGCAAACAGCCCTGCCTCAGGAGGCCAGATAAGGCATGAATGCTCTCAGAGATTATTTGTCTACTTTGGCCCAAGGGCACCTTCCTCCCTGCACGTACAAACAGGGGATGTTATGCAGCCCAGATATTTTTACTTATTAAGATAAATTTCAGAATCCCCGTGGCTCCGTTTGGCAGGAATGATCCCCTTATCACCCCACAGAACCAGTGCCAGCAGCTGCCTCAGCCTGCCAGGTGTCTGCAGGGCCTTAAGGCCACAGCTGGGCTCAGGTTGCCAGTGCAGGAGCACATTTCCAGTGGCCAGCACCACTTTAATGCCAGCAGTGGGCCACATGCTGGGCTCCTGGGCAACCAGGGGAGTGCAGCAGTGGTGAGGGACACACACAGACTAGTCAGGAGCATGGCCATGGGGCCTTACTACGGCCCTCTGCACTGGGCAGTGAGTGGCCACATGGCTCCATGCACTGCAGGCAGCTCCTGCTGCACCTGAGCAGCCAGCTTGAAGGCAAACCCCAAGGCACACACAGCCTATTTCCCCCTCAAAATCAGACACTGAGCCTAGGCCAGCTACAGAAAACATTGCTGCAGCAAGGACACTGAGGACAGCAGCAGTGCCAGCATCAAGGTGCCAATACCTGGTGGAGGAGGAGGAACTGTCCCGCCTCAGGGTGTTGAGGTGAAACAAAGAAGGTGCAAGGCAGACAGCGATGTTGGTTGGGGTCATCTGGTTTTCCTCAACAAAAGCCACCACATCTCGCAGGAAGAACAGGAGGATTTTCAAAGCTTCTCTGTTTTCCTTTGGGAGAAGGAGAATAGCAGCCTGGACAGCCTGAAACTGCTGCTCCTTCGGCACGTCTGCAAACACAAACCATGACAAAGATCACACGTGACTTGCAGAAGGAGCATCCATCAGCAGGGTCCCAGGCAGGGCACTGAGCTTGTAGGTTCATCCATTTCCGTGTCCCGAGCTCACAGCAGACAAGGAAAGGCCATTATCCCATCAAACATGAACCATTTCTCCTGCTGCCTGTCAAGTGCCTGCTCACACCCAGGGATGCTGCTGCCTGACTTGCAATTTATCTTGAACACCATGCTGATGAACATATCCTGAACTGAGTTACAATCCAAATAAGGGCTTGTCTCCCCATAAAATATTACTCTGCAGTGATACTTTGGAGCAGGTAGCTGCTCTACTGTCTTTTCCTTTCAGCTTCAGGCAGGAAGAGAACAGATGCTCTCAGATAACTCAATTCAGGGACCAGTTTTCTGCCAACAGATTTTAATTCACACTAACCCCCACTGAGACTGTCTGCCCCAACAGCTCCAGCAGGAGGGTGGCTCTGGTTCATCCTGCCATGCATCCCCAGCACAAGGATTTCTCCAATTAACACCACTGCAAAGGGTAGAAGATCACTCCTCTCATTCCCTTCAGGTAGAAGCACACATACAGAACACACAAAACACACTTTGTGGTGAAAGCAGCACAATTCTTATCTCCAACAGAGTAATTTAATCTGTGCACTTGCTCCAGTCACATCTGGCAGAAGATAGGTGAGTGGGGTAAACAGAATTTGGGCATTTGCTGTTTCTCTCCCAAAACAAGAGGCAGGAAGGAGACAGTGGCCAGATTACAATAACTGGAGAAAAACAGTTAAACATCCTTTGGACATGGGAACTGTAGACCTCCTTACAAAGGAGATTTGTGAATGCAAGAGGAAAACTTACTTCAAACAAATAAATCATTTTCAGACAAAATTTTAAAACCCTGACAGGTGACAAAATAAAACCCAACAGAACATTAATGAACATACACTGTATACAGAACAGCAGCTGCTCATTGACTTATGTCAATAAAAGCCATATGGGTTAGGCTGCAATACCAGTCCTCTCAGAAAACTCACACTTTGTCTTTCAAAACCTTTTCTCAAAAGTAGAAGACACTTGTCTGTCCCAAGAACATTATTAGCCCTCCTTCAAATTCCTTCCTCAATCCATCTGCTTTTTGAAAGTGAATTCCTTGAGGGCAAAGTATTGGAAACAGAACCTGTTTAAACTGTATGAAATGCAGTATTTCAGCTTTGTGTTTCTTTTGGGTTTGGGATGAGTCTCAAGGACAGTAAGTAACAGTGCAAGCACAGACAGAAAGCTGCTGTCATCTCCCAGCTGTTCCACAGCAGCTGGTCTTGGGCACCTTAATAAAGAAACGTCATCAATGTATCAGGTCTTCTTGCTCAAGGAGCTGTGCCATGCCATGAACAAGGGGCCCATGTTATTTCTTAATTTTGCATAAGGAAATGACTGTTTAAAAGCAGAGTTTAAGGGGGCTGCTGCAGCATTCCATTACACTCATGGCTCAGGGAAGAGAACTAGCTGGTTCACAGGATGCAGGTGGGAAGCTCTCAGGTCCAGAGCCACAATGAACTCATCTTGTCAGAAATGTCCTGCCTGACTTGCCTCCTCTGACTACAGGGGGCTTGGCACTACTCCTAGCCTGGCCACTGCCTTGTACAGCTGGATATTAAGAAACCCAAGGCTCTGGAAAATGACAGCTCTGGTACCTACACTGGTAGATGTGCAGGAAGGACTCGCAGAGCCTGCTGGTAAATATCGGCTCGGGAAGGTCTCGGAAATACTGCTTGACCATGTCTGCCACGTCAAACGCCGACTGCCCCTCGTAGCACACATTGTTTGGGCTGCTCTCATTCATTTCTCTTAAAGACAGGATCCTGGATTTAACACCAGATTTGCGGAACAGGCCAACCTGTGGGTAAAAGAAATTATTACAGACAAAGAGAGGAGTCACTGGGAATCAAAATTTTGACAAATAAGTGATCCTTCACCTTCCTTGTAATAGCAGATCTCCTGTGGCAATGGCATTGAACACCAAAATACTTCTGTATCATCAGAAGCTGCATGAACATTTCTCTGAGGCAAACCACACCTGATGCCCACAGAATCAGCTGTGACATACTCATTTTCGTGTTTGTTTGGCTTTTTATTTAATACAAAAGTACTCAGTTTGCTCTTTAAAATCACAACCATTGGGATATGTGTGTTTCCTTGGGCAGCTGTGTTTACACATGGCAACTCTAAGTCTCAAATTCACCCATGTGTGTCCAGCAAACACAAACAACACATCGAGTGCTGGCTTACACAGACTGACTGTGAGATCCACAAGGCTCCTTGTAACACCTGATACATCTGATACTTCTAATCCTTCCACGGGCTGGCAAAGGGCAGATGCCATTTTGAGGGAAATTTTGATTTTCTTTTTAATGTGATTGTCAACTGAGTGAGACTTAAGAGTTTCCCATGAGCTCAACCCCCCAAAGCTTCTGGTGGCAGTTGTACTCTGTGCCACTGAGACAGTACTTACACTCTGGTTTATTTATATGAACTGAATGGATACCATAACCCCAAAATGAAAAACACTTGCAGTGTCACTTCACAGAACTCACACACCTTTGCACTTTGGTGTGATATTACACACCTAGACAAAGGCAAAGCACAGGAAGAAAAGTGCTCTATTTAACAAATATGTCTCATGTCACAAGGTCTTCATTTCTGCAGCTATGCTATGGAAATACCACAGACAGCACACACTTCTTCTGCCAGCTCCACTCAGGGGAAAAATACAGAGCTGAGCTCCAGAAAAAGTTGTTACAGGCACTGCTATAATGTTTTCTCTTTGCTTAGTGGTGCATTTCAGCTGAAACAAGATTAATTTTCACATTAGCTCTGGCACTACCAGCAGCCTCAGAACGGAGGGAACAATGACATTGTCTCACAGATTTGCCTCCTTGGGGAGCAGAGATATAACACCTCCCCAGGCAAAGACAGCCTGACTGCCTGCACAAGAGACTCGACTGCAGAGGATTTCAGTGAGGAAAGGCACAAATACACAGTACAGAGCTAAAGGTATTCCCAGGGGGAATCATGCAGAGGTATTTCCTCGCAGGCCACCTGCTCAGATCCACACCTTTCTGCCTACTCAGAGCCTTAGGGGGCAAGAAAGTCCTTCACAGAGTATGAAAGAGAGTCTGGTTCCCTGGAGCAGATCTGCTCATGGCCCAGAGTTCATACCTGGTCAAGAAAGTGGCTTCTCAGGTACTCCAGGGCTTGCAGGATGCCATTGGGCAGGGGGTGGCTTGTTCGCTGCACATTCAGAAGTAAAGGAACCCCAAACACATTTTTGTCCTTGTAGTCTGAGGCTTTTGGTTTTTTAATGAACTTTGGTATGGTCCTGGAAACAAAAACCAGTAGATGCAGCTTACAAGGTGCCCAGCACATTCCACCTGCTGCTTTACACTCACCAGAAAGGGCTGAGCTGTACCTTGTCACAACCTCAAATTCTGCCACATACCTGTACACACAGCATCAGGAGGGAGAGAAAATCAGCAAAGGCAATTACAGGGATGACTTCCTCATTGCATTGCTGAAATTACCTTCATTAAGGCTTCCTCAAGGAAATACATTCCATCCCTTTACGGCACTGCAGGGTTTTTTCATTCTCTCTATACTCAACTACCAGCTCCCTACCACAAAATGCTGAATGATGCAAGTCCTCTAAGTGTCTGAATTTGTCACTGGTTTAGTTCAAACAGACACTCAGTGCTGAAGGGCTGGATTCTCAGTCCAGCCAACTCTCACCTCAGGTCCCACAGTCCCTGGGATGGTCTCTGACAAAGCCCTGTAACTGGGCAAATTTAAAGAGAAACCATGATGTACCTTAAAATCAGTAACAGCACGACCACCAGCGAGGGGCCAAAGTACAGCCCACAGCAGAGGAAATCCTGGAGCCATGGAAATAACCACGAAGCTGCTGGCAATTTAATAGGATGGAATCCTTCATCTTGAACATGTGCAATGTAGGCAGACAATGAAATTCACATCAACTCCTCTCTTTCCAGCTCAGGTTACTTTAACATCAGACAACTTACCAGTTCCAGCCCTGCTTACTGGAAGGGGAATATCTGTCCATTAAAGCTGTGAGTTTCAGCAATGCCAGCTTTTGTGTGCGGGCCAGCTGGGCATCAGTCTGGAGGGAAAGGCTCTCCAGGTTCATGCTCTCCTCTGCAGACCAGCACTGTGTCCTGTGCCTATGGGATAAATATTGTTTAAGCTTAGGACCATTTCCACCATCCCTGTTTTCTACCTGCATCTGTGAAGCACTAAATGACCTGCAGTTAGTTGCACTTAAACAAGGTACTTCCCATGCAGGAGGGCCTCTGGCAATACCAACTGCTTCCCTGTGAGCCTGAGTGCTCCTGCAGGTTATGAGTGCCCTGCTTTCAGCAGAGGTCAGATACTGGTACCTGTGGAGTGGTACCTGCCACCAGCAGTGCAGACCCTGCTACCTAGGACAGACTTTGGAATACTTTGTTCTGGCAGATCAATTTTATTTTGAGTGGACAGAACCAAAGGCAAACCCAAGGGTGGCTGACCTGTTGGTCTTTTTAGAGTCTGTGATGTATGTCAGGTCTGCAGAACCAATCTCCTTGCCCGGGCCACAGCTGCTCTCTCCCTCAGCCTCCCCTGCTGCCTTATCTTCTGAGCCCTCTGTTTCAAGAGAGCTTTCTTTAGGGGAGGCTGGATACAAACAGGTCAAGTCACTGGAAAAGTCAGAATCCCCATCATCTGAGAACTTCTCTGTCCACTGATCAACCAACTTTTTGAGGCCATTGACATCTGCTATGACGCTGTTCAGTTCTGAAAACACATCATCATCACCGACTTGTGCTGCCTGCAGGCTCTCCAGCTCACTGCTGGGCATGTTGTCATACACACTCAGCCTGTTGTCCCTGCCCACCAGGGGACTCCTGGGGGCTTGGGGATCCTTGGAACTGCTTCTGCTGCGGCTCCTCCTGCAGCCGTGGAAACTCCCAGTCCTCCAGTTGACAGAAGAGTTGTCTGCTGGAGACAGGGAGCTGTCTGTAAGTACTGTGGGGAAAGTGCCAGGTTTATGGCCTTGTGGTATCTGAAACATCTGCTTCCTTTGTAACGTTGTGTCATTCCTCAGGTTTTGCTGGGATAGATCATTCCCCAGCAACAGCTTGCTGGAGTCCACGTGCTCTGCATATGTCCCCCTTCCTTCACAGGGGTTGCCTGGGTTTGTAACAGGACTTGGAGTGCTCCCTGTGCTGCTATTTACAGACTGATTGCTGCTATTGCAGCTCTGGGGAGAAAAAGAAGAATTGTTCTTTGTTCGGATGCCAGAGAGGTCAGAAATATTTACACAGTTCAGCATCTTCATCTTTTCTTCATTAAGTCCTTCCAGAAGAACAGGTTCACTTATTATGGGTTTGGCCTTTGACTGACCACTCCTTAAATTGCAGCTCCTTAAGTGCAGCTTCTCCATTTTCTTTAGAAGGCTCTTCCTCTTTTTCGATGGTGACTTATCCAAAAGCTTTTCCTCACTGGTGATATTTAAAAATTCACTGGGAGGAAGAGAACAACTAAAAGCAGAGTCCAGTGAAGGTACCTTAACTGAGGAACACCTTGAGGAACTCGTGCTGGTTTCCACATCTTCAAAAGGTTTTTGGGAGTTAACAATGTCACTGTCGGCACTGCTGCTGCTGTGAATTGAGGACACGTCGTGCTTCTCACCATGATCCAGAAGGACACTGCCCTCATTGGGAATGATCTTCAATACTGGACTGCCTGGGGTGGAGGCAGCAGCAGCCTCCTCTGCTGGAAAGCCTGCCAGGCTCTCAATGCGAGCCCACCGCTGGCTGCACCTCTCATAAGCCCATCTGTCACTTATTGCACAAGGCTCATCATCTTCTGAGTCGTCACTCTTAGCAAGAGAAAAACAAAAAAAACAAAACCAGTTCAAGGGCAAGGTTTGGCAAATTTTAAGTTACAAAAACCAATTTACCATAAAAAGGAGACACAAATTTTCTGCCAACCCCCAAGACCAACAAGAGATGTGTGACCATTCAGTCGCTGAAGATCTGATTAGCTGAAAAACATGCCGACAAATGATGCCCCAAGCATGCTGACTAATCTGGGAAGTTTACCACAGGGAAGGTGACAGATTTGTTCTAAGGGTGAAAAATCCTGTTTTGTGGCAAATCCAGGGGTTTTGAAAGATAATCTTATTGGGCTTACACTGCCTTTCCTAAAGTCAAACAAATCAAACACTCTCACACTTCTGTGACCAAAACTCATCCATTTTCAGGTAAAGAAGTGTTTAGCTGTGGGACTGCAGCAGCATCAGTGTCTGTGGCACCCTTTTGGAGGCCTCAGCCTCCCTTGCCACCTGCTCCAGGTGCCCCCTTTGCTGGATTGTCCTCATTCTGAAGGAACACTGGGAGCCACCTGTGTCTTCTCTGTGGGCTCTCCTGCCCCATTCTGCCCTAAAGACAGAGCAGAACTCTCCAAAACCCAGACATTTTTCCAGAAGATGGCATTATTTTCTCACCAGTCCTGCAGTTAATCCACGGTGGCTCAGAGGCTTTGCAGACCTGCCATTGCCCAGCCAAGCTGTGGCTACCACTCTGATTTAGCTGCAGCAGCAGAGCACAAAGACAGCACAGCTAAAACCTACCCAGCTTCTACTGGCTGAACATTTGGATTGCTCTTTCAATTCCTCTGTTTAGTCAACAGGAGTGAACTTCCACTTTCAACACTTAAATAAGATGGGAAACTACTTAGGAAAGCAATGATAACCATGTTGAGATGGGGCTTTGGGACAACTGTTGGACAGTAATGTGTCAAATCAAACTTTAGAAGTGTTTCAAAAGTCACCCCTAACCCACCTCACAAACACGTAGTTGCAATCTCCATCCCTATGTTTTCTCAACATAAAATGCAAATAGCAGAGCTTTGCAGGATGGAATGGAATGGGAATGGGAATGGGAATGGGAATGGGAATGGGAATGGGAATGGGAAGGAATGGAATGGAATGGAATGGAACGGAACGGAACGGAACGGAACGGAACGGAACAGAACAGAACAGAACAGAACAGAATAGAATAGAATAGAATAGAATAGAATAGAATAGAATAGAATAGAATAGAATAGAATAGAATAGAATAGAAGGTTCAGAGATTGCTAATCCTTCATTCCCTTTTAAACCCAGGGGTTTGATACAATAGCTAAAGACATCTTTAATCAGAACAGGAACTGTATGTTACAGACATACCCGTTTCCTAGCACGGCTTATTTCCACTTTCATTGATGCATACTTGTTCAATGTGTTCAACCTTCTAGGGTTTGAGAAAAAACACAGGAGTTTTAAATTTCAACTATTTTATTTCTTGAAAACAAACATGCACCAAACTAGTTGTGACCTTCTACCACAGAGTCTTCATTATTGTCAAAGACTGATATTCTGTTAGAGGCTCCCATGCATTGGTCCCCAAAACCAGCACCAAGAACAACACCATGATGTTCACACTTCCACTTCTACCATCTTAAGACTAGAGAAGACAACCATAATCAGTCATTTAGCTAAAAAATCATATTATTAGCTTTCATGATTGTGAAAAACTTCATCTTGATTTAAGATTTTGAGTGCAGGTTCACTTCAGTGCTCTGAACAGCTGTGACAAAGCAATAACTTCAAATCAATACCTTTGCTTCTCACCCAAAAAATATTCAGGAAAACAGATCACATGCAGATAATTTTTTTCTGTCTATCTGCTGGAACAGAAGCTGGAGGAAATTCCTGCACTCCATTATATGTGATCCTAGAGAGCAGCCTACCATGCTTGCAGGGAACTGGTTATTTTTAATCATCTTGCAGCCATTTCACATTACAAAAAAGATATTTAATGCTCAGTGTAACAGCCCTGAGAGCTTGGCTGAAGAGGAAGGGCAGACATGTGCTTACTTTACCTTTCAATTCCTGAAACAACCAACTTCAGTGGCACTAAACTATGTGCTTAAGTGATTTCCTTCAGTCACAGATTTGGTGACTTTGTTAGTCTCTGACAAAAACAGAGGCATGAGAAGATGAATAACAAATAACTGCGGGGCCTGGGAGTATCAAAGATGATTCATGATTAATGTTTACCTGAACAGTGATTCAATTGCATCTCCATCTAAAAATTCATGATCTCTCCTCACAGTTTTTACATCAATGGGAAACTGCATATCTGTGAACAAAGAAGTTGAATCTGAAATCTGAGCTGTAATTGCAAAGACTTTCAATTTTGCAACTTATTTATCACAGGTGCCATGAAGCTACTTCTCCTTCTATAGCTGTACACTCATGCAAACATCCTTCCAGCAAGTGAGGATCAGTTCCTTAGGGCAAGTGGGAGAATAAATGTAGGGATCTGCTTGCTGCTGTTATTACAGCTGGAAAACCCTTCTGCATTTCCAGGAGCTCGCAGTCACCAAGTGCCATAGACAAGAAACACAAAATAACCTTAAGATTTGCTTTGGTTCTCTGTGCCTTCTACAGAATAAAGCTGGGATGATTTGACATGAGCCTTTGCCATGGTGAGGTGCAATGCAGCACACGAGATACACTCTCTGAGCTCTAGGGAGCTGGCACATCATGCTGGGCTGGAAGCTGAGGAGTTCAGTGTTTCAGCTCCTGAGATGCAGCCTTGCACATGAGGGAACCACTGAGGTCCATAGATATTTCTTAGCTTAAGCTTTATAAGCTTAATTTTCCTAGCCAGGGCAGGACACTGCATAAACAGCAAGGTAATGCAGAGGATTCATTTTGCAGAGGCATGGCAATGCACATTTCCAACAAACAGCTTATAGACTCAAATCTGCTGTAGGCAGACAGGAAGCATTTCCAGGCTTCATGGAACACAGCTTTCAAACCCAGCTCTATGGGCTTGACTTGAAATTTTCAATTTTGCACTGACCAGGGGAAGTGGGAATGAGAGCAGTTAATGTTCTTTTAACTGTAGTTCTTTGATAAAATCTTTCTTAAAAATAGATTAGCTTTTGTTACTTTCAATGTTTGTAAAAAAAAGTATTTTAAAGAAGAACGGTTTTAAGGTGTATTTAAGGCACAAGTGTGGCCTGAAAAATTACACAAGTTCCCAACAAATCCATACCTCCTCCCAAGAAATAAGCACTCTTTGTAGTTTTAACAACATGAGAACCTGCTGAAATTGCATTTTTGACTGGCTGGCTGCTGCTGAGTATTTCTTCTGAACACTTATGATTGCAAGATGATTTTTTCCAACATTTTTTTCAAAACAGCAGTAAAGCAATCTCAGTCAGACCGCAGGCTGGAGAGCCTCAGAGAAGTTTTGGTTGCAATCAGTGGTTGGAAACATCACTTCCAGCACTCCAAGAAAAAGAGCCGGAAAAAATTATAAGCAACTAAAAACAGCAAAAGCAGAAATTTGACTGAGTTACAATCTAACAATAGGAAAAGAAAACCAGGGAAGATTTGGTCCTTTATAGAATTCTACTGAGTCCCTGCTGAGATGTCCCTTCTGCAAGAAAACACACCAGGTCACTACTTTTCTACAGGTCTGCATGAAGATGTAACAGAATTTGGAAGTGCTTCCATCAAAAGTGTCAGGTTCTGAAATCTATTATTTATGTGAACAATTCCACTCAAATTCAGTGTCAGCTGCTTGGTAAGTCTTTGTGATCATACCTTCAAACAGCTGAGCATACTGGGGAAATCCAGCAGCTCTCAGCCAGTCGCAGGCTTCTCTGGCTTCAATTTCTGCAATGAGAACACACAATTGTTCATGGACAGTGCTCAGCAGAGTCAGTGACAAGCTATACCTTCACCTGGCACACTCTGAGAATCTTGTATGTTTATGTTTTGTTAGGATATTGCTAAAAAGGAATAATCCTTTTAATAAATAAATGCACTTACATGCACATAGCTCTGCAACAGTGATTCCACCCTAGGATAGGTAAGCAAACACAGGGGAGAATAGATTTGAGCATACTTGGGATGCCACAGAAGGGGGTAAATCAGCTGTCCCTGAGCTGGGGGCAGTGGAGCAGCTGCTGCAAGTCGAAATGAGTCACTAGAGCAGGGTGTGGGACACACATCTGTGCCCTCACACGGCAAAGCCCTCTCCTCGAGCGTTCCAGTACTGAGAGATGGTGATAAGACACAAACAAATCCTATAAATAAACTTAAAATGCTCTCACGGCTTTAATAACACTGGACAGGGCCTAAGCATTCCCAGAACAAGAGTTCTCAGGAGTACCTGTTGCTAGGGTCTATCAATATTTATTTCCTTGCCAACTACCTACGCAGCTTGGCAGCCACGGCAGCACAGCAGATGTCAAGAACTAACTGCTCACTTTGTGACAACTGGCAAAGGCCCCTGGCCAGGACTGTAGCACTCCCACAGAAGCAGAGCTGAGCAGAACCTCACAGGATCACACACCAGACTCCTCAAAACCACGAGCAGGTCAGCAGGAGTACATGCCATCAGGCTGTAATCTCTGCCAGCTCTGGAAAGGCCTGGGTCTGTGGAGGAGGAGAGGATTCCCAAACACACCTTCTGTAGGTCTGCATGCAGCCCAGCTGGTGTTATACCACACACCAACTGAAAGGCAAAGACTTCTTTGAAAGGAACATTTCTGAACTACCTTAAAATCCAGCATGCTCAGTAGAGAGAAATATTTTTAAAGCACCTTAAAGCATGATAGGCCAGAGGAACAGAGCTGTTCCTTAAAACTATTTTCTTTACACATGCACTTACAGATTAGGATTCCAAGGCACTTCACATGCATACCTGTTCAAATTTACTGCTTGCTTTGCTCAGACTTCTCAATTGTAAGTCATCAATGCAGTTAGACACTAACCAAAAAAATCATACAACTTCCATGATTTTATTTTTCTACTTTAAAATTTAAAATTGTTTCCTTTATCACTTAATCAAATTGGACAATGCCATTCTAACAGAGGTTTCCCTGCAGAAAACCGTATGGCTTTTTCATCTGAGAATAAAGTGATACCACAGGAAGACCAGGATATTTTTACACAAAAAAAGATGCATTATTCTCTTTCTTTTTTCACAGAACAGAAACTAATTTCTTCTACAACAGCCTATATACACTATGCCTGTATTTATTGCTATACTTAGTGCCATAATTTATCATAATCTTTACTACAATACAGCTTTTGCTGGAGACAATAAAAGATGAACGTATTCACAGAGAAAAAAACGTATTCAGGAAGAAAAGCTATTTGTAGAAAAGAGCCAGGATGACCAGTCTAACACCAAAAGTCTTCCCAAAGACAAAGTGATTTTCATTTAGAAAAACCCAGTAGATTCACTCAGCCATCTCAGCTGTGTAGAAACTAGCTCTCCTCATTCCAGACCTCAGCCTACTCAGCCAGAGCCTGTGCACAGCAATCCTGAGCTCAGACAGTGACTTTGTAGGAGCTGAAGCTTCCCCAGCTCCTAACACATTAAAAGCACAACTCTATTTTTAGACCAAACCAAGCCATGAGCAGTTATGCAAGAAAGAACAGAAAAATATTTTGCACTTAGAGAGGATATTTTCAATGAATGTGACTGAAAATGTAAGGCATTGTCACACTTAGAGGTGGCCTCTTCCATAGAACAGGGACAGAGGAGCTGGGGGAGTTCTCTTTGCTGATGAAAATCTTCAGGCCTTTTAACATACCTTTGCAAATCACAGGGCATGTTTGGATTAGATATTAGGAAGGGATTCTTCCCTGTGAGGGTGGTGAGGCCCAGGCATGGGCTGCTCAGAGAAGCTGTGGCTGCCCCATCCCTGGAAATGTTCAAGGCCAGGCTGGAAAGGGTTGGAGCAACCTGGTCTAGATGAGAGAATGACAAATTTTTAACATCTTTTGGGTGCTATCTGCACAACTGAAATAGCAGAGCAACCTAAATGTGTCACCACCCTCTTCTGAACTGATTTCGTAATTAAGCAGAGAAAAAAAAAAAAAAAGAAGAAGAAAGAAAAAAAAAAAAGTCTGCAAAGCTTAATATTCCTAGTTTAGAGGCTGCCAGCAACTCTTCCATGCCAAGGCAGCTATTTCCCCACGGGCTCTGGGTGGTAGGTTACTACCAGATGTTTATGAGAAACAGTAGAGTACACAAGCTGTGCCACCCTTTGGCTGTACTGTGCCCCACAGGTACGTTCTGTGCTGAGACTCAGCCCAGTCCCCCTGCAAACACATTCAGAGCCCTGGCTGTGCCCCAGCCTGCCTGTCCCAGCAGCCCAGCACACCTGCCCTGCACGGCTGCTGTCCTTCCCCCACTGCAGCCTCCTCCCTGGAGCCCCAGGGCCCCCCCAGCTGGGCTGGGACCCCTGTCCTGCAGCCACTGGGGATGAAATGTGTGTGTCCCCCCTGAGCACTGGCCTGTCTGCACACTGCAGGGCCCACACTCCTCAGCTACTGGGAAACCAGATGCTACAGTGTGAATGAAATCCCTACCAGGATGACCAGCAGTGTCAACCAGATTGTTTGCAATAAAGAAAAGACATCTCTGCTGAGATTTGGGCATTGTCTCTGAGATGTTTTCCTCACAAGAAGCAGCACTTTCCTACCAACGAGGCAGAGGCAGCAACCAAAACCAGTGGCAGCTGTATGTCAAACAGGCCAGCCAGCCCTGCTATGAGGTGACCACAAACTTCAGCTGAAGGAGAACATCAAACTGTACTTCACATTTTAGAATACTTTAAATAAAATGGGAGAATATCAATTCCTATTTGAAAGCACCAGCTCAGTGAACCTTGCTGCCAGGATGCAGTGTGAGTTTCAGCTGCTGCCAAAGCAGGAGACCTCTTCCATTCCCCAACTGTGAGTTCCTCCCTCCTCACCAACACCCCGAGCCAATGCCAGCCAGGCCTGCCAGCCAAACGGGCAGGAAATGAGACACTTTTGTTTGGCAAGATGAGATTTATGAAGTTTTAGCTTCCTGAATTGGCTGCCACATGTTCTGATAGGTTCCAGTGGCAGGGCATGGGCAGTGCTGGGTCCAAGCAGGGAGGGCTGTGGGCACGTGCAGCTGCCTGCCCAGGCTAGGGAGCTCAGCCTACTGTGAAACCTTCAGCTAAAGGTGTGGCTTGTCACAGAGGGGTCTCATTGTAGGTCTATTTCAAAGCAAATTTTTAACAGATTTTTTAAAACCAATGCATTGCATCTATCTCCATCTAAAATACTTTTCCAGTTTCAAGAGGTAGGAATCACATGGTGATCAGGACTTCATTAAATAAAGGGATTTAAGTCTGAACACCTTCCATAGCCATGGCAGAAGAAGAACAGCTGGAGAGGTTTTCTTGCTGTTTGCAGCACTCCTGCATTAGTTACTGCAGGACCCTCCTTGTCCCCCTTTCTGTAGGATGCAAATGTGGTGCTTGTGGCAAAGGAAGGATTTCTCAACATGCCCAGCAGACAGGAGAACAGAGCAGAGGGTAGGACTGACTCCTCACTTTGACTGCCCATTGCATCAGCCTGTAACAAAACAGAAAAAACCCGAAGGATTTTGCTCTTTCCCAACCTCTCTCATTATACAGGAAGACCTGTTGTTTTTTTCTTCCTCTAAATGGCAGTAAAGCTCCTCAACTGCCACAGACAAGCAGGTGCCCAGGGTGCCCACCTCACAAGCTGCCTGATGTGCCACAGCAGGGCCAACTGTGCCCCACAGGGCAATGCTGCTGCCCCTCTTGTCACTGCCATCCCAGACTGCCATCCCCCAGCCTCTCAGGAGCTGGAGGCAGCAGCCCCGTGCTGCTGGGCAGCCACATCTCAAACTCTGCCACACACTTTCCCTGCAGCTCAGGAGCCCTGGGCTGGGAACTGCCAGCTCCTCTACACACTGACTCAGATCCTGTCATCCCTGTGGTGGAAGCCACAAGCCTTTTCCAGGTTCCATTTGAACATCAAGTGATGAGCTTCCCATCAAATCCTTCTGGTTTGTGCATCTTCCTAGGGCTGCAAGAATCGATGTGACTTCCCTGTGGCTTATGGCTGCAAAGGAGGCATTTCATTTTACACACACCCTGTGAAAAATGCAACTGCTGTGCTAGAACTCTGATTTCTGGATGACGTTCAGAACTGCATTTTACCTGTGACAGGATTTTTAATAACTGTTTTTATTTACATTATATCCTTTTACTTAAAAAGAGAGTTGGAACATGATGTCTACTCCATGCTGAAGGCTCAAATGCAATGCTTTCAAAGTAGGGTGTTTGCACTGACCAAGATAAGCAGTCAGGGACTTGTAAAACTGTCAAACTCTCCAAGAACTAAGATGGATCATAAATAAGTGGAAATGTTTATTCTGTTTTCCCTTGTGCAATGCAAAATATCAAAGCTTAATTGTACTTTACTGAACCACTCGAGGAAGAGGGGGAAAAAAAGAGATTATAGCTTGGAATTCAGCCAGGATAATTTAGGCTCCATGCAGATAGTGAACATAAATGTCTGGAAAATGAAAAGGCCAAGATATTTGTCCTTTCATTCCTACTTTACTATCATGCTGGTGTTTTGGAACTGCAGCCAACTCTTCAGTTATCACAGCTGGGAATTGCAATGTATCCCAGAACTTTGTGGCAACCTTAACTGCATCTCTATGCAGCTCCTTGGCATCAGCTCCCAAGCTGATTACCAGGATTCCCAAGCTGATAGTAAGGCCCTTTACTCAGGTCCTTGTCCCCTGTTGGTGCCTGGGACCCAGACAAGTTTAAAGGCATTTTCTTTGCAGATCACATTAATTGGCTTGTCAGTGCTGGCTGATCTTTTAATTGCTTCTAAGTACATTAGAGAAGATAGTGTTTGCTCTACAGGAATTTCAAAGGGCTCCAGGAAAGCAGGTACCTAATTCACATCAACTTCCAGAGAAATTAGAGTGTAACTCTCCAATTTCCAATCCACACTGGAAAATCCTTCTCCAAGGAGGTGGGGTGAGAGAGGGGCTTTATCTCCCTGCAATCTAATCCCAGACATGTTGCTTCACTGTGCTCCAGCCCTGCTGGCTGCGAAGCAGGAACAGATTCCCTGACGCAGAAGCTCCTTATGGACGTTTTTTCACAGGACCCTTGTACATGATTGAGAAACACTTGATGCAAGATTCCTGGGAGGAATTGTAGCAGGGAGGGTACTGCTTGCTGCCACCAGAGCCAATATCAATAAACCTATAGCACAGAAGTAACAAACTCAAAACCAGTGAATTGTCTGTGCTCATTCACTGCATAGCACTAAGTTTTTCTATAATTATACAAAATCCCAATAACACCACAGTGGGTGATGCAGATTCAACCTACAAGTAAGGAACTATTTAACCCAACACAGACTGACCAGTTGTAACTAAAAGCAAGCTGGATTATTTGTCCTGCTAAGGCTGTGCTATGCTGAGCCTGCTGAGCCCAGGGCAGTGGACAACATTTACTGGGTCACTGCCCTGATGGAGCTTGTTGATATTTGAAGATATGCAATAAAGTCAGACAATCGACCTGGACTTTCCAAGTGCATCCAACAAGTCAGCAAACGCAGCAGCTACTGGAAGAGCATGATACAAAGTGTTGACAGCCAGAGAGCTGCTGTCACACTAACAAAGCATGGCAGGAAAGAGCAGCACCCACTGGATCCTCACCCGGGGATGTCATCAGCCCCAGCACCCACTGGATCCTCACCCGGGGATGTCATCAGCCCCAGCACCCACTGGATCCTCACCCGGGGATGTCATCAGCCCCAGCACCCACTGGATCCTCACCCGGGGATGTCATCAGCCCCAGCACCCACTGGATCCTCACCCGGGGATGTCATCAGCCCCAGCACCGCGCCCGCCCGCCGCTGCAGCCGCTCTGCTCCGCTCCTCTCCGGCCGTGCCCGCCCCGCCCCGGAGAGCCCCGCCCGGCCCCGCCGCAGGAGGGGTGTCCCCGGTAGCTGCCCTGCAGGCTGTCCCTGCTCATCCCTGCCGGGTGTCCCTGCCCGTCCCTGGCTGTTCAGAGCCGCTGTCCCGCACCAGTGCCCCGCACTCATTCAGATGAAGGCAAATCGACACTCCCTGGTTCCCTCGCTGGCTTACCTCTATGTTTTAAAGTTTTGCCAACGTCGTTACTCAAAAGTTTACAAAATCAGCTACTTTTTTTTTTTTTTCCCCCAAATACACAGAACCTGTACCCTGCCTCTACCCTGCACAATAAAAATGGACCGACGCTGCATCCCACAAAGGAGATGCTGTGCCCAGCAGCACAGGAGGAACAGAGCAGAGCTGGGATTCACTCCTAAAACCGACCTCTCCTCCCCACTACCGAGTGTGACCCAGCCTCAGTGCTGTTTTGCAGTGAGGTCCCTCACCACTGAGGTTTGCATGGATCAGACAGAACCTGGGCTTTTATTTTGTTTATATGAACTTAGTCTAGATTAAAAAGGGGTTGTGGTCTGAAAAAGCTCACATGCAGTTGAGCAATGAACCTGGGTGCTAAAATCATATTGCCATGTTTTTCAACCTCTGCAACAGACTCAGCTTTGCATTTGCTGTAGTTCATTGCTGCTAGGATTTGACTTTCTGCTTTTAATGATGCAATACAAAACGTAATAAAAAACCACGATCAGTCTTTGCAGCCTGAACAATCATCAGCAGGTACAGAGTGGCATGTAGGCTGCTCTCAGAAGAACATATCAAAACTTTAAAATTATTTTACCAGAAGTTAACTTTAAATCCCTAATAATTTTATATCTGCCGGACTGCCAGGCATTACAGTTCAATAGGGCAGATGGAAGGGTGGGATGCTGTGTTAATTTACAGAGGTTGAAAGATAATTCAGACTCTGTGAACCACTCAAGGAAGTCAGATCAGGCTCTAAATTTCTGTAGAGCAACTTCTTGCAGTGGTTAGGCTCTTAGAATTTGGAGCCTAAAACACAGCAGGATAAATAAGAATTTGAATGAAGTGGGTAAGCAAAAAATTTTTAATTAAAATTAGAATTCATATAGAGGAAGAAATCTTTTTCCCAATCTCATTAGGAACATTATACCCTAATGAAGTTATAATTTATGGGTGTGTTTCATTATCACTAGTTTTCTGTATAACGACCAAATGCAAAATTTGCAGAGACCTATGATTTATTTTTTTGCAATTGCTTCCTAAATGGACAATTTTATGGCACAATGAAAAAGATGTTTCACATTGGCACTGGTGACACAATACAAAAGAAATTAGGGTAGTGTGGTATATGGCATTAGCTATGACTACCTAAGAAAATGCTTTTTGTCAGACCCACCCAAAGCCATATAAAAAGTACACACCCTGCTCTGATTAAATTTGCAGCTATGTGCTTGGATTAGGGAGACAGAATGTATCATTTAAATCTGGGGATAACATCAGTAGCCTGCTCCCATCCCATAGAAATGCTCCAACCAGAGCATGCAGTTTCTCTTTCCCACCCATTTTCCTTTGGGCATTTCCTATGAGATGACAGTGCATCCCTAAAATGCTCATTTTCTTTCTCTTTAACAACAAACTACCACCAAGCTCCCTAGTGTTGTGTGGGTTACCTGTCATGGAAAGACCCAAACAAAATCTTAGGGGTGAACTCCCTCAGTTCACAGCATGCAGTGAATTTCTGCAGGCTTTCCAGGAAGGAATCACATTCCTCCATTTTGATCATTTTATGTATCCTATAGGACAATGAACCCAGGGAATCCTGGCATCTGCCTCTCACCAGAGGAGGTCCAACCCACACTCAGCTTCAGAAGGGGAATTTGAGTATTTTCACGTGTCAAACCCTCCACATTCAGGTGCCTGGCTGACAACTCGTGGGGCTGCTGGTGGAGGTTCCCAAGCCAGAGGGAAAGACGACAAGGAAACCTTTCCTGCTCCCTGGGCTTTTCAGTTCCCAGCTCTGCAGCTCGCCAAGGACCACACAACAACATGACTGGAGCCTCAAAGCTTATGCCACTGTTTGGGAGTGATGCCTGGAAAAGGGGATCATTTTCCCCAAATGGTCATTGTTGCTTGATTTCCTGTTTTCTGGAACCGCTTACCCTCTCTGAAGGCTCTCCAGAACCTTTCTAACAGGCTTCCTTCCAAGCTTTGGCCAAACCCCTGACTGCAGTCAGCACATGCAGGGATTCTGCCCACAGCAGCTCCAAACCAGCCACATTCCACATCACTCAAATGTGGTGAAAACAATCCTAGAGTGAGTCATTTTAAACAACTTCACAAAGTACTGTGTGACCAAAATTAATTGTTTTTAGAAATGTGCCTGCTGCTGCTAAATCCCTCACTCATGCTTAACCAAAACTCTGCAGAACCCCCAAATCACCAAAGTTGTTTCAGACAGTCACTGTGCCAAGCAATGGAGTCACTTCCCATTAAAGCCAAGCTCCCTGCATATTTTAATTCCTGTCACTGGAGTATTTCCCATACGTTTACAAGAGATCACCTCACTTCTTTCTTCCCCTCTCTCCCTTTCACCACCTCCCTCAACACTTTTCATGAATCAAAGCTGAGTGATATTCCATTTCTAACTTTCTCTTGGTAAGATTCCAAAGTAATTGTTTTCTATTTTCTTCTCTGATGATCTTGAGTTAACATAGGAGATCAAGGAAGCTAACTTCAGCTGTGACTACACTAGGAGGCATCAAGAAAGATATTTCTATGGAGATAAGCTGTTCAGAGCAAAGCCAAATGATTAATTAACAAGCTAAACCAGTTGGGAGGAAAAATGCAGAACAAAATACAGGCCATACATTGAGACAATTAAAAAAGGGGTATGTTAAAGGTGGTGGGGAGTAACTGTCAGAAAGAGGGAAATTAATAAGCTCACTAGAAAAGGATTTAAAATAGAAAATAATTAGATTAAATTAAAGGTTAAAAAAAAAAAAAAAAAAAAGCTAGGTTGACAAAACCAAAAATTCCTGAGAGGGAAATCCATTGGTTGAAAAGTATTTTTCCAGGGATAAAGACTGAAACTTTATCATCTATGATGCAAGAGAGGTTAGACAAACTGCACATGCAGGTAGTGCAGGGAGAAAGATGTACGAGCAGAAACATGGATTGTGTCACTGTTTTTCCTTTCTTTTGACAAGAGTAAGCTGAAAAAAGTCTTTAACCATTTTTAAAAAGAGGAAAATAATATTGTTAAATATAGACTCTTGGATATGCTGAAGTGCTGTTGAGGTGAAGTCAAAATATAAACCCATCATATTATAACATCTTGTTACCACTCTGGTCTTCCTGTCAGAAAGCAGCTGTGTGAGAACAGAAGTATGAGAAAATAAGCACATTCAGTGCCCTCCTGAAATTAACAGCAGTTTTTTGCTTTTTTTTCCCCTGAAAGTCAAGATAAAATGGTTTGGGTCCAAGTCATTCAAAAAGCTCTTGGATTACAGGAAGCCCATTCTCTTGGTTTGTCCCTCTGCAGTCATCCAAAACCATTTAGACTTGATTTTCCAGGCTTCACCATCAAAATCTTAAAACATGATTAAAAACTTTCAGATGGTTTTCATGTTATTTTCTCCACCTCCCAATGAACTTTGCTCAGCTGCTTTCACTGGGACATTCCAGTGAAACCTGCAGCAGATAAAGCACTATCCCATTTCCAAGCTTACTTTCACTGAGCTGAACTCTAGAAAATGATTTTATGGAATTTGGCTCCTAACAGGATCAGGTCATCATTAATTCTAATTTTTGTTATCTTCCTTTCTAAACTCAGCCTTCAAGTAAAAGGTCACAACAACACAAAATGGTAGGGAATTACCCATACCCTACCCTCCCTTACCTCTTCTGGAAATTCCTGCAAAATAAAAGCCAGGGAGAATTCCCCTTCTAATATCAGGTAACAGAACTGTGATTCAAAGACAAACCCTTTTTAAAATGGAAATGTAAAAGTCCTTGTTATTCCTGTATCTCTGAGAAGTCAGTCCTTTTACATGGCTGTTTACCTGCTCCTATGATAATCACAACTACTTCATGTTGTTATGAAAGTAAATATTGTGGAATTGTTGCTCCTGGTAAAACAACACAATGTTGCCTCAGCTAGCAGGTGTCAATTGATTTGATCTTCCTTCCTTTAAATTCTGATGCCCCCATTTCCATTAAAATTGTGTCATCTGTTTCTCATTAGAGCAGGTCAAATCTCAAGATGGAATTTAGCTTTTGCCTTCTGTTGTTAAAAGTTCAGCATTTTTTAGAGAGGAAAACACTGGGCTGTCATGATGAATTCCAGGGATTTTCTCAGAAACTTTTAGGGTTAGACTAAACAAATTGAAGAATTGTTTCAGAACTATTGATGTTCCTAAAATGTGGGTGAGAGAATGTAGCAACAAAACCCATAACTTCTTGTTTCATAGATCCACAGAGACTGTTTAACATGAAAAAGCTTGGGAGAAATGCAGTGGGTGCATGGAGCTGGAAATCTGTGCCCAACATTCATGTCTAGGAACAGAGCATGGAGGAGTTTAACTAGTGCAGGGAACAGGGTACTCACAGCAAAATCACAGCTCTGACCCCTTCCAGCCAAGAAGAACGAGCAGAGTAAGCACTTTGATTTTCTCAATCACTTCACTTCTTCTCCTATCTCAAGAGCCACTTAAAAGCAAAGGTGACATTGAAGGCAGAGCCACTGACACTTCTGAAGTCTTCACATCAAAGCTTTAACCTGCAGAGCCTTGGCCAGGGTTCTTGAGGAACAGAGACAGATCTGTGCTCACAACCAGACCCTCCCAAGGAGGGAAAGCACTTGATCGATAACGCAGCCTTGGAGGCTTCGTTTCAGTTCTTTCTTCCAAAATGTAGTCAATGCTTTGGATAAATATAACTGCATTGAAAACCTACTGCAAAAAAAGTTCAAGTTAAAGTCAACATCTAACTACTGAAGCTTAAAAAAACAGTTCTGCATAGGTTGCAGAAAAAAAATGTTGCTTGTAATCGCTTACGTTTCCTACTCCCAGTATTGTCATATCTGTTATTAAAATTCATTTCTAGAATCATAACAGACTTGGGCTTGGTTTATTTACACTCCAGCAAGAGCAGGCCCTTCATAGTGGAATGAATAAGCTGCTGAAATGGTCCTGAGGAAGCTCTTAGATTGCACCTGCTTATATTTGGACCTGAGATATTTTGGAATAGATGACTCTTACCTCTGTGCACCACACAGAAGCACTGTCAGTGATGCTTATTTTTTTTAATCAAAGTAACATTATTTCAGAAATGACAAAACACTTTTTTAAGCAAAGCAGTCTGGCTAGAATCTGCTACTCTCCAGAGTAAATTTTTGAGACTCGTGTTCCTTAGAAGGAAACTCTTGAGGGTTTTCATGAGGAACAAATCCAAAAGCGTAAGTCACCACATAACCAGCACTTCCTAATTTTAGCAGATTGATTTTGTGTATGAAAAGACAGTTTCTGTTTCTAACAATATGTGTTACCAGCTCAGGAACAGCAACAGGCAAGTTGCTTGTTTGTGGGGTTTTTTGTTTGTTTGTTTTTACTACTACATTTGTATTGTTAATATTCCTAGTAAAGAACTGCTATTCCTATTCCCAAATCTTTGCCTGAAAGCCCTTAATTGCAAAATGATAATAATTTGGAGTGGGTGAGGGGTGTACATTCTCCATTCCAAGGGAAACTCCAGCTCTCCCTGGTGGATACCTGTCTTTCCAAACCAAGACACTGGCACACTTTTCCTGCCCTCCAGGTCCCAGGAAGCATTTCTGCTTCCACACCCCAGTGTCCCAGCTGCCAGGGCCCAGGGCACGGCCAAAGCCCAGGCAGCACCGCCTGCCCCAGACCTGCTGGAGGCCAGAGCTGCATGCCAGACTGCAGCCCCCGAGCACCACCTGGCCAGGACCCCCGAGCACGGGGCTGTCCAGCAGGCCCTGTGCTGCAGGGACGCCACGTGTCTCCCATCAGAGCCAGAGCTGTGTACATAACTCGTGCTGACCTCCTGTGCTGCAGCGAGGCGCTCAGCCGAGCCGCGGAGCTGTCGGGCGTCACCAGGCCGCTCATCTGACGCACTGGTTTTAAATAGCTCGCAAATATTTAAACAACATTTCTATCAGCCTTGCATGTTTAGAAGGCATCCAGGAATGTCGAGAGTACCCGAGCTGGCTGGCCCACATTGAGCACAGCCCCGCAGCAGTGCCGAGCTGCTGAGTGGCCTGCAGCTCACACCAGCTCATGCCCAGCCCCTGGCAAGCAGCACAGAGCTTTCAGCGCCCCGGCGAGAGGGACAGGCTGGGTATGCACAGTGTGACTGTCTGAGACACCCAGCCTTAGGTATGGTTTACTTGTGATTTGATTTTAGGGGATAACAATGAGCCCAAAGTCACCGCCGAAGACATCAATATCCAATTTTTGGTCTTTTCATCTCTGTGACGTCTCTCAGCCACTCACAGATCCTCTCTTGCAGGAGCTGACAGCACCCATTCTGGCTAAAAAAGCTTTGCTGGTTCTGAGAAAGGCTGTGAGCCCAAGTCTCGAGACTAACTCAGCCAGTGCTCCTGTCACACAGCAGTGTGAAGAAAAAAGTCAGTTGGATTTTAGTTCTAATTTAATGCAAATTTAGGATCATGGCTGTATCTTCCATAACATCTCCACAAGATCTCCACTGTCAGGTGATGGGCGTAAAGGCATCCACTATCCAGGCAATAATGCAAACCAATTTAATAATCAATTTCTTCTTTGAAAAAGGAGCAAGGCCAGTAAAGCTTAGGTTAAGACCTGAAAGCCTTTGCATTGGTTATTTTACCACTTGGCTATAACAGACTTTCAGAACTCAACAGAAGAGTATTTCACACATTCTGAATTTGAAGAAGATTGCTGCTAAGATGTTCAAAATAGCAATACTGACACTGAAGCACCCAAACCAATAAAACCTGTTCATAAAAGCACTTCACATCAAAAGACATTGATGTGCTTTAGCTCACTTCAGATTTCAGCAGCACTCAGTCCTTGCCTGAGACTGAGCCAAGCCTGGTGCCAGTCTCCCTGTGATGGGAGGCTGCATCTGTTCTTACGTGTGTCCAGGCATAACACAACCCCTTTATTGAGCCAAACCATTTCTCCTTGGATGGCTTGGCTGGATAGGTTAGAGGACATTTATATTATTAGAGGACATGGAGCTGAGAGGTCACCACAGCATTGTCCTGAGAGAGGGCTGGCAAGGAGTATGAAGCACATTGCAAATCTTCACCTTCTTCTCTTTAAGCAGTGGTGACTAAGTCAGACTAGCAGCAAACACACGTGCATTTCCTTTGCTCACCAAGTATGCCCAACATTACTTGGGAGGAAATGTCACAGGCTGGAGCAGAGTTAGGTTTGCAAGGAACAAAGTACATGTTACCTACATGGGCAAGGTGACATGTCAAGAATGCATTCCCCCTGTAAAAGGCTTTAGAGGGACCAAGAAAAAAAGCACATCTTCCTGTAAACATTAGGATGCCAGCACATGTAAACACCTGTAAGTTGTGCCCTGCAGAAAGGCAAATTCTCACTTTCTGTAAAACATCTTGACCTAGTATTTTCCATACTACAAGGCTATGTCAGTAAGATCTACATCTCTTTGGCAGAGAAGACACCACCCCTATGTCTGTCAGTGACAGAGAAGTGAAAGAATTCCAAACACCCTTTCCAGCATGCTGCCACTACATACAAAGCAGGAACCCAGCTCCCAGCCAAGGCCAGAGGTCGGATGTGCCCTTTTCTGTAGGTGCAAACCCTCCAAGAATGAATGGGTAGGTGTGTGCTGCAGTTCATGTGTTGCTAAGTTTAGGGACCTTTACCTTTGCCTACAAAGCACTGCCACATACTTCTGTGACAGGAGGCTTTGCCTTGTCTCCCCACATTTAAGAATAACTGTTGTTGTCAGGTTCCAGCTGGACACAGGCATGCTGTGCAGTTTCTGCTGTGGCATTCAGATAGTCCTTACCTCTGATAATAGAGAGTGAGGGAGTGCCTGGGCTGACAGGACCTGATGGGTTGGTTTACATCAATATCACTTACTCAACTTCACTATAACTTCTTGCAATTCTTCTACAGGAGGCACTATAGAAAAACAAATATTCATACATGGCCTCTTTGCTCCTCTCCACAAATGCCCCACTTCATCTTTAAGTAGTAAAAACAGCAAAAGGGAAAGGAAAAAAAAAGGAAAGGACACTCCTCTGTTGCAACATCAAGCCAGCATAAGCAGTGGCAGCACGCACATGAAATATTTTACCATTAATGGCTCCAATAGAAATCTTTGTGGATGATCTATGGAAGCCCTGCAATCAGAAATAGTCTAAGCTTTGCTCAGCCCCATTTCAAAATCATGGCTCTCTGATGAGAAGGGAGTTGCCTTCACATGTACCATCAAATTTAGAAATCCATTTAAGTCCTTTTGATGTTATTTGAATGATCACTTCTGAAAGGTTATAAAACAAAATGCAGCTTAGCTGTATTTGTTTTTTTCTGCAAGGTTTGGAAAGTGTAAACACTTAAATCATCAACCAAGTGCATATCATTCATATTCACCATACCTTTTAAAAGCATACTTAGCATACTGCTGAGAAAGATTACTCTGCTGACAAAAATCAAGTGTCTGGATTAATTTAAAGGAGTGCATTTCACAATCCATCATTCCAGAATAAGAGAACAAGGAACTGCTCAGTTAAATTAAATTGTGAGTTACTCTGGAACAAATTAAAGGAAATTAATCTCTGCACTGTGTCTAGTCCAGACGTGTAATTCGGGGCTGATGCTATTAAAAGCCAAACAGTCTAGCTGGGTTTCATAAAGACTGAATCATTTTACAACTAATATTTGTTTGCACTCTTGCACAACATGAGAAAGCAGCAGGATTTGTGGCTTGTAAGACAAGCTGGCAGTTTTAGGCCAGCACTCTTCAAGGACTTTTTGAAGGAGAACAGGTGTGGGAAAGCAGCCTGGGAATGGTGGGGCAGAAGCAAAGAGGTCAGCAAAGAGAGAGGATGCTCATTGCTGCCACCACAGCGTGTTTGAACAGCAGGGCATTCCCCAGGACACTCTGGTGGCCACCAGGGCTGGATTTGGTCCATGTGGGTCAGCTCAAGGGCTCTGTGTCTCACCCCGCCCAGCCCCAGCTGCTTCAGTGGGGCCCTTCTGGCCTGGAAGGGGTTTGATTTCAGAGAAAAGGATTTTATTTGATAACCCCAGAGCTCACATGCAGACACAGTCCAGCTCAGCAGAACAGATGATCTCCTGAGGAGACTCTAAAAACAACAGAGTGAATGAAGAAACTTTATAGAAGAGTGTAATAAGTGGTACCAATCAGTTTTAGCTTTACCTGTGTTACCCAAAGCCTCTAAGTGTACTTTTACTCTTTTCCTTTTCTCCTTGTTTCCCCACAATCTTTAAATAACCATTTACTATCAACTGCCTCCTTAATTTTCACTTTAAATTTTCAGTTTCCTTTCTCCCTATTTTGTATAGATATATTTAATCTAAACTTTTCACAGCAGAAGAAAGAGTAGTTTGAAAAACAATGTTCCAATGGGATGAAAACCCCTTTATAAACAGTTACCCTTAAAAAAGTAAATCAGACTATTAGCCTCATATACCTGACAGCATTCCAGGGAAAACATGAGCATATTTAATTTACATTAATGGCCCTAGCTAGGTCATTTAGGCAGTGGTGGCTGTGGCCAATGGAGGAGCCAGGTGAGCACTGAGAACCTGAAAGGTTTAGGTGACATGGAAGGTTTAATGGCAGAGCAGGACTCCAGCCAGTGTGAGGCATTACAGAAATCTCAGAGCTCCATTTTTCTAGGTGGGGCAGACACTGGAGGGAGAGTGAAGCTGAGCCTTTGTGCTGGAGCTGAAAGGAAACCTGCAGGAGAGCCAGCAGTGCTGCTCAGGCTTCTCCACCTGCAGACTGAGGTTGTGTAAGTCTCCTGAGAAATGCATGCCTGCAGGCTGCTGTGCTGGGACAGGCTGTGGCTCTGAGGAGTCAGCTGTGAGTCAGAGCTCTGCAGCCTCACAGCCATGAAGTGGCAGCCACAAGCTGTGACCTGAAGCTGGTTCTGGTGCTGCCACCAGCAAACAGGCCAAGTGGATTTCATCTCTGGCAGCAAGAGCTTATTCTGTCTCGTATCCAGCCTGATGTGGCTATCACAAGTTTGTGAATCCACACACTAATCAGCTTGGGAGTTAATAGTTCCATAAATTCTGTTTTCCAACATGGTGTACTTCTCCATAACAAAAGAGGCATTTTGGTGCCCCAGGTTCTACCTGCACACTCCAGGAAGGACCAAAATACAGGGGAAGGGTTCCCTGAAGAGCTCTGCTGAATGGGAGAAGGCAAGGTAATGAGTCAAGTACGCATTCCCCCTGTAAAAGGCTTTAGAAGGACCAAGAAAAAAAGCACATCTTCCTGTCAATATTAGGATGCCAGCACATGTAAACACCTGTAAGTTGTGCCCTGCAGAAAGCAATTTCTCACTTTCTGTAAAACATCTTGACCTAGTATTTTCCATACTACAAGTCTATGTCAGTAAGATCTACATCTCTTTGGCAGAGAAGACACCACCCCTATGTCTGTCAGTGGCAGAGAAGTGAAAGAATTCCAAACACCCTTTCCAGCATGCTGCCACTACATACAAAGCAGGAACCCAGCTCCCAGCCAGAGCCAGAGGTCGGATGTGCCCTTTTCTGTAGGTGCAAACCTACAGAAGGCAAAGCCAGAGAGGAGATATGCACAAGGCTGTGCAGCAGGTGAATGAATGGGCAAATCCAAATACAAAAGCCCTTACAGGACCTCGCCCTGCAGGCCAGCCACACATTGTCTCTTCTGAAATCAGGAAAAATGAGCGTGGGAGATCATTCCCATCATCGTAGTGTGATTAATCCTACTCTGCTGTAACCGCTGAAATACCAACCATTTGTTTTTATACATTTGGCAAAACACCTTTCCCTTTTATTGCCTCAGCCAAATCAGCCCAATTTTTCAGGCTGATTGGGTGCTTGGCAGTAATGCACCCAAATGGCTCTGCTGCTGCAGGATGGCCGGGTGCTGGCACAGGGAGATGGATAGCACTGAGCCCCAGGTGAGGATGCTCCATTTTCCTGCAGACTGATTAGTACTGTCTATTCCAGCCATTTAAGTGTTTTTTCAAAGAACACATTTGAAGAGCTGAAATGGATACACACTGTCAGCTCCTGGCAGTTTAAGTGCAAACAGCTGCCCTGAAAGCTCTGTGCAGCACCACAAAGAGATGAGCCTCTATGAAAGCTAGTCAATCAAAGAAGATAAATCTTTGTGTCAGTTCCAATTATTGAGATACTCCAGTTAACTCAGGGAATCATAGACATTAGACTGGCTTTAAATGCCCACGTGGTTGAGACTATACCACTGCTCCTGGGAGGCAATTTCACTGTCTGACAGATCAAGAGGCTTTTCTCAGCTAGTTAATTCCAATTAAGTTTTTCCTCTCAATTTCATCCTACTATGCATTATCCTCAGTCAGCTACCCATCACAATTCCTCTCCTGCCGTGCTGCTCGTGCCAAGACTTCTGGAAATAGTGACATTATTACAAGTACCTGGTGATGACACCCATAAGGCCTCCCAGTGCCTCCCAGGCCTCGGAGAAAAGATGGTTTCTGTCTTGAAGAGCTTTTTTGCAGCTTCTATAGGCTTTAAATAAAGCTCTACACTCTAATTTAGGTATGTCACCCCCCTCCTTGTGCTTTGACTCTCGCCCTCTGATAAACTTTGTGTCTCCTGGCTCCCCTGACTTCAGGCAGCAAAGTGTAAAGATGTGTTTAGATGGTGTAACACTAGAAAAGAGCTGCTGCTGCAGAATTACCTCCTGATATTTTTCTAGAAGTCCACAAGCACCGGTGTCCTGGAAAATGTCATGAGAATAGATAACAAAACACAAAAGATTATACTGCTGCTTCATGAACTTCGTATAAAGCAAAATTACAGGGGATTCCAGTAAATAATTCCTTTCCTTCCTCCTCCAAAAAGTAATGGGAATGGTTGTACCCTTCAAAGTGGATAGGATTCATCCGTGCCTTGTCTCTGATATCAAAAGAGGCCGGTCACACAGCACAGCTCCCCTCCCTTAGCCACACTGCTGTCCCTCTCACAAGCTCAGGAAGACAAATGGAATTAAACAATCTGTAAACATATTCTTCCAGCTCAGGAAGGTCAAGGGGTCTGCAAGTTTATTTCAAGAAACAAGAGGAATTTAGCCCTTTACTCAACACAGCAGTGAGCATCAAAGGAAGGCGAGCTCCTCTGAGGAAGCAGGGCCCTTACCCCAGGGCAGGGCTGCCAGGGATAAAGTGTGTGCATGGCCAGGTCAGGGCTGGAGCTCCAGCCCAGATTTACACCAGTGTAAAGGAAAGCACTCCCCAGCCCAGTATTTACATTATTCAGGCCAAGGAAAAAATGTAGTGGCAGCTGTGAACAGCCCTGACAGGAGGACCTTCATGCAGGGGTTTAGTTTGTTGTTGCAGCTGACTTTCTGCATCTCCTTTATCTTTTTTTTTTTTTTTTTTTCCCTCCTCCTTTCAGAGATGGTTGACCTTAAATGCAAAAGGATAACATGGGTCAGGAGGAGTGTTTATTATGTATGAGTTATTTTCTTTCATGTTAGCAAAATCCTTTTGTAAAAGTTGGCAGAAGTCCCTGTTACAGCTAAATTTTGGACCCATGGGTGATCTGGAATTTAAGATTATTTATGTCTCCGTATAAAAAAAGCAGTGGAAAGGAAGCAAATTCAAAGAAAATAATCAGAGCACAGCTGAGGTCTGTAGTTTTACTTGTTTAAAGCATTCAAGTCTATCACTGCCCTTGCCTTCAGTGATGTAGGGTGACTGTTTCAGTGGTTTGAGGCTCGTGTGTAGAAGCTGGAGCATTTGTAGAAATTACACATCACTCTATTTCAGTGTTGTTTCACAAGGCAAGGAGCAGGAAGCACTTACAGATTCTAAGAACTGACTTGCACAGCAGAGCTCCCATGTTCAGGTGTGCTGACATTCCCTGCACCCCGTGTTGCAGTTTAACTTCTTTGCACTGCAGGTACAGAGAGGAACAGCAGGTGGGGAGCAAATCCTGCTGCTGCTGTCACTCCAGTCTCCTGTGCCCAGTGCATGGCTTTCACTGGGCTGGGGTGACAGGCAGCCAGACTCTGCAGCCCTCACTCACTCTGCTACATGGCTCCTCAACAAACCACCTCTGGCTCCAGGGAGCTGTTTGCACTGTAAAAAGGAACTGCTGAGTGTGAACCAGAGCTGAAGTTCAGCCCTGGTCTGCCAGTGCTGTCCAGGCTGGGGTCATTGCAGGGAACATCATTCCTGAAGGGTGGGGCTGTAAAGAACATTTTTAGGAAAGGGTTATTTTTGTGTGCTTATTCCCAGAATCGTCCCAGGGTAAAATCCATACTGGCTGTTTTTTTCCAAGTCTCATTTACTCTTAATCAACATCCACAGAAAACTGAGGCAAAAGTTCTTAAAACATTCAGAAAGCAGCTCTGCTTCTTCACCCTGCTGTTCCACAGCCACCTTCCAGCAAAGGTGAAGGGAAAACCACAGCTGTTCCTTACACAAACACGCACAGGAGAAAACTCTCAGAACCTTGTACCATCAGAGTCAGGGTTCATCAACCCCAGTGACAGGATCAGCTCTGCCCACACTTCTCCTTTGGCTGCTCGTTTTTCCAGCAGACCTCTCTGCAAAGACACCACTCCTTGATCCCAGAGCCCACCCCTCCTATGCACAGAACAAGGAAGAAAGCAGCACCCCACAGCCCCTCCAAACTGTGCCCCAGCAGCCAGGGGCAGCTGTTACTGCTCAGCTCCAGCTTGAGGAGACCTGTCTCAGCTTTCGAGAACACATCTGAATGCACAGCAGTTTTCACTTTGAGGCGTCCTCCCCCTCCAGCACAGCAGACATTAAATATGTGCATATTTAATGCTCTGCCAGCTCTGCAGCCATCAGGTTGGATCAGCAAGGGGAGCTCACCTGCCTGAGTAATTCAGGTGTCTGTGGAATGTCAGAGCCTGCAGGTACAGCTAGGGTGACATTTTCAGAAGTATCTACATTTCTTAGGCTCTTCAAGCTCCATTGAAACTTGCTTGAGGTCAATTTGAGTGGAACATAGGCCCCCAGATCTCTTCTGTATTTTAGGTTAGCTTCTATCCTTAAATTTTGCAATAAATAACAAGCAGACACTGCTTGGAAAGTTGGGGCAGAGTAGGAGTTTGGATAGCATGACCATGGGCACAAATGAGCAAAATTCCTTTGAATAATGAAAGTATATTTGGTGTGGTGCTCAAGGTCACACAGCAAATCAATGGCAAAACTGAAGCAAAGCCCTGAGGGCATATTACTTGCCATCAGATGCAGGAGTAATTGAGTAATTGCACAGACTTCAAAGCAGCATTACATCAACTTAACATATGGCTAGAAAGGGACTTGGGAGCTTCAGTGATTTGCTGAAGGGGAGAGAGAGTCAAGAGCAGGGCTGACATTAGATTTGAGCAGCTAATATCACACAGGTAACCTGGCACAGGGAAGCCTGCTGCTATTTCTACTCCATAAACATTCTGATTTTAGTGCTTTAGTTTTCAGCATATCCATTGCTGGAAACATGAGGAGTCCTCCACTTGAAGGACACATCTTGCTGACTGATGGCACTGTGTTGGGAGACCCTGAGGTGAGAGACACCCAGTGACTTGGCTCTGGCACCTGGCATGGCACTGCTGGGTAGGTGTGTCCCAGTGAGAACCTGCCCCTTGGCTGCTGAGCTTCCCCACCAGCTGCTGGCCCAGCAGCATCTTTACCAGCCCTACCTGGCAACCACTTGCCTCTCATTTCAGCTGTCACTATTATATTTATGCTAGTGCAGTATTTCCTGTTTCCTAATTTGGATGGTTCCCTCAGTCATTTTTCCACTAAAAAGCTTAAGCATTTTTTTGAAAACATCTAAACAGGAAGAGACCTGACCTCTCCTCCCTGAACATCGTGTGCTCCCTGCTCCTGGCAGCAGCACATCACTCCTGTGCCAGCTGCTGCAGCAACTCCAGGACAGGCTGAGGGTGGATCCCACACCTTGGGATGCACGTGGGCTCTGCTCTTGTGCACTCATGGCTTACCTTGAAAGGCTCAGCAGTCTTGGGATCCCAGGCAAAGTCCTTCCTATTCACACCCTGCTGGCCCTCGAGGCCAGCTCACTGCCCTGCCTGACTGTGCAGATGGATCCCAGGTTCTGGTCAGCTTGTCATCCCCAAAAGGGAAAAATGCCATTGGTTCAAATGGTTTGATGCTGAGGCAGACACTCACTTCAGGCACATACTGGGCAATGCCTCTCCTTGGGAACAGAATTTGAGGGGTTTTCCCACCTGGAGACCTGCAGGGTGTGGGGTATCCATCATCAATGCACCTCACCTGGGAAAGTGCAGCCCCTGGGGCAGAGCCAGCCCAATCCCTGCCTCCAGCTGCTTCCAGCAAGGGCCCCAGGGAGGAGTTTCTCTTTCCCTGAGCTGGACAAGCTCTACACCCCAGGATTTGGGTCTGTGCTTGCACTCCCTTGCCGCTGGGATGCTGGATGCAGCAGGTGCACCCAGCCCAGCCCCACTGCAGGACCCACAGACACTTTTGGGGTGCTGGGATGGGGGCCTGAGAGCACTGCCCACTGCCAGGCTCCAGCTCCTCTCCCTGGGAGAGCCATGCTGGCCTCAACAGACATCACACCCCAAGGGTTTAGACACACAAACTCCCTGCACATGACTGATGTTGAGTTGGGCAGCTCTGAAGCAGAGGCCAGCAGCATTGAGGAGGTTCTTTGCTTACTGCTGGCAGTGCAGAGTTCCCTGGCACTGGCACATCCCAGCTCTGGGGCACTGCACTCAACCATGGGGAACACAGCAGGACCCTGTGCAGGACCCTCCCAGCACACCCTTATCTGCACTCTCCTCCAGAAGCCCTCAGTGTCTGGAAATCACATTCAATACATACAGTGGGACATATTTAACATACCAGTGTGGGGCCTTGCAGCAGTTTGGTCATGCTGTAGAATTAATCTGAGATTGGTGATAACTGCAGAAAATTAGATTTATGTTAATTTTTTTAACGTTGGGGTTTTTTTCTCAGAGTTGCTGTTCCAAGTCCCAGCTCTATCCCACAGCAGTGGATCTGTAATGCCACCCTCCTGTGCCACAGGAAGGAGCACTCTGGGATGTCTTTGGAGCTTGGGCAGGTGGCCTCACCTGGCACTGGCTGCTTGGAGCAGGAGCCAGATTGTGGCCATGTTTTTATGGAATGCTGTGAGGCTACACCACTTCCCCAGGGCTGGAACCAGGCTCCAGCCCCCCAGCAAATCCTTCTTCTCCCAGCTCTGCTCAGCTTCTGCTGTGCTGGCTGCTGCAGGGGCACGGGGATGACAGTGTGCTCAGCTCTCATTCTCTAAGCAAGAGCAGCACATGGAGTATTTCAGGAGACTCCTGATATTAAGGCACAGTCACTAACTGTGGCTAAGTAAGATCTGTAGATGTTCTGGACTGGTGCCAAGGAAGGGGGGAAAGGCAATCCCAGACAAAGGAAAGCAATAATGTGCCATTGGTCAGGGAGATTTATGTGGTGAAAATTAATAGCAGCGAGTGGCTTGCAGCAATAGCCCATCCATCTTGTCTGTGGCAGGGAGCACACACTGCTGGGTGCCTGGGCAGCACAGGCTCTGACAGCCAGGTCACTGGCTGCTGTTTACATTGCTCCAGGTTCAGGGGTGCAGGCAGGGGCTCCCCTCTGCACACACGGGGCACAGCCCTGCTTCCCCTCACTCACTGCTCATCTGTGTCCACCCAACATCCCTGTACACAAGGAGCAGCAGGGGAACTGCTCTCCAGGCTGGAGCAGCATCCAGAACACAATATCCCTGCTCAGGCTGGGCAGAGGCTGGTCTCAGGATCAGAGAGAACACGAGGACAGCATCCCACTGCACATCCCTGGCTGTGTCCTTTGTTTAGTCTTAGATTGGGAAAGCTGTGCCTGATTTGGTGGCAAATGAAAGGCACAGAGTGATGCCATCATTAATCCAACAGCTGCACTGCACCACGAGCTGCCTGGGTGCAGTGGGTGGGGTGGCCTCACCAGCCTGGGTCTGTACATAAACCACTTCAAACAGGAGGCTTTAAATGCTGTCATTGCTTGAGTTACTCAGCAAATACTTCACACTCATATACTCCTAGTCTTTTAATAATATACCAAGTCTTTTACAGAGCTGTAACAAGTTCAGAAGATGACTTGCCTATCCCATCACCAGCCTGCCCAAAGCTAGCCATGTATGTATTCTACTCCTGCTCAGCACACTGCTCGATGGAAAAACACACAATTAATGCTCCCTGTGCTACTGAGCTGATTAAAGATTCAGCTTGGATGGGAGAGGAAGTGCAGGGTCCAGCATGGTTTCCTGTGTGCCTATAAATATCCATTGGGATGGTTTAGGCAGAGGTCAGCCCCAGGCAGCTGCATGAGTGCTGGCTTCCTTTGCCTTGTGCTGCTGGAGTGGCAAAACTTGTCCCCCCTCAGAGCAAGAGCTTTGGGACACAGCTGCATCACCTGACATTAATCAGAGCCTGACATTTGCTGCAGTGGGAGCAGGGCCACGGGATACCTGCCAGGGCAGGGGTCCCACCAGGGTCACCCCCTTGGGCTGGCACCAGGTGAACTTCTCCAGTCACCTCTTGGTATCTCAGACTTTGCTGAGTGCCACAAGAATGCTAGAAATGTTTCCAAAATGCTCTAGAAGACAGGAACAGACAGAAAGGGGCTATCTGTGTGCTTTGGTCCAGCAAAGGGACTTTAGGGAGCAGTTTTGCCCTGCCCAGAGTGGGTTGGTTGGGGGTCCCCAGCACAAGTGGCACTCCTCGTCCCCACAAACCCAAGCACACTGTGACATCTAGTGGCAAGTTACCCCAGAGCCCAGGGAAAGCTGTGTCTGACAGGCCTTTCCCACAGCTCCTGGACAGCCAGCCCAGACAGGTTTGCTTTGTTACACACTCTGGAGGTGCCTCTGTACACCTAAACCTGTATTTGTGTGTGTGTGAGTAGGTAGGAGGGCGTGTATGACAGCTCCTTGCTCAGGCCGAGGTGTGCAGGTGACAGGGACCATCCCTGGTGTGCAGCTTGGGCCATGTGTGACATGGCTCTCAACCAGTGTCCCCCAGCAGTGACCAGTGCTGGTGTTTGACCAGCTCAGGTGGCCTTGCCAACACTTCCCAGGAGCCAGGGGCACACAGATCAGAGAGGTGGAGCAGCAGACAGGGCACCCTGTATCCTTCCTGCACATTCACCTCTACCTCCTCCCCGTCCTTTGGCAAGGTTTATTTACTATTTCACCCTTTTTGGCAAACTCAGTTTGATTTCATGCACCACCATCAGTGATATATTCCATATTAGCTGAATAATGATACAGAAATTATATCAATAGGCTTTTTCTAACAAGCAGAAAGGCCCCATCATGCCACGTCTGGGCAGCATGAGTCAGGGATGTCATCTGATTACTGGGCTGCTTTGTGGAAGAAGGGACAAACAAATACCAAATATGGGGAGTAAAACTGAAAAAAAAGGTCACATTTCAAGAAGATCCTCATTCCTGTGTGAGAGTTCAGAACTGGGCAGGAAAGTGGGAAGCTGCTGTGCAGCACATGAGCACCAGCCTCTTCACACAAGCACCCTCTGTGCACCCACCACAGAGCTGCCCCCCACAAACTCCCTGCTCCTGGAGGAACGTGGAAACAACAGCAAAGTCTGCAGTGTCAGAGCCCTGGGCAGCTGAAACCAGAGTGGGCAGCACCAATCCTGCTTCAGGGGCTTCAGGTCTCTGAGCAGGCTGAGACCTGTGAGTGGTGCCCAGGCTCCAGTGCCAGAGGATGTCAGGCACCACAGTAAAACCTCCCGAGCCCTCAGCAGGGCCTCTCTTTGTATCTGCCTTTCATAAAGCTTTGTTTAAAGCACCAAATGGATTCTATATGATTTATTCACCAGAGTAGCCAAGCTCCCTTCCCACACAAGCATTCCTTCCAACAGCTCCAGGTCCTGCCTTTTCCCAGGAGCACTGAGGGAAGCAGGATGAGGTGGAGGAGGGATGGGAACAGCAGGCAGTGTGTGTGCTCAGCCCCCTGCTGCACAAGGTTTGCTGGACCAGTTTTTGGCAGGTGTCAGATTTTTTGGAGAGCCAGATTTTTGGCATGTGTCAGATAACGTTAACCCTGGAAATGGTGAACTTCAGAAGCTGAAACAGCAGATTTATACCAAAAAGAACAGCAACCCACACAAAAACACTCCCAGAAACACCTCCCCATTTCTTAATGCTCCCTGATCACAGGGCAAGTGCTGGGGACAGGAGGGACCCATGCTGCCAGCCAGAAGTGCTGACCCCAGCAGGCCCAGCTGACCCTCTGCAGCCCCCCAGCAGCTTCCTCACCACTGCACATCCCCCGTGGGTACTGCTGGACCTGGCTGGCCCTGCTGCCCACCTCAGGCTGGGCTTCATGCCTGCTGCTCCTACGGGCTCTGCCAGCAGCTGTCAGCAGGGAGTGAGCCCACAGAGAGCAGGTGGATGGTGGCTTCTCCCTGCCCAGCACCCCCATGGCACAGCAGGCGTGGCTAAAGGAGGGTTCTTCCCTGTGGCTCGGCCCCTCCTGACCTCCAGCCAGCACCCCTCTGGTCACTTCCCACAGTGGTCACAGCATCAGCACTCCAGGGCATAATGCTCTTACAGTGAATACCTGGCAACACAACCCACTCCTGTCTCATGACTCTAAGCTTATGTCAACAGTTTATTCATTTCCGAAACACAAGTAATTTTCTACCTTAAAAAGTACACCTCTACTACTGCCTGAGAGAGCTGTGTGTACCAATAGATGGATGCTTAGCCCTGGCCTGAAATGCAGCAAACTAATTGTGTTTCTCCCCATTTCTGGTGCTCGGCACATTGCCAGGGTGAGGCAGAGCAATGAGAAATAAATTGACTCGAAACTTGGCCAGAAAGCATCAGCAAACAGAGGGTTGAAAACTCAGCTTGATTTATTTTATAGAGAGGCAAAGGACAAGAAATGCAGTACTATTCCCAGTTGTGGCCCTGGCAAACAATCCTCCAAGATCCATGTGAGAGCAGAGCTGCTGGTGAGGCTGGGCAGCCCCAGGGTCTGTCTGACAGGGGAACTATCACTGGGAAGGGACATGGCACTAATTCCCTTTCTGAAAACATTCACTGCAACCCTTGCCTCTCCTGCCCAGAGAACACAAGTGTTTTACATGAAGCAATAAAATAAAGGCCACCTTCTGACACGCAGGCACTCAATACCCTCCCACAGAGCTGTCGGAGTTGCTGTAGGATTTTTCTGGCATTACAAAGCGAGCCTTTGGCAAAGGCAGGAGCTGGGGCTGGCCCAGTTGATGGCCAGAGAAATGCCAGGAGTGCCCTGGCTTGGGGCACCAGTTCCTGCTGTCAGGGAGCTCCAGCCCTGGCAAAGGGACCTGGGCACAGCAGGAATCAGGCAAGAGAGGAACCGAGGGGTTGAGCCAGCTGAGACAGAAACCACCCTGGGGGACACGGGAAGGACGTGGGAGCACAGCTGAGCACGGAGGCCTGGGGCAGCAGCACTGTCCCTCTGCAGCCCCTGCTCGTGCTGGGTGACAGCCACACACTGCTGCAGGCTCAGGCACCCACCCAAAGGTCCCCTCTCGCCTTCTCTCCTCCCAGAAAAATGATCACTCTGGCTATTGCTTTTCAGGAAAAATGGATTAATGCTCAGAGTGACCTCCTCCGGTGCTGGAGGCCTGACATGCTGTCCCCACACAGAGTGTCCCTGCTGCTGCCCTTTTCCCAGCTCTGCCACCCCACACGGTCCCTATGGGAAAGCCATTCCCTGCCCTGGCTGTGCTCACACCGCAGGGATGAGACTCCCGTGGGAGAACTGAGGGTCCTGGTGGTCCCTGGGGAGCAGCAGGGCTGGAGCCAGTCGGGTGGCAGCAGGGTGGGTGGCTGCTCCCCTCGAGAGGACAAAGCCAGGCAGGGACCTTCTGCCACCCTGCCTCTCTCCAGGGACAGCTGTGCTGTACCACTGAATGCCCACCGTGGGACTTGCAGATGCTGAAGGGATAGATCTCAAAACTCCTAGTAACTAAATTTTTCCTCTAAATTCTAAACAAAACATATCACGGAAAAGCTTTCTGTTTGCTGTTAAGTGAGCTCAAATGGAAGCAGCACATCCCAGGAGGGAACAGCCAGACCCGCACCTTTGCCGTTCCCTCCTGAGTTCCTGCCTTGTTTTCTGCCTAGTTCCATTATAGTCTGATTGCTGGTTTAAAAACCTTAAAGAAATAGAGTAACCAAGGAAAGAAAACACTCCTCCTACCTTCCATGGGGAGAAGAAACCGCAGCGGGTCACTGTCCTGCGCAGAAGTTACTCCTGTGTCCCTGCAAGTGAGCAAATCCTGCCTGGGGCAGCTGAACTCCAAACCCCATCTGCTCGGCTTTAAGCGGGACGGCTGAGATCCCACCCAGGACGGGGTGGAGAATCCTCCCTGGGAAAGAGCAGCCCGGTCACAGCTCCTTGCAGCCGCTCCGCGCATCCCGGCGGGGCTCTGACACGCCGCTTCCTTTCTCCCCCCCTCGGAATTCAGCAGCAGCCTCTCCCACTGCCATCTCTCAGCAGCATCTGCAGCCGGCCCGCCGCAGGGACCGTGCTTGGCAGTGCCGCAGGTGAGGCTGGCACGGCCCCCACCCAGGAATACCGGCAGGATAAACAGCTCACACCTGTTGCAGGATGGAGAGGAACGGGGCGCACAGAGGTGCGGGAAGCACCGCGGTTACATCAGTGAGAAACCCTCGAGGAACTGGGGCAGGGCCCAGCAGAGTGAGCTCAGTGCAAAGCTCTCACTGCTGAGAGCTACACTGCAGACACCACCCGGACCCTGCTCCGGCTCTGCCACAGGAGATGGGAACCACATCTTAAATCCACTGCTTTTGCACCAGAAGTCCTTTAGACTGAAACTCTTTTGCACAGCAAAGGTTATTTTCTTGAAAACGAACTCTCTATGGAATTCATTCTGTCTGGAGAAGAGGCAGCTGGCCACGGTGTGAATTTCCCTGAGCGAACAGTCCCTGGGGTGAGGTGGCCGGGCCCTGCCACACCAGGCAGGGGGTGATGGAAGGCAGCACCCACCTTCATGCCAGCTCACCCCAGTGCTGTGTGCCTTGGAGTTCCCTTGGCTTGTGGGCAGGTAGAGGATGCTGGTGCTGTGTTTGGGCTTTAAGGTGTTTATTGCCCATCACATGCATTTATTCAGCTCTGGATGAATTCCCTCATTGCCTGTGACTGAACTGCCCAGCACCAGGCAGCTCCCAGGGCCCAGGCCTGGCTCCCACTGCCACAGCTGACACAGGGGACACTGACATTTACATTACAGTGGAGAGATGGAGATGGAGAAAGCAGATAGGGTGCAACAGCAGAGACACAGCTGTCCGTGCTGCCAGACCAGTGCTGAGCCCTGCTCTGTGCTCCCAGCACTCACAGCACACAGAGGATACCTGGCAGGGCACTGGTGCTCTTTGCTGTTTCACTCTGCACCAGCTAACCAGGTTAAGCACTAATGAAGCAAAATGTAAGAATATTCCAGGTCTTAATGCCTACGACACATATGACTCGAACTGAAATTTGCTACCACTGATGAGATTTCTGATTAGAACCAGCTTCTGTGTCATTGGAGGGGGACATTCAGACTCAGGTCCTGGTCACTCTGACCAGGGTGTGGTTAGGACAGTCACATCCCTTAAGGAGGTACGTAGGTGTGGCGAGAACAGAAATTAGCTTCTGATGCCTTCTGAAATAGGATGTCTGAAAGAATAGGCTTTTCTGACTTCCTTTCCCAGAGGATATGGAGACACAAGCCTCACACGGGGCACCCTCAGCAAAGGGACCCAGCAGACGGTGCCACCCCAGCTGACTGGAGTGGCAGTGCCTGGAGAAGCCAGCACTCTGCAGGACACTGGTCCCTGCATCACAACACCTAGCACAGAAATCGAGTAGAAAAGACAAAAATCCCTCTTCAAAGGAGGAGCACAACGCCCTGGAGCGTTCCAAGTCGCATCTCGCGCACTTGCACACCACGAGCACTGATGTGAGGAGAGCTGGCCCTGCTGGCTCCGGCGGGCAGGGCAGCAGGGCAGCAGTGCTGTGGCTGCTGTGCTGTCTCTCCCTGCAGTGCTGTGCCTGCTGTGCTGTCTCCCTGCAGTGCTGTGGCTGCTGTGCTGTCTCTCCCTGCAGTGCTGTGCCTGCTGTGCTGTCTCCCTGCAGTGCTGTGGCTGCTGTGCTGTCTCCCTGCAGTGCTGTGGCTGCTGTGCTGTCTCTCCCTGCAGTGCTGTGCCTGCTGTGCTGTCTCCCTGCAGTGCTGTGGCTGCTGTGCTGTCTCTCCCTGCAGTGCTGTGCCTGCTGTGCTGTCTCCCTGCAGTGCTGTGGCTGCTGTGCTGTCTCCCTGCAGTGCTGTGGCTGCTGTGCTGTCTCCCTGCAGTGCTGTGGCTGCTGTGCTGTCTCTCCCTGCAGTGCTGTGCCTGCTGTGCTGTCTCCCTGCAGTGCTGTGGCTGCTGTGCTGTCTCTCCCTGCAGCCAGGCCGGCTCTCCGGAGGGAGCCATCCCGTGGCTCTGTGCCTGCGTGTGACGCCCGCTCCCCGGGGGCCGCCTGACCCCGGCTTCCTTCCCAGCCCCTCTGAACTCCCGGGCCCTCAGAGGAGCAGCACCACGGTATTTTTAGCCTGTTTACAAAGAGAGAGCAGTACATTTGTGCAGCTTGCAGCGAGGGAGCACAAGCCATGCAGGCAGCAGGGCAGCTGGCAGCCATCTGGGCAGCAACGTGGAGGGGACTGGCCAGGGCAAAGGATGGCTTCAGAGGTGGAAAGAGAACCAGAAGGAGCACCAGGAAAACATCAACGTTTTGCCTTTCCTTTAATAAGCATTTGATAAATTTCCTTTAATAAAAATTTAGCAAATTTTAAAGCCCTTCTTCTGGAGCTCCTTCAAGTGCTGAGAGTTTCAGCACCCACCCAAGTGGCAACCCAGTGCAACAGGCTCCTGCTGCTCCCCTCCATCACTGCTGCACACCGTGGGGCCAGAAGGAATCACAGGGATCCACCAGCTGGATCCATTATGTAGTCTCCAGTGGAAGCATTATCCACTATACCAATTTCTTTCCTGAATCGTGATGTTTGAGCTGAGGACAGCAGTCCAGGAGCAATGGCAACAGTTGTTGAAAAAGTAGCCAACCTTTGCCAGCTCCTCCAGGAAATCACCTGGAGTTGGTGCAGACAAATCACATCAGCATTTGGGCATCCTGTCACCTCAGAACCTGTGGCAAACCAACAAGCAGCTGTATTACAGCTGTATTACACCTAGTGCAGGGGGGCAAATACAACCCACAGCTCTGCAGCTTCAACTTACAAAAATATGTCTATCCTGCTTTCTCACAGCCCAGCTCAAAAGGCTCCCTGATGGTGCTGAGACTTCTCCACACCATCTGGAGTGAAGAGCTGCAATTTGAGTTCTGGCTGTTGTTTTGCAGAAGAAAAGGCCATCCACCTGGCAGAACTCATGTCACTCAGCCAGTGGACTGTAGTGCTGTTCTGGTGGGATGGGCTCCACAGATGCCAGCACTGACTGGGTTTGGTGCTGCTGTTAAAGCCCAGAGGCATGACCAGCATGCTCAAATTAAATCTGGGATTTTCAAAGTGGCTTGAGGACCTTGGAGGCACAAAACTCATAGATCTTGTACACAAAAGCAATTCCCAACATCCTGTTCCCCTGCTGAAAGTCCCCAGTTAATCTGACAGCCTCTTTGCTCCACCCTAGTTGTGAACTGAAAGACATTCTCAGCCCAAAGGGTAACCTGGCTCTTGCTTTGACAGACGAACAGGGATGTTTACAATAACAATCCAGCCCCTTGGCACCTCTGAAAGGTCTGCTTATAACAAGTGAAGTGCATGTGGGCTCAGGGAAAAGAGAAATACCTTTACTCATTTTGAACTCTCTCTCAGGGACGCGGACAGGGACACCCATCTGGCCAGAATCAAAATGCTGCTACAAAACCTCCTGTCTCTGTGAGATGAACACAAGCCCCAGGAGGAAAGATCTACGCACAGCCCACCGAGCTGCTTGAAAGAGTAAGAATCTGGAAGGCCATTTTCTATAACTGGAGCAGTTATTACTGTTGCCCTGGCAGGGATGCTGCCAGGTCCCTGCTGCACACCATGCACCCGAGAGGAGGAGCAGCTCAGGCCCTGTGCTCGCCATGGGGTCCCTGCACAGCCCCACACCTGCCACCCCCAGCACATCCCATCCCCGCCCCACACAGCCCCACACCTGCCACCCCCAGCCCATCCCTGCCCCACACAGCCCCACACCTGCCACCCCCAGCCCAGCCCATCCCTGCCCCACACCTGCCACCCCCAGCCCGGCCCATCCCCGCCCCACACAGCCCCCGGGGCTGCCCTGCCCACCTCGGCACAGAGCTCGGGGTGCAAGCCTTGGGGAAGGGTGGCTGGGCTCAGAGAAGGATTGTTTCCAACACCCTAGAAAGGCGTCCTGAAAAACCACGCAGGCTCAAGTGCACAAGTTTCTGTACGCACCAAAACCAAAGGTTTAAAGGTGACTCGGGTCACTTTCGGGCACTGCGGCCATTGGGCACTGTGTGGCTGACTGACACTGTCTTGTCTTAAAGTGCCCACAAAACTCCAGCTAAACAAAAAGGATAAAATTTAATTCTATGTAAACCTGAGTATTTCCAGCTCTACATACACATCATCAGTTCAGAATACCCGCACGGTCCCACCAGTGAAAAAGCAGCCTGGGCAAAGGCAGCTCCGTGGTGTGACAGAAAACGCAGCAGCATTAAAGGGGCACCAAAACAGTAAAGGTATTTTCCTTCCTTGATGAAGGCCGTAGCCCCAGTGCTTGAACCACCCCCGTGTGGGATCGCACTGCCCTCGGACTGACCTGCGAGGCGTTTTTCCCTGGCCGTGCTCCAGAGGCCGTCCCAGGCCCAGCCGGCGGCGCCCCCGGGGTGGTCGCTGAGGCACCTCCTGAGGCGGGGCCTGCCCCGCGCCGCCCTCATCCTCACCGCACCCTGTGGTGTGGGTCAGCCCCACGGCAAACACATCCCCTCAGCTCCTGCCCAGGAGGAGCCTGCAGGTCACTCCCGAGCGTGGCTCTGGCAGGGGCAGAAGAGCAGCCCGGGGCAGCGGGGTCCCAGCACAGAGCACAGCCCAGGCCAGGCTGGCTCCCACCTCCTGTAAACACAGCTGTTCCTCCCACAGGCAGGATAAATAAGGAGCTCTGCACCTCTGCATTCCCAGCCCCTGCGTCAGCTGTCTGCACACAGCACTTCATTGTGGGGTGGGTTTGCTTGGGTTTGGGGTTTTTATTTTGATTCGTTTTGAACAGAGCAGCTCTAGAAGCAGAATAGGATGTTTCTCCTGTTAGGGGATTTACCTAAGTGATCGTTTTGTGCAGAGATCATTCTGCTTGAAAAGGACTTGGATTAAACATTCTGCAAAGAGAAATTCCACTCCAAAGGCACTTCTTTCCTGTGCTGTCCACTCTGTAAGCAGCAGTGGGGATATAAAAAATCCTCTGCCACTTGCCTGTTTAGTTATATGCCTGGAAATAGTGCCCACGCAAGTATGTTCTTCCAAGCACATGCAACCATTAAATTTAGGTTTCCTCCCCATTTGGGATGTGAGAATTAAACATCTTTACAGTGGAAGTGTGTATGTACAAAAAGCAAATACCTGACTCCTAGCTCAGCACTGGTGAAGCTCCTTGGCAACATCAGTCTTAGAAAAGGAAAGAAATCAATGGGGAGGTGACTGGAATTGCAGGTGGTTGCAGGTGGCAGCTGGTGTTATGTGTCACACATCCACCAGGTCTAGTGCTGGCAGCAGGTTTGGGTCACTATCTCACAGGAATGAGTGCCAGTAACTATTATGCTCATTTCCATTCATTTGGGGACACTAAATGCTTAATCCCTTTAGTGTCCCCTCCCACTGTAGTTATGCTAACAAAACCCAGTGCATTTTGATTCTAAAAGCATTTTGTGCCTCCTGCAGAGCTCTGCTGCCAGCCTGGTCCCAGGGCAGTGTAGTTACCCTTGTGCTGCTGAGAAAAGGGGGTGTGAGCTTGAAGAGGGCAGGAAGGAGCCAGCAGAGCACAGTGGCCGTGGCTGACCTGCCTCCTCCCACGGCAGCTTTCCTCCAGCCTGTGCTCTCCCCTGTGCTGGGGCAGGGCTGGGCTGGGCTGGGCTGCTGCCTATCCCACACACATCTGCTGTGGACAGCTGGCACCTTCCATGTGGGGACAGCAAGCACAGGATGAGCTTCAGGTCTGGTGCCTCTCGGAGCACAAACTGGTCCTGCATCGTTTTGCTTTTCACTTGATGAGCCTGGTGAGTCTGTGGCCATCACCTGCAATTTCATGGAGCTGTCGCAGCTGTAAAGAAGAAAATCTGTTTCATAAAGCCAAAAAATCAAGAATGAACAGTCAGGCTGTTCATAGAAAGGAGTTAAAGTACCTCCTGTTGTTTCCCAGACACAGCCCTTAAACATGAGGCGTGCTAAAAATAAAGCTGTGCTAGGAAAAAGCAGCAAAGAGCTCCACATTCCTAGAAGCTTCTCACACTCACATCTCTGCCCTGGGACTCCTGTGAGGCCTGAAACATTTCCCAAAACATCAGGCCATTTTGAGATGAAGCACACATCCTCCCTCAGCAGATGCATTTCAGCAATGTTGGCGTTTCTAATTACCCAGAATGGTAAACCAACATATTAAAAAAAAAAAAAAAAAAAAAAAAAAAAAAAAAGCTAGCAAATAGTCATTAGGGTTCCTGCAAAAATAATCTGAATATGTCCATAGCATTAAAGGGCATGATGCAACTGTTTTTATGCACAATTTAGCATTTCCCTTGTGGAGAACTCAAGTGTTTGGGCATCTGGATTTCATCTGCACCTGATGAGACCATGGGTGTGATGTTGAACTGCTGGCTGCAGCTGGTAACCATTTGTTTGGATACTGCCACTCTCTCTCAGGAAGATTTAAAGGAGTGTATGATCCTGCGCATACTGTTAAAAAAAGATAAAGAAGAACCTTAACAGCTAAGGTTGAACTCGAGTTGTTCTTTTGCCCAAAAAGACAACTTTATTAGCCAGCACAGAGGAGTATTTATTCAGAGGAAAATAAAAAATGGATGGTTTGAAGATAAGCAGCTTATCAGTGAGCCAAAGGCCTCTGGCTGCACTCATGGCACGCTGTTTGAGCCAGCACAGGGGTGTCCTGTGTTCCTGCCATGGCAGGGCTGGCCATCAGAATGTGCTGAAAGTCTTGAGGAAAAGGCATTTCAAGGCATTTACATTACATATTACATTCCAGGAACATGCACTACCTGGAAATAGTGCAGCTATTTGTAGTTTATACAAAAAAGGAGTGTCATTTAATACCTCTAAAAACTGTGGAAATCGATGGTGATCCTGTAATGCAACACTCTGCAGCCAAGGTGCTCATTTATGGACACCTGGTTGCTCATCAACTCTGATTTTTAAATCAGCTTGTTATTCTGACACCCTTAAGCTATGGATTTCCTTTTACATGATAACTGCCACATAGCCTTGGTTATTTAAAATTTTGCTCTTCCATAATTGTTCTCTGGAACGTATGAAACTTCCACACCAGGAGAAGAGCAGACAGCCTTCCAATAAGGCTGAGAGCCTGTGCCAGCACAGGGATTTTCATGCTATTTTAAGCATTTACAAGTTGTCTCAAGCCTTAAACGATAAAAACATCAAGTAGTGAGAGTGCACTGAACTCAATATTTTGCCGTTGAGGCAGCCTAGTGGGAACATGCTAGTGCAAACATTTGAATGTAAGCACCACCTGGAGGCATTTCCTCCAGCTCTGCCACGAGGAGTTAGTGGTGAGAACAGAAGCCCAGGCTGTGAGCAGGAGCTGCTGCCCTAGAAGGAAAGGTATTAGCTCGGGGAGGTGCTGAGGGAACACAGAGCCACATCAATGACAGCAACGGGGCTGAAGGTGGCAATAGACGACTTAAAAGGACCAGGCTTTGTAGGAACAATTTCGAGGCTTAAGGAAGATTCTGTTAAGCCTCAGTCATTAATGAAAACTTTTTGGAGCAGGTTGACTTCATCACCCTGCCAAAGGCAGGGTTTGTGGGGAGGAGAGGTGCCCAGGCTTACCAAAGCCCAGCACATCTCCCTCTGCTCTGTTTACACACATCCTGGCAGGCTCACAAGTGCTTTAGTGGCACCATGGCACAAATAATCCCTTGTGTGTGACAGAGGCACAGCTGGCCCAGGCACAGGGGGCACCCAGGGGTGTTTAGTCCCAGCAGGGCCAGTGGCCACCTACACACCACACCTGTGTGGCAGCACCTGCCTGGGCTCGAGCACAGCCCGGCTCTGAAGGCACCAGGGAGAGTGCTGAGGGTGGCTCTGGGCTCCAGTGGGGCCAGAGCTGAGTTCAGCAGCCCTGGGGAGCACTGGCACTGTGTCCTGCCAAGCCCCAAATGCAGTGCTGCAGGCACTCAGGCTTTGCTGGCTTCCAGGAGCAGCTACAGCCAGAGGTGATAAACTGGCACATACATAGTGCTCACCAGCCCCAGAGCAGCAGTTCTGCCCTTCAGGAATGGCTGGTGATACCCTGGGGAGAGGCTGTGCCCTGCAGAGCTGCTACACAAAGGCGTGAGGGGGTCACTTGATGAAAAAACCCCAGCACCTTTTTAATAAAAAGGGATTGCAAAATATTTTAAGAATAAAGGCATGTTTTCCAGTGATCTACACAAATATCATCAATAGCTGATAGCAGAGAAGAGTCCAGAGCTGAAGGAGTGATTTTATTTTTTAAATAAGATGTGCTCAGTTTCCCATGAAATCCTCTGAAAGGAAAATATTGTGCAAAAAACCCCAACACACTTCAGTGTTCAGAGTCTCAGGCTGATACATTTATAAGCATATACCAGGCTAAAAATTGGCAGCTCAAGAGGATCACATCTCTGAAGACAGAGGATGAAGAGCCAAGCAGCACACTGTTAGAGTCTGAAAGAGATACTCCCTCTGAATAAAATCCTGTTGTTGTAGGCGTGGGAGCTGGGGAGGATAGGACAGCAGCCTCATATTTCTTCAGGGAACACAGGCATTTGAATGAAACCATGAATGATACTCTAAATGAGAATCATATTTCAAACAAACATGTAAGTGACAAGTGTTATTTCAACATGTCTAGTTTCGTATCTGTTGAAAGGGCTGTTAGGAAATCTCTCTAAAAATGCTGGAGTGTTTTTCTACTCCAGCAACACTTGCCATCAGTGTGAGCTGCAGCAGCTGAGAAGGAGGCTCCAAGTGTGATGTTTATATTACTATTTTGTTGACACACTCTGATTCAGAAAAATATGTTCCAATAATTACAGTGACTAGAGACCAGCGATGTGTTAATTAAACATTGTGAGGAGTGACCAAAAGCCTTACTGTGCCATCAAATCACATTGTAACATGTTTTTTCAGGTTAAACAGCATGGCCTAGGCACAAGAGCCCACCAAGTGTGGAACCCAACCTTGCCTCTGACGAGCAGATGTGGTGTTGAAGGTAATTTCTGAGCCAGATCCACCTTCCAGAAGCACAGCTCAACCTTTGCTCTGGAGCTGTTTCCAAGGAGGTTGTGCAGGGCTTGCTGCCAGCAGGAACACAGCAGCAGCACAGGTCACCCTGTGCTCACAGGGCCTGCAGGCCTGCCCCAGCCTGCCCCAAAAAGAAATCCAGTGTTGCTGGATCATTGCTGAGCAGGGATGTCTGCACCATCGCTGCAAAAGGTGCCCCAGGGCAGCCCCCCTGTGCCCTCAGCTGCCCTGGGCTGCACCCCAGGGATGCCCCAGCCCCCAGTGTCCTGGGAAATGCTCCCAGATCAAGTAGCTGGCCCAGAGTACTGTCTCAGTTGAATAAAACTTAGCAAATATATTTGAAAATAACCTGAGGATGGTTCTGAGGTAGGTTCAGTTCTTCAGTGGTTTCTGCCTTTCAGCAAAGCCCACCTGGAACAAAGCAGAGGTTCAGAATTCAGCATTGGTGATGAATGGGTGATCTCAGGTGGTGATCAAGGCAAACTGGGGTTTCCTTGCTCCAGAAGAGCCACAACCACCACTGCAAATACAGACAAGGCACAGGCCAGTTTTCAGGCAGAGCTCTGGAACTGGGGTTAGAGCTGTCACTCCTTTGCAAACACATTGCTTGGATTAACACAATCAAACTTCTGCTTATCAAGAAACTTTTAGTATTTTTTCCTGCACAAGATATTTAATAATTCTCCCTGAAAGTTACAGGGACATTTGTGGAGGAGCTGGTGACTCAAAGGACCTGGGGTGCTGCAGGGTCCCCCACAAGCAGAACCTGCAGCTCACCCAGGCTGGCTTCAGTTTCAGTCAGAATCACACATTTGCAGGCCCATGTACCCAGTATTGGTCACTACCTGCAAAGGTGATGAAAACTCTAGAAGAAAAACTATAGGAGAGGTGAGGGGATTATTAGAAGCCATGTATGATTACTGGGCTGGTTAAACAACCCCCCAGTTTTGATGTGAGTTTGCTTTCAAAAATGTGTTTTGGTCAAAGTTTAAATGCCTCTGATGGTTGGCACATAAAATTAATAATGGAGATGATGGTGAGGAGATACAGACTTGAAAAAGGGTCCCAGAGTGTAACAGTAAGGGTAATTTCACACAAAGATTTCACACAAAACATCCTCAGTTGTAGTGGATCACTGTATATTTTTAACACCTATGGTTAGATTTCTTCTAGCAGATGTGCTAGAGACAGCTAAATTAGAAATATATGTGCCTCTGGATTATTGAGTCCCAGCACTGCCCAGCCCATCACTAAACCATGTCCCCAAGTGCCACATCTGTGTGATACAAAACCACATGGGGGGAGCATCCAGTGTCACTGCCCTGGGCTACAGGCAAGAGGGGATTCCCACCCACCCAAACAGATCCTGTGGGGGAAATCACGGCTCTGAGGCAGAGCCCATAGTGCCTATAGAGCCTGGGGGGGAAATGAGCAGTTCGTGTCAAGATTAATCCTGTGTTTGTTAGTCATTACAGAGGAAATGGACGTGAAGCTGAAGTGCAACCACAGCCAGTGAGCTGTCACCAATCAGCCTAAAATAAATACCACATTCGTGTCTGAGGCTGGAACATGCTGTGGAGCGTTTTGTAACCGTATCTGTGAGCTCAGGGAGCCTCCTGCACACTGCAATGTTTGCCTAAAGCTCCTCTCTTGGTCTGGCAGCAGAGCTGTTTGCATTGGCATCTCTGCCCCTCTTCAAGGTCCCAGTGTGAGGGAGAAAAGCAGCTGAAAATGGAGAACTTGAAATCACACCCCTCTTATGAGATCCCCAGAGGTCCCATTCTCACCCTTCAGAGCAAAGAGCAGCAGTATTTGGTGTGAAAGATGCTTATAACATCTCTAACACATTCCTGGTGGGAGCTGGAACACATTTTTTACAGCTGCCCTGTAGCAGGACTGAATATCTATTTGTCTGAAGATTTTACTCAGTCTGTCCTTCTCTGCTGTCTGTTTTCCTGTGGTAGCAGAATCAAACCCTAATCCTCAAAGGTTATGAGAACTTCAGGACCAAAATATTTTTCCATGCAGGTCTCAGTTTGAGCTGACAAACACCCCCGAAATACCAGCAAGAGCTGGGGTGTTTACCCAGAGGTAAATGAATTAATTGAGCAGGGCTGTCAGCAACACACCTCATGGAAACGATGGCTACAGAAGCTGGCAAAGATCAGTTGGTCCCTATTATAAGCAAAACGTCTCAGGCTCTTGGAATTCCTCACCATTCCTGATGTTGCCTCAGGCTAAACCTGCACCTCTGGCCCTGCCTGTGGGTCACCCCCACCAACAGCTCTGGGACAATGGGCTTGGGAAAGGCAGTGGTGGAAAGAGGACTGGTTTCCAGAGGATGGTGAATGTCTTAAAAACTGGCTGCCATTAAGTACCAGAAATGGCCAGAACAGAGAGGGGTTTTATCAGGTGCTGCACACTTGCAATTCCCCTGGTGCCAACTTACAAAGTATGTGGGGGCTTCAGTGTTGGTCTGGGTTGTACTTTTCCCCCCTTATCCTTCTGTGCTCTGCTCCCAGGTGTCTGTGCACACCAGCAGCTCAGCACTGTGCCTCTCATGAGGGGTAAATCCTTCAAGTGTCTGCTTAACCAGAGGACAAAGGAGAAACAGCAGCTGGGTGGAAAGCAGGGAGGGAGCATCCAGGGGAGGCTCCAAGGCAGCAGCTCAGCTCGGAGCAGCTCTCCAAGGACCTGAAAAGCAATGCCCTTTCCTCAAACTACTGCAGTAAACCCTTGTGCTCCCTACAGGGGAATTTTCCCTGGAAGTTTTATTGTCTGCTATCAAATGGTATCAGTAACTCTCCACAAACCAGTCCAAAGCCTGGGGTATAAAAAGTGCATGAACACAATTCATTAGAGGCAGCTCAGTAATTTACATATCTGGACACATCTGGGTTATGAAAGACTCAACCTTTGATCCATTTGAACACAGCCCCTCCAAGAAAGTGAGGAGAACCTGCAGCAGTCAGGGATTGCACAAGGCTCTCCAGGCTGACTAGTGCTCACAAATCTGGAGATTTTGGCTGACATCTGCCTGCTCCCTCTAGCCTGGGAACAGCACAACAGGGCCAACCCTGGGACTTCTGCACTGTACCCCAAAACGACAGAAAGTGGATATACTTACTGAACACTGTAGGTAGACAGACAGGCCTTTAGGCCAGGGGGTTCCACTCCAGATTTAAGGGCAAAGTTAATTTTTAATCTGTATTTCTAAAAAGAGGGAAGTTACAAGTATTACTAAATTAGAGGTTTGCATTTCTTGAGTCCAACAAGAATTCAAATACAGCTGGCTTGAATAGTCTTACAGTAAGAGGAAGTCACTTGTTTCATACAAATTTCTTAAAAAACAAAAATCAGATCCCCAGTTAAAACAGAAGTAAATGAAGCTTTAAGTTTATCCTGTCCCCTCAGCTTGCACATGGGCTGCACCAGAAGCAGTTAAGGACCCCAGCTGAAATGCAAACCAGCTTCCACAAAACGCTAGTGCAATTCCCTCCACGAGGTATTTCTGCATTAAAAAAGCATACTGAACAAATCAGAACTCCCTGAACTTGTGAAGAATTTGTGTTCCTCAGCAGCTCACTTCCCCTAAAATACATCGCTGTGGTGCAGAGCTCATTGGAGATACAACACAGAAGGGAATTTCCATTTCTGGCAGTTTGAAGCAAAGCTTTGTGGTTTGGATGGCTAAAATACTTGCAGAGAACCCTGAAGGACCATCTCTGCCACAGCAAGCTTGTCACAAGCTGCACTGCCAGGATGCTGCTGTGCCACATGCTCCCTTCCTCTCGACTTCCTACCCAGTAGGATCCAGTCAGGACAACTTGAGGATGACAAAATTTGGCATTTGAAAACATAAGCAAAGGGCAGTTCCAAGAGAGGAGAAGTCAGTTTATATATACGGTCTGCACTTTGCACATGAAGTATTTTAGTCAGTAAAACACGACACGGAGTTCCCCAGCAGGGAGCAGCAGGTGAGTTTGGAAGGGGAGAGCTTACAATGCTTCCAGAGCACACTTCATTCTTCAACACTGCAAAGCAGTGCTGTTTAGCACATCCAGGGTTTCTGAAAACAGGACCTGAATCTAAGAGCTGTGAATTATCAGCTTATTAGAGGAAGAAAAGAGCACGGACCCACAGCAGACACACTGCCTTAGTTAAAGATGTTGTGCAACAACCCCCAGTATCAAATGTTGCAGACATTTACAATGTCAAAGGAAAGGAACACACCCAGAAATCCCTCACACAAAACCTACAAATGCAGGCCAACAATGAACAATCTCAAATTATTTATTAGGAAAAGACAAAGTACTGTTTCAACATTCGTACAGAACAAATGGTAATAAAACCAGGAAAATAAACTGTAAAAAGGAGGCCCATGACAGAGGAGTTGGTTTATGACAAAGCAAATGAAATCCAAACTTCACTCATGCAAACAAGCAGTAAAGAATTATTTACAGTTTTGATGGGATGAATTACAGCATTGTCCATATTTGGGCCCAAATCAAATTACTCAGTGACATATTAAAGGGATCTAATCTGTACATTCAATAATGAGAATCTATAAAAAGAAAAATAATTTAAACAATTTACAAGAGCTGTAGTACAGATGGCATAAAGGCATCATTTACAAGAGCTGTTTAACAGGTGACACAAAGGTATTGATGAGTAATTTATGATGAAAAATTTGTAGCACATATTTTTACATCACATCTTCAGTGTCTGAACAGTAAACAAGAAAGCAGAGACATACCATGAGTGCAATGTAATAGAATAAGGCAACTTAACCAAATGGCTCTTCGGAGAACTTCCATCCTGCCAGGGTTCACAAGTTACAAATCTGCCTCTCTGCTTTGCTAACTAAAACAAATACTTGAAGACAGCATCTGGTCATTACAAGGCCTGCATATGAAGAGACAGTAAATGGAAAATTAAATGTTTGTTTAAAATGCCAAAACTCAAGAATGTAAAAGTGCAGGTTATCTAACGCCTTCTATACCCTAACACAAACACATTAATTTTCATGTTCTAGATGTTGTAATTTATTATGTCTCAAAATACTAATTCACTAATCTTTCATAATGCACAATCTGAAACTAATATACCTCCTCCCAAAGCTTGTATTTACAATTTCTTAAACTGATGCCAGAAATGTGAATTGTGAAATGCCAGCAATTTATAGCAAAGATTAGCAACCAGCACACTATATTCCAGTTCATTTTATAGGCGACACTAATTAGCACATTTAGATTTTAAAATTGCTTTAAATGGGTATTTCTGACTTTTCAACAGCTTTCCTAAGCACTTTCAGTAGTGGCTGACTTTCTTGGAAGTTTTAGCAGAGAACAAATGCCAATTGTGTTCCACTTGACACAATCTGTGCAAACAGCTACAGTAACAAGATGAAGGATAACATGGAAATCCAGCTATGAAAACTCATCTGTCTCCTAATGTGCACGGGCCTTACATAAAGCAGCACAGGAAGCCACACCTGCCAATGACTTGCCACATTAACAGACACAGTCCACACAGTCAAAAAAACCAAACCCAAAAGGGAAACTCAAAATAAGGCCAAAAAGTATTGGCAAATCATAGAATTTAAGTCTGTCAAAAGGACCAGGCCATAAATATTTTATTTACAATTTCTATTTAGAATCTTTATTTTCAACAAATGATTTAGCACCAGCAGGAATATGCAAAGTAGCATTACTGTGTTCTCCAGGCAGAAGACCTTGAGGCCAAATCTTGCTCATTAGTTTAAAAGAATGATCTACTCAAGTAACTACTGAGTGAGCAGGATCTGACACTCAGTTATGCAAACTGAGATTGCTCAAACATATTCCATTTGCACATTAATAATTACAGACATATTACAGCATCATCTGAGATGTTTTCAAAGGTGTGCTTTTAAGAATACTTAATATGCTTTCCATGTGTGAAATAAATGAAAATAATAAAACAGGCTTATTTGCAGACTTTTTTAAACTTAGAGAATTACAAATTTTACCACAGTTGACAAAATACTGGTGATGTACTTTGGAATACATCAGTAAAACTTGAAAGAACTTTAAGCAGGAATTATCCTTCTACAGTGTGAAAAAGCTTTTTTTTAATCTCCCATGGTCATGTCTGAGGATTAAATTCTCCCATTTTATTGACAATGATTGTGAAGCCCACCCCCTCTGACTCTGCATTAACAGGAAATGAAAAAATTACCAGATCCAAACAGAAACTGTGCCAAGTGTGTCCCCAGCTCTGCACTGGGACCTACAGGCCTTGCTCCAACACTTCCAACCTCACCCACTGATGTTTGCTCATTTTTAACCTCAGCAAAGTTCTGTTACATATTACATGGGTTTTAAGCCTACATAAAGAATGTAGATAAGAAAAGAAGGACAAGTGACAAGGGAAAGAATTAGTCTTGTTCTAATTAGAACTGACCAGAACTAGCTCAACAGAACCACACTGACCTTCACCTCTGCTCTGAGCCCACTGCTTCCTCAGGATTACAGTGATATCCAGAATGTCCACAGTGAGAGGGATATTTAAAAACAGCTTAACCACAAATTTATTCCTTAGTGAAAATTATTGACTGGATGTGAAAGACACCATCTAGTCTTTATCTAGCAGAGATCTACTCTAGATAAAAGACCCTTTAATTAGTTCCAAATGCTAAAGCCCCATTGTTGTTTTGAAATACTTAGAAATGAGAAGTTATTTCAACTGATCTGGAAGCAGGTGTTTCCTGAAAATCTGTATTGGGTACAGACAGATTATTAGAGCCCTTAAAAGCACCCTGCATCTCTACTACCAACTGAAGCACAAGCAGGAATGTCACAGGACCACTGAAGGAGCTGATGACCCATCAGGAGAAGCCAGAGCTTTTCAATACACAGCTGAACCTAAGTGGGACAGTGGTTGGTCTCTCTTCTTTCCACCCTTTAACTCTTGATTATGAGCACCTGTTGGTAGAATCACACAGGTGCTTGAGAGAGGGAAACATCTTCAAAAGGCAGGGCAGACACCTGAACACACTTTGGAAACCTTGAGCAAACTAAGACACGTGGTGGTGTATCAGCTTCTCTCTGAACTCCTACATGTATCAAGATTTTACTAAAAAAAATGAAAAACTGTTTGTATTGAAACCTCTGCTCAGTTCAGTAAAGAACACTGAGGATGTTTTAATTCCAGCCTTTTAAATACTCAAGATGAATTGCAGGAGTTCCCCTTTCATTCAAACTGCTATTACCCAAGTAGACTTAGAAAGGTCAAAGTGGTTATGGTTTAATAGCTTGGAATAACTTCACCTAAGACTGAACTTCTCTACCCAGAAATAAACAGTATTTATCTCACTATAAACTTGCATGATTTTTAGGGAGATGCTGCTACAGTAAAACTGTGCATAATACTTGAAAGGACCAAGCTGGAGGGATGAGACCAAGAAATGCAGAATTATTACCCCAAGATTAAGGGCTACAGGCATGGGAAGCCAGAAACCTGATGATGTTTTCCTGGTATCTCTTGCTACACTGGATTAAAGGGATCATCTCCATGGCCAATAAAATTACCTGCCATTTCTCTGGTAAGTAGTATTGGTTAAGAAACCTCATGGATAAAGTCCCAGTACCATAAAATTGGCATCACAGGAAAAAATTAAAAGGCACTCACATGGCTGACTGAGCTGCAAATGATTACACATTCAAAAAGGGTCTTACATTTTACTTTCAAGAACTATTACAGAACTTTCCTCTAGAAAGTGGTTCCACTTGAGAAGACAGCAGTAGTCCTGAGAAAACCCCAAATTTTCTCTACTGTAGTACATCACACTGAATCAATTCACCCTAAAGCTGCTTCAACCAATTAGCTCTGAGGAAAAGAAATGGCAAGGGCGAAAGTAAAAACAGACTGTATCAGGAAAAAGCAACTTACTTCAGTGATTCATATAAAAGAAACAAACCTTTTCAACCTGTCTACAAGAAAATTTAGAAGAAAAGACATTAAGGCTTATCTTGCAACTATTTGTGATGCCTATCATTTCTCCTGGTGGCTGAGTCAATCTTTGGAGACTAATAACAAGTTCTAAGCTGACAGAAAATGAGATGAAACCCAAAGATGTGGCTTAAATACAGGACCCCTGGGCTTTACAGTAGGGTTTGACAGCTGCTGTGGTTGCTCTTGTAATGAAGTAACAATTGTGCTGATAAAATTAGCAACAGGAAGCCAATTTTTTTAGAAGCTCAAGGGAAATAAACAGAGGTAGGGCATACTTTTTGATTCTCACAGTAGTTTCTATACAGTACAGCTATTCAAGAATTACTCCATTTGCTTATTTTGTAACTCTGTACAGTTTACTTAAAAAATGTATGTTAGGTCACATCAACTTCACTTGGTTTAATTAACTATGGGTATTAGGTAACCATCTTCTATATGTGCTTTTGGTTAAATATACAAGTAGCTTCTAACTACTGCTTCAAGAGGATCCTCAGTATCACAAATGAAGTAGCAATAAACATGGTCTAAAGGAACTGTTTCTAATGGAGCTGTAGTATGACTCCTAAAGCACCCTTGGCAAGTAAAATATGCAGTTAGATTGCAGAATTTTCAGCAGGCTGCCAGAACATTCAGAAAATTAAGTTTTTACACCGTTTTATAACCAAATGAAGGTTACTTTTGATAGTCAATCCTAACTCAGAAGGGGCAGTTTACAGCATTTATAAAGACATTCTATAAAAACTGTATTCACTTATTTTCTGAAGTGCTCTGATTTAGCATTAGATCAGCTGAATGTGAGTGTAATTTTTAGTTGTTTATGTCTATAGTGAAACATCAAAGCAAGCACAATGGAAATGTAGTACAGGTACCAGGAAAAGCAACAATAAATGGAACTGCATCTCTGATTAGCATTGCACTTAATGAGTTGCCTACTCTAAGGTACTGTACTCTTAAAGGACCACAGAAAATTTTAAAAGCAAAACCCTATGATGTTAGTTTGGGGCTTTGAATTTTGAGAAAGAGAAGTCTGAAAATAGCACAAGGGTTTCTAACACAAGGGGGATGTATCTGCAAATACAACACAGCCATGCTGTGGAATACTTGAGCAATCAGTTTTAAAAACCTTAAACCCCGAGATACAAATGTGTTTGAGTCTGGTTGCTCCTCATGCACTTACAGGAAATAAATTTAACATGAAAATATCACAAAATTGGGTAGCTCTTTAGTCCACAAAAAGTCATATAGTTACTGACTGTATGATAGTCCTGTAAGTTTAAGATCTCATGCCCTGGCTTCAGGACTGAAGTTACTGTAATAATCACAACTGTAAATTTTAAAAGTCTACATAAAACCCCCAAAATCAGTTCCAGAGTACGGATTTTATCCCAAGGCCACAATTTGATGAATGGTTCCATATTGCAAATGCATTAAATATTGGTCCATTTGCTGCTGCAATACAAACTCTGATGCTGTCCTCAACTTCCAAAAACAAGCTTCCAAATCCAAAAGTAACCTTTCAACTTCAACATCTACTTGAATTCTGATCTACTCTTACAAAATTACAGGGAAATCACAATTTCATATAAGTAGGAGGGGGCAAAAAAATTTCCAAACCTCCACAGAAATACGCCAAAGTATCAGAATTATGAGGTCCCATAATTAGTCTATTTTATAAGGATTTCTTCAATTCTCTCAGGCTTTAGGATTCATGGTGCAGAACTTGTGGGGGAAAAAAAAAACAAAACAAACAACAAAAAATGTAATCCAGAAGGCATTTTGGAAGTCATGTCCTCAAAAAATAAAAAAAAAAAATTAAAAATCTTCCCCCCAAACCTGCCTTCATTAATCACTGAACTCTTTTCCAAATCCAATCAAAGACAGAGGAATCTTCCCAAAATACCAGCTGAATCTTCCAAAAAAATTAAGGTGAGTATCTTCATGAAACCTTCAAAATATCAACTGCTTAATCTGCTGCTTTGGCTGATTTTTTGTGTTTCTATGCTTCTCACTGGAAATTAAAGCATTAATATTTTTTCCATTACACATTAAAAAAAAATAAAAATACTATGTTTACTGTGGGAAGCAATTGTCTACAGTCTCCTCATCTTGTCTCTAGTACCTTGCTGTCTTTTGTTTTCTGTAAGCACACATAAAGCTTGTGCTCATAATAACAGTATAACTAATGAAAAGAATTGTTCAGTCATTGATTATATATAAAACTGATGGGCTTAAAGCCTTGGGAATAAACCTGCAATATTTGCATCCTGAGCACTTAAGGGTTTGGCATTCTTTTTTCTGGAATTTCTGGAAAGTTGTTTTCAGAGGATGTATTGCATATTAGAAGTTCACTACTGGCTACACGTACCAAAGAACATAAATAATACCCACAAACAGTTCACTTGCCAATGCCCAGCAGAGTGAAACCCCATTCCTTACAACAGCAATACTCAGTAGCTTCATCACTTCTTAAAAAGAGACACAGAAAATCAGCTATTTTCTTCTCCCCTCCCCAGATTTAATTCCCATTGATATAAACAAGTGTCGTTCAGGTGGAAAATAGTTCAGTGTAGTGACATCTGGTATCTCAACTGAAATTTGGCAGCCCAAGCAGAGCACCAACAGCTCCAAAGTATCCCTGTTTAAAAAAAAAACAAAACATGTTTAAGTAGGGTATTAAATTCTGTAGTAATCACATTTTAGTGACAACAATCATCTGATGGATCAATGCTACAGAAAGAACACTATACACTTTTAATATATAATATTTCATAGTAATTATTTAAGGCTTCGTGAAACTAGCATTTTATCCTTCTTATCTAGCTTGATTTTAGGAGGTTTCCTGCCAAGCCTCACCATTCCACTGTTACTGTGGACATCAGGACAGACTCTCAGTCTTGGGATAAGCAGTAAAGGAAGAATTGTGAGAATCAACTGAAGGGAACAGATGGAATGCTGTAATATTTTCAGACCAAGAAACTGAGGAAAAAACCTCCCAACCCAGTGCCCAGAAGCTACAAGTCAGCAACAGCTGCACCTGTAATTAATACTGATTGCCTATATTTTAACCAAAATCAAAGATCAAAGCTCTCAGCACTGCATACTGATCTAGATGGCAGAAGCTGCACAAAAGCAGGTTATTCTCAAAGCATAAAATCACTACACCAGCTCTGAGGGGTCTGTGGTGGAATGAAAACAGGCCTTGTCAAAGCAGTCTGGACTTTCAAGACATTGCTCAAGCTCAGCTGAGAACAATGGAAGTGTTTCAAAGGGCCAAGCTTTACATTTCTGCACTCTTTGAAACACAATACTTACTGTTGTTTCCACCCAAGCCCAAGGAAGACTGGTGACCCTTAGCACAGAGTTTAACATTTTCTTGTCCCTCTCCTGAGATCCACAGCATGAACTGAGACACCCCAAAGTGACAAAGTACTTCCCTGGCAGAAAACTGTTCCCAGAGAACCAATTCAGCAAGACAAACCTCCTCTTATTTCTACTATTTACTGAGCACTTGGTGCCTCAGGATATCACAGATGAGAGCTACTCAACAGAGGCATTTCTGATTTCTGGTGAAACAATACACACAGATAAATGAGCCACAGCATACCTCATGTTCTAGGAACAAGGCCTTCAGCTGGCCTTTTGACCAGTAATCCAGTGCATATGCAAGAAGCTTCATTGACAAAGTATTCACACGCAGAAAGTTGCCAACAAACACAACTCTGTTTATTTTCTAAAAAAAAAAAAAATAAAAAATGAAAAAAGAAAACCAGCAAAGGATTAAGTCTTTTCATTGTTTAACACAGCTTTGAAAAATTAAGCTATGAAAGGGAAGACTGTCTCAAGCAAGGAAAAAAACCACAAAAAACAAACAACCCACAACTAAAACATGGTTCCAAAATTTAAAACACGGCATACTGGGGAAAAGGAGAAAAGGTGCAACCCTGCAGAATTACAGGACTTAGTTTACAGACAACCAGCATTTCTGTTTCAAATTAAGTGAGCATTTTCAGCAACTCCACCAAAGAAAGAGCCCAGCTAAAAGTGCAATTAAATAAAGATACTTGTGTTTGGCAGAGAAGACTCAATGCCTTCATAGCCCTGTACAATGCTGCTTGATCCATATGCAACAAGGCAGCACTGTAAAGAAGCCGAGGGCACTAAGACATGACAGATGCTCCTTTCATCTTCAGGCCTCAGTATACCTCAGCCTGACATCAGACCAAGAGCTGAACACTGCAAGAGCTGTGAATTTTAATCAAATCTAATGTAAAAAAGTGAAAATCATTTCATATTCCCCATTAACTGAATTAAAACCAGCATTAAGCAAAAACATTAAACACTGATTTAATGATGAGGGGAAGAACCAAAGAAAATATAATTGTGTTACTCCTTAGCACAGTGCTTAAAAAAGCACTTAATTGCACTAAATGATCATATCCAAGTTATTACAATAAATAATATGACAATTCAACCTGTAGTCAAATGTCTAATATGCAACTGTTTTTTAACCATCTTAATTAATTCCCAGTGAAGACAAAGTAGACACAGTTAAGGCACAAAAACATAATTCTGCTCTACTTCAGGAAGTCAAAATAATTACATTTACTTCATCTTTATACATCAGCTCAAGGTACTAGTTGGTGTATCCCTATTAGCTATTTCTTATTGTTTGTAGTTCTGTGACATAGCTGGAATTAGACCAAAACCCCCTTGGAATAAAGCTAGTTTGTGCAGTTTACAAGTTCTGATTTGTCCTCATTTACTCCCACCCTTAAATATAGATTGCATACATTTGCCTAAGATATGTACTTTCAACTTCACCATCATTTTAACTCTTTTGTTATTAAGCTCTGCCATAAAGCAAAAAGCCAAAATTAATTTAACACGCTTCTTTTACTTATTTTTTTCTTTTAATTTTTTTAATTACATTTCTTCTCCAAGACAGACATGAGAAAAAGATAATGAAACTGATGAAGAAGTTGCAATATTAAAAATAGAAAATATAATTAATCTAGCTCCTAAGCAAAAGGGTTATTGCAGCTAACAGGGCTGATGGTACTTCTGAGACAATCACATACAAAGATTTTAAGCAGAGTTCTAAATTCAGTTACCCACAGCCATCTCCAAGAAAACTGTTACTAAACCTCATTTCATCTGAAGTTTGTTGATAATGAAGGAAGAAATCCCTGCTGCTCAGACACTTGTGTCTTCTATGCCTAAATTCAGTACTCTTCCACAGCTTCTTGGCTGTCCACACTAATATTGAACACAGCTTCTTTTTTACACTTTGAGAAGCAGAATATGGCAGGAAACCTTGTCTCTATCAACCAGCAAGATGAGAGGTGTCAAAGCATTTTTTAAGCCTTAAGAGCCCGAAAAAATTAAAAATAATGTTTAACTAGAAACAAGGCTTTGATCAGAGAATCATTTCAGCTTGGAGAAACTGCTGGAGGCCATTGTTATGCACTGCTCAAAACTGGACTTTCAGCAACTTAAATGCTGCAGTTGCTCCAGTCATGTATTTTGACACCCCCAAGCACAGAGTCCACAGTCTGTCTCTGAGTCCCTGTTTCAGGGCTGGATGCATTTCCTAGGTGACGCTGCCTTGGCAGGGGAGTTGGACTACATGATCTCCAAGGGTCCTTTGCAACCCTACCTGTTCTGTGGTTAAAGTACTAGGAATGGCTTCAGAATATTTTGACTGTCTCTGGAGAAGTGGGACAAGGATATCTTTGCCAATGGGCAGGGTACCTGATAAGGAGCTTATTTAAAGAATGGAGCCCAAAGCCTGCAGGTAAGCACAGGATGTTGTGATGAAGGACTTGAAGACCCCTTGCTAAAACAGGGTGACTGTAGGCTCAACTCAAAGCTACTACATGAACTTCCTCATTTCATTTGAGAATGTATTAAAAGGTTTAACATTATACACATTTTAGCAGTCATTTCATGTGAAGACAAATAACAGATTTGATCATTTCCTTGTCAGAAGTTTTTACCTCATTTACTGCACACATCCGGGCAATAGAGCCAATGTTATTGGTGATGGTAACCAGTATGGCTCTTGCAAGATCTTCTTTACTGACAGACTCCCTCTTCTCTTTGTAGATCATATTCCCAAAACTAGAACAGGAGAAATGGCCATGACTTACAAAGTGATTCATGTACATAACTTCAGAATGCATTTTTTATGCTGTAACAGAACCTGTCTCATGTTTTCGCTTTTTAAGTCTGTATTAAATACAGCAATTTGACACTACATCTGCATTTATTCCTTCACAGTCAATTGTGTTACAGTAACAGCCTCCCAGCAAAATATTTTTGTTCAGATTGTTGACTTTCATGAAGAACCACCTACAGTAAAACAGTCTTATTCTTCACAGAAGACTACTCTGCAAATCTAGTCACTGTAAATTAAGTCACTGCTTGATTGGTAAATCCTCCACTTCTCATGCTTGCTTCCTCACAAATACCCATCCATTCTTCTATTCTCAAAGCAGAAGAAAACCAAAGATGAATTGAATGGTTTTATGACGGAACACAACCCTCTGAAACAAAATCAAACAGCTGACAGAACACAATTTAGGTTGCACAAATGAAGAGTTCTGAATCAGAAGGGCACTTCCCTTGCCATGCACAGCACAAAAGAAAAGAATTCATAGCTACATGTGGTATTTTACCACCAAGGATTCTGTGCCAGGTGTAAGTCAGTTTGGAGAGCAGGAATCTTGATTATTCTACAACTCAAAAAGCCATGAAAGCTCTTAAGGATCTTAAAAAGCAAATGGGAACAAAAAGCACCAACATAAAGCAAGTTAAAATGTACTGACTAAAGTGTGAAGTTCACACATTAAAACCTCTCAGCACATGGGCTCTCAAGAGGCTTGGACTCAGGTGGCAGGAGAGGGAGAGCAATTAAGTTGCCATGAATTATGACTCACTATGGAATAACAGCAAAGATTTAATGAACACTCTTATGTAGATACTAGTTTCGCTTGCAGAGTTTATTTTTCTTATCTTTTGTAAGGGTAGTGAAGCTGTAATATCATCAATAATATTCCCCAGTGGAAATAATATATGCAGCTGTGACAAAAGTCCTCTGTCATTGACAATGACACTCATTCTCATGGTGCAAACTGCAGTGAGAAAAGTAGTTAAAACATTACATCAGGTGTCTGTAGTGACAACCACATTGCCAAAAAAAATTAGGAATTGCTCCACTGTAAGAGCAACACAGAAGCCATCTCCCACTGACCTTCCCTCTAGACAATGGCTCTATTAAAAGAGTCTAGCAAATCAAAAAGAAATAGGTACATTTTTCCCCTCTCTTGTACTGGTTTTGACTGGGACAATTTCCTTCCTAGTAGCTGTGTGCTGGCATAGTTAATTCTCTTCATTGTACCTACTCTGGAGCTGTGTTTTGGATTTGTACTGGAAAGTGTTGATAACACAGGGATGTTTTTGTTACTGCTGAGCAGGGCCTGCACACAGTCAAGGCCTTTTCTGTTCCTCGCCCCACACCACCCCACGAGTCAGCACAATGGGGGTGCACAGGGAGTTGGGAGGGGACCATTCTGTTCTGTTCTGTTCCATTTCTGTCCTGTTAAACACTCTTTATCTCACCCACAAGTTTTGTTTCTTTCCTCCCAGTTCTCTCCCCCATCTCACTGGAGGGAGTGTCTGAGTGACCGTGTGGAGTTTAGCTGCCTGCTGGGTTACACCACTCCACCTCTGCACTCTGTTCCTGCTGCTCCTGAGATCACCTCATGTTCCCTCTGACTCACACAAAGCTGTGCATGAAACACCTCAGGAAGTTTCTTCAATATCAACCTAGCAGGCACCTGCACTTGCATGTGGCTTCAAACCTCTGGAAAGCTGAGGAGACATACTTTTAGGATAAAAATGTAACTTGACTACAATAAAACCTTGCAAAAAAGCAGTTCTCTCTGCATGCACAGTTTAAGTCTTGTTTTTGAAGCTCCCCAAACCAACAAAAGAACCCACAAAGAGACTCCTGCTTACCTGGATGCTACAGCCCACCCTGGTAAACCAAATCTTTCATAGTCTCCTCCGTAAATATCCCGAACCAGCTTGTCAGCGTGTGTGCTGTCTCCTTTGGATGCCATTTCCAGAGCTTCTTCAAAACTTTCACAGCCTGTCAGCAAACTGCATAACCCAAGGAAGGTCCCTCCACCTAGACTAAGGACACAAAAAACCAGTTGCTTTTAAACAGCATTTCCTCACATGAAAGATTCTTATGTCATTGCCCCATAGAGTAACAACCCCAACGTAGGTTTTTAAATTACCTTGTTCCAGTTACTCTTTTGTAGTTGTCTTTGGAATGGACTGATAAAATACTGACTCCTGAACCAATGTTCACAACCAGCAATGGGTATGGATCATCCAGGTTAAAAGGCATCTTTTGGCATCTCTCGGGATCTGAGGCATTTTCAAAATAATAGCACTCTGCCTGGCCATTGAAGCTGACAGAGTCTATGTACAATAAGCCTTTGACAAGGCAGTCAAGCTCATCCAGTTTGTGCAGCTGGAGGTTTCCAATCTGTGTTAAGAAAGAAAAAAAGACTGTGGCAACATGTTCCAACATTGCACAAATGTGCTACAAATTTATGACTATATTTGTACTGCCCAGCTTTTAAGAAACTATCACATGTGACTAATTCAGGAATTTCAATGCCACTATAAAGCCAAATAAGAAATTAGAGCTAAATTCTGAATACATAAACTAGCAAGTTAATCAGAGTGTGAATCCAGATCTCAGACCTGAATCAAGAAGAGAGATGCAGTGTAAGTATCTGCTTCAGTAAGCTCAAAGATCACTTTTGAGATACTAAGACATTACTCCACTGAAAAATTAACAACATTTTTCATCAACTGAAATCAAGAAAAAGGTCATCAAATACCCTAGAGGCCCCACTGAGTGTCATCTTGGTGGAACTCACATCTGCAAATCTGTTCAAGGTTTGTGGGGTTCCTCCCCGATGTTACAAGTCAAAACAGTAATTTCTAAGGTGTAAGCATATAAAATGCTCAATGGCATTGTAGTAACTATCCCTGGAACTTCATTAACACTCTGAGGTTCATAGGAAAACCACGGGTCAGAAATTCTGTGGGGCTAAAGGCTCACTACAGTTCTTCCATAGTTGTGCACGTGATATTTAAGCTGCCATTCTCTCATAAAGCAGAAGGACAGTTAACAGGTGCTGTGGGTTCCACGAAGGCTCTAACCTCCCACTACACTTAATACAATTCATACTGAAAAATATTAGAGCTTTCCACAGTTTTTGCAAACCCAGATTATTTGAAGCCACCAGCAGCAATGCTTTCAGCCCCAGCTTCAGGCAGAGGCCAGCCAGGCTACCTACTGTGCGAAAGTCTTCCTCGAACTTGTAGGCGCCACCGCCGGTGGCACAGAGCACCGTGTGTAGTGTTGAGAAGTTTTTATTCCTTCCCATTTGGATAAAGGTAGGCAAATCATGAGTTGGGAACCGAATAAAGTGCAAGTTTCCTCTTCGAGCAAAAATGGTTAAGTCTTTCAGCTCCAGGTGGACGTCCCGAATGCCAGTGGATCCGTAGGCTACGTTGGAAGTCAGGTACTTGCGGATGCTCTTCAGGCTTTCCACCTCCTCCTGCTCCTCCTCTGCAGTGATGTCAATAGGCTCAAAATAGGCAAGTTTGACCAACGTTCCCCCAATGTCCATGCCAAACCACGGGAAAGCTGTGAAGATACAAGGATGAGCCATTAGGTTTGCTGAAGAACAAAAGCCATACTTGGAGCTGAAGACTGAACCCAGGCTGTACTTTTCAACAAGACAGACATTAACAACAAACCTCACAGGAAAGAAGAACTAGAGCTCATTTCAACTACATGGCCTTAAACATCTCTCTGGCCTCAGGTAAAAATGAGCAACTCTACACATTTAAATGCTATGAGGTGCTCAGAAAGCTGAACTAAAAACTTCCCAAACTACACCCTATCTTTCAGATGAACAAAATTCAACCACTTCTTTTTTATTGAGAACAAAGGATTAAAATAACCTTCACTTCTAAAATAACAGCTCTGACGTAGTTCAGCACAAACACTGCAATGCACACTTGAAGAAAGCAGGTTACACATTACAGCTGACAACAGGGGCAGGTCAGGTTCTCCTCCTCTAACAGTCCCTCACACAATGTGGTTGTTGAGAGGAAAGCTTTAATTTATTTGCATGCACTTTAAAAATTGACACAGTTAAGATACCCAATTTCTATCTCTTGAAGTTAAAGGGATAACAAAATGTCCTATTAAAAAGTGCAAGCCAAAGAAAATTTAATATTAGTGAATTTAGGTTCCAGTTTTTTGTTTCTTTTCTTTTTTTTTTTTTTTTTTTTTGGTACCTTGGCTAGGAAGGGGGAATTTCTGTACTACAAAATAACAACACTAGACTACAAGTGCTTTGCCTGTGTCCCTTATGTGGGATGAGTGCAGCTCCTAAAAGGGATTTCATCTATGACATGTAGGACCAAAATTTGAATATGCCTGTATCAATAAATATTCCTAAGTGCAGTGAAACAGATACTCAGAAACCCTACAGCAAAGACAGCTTCTTCAACTGAGAGCTTTCCCACTGTCACTTCCAGAAACAGTATTTAAAACTTAATTTTTATGTTTAAAAAGATTCTCGATATCCAGCTGGGAAGCTCATATTCTATTTCCTAATTGACACTATAACTTGCTTGGTTTTGCCTCCTCTTCTCTTTCTTTCTTTTTTTAGTGTTCCAATTTATTTCTTCAGATGTAATTTATATCTTACAGAAGCATGAAACTCAGGAACAAAACCAGAAAGATGTTAATATGCTTATCATGAGCAAGATGCAATTACACTGTATTTATATTACCAGTGGGATCTATCCTTGAGAAGACTGACCTACCAAAATTTTTAAATATATTTAGGCAAGGCTGGTTGAATGTCAGCTCATTTATTGAGTGCTGAAGTCAAGAAGAAAAGAAACTTTGATGATATCTCAACTTTCAGAAATGGGCATCAAGAGAATATTGTCAGATAGTAACAAAAATAATGTAGTTGGTTATTACCTTGAAAAACAAAATTTAAATACAAAGGTAAATTCTGTGAGTAAAATCTAGCTTGGAGATGAATTTCTATAAGCCTGGTCTCTTTTCCATAAAACTAAGGGCTAAGCATGAGACACACATGAACTGAGTTTGTGACTGCATGCCAGCCTTCTTCACCCTGAAACTCTGGACATAAGAAAATGTGTCATCTTACTGTTTGACCACAATTAGCTGAGCATTTATTGACCTCACCAAGTTTCAACCTCTTGCCATGAATGATGTCACAAGAACAAAACTGAAGAAGGGCCATTGATTCACCCAGCAAACCAGAACATGCCTGTAGGAGTCAGTCCAACCCATGCAGACAGACCCAACTAGGACACACCAACCCAAGCACTACCTGGATTCTTCCCATTCAGCAGGCCTAGTGAATAACTGGGATCTTGTCCTCCAAAACAGGAAAGAGGAGGGAACAGCTGAAAGTTCATGTGATGAGTTTAAGGATGATTTGGTGCAAGTCATGCCTGTTTGTCAGAAGATCCACTTCATCCCATGTTAAATGATCCAAAAAGCTTTTGCAAATACAGCATTAGTCACACCTCTCCAAGCCTTAAGGTTTATGGATCTTGTACACCAAGTAAAAAACAAGAACAGCTGAACTGTACGGTTATGCCATAATTTAAATGACAACACATTTTATGCTGAAAAATGGGATCATGCTGTACACGATCAGTTTTCTGGGTCAGCTGAGTGATCCTAACAGCCATTTACAGATTTTGAAACTGAAGAAAGGGGCCAGTTTTCACCTCTGTGACAAAACCCAGAAAGTTTTACATTTTTCTGTTGAAAATTTGTCAAGATTTGGCTGGTAAGTACATTGCTCAAGTTTCATTTGCAAGGTGGAGGAGTTCTGACAAGCAACTGGGCCCACGTACTGTTAACTTAGTCCTTATACCAGTGAGAAGGTGTTACACAAGGATTCCTGAGCATGCAAGCCACTCTTGATTGATTTATATGGATTTTATTACGGGTGCAGCCAGGAAAATGAAAGCCATTTTGTTTTCCAAACACAGAAGGGGACCCACATATACACAAATGGCAAGGGCACAATCAGTTGGGACTGCAAGGATACAAGATTTATCCACGCCTGAGCTGTCTTTAAATAATTGAAATGCACTGATTGTACCAAATTTGAACATAACTGTACATGGACACAACATGGAAACCTCGTGAGCCTTCCTCTTACTGCTGCAGGTTTGCTTAGGGTAGATCTTGGCTCAGGATCCATCATATTGGGATGCAGAGATACATAAATGACTCATTAAAGTTATTTTTATACTTGTATTTGTGGGTCATGCTTCTCTGAGAGATTTAGGAGCAGAACCTTTAGGAAAATATATCCCCAGAAATCAGCTTGATCCTTTCAGCAGTCACAGTTACAGAAAGATATCTGGATGAGGCCAGTGTCTATTACACTTTAACCTTTTTTTCAAGCTTACAGGTCTGCAGATACTAGGTTTGAAGGCTTGCACAACTGTATCTACTATTCCACAGCTTTAGTCCATAAGGAGAGTCAATTCCCCTGCACTAAAACTGGACTTTTTTTCCACAGCTCTGTGGGGATTAGCTCATTAAAAGGTTTTTTCAGCTCTTCCTCTTGATTCTTATTCCCAGGAATATTCCACAAAAAGTGATGCACAGCTCAGAAATATTCCTTGCTGAGAATTTGACTGCTATTCACAGAACAAATCCAGGGCCCAGCTTTTCAATGTTCAGCTCCTCTCTGCAGTGGTCAGCCACAATTTGAAAAAAGGAAAAGTAAGAATCCATCTTTTTATTTAACAAGCCCAACTGCCTTGCATAAACTACATAAAACTCTTTCAAAAACACATATTTTGCTTTTAGGAAGTCAGGCCAGGCTCTATTTAAGAGACAGTAAAGATGTGTATTTCGTGTGTTCTATTTAAGAATACACAAAATACACATCTTTACTATCCAGGAAGAGACAGATACGTGAAGTATAACACTAACTGGGAAGTCAAAACCCATATGGTGTTTAATGTGATACTTCCCACCAAATTTAACTATCTTCAGGACACCAAGTGGAGTACCATAATATACAACCTCCTTAATTACAAATCCAGATTTTCTTTTACTCCCCAGCTCTGCCAGGAGCCACTGTGGTCCCTACCTAGACTCAGCAACCAGGAACCCGTGCAATAAAGCAACAGATTGCTCAGTTCATGCCATGAAGACAGCTCTGAGGGGCAACCTGCTCAGAATTTAAAAAAGCTATGATCTTTAAAAGGATTCCCTAGGACTGCTTCCTGCACATAGAAAAGCACTTCCCCCAAGGGAAGCGTGCTGTGGTCACGTAATGATGGAGCAGTTCTGCTGAGTAAGAAAACCCATGCTGGTGTGGCTGCTGCTTGTCTGTTAAACCTTAATAACCTTTAGAGATACAGGGTATCTGTAGATAGGTACAGGGAAGAGAGGTAGGGCACTGGGAAGCCTCATTCTCTTGTGTCTGCACTTCTCAAGTTTGTGCTGTACACACTCACTGACAGCAGTTTTAAGGTTACTTATATCTTATCATATAAGGTCTTTATGTGCCAAATGAAATAATGACAGTGTATGTCTTGTTTGTGCCAATGCAAGCACAAAGGTTGAAGTGTTTGCCTTTTCCATGGGTTCTTCAGGGGACCTTTGAAGCTTCCCATCCAGACCTTACACTTGTATTCTGATTTTGTACACCCATTCTGGATCCAAAGCTCCAGGAAGTACACACTCAAAGACTTAACTACTCCCCCCTTATTCAGTCAAGCCTAACATTCCTCAGCTTAATGTTCTATTTGTATTTCACTCTTAAAAACTGAGAAACAAGATCCCTGTCAACCTCTTTCCTATGAATGTAATGGCATATTTGAAACAAACACTTTTGAAATACTTCATTTTCCCTGTAAGATGAAGTAACACTCTGGGTCAATCCTGTATAAATTAGCAAGAATCAACCTTCACAGAAGAGTAGCTAACTCCTAATTCAAGCTAGGAGCTTGGCACCATGGGGAAAAAAATAAATTCACAGCTGTCAGTGACAGCAAAAAACAGCCTACCACATTTTGTGTCATCTCTGTAAGAAAGCTTATGCATTATTAAGAAATAAGACTGTTGCACTCCAAGTACAAACATGGCTTGGGGAACAACTGCCAAAGGGTGCCAAAGTTCAGGACGCTATACAGCCTTAAAACATAAGAAAGGAAAATGATCATGAAATCCACGAAAATTTAAACTTACTTCTGCCAGCAATGCAACATTCTCTATGAAAGTATGCACTATCACCAGTTCTGATGCCCAAAACTTACCTAATTCAGCTCAGCATGTAGCCTTTGATAACAAAACTAACCTTGATCCCATTCTTATCTGAATACTGACAAGACAAACAACTATTTATACTGAACTATTACACAGTGTTTATAAACATATAAACTAAAAGCACTGTGCAGTTTCTCCAAATGCATTTTCCTCTGTGCCATATGTGCATCCATTCTTACACTTCCAGCACTTCCCTAAAACATCAGCATGCAGCAAAGTAAAACCTGATGGCAAATTTTAACAGCTAAATCAGCTGGGGGGGCTAAGGCAGCCAATGCGAGCAATGGGACCAGTTAAGAAAAAACACACCAAAGCTTGCTGAACTGCTAAATTAAATGGGATTAACCTGAGGGGTGGGCAGCAAAATGCCTTTGCTGTGCCCATGAACACCCATCTAAATGGCCTATGTGCCTCTACACAGCAAAACTGCACTTAAGTGTCCTCAGTCCTTGAGACACTGGAGACTTTCTCTCCTGAACAAGTTGTCTAACAAGCTTTTGGTTCAGATATCCCAAGTCCAGCTCAAAATACATTTGGGCTGGACAGAATTAACATGCAAATTAAATGTATCTGACACACCCTGGCACATCCTCCCATTTTCCTTGTGGGAAAACTCCATCACGCTCTGCCAACTCCCACTCAGCCACCTTTAATCACGCTCCCGAACAGCCCTGTTCACAGTGGGAGGACAGGTGGTAATGGGCAATTACTGTAACTGCTCTTCATGGGCTTTATCACTTCTACACGTGGGTACCACATAAAGCATAACACAGGAAAATATCGCTGCTTTCAGCTTCCCTCCTTGCTCATTCTGGTAATTTTGTTGACATTTCAGCAGCGGTCTCTTTGGGGATAGGTGTTATTATGGTGAGATACAGAACACAGAGGCATAATTTAACACTTAAAGATGCACTGTGTATAACTCTTTTGGTATACACTGTTCCTGGCAGTATTAATTCATTATTAGAAATACATTTTCCAACTGCAATCAAGTGAGAGCCTGTAACATCTGCTATGGGCTAATAATTAGCTTTCAAGGACTAATAAGAAAATGCTAGGATACCAAAAAAACCCCCTATGCAACAAATTCCATGGGGAAAAAAAATCCATCTATTTATAAGGGATTCTCCATCAGTCCAAATGGATTTTTTCATCAATTTTACTACACTAATCCTCCATGTGTCCTCAACAAATACATGCGTCTATAGAACCATATTGGAGAAAATAAACTTGAAATTTTCATCTTTCCTTTATACAGATGCAGGATTTTTCAAATCCCTGCAATGTACATTCATATATTAGTGTGTCTCAACTTGCCTCAAGGGAAATGCAGGCATTTGTTTTCAAGCTCTTTTCACTAAACAATCAAAGGAACAAACTGCAGAAAGTAACACACAGGGTGTATCAAATGCTCGAAGTCTCTGCCTTTCCTTCAGCACCGGGTTACACTCCGGAGCCAAGGGGAAGGGCTCCAGCTCCCCCGGAGAGCACAGCACGCTGCCACAGCGCTCTCGCCTTCCGTGCCCGGCTCTCTCTGAATGAATTCCTGCTCCCTTCCCCCTGGGCAGATCCCACAGAGCAGCAGTTCTGCAACACTTGCTGCTCTCAAATTTATCATCTCAACCCACTAACAACCTTTGCAAATTTCCTTGGAAATTGCCAGCCATTCTTCCCCATGGGCATTTCCTCAGAAGAGCTATCACGCAACTGCTGCCTGGAAGGTTCCTCTGGAGGTCATCTGCTCTGACCTCTCAGCTACACCAGCAGGAAAACTGCCAACACTAGATGAGGTCAGCTACAGCTTTGTCCAGGCAACACTGAGGCCTCAGAAGTTTTTCAAGAATCCTCAAGAATGGAGACTGCACAACCTCTCCAGCTGCCACTGCTTAGTACAAGGTTCTCCTGATTTGAATTTCTCTTATCTTCCTTTAAAATGCTTGACTCTCTCATCACCAGCCAATGAGATTTAAATGGCCCTTTACTAGCCTCTTTCAACACACCAATCTCAGAAGACATGTTCCATAAATTCTGCTGTTTCTCACAGTCTTTACTCCGTCAAATTAGTGACAGCACTAGTCTGGTGAAGATCTGGAAGGGAGGACCACACAAGCATGCCCAGGCAGTGTGCCCACATCAGGAACTCTGAACTGGGTTGGTGCCTCCATTTTACCCTCACCTCTCTCATGCCAGTCACTGCAATCAGGCCTTCATTCCTGATGCCAAACATCACAGATAAAATTACAGGTAGACTAAAGCAATTGACTCAATTCTACTTCACAGGTTCTTAAATTAAGTAAGAATTATCCATTTTTCCCCAGAAGCACATTTGGCTCCATCAGAGACGATCAGGTACTCACTTGGTCTAAGGAATGTACACTCAGCAATTGTGTTGAAAAGTGTCTACAAGTACCTTAGCCAGATGATTTGTAAACAGTCTAAAGGTGACATTGTGAACCCAACTCAGCTTTCACGTTCATGTGAGCATTTAAGCCAAACTGACAGCAGCATTTGGGTACCAGAGACCCTGAACATCAATTTCAGTCTTCAGGGCTTCTGTGGGTCTGGTCCTCTTCAAACACTCAGCTGCTCTCTCAGTGTGATTAACCATGAGCAGAAATCTGCAGATTGAGTCTAAAGTTCACTGCCTAAGAAACTCTGTGCTATTATCTTTTAAAAAGCCACCAGCTCCAAAGTGTGTTCAAGAGTCACAAGAAATAAACAACACAGCTTGACGCTGTATCCTTCCTATCCTGCTTATGCAGTTCCAACTGTTTCTAATTCCCATCATGAAACCAACATCAAAGCTCAAATTCAAGAACTGGAAGAGCATAAGTACAACTGCAGCATATTTGAGCAGTTAAAACTTCTTGATAACATTTGCACTGTTATTTAACCATGAGACTTAAATCCACCACTACAGAAAACAAGGCTTTGAGGTCCAGCAGAAACAGTCCTGAAATTAGCAGGTTTCTACAGCAGGAGCAGCGACAGTCTCACCATTTCAATTATCAAGCCACTATAACATTTTACAGCCAGCTACTCCTGTCTTGATGAGATTTCTTAATATTATACCAGGGGAAAAGAATGCTGCCTGAACTCTGCTCTTCATAAACACCATTACAGTTAATTCAGCAACTTCCACATACTGGCACTAAGAAGTAGTGATGGTTAATTGTGTGCTACAAGATGCATATTTAGGGTTTCCCCAACAGACCACAGGAAACAACGTACTTTCCAAGCCTTTATAGATATTTCTAGAGCTATGCTAATATTTCCTGTGTCAAAGGTTTGGTGATTTTCTTCTTTTTGGGCTGCTCAAAAAATTTAAAACATCGACTTCCAATGTCCTATCTTAGTTGCATGCTGTTCATTAGCCAGTCACGCTGTATGAACAACACGAGGCCTAGAAATTTGGGACTAACCATCTTTTCTGTAAAGTAACTCACCCTGAAAGTATGATAACAAACAAAAAGATGCTAAACTCAGTGGAGCAATACCTGCATCCCTTTCAGCTAAGGCACACCTGTGTGAACTTGACAGGTGTGTTGCCTTGCACAGCTGTGCATCTGTTGCACTGAGAGCACATCAGCTGCATGTAGATTAACCATACTCAACCCAAATATCTCTTCCCAAGAGGCAGCTGTAATCTTAACACATTTTGTTTACATTCACCTGAGTCTGAACCATGTCTGTGCCCTCCAAAACAAACATGGCACTCCAGAATAACACAAACTAAGAAATATTATTATAGCTCTGATTATTAAAGGGGGAGCATTCAGCGTATTTTATGGAAAGAGTACTATCCAAATATTAGTAAATATTCTAAAAAGATCTAGAAGTTGGTTAGCCCTTAAAAAACAAAACTGTAACAACTGCAGGAACCTGCGCAGATGTTCAGCACAGTGGTTAAGTGCCATCTTCATCAAACACAGCACCCATCCCCAAGAAACTGATTATATCACTTTCTATTCTAGTCCGTCCGACAGCAGCACTGAGGATCACCTGAACCCCGACACCTCCCTCAGAGGGACGCACAGGAGCGAGACGCGTCTCTGCGGGCATCTCCCGGATCCATGGATGGCCACCGCCCGCCGCGCAGCCCCGCGCCCCCTCCCCCGGCCCGGCCTTACACGGCTTCTTGGCATCCTTGATCTTCATGGCGCTGCGGCGGCGGCCCGGCTCGCTGCCGGCCGGGGCGGGTCTCCTGCCGCTCGCCTGATGGGGCGGGCAGCGGCGGCGGCGGCTCCGCGGGGCCGGGCCTCGCTCTCCTGATGCTCCTCGCCCGCCGGGCGCCCGCCTCCCGGGGAGCGGCGCTGGCCGCGCCCGCCGCTACGCCCGCGGCCCGGGCAGGGGCCGCTCCAGCGGCGGCATCGGCGCTCGGGCTGGGGCGGGGAGACGGGGCGGGGCGGCCGCGCTCCGCTTGCGAGGCGCCGAGCGGACGGTGCCGAGCGGCGGCCGCGGGACGGGCCGCGGGACGGGCCCCGGGCGGGGGAGCGCGGGGAGGCTCCGCTCGGCCCCTCCGTGCAGGAGCGCGGCCCCGGCGCTGCCCCGCGGAGCCCCGGCGGACACGGGCCCGGGCGGCACAAGATGGCGGCGGCGCCGGAGCCGCGGCCGCGCACACAAAGGGGCCGGGGCGGCTCCGCGCCCGCCCCGCCGCTGCCGCAGCGCTGCCCCCGCCCGGCGCGGGGCGCGCCGGGAGCCGCAGTCCGGCCGCGCCTACAGCTCCCGGCGGGCCCCGGGCCCTCAGCCTCGGCCCTGCCGCCTATGGCCGCGCCTGGGCCGAGGGAAGTGGGGCACGGCAGGGGCGGCGGGCACAGCCCACCCCCGGGCACAGCCCAACCCCGGGCACAGCCCCACCCTGGGCACAGCCCAACCCCGGGCACAGCCCCCCCCCCCCCGGGTAAAGCCCTCCCGGTCACAGCTCCCCCCGGGCACAGCCCACCCCCGGGCACAGCCCCCCCCCGGCACAGCCCAACCCGGGCACAGCCCACCCCCGGGCACAGGCCCCACGGCGCTGGGACGCCCTCACCTACAGCCCGTGTCGGGCCCCGGCCTTCGCGCTCTGCGGGGCTGCGAGAGCCACGCGAATGCTGTGTGTCGCTAAACACAACGGGCAGTTGAAGTTTGCTTTCATTTCCCCTCGCTGACTGAAGTGATCTCACAATTAAGCAGCCGGACAGTTTGGGAAATGGCTTTTTTTTCCTGTGCCTGGACTCCGATGATTGCACCAATAACTATTTGCCTGGAAACTTTTCCTCACCTGGTGCAACAGGCTGATGTTTAATCACACGGTTAGGTTGGAAGACACCTCTGAACACCACCATGTTACCTTCACCAGAGCACTGAGAGCCATGTCCAGTCTTCCCTTAAACACCTCCAGGGATGGTGAGTTCAACAGCCCATTCCAATATCTAGTCACCCTTTCTGTGAAGAAATTTCCTTGTGATATCCAACCTCCCCTGGCCCAGCCTGAGGCCGTTCCCTCTCCTGTCCCTGTGCCCTGGGAGCAGAGCCCGACCCCCCCGGCTGTCCCCTCCTGGCAGGGAGTTGTGCAGAGCCACAAGGGCCCCCTGAGCCTCCTTTTCTCCAGGCGGAGCCCCTTTCCCAGCTCCCTCAGCCCCTCCTGGGGCTCAGACCCATCCCCAGCTCCATTCCATTCTCTAAACTCCTTCTAGTCCCTCAATGTCCTTCCTGAACTGAGGGGCTCAGAGCTGGACACAGGTGCCCCTCACCAGTGCCCGGTCAGGGGGACAATCACTGCCCTGGTCCTGTTGGTCACTCCACTCCTGACACAGGCCAGGATGTCACCGGGCACCCACTGGCTCATTTTCAGTACAGTCAGTCCCTGTCACACCTCCCCTGAGGGCTGTAGAGTCTCTCCTGACTTTCTGCAGCCAGAAGGAAGCTCACTGCCAGTGGCAGGACATGGTGAGCTCTCCCACCTACTGCTCACATCCCTGGGCTTTCCAGCAAGAATTCATAATGGTTTTTTTCCACTTTCACCCTTCTCCTTTGTGATAAAGTGCCATGTAATTATAGATCAGTTACTGTGACCTAGGATGAACCTAAAAGCTCTGGTCTAGGAGGAGGATTTGGGCATAATCTCTGTCTTGGAAGCTGAAGTTTCTTTGTGTCTGGAGTTTAGCTTTGGCAAAAGTCTCTTCTGAAATAACCATTCACAAACTAAGGAAAGACTAAATGTTCAGCTTCTTGGGCATGAGGTTTACTCACTAATGTTGTGTAAGGACAGGAACTGCATCTTTTCACCCTCCATTCCCCTAGTGCTCCTAAACCTGTCATATATTTGTTGTTCATTTTAATCCAGAATCTTACATTAAAACCCTGAAATTCTCATGTGGGTGCCCTTCCCATATCGTGTTTCCTTTCTGAAATATCTGTATTTGGAAAATTTACTCAGAAGTCTTCTCAGTGTTCATTTCTCATCCTTTAAAGGAAGTTCAGAGTATATTAGCAAGGCTGCAGAACTTCTCTCTTTCAGTAAACTACATGCAATTGTGGAAATTCCCGTGTGTTAAAGTGAGGAAATTTTGGTGTGGTTTGTGGTTTTTCACTGCAATGTAGTTTACTATTGGAACATTAAACACAAGCTTTTGCATACATGTTAGGGAATACAAGAATCTAGCTGCTACCTGGAAGTTAACTTGCTCATAAATATACACAGTGATTGGAAAAGAGTCTTTAATTTCCTGCCTGTCATAGGCTGTGCAGTGTGGAATGCTTGGTGTAAAATGAGCTATCCGCTGTCTTGCAGACATCTCTGCTGGGGTTGGGGAAAACAGATCTGCAGGGAGATTTTTTATTACCTTAATTCTGAGGCATTTTTTTTCCAGCACTGACACTCTATTTCCTACACACCTTCTAACTCTAGAGGAAATGAAATACCATCCCTGGGAAGTGCTGGTAATAAATATATACATGCAACCCAGGAAAATAAGAAAAAACATAGTGTACAGCCTGACAGCTGTCTGATTCTTGCTGTCTTGAAACAGACAGAAAAGTTCCTGACCCAGCCTTTCACTGAGGAAATGATAACGCTCCCTTTCCAGCAGTGCAGATTCACTGACTGCTTTCCCAGCCTCTGACTCTGGCAGGGACAAAAATGCGTATTTTGTGCATGGGTTTTAGGAGCAAGTCCTGAATTTTAATACACTGGATGCCCACTTTAGCTATTGTATCAAGCAAACTCTCTTAACTCACCTCTCCATGTGAAAAATTGGAATAGATAAAGGGCTCTATGATAATGAATGAGCTAAGTGCTGTTCAGTTAAAAACAAGATCAGCAAATCTGAAGTTTCGGTTTCTTTCACAATGAGCTGCAGTGTTTTATCTGAATTTCACAGCTAAGAATGTGTGAAATAAAACCCCCAAAAATGAAACTGAGATCAATGCTCAGCTATCTTTAGTCCATCTCAGAGCAGAGGTTTAGCTCAAACTGCAAGTTTAACGCAGGCCTGTGAGAGGCTCAGAACATTCATTAATTTGCAGAGCAATTGATTTATAATTTACGAGCACTTGGAGATTAGGGTTATTTGTATGTCAGTCAACACACTGCTTGGAAGAGCTCCTAATTAAGAATAAATAAATCTGAAGGTGAATGTATGATTTGCTATATAAATATATATATATATACACACATATAACTACTGGTAATGAAACCAGATGAGAGGATTCTATATGAATTATATACCTGAAGGCAAGGACTTTTTAAAAAATCAGTATTACTGGGGTGAAATGAAAATTGGTTCATTGCTATGTAAGAACCTCATTTATTTATTGGTGTCACCAACTTAGCCTGTCTTGGTGCCATGTATCACACTTTGGTGTTTACCTCAACATAGTAAATAAGAAAAATACTAAAAAAACCCCACCCCCAACAGTTCAATGAGCGCTTTATCAGGAGAAACTAGGGCAGGTTAAGAGATGCAAAATATGCTGGTGTGTAATTAAGGAAGTGTAAGCTGCTTTATAAGAACTGCCTGTTGTGCCTGCTCTTATCACATGTTCGGTGAAAGCCTGATATTATCTCATGTGCTGCAAAGTCCCCACCTAAATTACCTTGTGGTATTTGGTTCCTGTAACCTTGCTCTGCAAGAAGTGTCAAAGGCAGGGCTGAGGCTTTTGCCTGTCGAGGTTTAACCCCAGCCAGCAGTCAATGCCCTCACAGCCACTCCCTCACTGCCTTGTCAGCGGGACTGGGGAGAGAACTAGAAGGGTAAAAGCGAGAAAACTCTTGGAATGAGTTTGATCAGGAAAGTAAAGGTGTGCATGCAAGCAGAGAAAAACAAGGAATGGTATATAATAGATATATACATGCAACCCAGAAAAATAAGAAAAAACATAGTGTACAGCCTGACACCATGGATGTGGGGGTGTTCAGCCATCTCCAGGGGACCAGGGCTCCATCATATGTGACAGTGACTTGGGAAGACAAACACCATCACTCCAAATATCCTTCCTCCAGCAGAGGAGCTGGTTAAATGCTGCTGGTGCAAGATTAGCTGGAGGGCTGGACCACTGAAAATTGCCTGATTCCCTGTCAGTTTTGAGCTATCCCCTGAACTTACCTGCTTTCCTCCTTCCCACACCTCAGAGGTAGGATGTGCACTTTTCCTCCCCAGATAAGACATAGCCTTGTAAAAGATTATTTTGAAGAGAGAGAGTGATCCCTGTGCCATGGGGACAAACCTCATAGACAAGTCAGAGAAGGCACTGTCATCCCCAGACTACCTTGTGCATCACTGTACTTTGAAACCTTAGAAGCCCTGGGAAAGTAGAAGGTCAAAAGATCACAGAGGAACAAGATATGAAGCAGTGCAAGTCTTGCAGCAATCTCTGTTCCTCCTGCTTGTGAGACTGCGGGGTGCCCCCTGCATCACAGGGTAAGTGTCAGCTCCTCACACTGACAGGTACTGCTTGTACTGCCTGTGTGCTCCCTGCCATGCCCGAGGAGTTTCTTGCTGCCTGCAGGGCTCTCAGAGGGGGAAGGATTTGCTTTCTTCACAGACAAGAGGTATCACAGGCTGTGGGGTGTGTGCCTGACAGCTTGGAGACCCTGCTGGGTAATGAACTCTGCAGGCAGGCACTGCCTTTGCCTCGGTGTGTGCGAGCAAACAGCAGCAGAACTGGGGTAGAAACAGCAGAATCAGTTGTTATTCCATAAGGTGCTAGCATGGAAATAATCAACATCAAGAGCAGCCGTGTGACACTGACGTCAGACCACTGTCCTGAGGCTGCCACAGTGAATAGGCACAAGCTGTCCCATATGCCAGCCCATGGAGCCCTTGTCCTGCTGCCAGGGATGGTGCTGATGAAGTGTTGGGCACCCTCAGGTGCCTCATGGTCTCCTGGGGCTCAGCAGGGCCACCCTTCTGCTGCCAGTTCATGCACTTCCCTTGGGTAAAGCCACGGTGATCCCACGCCGTGTTGTGGGGACAGCAGGGACTCCTGTTGTCACAGGCGAACAACGCTAAGAGGTTGATGTCTCAGGATCAATAAAACCTGAGAAGGTATTATTTAAAACTTCCCAGAAAATCTGTGTATCACATATGTTCTCCTGTGATGAGCAGCTGAGGACTCTGGGCTTGTCTAGTTTGGAGGGAAGGAGGCTGAGGAGTGACCTCATTGCACTCTGCACTCCCTGTGAGGAGGGGACATGGGGAGGGAAGTGCTGAGCTTTTCTCCCCAGGATCCAGACAGCAGCTGTGGGGAGGATTCAGTGCTGCACCAGGGAGGTCTATACAGGACATCAAGGAGCATTTCTTTGTGGAAAGCCTAGAACAGGCTTCCTGGAGAGGCAGTGATACCCCCCAGGCCTGGACAGTGCCCTCAACAACAGCCCATGACTCCATCAGCCCTGAGTTGCTCAGGCAAGTGGATCAAATAGCTGTTGTGGATCCCTTTCCACTGAAACATTCCATTCCATTCCATTCCATTCCATTCCATTCCATTCCATTCCATTCCATTCCATTCCATTCCATTCCATTCCATCCCATCCCATTCCATTCCATTCCCAGCGGAGCGGGACGGGCCGCCGTGCGGCGCCACCTGCTGGCCGATCCCGTTCCCCTCCGCTGTCCTCAAAAGCTGCGGGGCCCATCCTGGAAAACATTTGGAAAACATCTGGAATACATCCTGACCCAGCGCGCACACCGAACGAGACTGGACTGGCCACCCGGTGTAACATCTCCCTGGGCCTTAAACCAAGGCATGGGGAGTACCTTGGGCTCGGCACAGCCGAGCCAACCCCGCCTGTCCAGCCCGCTGAGCCGCGGGGCTGCCGGGTGTAAGCCGAGTAGAAACTGGGAGGTTGCTCCTAAAAGAGGTTACAAAGATCAGAAAACCGCAGAGAACAACGCCAACCCCGCAGCCAACCACCGCGCAGGCAGCAGCTCCATCCAGCTATTCCCTGCTGACTGGAAAACACCGAGAAAGGAAGGTGGGATAGACCCTTTCGAGCATTGTTTGTGGCACCTGGGGCAGTGCAAGCAGAAGCACCAACAGGAGCACTGTATCCTCAGTTCCTTGAGTACCTGCTCAGAAACCCCAAGCTGCACAGCCACGAGCAGTGCAAATAAACTTGAGCAAACCAAGGCAGGCGCTAAGCAGACAGTTCTGAACACTTCCCTGCTAGCTTTTTTAGTGGGCTCAGCTGGGTTTGCTTTAGGTGAAAATGCTGCCATCTGCTACAATTATGTAATTAACCTTCATAGTTCAGACTTAATGATGCTCATTAAGGTTGAGTGTTTTTATTGGCTAACTGCTGTCACCAGTTTTGCGTGGAACTGCAAAGGCAACCCTTAAGGGCCGTAGTTTGAAGCATAATTAGCAATATGTGAGTGTTGCACAGGGGTATGGGTGAGGGAAGGCAGGACTAGGTGGGAACTTCCTTTTACTCTATGCTAAGGCTGGAATGCAATGAACAGCAGAAGCCTGTTACTGCTGGGTCACTGATAATAAATAATCAGGTACAGCACTGTGGCAGCAGATTTGGAGTGTATGTGTGTCAGGACATCACAGGATCCCTTCCATCCACGGTTGGCTGTGTGACTTCCATTTCCTTAGCCCCACCTCCTCCAGCTTCATTCCCACTATATCTTCATTTACTAACATTAATTAATGAGTGTGTTTTTGCTGCAGGCCTTTCTCAAACAGTTTTAAAATGTAGCAAATAAAGTTTTTAATTAACGAAAATTCCCAGGATTAAAAACGATGTGGCTTAATTTGCCTGTGCATCTAAGACTCCTAAAATATTAGGCTATGATAGCATAAAAATTTGTAACTAGTGTACATACCACCTTTAACTACAGCTGGTTTTTTACTTCGTCCAAGAGGAGTGTCTGTAGTTCCCCCATCATTTCCTGTGTCACATTTCCTTGTGGATACTGAAGGTTGGACTCAATACCTCTAATACACAGAGAAATAATCTGCATCACGAGGTGTTACAATCTTCCATAACCCAACAATTTATTTAAACTTACATCACAATGAGAATCTAATAATAAAATACATCAGTTCACACCAGTCTGCATTGCCATTTTTAAAGGGTAAGCATCTTTCTTCACTTTATATTAAAACATTCTGGAGGTAAAAACTACTGCATTGTACCCACAATTCTTGAAATCAACTGTAACATTAGGCATGTTACAAAGGAACTTTCAGAGATAATTACACTTCAGTTAACCTCATATTTTTGGCACATCTGAATGCTTTTTTTATTTTCTTAAAATAATTCTATAACAATTAGAGAATCATGGACATAAAGCATCACTATCCAGTGGCAAGTGCTGCCTAAAAGCATACAAAAATTGCATCATTTGGTTACAAAATAGGTATTTTCTTAGTTCTTTATCCCAATGCTTAACACTGAAGTGCCGTGACAGAAAAGGGCCAGGAACAGGGCCGGCCTTGCTGAGTTGTTGCTGGTCCCTTCGCTGCAGGCTTGGCTTAAGTAAATCCCAGAGTGATGTGTTTTAACAAGATGTTGATGGCTTTTGCCTTGGTTGCTTTCAAAGCACCCTCCAGCAGGTGTGAGGCCACCCGTGAATGTCACCCTCTTTCTCACAGTGCTGCTGCGCAAGGGACAGAGTGAACACAGCTTTGGGCAGCTTCAAGAGGGGCCGTGTTTCTGCAGGCCTTGGCTGTCGAGTGGCTACAAATCTGAGAGCTGCTGAGCCACTGCCTGACCACAGCACCTGCTTCTTCAGAAATTAAATTGGTTTTAAGCAGGAATGAAATATTCATGGTATTAGTGTACCTGGCACATATTTGTACAAGTGTTTGCAGTTACTCACATGAATTTTTAAAATGTGTAGGTTGTGGTTTAGGTGATTTTTATCGTACACCACAAACCCCAGCTGTTATGAGCTTCTGATGTTATACTGAAAATAAAAAGCAGTCCATGGTACTTGCCACCAGGGTTAGTTTTTCCTGGCTTTTGAGCTGTACTGTATCAGTCAGAGTCTAGCACATTAAGTAGTGATTGTTTTATGTTCCACTGATTGCTAGCCAGCTCCATGTACTGGTATTTATTTTGATGATTTTTTGAGATGGCTGTTACATTGGTTATGTTCCTTCTGCTCACATTGCTCTGGTCATAACAGAGAAATATGAATGAACTGCTGCAGTTAAGGAGAGGCTGACCTAGCAGAAGAACAATAAGCATGTTACAGCTTTCTGGCTGTATTAGAGCTAAATGATTTATTCATTTTAGTGGGAAATAAACGATTCTGCTTGTCATGAAAGGGTTGCATTCTGTGCATCCTTCCAAAGCCCAAATCAAACCAAACTCCCGTTTTCTTGATTCAGCTTTCCTACTCATCCTTTGCTAAATCCCCTGATCTGAAAACCTTTTGGTGAGACCAGTAAGGACTCAGAAAGGATTCCCAGAAGGACTTTATGGCTGCTACGAAGCATCTCTGACTACCCTTCTTAGAGACAGAGAACCTGAAGAAAAGATCATCGTACTTACTCCATTAGAGAAAGAAATTACACAGATAATAGAACAGTTGTTGATGGGGAAGTTTGAAACTTACAGTAAGAGAAAATTCAAGGTATCCATGGTGCTCTTTGCACGTATGTCCTGACCCTGAAAGGCAACCCTGACAAAAACCCTTCAAAAACCAAACTCACTCCCAGAGTCATTTTTTCCCTCACATCCAGAGTGAGAAATCATCCCTGTATTGATTTCCATTTCCTACTCAGCAGCTGCTCTGAACACAGCTCAGGTGAGCGTGGGGTCCTTGGGGAGGCAGAGTGCAGGACAGGGAGCAGAGCTTTGGCGGGGCAGTCAGGCTGCCCTGGGTGCAGCTGTGACAGCTCTCCCTGCACAGGACAGCACTGCTGGGGCCGACAGCTGAACACCTTCACGTGCATTTAGTGCAACTTCTGCTCGCTTGGGAAGCTGTGGGCAGGCAGGCAGCTGCTCAGAGCCAGCGTGTGGCTGAGCAGCAGCCACGGCCCAGCTCACACCCGTGGCTGAGTGACAGTGGCAGTAAAAGCTGACAGGTCGCAGGTGCCTCCTGGCACCCGCGGTATTTTCAAGCTCTTTACAACCTTCGCAAGTTAAAGTGTCAAGGTGTGATAAACTATGTAGCAGTGCATTCCTTACATTTCATATACAAAAAAGAGCTCAAGACTGGGAGCAAGAAGGCACAAACTTGGGAAGTAACATAGCTGAGGAGTTTACACAAAAGTACTATGTCATTTATTAGGCATCACTTAGCACTTATTTCACATTTTGCCCCCAAATTACCCCAAAGCAACATAAATTTCTCCATTTCCTTTCCCTTGCACCCTTCTTTTGGATAAAGCTGCCTGTGCTCTATAGATACAGTTGCTGCAGAATATAACGTGAACACAGATAAATACAACATACACAGCAAAAAATGTATTATAGTATTACAATAGTCAAATAATGTAATTAGCCTCAAGCTGGGCAGTGCCTGTGTGCTCCAGGGAACCAGTTCACAAACAGCAAGCGGGGCCACTGTACAGGAGCAAACCAGCATCAGCAGTGTTGGGAAGAGAAGGGGCTGGGGAGGCTCTTCGGGTGCCTGGATGCAGTCGGTCTCGGGGATCTGCTCACCTGGAACTCCCAGCCAGGGCCTCGGAGCTTTCTTCAGCCCGTGTCAGTCCGGTGGCAGGTCCTTGGAACACCTCTACGTCTGTTCATTGTGCATACACATAAAGTCACCCCACATTCCTCCTGTTAGGCTATGTTTTCTTTATAGATATAATTTTTTTTAACCTTTTAGCTTTTGTAATTTTTTTTCTTACAACTGTTAAAAAAGTTTCATGGTAAAAATAGCTCACTATATGATACATATACCCAAAGTGGTGCGATACTTTATATAATAAAAGATGAAAATAGTCACTTTCCATAATAAAAATAAGTTCTATTTTTTGCTTATTTTACAATATACTTAATAATTCTTTTCTTCTTCTTCACTCTGCAAGTAAATAGGTCCCATTCCGATAACGCTTCTGAGTCGATTAAAGTGGCAGGAGGCCGGGGCACGGCTTAGGAGCACTTTGAGCAGCCGCACTCCACGTGTCTCTCCAGCTCTTCCGTGAAGGTGGAGCCGTCCAGGCACTGGAAGAGGTATTTCCGCCGCTTGCTGCGCAGGGGCACGCAGCACTGCCCCGCGCCGCAGCCGCCGCGGCACTCCAGGCGCGGCACCTTGGCGGCGCTGGCGCACGAGGTGTAGCCCTGCTGCCTGCGGACCACCTCCCGAACCACGTCTCCTTGGCACAGGCTCTCTGCTGGGACAACACGGGTGGAAAGGGGTACACAATGTGGGAACTGATTTGCTGGATAGCCCCCCCGCACATCAGCCCTGGGTTCATAAGGTGATTCAGGACAAACAGGTGGCATGAGCAGAGCCTTAATCTTTTATTGCTTTGTACCTGCCACCAAAACAGAGCCTGTCTGCACAAATGTGTCATATCCGGTGCAAGGCAAGGCCAAGCAGGCCTGCTGGCTTTGATCAGCAGCCTGGAAGTGTTTGAATGAACGCTGAGTGTTGAGTCCTGCAACACTCCTGCAAAATAGGAGTTAGTTTTTGTGGGGAGACAGATCGTGGGGAGGCAGATGGAGATGGTGCTGAAGGCAATCTTGATCTACTGCAGCTGTGTTAATTATCCCAGAGTGGGAACAGCCTCACCCTCACAGCCATGGGTGTGATGAAGAGTGAGTGAGCTGGGAGGGAGTCAGTTGGAGTCTGCTGGCTGGGCTGTGAGGAGGAAAGGACAGGAGGGTGTGCAAGGGACAGACAGGGTTGGGTGGCCATGCTAGGGACAGGAAGGAGTGAGCCAGAACTGCAGAAGAAAAGAGAGGAAGAGCCAGAGCTGTGTAGAGCTACTTGTGGGATTGCAGCAGAGATAAGGGATGGGAGGCTTCTGGAGGGCAAGGTGCTGATACTTGAAGCCTTCTGAAGTTTTATTGAAGCACTCTGAGTGTTGTGGCTATCTCAACTACCACAAGTTGTTACCACGTCTGCTTCTCCCGAGCAAAGATCAGCCTACTCTGTGTCACACTAGTGGTCTGGGATGCCTGAAAGTATCTGTGCTGTTCTGCAGTCCCTGGGCAGCAGCCAGATACATTTTGGTGATGGGCATGTGTAGGATTTGGAAAGTCTGTGGTTCATGCATAGGAAAGGGATAACCTAAATAAAAATAATATAATCCAGTTCCTTCCTTTTAAGACAAGAACAAAAAAGTCAGAAAGGATGCAGTTAAAACTCAGTGAGTTTCCAGGGAGCCTTGTCAGGGCAGAGGAGTTGGGCCTCTGCCCTCATAGGAAGTCCAGCATGATCTGTGGGGCTCCCCTGGAAACCTGCCCAAGCTGAAAGAGTGAGCTGAGAATCTTTCATGCCACTTCAGGTGAGCAGTTCCTCCTTGTAAGACCTCCCTTCCCAGCAGTGCAAATAACTGATCCCTGCTTGCTGAGGGTAAACCTCACAACAACCTCCTCTTTAAGCCTCCCACCCAAATCCCGGGAGCAGCAAACCTTGAGGATTCAGGAGGCAGAGAATAAAACTCTTTGCTCCATGTCCCCGTTTCTCTGTGTGACAGCAGGTACCTACTGTTATGTGCTTCTGCTGTCCCTGTACTACTCTGCAGTGGCAGGAAGAGAGGTGTAAAGCAGGTGTAAATGAGGTGTAAAGCAGGACTGCGGCAGCACAGCTCCCGGCCCCGGGGCCAAGCCTACCTCTGTCACAGAGCTCTCCGCTGTAGCCGGGGTCACATTCACAGTAGGGCTCCCCATGCTCCGAGACCTTACACTGCCCGTGGCTGCATTTCAAAGTCCTGCAGGGGCTGGAGGAATTGTTCTTCTTGTCACAGTAGGTTCCCGTGTAGCCCTCGGTGCACTTGCAGGTGTAAGCAGTGCCGGCCGCCGTGCACTTTCCATGCAGACACCTGGGGAAACAGAAGCGTTTAGAGCTGCTCTCTGCTAGATGTGACCGTTCCTTTTCCCCAGGGATGTTTGATTTTGGCATTTCTGCCCATTTAATTCCAGGATGCTAATCCAAAAACAACAGCTCGGTGTCAAACACTCTGGAGAAAACTGAGTTTTCAGTGAATACTGGATAACGTTCAGAGAATACATTCAGGATTTGTGAACCTAAGTAGAAAACATTAGGCTCTTCCATGAGCACAGACCAAGCTTTGCCATCCACACGAGACTGCTCACATTTACAGCAGCACGTGGAACTAAGTGCCAACAATCAAGCTGCATGCCCAGGCTTCCCGAGCAGAGTTACTGTACAAATAATATCAGGTGATGAAAACCAGTGTGATAAATGAAGGTGCTTGTGGCAAAGCTAAGCACAGACTTATCAGCAGGCAGCTGTAGCCGAGGGTTCCCTGGCTCCCGGGGTTTGCAGCGAGCTTTGGCATTTCCGAGGAACACCACAGGGTGGGGTGCTGATCCTTAGCAAGTTCTCTGACACTGTCCCCACCTCTGGGAGAGGGGCAGACTTGAAATGGGCTCAGAACAGCAACTCTCTCCAGCCAAGGAAACCCTGCTCAGGGCTTCTAAACCTTTGGCATAACGTAACTTGACATAACTTTAAAATTATTCCCTGTTTATGTTGAACTTTTATACATTTAATTTTTAAGCTTTGACCTAGAAAGGACTAAGATTATAAGAGCAGTTTCAGTCGGATCCAGACATGCAAAATACTGTAATGAAGGGAGTCACAATCTGTATAGAGGAGTATGTTCTGCCCCAGGAACCAGAGGTTAGCTGGTTCATTTCCTCAGTGAGATTAACCTGTAAGTGTTGGAGCAGACACCTGCCAGCAGGGCTCCACACTCCCCTGCATACACTGGGCAGGCCTTGAGGGAGCCAGCTCCAAAAGGCTGAAGTGATTCAGGGAAGGTGGGACAGTGTGTGAGCATTAAAAATACACACAGCTACTTTCCTTAGCAGGGGGCTACGTTCAAGATTGCCTCACCCTCCCTGGACTATGAGAGAAACAATCCCTCATCATGTACACATCTGGAACTCCCTTATTTTTCTCTGTCCAACCACAACAGCTTTGTGTTGACACTGGAAATTCAAGGAAACATTTGGGTCTTCATACCTTTGGTTTGTAAACTGTCAGGTGCTTTTCAACACCTTCCAGACTTCAGTACTTTGCAGAATTAGAACCAGAAGCAAGTTTAAAATGATACCTTTGCCAGGTTATATTTCTGAGAGTGATTATTCACTGCATCAATTTACCTGTCAGAAGTATGTGCTCATGAAAAGCGCCTTCCAAGCCAACTGAAGGAACTTTTAGAACAAAAGTACTTCCATGTGCTTATGAAACAACAGTGAAATATGCAGCCTGCTGCTCTGCACGGGGCTGTTTCCTGTGTATTGGCCATAAGAAAGCTATTCATCCTGTGTTTCTGATGGAGATGTGGTTATTGAGCCTTTGAACTGTAAATACTTTGCACTCACGCTCCCTTCACATGCAACACCACGCTATCCTTTAAACTTGCACTTTAAAGGGCTGTTTCAAAGTGTAATATTTAAGTCAACTATTTGGGAAATTTAAAACTGCTCACACTGGAGTGCATAATGGTCTTCAGGGAGTAAGTTTGAAGACTGGGCTCAGTGCTGCTGGGAGAAAACCCCTAAAATGTGTACCTCCCACTCACAGGCAGCTCTGCTCTGCACCCATGCAGGCACTCACCTCCTGGAGCTAAGCCATGCCCATTAACAGGAGGTTTTGTATTTTAAAGTGTACAGTCCCAGCTGAAGGTGTGACCTGCAGCATTAACACCTGAGCTCCTTCAGGACCACAAACTCCTCTGGTGGGTCAGCAATGTCTGAACAAGAAGTGGAAATTGAGAGCTGCCACAGCTGCAGACTCACAACTGTCAATAACCTCATGTGGGGACCCAGCACCTCCAAAACCAGTCAGATGTGGTTTTGCAAGATGAAATGTGAAATATGCATTAGCTGCAAAGCTTTCACTCTCCTGTCAGCGTTTGTTTGAGCTTACTTGTGGTTAAGACACGGATCTCCAATCTCCTGGTCACACAGAGGGCCCATCCAGCCTGGGTGACACTCACAGATCACACTTGTTTTCTCCAGGGATCGGCAAATCCCGTGCTTGCAGATGTTACAGGATTTGCAGCCAGGAAAGACTCCCAGTGACTGCTGTGGTAAATCCTTGAAATCCTGCAGCTCGTTGTTGATTCTGACATCGTGAATGCACCCATGGAAACCATTTGGTGTCTTATCTGCACCCTGGCGCAGGGATGATAATCCAGTAGAGGTTGGGATCCCTTCAGGTAAAAGCAAAAGGGGAAGGTTTACTTACACTTACAATGATAACATATAAATTATAATTGCTAAAGCTTCTTTTGTCACAGCCTCTTAAAATCTTTGAATAACTAATTTCCATAGGACCTTTCTCATTGTCCTCATTCTGGAAACGGAAAGTAAAAAATAAACTCACCCAATCTTCTCTAAGAAGTACATGACCCCCAAAAAACCAGAAAAACCAAACCATTTTTTTGGCTGGTGGCCATGTGTTCCTGTCCTTAGATAATGTTCCTTCTCTCTACAGTTTAATAGCAATTATTTTTCTGAAAGGTTTGAGAATGCCTTCATTTGTCAGCAGGTAGCATCCACCCATGAAGAACATGAAGAACAGCCCTCCCTGTTCTTCAGAGGCAGAACGAAGGTGCAGGAAGAATTTTAACAGGCAACAGCAAAAGTCTTTACTGAGGCCACGGATCCTGGTATCCAACAGTCCTTCATTCCAGACCTCAGGCTTTTACTGAGAATTTTTTAGGTATCTTTTGAGAATTAGTATTGATCCAGGATGCTCACCCACTAACAAAGCTTTTCTACAGGATTAGTTCCCAAGTTCCCTGTGTATAAATTGCTGCAGGATCAGTATCTTTTGTGTTCTGCTAAAGGGAGAAATTGTGATGTCCTCTGCACCAGCAGATTATCTTTGATGCACAATGCTTTTTAATAGCCTGTGACATTCTTAATAGGAGCCAATTTTAAACGTTCAGCTCTGTACAAAGCAAGATTAGCCAGTTTTCTGTTTTACAAGAGCAATATCCAGGGTTCTTTTAGAAAAGTGTTATTAAAGAAAATTATTTAGAAAAGCCTTGACTAGCACCAACTGAAGTTGGTAAGAGTTTCTACTATTGGCTTCAATGATCTCATTAGAAAAGGCTCAAAGACTTTTGGAGTCTATTACCATTCTGCTGACTTTTGTATTTGAAATAAGCTGACTAAAAATTCAAGAACTCTGTGTCACTGAAGGAGAGATTTCAACATTCAGACCAGAATATAACTAGGGGGCTTCTGGCAAAAACAATCCATTGGGCAGAGACCAGCCTTTGTGCTGTCTCCTGTAACCAGACACCTAATCAGTGGTACAGTCATTATTCTGGGCATTGTTCCCCACCCCATTTGGCCTCTTCTCCCTCCAGATTCAGTACTTAATGTGAAAAAATTTCTTAACTGAGGTTTGGTCAATTCTAGTATCTGTCTAAAACTATGGCTTCAGTTTCCAGTGAGAAAACTATTAACCAAGGTGTTCTTAGCTTGTGTTAATATGTTTTATAATCACACACCTCTTCCCCCCCAATTTTTACGCTTCTATAAAACTTCCAGCAGAAATACTGCTCAGTTGTGATATATTTGAACCTACTGGCTATTGATTTGCTTTTTTGCCATGACAATTTGTGATACTCCCACTGATACTTCCACTTCATCCGTGACACCTTGGTGCCAGCCAGCTCTGGAAGCTTCTGAAATGCCAGGTGGGCTGTTCCTGCAGTGGCTGTGTGAGAGGCCACTCCATAGGATGGAAGATTATTTGCTTCTGAGAAAAACATCAATTCTAGAGCAACTCACAGTACCTCCAATGTAGAGGGGTGTGTTGAGGCTGACAGAAGACTGTTTCTGGAGCTTTCCCAGACTCTTGGGAACTCCCTTGTCCACCACCAGGTTCAGAGTTTGGTTCAGCATCACGAGTTCCACACTATGAAACTGCCCATCGTTTACTGTTTCCACACTAAAATGTAAGAGGGGAAAAAAATAATTAGAAGATGAAGAAGGAACAGCCTCTGCTTCTGTGACATCCTGTGTTGCTGTGGTACACCTTGCACAGCACAGCTCTGGAGTTTGCAGTCAGAGTGTTCTCAGCATTCCCTCCAGCAGGGAGGTGCAGACTGACACTCAGCTGATCCTGGGCAGGCAGTACTGACACATGTGGAACATTTCAGAGGGCAGCCGAATCAGGAGAGCAGACACTCCAGTTGTTTTTCACAAATAAATTAAATGCCTTGGAGGTTACTGGGATTCAATTCTTGCTGGAATAAGTTTCATTTTTATAGCGTTTTATGGCAGACCTGACATAACCAATTGCACTTGAGCGATGTCAGGCAGGTGTTTCTGGGGATGTGCTCTTTGAGAAGAGCACACTGCTCTTCCAGACTGGAGCTGACGTGCCTCTGCAGTGCTGTTTTCCCCACAGATTTTTGGGATGAATCACAAACACACAGGCCTTCCAAAGTTCATGTAAGGTTACACAGGTCGTAAGGTAACAGACAGCAGTGTATGAGCACCTCTATGGTGTGGCTTTACATAAATAAGTGAGTTAGTTCTGCCACAGAAAGGTTCCCAGGAAAGCTCTGCTGGATTAATCACTCATTCCTGACCTGCAGGGAAGCACTGGGCTGTGGCTGCTGCCCATATTCAAGATGGTGAGAGAGCCCTGGGGAGAACTCAATAACCTGGAGCTGATGGTACAGTTCAAAGTGTTTTAAAGAAAAAACATAAAGGTTTGACACTGAGCAAAAATGCAGGTCCAGTTGGTCCAGCAGACACTCTGGATCAGAGCAGTTATATCAGGGTCCTGGAAAGGCAGTGAGTTGTGTGGCCAGGATGAGAGGTGGAGGATGTGTGCTGGACTCAGTGCCCAAGGGAAGGGCAAGCTGCCCCCACTGCACCCGAGTGCGCTGCAGCGGGGCCACACCTCCAGCACAGCACACACAGCACAGCACAGCACACACAGCACAGCACACACAGCACAGCACACACAGCACACACAGCACAGCACAGCACACACAGCACAGCACAGCACAGCACAGCACAGCACAGCACACACTGCACAGCACAGCACAGCACACACAGCACAGCACAGCACAGCACAGCACAGCACACACAGCACACACAGCACAGCACAGCACAGCACAGCACAGCACACACAGCACACACAGCACAGCACAGCACAGCACAGCACAGCACAGCACAGCACTGCGTGGATTGGCAACTTCAATAAGTGTGGAAACAGCTGGTCCCAACTTTGTGTTTAGATCCTCTGGAATTGTGTTAAGTGTCTGCTGTGTTACAAGGAGCAGCTGTGCTACAGCAACGGCGACTGGGTGATCCCTCTGTGCTCCCTGCTTATCTCACTGCTCTCTGCAGTGCCCGATTCCCAGGGGGGAAGCACTTGCACTTCCAGCTGAAAGGTGTGAGATAAATGGAAATGCACATGTGGAATTGTTAGGCTGTGCAGAAGTGCCAAGGAAAGGGAGAAGTGGAGCCAAACCCCATGGGCTGTGAGCACTGTGGAGGTGGGATGGATGGCTGTAGGACAGGGAGCCCTTCCCCAGCAGGATCAATAGCTGAAGATAACACGCAAACCACGTGGTTATCTGCAGAAGGCCAAGCTATGACCATTTGTCAGAGAACAACATTATCACATCTGGCAGGACTGGCTCTTCCCAGAGCCAGGATTTCACAGGCATTCATCACCTGCTCTCCACAGGGTGTGCTTTTCCCAGATTACGCCTTGACTAGCAGGCAAACAAAAGTCTGTGAGTCCTGGGGATGGAAGCAGCCACCCCACATGGTGCTCATGCCTTTCAGCACAGCCAGAGCTGGTATTTTTGTTGGAAAGGGAGTGAGAGGTCCCAGTCTGCAGGAACACATGGAAGAGTATTACTCCGTTCTAGTCTTTCACTTTTTAACCCGGAATTAAAAAAAAAAAAAATCTTTGCCTGAACTCTGAGAAACAAAGTAACTCTCAGCCATCACCCAACACTGCAGTTTTGTAAAGCAGATAAAGTTAGAACAGGCAAAGCACTCATCTGCTGTTTGAGAAGACACAGAGATATGATAGAAAAGCTGAATGTGGACAGCCAGGATGACAGGAAATCCCCAGCCAGCAGATACTTGTGCGAGAGCACTTACTGCTGCTGCTGCTGACGGAAAGGCATTCAGACGCCTTAGGATTCTGAGATGGAGACAACCGTGGGGGAGAGACCAGTGGTGAGAGAAAAGCTGCGCGAACTCTCCTCAGAGCCTCTTCTGCAGCCGGGCCTTTAGGAGCCCCGGCAGCCGGCGGAGACAGCTGGAGACAGTGGCTTGGCCGGGGATGAAGGGCGGCGGCCACGGGCGCTCAGCAGCGCTCCGCTCTCCAGCGGGGCCCCGGCCAAGCCCGCCGCCCCAAAGGGCCCTGTTACATCCTTGACTCAATTCTCACTGGGGATCAGGTGCTCGGACAGGGCTCTTCCTTCGGGAACTGCCCGGGGATGGAGATACCCGCCTCGACTCGGCGTTTACGGGGCTCCGCCGGGCACGCCGCACCGAGCTGCCCGCTCCGAACGTGGCGGCGCGCAGGCCGGGAATGCAGGATACGGGCAGGGAATGCGGGATACGGGCAGGGAACGCGGGGTGAGAGCGGGGAATGCGGGATACGGGCAGGGAATGCGGGATACGGGCAGGGAACGCGGGGTGAGAGCGGGGAATGCGGGATACGGGCAGGGAATGCGGGCTGAGAGCGAGGAATGCGGGCCGGGAGCGCGGTGCAGCGGCGCGGGCGGGCAGCAGAGGGCGCCGTGGCACCGCGAGCCGAGACAGCGCCGCTGTCGCTGCGGCCCCGCTCCCTGCCCGCTCCCGGCCCTTCCCCTGCCCCGCTCCCGGCCCGCTCCCGGCCCTTTCCCTGCCCCGCTCCCGGCCCGCTCCCGGCCCCGCTCCCTGCCTGCTCCCGGCCCTTCCCCTGCCCCGCTCCCGGCCCCGCTTCTCCCCGCGTCACGGTGAAACAGCATCAACCTGTGCGAGCGCAACGAGGGACACCCGAAAGGTGAGGCAGGAAGAGCCCAAGGGCCGCTGGAGCCGCAGCAGCTGCCTCTCCCGGGGCGCTAGCAAGCCAAGTGCCGCTCCTGAGATGTTTCCAAACCGTTAACACAGTCAGGAAATTCTCGCTGACTTCCAACCGCGGCATTTTGTGCCACCGCCACTGCATATTGTATCGTTTCCTACACATCGTTGTTGAAAAAAGGGGAGGAATTACCATTAAAGAGGAAATGCTTGAAGTGTAAGCAAGGCTTTCCAGGAATTTAATCATTAAACTTGATGAAAAGTGAGCAGCAGAAGGAATCGAAAGTTTCCCACAACACAAAGTGATTCTTCAGGAGCCAGGCACTGCTGCTCTGGATTGTGGCTGGCAGCTGGTGAGGCCCCACCTGGTCAGGCATTTCCCCCAGTGTGCTCAGTCTCTGCAGCATCCCTCCTCCTTCTCTTCTCCATCACACCTTTCACAGCTCACTCTACATGCCTGGCACAGCCCGGTACATTGCTCTCACCGAGGTTACCCCCATGGAGAGGTGGCCACGGCACCTGGTCAAATTTGGCCAAAAAGAGAGGAAAACGCTGGGATGTGAGGAGAGGCCAGCTTTCAAAGCCCTAGGTCCAGCACCTAGAGAGGGCTCTGTGGAAGAGACAGGAACATTTCCTGTGGGAGGGAGCTCCAGCAAGGTGAGCCAGGGGAGCCATTGCACAGGGCACTGCACACAGTGCACATGGACTCCAGAACAAAAAGGAGTGAAGGGGAAGGGATGTGTATTAAACATAAAACCCCAGGGAATACAGAAAGAACTGATTTCCACTCTCGTTTTTCAGCTATTTCTCTTCTCCCTCCTATATATTTTTTTTCTCCTGTACTCCATCCCCAATCACACACAGATGTTTCACTGACTCCCCTTGCTCTAACACCCATGAGAGATTTAGAGCTGAGCCACTATAAATATGCCAGTGAACAGAAATGCATTAAAGGATTAAAGCATTCAATTGGAAGTTGTAAAATTTGGGCTTTGGGGTCAATTTTTTTTTTTTTTTCACTGTCTAGTAATATACCTTAACTGTAGACAGCAGAGAACAGCAGGGCAGAGGAATCAAAGCCAAAAATAGCTTTAAGTATCACAGCAAACCATGTCACTGAGGAGATATATAACCATCAATTATGCAAATGAGAACATTAATTCATTAGCTACAGTCTCCAGATTTTCCTGACCTCTGTCTTAATGGGGACACGCCTCATTTGACACACAAAACAAAGGAAACACAAGGATGGTAAGAGACTGGGGTGAAGACCATGGGGAACACTGAACTTCGATAATCTTTGAGAACATTTGAAGTAGAAGGGAATAAACAAAAATACATGTCCAAAAGAGCTTAAGGAGCTTACAGCACCAGAGAAGAGGTACCAAAATCAAAAACTCAAGGTGAGAGCTGCAGGGAACTGCGCTGAGATGTCAGCAGTCTGGGAGCTGTGAAACTCACACTGTGCAGGCTGACTGCGGGTACCAGCAGTGATGGGTTCTCACCTTTCCAAGCTACACTTACCTCCTACCATAAGTTCCAGCTATAATCAGTCCTTGGCCTAAAATAGATTTAAACTTCTCCATGGCAACAAAGGCAAAATCATAATTGGAGTGGTGTTTGTGCTACCTCCACAATAACACATCACTTCAAGCACTATCATCTTCAGGAGCTAAATAAAAACCACATGTTGAGAAAAAAGTATGAAAAATGCTAATGAAACACAGGACTAGGGAAATAAGAGGTGAAAGGAATATTAAAGCACTCAAGTTCACTTTCTGCTTGAAATACACTCTTTTGTTGTGTTCAATCCTGTTTTACATGACTTGAGTGTTAGGTCTTTTAGGCTGAGAGTACTCGACATTAGAGTTTTTTCCTTGATACCTCCATTTTTAATTTGCTTAGTTTTATACCTTTTCTCCTACTTACTTTGTAGACCACCCAAATAATTAATCTTTCTCTTCTTGGTGTTTACAGCCCTTGAACACTGGCAGCTGATTACCGTATCTCCCTTAATGATCGTTTGGCCAGGCTATGCATATCTAATTTCCAGCCATAACTCAATTCCTGCAGCACCCCTGCCAGCAGTGAAAGTCATTGTATTACAGACCTTCTAAGGGAAAAACAAGCACCTTTTTTACACCCCTGCAACATGCAATTAACACAATCCTGACCCCTTTCCCTAGATGATTCCTAAAAGGGTCAGACACCCAGCCAGGGCAAACATTGCTTGTTTGCAGTGGATTCTCACAATGTCCCTGGCCTGGATGAGGTCCCACAGCTCCCACCAGCCCCACTGCTGAGAGCAGAAGCTGCTGGGAGCAGAAGCTGCTGGGAGCAGAAGCTGCTGGGAGCAGAAGCTACTGGGAACAGAAGCTGCTGTCTCCTGCACTGGCACCAGCAGAGCTGGATACCTCGTTCTGCTGAGATTCTGTTAAAGCACGTGCACTGGCAGTAAAGACAGCTGGAATGCTCTCCTCAAGTGCAAGGCCTCCCCTGAGTGACAGATCAGAGCGTTGCTCCCTGCCCATCCCTCCACCAGGATGCACTGGCTCCTCACTGTGCACGGTGGTGTCACGAGCTACCACGTGCTGGTGTCCTCACAGTGACATGCACCAGTCAAAATAACAAACCCACGAAATACAGAGTGCAAACAAATATATCAGTCAGAGATTCTGCAGTGCTACTGGGTCGGTGTGAAATCTGGTATCCTTACAAAAATGGCACTGCACAGAGCAGAGGGGAAGGCAGGCTCTGGCACAGCAGCAGGGCAGTGGCAGCCTGAGTGCCACGTCCTCCCCAGCACTGCATGGGTACAGCTGAGTGTCACACACCAGGACAGGCTGTGACACAGCCCCTGGCCCCACCAGGGCTTGGAACAGAGCAGGGTGTGTGGGGTCACCTTCTAGAAAAACAGCTTTGCCCTTCAGCTGGGTATCAAATGGCAGGTTCTGATGAGGAAATCCACCAGGTGCTTTCCCAGTTGTTACATCAGGCAATACTTTACACCATCTATCCCCTTTTCAGCTCTGGAAAATGTGCAGGTACCTGCCTGTTAGCAGCAGGGAGCAGGGCCACTGCAGAGTACAATTAACAGGGCATCCAGTTGGAATCACAGAGAATGATGGCTTTTACCTGAAATTGGAGGCTAAGCCCCAAGAAAAAAAAAAAAAGAAGTCATGTCTGTTTAGAAATTGTTTTCACCTCATCTTTGGCAACATACCTACAGCTGGATCCTCTCCTTCCACAGAAGTGACCAAACCCATCAGTGTTGGACAGCCACCAGAGCAGCTGCCATGCCCACCTCTCCCCCAGCACTGGGGCTGAGCTGTGGCCCCCATTTCCCTGCTGGGAAGAAGCACTGCAATAAGCAGGCACAGAGCCCTCCTGCACCCCCAGAATCCCCCTCAGCTCCAGGTCTGCCTGTGCTGCTTCCAACAGAGGCTGCATGGACTGGATCCAGAGCCAGCCAGGCACTTGGGGATATGAATCTGTCACACATGGTGCACATCCAGACTTTGTGTTACTCATCATGTTCACAAGGAATTCACAGGCAGGAAAAAATAAACATATTAGCTTGCTACATGTTGTTGTAAGGCAAAAAAACCTCACAATTCAAGACATGAGCCAGTCATTAGAGCACAGGAAGTTTATAAAGTCATTTTGACTATGATTAGGTTTATTCCATCACTGTCTATTATGAAAACACTTCAACCTTCCTCTGATGCAATCAGTATTAATCAACTCTGGCAATGTACTACTGGACCAACGACCTATGGTATAGCAGGAAAATGCCTTTGAAATGTATCTGAAACCTTTCTCCAGCCTGGCCTCTGTTGACAGGGGATGCTTGAGTGCAGCTTCGACCCACAGCTCCAGATTCTGGCCCCTGAATAAGGTGACCTGGGACTCAGAGAATGTAACCTTGATTTTTGTCATTACCACAGGACAAGTAGCTTTAGATGACCCGTTCCTAACTGCCTGTACCTGGTACCACTGAGCATCACTGGCTCACTTTGTGAGAGGTTTTGCTTTCTTCTGGTAAAAAGCTCACCCTGCAATACCCTATATATGTGTGAGACATGAAGTGTGGGTTTGCAGCTCCTGGGTTCTTGGACTCTGAAGTGAAGAGAATGAGCTGGGTGAGGCAGAGAGAGAGGAGATGAGAAACTGCCATTCTTGCAAGAGATACTGGAGAGATTTACAAAGAAAAAAATTAATTCAGCTTAAGATTTTGCCTGCTAAGTCCTTTGGTAGCCCGAAGGACAAAACTTTACCCTTCCTAAGCTTCAGCTCATCAGGAAAAAGTTTCTGTATTTCATGAAAGCAAACATTTGATTCAGAACCTAATGATAAAAGTTAGTCAATATTTTAGGGTCTTGACCTTACATTTTCACTGTCCTGCTGCACAAAAATCCAGGAAAAACTAGGAAAGTGCAGTGTTTGTAGCTGGACAAGAACTCACACACTTGCCATTTTTCTCCCATTTAAGTACTCCAGAGCCCTTTATAAAGGTAAAAAAAATAACTTGGCTGTCCTTGGCTCATGCAAGATGTATAAGTCCATTCAAATTTTGCAATTTTTCCTGTGCAGGTCAGAGACTAATGCCAGTTTCTTTCATTATATTTGATACAGAATCCCTAAGGGGTACCTGAAAAAATAGGAGTGCGTGATAGAGAGAACAAAATGAATTGCAAATATGCAGAATTGTAAAGAGCTCAGTGATGCCTCACAGAAATGTCTGAAAAACAGTCTATTTAGAGCCCATCCACAGTATCAAACAGGCATCCCACCAGGGATGGCCACAGCACAGGCTGCAGACTGTGAAGGTGTTAGGAAGAAAAGGACCAGTCATGCAGTGCACTCTGCAAAGACACTTTTGCCAAAAAGTGAGTTTGACAAGCTCTAATAATGATCCTGAGAATAATTAATGTTCTCACTCCTCCAGCACATTCCTCCCCAGAAGGCAGAGAATTAATGGTGAAGCCTCCCAGGCTTTTCTGCAGATAAGCAATTTCAGCTAAAGAGACAATGGCACAAAACCCCTCTCTGTGGAAGGTGTGGATGTTCCTCCACCATCAAAGCAACTGTTCAACCTCAGCACCTGCAGACATTTGAGCAGAGGACCAAAGCCCTTGGGGAGCAGCACATCTATTCAGCAGTGGCATGGCCAGGGACGGTGCTGGACACTGAGTTCCAGCAGCTCCCAGGCTCCAGAGCCACGGGGAGTGGAAGGGCACAGAAGTTTGCAGATGCCACCAGCACAAGAACCTTGTGCTATTCCACAGCCTGGAGGGGCAGGGGAGCAGGAACCTCACCCTCCAGAGACCTGCAGCACATTTCAGAAACACCTTTTCTGTTTTTCATGCTTTTCTCTACTTTTTAGCGTGCATGGAGAACCAGATTTAATTTGTTGTCTTGCAGTCATCCCATCTGAAACAGATACAGTAGGAATGTAAGCTCCTTTATTTCAGGCCTTTTCTTTAACCACAAGAACATCCATCTATGCTATGCAAGAGTCAGCCAGACCATGAGAACTGCATGATACCATCTACAAGGAATATTTTTAATGATGTAGCATTTTTGAAAGCAGATTATGCAAGGATACTTTTAAAAGGAATTATAATGTAATTTGGGTGTAGTCTCTACAGAAAGACAAATATAATTCGTTCTTATCTTTTCCTAACTGCCTCCTTTTCACTGCTGTCAGGGACTCTGCATGAAAACATATGATTTTACACCAACGACGCCTGCATCTTGCTCTTTACCAGATATGACTGTCTGTATGCAACATGGCAATCTGGGAACTCTGGAGGGAATTACATCAGCAGTTGGTGTCAAAGTTCTGTTTTCCATTTCTATTAGGAAGGATTATTTCAGCATCCAAATCAATGTGACTGTATGGCAGCATAAAATCTATCAGGAAAGTTTACAAGTAAGGTCTTATCTCTGGCTCAAGGAACAGATGTGGGGAAAAAAGACTGAAAATAGGGAGTTCTCCCTGTAGAATACAGTTAAACAGATACCAGAGTCAATGGTTGAATGCTGGAACTATGGAATTAACTGCTCTTTGTTAATTCAAACTTTTAACAATTGGATTGTAGTAGTAAATAAAAGCAGCACGTTCCTTACCAGTTGGCATCTTTAAATCAAGGTACAGCATCTGTGTAAAAGATTTACTTCATTTCAGTGGCTCACTGTTGGACTGGCACCAAGTACTGTCATGGCATGGAAGAGTAAGTGAGCAGTGCAGAAACCAGGAGGGCAATAAAGCACTCAGAAAAAGATTCCTGTTCTCATTTGTCCACATATAGAATAATTAAATTGAATAAAAGAAACAATAACTAGGAATCCCACTTCAAAGACAGATCCTCTGTAACAGCTTTACTCTGATGCCCAGGAAACCATTTTTCTGCAGCTCACAAGTGACAGGTTCCAGCAGAAGATCAGTCAGATTTTCTCCTAAAGGGTGAGTTCTGTCATTGCATTATATTATGGTAATGGATTAACTTGTATCTCTCTCTAACTTGATGATAAATGACAGTGAATGTAGGCAGTCGTTTCCACTGGACATGTGCTGACCTTTACCTGACTAGAATGAAAGAGAAGCCCAGTGTCAACTTTAACCTTTCTAACCAAACCTACCACAGGGACAAACACATGTTAAGCAAACCTGAATGTACAGCCAGTGATCTTGGCTTTTCCAGACTGACTTTGTACTGCAGTTCTGGTTCAATCTGCTCAGAGGAGTGACTGAAATACAGGAACAGGTTTCCTCTGGTAGCCAGGGACACAACCTGCCTCCCCAGAGGAGTTAAAAAGAACATCTCTTTCCTGGCAATCCACTCCTGTGGCACATCCCTGCCCTGCATTCCCCACTGCAGCTCTGCAGCAGAGCCTCTCTCAGTTCAGAGCAAGCTGAGAGCACCCCCTGTGTCTGGTGCAAACCTGCCCCCACTGGAACACGTGGAGTGCCTCATCCCTGTGGAATACCATGGAAAAATACCACCAAGTGTGACTTACTCACTGCTGGCTTCCCAAACAACAGCTTTTATCTCATCCCTACAGGATATTACCTGTATTAGCCAAGTACTTTGCTAATTTTACTGTTCATAAGTGCTATTAATAAATCTTATCATGGACACTCTGATGAGGAATTACAGATCATGTGGCCTGCCAATGACTTCCCACATCCCATCCTGGGAGTACCTGAAATAGCCAGCAAAACATCTCAGTTCCAACCCAGGACCAGGTCAGTGACAGATTTCCTGCAGCTGTAGCTGGCACAGCTCCCACCAGGCAGCCTTTTAAGGCCTCCTCCTCTTCTGGCAGACTCTTCTGGGGAAAACCAAGAGCCAAAGCCCTGCTCATCTAGTCCAAAGAGTGGACTGCTTTGGAGGGGAGCAGAACACGATACTAACTGTGGAAATTAATCTAACAGTCTTTCAACAGAGCCTTGCAAAGGCAAACAGCCTGCTTTTGCTGAGATTGAAACTGAAATGAGGTGGCTAAACAAGACAGCAGGGAGGAGGCAAGAGGGAAGGCAGACTGTTTTACCAGTGGTGAGGCCAGGATGTTACAGGTTCTCCTGGCAACCTTGTTTTTAATGACAAATGAAAATTGTAGAAAATGAAGAAAAGAGTTTCCCAAATTCTTCAGGCTGAGATAAAATGCATCACACTGAATTAGCCATTCATTTCATCAAAATGCAGATTAGGAGAAAATGCAAATAAAAGTCCAGATAAACTCATGGGATCCGGGTCCAGGTATAAGTAGACTTTAATTTCCCTTGAGAAAGCCTCTAAACAATCCAGAAAGTATTAGTGACACAACTTAGAAATGATGGCCAATTCCTGGATAATGGAAATAATTGACCATTGTCCAAGCTACTAAAGGAAATGGGGGATTTTCTGTTATTTGGTGTTTTCCTGTCAAAACTCTGTGCCAAGCTGCAAGTCATGTCTTAGGCCAAACAGAGCTCATGCCTTAGCTAAAAGTCAAACAGAGAGGTCAAACCTGATCCACTTACGCCTTCTACCCTTAAATCCTATGTTTGTAAGGGGACAAGCAGGTTTTCCTGCTCCTTCTTCAGCCTTTAAGGAAAACAAGTCTTTTAATCTATTTAGAGGCCCTTTCTGACATTCTTTAGCTGCAGTTTTTCTCAATCAAGCTAATCTTTTCCCATCGAGCTCCATGCTAATCCCATTTTGTTCCACTCCTTAAACTAATAAAAGATTAGAGTGACATTTCAGAAAGGGCATCGTATTAAGCAGCTTCTTTCCCATCGGGGCAGAGCTCCGTGCACAAAACGCAGTGAACGGCCCGCTAATCTTATGGAAATGAGGTGTCAGCGGGAATGGAGCCCTCCTCCTCCTCCTCCTCCTCCTCCTCCTCCTCCTCCCTGAGCCCTGGGAAGGGGACAGCCGGGACACCGCACCCACCACCCCGGCAGCTCTGCTGAAGGCAGCAGATCCATGGAGGGCTGTGTTTCTGTGGTTGCAGATCCATGGAATGCTGTTTCTGTGGTGGCAGCAGCAGATCCATGGAGGGCTGTGTTTCTGTGGTGGCAGCAGATCCATGGAATGCTGTTTCTGTGGTTGCAGATCCATGGAATGCTGTTTCTGTGGTGGCAGCTTATCCATGGAGGGCTGTTTCTGTGGCAGCTTATCCATGGAGGGCTGTTTCTGTGGTGGTGGCAGCAGCTCCTGTCCCCACTCTGCCATGCCAATGGCCAGCAAACATCCACATGGACTGTCACCCCCTGTGCTGCCCCACACACATAAGGAGCTTTCCCTCTGCTCTAATTAGCAGCATAAAACTGTTTATCAACTTCAGCTTTGCTCTAACAGCTGATCAATTAGGATCAGCTGCCACACACTGAGACATTTTTCACACTTCTCCATCCAGCTGGTGAAAACCATGGGCAAGCTACTTCCTTCATTCCTACAGGGGACAAGCCAGTGCTCTTCCTGGCAACACGTCTGCATTGGTATTATCCAGTTTGCTTTAACACAGAAAGAATGTTTTCATTTTCTTAAAAATGTCACCATTCCCCTAAAGAAAATTCCCTGGGAGGCTCAAGTGTTAGCAAGTGCTGAGAAAACTTTCTGAGGAAAGTACGAGGAGGGTGATGCGTGGTGACATCCATCCTGTCCCTTGCTCTAGCAGGATGCTCTTCCCCACAGCCTGAGTGGGCTGGGAATTGCAGCTCTGCTGCACACACAGTGCCAGGAGTCTGTGCTGAACACAAAATGCTCTGTGTGCTCACAACTGCATCTGTGCCCAGAGCAAACTGGAGCAACAGGGCTTGAAAGTAACAGCCAGGGCAGAGGGATGCTGAAGGAACCGTGGACAAGAAGGGCAGCACGTCCCTCCTTCCTACAGAAATATCTCCATGCATGGATATCACTTCGACATTTGCTTTTCTTTCTTGTGACTAGTGAATAAAACCTGTGGATTTCATATCCTTAAAAGCCAAGTGTCTGAAGGTCAAACTACCCTACAATTTACCTTTGCCATTTGTGCTTAATTTCCTTAAAAATATTCACCCCCTAGAAGAGTTCAGCCCTTCTTCTATTTGAGGCAGTCTAACCCTGCAGTAGCACATTCACTGTTCTGTCTTGGTACAGTCACTTAATGCTAGATATCAACAAAGAAACTGATTAATTGGAACTATTTCAAGGACAAAATTCACCAGAAACTGAAACTTTACAGCAGCTTGGAAAACACGTTTTTCTACAATTACAGGAGGACACAGCATCACTGGTATTGCCAATAAATGTCAATTTTTACCCATTCAGCCTCTAGCTAAGTCTTTATTCTGACTTTCTCATCTAATTACATGCATAAAAGAGATACCTCGAGGTAAAATACAAGGTTTTTCTCCAATGTACATTGCTTAGAAAAATCCTACCTCTCCTCCACCAGTGTTAGAAGTCAACTGTCTTGGCAGAGCTCAGCCACTTACCTGTATACTGTGGTAGGGGGGGAGCTCAGGGTGTCGTAGATGAGCCTCACATGTCCTTGGTACAACTCCAGAGCCAAAGGATCATTGTCACCTTTGTACAGTAAGATGCCATTGTCCTTGTCTGTGGCTACCTGTGAAACATAACCACGTAAGGTTGCTTGAGAATGGTTAATAAAAGAAATGAACCTGTATTTAAAATCAAACCAATACATGCAATTCAAATATATTTTAAAATATCATATTAATGAGCAGCAATGAGCAGCAAGAGCCAGGAGGCACAAAAAGGTTTTGGTACCCTTGGGTGGGCTCACACACAAAGGTCATCTTCCCATTTCACATGAGAACCAGTTTTCAGCTGTCTTCTGACCCTCAGGCCTGTAACAAAATCCAGGCCTTTTGTCTGCTGAATAAGCAAAATATTGTCCAGAGAGGCCAGTCAGAGCAGCCTGTTTTAAGATGCATCATGACATTAAACACCAAGTTGTACAGGATGAAACACAATGCTCTGAATCAGCAGAAGACATGGAGCATTCCTGAATCACCCCTGGTTGTGTTGCCAGTCTGGGAGTCAAGAGTGTGGAGAGATTCTGGAGGCTGGATGTGTGCCCACAAAGGTACACTGGTGTCTCAGTCACTCCTCCACGTTTCAATGGTGTTAGAGCAGACCAGTGACTCACAAATTGACTGATTTTTCCAGGATTTTGGCCAGCAGCCCCCTGTTCAGACACATTGCACCTTACAGGTATTACTGCTTAGAGGAGCGTGTGACAAACCTGGAGGGAGATTGATTTTTGGGGCTGTCATGAGAGCCTCACTGTGCATGAGGCCCTACCTAGGCTGTTCAGAATTACCCAAGGGCCATTTGTTCAGCTGTGTGAGGATGTAAGTTTTAACATCTTTTTAATGTGTGGCTCCAAATAGCTTTGACACACGATGTAGTGACAAGCATAAAATCATTACAGGTCTGTGCTTATTACAACAGCATAAGCTCTGGATAATTGGGAGGGCACTCTGCAAACTCACTGCTGGGAAATGATTCCTGATACTTAGCCAAAAAACTTTATTAATCGTCATCTTAGGTCTCCTAGTTATGTTTGTCAGACCACCCGTGTTCTCTTCTTTTCATTGATTTTTCCAGGATTTTGGCCAGCAGCCCCCACTCAGACACCTGCACCCATTCAGACACCTGCACCCATTCAGACATCTGCACCCATTCAGACACATTGCACCCATTCAGACACGTGCACCCATGCAGTATGCAGACACCTGCACCTATGCAGACACATGCACCCATTCAGACACGTGCCCCCTACTCAGACACCTGCACTCATTCAGACACATGCACTCATTCAGACACATGCACCCATTCAGACACCTGCAGCCATTCACACATGTGCACCCGTTCAGACATGTGCCCCCTACTCAGACACCTGCACCCCCCAGGCGTTCCTGCTCGGAGCGGCGCGGGACAAACCTGCAGGGAGATGTTGGCCTGCGGGCGGATCTTGGCGGAGGGCAGCTCCACGTAGGAGTCCTTGCCCACGAAGTTGACGGTGATGAGCTTCTCGCAGCGCTGCCCCGCGAAGCCGGCCAGGCAGCGGCAGACGGGCTCGTGCTGCACCACGATGCACTGCGCGCCGTTCTGGCACTCGGCGTTGTCGCACGGGCTGGTCTGCAGCAGCACCATGGGCGGCGGCGTCTCGCACAGCAGCCCGCTGCAAACGGGCAAAGGGAAGCAGACGGCCTCAGTCCTCTCGTGTTTATTTTTATACTTTCATATTTATGTTTATTGAAGGCCTTCAATCAATACCCACTTCTAGGCTCTTAATCTCGTCTAACCTCAGTTTTAGGTAGCCACTCCAAGGCATCAGTTTCTGGTGACCCAGGTGGGATGATGGTCATGAGTTTTTCATACAGTCCTAAGTTTGGTCCATTTACGTATCAGGGATTAATCCTCCAATTACAGTTTCAGCTAATGAAGTAATTTATTCCAAGTTTGCTCCCCCCAAATCACTGTTGTTTACATCTCTTGGGGCCTGAGACAGTAAGGTTTCCTTGCATTTCAGGCCTAGAGAGGAACTGTTTTGTCTGAATGAAATGAGAGAACAGTAGCTGACAGGCTGTGGAGTTTTAGAGTTAACAGACTAAAGCAGGACAGGATCTGAAAACTATAAAAGCTAAAATCCTAGGGCATCACTGCCATTCTGCTTTGGTGTAGTGGCTCTGAGATCCAGGCACTGTGTGCCTGCTGCTGTGAAAGGAGCACACCTGAGTGCTGGCAGGAATGCCATGCTGGACGTGAACAAGCCAGTGCAGACACTGAGAACAGCCTGTACTGACTGCCCTGGTTCCTCAGCTCTGCAAGGCACTGCAGCCTGGCTGAAACAGCTTCCATCCATACTGTGCTCTGCAGAGGTTCCCAGGGAAATCTGTGAGCCATTTAAGCCCAAACTGGAGACCTCCCCATCCTAGATCTGTGATTTGAGTCTACTCTGCTCTTGTAAGTGGCAAACAAGGGAACTTCTTTCCAGAAGTACCAGCAGAACAGAGCACTGCTAACCCAGTTCTACCTAATGCCCATTATTCTGTGTCATCTTCAGCAGCAAGTAGAAAACAGAAGGAAAAGTCAGTGTACATAATTTTAATTTTTTGGAAGTTAAAAATAATCATAATGAAAAATCCATGTGACCCGCAACAGCCTCCACTAACAGAAAGCAAATGTTGGAAGAAGCCAGAGTGTCTGTGCTTAGTGCTGCTCTGAAAGATTCCCCAGGCTCCTGGTATGCCTCCTGCACGCCCTTCCTTGCTGTGAAACCCCTCTGGTGCGTGGCTTTACCAGGGCAACTCTCCTGATACTGACACCTAGAAATTACATTAGCAACAGTGTCTGCCAAGGCCCTTTCCTTTTTAATTTTAAACATTTTTAAAAAGTATATATTTAGAAATAATTAATAGGATTTATTTCCCCAGCAGTGGAATGTGGAACACAGCCTGACTTCCACAGCTTGGCCAAGTCCATTCTGCCTGGTACAATCTCATTTATTTAAATAATCACTGCGAGTTCCTTGCAGCAATCTGTCCCAGTGGAGAACTCGGAAGCATCTGCACCACAGAGGAGCAGTGCTTCCATCAGGCTCTGCAGCTTAATGTGTGCTTCCCCACCAGAGCTGCAGTTATCAGGCAACACTACTGTGAGGCTGATTGCTGGAGCAAAGCTTTGAGAACTTGGGGTTTATTCAGCAGGGCTCACAAATTCTCTAAAATGTTTTCATCTGCAGGGGGCAAATGAGTGCTATTTTGGGAAGGAAACACTGAAAACTTTTCAGGAGGAAAGCATATTCTGCAGTTTGCAGAAGTTGGTGAATGCTAAGCAAAGGAGCACAACTACACCTGACCAGCGACTGGGAAATGGGGAAATGATGAAATGGGAGAGTGAGTGCGTGTGTGCATGGTGGCACTATTGATTTTTGGGGGCATCATGAGAGCCTCACTGTGCATGAGGCCCTACCTAGGCTGTTCAGAATTACCCAAGGGCCATTTATTCAGCTGTGTGAGGATGTAAGTTTTAACATCTTTTTAATGTGTGGCTCCAAATAGCTTTGACACACAATGTAGTGACAACCATAAAATCATTACAGGTCTGTGCTTATTACAACAGCATAAGCTCTGGATAATTGGGAGGGCACTCTGCAAACCTGGGAAATGATTCCTGATACTTAGCCAAAAAACTTTATTAATCGTCATCTTAGGTCTCCTAGTTACCTTTGTCAGACCACCCCTGTGTTCTCTTCCTTTCATCAACACCTGCAGCCTTCAAACTCTTGCAGAGTTGTCTCCTTGCCACACATCAGCGTGCCCAAGGCAGCTCAAGAACAGGGGTGTCTGTAACCCTGAACATCAGAAGGCTGAACTCTGTCAATCTCCAGATTTGCATTTGTAATCTTAACAGGAAAAACCCCAAACCTCAGAACCCCTTCAGAGCAGCAGGCCTTTAAACTACAAAAGGCTTGAGTCATGGGAAGAATAATGAGATCATATTTTGTTAGCAGAATTTTAATCCTGGAATCAAACAAGATCAGGGACTACTCTGCATGGAGAACACATGGGGCTCCATCTTGCTGTCTGCATCTGGCAGAGGGAGTGTGGTAGTGCTCACTGTGTGTTTTTTCTCCCCAAAGACCCTTGTCCTCCTTGCATCTTGCACAGGAAATTTAGGGAAGTGGCATGGACTAGTGGAAAAAAAAGAAAGCAAACAGGAGAACTCAAGTTAATCCTGGCTGTGCTGTTGGCAGGCAGTGGGATTACTCTGCTTGCCCATGGCTGCCTTGGGCTGTGAAGTGCTGTCTAAGCTGGTAGTTGAGTTTTGGGGCTTAGTGTAGAAAGACGCTTCCTCTACTTGGAGGACTGTTAGTGGAATGAGATTCCCTCATTTGATCAAGAAAGAAGACTGGACTGTTCCAGGTTCTGCTCCTGATCCCCTGGTGTGAGACCAAACAACCTGGGGCACTGCCTAAATTGCCAGCAGAGCTCTTTGGTACACGAGAAGGGATCAGACCAGTCTCCTACCTACCCCTGCTGCTCCACCCAGCTGTGTCAACTCGGAACATCTCTGACAAACAGTGTGACTGCTTTCCCAGAAAAAAAACCCCTCACATTCATCACTGCCTACTGCTTACAGGTCTTAAAAAATCAGGGGACCTGCAGCAAAAGTCTCCCAGTCAGTCCCATCTGATGACAGGCTCGCATTACCCTTGACTCCAGAACTGGCTTTGCAATCCCATTTCTCAACTCTAACAATTAGGTAACACTGAGGATTTACATCCCACAGTCACGTCAGCTTCCCAGTCACCAGTCTGCAAGATCCCTAAGGCCATCAAATGGACTGAAGCAGAGAGTGAAACATGGAGAGAAGGGTATGAATTTGAAATTCAGAGGATATCTGATACCTTGTAAATAACAAGTCTGATTCTGTGAAACCATGGGCTGACATCATGTTATATATCAATGCCTATTCAGGGAAGGCTGTCTGCTTTGCAACAGAAATGTGTGTTGAGAGGAAAGGAAAAAAAACCCCAAACCAGCAAGGATGAAAGCAAGAAGAATGGAAACAGTTGCAGATACAAAGCAGAGAAGATGATTTATAAGTGTTCATGCAATTTCTGCTCTGTCAAGACTGATCTTTTCAGGTACTCCTTCTTTGTCTCATGTGTGTATTTCAAACACAGAAAAGGTTTAGCTGGAAGGAAGCCAGTATCCAGCCCCAGGCAATGATTAGTGAATCCATTTGGAGGAGCACACTTATCTTTGACAGACAGAGAGATTTCCAGGAGTCAGATATATTGGCAGCTGTCAGAATGAGAGGCTGGAAATTTACAGCCTGAATCATACTGAGCTCGTCCAAGAGGCACAGAGACACTGCCACAAAATTTTCAGACTCATGTTTTCCTTGCAGCCAGTTGTGAGGGTTCATAAATGCAATTTTATTATCCTTTGCTCACTCTGCACACGCAGGGTTTATCCCCATCTAAGTGATGTCAGTGTATGAGGTGGTGAGTTAGCAGGGATGGCTGGGGCAGGCACACTCACACAGCACGGCCCCAAAATCGCTGCTTTCCAACACTCGCCAGCCCTGTGTGGGTTAACTCGTTCGAACCTCCTGCAGGGGCCTGAGGCAGCCATGCCCACGGGGGTGAGAGATGAGTGCTGCTGGAGGCTGAGGAGGCTGGGAGCCCTCCCGGATCCCTCCCGGAGCCCCCCGAGCCCCGCCGTACCTGAAGCCCTGCGGGCACAGGCAGGTGTAGCCATTGACCGCGTCCACGCAGGCGGCCCCGTGCCGGCACTTGTGCCCCAGGCAGTCGTCATCGTCCACCTCGCAGTGCTTGCCGCTGTAGCCCGGCAGGCACTCGCACCTGAAAGCAGCAACATCCCGTTAGTGCTCCGAGCATTCACACCGCCAGCTCACACCGGCACCCGAGCTCCTGTCGGAGCTGGGGTGGTGTTTGCAGTTATTCCTGGCAGCATCGAGCACTGTTCCTGCCATCAGAGAGGCTCAGGGCCCTCCTAGCTGGCTGCACCTGAGGTTCTGCAATCCGCTGAAATTCAGGTTGAGCAAAGCACCACCATCCTACAGCTTCTCCTCAGCCGAGTCTGTGGGGAAGGGTGATCATCTGGCAGACTCCCAACTGTGCTAAAGGTGACAATGCCCTCCCTAACCTTACAGACCAAGGGGCAACATTCTGCAAGGGCAGTGGCTCTGATGCCCCAGAGTATGATTTTGCCAATGCCTGCACACTGCTAGTGTCTGAGCTTGGCCCTGTGCAGCTTCAAGGAGCACAGGAAGGGAGGGTCCACCTTCCAAATGGAAACAATCTGTAAACAAGCTATAAATCTCACCAAATTCAAAGAGAAAGACCAAGTTTGGTACCACCACCTGCTTTCCATTCATTTGCAAGGCAAAATGCTGCTACAACAATGGAAAGTTGTCTTTGCAGTGTCCTTCACCATGGTGACACTGCACCTTCTGCTGTGGGGTGACACCGTGGGATGGAGCACAGTGGGATGTTCCCAAACCTCCAGACATTGCCTGTTGGTTTTATTTTATACAATTCTCACGTTTGCTGTATGAAGGCTGCATCAGCATTTCTATTTTTAAGTCTTGCAGAAGTTTATAACCTGACAATAGAAAATGCATCCCAAAGTCTCTGACTTGGATCAGATCTTTTGGGATTGCTGAGCAGCCTTTTTTTGTATTTGTAGACAATGTTTAGTCAGGAACACTCTTTAGTCCATAAAACACACACATTTTACTCCTCCCAGCTGGATGTTGTTGCACATCTGGAAAACAAAAGGCATACCACTTCAACCAAATCAGGGGAAGAGCTACAGATAATTTCAGCAATAAAAGTTTGTGCTTTTGTTAGGCCCTGTGGTTGGACCCAACGTGCCAGTCACTGAGAGCTGGAAGAGGAGAGACATTACAAAGCTGAGGATGTGGCATCAGGAGAGAGACTACTGCTCCACAATCTGTTCAGCTGGCCTACTCCTCCTCCTCCTCCCTGCCAGCAGCCTGCTGGGGTAAATGCAGGAGGAGGCACCTCGTGGAAACTCTTCAGAGGAACTGGACACACAGAGTGATGAGGAAAAACCACTTCCACTTCCCAGGCAGCAGTCACTGTGCTGTCACTCTGAGTGACAGCAGGTGGCTCCTGGCTGCTCCCAGGGCAGGGCAGGGCAGGGCAGGGTGACAGTGCAGAATACAACAGTGACCTGTGCTGCCAGTGGCCTGGGAGTGGCTGCCAGGGTGACAGCAGCCACCCTGCTCAGACACAGAGAAGAGAGCTCCAGCCTCCCTTTCAGAGCGTGGCTTGAGTGGCCAAACCTGCAGGAAATGGGGCAAAGGCTGCTCACCTGCACCTGCCATGGGCAGGGTCAGTGCAGGCACACACTCCACCCTGGGTCGATGGCCCAGCTCTGCCTGTGTGAATTGCTTTTTTACACCTTGGTGGCTGAGGGAATACTGTGATTAACATAATGGAGATGACAAATCAGAGCAAAGAGCAAAAAACAAAAAGTGTTCCTGCCCCAAACCCTCAGAAATGGGCAGCATTTTCTGGCAGCATTGCAGACACACCTGCAAGGAAATAGTGTCAATCAAAAGACTGTGAGGGGAATTGGCAGCATTTAATCCTGTTGTTTTTTATTGATCCCTACAGTCCTAATATAAAGTGATGTAATAATGAACAATGTGCAGTTCCTTATTCAGGGCTGCCATGCATCAATTTTATGATGTGTATTGGCTATCTCAGTAATGACAGAACCACCACTTTTCTCTGCGGGGCTGCATTAAATCAGCATTTTAAGCTGTCAGGTAATAATTCCAAGCCTTGGAATAATAAAGTATATTTATATCATGCTCCAACATCAATACAGTGAATGGAAAAACATGCTCCTTTCTTGAAGTTATTTTTTTGGAAGTAATTTCATTGTGTTAAAGGCTGGGTTTCTTTGTTTTCTGGCATACAGAAAACTACTCTTCTTCTATATAGTAACAGCATACTGAAGATGTGGAGGCTGGAAGGGAGGAAAGCCACCTGCAAATTTAACTCCAAAAGCAAAGAGCTCTGTGCAGCCAAAGACACACTGAAATAGTCCAGTTTGCTTCCAAGCTTGGCGTTAGAAGCATGGGTTTCCTTTTGGGTCAGTCTTCCCTGAGCTCTTGGTGTGTCACATCTAGGCTGAAGCTACTAAAAAATGCCTGCCTGAAGTCTAGGAGGTGAGAAATTCAGCCCCAGGAGTTCTTCATCTGGATTCCTCCTAGAAACTCAGGGTCTGTGCCATCAGGGAGTGGTGGCAGGGTAACTCCATCCTTATGCCACAATCCCACACAGTGCCAGCAAGGGACTGAGTGTCAGTCAGTAAAAGTCTGATGCAGTAAAGAAGGTGGCAAAGGAACCTTCATGCTCAGATCCTGGTAAGAGGGTAATTTACACAATTAAATAGTTATCTCATTTCCCAGAGACCATCTGACAGCATTACAGTTGAAATCTTGTTTTCTGTTACAGCCTTGTAGTGATGGCAACATTCCCAGTATCACAGAGAGCCTAAAAACCTGTCCAGTGGTATTTAAATTGTTGGCCTATCTGAGGGGATTTGCATCTGCATGCACTCAATGTCTCTTGTATTAAAGACATGAATCATGGCAGGGCCAGAATGGAATTTCCCTCCCCATATCAATAAATAACTTGGCTTCCTATTTTTTTTTTTCCTGTCTTTGTCATCTTTTCTTCCCTCAGCAGAGCTGCAGACTGACCAGAGCTGAGGGCAGGACAGGCAGACTGGTGTGTCCTGCTGACATGCCCAGGGCACAAAGAGCTCAGGGACAAGCCGTTAACACTCCCTGCCTCTGGAAACAGACAGAGGACACAGGAGCCTGACTCCTCCTGCAGGAGCATTCTCCTGCACCATCAGGAGATCAGGCTGCTCAGGGATCAGCTACAGCACAGGAGCACAGGCTGCTGTTTTCAGTGAGCCCCAGCAGGAGCCACACATCACTCACTGCACAGCTGCTGAGGGCTCATTTCTGAATGGTTTGGTGCCAGTGAAGTATGAAACAAATAGCAATGCTTGGACACCTCTACATTCAAAGCTCCTTCACCTCTCAAGTTCAGCTAGAAAGCAAAATGGGACAGAAGGAGTAAAGAAATCATGGATTTTTCTGTGGAAAGAATAATACAACAAACAGTAGCAGAAAAATACTTCAAAGCAGTTCTTTAGGCTCCCCTCAAGGGTCAGTGGCCCTACTGTGAAGAACAGTTTTCTAGCAAACATGTGAAAAGAAGTATCTTATTTACTGAAATTGTTGGGGTGGCAGGTATGGCAATGCTACCAGCAAGGGGAAAACCATTCAGGGCCACAGCTGTCTCCATCCCTTCGTGCTCTCAAAGAAGGCAGTTTGAGTTACAAGCCTTCATCTCATAACATGATGTACTATTGAATTAACTTGCATTATTTGTGTTAATTTTGGTGAGTTTTCCTCCACACTCATTGCCAGACAACCCCAGTCAAGCCAATGGGTGAATGTGCCCTCAGTATAGAGACCAACACACACACTCTTACCTGGTTCCTTTGTCCAGGGGAACACATTTGGACTCATGTTGGCAGGGATTTAGATCAGGAACACAGTGGTTAATCACCTCATCACACAGTTCACCTGAGGCAAAGGAAAAGCAAAAAAGCTGTAACACAGCTTGAACAATCCTGAACACCCATGATGTCCAGGGATGGCCAATCTCCCTAAGTGGAGACAGCTCAGTAGTTCAGCAGGAAGTGACAAAATTGCTTGTTGAGGGCACATGAGACTTCATTAAATCAGCTCCTTTGACCTCCAGTGACCACACTGTTTCTATCACATGGATTTGAAAGGCTGGTATAAAAAGCACTGATGTTTAAACTCCACTTGGAGACAGAGAGGGATCAAATGGGCAGCTCCTGACCCAGAACCTCTCATTTCAAAGCAAGAAAGTGACACAAAAGTGAAGTTGCTCATTAGGCCGTAACATTTTCACACAGGCACATATTTCAGCCATGGTTAATACACTGCCAAAGAGGAGATTGGACATCGTTCTGGGAAAAAACAACAACCCACAAACCCTCCCCCTGAAACCTCTGTGACTCTCCATAATAGGAACCAGCTTTAGGACTGCATGCAATTATAAAACATTCACTATTTATAAGAGAGGTACTAGCTCTATTGTGCTCACAGGAGATGATGTCTTTTCAGAAAAAAATACACCTCATGTAAGCCCAGCTCAGCTGTTTCTAGGTAGGGTGTATAACATGCCACGAACCTCCTTGGAATTGTATAAGTTTTAATAATTAATAGTTGCAGAATGTTCAAACTGTGATAGTTTATTTAAATACAATCCTTCTCTGAATCCTAAATTATTAGGTCACACTTCAGTACCCCAGGATTTGAGATCCAGCCAAAGACCACAGAAATCTTTGCCTTCCCCAGAATCCAACAGGAACCTACCCCACACCTCCCAAAGCCTTGCAGGAAAAGCAAAGACTGGGGAATCTCCACATGGAACCCCCAAAAGCTACAGTCCCAAAGGCCCCTGTGCAGCCCTACCAGAGGAGCACATCTGCAGGGTTTCAAGGTTATGATATTTTCAGTGCCTATACCTGGTGCACACCATCACATAGGCAACAGCCCATGGGAATGATGGGGAAAAGGGTGATGTGGGAGGCAGTGCTGGGCTGGCATTGTTCTGGAAGGTTTTCATGGAGCTGCAGCTCCACCTGCCTCGGGAGAAATGCCGTTTTCAAAAATCCTTACATTTCTCTACACTCTAGTGGTTACAAAGAAACACTTGAAAACAGAAGCCAAGCAAACCACGAAGATCAAAACTCAGATGGAAAATGCAAATCAGAACCATCCATCTTTTATCAGTTTTGTCATCTGGTGGCTGGCTGAGAGCAGAATTTTGAGGATGACTCTGCTGCGAGGTGTGGTTTGTTAACTCCCCCAGGTGCTAATGCTTGTCAGGTTATTCCTCCCACATGTCCAGCCTCCCTCCAGTAGAAGATACACAGCTCTTGATATGACTCTTTCTATTAGAAGGGAAGTGTAGTATCTATTTGCCAAAATTATTCAATTGTTTTTGTGTGTTTCAAACATGGAGTGTGTCCTGGATCTGCTTTTGAGAGCTGTCAAATGTAAATGAGAGCAGGAATACAATCCATGGCAGGGGCCCTGCCAGCACAAACCCCATCCTGGTGGGCCATACACACCCTCCTGACTGTGGTGGGCTGGGTTTGGCACTACCAGGGGAGTCTGGCATGGCAACCTGCAGTTTAAGGTTCACAGCATCAGTTCCACGACATGCAATTCCACCTGGAGCCAAGCAATCCCAGGGAGTCACCACTATTAAATGCTCCCAAGGCTTTTCACAGCAAACCCAGTGCAAATATAATGAAGGTATATCCAGCTCAGCAAGGGGGACGTGCCAAAGAAACTGAACACTGCAGATCCATGGGAACCAGGGAACAGATCATCCACTGGGCTTGAGCTTGGCCACTGTACTCTGTTGCTCCTCAAAAGCAATGAGAGATGTTCAGTTCTTACAGCTGTGAACACTGGGGACAGCTATTGACACATTCTGAGGTGGCAGAACTGGGATGGGTCTGATTACTGCTATCCCCAAATCCACATGCCACCAACCCTCCCTAAAACTACCAAAGGCCCTCCCTCAGCCTTGGGGCAGACCTGAACATGAGCAGGTCAGACCTTGCTACAATGCTTGGAGAACTGCCAGTTTGTCATCTTGATACTCCCCACGTCCCTTGTGTGCTACGGATCTTACGTGAAAATAAACATCAAAAGAATTAACTGGCTGGTGACATGAAAAGAGTTCAATAGAGCTAAAGCTGGAAATAATTTTGGAAGACCATCTAACAACTGAAGAGAGTGTGGATAGATGCCTTCAACTATCCTTTCACTAAAAATGGTCAATACATACTTTTCAAGTTTCTATTTTTTTCTTTTGTTTTGAAGCAAAGGAAACAGGCTTTAAAAAATATGAACAGTATCAAAACTCTCAAAGGAAATCATAATTCTTCTTTAAGTATTCTTCTGCACAGTCTTGACAAGTGCTTGGAGATCCAGTAAAAACCTCCCCAAATGTCAAATATTATGACTCACTGTGTCATTCTGAAGATACCACTATCACAATGCAGGAGAATTCTAGGCTAGGTACCAAACACAGCATCCAAAAAAAATGATATTTTTCATGCAAAACTTGGAACATTCAAAGATCCTTCCTGTTATTTTTCCCATCTATCACTCATTAGGGAGCTCACTTGGGAACTGCCTTGCAACGAGAGCAGCCCCATCTCAGAAAGAAAATACCTCTTGGTCATTATTTCAGGCCCCACCAATGTTCAGTAGATGCTGCAGAAAGCATGCCAGGGAAATAAAACACTTTTTGAAAAGCAAAACCCAAGGCACCAGCTACACAATGTCTTTCTCATATTTTATTCACTCAGAAAATATCTGGGCCAAAAAATCTGCCCTCAGACCTGAGAGCGCGATATTCATTGGTGGCTTTAATGTCAGTATCAGAGGAAAAATGTGATCCTTTTTTGTTTTTCTGGAGTGACACAGGGCTGCTTCTCTGTGCAGCAATTAAAGGTCTAGTCCAAATTTCTCACTGGATAGTTATGTGGACCTAAAAACAAACTGGACATTCATCTTAGGCCAACTCCTAGCAGCACTGATTCTCTTTGTGGAGGATATTTGATCATGCTAAAACATGAGAAAACTTCAGTGTAATGTTTTCCCAAGTGGAGAAAACCATCCAGCCTCCCCATTCTCCTCTCTCCTACACGTTCCCCAATCACAGCTCCAATTTGGGTACAAAGGGGTTTCTGAAGTGCTTCTATAAAATGGACAGGAAAACCACAGCTATGTTTCTTTTCTAATCACTTAAACGACTCTTTTAATCCCAAATAATGCTTTTTGTTCCATCAAGGCACACTTACTCTCTTTAATCAAAGCTGAAGGGAATAGTTAACATGCAAGTAGATGCTGGAGAGATGAAGAGAGCAGTCTGATATACCACAAAATACTGCAGTTTTCAGATTAGAACCAAGTTATAATGACAGGTGGAACTCTAACAGGTGGATCTCTCTTTGCTGCTGACTCATGAAAAAAAAAAAAGGGAAAAAGGAAAAAAAAATAGAGAAAAAAAATCCCTGAACAATAGCCAAGGTATTCTTCTCCTTCTACCTCCCTTGTCCTCTTCACTGGCATTGTCTTAAAAAAACAAAGCTTGTTTGTTTTTTTGGGTTTTTTTGCCTCTTGCAACATTTCCCGGGTCTTATTTTTCAACAGAATCATGAATTTCACAGGGCTTTCCACAGGGCTCACTGCTTATGAAGAGCTGCCAAGAAACACGCTTAGGCTTTTCTGTAGCCTTCCCCATGTCTCAGAACGAAGCCAAAACAACAACAGGGCAATAAAGATGACTTTTACACACAGTTTAATAATCATCTATCTTTTTTCCGTTCTGTGCTGTCATGAGAGCTATTTATTTCATGCCCCATTAGACTTTTAAAAGCAGGATCCAAGCTACACTATTCCTCCTTAATCAGTAAGAGAGAAGCTGGATGCAGTGAAAGTATTTTACTTATTTATCTTGAAGTGAAACTGCAGTTCTGAAAAGACAATGTAGAGCACCAATTTGCAACCAATGAGTTCAACAATTCTTCTTTTGTTCCATGTGTCAGCTGGGTGATACTTTGTTGTAATATACTGACAAAACAACACAGAAAACATCTCCATCCTCAATGCAAGAGAAGCTTTAGTAAGGCCTGCAAGACTGGCAGTAAATACGCTGTCCAGAATTTCACAGTATTACTTGAGAAAAGGAACGTGCTTATGGTGAAGAAAGGATGCAGAAAGCCTGGCCTGTATCCACAGCGTGGAAACTTTTCCAGGCTGCACAGGGTGAGTGGTTCAATTGTGTGTTGCAACATTCTGAACTCTGCCAGGTAAGTCCGAATGGAACTCATGTCTTTGCTGCTAATAAAAAACTCCGTGCTGTTTTTCTCATAGGAGATTACTCATTTTGTATCTAATCAATTGTGTTGGAAGAAATGTTTTCTGTGTTGTGTTTTCCCCTTCTCTCTGTTCAGTCATTAAAAAGAAGTCAGTGCCAACACTGAACCTAAAAATGGTTGGGTGGAACAGACAGGATGTTCCTCCAAGGAAGTAACTCAGTAAGGAATGTTGTTGATGCTTGATGAAAATGATTTGAGGCTCATCTAAGAAAACAAAAAAATGAATTTTTTGCTTCCAAACTATTTCAACTTGTAATGAATAAATGAGGAACTCTGTGAAAATCCTTCAGCAGCAAATGGTACCATGTTAGATTCAAAAACATAAAAGAAATCACCTGAAATGCACTGTAGCAGAGTAAATTCTGCATGATCACTGAAGTTTGCTCTTGCTTGACAAACACTGCCCAAAATACTTCGCAGGCAAAGAGTTACTTCATGCTTTTTATCCTGTCTGAATTGTTAAAAACTGCCAAGTTTTACCAGGTTTTGACCTGTTAAGTGGGAACCCTTGAGTTTGATTCCATGCTGGGATTCCCACAGTGGCTTGTTTTCCAGATTCAAGGAGCAGTTCTCCCCAACCTTAAAGTTCAACAAAGGGAGAATGGTATAACCAGATCTGCACAGGGCAATAATGATCCTTTCAGGTTCAGAATCCTGAAGGAGGAATGTGTTCTATGCATTGCCGAAGTATGAAAAACCATATTCAACATCCCAAATGCCACACAACACAGTGTGTGAAAAATTAACTGAACCAGACAATTTCCAGTGCCCCTACAAGGTGGTGACCTGCCTAAAGCACTGTTCCTCAGAACCACTGTGTCTGGGAAAGATCTTTGGCTGGACACCCTACATTTCTGAGCTGTATTTATTCATATGGATGTCTTCCAGTTTGGAATCAGTTGAGGATCAGTTCAGTTATCCACACAATCTCACGCAGCAAGTCACACCTGAGATGCCACACATTATCTGAGATGTCCTTCCTGGTCTGACAGAGAGGAATCTGGACACGCTGTGGATTCCTGCTGGTGTGAGCAGAGGGTGGGGAATGGGGGCTGGAGCCTGTTAAAAATGCTTTGTCTCCAGCACTCCTGCCTCTGCTCCCTGCCCCAGAACTGCCATGGGGTACATGGACTCCTCCAGCGTGGCTCCTCCCTCAGGCTGCAGCTCTCCAGGAACTGCTCCAGCGTGGTCCCTTCACAGCACACAGCTCTCCAGGAGCTGATAGATTTCCTTGTTTCCCACTGTGTTTCTTGGCAGATTGGCTTTAATGACTCTCACATCCCATTTGAGGATGAATTCACTCTGCTCATCCTAAAGGACAGCAGTAGCTGACATTCCACTTTCTTACAGATACACCGTGTCCTGATGAACAAGGAGGAATTCTCTGGTGTCTGTTATTGCACAAACATGACACTTCACATTTCACAGATGGGAGTCTGACCAGAGGAGATCCTGGAGCTGAGCACTCCAGCATAGCAGGACACCCACACTGAGCCTGAAGACAGGCTGCAGCACTGCCAGTTGCTGTGCTATTTCCTCCCAGTACGATCAGATAAGAGTCCAATCTGATAGCAATGACATGTGGTTCTCTCTTCATAAAACAGGGCTGGAAATGGGCTTAGGCTCTTGAACAAAGCCCAAACCTTCCAGGTCTTCCAGCACTTCTCATTCCTAGATACACAACTGGGAATTGTGGGTGCCTTTTTGTGTTTCACGAGAAAGCAAGTACACTTCACGTCTGCCAAGCAACTAAAACTGAGAAACTTCCATGTAAGGCAGAACTCCACCAAATAAAAAGGAAGAAAACACACTAAACTGACCACAATTTTCTCTGTCTTGAGGAAATTATGCCTGAAGTTCCAAAATTTCAAAGGAGTTGATAGTTAAGTACTTGTTTAAGCCTTCAGCATTTATTGGGCACTCCAGATTCCTGTGGTGGATGAACCATGGCACCTCAAACCTCCTTGTTCCTGTAGCAAAAACTTGGGGAGGAGAAAGCAGCTTCAGTGCCATGCTGCACCTCAGCCTGTCCAGGGCTGAGTGGCTGGCTCAGGGACAGAGCCACATGGGTGCCACATGGGTGCCACATGGGTGCCACATGGGTGCCACAGCAGTCAGGGAGGGAAGGGCTCCAGCACGGAGTGACAGCCAGGAGCCCCTCACAAGCTCCCTTCCCTGGAGCTGTTTGGCTGCAGTGGGTGCTTGGCTTTGGCCAGACAGAGTTACCACAAAGGGACACTCCAGGAAAAGGGCCCATAATCACTAACAGGGAACTGGGCTCTAAAAGTAGCAGAGCTGCAAAGCTCTGAGATACCATCTACCATAGGACACCACAAGGTCCCCTAAGGTAAAACAGATCTTAGCCTTCTCTTCCAAAAACATCAAACCAGAAATAGTTCCTAGCTTTATTTTATTATTATTTATTTTGAGGGATATTTTTTTCCAGTGATACAAACTGCTTGCAGCTTTTTCCCAGGGAAGAAAACTATTTTAAAACACTTGCTCCTGCCCTCTCTCTGCCATTGGTTACTGTGTATTTTAGTAAAGACCTATTTTCAGTCGTGGAAGCCACAAATTATTTTTTTTTTAGGTGTCAGAACAAAGAGGTAAAGGCATTGTTGACGCTTTTTAGGATCTTTGGCAAATAGGAATATATTTCCTGGTTGTGTTTTTTTTTAAGTGCTACATATTTCTGCTTCTTCTAAAATCGGACAGGAGGAAGAAAAATAACAGCAAACAACAAAACCAAATAAACTGTCAGGCAAAGCACCAAAGCATTCAAAGCACCCAGGACATGTTTGGTGCAGCCCATTTGTTCCTCTTCACCTGGAGGCACAGAGGGCAGTGAGGCTGAGGACAGGATGTCTGTAGAGGGATGAGATTCTGTGTTTGAGTCTAGGCCTGTGATGGTCTGGAGGAGCTCTGTAACAGCAGTGAACAGGAAAGAGGCATGGAAGGGAAGAGCTCTCTGAATTTTGCCCTGCATTCCTATGCCACAAAGCTGAAGGGAGAACACAATGTTTGTATCAATAGCTGGAGACAGGCCATGCTACAGCCAGAGAGGCAGGGATTAGGGAAATACAAAAAGGACAAGAACCAGGGTGGCTGATCTAATATATATCCTTCTCTTCTAACATCCCTATAAATGCTTCTTTTGGAAGGGAAGGAGAGCCTACAAAACTGTAAGGAGGAGCTGTAAACCACCAGAAGTCCAAGCAGGTCATAAAGCAGCCCCAGACTCCCCAGAGCTGGCTGGATTTGGGTACATGGTTGTCCTGGAGGAATTACATGTTGATAATTTAGCTTCAGGATTAAAATAACCAGTTGAGCTGAGGAAAAATAAGGTATCAGCTGACAATTAAAGCCATCAGGACTCTGCTACACAGCATGAGTGTCAGTTTGGTTATTTAAATACAGGCAACAAATATTGAAAGTATTGATTTTAAGAACAGTGAGGAAAGCTGGTGATGGTGGGTATGGGCTTGAGGCTTTTTTATGGCATTCAGCTGTCTGCCTCCACTGCTCTCAGTTTTGTCTTCTTTAACTTGCATGTACTGCTTCATGGAATCCATTTGTAATTCCACATTGTTTTAAAGTTAATAGATGGAAAAGAACCAGGAAGGAGGTTATTGTGTGAGCGTGGGCTGCTTTTTGGTGTGGGTTTTTTTCTTTTTTTAAATGAAAGTGAAATGGGGCTGGAGTGTGGGAAATTCCTTCCTCAGCAGTCACTAAACAAATTGGCCATTTTTCATCTACTCTGAGTCGGGGGAAAGACTGTCAAAGAATTTTAAAAGAAAACACTGCAAAATCTTATTAATTGAAGAAAGATTTTTGGCCTTCATTTTTCCAACCAATGAAAGCAAAATTCATGCATCATAATTTGGGATATTGTTCCCTAAAAAGGCTATAACAAGTAAAACCAGGCAGACAGCAGATAGAGCAAGAAAACACTAAGGTATGGAAAAAACCAAAGCCTGGATACTGTGACTCTGTCAATAGTCAAAATTTTCAACACATTCATTTTTAATTTGCATTTCATTTAGGAACACAAGATTTACTATCATGATTTAACAATTACTGAACTAAGCCAAGGGGGACCCTAACTATTTCTTACAGAACAACACACACACACACTCTTGGATCTTCCTCCCTGCATTCAGACTATTTTTTGTATCACAGCACCCATTTGTTCCATAGATGCAGAGTTTACTGAAATATCGCTGCAGCATTAGCAGCATTGTGGCATCCAAGAGCACAGGAGTGATGAGGGATTCAGGCTCCCTGCTTGGCAGGGGAGAAAAGCAGGAGTCTGCAGTAACTGAGCTGGGCACCTCTAAGCTCAGCTTACTGCAAACATCCCAGGCTATCAGTGCAGAAACAGCTCCAGTGTAAGACAGACCACTCCTGACTGAACATGGGGGTTAACTGCAGCTGAGAAATCCCATTTGTATGTAGAAACAGCAACTCTTGCATAATTACACTGATAAAAATGAATGATCTGGATTTGTTCAGCCACAAAACCCATCCAGTCAACCTTTCAAAGAAATTCCTGTTTTCCATACAAGTGAAGTTTACTCTGTCTACCTGTTAACAACACAACTAAGGATAATATTTGGGTACAACCTGTATTTTCTGTCCTGCTAGATCCAGCCTGGCTATGGCTGTTTGTGCCCTTTCAGGCATTGAAGAGCTGACTGTCCCCCAGACTGCTTCACAGGAGAATTGCTTCCCTGGCAAGTACACCCCTGCCATTCTCTGCTCATCCACATGTAGATCAAATCCATACACTTGGCAACGCTGCAGCACACGCAGTTTGATAACACAACATTCAGCACAGTCAGCACCAGAGAGAGGCAGGTACCTCAGCACACAGTTCTGAGCACAGGAATAAGCATTCCTGACCCCTGGAGTGAACTGCTTTCTCTCTGAACTCTTGGCTTTCATACACTATGCAGTACTGAACTCATCTGCACCTTCTTTTTTTTTTTTTTTTTTTTTTGTGTTTAATAGATAGTGCCATAGTAGTGTCAGATATCCCTTCAGTACAGAAAGGTTCATCTGAAGAGAATATAGAGATGCCCTGGATGTCACAGGAGACTTCAGTCAAACTCTTTGGTCAGTAGATCCCTCTCTTGCCAGGTGAGACACACAAACCATGTCAAGGTGTGCTTTCATGAGTTGCCTCTGTGCTTCCATGGCATTTCCTCCACTTTTGTTCAGCCAACTGAGCAACTTCACATGATGCCCCATTTCTTGTGTTTAGATTCAACTTGTAAGGACCCTCAAAGCCATTTCTCAGGTTTGCTTGGTTTGTGTGGACTTTGGTTTGGCTGGTGGCTTCAATTCTTCCAGCCACTTTCTGCTGCTCTCTGCCCTGCTCTGAGGCCAGGAGTAGCTCTGAGGGACATTTCAGCCCAGCCAGCTGCACTGCAGTCAGTCCTTCCAGGTGACTGATCAGGTTTGATCAACTATGCCCCTCCAAAATGGAGGTAAAGCAGGTTAAGGCAATTCTGGTATTACAGTTCACTAAACTCCTCCTATTTTAAGCAACACAAACAATTGTAACCCTTCAGGTTCTAATTTAAGCAACACCCCTATTTCTGCAACCTTTTCTACCTATGATTCATATTACATTTCCTGGAAGTATTTCCTTCTTTTCTTCAAAAATTCTTTTTTTTTTTTTTTTTTCTGTTGTAATCAAGCTTATTGCCTGCACTATGACAGCACATGCTTATGGTGTGGTTGTACATGACCCACATGGGAACAGTGAGGTCTGGTATTTGACAAACTCCTGCTGATCAGCATAGGCACAGCACAGACAACACTCAGGTGAAAAGAAATCAAAGCCAAAAATCAACAAAACAAAACCCACTGGAAGTTGAGTAAAATCATTCCAAAACTGACCCTAAAGTATCACATGAGTTCCCTGGCCATTATCCAGATGGCCATTTGAGAAGAAATCCCAATCTAGTTCTTTCCTACCTTTACTGTCTGGAAAAAAAAAAATCTGCAATAATCCTGTGGAAAGGAAAGTGCATTTGCATATATGCTGGATTCAGTTCCTTACTGGATATGTCTTTTCCTGGCTGGTCAAATCCATTTCCTGTTGTAAATGTAAAGACTGCCTCCTTGCATTGAGTTCTGTTAGAAACCACCCAAGAGTAGCTGACATAAATAGTGCACAAGTAAGGACAATGGGCTCAACATCCTACAAGCAAAAATCTTTAGTCTGCTAAGCTGGATTTTTTTTAGGTTTTGGCAGAAATATCATTTTAGAGACCCAATAAATGTACATTTGAGTCATAAGGCTTTTCTCAGCTGAAGATTTACATGGGCCTCCTTTGTATCAGCCACAAAAGTATTTTAGGAGTTTGGAAATTCTAGAAGCTTTCCTCCTGCCTTACTCAGCCACTCAAGCTTGATCCTCATTAAATCCCTTGACATGTAATATATTGCAGCATACAAGAAGCCCTTCATTGCTTCTCCATGCTCAGGAGGTAATAACCCCAATTTCAAAGGCTGGAGCAGGAACCCTGCAGGTGTTTCCTTACCCTCCATGCTGAGCCAGGAGGGCTGGGCTAATGCTGTCAATGAGTCCACGGAATGCTCCAGAATGGCCCGAGGAAAACCATTTTTAGATTCCACTTTGGAGAGTCTCTGCTCTCACTGAAGGTTTAGGAAGGAATTTATCTGCAATGCAGGACAGTACTGGAGACACTCACCCCATTTCTAACTCCATCACTGACCCCTGTGGCCCTGCTCCCTGACCTGGGTCATACTGAAGACAACACCTGAGCCTGCAGCCTCTCACACAGCCTTTGCTGGTGCAATGGAGATCAGGAATTTAGCAGCACATTGTCAGGCTCACTGTATTTAACACGTGCACACCACTGAGATCTCAGGTGAAAGCTGTGCCCCCTAAGCCAAGGTGTTCCAAGGTTCAGGACAGGTCTGTATCAGGCTCAGCTCAGCACTGAGAATGTGCATGCTGAAGCAGAGACTTCTCTGATACTTTAAATACTGGTTTTTAATGTATTTTACAGTGAGGCAGCAGTACTTTGACTCAGGACAGTGGCCATGTTTGTGAGCACATATATTGCAATATTAGCAGAATTAACATTTTTCCAGGAAGAGATTCAGACTGTTTAAAAGAGGACTCGATTTTCAGTTAATTATATGCTCATGCACTAAATAAACATGAATTTGGACCCTTCCCTTCAGGCACTTCTCATGGATTCCTGTTCTCTGGTTGGGGCCCTTTCTTACCTGTGTAATTAGGAGGGCAGAGACACACATAGTTGTTGATCCCATCCACACACGTAGAGTTATTCTCACAGTCATTATCTTCACAGTCATCTGGGTTTATTTCACACCTCTCCCCCTCAAACCCAAGAAGACAAGAGCAGCTTTGGAGAAATTAAAAAAAAAAAGAAAAAGTTAGCACAGATCTGAAGGGACAGGAGGTTTGAGGTATAAAACTGAAATTAAAACATATAAAAGTCAGTTGGAGCCAAATTCACTGCTGCTGTGAGGCACAGAGCAATTTAACCCCAAGTGTCTGGTGAGGGATGCAGTCTGATGGTTTCTGGGGTCATGTAATTATTTACAGGAGACAAAAATCATCCTCAGGAGCCAGCCTCTGCCATGCTCCCTTTGCTTGCTTTGTTGATAACTCTGGCCCTTCACTGATGTAAGCAACTCCAGGGCAGGAGAACAAACATTCATCACAATATTCAAATCCTTTGCTTCACTGTTCATGTTTTTGTGAGAATGTGGACATCTGCCTGCTGAGGACTGCACAATCACAGGACAGCTTGGCAGCTCTCAGATACCTCGGTCTCTTCAAAGAACAGCAGCTTGAGTTGAGTTTACAGACATGAGCATTTTCTTCTCATTACTGCTTTGTCACTTGTCCAAACAAGAAATGTTTGGGAATGATTGCTTTTACAAGTGCTGTAAGATTTCAGTACGTCTGCAGTTCCCCCAACATCTATTTGGAGAAGAGCTGATGATGCCCAGATAATTCAGCTAAAACACAGACCATGGCAGAGCTAGTAATTGTTCTGTGAGGATGTGGACACTAGTGAAGAATAATTGCACTAGACATTTTATCTCACAGGACTGTGATGTATGGTCCCTAGAGGGAGGGTAGCAAACTAAATGGCTGAAGAATGGTTTCACTTTTTTTTCAATCTCCATTTCCTTTCTAGATCTGGAAAGTTACGAACAGAACCTTTATATTTTAAACTATCTGTAAGTGATGAAGAGGTAGAGGCTGGAGTTTCCTAAAAGAGTCTAAAAACAGGAGTTAAGTGCTCCAGTAATATCAGGGGCTTCTGAGAAGCCAGCAATGATATTTGAAATGTCAGGTTTGAAGTGCCAGCATTGCTGTTCAGTAGTCACAGAAAGGGCTGTTTGGAGCCCCAGTCCAAACTACACATTCACTCCTGCTGCTCATTTCCTTTCTTATGCAGGCTCTGGTGGCAGAAAAGGAACTGAACAAATAAAAAGCACTACTGATTGATGAGGATGAAAACCAGAAAGCACTACAGCAGTCACACTAATTGCCATCCACTGCTTTTGGAAACCAGGAGACTTTCCAAGGCAGACATAGCTGCAGGGTGCTGTTTTCAGCCCCGATGGACAAAGTGGACCTGAGGTGGTTATCCTGTTTTGTGCAGGTGTCGTGGGCTGGAGATGGGGAAAGCCCTGGAGAAAAAGGAGCTCTTCAGAATCTGTAAAGAAAGCTGCAGGACTTTTCCTTCCCCTCTTCCTGTGTGCCACAACCTGAGCAGAGAGACTCCCAATGGAGGGATGGCACAAGGCTCTGCATCCACCCTCAGTAGTCCCAGGCTGGGTCATGAGGGTCAGGTTCGATTCCTCATGATGTGCAACCTCAGAAAGGAGTAATAAAGAGGAGAAAAAATGGGAAGGGAATGTGTCTTGAGCCACCCTAACAGTAAGATCTTTCAGATGGGTACAGAAGAGGGACACTGGTCACATTCAGAGTCATCTCCATGCTGCAGGGACCATCCACAGGTCACGAGGGTTAGAAAACCTTCACCATGAATAACCAAAACCAAACTGCTCCAATAAATCCAATTTAGGACACAATAAATCAATAAGCAGTATTTTCTTTTCCTGTCTCAAGCTCATTATTGCTAATAAACATGTCCTCTTGCTGACCCAGAGGCAGAGGATCACAGGAGGCAGAGAGGAAAGAAGAGCTGGCACACCATCTTTCGTGGCAAAGCAAGTGTCAGGGAGGGGGTTAAAGACATCTCATTAAATACAGTGATACATTCATCACGTCTTGCTTTCTGATTACAAACCCCCATTTTCAGGGGTTTATAACTCAGTCATAAAATATGCTCCAGGCTGCAACTTGGAAGACAAGTTCTGTTCTTTGGGAACAGAAATGTTGCTCTCTATTTAAAGAAAAGCAACAAGAGTGGCTTTGTGCTGGTGATTTTTTTATGTGAGCATAACACCATTTTCCTTCCACAAAACAATTGGGACAGCTTGGATGTGTGCAATTAAAAATGACATTATTAAACACTATCACAGTAATGGTTCACAGTGGAGTTACCATTAGTAACAATTCATTTGGGATTGTTAACATAAATTGCTCAGTATTAGGACACATTCCATATTCAGGGAAATGTCAGAATAATTGATGACATTTGGCTACTGGTCCTTATGTAGTATAGGGAGTCTTTACATTATTGCTTACATACGATTCTTTATTTTGATTTGCATTCAAATGTACCAGATATGAGGCCTGAAATTAAAAGATAAAACATACAACTTGGGACCTGGATTGAACTACATGTTGAAAGAATTGCAGTTTGGGACTGTTTGTATGTATTCTCCCAGAAAAAGCTTAGAAGAAAAATGAAGTCTGCTGAGTGACTGGAAGGTCATCACACTTGGGTTCCAGCTGACCCAGGGAGAAAATGAATTCCAGAGACAATGATGAAAACTTTGCAGTGACTCAGTAGTGAAGCAGTGTGAGACAGCATTTCATGTGGATGTTGGAAACAATGGAGCCATGCAGGAAACAACTGTTTCCTAAGCTGCTGTGCATTAATAAAGGTCCAGATTCCCTATTCCTCTTGTTTAGGGATTGGTGTTGTGTTTTCCTATAAAGAATTACATAACATCTCATTATCCTCATGAAGTTTCAAGGGAACACAAATGGCAACATTTGAGAGTAAACTTTTGGACCCAAAGCATGTTGTAAGTTTTTTTAAGCTGACAATTTTAAAAGTTTACTATATTAGATTTTTTTTAATAAAATTGAATGAAAAAATTTAGCATCTGTTTATTAAAACAAAAATCCATACAGTGTATCAAGTTGCAAAAAAAAGAAATTAGCCTTTAAATAGATATAGTTAATTCTTTCAGGAATATTAAAATTTCATGGTAAAGATGCCTTTTATGTCTAGATCCCAATGGAGTAGCCTGTAAGTCTGGAAGTGCAATGCTTTTCCTTGGACTAGGCAGAATTAACTCTCAGCACTTAATCAGTTCCAGGATTTTACATTTATGAGGGCACTTACAGTTTGTGGAAAATGCTAAAAAAAGCGATCTGGGAAATGGAGGAGGTTTTATATGGAGAAAAGTTAAAATAACCCAGAGCCTTTGTCTCCCAGCACGGCAGGTTATCGCAGATCAGCTGTTGCCTGTGGGTAAGTGCAGCAGAGCTGACAGCTCTGCTCCTGCCAAAGCCTCCCTTCCAGGCATGCTGAACCACCAGGACACGTCTCACTGGCCATCTCTTTCATCAGCCTTAAGAAGTGACTTTTTGGGCAACCTTTTGTCAAGGCAGACGCAGATTAGACAAGAAGGAGCAATGCAAAGGGAGGAAGAACTTCACTTTTGCACTCCCCTGAGCCACACTGTGTCACTTAGCTATTCTTCACAAGGCCGCCCCTACTTGAAGGAAGAGAATATGAGAATTACTCAGGATTGACCAAGTGCAAGGGTAAAAGAGGATGGAGTAACTCCAGTGAACCCTTGCCCTTGGCTGTCCCACCAGGATCTGCTATTCCAGCAAACCTGAGTGCCTCAGGCCCCTGCTGCTGACAGCTCCTGTGGGCACCAGGCACAGCGGGGGCATCAGGCTGGAATCTCAGTCAAAACTAAGAATTTCCTGTCTTTGGGGGGAACATCACCACCTTAGCTTTGTTTCAAATGGTAATTTTCTTGTCTAAGGCCACAAAAACTTGAGTTAAACAACTTGGCATTTCATAGGGAGAGGACTTTGGCTTAAGTTTCCTTTTTACAAGAGTAAAGATTTGACAAGTTTGGCAGCAGGGCTTGTGTATGAATATTTCCCTAGGGAAGCAAATATACAGAAGATATAATTTCTTTTACAGGCCACACAACAAAAAAATCCAAGGAGGCCTCTCATGAAAATGTTTCTGACATCCGCTTCCTCACAGCACATAATGCAGGGCAGCCTTTTCCCATCCTGGTGAATACAATTTATATGCACATAACTCTGACTGCTGCCATCCACTGGAGAGATTTCCTACCAAAACACCCCAACCCAACCAACCAATTCTATCTCAAAACCTTTCTGTATCTTCCCTGTCACTGACTGTTCCATCTCCACACCACATTTCCTGAATCCATGCTAAAGCTCCACAGTCCTGCAGAGCCACAGAGGTTATGGACTGACTGAATTAAAAACAAGGAGAAAATGGAGCAATGCATATGCTGAACATTCAATTTTATGCAGCAGGATTTTGATGAGATATGGTTTTATGTGTCTTTTATTAGACCAACTGAAACTATATAAATAACTATAAAAGCAGAGAATCCTTCCCTAAAAAGCCTCAAATGTTATTCAGCAACAAAACCACCCCTGCAGTTTTATAAAGGATCTCAAAAACAATGCTCATTTGGAACTGAAGCAAAGCCACTAAAATTGTAAAATTCATTCAATTTGTGAGAGAAATTCAGAAGTAGCTCTCAATTCAGGTCATTCAAAACCCTTTATCTACTACCACAGAACAAAACAAAAATGCTAAAGAAAAACCCAATCCAAAATACATCTTGAAGGGTCTCATTCCAGTATTATGGATATTATAAAATGCTTTATTACTGCATTTTTAGTATCAGCTATATTTTTGAAAAATGGGTACTGAGTGACAAACTCCAGATACTCTAATATGGTGCAGTTTTACATTGGCACAAGCTGGAAAAAGCTATGTACCTGAGTGACCAGAAAGGAAAGTGAACTGAAGATCACCAGACCATTAATTCTCTCAAGCAGAAACTGAACTTTTACTCCAAAAATTGCTGGGCCTGCTAAAATCTGAATCAAGAGGAGGTAGATCAGATCAGAGCAGTGGCTTCACCAGAATCCATGGAGTCTGCCAAGCAGCACGACCACCTGGACGTGCTGTGGCCTGCTGAGCCTCCCCCTCCTCTGCCACCACCATGACCCTGCAGACACATCTTGACTTAGGAGACTCCTCTGCTCTGCTCAGGGGCTGTCACAGGTGCTCCAACTGAGCCCTGACCTGCCCCTCATGGAGATGTGGCCATGCCTCCTGTTCTCCACACTGAAAACCTCCAGCTGCTGCTCATTATGGAGCCTGACAGTGTCTCTTCATCTCCATCAACCTGTGCTCTTCCACTGTAGTTAATCACCAGTGCCCTGTGTCCTGTGATGTGCTGCATCTGCTTCTGGAAGCAGGGAATTCTTGAGGGTGGGCAGGCACAGAGGGAAACATTGGGACATTTCTTCTGATTACTGCTTCTTCTTTTGCAAGAAACAGCATAAATATGGAGGAGCAAATCTATGAAAATTTCAGCAGCTCTTTCTTAAAAAGAAACTATCTATCAACTTAAATGACAAAGCCCCAAACTTGTATTTTCTTAGCTGAGAAGTAGTGCCTGCAGCAGTGCAGATCTCCCAGCTATCTCATTAATTTCCTGGACTTCTCTCAGAGTATTCCCACCTATGCTACATCTTTGTTATATAGGCAAACTGAAATCCACAATATCCAGCTGCAGAGGTTATTCTCTTGCAGGCACAACGCTTAAAATGTAGTAATCTCCCCATGCTTTTTAATTGTTTCTTTAAAGCCTGTTTGTCTGCAAGATTCTTCAGTATGAAAACATTTTGGATCTGGCTGTCAGGCAACAGATGCTCACTTTACAAATACAAAAACAGCTTAGATGTGAAACTGAAATGCCCCAAGGAAATTTAGGATACAGATACCACAATGCAGATCATAGAGACCACTCAAAAGCTCTTAAATGTCTATTCCATTATGAGGAAATAAGCAGGCCTGTTTCACAGGAAATGATATGTCACAAAACAGTAGTTTTGTAGGGCAAATAGAAATGCCACATGCAGCCGTTTCTACAAAGCAGCCATTACAGTTCATTAATGCAGAGCAGAAACACATTAAATTTTATCATCTCATTTTAAACAAACTTTGTGCTCCTACCTGAATCCATCTTTATTTGCCTCGGTGAGGTGGCAGGTCCCTCCATTCTGACATGGATTTTGAATGCAGGAATTAATGGGCACACTGCAGTCTCGACCCTATTTTGGAAAATTCAAAAGAAACAATGTTAGTGAGATTCGTGTCATCTGAATCAGTGTCTCCTGTTCCTTCACTCTACTTGTGGCACCACTTACAAGAGGTCTGTGGTCTTCAGACCTGTGACATCACCTCATGTTCTTTATTGATGATCAGATTTATTCATGACTTCAGTGAGAATTTGGCAGGGCAACTGCTTTTTCCAATGGGACTGGTGGGTATCTCAGTGTCACTTCAGGTTCAAGACTAATGAACTCTTTCACTGGAGTCTTTTAAGGAAACAGCTGGTTTCACCATCACTCTAACACACTTTAATGTTAGTTACAATGAAAAGAATGACTCATGGCAAAAGGTAAGCAGAAGGCCACACAGAGTGAGCACAAGCCCAGGTGGAGTCAGCACTCACCGACTGCATTTAGCAGGCACTCAGTTAAACCTGTAACAGCACACACTGCTCATTTCCAGAATCAGAACCCACGAGGGAGAGGCCCTTTGTGTGGTGGGAGCTGAGTTTGAATTTCTGCACAGAACACACCAAGATTTCATTGTTGACAGTTCCATTCCTTAAGACTGCCCTAGAACATACCTCAAGCAATATGTATATATATACATATTATACTTTTTATATTGTAATTTCATCCAACACCACAGAGGAGCTTTGTTAACAAAGCTGTATTTCTTGAGGCTCCATCTTCAGCATTCCCCAGAGTGAGGAGATGCAGCTTTGCATTCTGAGATTTCTGCAAACACAAGGGAAAGAGGGACAGACTTCTCCAGGGTTGTACCAGCAGAGGAACACTTCCCAAGGACAACAGCAAGCCCTGGCCACCCATGCCTTGCTGTGAGCTCATCCCCCAGCGCAGCAGTGCCGGCAGCACGCGCGGCCCTCACGCGAGGCCTGGCACAGAGGCTCTCTGCTCCGTCCCTGCTCCTGTGCCAAGCAGCCTGTCCTTCTCCATTTGAAATGCCGAGTTCCCAAATGTCTCAGGCAAGGGTTGGGCCGGGGCCGAGGGAAGCTCCTGCAGGTTTTATTTTGGCACCATGTGGCCCGCAGCACTCTGCGGAACCATGGAACGGTGACACTGATCCGCTCCCACCCTGCTCCTGCACTGCCCAGCCCTGGCCATCTGTGCCCTGAATCCTGGGTGGGTTCCACCTTAGTGTAGTGAAGCTGGAAGGTGCTGCTTTTTACACTTTTCCTGTGTTCCTGGAGAATTGACTATTACATAGATACTTCACTAACCTCAGCTACTTCTATTTCATACAAACTCTTCACCCCTGTATCACTAAAATACTGAACCCGTGCCAGCCAAGCAGGGCAATCAGCAAAGCATCTGTTTTTCTGAAGGTTTTTGTCACAGCTGAACACCGTGTAAAACAGTCCCATCACTTCCACTATAATTACTCAGATTAATTTGAATGTTCTTGTAAAAATTTAATAAAGATAAATGTTAAAATGAGAGCAAGACCCTTTCAGTCTCTTGCACTGGTACGTGAAGTTTCACATGACAAATTCTGCTCTCACTTCTGTACTGAATATGGCTGAATTATTGGCTCCTTGGGCCTCAGGCAGCATGGAAACCCATCAGAATGTGCTGCTGAACCAGAAAATTGCAACACTAAGTTGCTATGTGGCTTTAAGAAAATTAGAGCCTCTGACTCAGTTTACTCATTGTAATAAATGTGCAAACAACACTTAATCCTTCTCTGAGGATTATCTTCTTGGAGCTGACTTTATCAATAACACATTGCGAGCCCACAAAACACGTACAACTTCTCTAACAAGGAAGACTTTGAAAAACAAAAAACTCTGAGAGGAGAGAAGCTGCAGAAAATAGTGGTACTAATAAATCTACAGCAAAGCAAGGCCATTTTATTTCTGTATGAGACTGTCACTACCCAGAAGAGCCTAAAGACATTCTAGAAACATCTTTCAAATGAATAATGCAATTCTCTAGTCTCAATTTACAGTAAGAGTTCTTACTGGAAAAATGGAATTGCTGTCAAGCATCACTAAAATTAATTTATCTGTGAGTTGGGAAACACTCCTTGAGTCACACTGCCTGGAAATAACTATTGTTACAAAGGAGAATATTGTGTATTTGCTTCAAGACTAAAGAGCCTTTTAATGAAGTCTGAGGCAGAAACAGAGGTGCAGACTTGTTTCAAGGACAGGCAAGAAGATAGGACTGTCTCAGCAATTCACAGAAAGAGGATGAAGGTCCCTCTGTGTGCAATATTTTACTTCTAGAGCTTTTTTAGGATACAATAAATTTTTGCCTGGTCTGATAGGAAGGCATCAGATCCAAAACACTTTTACATATTTTCTCTCATTTTCTGTAGGAGTGGAAAGGTTTAGGCATTGAAACAGGAAATTTCTGCAACTTATTAGAAGACATATATGTTCAGAGTCCAGCTGTCCTTTTAAAGCTGAAGTACCTCAGCTGGTCTTGACTTTATCTGGGCTGCTCCAGCTCTGTATTTCAGTGAATGAGAACAGAATATTCACCACACATAGAAAGATTCGGTTCTTTGTTTGAAATGACCCATACTGGGCATTACTGTATCTACAAGCTGTTCCTCAGCACTGCTGTGCCAAATTCCAGCTTTTACAAGGATCCAATACTGGGAACATTGTATCATGATCAATAAAACACCCAATAACAAGTAGCAAAAACTAATAAGAACCTCAGCAGGAAGAACACGGGATAATACAGTTTAAAAAACCCACTCATTTGCCTTGATACTGTTTCAACCACTGCAATAATTTTTTCAATTAATTTTCAAGAATCAGTATTGTCTGTGTAGCCCAAGAGTTTCATTCACACTCACGTGGCAGAGGATTGAACTCTCTCCATCCCAACGTGATCCCTGTCCCGTTTGTAACAGATGAGGGGGGGCAGCACAGAGCTCACCACAGGCAGAAGGTGAAACCTCCTGGTGTATAAAACCATCCCTGCTGACTGCAGGAGGAACACGACCCAGGCAGTGAGGGAGACACCTGCAGACAGGCAGGAATCTACCCAACCTCACTGCTTTGTGAAGAGGGAGACCTCTTTCCAGCTAATTACAGTCCTGTTCGATGACTACAGAGTTTCACAGCATGCTGGAAAAATGAGCTCTACAACAGAAATACCAGAGTTTATTCGACTTGTTAACAACATACAATGTGTTCATAATAAATTTTAGCTAGATGGTATATGTGGAGAACAGATGGTAGTGTTCATGTGTTTAGTAAAAATACTAAATGAAGACAAATATAGTTGATAGAGACTTTAAATTAAGAACCAGAAAATTTTCATAAACAACTTAATTATCAAGGTCTAAATACAGCTAAAGCTTTTAGGGAAAACAGACAAAATTACATCTACAAAGACACTGTATTGCACACTCTGTCCTTTACACTCCTAATTGTGGGAGTAATGCATCCACATCCAACTCTCAGTCTCACAAACATTAAAACACTTGTCTTATGGGTTTCCTGGTCAGAAGTTAATAAAAAAACCATTACATTAAGGGAAAAGACTCAGTAAATCTTCCACTTCATGATAGGCTGGAAGGAAATCCACAGAAAGATAACTGAGAAGAACACTGTGTTCCATGAGTATATCCAGGAATGCTATTCCAACCTACAAGTATCTGCCAGCTTTAACATTTCAACCTCCTAATCCTGGGAAATGAAGAATAAATGGACACTTGCAGCCACTTTGTTGAGCTGTGCTCTGCTCCCACAGAGCGTGGCAGGGATTCTATCAGTTTTCTGAATTATTCTGATCTAGGCTGATGCACACACTTGAGTATTGCTACATCTGGATGTGCCAGTGGGACCTGCCCTTGAACTCAGACCTGCAAGGTCCAACAGCACAGGGAGTGGCTAAATGTGGTGTGTAACAGAGATTTCCTGATGCTTCGTATTAAAACTGAGATGGGATGGGACAAGAGGAGAGGAGGAAAAATCCAGAAGCAATAGAAGACACAGACACTCAGCACAGAAAGAGAAATCAATTTTAACTTTTGAATGCAGCTTTTTCCTTTGAGTTTTACTTCTTTCATGCTTAGTAAAGTGAGAACTTTGATCAAAGGTTTTCCTGAAGCTGTGCCATGCAGCTATCCAATAAGGTATAAAGTGATGCTAATTTTTACCTAATAGCACTTTTTACCAGTGACTTCTTTCACCACCTGAAACCTTTATCCATCTGCCAAAAAAAGTCAAAATTGGAGGGTAAATTTAAATTTTCCAGGGCAGGAAGGGAATGAGATGTCTCATGAACAAAATTTTTTCACATAAACTTCAATTCCACTAGAAAATTAAGCTGAGAAAAAAGAATGAGGCATTCAGCAGTTTTCCCTGTAATAAACACATTTAGCAGCCATAAATACAAAGAAGAAACAAGAAGAATTTTGCACAACTGACCAAGGAAACACGATACCATAAATTCAGCCTCACAGCCAACATGCTAAAAGTTACAAGTCTGGTAGGAAAAATACTCTCAAGTTCTATTCATGGTTGTGTATTTCAGAGCCTTCCAAGGCAGGGAAACCCAATATTTGCTATAATGGGATCATAAAAAGAAGTTTTACATGTACTGCACGTCTTACAGCAGTTATGGAAGCTAGCAGGGCATCTGGTGCCAACTGCAGCATGATGGACTTGATGGAGCCCTGCAAACACAGCTTTAGGAAGGGAATGCTATCAGATAATTAGAGATGCTGTAATCTGTGTGAAGAATGGAACTAACTTCAAAATATAAAATTAACCTGGAATTCTTTTATAGGAAGGGCTAAACAGGACAGCATTGGGAAGGAGTGTTATTTTACCAGTGAGGCCATTTGAAACTGATTTCCTGATACTGAGAACATGCAGACAGCTGACACCCTGCTATCCACACACAGCAGTGTGAAGCTCTTCAGCAGACCCAGCTGAAACTGTTTTCCTTGTTTATGCTCTTTCTGGCCAGGGACATAATGGCTAAGCCTCAATCTGGAAAAGATGTATCTGATGCTCATTGGCAAGGTCAAACAACTAGAAGAGCTGGCAGGGCGTATGTTACATCCATCTGCTCAGGCATATATACAAATTATTTGGCAAGGCACGGATAATATCACAGCAAGTTTGGATCAGACTTTGCTGAATTTTTGGCTTTCAGATTGCCAGGTGGAAGTTGAGAGATTTTGATCATCTGTTGTTCACAAAAATCTTGTGACTCCTCCTTCTGAACACAGACCTTGCTACAGACATCCACATCTTGGGGACAAATCCCCACTCACACTGGGGATGAATTAATTCTTTCTCTTCAGTCACCCCTTCCAATGGGGTAATAAAAATGTGCCTTCTGAGGACTGCTGTTTAGAAGCCACTTAATTTAATATGAAAAATCAATTTATTTCATCCACCTCTAGTTTGGAATAAAAGTTTTTTAATATAAATCCAAATTTACCTAGCACAATCGAATTATTTTTTCAGTTCAGCATCTCTGTTTATACAGCTGTACTTACACTGACACATCCATACTACAAGAGTTGCCTGCTGCTCATAAACATGAGAAATATTATTTGTTAAATGGCACAGAAGGCAGGTTGTGTAGAGACCCTGATATTGTTCTTGTGCTGCCCCTCCCACCACTCAGCTGTTTCAGCTCCCTCTGCAAACCTTCTCAGTGTTCCTACCAGAAGTAAAAAGTACAGACAATATTTAAACCCCACCATCTTCAGCACTGTATGGTTACCTCCTATGCCAGTCTAGCTTCATCTGACATCTGATTAAACAATAATTGGCCATGGCAGCAGCACTTCTTAGTGACTTCCTTGTCCTTGTTAATAAATCACAATTGTCAATTTATAGCAAATTAGGCAAACTCTGCTCTCTTAAGCCTCATTTCATTTAAATCAGAAAGATTTATGACCCTCCAGGGTATAATACACCTTCCATTACCTCTCCAGCTAGTAATCAAGAATATGCCTGTCAAAGTCAAAGTGCAAGGATTCATCATATTATTTTTTAAAAACTCTGGTTCTTCTCCTATGAGTATGGAATTTAATTCTCTGTGGACATTTGAGGTTTATTTTGTAATTATATTAATTACCATGCAAATCCTGATTGCCCTTCTAAACCTCTCCTTACATAAGCACTTTGGGTTTCAATGGTCTTTTGGGCTTTTAATCAATGACAGGAGATATGTCATTAATCCATCACGAGCCAATTCACACAGCACATGTCTGAAATGAGTCCAGAGATGCCAAGCTGGATGGGACAGGTGCTCTAGAGCTTCCAAGGTTACAACTGACTGATCCAGACCATTGTGTGAACATTTTGGGAGATGCAGAAGAAAATTAAGGACACTGAAAATAGTTAATTTTGCTGAGGGTTGACTCTATACATAAAATACAACCCAATATATTTGATGTAAATCCAACACTGAACGTTTCCTGTGTAGTCTCTAACTCAACCAGTGTTCATGAATGAGAACAGTGTTTTTAGTACCTTCAAAATACTTAAGTGCCTATTTATTTTAAAGTACATTTTGCAGTGACAATAAAACTTTCCCTTTCAGGCTATCCAAAGTCAGTGCCTCTTTTTCAATGTGAACTCTGTAGAGAAAGTTATAAAGACTGGACATTTGTATAGATAACAAAAATACTATCAATATAATTTAAGAAGTAAATATAAAATATAATGTTGTATTTTAAATTAACTATGCCTAATACTTAAGCTACTGAAGAGCCTGCCTGGAGAGGAGGCACACATTACAAACAGAAACCAAATGAAGCCTAACATGAGGCAGAGTTTATGTGATTAAAAAATCTCTCCAAAAAGCTCACTGGGTTTCTGAAATAAATAGAGCTAAAGATGCTGGAAGAGTCTCAGTCCCTTGGAAGAGCCTTCTGCTGGCACATCCCTGTTTGTTAAGGATGCAGGCATTTGGTTTGCAACAGATCTCTGCTGATGAAAGGTCTCACACTGAAATACATATTACTTTAGCAGAAATGTCAGTGTCATCTGTTTTGCTTGTGTAAGATCTGCAGAGCTTCCCCTGCAAGGTTTCCCAGCCCAGAGACACCAGCAATCCCTTTTGAAATCAATCTGATAGTGAGCTGAACTGGCAGGTAACCCAGGCAGGCAGCACTGATTTCAGAATCAAACGTGCACATGAATTTTCCAGACTCCTAAACAAGTGAAACATGCCCTCTGTGTGAGGCAAGAACACAGCATTTACCTCAGAGGCTCTCAGCAGTATAAGGAGAGGACCCCAAGCACCATGGGGGTCAGAGATCTTTGGGACAACCTCACCTACAGTGTGAGTGCACTGATCCTACACACTAATCTCATCCCAACTGAATTCCCAAACGGGTCTGACATTAGATCATTTCTATTTACATGAGTGCCTTTACTCTTCTTTTCATCTTAGCCTGCTTCATATAGCAACTTCATCAATTCCATCATCTCCAAAGGAAAGGAGAAAACAAGGCAATCAACTCCCAGGACCATCTCTGTTCATGTTCTTGAACAACAAAAGAAACCCAAACCCAAAAGCCATTTCATTGAGCACACTCAGTGCCAAGAAAGCCTCAAGGATAACAGATGACAGAAAATCACAAGGAAATTTAGAATAAGGATTTTCAGCTGTGGCCAACTACATCTACTGGTTCAATCATGCAGAAATGGTGGGATGCAGAAAATTAAGACCTGGTTAAACAGAACTTGATTAAGCAGTTATAGGAACAAGCAATCACCTGAAAGGCAGAAAAATCACAGAGGAAGAAAAATTTTTATTAAGTGTAATAGGACCAGGCAAACATAAGAACAAGAGCCTGAAACTCAGACTAAATTCCAACAAAAACTTCTCCTTTACCCTGGGAAAAGAAAGATTGGAAGTCTGGTCACTCATTTAGAACTAGAGCAGGGAAACAGTAGTAAAAGCAAGTGAGGGGGAATAATCCATGCTGACAAGAGAATGAAAGTGCCAGGGCCCACCTGTGGTACAGCCCCCATCCCCTGAGCTGCTCAAACACGGTCAGTGCCTGGAGCTGCTCAGCATCTGTCTTTCTGTTGGCCTAAGAAAAATCAAAATACTTCCTCAGAGCTGGCTTTATTGTTACGAGCCCTCATTAGGGCCTGCCACCCTACAGGAGTGGGATTTTACAGGGCCTGTGGTGGGTGTGCTCCTGCCCCGACGCCTTCAGCCAGCAACTGGGGCAGTAATCACTCCCTAAGCCTTTCATTTTATGCTCTTCTACACGTAAATTTCCATTTTCTTTAGACCCACTACAACAGAAAGGGCAAAAAGCAAGTAACACAAGTCTGGCTGCTGCATGGTAAATTTTAACAAGTAAGCACGTGGAAGAAAATACAGTGATTTCTGCATTTTTTTCTGCCCTAGGAGCTTTATATGAAATTATAACCACCTACTGCTTACACTGGTGCTTGCCCTAAAAATCCACACATAAATACAGATCTACTCATTTTATGTGGCCACCCATTATCTCTCATCCCTAAAGGCTTTCTCTTTTTGTTTTACTATGAGTGGAAAATGCTTCGACATTCATTAATAAGCATTTTCCCCATGGTTAAAATGATCAAACAAAAATAAAACACCCCAGACCACATAAACACACACTCCAGGAGAATTTATTAGAATGAAAGCTCAAGGCAGAACCACCTCACACCAACAGCCTTTTGCTGCACTGATTTCTTCTACACGAAATCTTGGCCTTGAGCTGACATTCCAGTGCCTGTTCCCCCGACCCTGACACCAGGAGGGAAGAGAGGCCAGGGCAGAGCAACACGTGGAGGCAGAGAGGAGTTTGCTCTCCTGGCTTGTGTGGATGAGGGCAGGCTGCTCAGAGTCCCTTCCAGTTTCTTCTCCCTTTGCAACTGCAGCCTGGGGATTTATTTGTGCGCTGAAGGACACACATGGGGACCCACCTGTGTGCTAAGAGAGCCAAAGAAACAAAAGCACACAGCTACAACTGCACACAGGACCAGCATGACAAAGCAGGCAGGGACTGTCCCACAGCAGCAGCCAAACTCTGCACGGGGTTACATCCACTCACCCACGTCAGCATCACTGAGAAATTGCCCTTTGGAATAGTCTCTGCCTGGCCCCTGGGCTGGAGAGCTGCCCCAGGCAGCTGCAGGTGAGCAAACAGCAGCACACCCAGGCTGAGCTCTGTGCTGAACCCTCCCCAAGCTGCCCTTGTTGCAGGGCTCTCAGGGATTTGTGGAACGCTGCAGAACCGTGGCAAAGTGCAAACACACAAACTTCCCCTGCTCCAAGCACAGGCAAGGCCAGTGCACCCCAGGAGCCAGGGGTCCAGCCAGGGCAGCACTGACAAAACCTCCTGTCAGCCTGGTGCTCAGCAGCCACAGCTCCTGCTCAGCTGCACTGACCCCTCCAGTGCTGAACAGAATTTATATCAGTGCCCAACACGGGATGTGTGTGAATCCCCCATTTCCCAGACACATCCTGCTCTGAGACCCTCCACTTCTCAACTTGTTTCCAGGGACAAAAACCAGGCGTGGGGGGTGGGGAGGGTGAAGAGCCAAATTCCTAGCAGAACTTTGGAGCCAGCTTCCTCACTAAATATCATTCTGGCTTCACTAGAATGCCTCCCACCACAAGAGTCTGGCTGCAAAGAATGCTGTCTCTCCTAAGCCCAAGAGCTTTACCCAGGATTTTTCCAATTGTATCTGTCATTCTGGATGATTGGTGAAATTGCTTGAACCCTCAAGACACCGCAGGGCTGCAGGAAAAGTCAGGACACTGGCTGAACTCAACAGGGAGGTGAATAGATTTGGATAAAATTTAGAGCAACTCTACCACAGACATGCATCAGCATCTGGTGCCTGGAGTGTGGGATATGAGCTGTGCCAATTTTACCTATCTTCACTTTCCATTTCAGACAGCTTTCAGTGACAGCAGAACCCAGAGGTGACAAACATCTGCATTCCAGCAGCTCTGGCTCCTTTACCTGAGCAGAGAGGCTGTGGAGGTTCCCAGGCAGGCACTGAGCTTTCTATCTGGGTTGGCAATGTTCTTTCATTTCAGGCAAACCAAAAATGTATTTTAAACTCTTTCCCCAGTTCTACAAATAATTATATTTGAAAGAAAGAAAATTATTCTTTATTTGTTGCTACCTCAATCTTAAGAGAAAGTATAAAAGATAAAAATGAGCCAAAAAACTCCAAAAGGGCATTTTCAGAATAAAGCAATGACAAAACGCACAGTGTTGGTTTCACTCACCTTAGTTTTTGCTAGTTATTCAAGTGAATTTTCTTCCAATGGCTATATTGATTCCAAGTTTGATTAATCTCTTGAATTCCAACACCTCTGGACTCAATTTTGCAATATCAGTGGGAATACTTACAAGCCACACACTCTTCAGAATCAAAGAACTGGTGAGTTCCCACTATCTATTTCCCAGCCACAGCTGCACTCACACACACTGGCTCTTGCAGGCAGCCAGCAGCATTTCCAGCAGGAGAAAGCTCCATCTCTCCACTTACAATCAGACCTTGCATTCTAAACCACACATTTTATTTAAATAATCATTCAAAGGATGCCATGGAGAAAAAACCCCCAAAAAACAACAAAACAAACCACTAGAGAATGACACCTATGCCTGTGTTTAATATGAAAACAGGAGTTTTATAACATGGAGAGCCAGCTCCTGCCAGCACTGGTGGCACCCTGGAGCTCCTGCTCACGAGCCTGCCAGAGGTTGGAGGTGCCATATCCCACTCCTTGGGGCTTTCTCCCCAAAGGACAGCCCACAGCAGTACTGTTTCAACCATGGCTTATCTTCAACAAGCACATTCATCACCCATTTTAAGGAAAGAACAGCAGCAAAGATCATTATCAGCCCAGCCCTGCCCATTACTGAGTGAGCAATCTGTGTTTCTGTCCTCATCAAACACTCCTGGGGCCCTCTGGCCTCCAGCTCAGATGGTCCATGACCCAACTCACTTTTGAGTTTACCCAAACCATCAAGGGCAGCACTAAAATTGCTACAAGCCCCATAAAGTATACATCAAATAGCAAAATTGAATTGTGTGGGGCTAAAAGCCCCCAAAACATTCAATAGCAGAAACACCTCTGTGAGCACGAGAAGTAAGAGATGGGACCATCATCAGTGTGACAGCGAGAACCAGACCACGAGCTTTGGAGAATGCAGCTGAGTGGGAGAATGTCCTGAGCCATCAGGCACCACTCTGGTAACTCAGGTGACTTTCTGCTAGCTGCCCTGTTCTTGTCTGCAGGCTGGCATCAGCACAGGAACCCCAGACAGCTGCCTGTAATGCCTGTCCCTCGGCAGGGAACATTATGAAGCCGTCAGCTTAAATTTGGGAAAAGGGTGGGTTTTTCACTTTATTGATGCACTCTTCCACACAGGATTTTTTGGAAATCTACATCAAACAAGGAAAAACAAATGCTGAGAGGGCAGATTTAGGGCAATTTATCAAGGTCTGGGAAATAGCTTCCAGATGGATGGAGCTGTTTGGTGCTGGCTGGTGAGAAGGAAGCAAGGTATTGTTATTGAATTAGCATGAACCTCTGGTGGAGAACTGCGTGGTAGATAGAGTGCTCCTTTCATATGGTTTGCATTTGGACCTGTCATATTTCATTCTTATTCAAAAACCTGTGGTAAAGACACTCAGTTCTTTTTTTGCTTATTAAATTTCCACCAATTCTCCCTGAACTGTTACCCAGTATTTTTAAACCCTGCTCCAAGTGCCCTGCCTGGCCTGTTTGCTCTTTGCCACGCTTGGCTGGCAGCGTGGTGCTTCCAGGCTCACAGTGGTTTTGGGTTTTGCATTCACACACTGATGTCACCTGAGAAAGTCTGGGAGAGGGGCCAAAGCTGGATGCTCTGTGAGATGTTGAAACTGAGTCACACCAAAGGGAACTTTGGAGCCCAGTAAAATTAACTTCTCACAGCACAACAGTTAAAGAAGCACAGTGATGGGGAACAGTTTCTTGCTTCTCAGGTAGTTCATCTGGAGTCATACCTTGAAACCAAAAGGGCAAGTGCACTGGTAAAGCTCCACGGGGTCACTGCTGCAGGTCCCATTGTTCTTACAGGGGCTGGAGAGGCAGGGGTTACACTTGGACACAACACTCAGATCCACGGGCTCTGGAGAGGCAAACACAGAGCATGAGCAGAGAACTGGACTGCAAAGTTAACACCTCCCATGCACACACAAACGTTTTCCCCCAAGCACTGGCACAAATGCACATGCTGCAGGTGCACTGCATGACACCATGGGACTCCCAGGGATCAGAGAGGCTTTAAGTACTTAAATCAAGTGCTAGGCAAGTCTCAGTGATGCTTATATTCTCCTGAAGATGCAAACATATGCTCTGAAAAAAGCATGTAGGGAACCTCAAGGGAGTGGGTTATATATATATATGGCTTTCAGCAATTTTTCCTTTTCTCAGTTCTGGAAATCCTGCAACAGCAACCCCAGGGAACTGTAACCTGACATTTCTATGGCTGATAACAAGAATGAAAGTGCAGACGCAACAACATAAATAAAAACCATGCACAAGACAGATTTAGTTAGAGGCTTATGGGAATATTTAGGTGCAAAGTGCTCTACCATCCTTAATTTTAACAGAGTTTGAAACTTATTTTCTTCCCTTTCTGCCCAGAAGAATGATCAACACTGAGCTATCTCAGCAAAGTGCAATAAAGCCAAATATGCAAAGATGTAAATGTATGCAGGTAAATACACATGGCCATGTTTAAACCATCTAATAAACCTCATACTTGTAGCAGAAATCTTCCACAGAAGTAGTGAAGTTTGTAGATGAGCAGGAAAACAAGCACAGGCTAAAACAACACTAATTACATTTGGGGTCCCCAAGTCAATCAATATTTTATGATTGAGATTTTACAGAAAGCTAATTTAGGCAGTTATATTCACAGTTAAAACATGGTGATTTTTTAAATGGCTGCATTTCAAATATTAATAAGTATTAACTCATTGGCTTTTATATGTAAAAAATAAAACCTAGCACTTTTAAGTGACTTAAATTATATCAAGCAGTAAAGACCTTAAAATAATTTTATTTCATTTTCAAGGAAATACATTTTAAAATAATTTAAAATCGGTCTTGTATTAATCAAAAGTGGGCACAGAGCTTCTGTTACTGCATGATAAATAGTAAGAGACAGTAAATTGTGAAATATCCTGAAAGTCAGGAAAAGAAGCTTAAATTTGATGTTCAAGAGAAGGTGGAGCTCCAGAGTTACCAGAGCTAGGATGAAAAACTCCCTTCCAGCCAGGGATTTGCTTTGAATTGTCCTGTGTGAGGTATAAACCTTCCCTGCTCACTTTGAACACTTGCAGAGCAGCAGCAGGGGTAAGAGGATGGCAGAAATGGGGACTGAGGGGTCTCAGGTGACAGCACCTGGGCTGTGTCCTGCTTCTGTAGTGACAGAGGTGCCACCAGGGACTGACTGGAGTGCACAGGCAGTAAGGAGGGAAAAATACACAGGAAGGAAAAATTCCAAAAAATTAAATAAAGGACTGCTGTCATCCCAGTCTGTCTTGGTGTCTGTGTCTAACTGCATGCTAGACATGATTTTACCTTGGAGTTAGGACAGCAAGAGGAAATATCACAGCTGAATTCCCAGCACTGACAGGGGCTGCAATGTGCCATAGCTGAGATACACTTGTCTTCATGGTAAAATATACAAAGAATAAACAAAGGTGGCTCCTCTGAGAGCTCATAAGACAAGGCAGCAGTGATGCTCTTTTAGATTTAGAGGTCAGTAAGCCAGAATTTGTTTTATTATTTATTTCGTAATACGTGTACATTTTCCATTTATTTCTATGGCATAGATCAAAGCTAATCAATGTAGGAGCTAATAAGAAGAGTGTTAGTTCCCAGCAGTTAAGTAGTTCATTACTTTGCCTTTGTGGATTTGATTTATAAATCCATATAGCAAAATGCCCTCAGCCCAGCACATTCCTTTCCTCTACTGCATAGCTGGGAGGGCAAGTTAATAAAAAGCAGAGCTGAGTTTGCATGACTTGCACATAACACACTTTTATTTCCTTGGCTCTGCTGAGACATAACCTCCTGCTCAGGCACAGGCTAAAAACATATTTTTAACAAGAATAAGTTAAACTGCTTCTACATTTTTTTTTTTTTGTTATGTAGAAGTTCCTGGAGGTCACAGAGGACATCTGAGCACAACCTTCACGCAGCAGCTCAAGGTGCCCAGCCCAGCAGGGGCCAACTCTTGGGGCTGGGACCCAGGGTTTGGGGGGTCAGGGCTCAGCACTCCCTGAGATGGGAACGGGGTGCAGTGATTCTGACAAATCATGCACTAGTTTTCAAAATATTTGAATTTTCATGAGAAAAGGTGAATTTTTCTAGGGCATGGAGCTTCTTGAACTTTACTGCCACTTGTCCAGACCATCAACAGTTTCTGCTTGTGCAAAGACCAACTCCAAATCAAGACATTTTTCTCCTTTTCTGTTCAGATAAAGCAAGCTAGGGAGACTTTTGGATATTAGAAAGAACACGTGCTTTCTAGTGGACCAATCTAATATTTACATAAGGAAGCGTACAACTGTATCTAATATCCTGGATCACAGATTTACTGATCTCTTGCCTAAGAATTGCTTGTTTAGTTCAGAGAGAAAATGAGCATAACTCCTGATATATCACAGGTTCAGAATGAAGAAGACATCCAGCTTCTGGTTTAATTTTCAGATCCTGTTTAATATACAAAATAAATTATTTCCTTTGGTTCACTTCATGGGAACAAGTGCATTATTTGGTATTTTTAGTACTTATATTTGTACTTCCCATTTGAGAGACTATTCTAAAGTCTGTGGTTTGATAATTATGGTCAGAGTTTTGATAGTTTTGAGACTGACATTTCAAAGTAATTAAAATTATAAGGTTACAGTTATTAAAGACATATTTGAAAGGACATAAAATTCAGCTCGGCCTTGGGAACCTGTGCTTTAAACTCACCCCAACACCATCATTTGTTTGTTCAGCAGTTTAATTCCAGCACCTATAAAATCACCCTGCCAGGCAGTGCTGTAAACGGGCATGGCACTCTGAGAGACATAAAAACAGGCTTTATGCCCTCATTTCCATTTCTAAGAGAGGCTACTGATCCATCTTTTCCACTACAAATATAGCTCCATCTTCAAGTCCTTGCTGGTAAGCTAAGCAAACCTCCAAAACTCTTTTCTTACAAGAACATACAGATGTATCTTAATCTCCACCACTCACTAATGAGCTACTTACTTCATCCACAAAAAAGTGGATTATCTGAGTGCTCTCTAAAGCAGTACACTCCTGTCACTGAGTACCCCAAAGAGCTGCACCTCAGCCCTCTCCTGAATGACTGCACACTGAATTCAGACATGACATGTTCTCCATAATCTGCAGTTTCTGAATTGCCACCGATAGGAACAATCTGCAGATGAAAAATGTACTTTTGGTAAATATTTACTTTCTAGAAGGATTCTCAGTTTCTTGGCTTTCAAGTAAATGTACATAATAACTACAGTGCTGTATGTTTTTATAATACCTCTTATTTTCCCAATTTTTTGGGGTAAGTCACAGGCCAAAACTAATTACTTCTTCCAGTAAATTCTACCAACACCCTATATGCTAAGGTGCCATTACACAGCCTGGTGTCAACCTCATGAACAGTCACTGCTGTGAGGATCCCTGCTTTTCCTGCCAGTGGAGCAGTTAACTGCACTTTGGGGAAGAAGACAAGAAAACACAACTTGCAGGGAAACAACCCCAACATTTGGGAACGTGAAGCAGTTAACTGCACTTTGGGGAAGAAGACAAGAAAACACAACTTGCAAGGAAACAACCCCAAGGTTTGGGAATGTGAAGCAGTTAACTGCACTTTGGGGAAGAACACAAGAAAACACAACTTGCAAGAAAACAACCCCAACATTTGGGAGCGTGAAGCAGTTAACTGCACTTTGGGGAAGAACACAAGAAAACACAACTTGCAGGGAAACAACCCCAAGGTTTGGGAAGTGACGTTTGGGGACACAAAGCCCAGCTCCCCCACAGCACACAAACCCCAGGGCAGGACAGGCCCGGGGGCGCAGCGGGCTCCTACCTTTGCACTGGAAGTGGTGTGAGGGCGTGGTGAGCAGCAGCCTGTCGGCCATGGCCTCGGGGCCGCGGCAGCGGGCGATCCCCGGCTCCTTGTAGCCCGCCTTCACCCACTCGGACAGCCAGCGCAGGCCGCAGTCGCAGTGCAGCGGGTTGGTGCCCAGAGCCCTCGAGGTGCACAACAATTAGCACGGGTTAGTTGGCAAAGGGAACAAACAGCTCTCAGCTCACCCAGCCGCAGTTCGTTCTACATTGCTGCGGGGATGCTTTGTTTCCCAACGCGGCAAAGATCTGATGAGCATTCAGGAAGGATTTTAGATTTATCTCCTGCAGTATTCCTGCTACTCTCCTTTCTCCCCATCATTAGTTAGGGAAATTGTATAAATACCTAAGAAGAAATCCCTTTTTCAAACAATTGTGCTTGAGCAATGTCACCAGCCATATTGCTTTCATCAAATTTATCACGTTGATTCCCTTAATTCTCTGTCCTTCCTGAGTGTTTTCTACCACTGAACTGTGTAATTTCGTTTGGATCTGATGACTCACATTACTGACTCCTCACCAGACAAAAGGCATATGCAGAAGATATCTCCATTTTCCAAACTGCAATCCAGTGTCTGCTAAGTTTATTTATGACTTTGAAAACACGTTTGCTGCTTGACCCATCATTTGAGTTAGGTCAAATAGTTGAAGAAGATGCATTTATATAGCGAAATTATAATTCTCAGAATTTTTCCTTTATTCATCGACATCTATCCAAAAGAAAACCAACTTTTTAACCTTAAATTTAGGTGCTACCTTGACTAATTTTCTCCTAAAGAAAGTGTCTTTTCAGGCAATCAGTCAATTACAAAGTTCACACTTCAGAAAAGTCAGTTTGAAGCCAACTACTAGTTACAAATGTGAAGAAATGCATCTTGAAAGTCTGTATTTGCTTTGCTCAAAGTCAACCTAAGACTTCAGCTGTACAACACCTGAATTGCCAAGAAAGGAAAATAAATAAAGAGTAGCACAAGGAAGAGATACTAAAGAATGATTCAAATTGGTTTTTAGACTTTAAAATTCCTGCATATACTATAAACTATTTTTAAGGTGGTACTGTAAACTCAAGCTTCTTTCAAATAAAAGCATATCAGGCAGGATATTAAGATAAAAACCTCAGTAAATTTGTTGATACATTTCTATTGGAGTGACTAATGAACCCACTGTGCCCTAGACAGATTCATAATGAGAGTTCATGGGTTCAAACCCTGTCTGGGGCTCATTCATCAAAATTAAATGTGTACTGCAGCTCAGCATTAAAAAATATCCATCCACTACTCCTGTAAATCCATTGCTTACAATGGAAAAAAAACTACTGGGTTGACTTTTTGACCCTGGAACTGTGATCAACTGGCTCACTTGTCCAAGGTCAAACAAAATGCAGCAGCAAAAGCTGAGAAATTTTTAGTGTTGAGAAACTGCCATATATAAAATGTGAGTGGGAGGACAAGGGAAAGCTTGTTACCATGTTAATTAATGTTTATAAACTACATTAGAAATAAAGCTGCTCTACAGTCACTAGAAATGATTACTAATAATATTGTTGACAACTACAGAAATGTATTCTTCCACACTTCTATTTGTGGTTTGTGCTTTGTTTGGGGGTTTTTGCCTTTTATTTTTTTGGTTTGGTTGGGCTATTTTTTTTTCTCATGTGTTTAGAATTTATTTCTAGGAACTAGAAATTTTCATTCATGAGTTCTAACATACTTTCTCAATTTCTTTGCCTATTACAGCAAAATATTTCCAGAAGGTAAAAATATCTTCTGCTGTAGGGAAATAGCACCAGCAGCATTTTCAAAGTGTTGGGCAGATATTTCTGTTGAGACATTTATTTTTTTTAGGGGCAACTCTGAATAAAGTCAATTAAAATAGCTCTATCCATGATAATGTTGGAAAAAAAGAGGAGGGGACAACTTGTTTTTACAGGCAGTTAATAAAAAATTGAGTAAAGAGAAGGGTTAGAAATCTGAGCTGTTTATGGGAAATATGTTGCAAATACCTGCTGTACTCAACATCATCCATTCCTGAGGGTTTGTGGAATCCCTGGAGTGCCATGGGGTCAGTCTGTGTGTGGGCAGTGCCTGGGACACTGCATCAGCAAATGGTGAGGACAGCAACTGCAGGAGCCCAACTGGGAAGGTCCCAGTTCCATCCCAGCAGATTCTGGGCTCTTTTTAAGTCATGTTATACACGACCCTACAGTACTGCTGCAGCATTCCTATCACTGCCCTGGGCTAAAAATGTCAGTAGAGTCATGGCTTAAATAGACAATTATGTGATTCAACTAAATAAAGTCATAAATAGTACACAAAAGCAGTGTACAGCACATACAAACCTACCTCTAAATTCAGTGAGCTAAAGCTACATGGTTTGTTATGATATTTGCATTACAGTGAGATGATGTTCATGACATAAAGGAAATGGAGAAAGTGATTGGATCATCTAGGTTTCACTTTTGTTCTTCCAATTACAGACCAATTCAAAACTATTGTAAAAGGCTCTGACTAAAATCAATAGTTTTGTCTATGCTACACAAGTATCTCTGCAATTCTAAAAGCCAGTCTGATGCCCTCCTTGGCCTGCCACGGGAGGCTTGGGCTGACCATCCTCCCCACACCTTGGTACTCAGCTCTCCCCTGCCACATCACCAATCCCACCCCCAGCCACACACCCTGCACAGTTAAGACAAATTTTTGTTCTCCCATGCCTTAAGAGTTTGATGGGTACCAAGTCCTTGTATGATTGTCCAATTGACTCCAAGTGCATGCTTTCTCCTTGAAGATCTATATATCAGGAGGGGCCCAAAATGCATTTATTTTCAATTTTCTATGACACTGTTATGAGTAAGCACAGCTTTTTCAGGCATGTGAAGAAAAAATTCATCGTGGTTGCTAAAAGTTTCAGGACCCTCTTTAAGAAACTGGAGAGCACAATTGCACTGTAAAATTCAACTGCTCAACTGTGTAAATTACACCCCAGACAGGTCTTATTTATTTTATGGATCCTATTTATTACTTTTCATTTGGGCTTTGTGTATTTTACATTTCTGGCAGCACATATACCTAAACAGAAAGACTGCAGAGATTGTATTGGGCCAAAGGGGGTTTATCACTCCCTAAGGTGAATGGTTTATCCAGGAAAATTGGATCTCCACTTCATTTAATGTAAGCCCTGAGGGAAATCCAAACAAATGGGACACGATATGTTTATTCCTTGAGTTCTGAAAATACCCCCAGCAGCCAGATTCCCAGTCTGGAAGGTGTCACTGCACTTCCAAAAGCAAGTACAGGGCTTCAGCTCAGTCAGACTTCAATCCCAAACATACAAAGTGACTTGACTAAAATGGAAACAGGGAAAACAAATGTGCAAAACCAATGATAGGTGTAAGCTGGAAACAGAGATTATCTCTCTGCTCACATTGCCCAAGTTGCTCTCATGATTTCTGTCCCTACCAATCTGAGATATTTTTATTTTTTACTGTCCATAGAGGAGCAGAGACAGAAAGCTGCCACAGATGTATCTGCTATTCAGGAACTACTGTTAAATGCACACATATCTGCTTGTGTGTACACCAGCATCAGGGCAGAAAACATCTGTATCAGCCTGTGAAATCCCTCACTCCACAGAGGGATCAACACATGCCCAGACCTCTGATTAACTGAGGACAGTAATCAAGAAACCTGCTGCACAAAACTGCTTTTCCTACATCAATTAGCTAATAGTGTGAAGTATCGCACACTATCTCAGTGAAAAAGTATTTTCTGGTCACTCAAGTTTAGTTTGGAGCCATTGCTGCTCTTTGTCTGTTCTTTCATCAACTAAACTGCATTTGAAAGTCTCCTGGCCCTCTACCAGTATGACAATAATTTCCCCAAAAAGCTGAAATGCCTAATAATTTTTGCCAACTATGGGATGAAGCATTAATGCTGTGAAATGACCAATTTCCCTGTGATTAAATATGTATGTCTGAAGTAGTGATTCATCAACAAGACCATATACTGACAACATTCCAGTATGCAAAACATATGACACTTATTAAGCAAAGAATTCACATTTGCTTAATATTTGCTCTTTGTGGGAGGTTTCCTGTCTCACTCTCAAACCATAATATGCTCTGCATTTCACATTGACAATGCTAAAAGAAAACCTTAAACACAAAGTCCACAGCAGAGAGAACTATCACACTTGCTCATTTGGTTTTCCTTAACAAAATATTTGTATAACTAATAACAACAGGTCCTAGCAATTTTTATTTCCTTTGAACAGATACACTATGACTATCCAGAGCATATTATGAAAAGTGAGCAGGAAAAACAAAAAAGCTATACAATCCTATCAATATGTGCTATTTTACAAATCTAAACCCCATCAATCAAAGAGATGAAGCCAGGCAGAAGTACTTACAGATGGGACAGGGACACCAGGTCATTGAAAGAGCCCTCAGGAACACTGGAAATATCATTGCCATGGAGCGTCCTATAAGGGGAGAAGCAGGAAGATATCAGTCCACAGTATTCTGTCTGCTCCCTGCAACTAAAGGAGTCAACACTCAAAAAGGGTATTTCATTTTGATTCTTTGAGAGTTTCTGTGAGTTGCTCAACTCATGAACTTCCAAGCTTTACCACCTCTGCCTCCAGGTGTTGGCATTTAAAGCAATGATGCAATCAGAACTGTTGGTGAGTGCTGCTGCAAATTAAAAAGGTGACATCCTATTTATGCTATTACAAGTGTATTGATGACAGTAGACCCTCACATCCAGATCTGTGTTCTTACAGAATCCCATTAGCCAGAAGAACAGAGAAGGGGAAGTAAGAATTGTGAAAGTTAAATTAAGTATTAACTTCAGAGAGATCCTAGGAGAGAGAGCAAGGGTAGCAGAAGGGAATACAGGTGACTTCACCCCTGATAAGTAACAGCTGTGTTAATTACCCAGTACAGCCTCACCCCTGATGAGTCACAGCTGTATCCAATAAGGGTGAGTGAGAGAAAAGGGGGTGAGCTGATAAAGGGAGGATCACCATGGAGGAGGAACCTTGAGGAGCATGAAAGAGAGAATCACTGCTGTGAGGTCAGCCTGGGGCTGCAGTCAGAGCCTGTTGTTGGAACCTGCAGCCACAGTCTGGCTGGGTAAAAGCTGCAGTCAGAGTCTGTTGTTGGAACCTGCAGCCACAGTCTGGCTGGGTAAAAGCTGCAGTCAGAGTTCAGCAGGGCAGAACCAGCAGTCAGAGGCTGCAAGGGAAACCCAAAGCAGGAGCTTCCTGCAGCCAGAGTCAGTGAACAGCTGGAGTTCAGGTGACTAAGCTGTGAAGAGGAATAAACCAGGACCCCTTTTATGCTGTGTTCAACATGAAGTCTGTGTCTTGGCTTGTTTTTACTCTCTAATAAGAGGGCTGCTGCAACAACTCAGGGTAAATACTGCCACACTTTCCTATTCTTACAGTAGAAAATACCTCTCTGTGCTACCAAAGCACCTGAAATCAGTTGCTCTAGGACATTATTCACCCTATGCAAAGAAGCTATGCTTTTTTAGCAGCATTTTCAGGACCCCTGACAGGAGTGAAAGGGTTCTCCACTGTTGCCAGGACAATGTAAGCACCCACTTTACCTCTTTTCTGGGAAATGCATTTGTGCATGGGTTACATAGGGAAGCATAAATGGGAATTACTGTCAGTGCTCCAGACATGGCAGAGGAGGGTGGAAAACAGAAAGCTGCTGTGTGTTTTGGAGCAGCTCTTGCCCTTGGGTCATTTATTTTCTAGTTTACCTGGTCACTTGCTGACACAGCAATCACAATTTTTATTTCTGTGAGTGTACATATTGTTGAAACACCGGGTTTAAAACAATCCAAATCTCAACCCATGGAAACAGATAGCCTCAAATGAAAAAAACAAAAAAACCCAAAAAATAAGCATCTGTTTTTTGCAACCTTTCTTCCCTAACACCTCTTTCAGCTGCACCAGGGTATACATGATGCCCTTCCAACATCCTGATTCTGAAATTTTCCTTTAAGCCTTCCTTGGTTTTGACTATTAATAATAACTTGGCATATATAAGGGCGTATCTCCAAGAAATTAACCTGAACAGGAAGGATATGAGCTCCCACACAGTAACTCCAGATAAAAGACACTCATAATTCTGTACAGAGTGACCAACTGAGTGAGACAAACCCCACAGCTATTAAGCATGGAGTGTTTTGTTGTGTGAGTAGGCCTAGACAACCACTTGTCATCAAAAGAGTCAATGAAATGAGCACATTTAGATGAGCAGCTGCTCATAATCAGCTTATTGCTGATATTTTAACCTGCAAGGCTATTCTCTGTAAACAGACAACTTATATTAATCTTTGAGTTGTATCAGTCACATTTACCCTGTGAAGGACTACATTTTCTTTTCTAGGTATATTGGAAACATCCAAGAGAAGCTGAAGAATGACATAGCCATTTATCTGTAAAAAGTTAAACCCATCAAATAAAAACCTTAGAAGGATTTGCTTTATTATTTGTCCCAAACACTGAGGTGTTTCATGGATTCAAGTGTCTGCATTTTAATAAAAAAATCATGTCAGCAACGTCATCTCTTCTGCAACTAAAATGAAGTGACAAATGCTAAAACTCCTTTAAAACTCACAATAATAAATAGTGGCAAGAGAATTCAACAGTGCAACAAAATCTTTCCTCTTGGATCAACATCAGGAACACATTTTTATAGCAAAACTCCTTATAAGCAAATGGTCAAATAAAATTTTTAACATTAGGACAGTTAAAGCACACACACTGATGTGTGTATTCTCCCTCAAAAGCACAACTCCTAGGGATCCTCTTGTCTGAACTCCAGTAAACAGCAGGGGTCTGGATTTAAGGTGATGTGGATCTCCTCTGGAGGACAGAGTAACAGAATACTCAAGAATTCCTGAAATCAAAACTTCCTTCTACACAGAATCTCACTAACTTATTCCTTTGTCTGCAGGGAAGGAAATTAATTCAACATATCCTTTTGGGCTGGGGTTTTCTGGTTGTTTTTCTTTTACAAACCCTTCCCACGTCCTGCCTGCCAGCCCATTGCCCACAGCACTGGGTTACTGCAGACACAAGGGGGATGTGTTTTTCTGAAGACAGAAACGTGGCTGAAGGTTGAGCTCACAGAGCCACATCCCATCAGGGGCAAACAACTACAGGGAACCCTGGAGGATGCCAGGGTTCCCTGTAGGTACATGGGAATCATGCATATCAGTGTTTGTCTGAGCTTTGAACTGCAGGAAATATCCATCAGTTTTCAGTAACACTGGGGTATCTGTTAATGGAATATTCAGTAGGTCATTTTATCCCTTTTCCCCCTAACGAAAACATGGACAATTATTTAGTGACCTTAGAAAGTATTTTGATTTTTGGACTGTGCCTCTTAAATAAAAGTCCCAGATAAAAATATGTGATTACACAATAATCTTTAAAATAATCTGTTCAGGTCATCCAGAGAGTTCTAATATTTATAATTTGTCTCAATCTCAGCTTCCTTAATCTGTTTATATTTAGTTTCTAAGAAGACTAGCTTTGGACAAATTAACTGAAAAACAAATCCACAACTTTTTACTGTAATAGCTTTGGCTCAAAAACCTACTGATATCAACATCTACTTAGTAAAAAAATTCTCCAGACTTTACTTCATATGCTCCTCAGCACCCTTTGGCTGCTGTTATGGATAAACCATGTGAAGGCTGAGATTAAAGACCTGATTGTGTAAACATTGATAGATATTAAGGCTTAAACATGAACATGTTGACTCTGCAGTTTTCTCACTTGGGCTTGTGCTGAAAAATCTAAGAAAGGGAGTTCAGAATGAAATATCCTCAAAGACCAAGTGCATCATACAGCCATGATTATTCTGATTTTCAAAGCACTTATTTACTGTATTTACTATAGAGGGAAAAAAACCCCAGAAAATGTAAGGAATTTGGAAGACCTTCATGAGAAGGGTCTGCTGCCTTCAAAGGCATGCACAGCCAAAGGTAATGAGATCCCTATATTCTTTTTATTAAAAAAAAAAAAAAGTGGAAATTGTTTTGCTGATGTTTTCTCTTTTAAGTTCCCCTGAGAGCATGGATAATAAAAAACTGACAATAACAGATTTCATATTGTCTCTTGGAAACCGTTTTCTCTTTGGAGAATTGATTTTTAGTAGCAACAGTGATGACACGTGGCAAAAGTTGTAGCTGATACCAGAGTTTTTGGGCCATAATAAATCAAATCAATCTGGAGGTTTCCAAATGCAGGGAGCAGAGGCAGAGATTCCCATTTAGGCTTCATTTCACTGCTCTGTGCAAGGCAGTGGGGGGGTTTCTCCCTTGAACGAGGAAGATACTTTTTGATTAGCAGACCATTTTAAAAAGCCAAAAAACAACAGTTGTCATTAAAATACTGCCCTCTGTTTCTGTCCATATGTGGCCTGCAAGAACAGAAGTGAAAAGACAAGTTGTAGCTATTGGTAAAAGGGAGGTACAGTTTATCTACACTGTAATTCAGGGTAGAGAGCCCCACACAAGCTTTAATCAAGCTAGCTTGCATATCAGAAGCAGGCCAGAAGACAGCTCCATATGGAATAATTTATTTGGCCATGAAACAGAACATATTAATCTGTGGCTGAATTTCAGGACTCATGTAACAGCTCAAATGTGACCATCCTGGTGAGCTAGAAATCAGGATCCCACGCCAAACTTAAAACAACAAATCCAAATCACGTATCTTTCTTGTTTTTACTAATGAAAAGTGGGAATCCAAAGCTGTCTTGTAATTTGGGAGGTTGAAACTGAGATATCTGTTTTACCACTGAAACCACAGTGAAAGGTCTCAGCCAAGCAGCTCTGCCTTATTGCTTCCACAGTCCCAGTACTGCTCATGTTGACACTTTGATTCCACATTTATGGAGCCAGTTCACAGCAACCATTGCTCTTTCAATTAACACAAACTTCTGCATCTCCACATCATCTAATTTGTTTTTTTTTTAATGGAAAATATCAATGTGAAGTTTCAAAGCACTCAGGACAATTTACAGCTCCTCTGTCCTGAGCTTTGAGCGTTCAGAGCTCTGTCTTCTTCAGCACACTGAACAAACTCACACAGACAAGCTGTTTGATTTATCCCCTTTGGCTACTGTGCAAGTCATGGTGACCCACTCATGTTTCTGGGCTGTGGCAAGGTGCCTTCTCCACCTTCTGACAGCTGCACGTGGGGCCAGGTGTCCACAAAACCAACCCAGGCTGTGTTTCTGATAGTGAGAGGCAGTGAATTTGAGACAGAAGCAGGAGCCAGTGCTGTAGATGCCTGAGGAAAGCTGGGAGGAGGCTCTTGCCATGAGCACCAGGCCCACAGCCCCCACCCTGAGAGAATATAAAGATGAATTTCACAAGAGATTGTAAACAAACAGTTTAATCCAGAAAGCTGCTGAAAGCAGCTACACTGGAAAGAAAGGAAGAGTGCAGAAAAGGACCTCCCAAGAAATAAACCACACATGGATGTCTCTCAGCACTCAATATGAGGTGTAATTTTATTCACAATTTAAGGACATTTGAGACAGGCATCTCAGCATTACTGGTGCCCAGCCACTGGCCTGATTTATTCACTGGTTTAGTGTGGGGGCTTCTGACTTCCCTTCAGATCACATTCTAGCTTGCCTGCATAAATCTGAACCAATAGAAAATATTCTGAAAATGCACAAGTTTTCCACAAGGACACTCTTGCTGAAGCATCCAGTGGAAACTCACACTCCATGACCAAGTGTATACAGACTAAGAGAAAAGTCCTTCCCTGTGGATTACCCAAACATTGCTCAGGCAGAAGAGACAGACTGCATGAAGTCTTTTGGAGACCTGCTTTCATCACAGTTCCTGTTCCCCAGCTTTCAGAGGAAAGCCACTCCTCCTGCAAATATTTACCCTTTAGCACTCACCTGCTCTGGCCTCTACCGGCCAAATGGCACCAGAGTACAAATGCATGATGCTGATGATGTGAAAATTCATGACCCCCTGCCCATGGACCCTCCCTGCCCCCAGCTGCAGCCCCATGAAGCTGCCCTGCAGGAGTTGCACTCACAGCACTCGCAGAGACCGCAGCCCGTGGAAGGCGTGGACGGGGATGCAGCGCAGCCGGTTGTAACTCAGGATGCTGCAGGAGGGGAGAGCACAGTCACAACTCTGTCTTGTTGCCTTTGCTTATTTCACTGCTAATTCAACCACAGACAAGCATGGAAAGCCACACACTTAGCTAACAGGAGATACACTAATTGCACAACAGCTTAGATGGTGTTGGAAAAGCAATTAATGCTGTTATCAAAACTTTGGGCTACTTACAGCGTTGATAACTGAGTCATGTTGCTGAAGGTGTGATTGCCCAACACACTGATGCTGTTGTTACTCAAATCACTGAAGAAACACATAGAGAAAACATCATTTACATGTATGAAATAAGAAAAATGCCTTTTTGAAAAGATTGCAAAACACCTGCAGAGCCAAATGCTTGAAGCAATTGAAAAGTCAACTGTATTGCTGACCAACTGTATTTTCTGACCAACTTTGAATGAGCTCTGAAGGAAAAGCACATCAGACTCCCCTAAAAAGCCTCAGACTCAAAAATATTAAGGCATATTTCCAGCATATAGCATTCAATTAAAAGAACAAAAGAATAAATGATACAAGCACTGCTGAATATTTACTGTTCCAACTTGCTTTGCAATATATTCCAGGCACCCCATTTCCATATGCTCTTCATACTCTCAGCTACTAGAACAAAATTTCATTTTTCATTTTAAAAAGTCTTTCAGGCTCAAGCAGAACTTTTTGTTCTGTTATTGATCTCCCTTGAAAACCAAAATTAGAAATGTTTCCAAATAAAAAAACACTCTTAAAAAAAAGGATTCCAGTTTTTCCTCCATGTTGTTTTTTTCTGAGGTTGCCCAGCCCATTGGACTGGAGTATCTGCACAGCTGATTCCAACAGCACTGGAAAATTCCTGATAAATAGTTCAGGCAGGAAATTTCACTCCTGTGTATTTCAGGGAGCAATTTACAGAACAAAGTCTAGCTGTGTCTCTATCTGCATGACTGTTCACAGCAGAAACAGCTATGCAAATTGTCAATGCCTTAGCATTATAAATACTGCCTCATCTAGCACAAATTAATGTGTCTCCTCTGCTAATGACCTTTACAGATAAATCTGCCAAGTGAAACTGCAGCAGCCTGAGGGAGAGTTTCATCCTCTCGGGGTCCTGCAGAGCAAGGGGCTCCTCAGGCACCTCACTCCTTATGAACATTTACTGGCAGCAGTGTCCACTGTGAAATTCTTTCCAAATTCAAATTACAGAAGGTTTTGGGGGTTTGGTGTTGGTCCCACCCCCCACACCCCAAATATTAATTATTTCTGTTCCACCAACAGCACAGTGCAGAGAGAGTCATGCAGTTTTCCTGACATTGAAACCACGTGTTTCTTACATCAGTGTCAGGTGTCTGAAGGCAGAGAGCCCCTTTGGCACAGCAGGCAGGTGGTTTCCTTCCAAGTATCTGAAAAAAGTCAGATTTGACAATTACACAAACACATTAACAAGAACTCAAGTCACTCAATCTGCACCATGAATGAGGACAGTATAGTCAGTCACTAATGAAATTATCTGATTCATTGCTTTGAAACTCCAACAGCTTTTACTTTATAAATTAATTACCCCACATGCAAAGCACAACGGCAGCTTATTGATTTACTTCATTTATTTTAAAATCTGGAAGTGCATAAAGGATCTCTGGCCTACAGCAAACAGAAATGACCATTTGGTTTTTCTGTGACAGCAGCTGAAGAAGGGGAGAAAAATTGCATGCCTTGTGCCCTGACCTTCGAGTTACCTTTCCCAAATCCCTCCAACAGTGCTGACTGCTCCCTGACCCTGTGAGGGAGGTTTGTCTTGTGTTCCTTGTGCAGCCAGAATGGGAACAGGAGCTGCACTCCCAGATCTCTGTGCTGTAAAAGGTCCCACTTAGTCCAGCATCAACACACACATTCACAAGTTTGATGGCACATCCACCACAGCAATACACCCTCCTTGCCTCTCCTTTTCACAGCATGATGGGACAGGAGGAAAGCTCAGTGTAAATTAAAGACCAAGCTGGCTTGGAACAGAGGTTCCTCCTACATGCACTAAAGATATCTAACAACACATCTTGTGTTCCCAGTGTGGAAGTTGTTTGAGATATCACTGAACCTATTGCTATGCAGACACAGGCATGGTAGAGCTAAAGGCTTTGGTGATAATCCTGAGTCCTCAAACAGGCAAATAGAGCCTCCATTCTGCACTTTTTCTCCACTGAAGAAACGTGACCAGTGAGTTACTCAGCAAAACCCCCTGAAAAAACACAATACTTTTAAAAAGCTTGCCTAGAATACAGCATGGGTACTCCAGGCTGCAGAGCTGACTTGTGGCAGCAATGGGATGTGGGTGTTTCCCTGTTTATTGCAATAAAATAGAGACAGCTGCAGGTTCTTTTCCCTTAACCTTGGCTTTTAGGTGCCCCTGGAAGACACCAAAGTAATAAGGCTCCAGTGGAAAGTGGCTACTGTGGTACCATGGCACTGTCAAGATGTTTCTCCAGACATCTTCCAGAAGCAACAACTACCTGGGAAACAAATCCATCCTTCTCAGAAAGCACCGTGGAGGAGGAAGGCATTCCTCCCTCCACAGGTGGGATGAAAGAGAAAATGATATTTCCCTTCCTTACACGAAGCTGCAGGGATTTTTCCTGAGGTGGACCATGGGGCAATGCAATTGATATGGAATGTTTTGAAACATAATCAAGTGTAGCCAGGAAATGCAGCCCACAGACACCAGAGCACTTAATGTGCTGCCTCTGCTGCTGAAAACAGAATCCCATAATCACGTTAAGAATTTTTATTCCACACATACAATTTCCTTTTCTTTGGCAACAGGCCTCCTTATTCTGCACTTACTAAAGCAAACAACAATAATAATAGATTATCCTTGTGCTCTGTGTTCCCTTTCTACATTAACTGTAACAGCACAGAGATACTTGTGTAAACTAAATCCAAGGAAAGTTTCCCACCAACTCTTTTTTTACATCATTCAAAAAATAAAATCTATAAAAAACAACAGAATTTCTTACATAATATATTTTATAGCTGGCATTATTCTTCCCCCTTTTGTTTCAGCTTTATGACCTCTCAACATTTTCTGCTGCTTCAAATCTCTTTTCTACTGAACTCCAAGTGAACTACTCCAGCCAGCCTCACAGTTATCCCTTCTGCCTGTGCACAGGATCCCATCCTGGCAGAGTTACCCCAGAGCATGCACTGGAGCTCACCTAACTCCTGCCAGGATTAGGCTGGACAAGGTGGGAATACAGGCTTCTGACTTTTTAACAAAAGAAATTACTTTCTCAATTAAAAAAAAAGAAAAACAAACCCTACTGAACTAATTAATCTCTCCCAGGACACGAGCTGCAGAGCCAGCAAAGCAGGGACAGTCCCAGTAGCCAGAGGACAGGTTGGTTGTGCCACACTTACATCTCCCATGGATATCCACATTCAGTAAGTGCAAAGCCACTTGCTTAATTTTGGCTAAATCTGTTATAAATTATTGTGAAAATGGAGTTCCTTGGTAATGTCCCACTATATTTTTTTGTGTAGGAGATTCTCAGAATTAGCCATGCATGTCCCATTTGTAACAGGGCAAACCACGGCTCCTTCCCGCAGTCATGGTCTGCTGTGGATGCAGCAAGATGCTGGAAGTCTGTGCCTTCCCCTTCATCCCAGAAAATCACAAACCTCAAACCCATGCAAGAGGGCAGGTTAAGGTTCCAGTCTTTACTCCAAGTGCACAATTCTAAGGATTTCTAAAGGCACTCAAAAGCAGGTGATGCATTATGTATTTGGAAGTTATATATGATTTTCCTTTAGGAAAGGAGACTCTTGCAATATGTTGAATTCTTCAGGAACATATTTTCAGGATATTCTCTTGTTGATCTCAATATGAAACAGCCAGCAATTTAAACAAACTGATGGTAGTGAGCCAAAGTTTCCCCCTCCTCTTTTGCTTTCTGGGGCAATCAAAAGTCAAGGGTGCACATTTTAATTCAGTGCTTTATGACTCAGACTAACACAGACACGCAGACCCCTGGAGTTAAACTCCTCCAGAAGATCTGCTTTGAATAGCTCTGGATTTGCACTGCAGCAATTTGATGGTTATATAAATGTGCTAGCAGAAAACTGCAATACTCATACCAGTGGTACAGTTTCTGAATAAACACAATTTAACTCTGAAAAAGTACTGATAACACACTTTTCATGCATCCATAAGAACAATTCACCACTGCTAAACCTCTCACCCCATTATCCAAAGCGTGGCAGCACTTTCTAAGCTGAAGGCATTCATTCTGAAAGCACATTTAAGTGCAGGGAATTTGAAATAACCAAGGCTTTTAGGGCATGAGAGCTTGTCAAGTATCAGGAGGATCTGGGATGCAGGAGTTGAGGCAAACAAGTGCAGCAGGGGAGGTGCCTCTGTCAGAGCTGAGGGTGCAGGGGCAGCCCCTCCCCACCTTGCTGGGCTCAGCAGGATGGATGGAGGCTGTCAGGAGGCTGGAGATGACATAGTGAATAAAAGAATTAATCCTGAGGGCAAATGGGCAGAGACACAAAACTTTGTGTATTTATGTATACATCTATATAAATAAAAAACCCCCACAGATGAAGCTACAGATGCCCTGCCAAAAAACCCCTCAAAATAGCCATAAAAGAATTAATATGGAGCAAAGATTAAATTTTTAATTCTTTCCAGCCTTTAGCCAAAGGAATATGATGTCCATGGTGTCTGGTATGCAGAGAAATTCTGGTATGAATGAAGAAAAATACAGGTCTAATTTTAATTCTGGGAATCAAGTTATTAATATACAGAGTCAAGACTGAGTGTCAGTTGCCTCAAAATAGACACTGACTGCTATCCAAAACAACCTCATTTGCTTCCTAAGGTCTCTAGGCTCTAGTTTAAATATCAGATTGGAGGTTTCTGGTTTTTTCTTTACCCTGTGAATGCTGCTGAGAATCCCCAAGTCTCAAGAATGACTTGTAACCAACAAGCAATTACCACAGCAAAAATTGAAAAAAAGCCAACCAAAAAATCCCAAGATATGTGTTCAGCTCTCAAGGAAAACCACCACCTTCCTACCTGGAAAGGTTTCTTCTAGAACATGGCCAGGGGGGCTGGCACTGTGGGAAAGGGCCTGCAGCAGCCCCAGGGCTCATTCAGCATCTTCCACACACACCAACATTGCACATAAAACATTCAAAACTATGCATAAAAGATGACAGCTGCTCTTTTTCCATCTTGTCTATTTTTGTACTGAAACCACTTGGATGGGAGGTGATATAACCAGCACAAGGTGCCAGAGCATCGTGTAACCATTTCAATCACTTGGAATCCTTTTTGTACTGAGATGTCTATTCAGTCATAAAGTCAAGCTCACAGTGGCAATCTGTGCTAAGAGGAGACACTGGAGAGAGAAATCAGTTCTCAGGCAGTAATTGAAAAGGCACAAAACCTTTCCTTAAAATATTCCACAAAGAGTGTTACATTACAAAATCCAAGATACTTGGCAATTTTCTGTAGCTCTAAAATTAAATTACACTCCAAAATTTTTAATGTCCACAGGCAGTATCCTAAAATTTTGAGTCAAATTTCATTTCCTAAAAATGGTGGCCTAGAAAGAATTGGACTGTGAAAGACAGAACATCCACAGAACATGAATTTTAAGACCTTCAATTACAGTTTCTTGAGAGGAAACCAAAATCAAGTGTGGATCTGGGTTCAAATACAGATCTTGAACTTTGGTAAACTTTGGCAAATGTGGACTCTGGGTTTTCCTGTATTTGTACATCTCAGACCACAACCTCCATGTCTGGCACACAGAAACATGGCTGTGTTTGAAAGAAAGTTCAACTTTAGTCTCTGCTAGTGCTAATGCCACCTTTCTCATATACACCCACACTTTACAGGTCACTCAACACATTATTTGATAGCATAGATATTATTTACTTTTTCTAAACTATCAGGTTTGAAATGCAGATCAATCCCTCTATTCCATCTCTAACTAAAACATCCTCTAGAGAACTCTCCCTTCTCTCAATGGGAGAATCCCCCTCTGCAGAAAATGAGCAAGACCCAATAAACCCAATTGTTTCTCTCCTTTATTATGAAAGAAAAAATCCCTGATGGCTGTGCTGGGGGTCACTGTGTAGAACAGTGTGAATTGCCAGACAAGCATTTGCAGTCTCAAGCAGATGATCTTCATCAAGTACCTCACTCCAGAGCTTCCCTTTGATCAGCAGCAAGACAGGCAAACTGCAAACCAGTGCTGAACTGTTACAGTATTCCACACATATCAAAACTGCTCTGGGCATTTTTGTGGCACAGCCCTGGCAGGAGCCACTGCTTTTAGTCACAAGTCAAAGGAAATCACAAGTGCCTTGGAAGCTGGAAAAAAAGGGTTGGGATTGGTGGTAAATGCCTCCAAGAAAACATGAAAACTGTTGTGTCAAACACATGAACCTACCGGACAGAACAAGAAACAGAAAAGGGAGAGGGAAGGTTTGTGAGGAGAGCAAGAGAAATGGCCAAAGTAATGCAAATATTAGCTGCACTAATGGAAATGGAAGGAAACAGAATCACTAACAATGATGTATGGGTGCAGGTTGTTCTAACAATCCCACCAGTGCTATCCTGTAGCCCAGTGCCATGACAACACTTGGAGTCCAGAGCTGACATGATTGGTCCATATTTACTCTAAAACACCCCAGCTCATTATGTTCCAGCTTGTGCACACGCCGGCCACATCACTGCCTCCAGTGGTTCTCCCCAGTGCAAAATGTTATTTGCTGTAGGTCCATAAAAGCAGCTGGATGCTGTCAGATAAGACTTTATTAGAAATAGACTATACTTTTGTGAATAAAAGGAAGAAATCTAGTGTTCACACACTGAGGTAATACATAAAAGGAGAAAGAGCATGGGAAACTTAGTTCAAACAGATTTAGGGAAAAAAATAGAAGAAAAGGAAAGCCTAAAACACTAAGCAGCAGCAAGGCTGAGTTCCAAACTAGCTCATTGCATGAACATTTTACTTCTGAACATCTGGAGCAGAAAACTGAGTATGTTCAAAAAACCTAAGGTTTCTCTTCAGGGCAAGAAAACAGTGGGGAAAAATGTAGGCAGTATGTAAATATACAGTGGAGGAATATACAGTGAAGGAATTTGCAAGAAACTACATAATATTTTCCTATTCCCAAGAAGCTGGAAGAAAGCTTGCCCATGATGATGGGGTTTTCTGAAGGAAAAGCTGGGAAATAGAAACTTCTTGCATCATCATTCCTCTAAAAAGCCAGGACACTTGGTGATCTTTTTAACTCTGTTCTAGAAGGCAGCCTTCCCTGCCAGGGTAATCCCTGCTCCCAAGGGTGGTACAAACCAAACACAGGGATGTCTCCTATCATTCCAAGCTCTAAATATGAAGGAGATTATGGTTTTCACATGTCTTGTCTATATATACATTGAAACAGAAACTCAGACTGAACACTGAAAGGAGTGAGCCTGTGTCTCCTGTCCACCCTGCAATAAAACTTGGCTGAGGATCTTTTTTGCTGAGTGTAGGTACAGTGAAATTTGACCCAGAAAGGGTAACATTTCCCCTCTGTGCCTCTGCAAGAGATATGCTTATTTTTGCACAGTGCTATTTAATACCTGGTACAAGGAAAGGATTCCTGTTTTAAGACTATTTTAAGACCTCTAAGAGAATTTAAAGGAACTTCTGAGAAAGTTACATTCAGCCACAAGAGAGTGGTTTAAGTAGATGTGTGGCAGCTCTTTTTCTTCAACCCTGCTGCACAAAAGCACTGCAGTTTAATAAAAACCACTGCAAGCAACGTGCCTGGCAGAGCAATAGGCAGCAATGGAAGGTTATAAATGTCAGCCTGGTGCATTCATAAAAACTGCACTGAAATGCTCCCGTGCATCCTGTCCCTGCTCAGACCTCCTGCAGGGAGGGCAGCTGTGGGATACAGGGACAAGAGGCTCTGTGTGTCCTTGTCACCTCCTTAGCACCCACGACTGTGGCCTTGGGCAACTGAACAAGGCAAAGTCTCCTTCACCCTGTGCCCAGGAAGCTTTTGGGTTCCCTCTGCCAGGTTCCAGCTGTCCTCACGATGAGGCAAGAGGCTGGGTTCCACATGAGATGCTGCTTATCACAGCCACAATGGCAATTCTCAAACACAGAACAATAAAAACGTGTAACTTCACACTGGCAACTTGTAAGCTGTATGATATAGCAGGTTATGGGCAATATCTCTATCTCAATCTGGAAGCAGAAGAAAGGCAAGTAAGATTGATTATTTTTTATTCACTTATTTTATTCTTGTCAGAGTTTCCACATGAAATTTCATGCTTCAGTACCTGCAACCCATCTTTTGGTGTAGATACAAATAAGGAGCTCCGTTTATGCTGCTTGAGAGGAGAATGAGATCAGGATTGAATTTTGAGACAGCTGGGACAGATTCAAAGGTTATATTTGCAGAATATGAAATATTCAGAGCCAGGCAGTCCATGGCTGTCTGTGTTCTGCTGACACATTTCTGGATGGAAAGCAGAAAGCTGCACTAGAGCTCTGCACAGCCAAGAGGCTCCTACTGAAGAAGACAGTCACGTAAACTCCTATGAACTCAAACTGCTCAGTTCCAGGCTATTGCCTCATTTGCCAAGAAATGGTTAAGAAATATAGCAGTTTTTAAGAATGTGAGATTAATTTTACTCTTTTAGTGAAAGCTATGTCGTCAGGGTATCAGATAGTATCAGTAAAACTCAATATGCAAAATTTAAACATAAAAATTCCTCAGTGTGGCAGTGGAAATCAAAGTAACATCTGTGATATCTTACTGCTGGCAAGTAACATTTGAATGCAGTGAAACCTGAACAAAAGCAGAGCAGAGATGACCTTGCAGACTTCTTAACACTGATGGCAATATATAAAGGAATCCAGGCCAGGAATTGGCTTTTAATTCAATTCACTCTTAACCATGCCCTGGTCAACGGTGTTCCAAGAATGTATTCATTAATGCAGAGTTTCCATGCTGAGCTACCCCAGGCACTTCCAGTACCCTCATTCACCAGCAAAGCCTTGTATTTGTCTACAGCACTGGTAAAAACAGTGTGAACCCCATTCTCCCCCTGTGAAGGGAGTAAAAAAAATAGTAGGTAGTAGAAAATAGCAGAATCAGATTTTAGTTCATTATAAAATTCATCAAACATACCAACGAACTCAAGCAATTATTTTCACATAGAAATGTTGATGAGATTGTAACAAGTTTCAGTAATGACTCACCTGGGATAGATTTGAATAAGGGCCTAAAGGGGAAAAGCTCAGTATTTCTACTGCCAACTGCTTAAGCCAAGCAGTTCCACCAGGATATTTTCTTTCCATGGAAAGAAAATCCACTATAAAGTCCTAGCGAGGCGTAGATGAAAAGACAGCTAGAAAGATGGTTCTCAACTAGGATGAATTTACTTAGCAATATAATCTAATTGTCTGTTATTTTAGCCATTTCATGAGGTTTGGAGAAAAGAATTCCTCGTTTCCACCACCAGCTTCCTTTTTTTCCTTTTTTAATCTCCTCAGAGGATAATTAGCTCACAGCTGCGTAACTCAGGAACATATTTTCATCATCCCTTGGAACTGCCTGTTGTGAGCTTGGGCTCTCACAGAAGCACTACAGGATTATTTTACACTAATAAATGCATTTGTTCCTACACCCAGAATTGATGGACACAAGGACAGGATAAACTCTGTCCCCATTACAAAGCGATTTATTCAGTCAAGGGACAAATAAGAATAAGAATAACGGTCAGAACATACGGGAAGCACCAAAGCACAGATGACTAAAGTCAAAGGCAAACCCCCCATGGACCCACAAAGCCTCACTATGATGCAGTTTGATGAACTTGTGGAGAGAGGGGATAGGTAAAAGGTAACTTACAGCTCAGTCACGTCCTTGGGAATTCCCTTGGGCAGCATCCGCAGCCCTTTGTTGCTGCAGCGAACCACAGAGTCCACACAGGTACACTGGGAAGGACAAGGAGGGGAAAGCAGGCAGCTGCTCTCATCATTACCTGCACAGGGAGGGAGGCAGAGGGTGAGGAAATCAGCATTCCAGCCCAAGGCACCCCCTGAAAGCAACTGGTGACAAGGGCCAGGGAGGGGCACCCCGAATCCAGGGTGAGCATCACAGCATTTTAAACTAGATCCAATGCTTTGGATCCCCCTGCCTTCTGCAAGTTCTTTAGGCAACATGAACAGTTCATAAACTCAATAGAAATATTTTAATATTTCTATTACATTAATATTTTTCTCCTAGGGAGAATCTACTTTGTAATTCTGCAAATTATAGTGCAATCCAATGTATGAATCCCAAATCATCCCCCCCACCCATGATATGCCAGCTGAAATGGAGAACTTGAGCAGGACATTGCCCTTAAACAGATGATATTCACTATCTACTCTCCTTTTGGAAGACTTCTTTAAAATTCATCTTTTAGATGTCTATTTTTTACTTTTCAAAGTCAGCCTGGCACTTTGTTTATGATCTGAATTGTAAAGCCTCCATGTTTTTAAGGATGATAACCAGGCAAACAACAAACTGAAGCAGCACACTTCCAACTGCTGGCAATCCATCTGTGCACACATAAAAATATCAACTTTCTCCAAAAATGGTTTCAAAGGTCCATAAACAGCAGATTAAATCTTGTAATTGAAGAACAATAGGGTTTCTGCAGTAGAAACCAAGGCTTTGAAGCTAAGAACATTAAAGCATGGATTTTCCCCAAAAGCAACAGGCTTTGCAAAACATCAGGCACATGCCTGCCGCAGGATGACGATGTGTGTGAAAGGAAACACTTAGTGGCACATTCTGGGGATGCCAGGGAGGGGAGGCACAGCTGTGTGTGAGCACAGGCAGCCGAGCTGAGCTGCCCTGCACGGACACCCGGACTGCAGCCTGCCCTCAGGATGTGCCCCTGCTCTCTCCTTTTAACTGCTGCAAGGACTGATTGAGACAGAGCTGGCTCACTCTTCTCTCTGCTGGAGGCACCCATGAGCACTGAGACGAAAAAAAATGACTGGAAGTCCTGGTACAAGATAACAGAATTCCCCCTGAATGTAGGGGCAGGAATCATTTGCATTCAGAGGGCTGGGGAGGCACCACCAGACTACAGAAGAATAGAGAAGATTTTTTTTTTTTTCTTTTCTTCCCCACTGAGTTTAATGACTGGAAACAAAATTCAAAGTCCTTCATAAACCTGCAGAAAGAGCATGTTTTTTCAGCATATTTAATTTTCCCCTGTGTTCTGTGTTTCACACCCTGCCACCACCTACTTTCCATTTGCCTCGACTCCAAGTTACTGCCTGACAGAGAAAGCTCCCAACTGTGGAATGACATTTTGGGCACCAGGATTCTTCTTTTCTCCCAAGTGTGGAATGTCAATCTGTGGACCAGGATTTTGGTTGGTTTGGGGTTTTTTTTTCTCTCAAATTAAAAGTGAATTATTCTTTTATGACTAAACTTGGGTCTCTTGAGCTCTGAGCTCAAGAACCTGGGCCAGTTGCCAGATTGCTTGACTAGGACAGGAATTAATTTTTACTCTAAGCAGAGAACTGCTATCACTCTTATTGTCTCTTTAGAGTTATGACTAACTGCACCTCCATTAACAAGCTGCAAGTCAAGTTAGGAGGGCATTCATCAAGCAATTTTCTCCTTACTACTTTCTCTAAAGTCTGCTTGATCAGAAGACAAAAAAATACCTGGAGAATGAAAGAAATGTCAGGGTATTTTCTTTTAAACCCACATAGACCCGACAAAGCATTTCAAATAATGTCTAAGTTTTTTTTTATTTCCCTGTATTCACCTTTTACTGGTGACCCTGAACAGTATCTAAATCTAAAAGACTTTCCAAGCAAGCACGACTCCACTGGTTTCAGAGTGTTAACTAAGAGTAAGGAAAGCCCAGGATTACACCAGGATTAGACAAAGCAGAGCATTTGTCTATAATAAATTAATTCTTACATGTAGGTGTAGATAGCACAAATTCAGAAACTGGCAATCAAGAATAAAAATATATCACTGATAGAGAACAATAACCTTCAGCTCTAGGTGGCTGCCTTTTCCATCACCAAACCAAAATGGTCACTATGCAGCACTGCTTGGCAGGGAGGGACCTTCCCACAGAGGTGCCAACATGACCACAAGTGCCAAATCAAACTGGGTTTTCTTACCATCACAGGTGAAGTCCTGGACATCTACATCTTGGATTGGAATATCCTTTAAGAAGAAGGGTTTCAAGCAGCGTGGATTTCCACTGACAATTCTCTTCTTCCTCAGCCATTTCCCCAGCCAGGCCAAATGGCAGTTACAATTAAAGGAGTTAGCCAGCAAGTTACTGAAAGGGAACAAATCATGATTCCATTACACATCAACAGGCAGAAATACTGAAATAACTACAGGAAGATGAGGGGCTCCAAGTCCAGGCTCTTTCCTGTGTTCTGTTCCTGTAAGATCCCTCCTCCACCCTGCAGATCTGGGAAGTTCTATGCAGGTTTTATATTAGGGCTGGGATTGTAATTAAAATATATATAGTTATGCATATATAGACATATGTTTATAAACCAAAGTGCTTAAAATTATTATTTAAACATACTTACATCACTACCAGGGCTGGATTTATCATGGAATTCAACCCAAGGTACAGCTCACACCCAAGTCCAAACTGACCTCACAAACTGCACCCATGTGTACATGATCTTCCACATGATCATGGACCTGCCCCAGCTGTCTCATGCCCTCCCTCTGCCTGTGCCCCAGCCCATCAAACCAGAGCCAGGAGGGAGCCCCTGGCAACATGAACTGGGGGTTCCTATTGAAGCAGCATATCTTTTAAGACAAGAAATTTTCAGGCAAGAAACAGGCACTTCAAGTTCAGGTGTAGTAGCTGAAGTAGCTTTTAAGTCTTCACTTGCAAGATGCTTTCAAAACTTAAACATGCAGTTGAAATCACATTAGGAGTTCAGCCAAACAATTCCTTCAGAAAACAATAGTACTGAAGACAAAAACATGTGGCACAATTGAGGTGGGGCAGTTAGAAAGCAAACCCAAAGCAGCTCCTAAATTCTGTAGGTTCTAGGCCAACACCACAGCACCACAATATGATTTACAGCTGCTCTCAGCACTGCAGCACAGCCTACTGCAATCACTGCTCTGCCCTGCAGCTCTGGGGTTAATCCCACGTGGATCTAACACAGCCTTATGGACACCGTGGAGAAAGGAGAACTGGGGGGAGCAGAAAACTCAGCATAATGTTATAAAAATACCCCACCTGCTTCACACTAAGGTTCAAACACTGCAGAAAGGGGAGAAAACCAAGGGGTTACAGAAGAGCATTCAGACAGAAGGTGCAAAAAAGCATTGAAAGCAATACTCTAATTCTAGCTGCTTTCCTTCTGAATTGTTTTCCATTTTCTTTAATCCATAATGGGACCACATGCAGGATGCTTTGTATATTTTCCACACTGATAGACTTTGGCATGAGCAGAGTGCCTAAACCAAATGTCTAAACCACCAGTGCTGAGTGAGCCAGTGCTTCAAAGGCCATTTGTTCCACTGATGGAAGAGAGTGAGATCATGTTCACAGAACTACTTCCATGACACAAACCCTCAGAATTAAATAATCTACAATTGGAAACAAACAGCAGGTGTGTCTAATCAGGTTTTTGGAAAACCAGCAGTTCTGAGAGCAAAGGACATTTTGCACATCGAGAGAGCATCTTACCAAGATGTATCAAAAACTTTCACAAGCATTCAATCTACAAAATGCTCCATATAAAAAAAAAAGTAATTATCCCTGTCTAGAGAGGAGAGATTGTTTTGACTTCATGTGCTACTGCTCACTAGCTGAGCAGCAGTAACTATCCACAAAGCCTCCTTTTCGTCTTGGCAAACACAAGGTTAACATATGATGTAAAATTTTTGGAATCTTTCATTTAGAAGTTGCCTTATGCTTTTTCTTAGGAAGTAAGAAAGAAATAGGTTGTAACAGATAAAATTAACAAATAAACAAATCTCCCATTTATAAATTCAAGTCACTCCAGGCAAAAAAAGGACAAATTTATCTTGTCAGCAATTCCACATGTCCTTCTGCCACTTTAGCAACATCTAGATGTTATCCTTCTCCAACTGCAGAGCAGGGACTTTTAGCTTTAATGCAATATGAAGTTCACACATGTCCTTACATACATGCTCTCTCCACAGCAAGACTGTGATGCAACTTTTGATAGAAATGTAAGATGAAGTCTCTCCTTAAAGTATCACATGGATAAATACTTGAATTGAAATGGAATTGAAAGTCTGGAAAGGCTAATTATATGCCAAAGATTTACTGAGGAAACTGACTATTCAAGTGGAGTTCTCAAATCAGAAACAGTAATGTTGGGCAGAAAAACTGATGTGAAAACTCATCATTAATAATCAGAGTTCCTTCACATACAATAGTGATTTACCCACTCAGACAGAAATACAGCAATCAAACTTTTAGCAGAGATTTTGTACTAACATTGAATGCAGAAGTGTTTACTCAAAGACATAGACATATTTTAAAAATCAAGGGGAAACAGAAGTCTTGAGGAATGAAATATGCATATCCTACTACAAGTGCCTCTTCAAAATTGCAAAGAAGTCACAGAATATTAACTATTTAAATGGATTCTAGTGACCTGTTAGAAAAACATGCTGGAACACATCTGGATGTTTCTGAAATTAGGTTGAAAATATATTCTGGAATTCAGGTTAAGTTTATACAAGAATAGTTATATGTCATTCTGGCATTAGCTTCATGCAGTTATTTTAATAATAATCCATGGAAAGAAAAGCAGTTCTGCTTGCAAATATCTCCCCTTGACTGTGTAAGGACTAAAAGACATAACTGAATTCTTTGTGTGAACAAGTGCAAGTGCACTTCAAATTAATATGCTACAGTGCCTAGTTTGACCAACAACAAAATAAAAATTACTATCTTTTCTACAAAATAGATGTTCTTCCCCTATTGAAAATCATTAGAGAGGGTATTATTTTCAGAGCTGTCTGTGTTTTGAGAATATCAACGAGACTGACTCACAAAGGGTAAGAATAAAGGAGCAATGCTCTTTAGTGCTGTAAATATGCCAATACAAAAATGGAAATGGAACTTTGCATGCATTTTTGTCTCCCATTGACAGATGTAAAAGTAAGGCATTACAATACCCAATTAGCTCCCAAAATGTGGGCTGAACAGGGAAAGCAGTCACACCCTCTAACTTCAGTGGTGGTGTCATCCAATAAATCCACCTACCACAGAGCACTGCTGGGAAATGAACAAAGGTGAATCCTCCATTTATACTTTAATTCAGAAATCACCATGGCCTCAAGCCAGGGTCTAAAGAAGTCAAAACCACACCTTTTCTGCCTGTAGATCTAACACAGAATGAAAATGTGTCAAAGAACAAACTTTTCCACCAAGACACGGCTAGGAACCAACAGGATTATAAATCAGTGCCAAGGCAATGCATTCTAATTAGTACCAGCTTTAATTGCTCTCCCTAGAAAGTGCAACAATCTTTTCCCACAGATGAGAAAAGAAGATGGGCTATTTTCTAACAAAATATGACAAAGAATTCTATGGAAGCAGGGTAGGGGCTTCACAGACTGATTCAGAGAGTCCCTGTACACAGGGAGCCATAGAGGGCAGCACAGTGACAACAAGCTTTCAGCAAGTGCCACTTGCTTTGACCAGACACTTGAAAACAGTCAATAAAAATAATCTGCTTGTGTTTCTCTCTTTGTCCATCAATTTCAAGATGACTCTTCTTGGGACTACACAATGCAGAAGGAAAGAAAATTCTGTGTTCCTTATGCTGCACGGAGCTAATGCCAAAATGATAACTGATTTGCTGGTGAAAAGTTGCCACAGCAAAGGGAAAGTGTGAGCAACAAAACAGCTGAGATTCAACACTTCTTTCTTTGCCCAAACATGATGGAGAATGTTTTCCAATCCTGAAATGCAATAGGATCAAGAGTTTATTTTGACTGGACAATTGGACTGTATTTTCAGGACAGACAATTTCCATTAACAGCAACACCAGGGTCCCCTCTCACAGCTGGAAACAAAAGGCAGACTTTCTTTCCATATTTATCAGTCTGTACTTTATTAAAATGGACACACTAAAAAAGCATTTAGAAGTATTTAAGAAGCATGGGAAATATTTCAAAGAATGATTGAGAAGTGTAAGAGAATTAAAATAAAGCTTAGGTTGGGATATTCAAATTCATATTCACTAACACTTGACTATTTTGTCTTCTTCAGATGCTCTGAAAATCTAAGAATTAGCTAGTAGACCTCTGATGTTTAACTAATTTAACTGAAATCCAGGAAAGCTGTTCTTACAAAGTCAGACTCCACTGGCACTGATGCAGCTTCAGAGAGCTGAGTGTGTGATGAGCTGCACCCTTTGAATCTGCAGAAAGTGTTTTACACCACCTTCCACTGCTATGACACAGCAAAACACAGCCATCCTGCCTAAGGCTGGCAACCTCCAAGTGTGTTCAGCCACTCCAGCTGAAACTATTCTTTTTTTTTTGTTGTTTTAATCACACCTTGTATCCTCCAAACATGTGATTTCAGTAGGATGGAATTTTCTTTCCCTAGAGGAAGTTTTCCATATAAACGGAAAGTTGTCTTTTTTAAAAGGCAAGCACAGAACAGCACCATGACATATTCATCCATGAAAAGATAACTTACATTGTAGACAAAGAGACCAGTGTGCTGAAGGCTCCAGGGGTGATGGTGCTGATGTGATTGTCATACAGGGAAAGGAGCCTCACCGAGCTCAGGCCAGCAAAGGTGTCGTTGTTTATACAGCTGATGGAGTTGCTCCTCAGCATCCTACAAGGATTAAAAGAGGGAATTAGGAACTGCTGGGAGGGGCTTTAACTCCAGGATGAGAGGTGCTTTACCAAGGGCATCAAGAGATGCTTTGGAAAGCATTCTGTTTTTATTGATTGCTGAAGTAGAACACAGCCAGAGGAGGGGTAGATTCATGTAAACATGGTCTCATGAATTTAAAATGCATCTCTTCCACTCGACATTAGAGGCTGACGGGACCTGCACATCTGAAAGCAATATGCAATTAAAATTATTGCTAGTGACAAAGTTGAAATAAAAACTAAAGGCTCAATTTAATAAATATCTGAGAGTAAGCTGAGATGTATTTCAGAGATCAATTGAGAAAGACTGCCAGAGGTGTGTGACAATAAGAAAACTGGCTGCATTACTTCTGCTCATGTCCTGGATGTGTTTTGTAATCGACACTGCAAAAGGAGGGAAGGAAACAGTATCCTCATCAAAAATCAAGGAATTTCTTAGGAAAGATTTCCAGACCTGGCACAGGCTCTGGAATGTCATTATCATCATTAATTGTGAAGACAAAACCCAGTAATCATACTATAAAATGGTCTTTGCTTGGCGCTTGTACCAGATGAATAAGTGCTGTGTTTTTGGGAGATACATCTCTCTGAGTTGTTATGGTAACAATGAATTCGACAATAAAGACCAATTAATCTGAAAGACTGGAGTATCTTGTTTCACTCCATTGCAAAAAAGGCTCATGTGTATTTGTTACACTGCATGCCAATCAATATCTGGGTCTGTAAACATCACTGCACTGTTGTGATAGTCCTACTTTGGTGAAATATTATTCAGTAATTAAAGCACACTACCAAAGATCCACAAAATACATGCAGCTCATGCTGCTGTTGCAGAGAATTGATCCTCCAAACTGAGGAGGATGGGTAACTCCTGGGTGTCAAATTCATGTAGTGAACAGTGGAAATTCAGACTCCCTTAGGAGTTTGAATTTACGTCTCAGATTGGTATCTACACCAAAATGCTACCTGAAAATCACCAGGGAGAGTTGAGATATGGCTGGGAAAACATTCTCAGTGTCATCACAGACACTGCATGTCTGAGGCTGAGCATTGTGCTGGTTTTGCACCACTGGTCTCTGTGCAGTTACCACCAGAGGCAAAAGGTCTCTGTCCTTTTGGGATTGCAGCTGGGGTGAAACTGTGTCAGGAGAGACCCACAGGGCACAGAGACACACCTCTGCCAGGTCAAGAGCACAAGCTCTAAAATGAACAGGTAGTAAATGAGAGAAGGCGGCCCTTAGTGGCTTAGCAGCAGTAGGAAACATTCCTCCTGCCCTGTAAGGAATGGATCAGGCAGCAGAACTGCAAGATGGGCTGGATGAATTTGAATGCCAATATATCCTGCACAGTGATTTATTACATTGCAGGAACATACAGTCTTTCAAAAGCTGGACCTTGACCCTGACAAATGCAGCCCCTTTGCAAAAGATTACTATTTTAATGCTGAAAGAAAGTCAATTAATGGATAGCAATAGATGTCCCTCAAGACAAACCCTTTGGTTTCATATCATGGTTCACCATGCACTGTGTGCCCTTCCTGAAAGAAAACTTAGACTCACAAATCCTCATATCATGCTGTGTATATTTAGACTGCTTTATCAGCTGGGGGAAATGTAGGTCAGGTCAGCAGGATAGCATGAATGTTAAGCATCTTTTTATTAAAAAATGTTGAATTTTGTTTAGGAGCACTGCCACAGGCTGCTTTACAGTATAAAAATTAATTTAATATCTATGGGCAGTATTTTCAAATCCCTTAGTAAAGTGCATACATTAAATTAAAGAACAGATGGCTGTAACCACAAAAAAATGTTAATGGAACAGCAAAAGTTCCGTATTTTTCATTACAGAACAAAGTCCTTGAAATGAAACTTGAATTTCTTTTTACACTTGAGTAAGGACTGGACTAATTGTGTCATGATACCTTGCGACATAAGCAGTCCTTTTTGCTAATGAATAAATTGCAGATTTTAATTGTATTTTGATTCCTAGAGTCTGTTTCTTGACAGCCCCACCTACTCAAGTGCCTTCTTTCTACAGCACAGCTCCGATTTGGGTGGAGAGCAGTGGGAGGATGGACAAAGAGATAGCAAACATGTTCCTACACGTTGTTTCCACAGGAAATAATAAAATAATAAAGGCATTAAATGACTGGAAGTGCACAAATTTGACACATGACAGGTTCCCCATCGTGTTAGTCCTGTGAAAATCAGTCCATTTTCCAGAAACAGCCCATAAATCTCAAACCTGCCCAGGACTAGGGATAATATAGTGAAACCCTCATGAGCACGGCGCTGGGCCCAGCAGCAGCAGTGTCTGTGTAATAAGCAGGTATTTTAGCAGGCACTGCTGAAGCTGAGCACTCCCTCCCTGCTCAGAGAGGAAGGGCTCTGCACTTACAGGGTCTTCAGGCCCGTGAGGCCCCTGAACATCCGTCCATGCACAGACTCCAGCTGGTTCTCTGTCAGGATCAGCTCCTGCACTCCCGCCGCGCCGTCGAAGGCGCCTTCCCGGATCTCCTTGATCTTGTTGTTGCTCAGATTTCTGGAAGGACACAACCAGCCACAGTAAGAAAATCAGCAGTGTTTTAGTCCAAAGATCACACTGGAGGGAGGAAGATTTTGTTCCTTTTAGTGGTTATCTGAGAGATGTTCATTCAGCAAGGAGAGCATCCAGAAATTCAAAGGTATTCCTACTGTTCTTACAAATAGCTTCCTTGCACTCATCAAAACCACAATTATTTCAGCTGTATCAAGATAATTTAAATTAATGCAGTTACCAGCTTCTAACACCTCATGTTGTTGTTTCTTACCCATGTCTCAGGAAACAATAAGTGGAAGTTTCCAGCATCTGATTCATGTCCATGGAGTTATGGACAATGCTTGGGTCTGGGTGCTCCTCTGGTAAGAGTCAGTTAATGTTACTGCCATTGAAATTATGTCACAAATTGAAATAGGGACCACTTTTATTCACTGTACCATGGATCTGATACCAACTTTAGTATGTGCACTTAAATAAAAAACCACCACTCAAAAGGAAACAACATCTCTTAATTGTCCATTCACAGCCAATGCAATAACAGCATTATTTTCTAAATATTTACTCTGCCTGTACAGTCTCAAGATGTTTGCTTTTAGATCAATATTAGAAAACTTGGATCTACAAAGTCAAATGAAGTTCTCCTGAAATGCAAAGTGAATCTTTTGAATATTTCATATTTGTGAAAACCCCAGTGAACAGACAATTTCTGAATGATAAAAGTGCCATCAGAGATGCATAAAAATAAATGGCATTTAATTATTTAAAACATTTCTATAGAAGGCCTTAAGCACATTAAAACTCTGAGCCTGAGTCCTTCAGGTGTCTCCCATGATGTCCTGTATAGATTATGATGAATAATTCTATTTGTTGAGGTTTATGACAGGAAACATTGTTCTTTGTTTTACTATCTACAACAAAAAGGAGAAAGTACAAGATATGTTCTTGCTCCCAAGAAGATGCTAAATTCCAACACCATTACTCACGTGCAATAGCACATTACTCCAGAAATGATCCCAGTACAGACACAGCGTGAGTAATAGTTTCAAAATCCAATTCCAGGTGATATAAAACAAATGACAAGGTATCAGATTAACACCTGGGCTACTCTGCTCAGAAGAGCTGGCAATCTTACTGGGATAAAAGCTGACAGAAGACATGGAAAGAGGACAGCTTGGCCTCAGACAGAAATAATGTGGGTCTTGCTCTTTTCAGAAGTCATCACTTAATAAAATAAAATTTAAAAAAAAAAGCGCCTTGGAAATATGTTTCATGTGGGAAACTGGAGTACACTGCTTTATGTCTGCTGAACAACTGTCAGAGAGTGGGCCCTACAGCATGTGGCCCATCACCTCTTGTGCTTTCTTGTGATCAGAAAGAATAGGAGCACGCCAGCAATCAGCCAAAAATAACATAAAAACATATAGAAATACTTACAGGCAGATTTCTCTTTCCAGAAGTTTAGTGCTTTGTGCTAACGCTCACATGAAGAGTTTATGTTCAGTGTCAGAGCAAGTCAAGGGAGGATATTCTGACATATGCATTTAATTTGGGGGCTCAGCTATTTCTCCAGTGGAAATGTTTATAGCTCAGCATCTCTTTTAAAATGCTGGCATAAACAAATGCTCCCCAAGATTCCCCTCCTGGTAAAGATCATGCCACGATGCATATTTGCACAGAAAATAAGTAAATGTTTGTGGTGGGAGGGGAGGGTGAGTTACTGTAGCAGACAAAGACTTTGCAGATTGCAAACTGACCTACACTTGTAGTTATAAAGTTTTATTAGTTATTTTTTACCATATAAAAGATGTATTACATGTATTAAAACATGGGGGCAATTTTAATGGTCTATTAGATACTGAAGGCAAAAAAGAGCAAATGTTGGAGACAAAAGCTGGCCACAATCTGCAAAGGAATTGGCACCTTTATACAGTGCAAACATCTGAATTTTAATTGCTGCCAGAGGACTTCAGCAGATAGGCAACTCTGCTCATTTCAGTTAATAATGCCTGATCTTTTCAGCAACACAAAATTACCCATAAATATGCCAGCAGTCTCAGAAGAAGCCAATTATAAATACCTTTCCCATGCAAAAGATTTGAAAATCCAAGATTATGTTGAAATCAAAGTTGCAAGGCACAGAAAAGAGAAGCTCTGCAATAACAAATAGGTAAAGATGTTACAGCCCTGCAATCCTGCCTGGAATATTGTCAAAGCAGATGTTCTGCCAACCTGGATTTTGTTATTTGTCTTCCTGAATTAGAGTTTGCCATATGAGAATGCAACAACAACAAAAAAAAGAAAAGTAGATGATAACATTCAGTCACAAAAAAATCCAAAAAAAACCCCCCACCAAAACAACTTTCCTCCTAAAGTCTGAACAGCTAGAATAATAAACATCAGAAATTACATACTTTTTAGTCTAGAGTTACCAGGAAAAATAATCAGCTTGTATAAAGCATAAAAAATGAAAGCATTGTAACCTTTTGCCTGGTCTACAACTCAGAGACCTCTAACTCCATCCTTGCCAGCTCTAAAAGCTTCTTTTCTATGTGACCATCACGCTTGACAAGGAATTTTTTATCAGAAAAAACCTACTGACAGTTTATAGCAAACTCCCACTACAGAGAAGCCCTATCCTCTTGCAACACTGAGCTTCTACCAGGAATTATTCTTGAAACACTGGAAGACAGTGGAAAAGAAACTGAGTTTTGAGATTCCTATGCCCTCTAGCAAGACCCAAATAGGAGCCAGCCTGGCCTCAGCCTGGTAACTCCTGAAGGCTTATTCCATAAGGACTTCCTGATTTACCCTGGTGGTAACATTTAATCCTATTTCCAGACTTTTATTTTGGGCAAGAGGTCAAAATAAAAATTCAGAAAACCTGGGTCTGCTTTATGGGGGGCTGTGAATAGGAAATGAAGAGATGAAGAAGCTATCAAGGTGACATTGTTCACACAGCTCACTCTTCAGTTGCATCTTATTTACTTTATGGCTGAAGTTTATAATAACATTATTTCTGTTGATCTCCTAACTTCAACACAGAGCAAGCTGGATTCTATTCAGACTTGACAGAAGCATTCACCCTGCTGTACCTGCTGGGTCAATGTCAGCATTCCAGCTGCCCACTGCTGAGGTGCTGACACACCTTCCCATCTGGAAAACCCCTGAGCCCAGCCCAGCCACAAGGGATCTGCTTGCTCTCACCTCCAACCCTGCAGTTTTATCCTAAAACCAGCCTGTTCTGAGTGGGCTTCCCCTAGAACACTTCTGTCTGCTGGAGCTGTGCTTGGAATCTTTAAGCACACATGAGGAGAAGCCCAGTGCTGCTGCATTCCTCTGGAGGATGCTGAGAGGGTTTTGCAGCTTTTCCCAGCAGTCTGGCTGGGCTGGATGGTGTGAGCTGTTCCCAGGAGCTGCATGGCACTGAAAGCCTTCAGTACTGCAGACAGTGAACTGCACCAGTGACACTCCCACACTCACCAGCAGAGCAGACTGAGGGCCTGGCTGGAACAAACACCATGAGCCCAAGTGCCACAGCACAACAGCACTTCCAGAAAATGAAGTCTGTTTCTGTATAACAAGCGACAGATGACTGCAACCTCATTTGCCACGGCAAAATTCATGCTCAGGGGAAGGAACAACAGGTAACAGCTGTTTCCAAAGGGCACAAAATACTCCTGCCTCCCCAAGAAACTCGATATCCTGGTTTTGAAATTGACTTCTAGTCTGCAAACTTTATCATGATTCAATTTTATTTCACATGTAAAATGTTCAAATCCTGCTCTGACACTCCATACAGCTCTATCTAGCAGAAATACTTACAGCCAAATTAAGCCTCCAAAGGCAATTACATGCTGGAGGTGGACTGGCAATGCCAGCTAATGGCAAGACAGCCTGACATTTCTTATAATAAAAACCATATTATATGTTCACTTTGTAACTTCGGCAAGACTTAACTGAATGAACTGTTAGATGACCTTTTCAGGTTTTGAGGTAAATATTTTTTATTACTCTTGTTCTCAGGAGAAGAGGTCAGTCCCCTTCCTTTCCAGCAGTGCATGAAGTATGGCAGTTCACCTTTCTATTTTGCATGTGAGCTCATTGCTGATTTTTCCTCCCTGCAGCAAGAGCTGCTGGGAGCTCAGTGGGAATGGCCACTGATGTCCTGCAGGCACAGAGGAGTGGGCAAGCTCTAGAGATGGGATCTGGGGGCTGCAGCCTCTGCCTGTGGGTCAGCATCCCATTGCAGCAGGCAAGGGTATCTCTGTGCTCCCTCTGACCCAGATACTCAGGGGGTTTGGACATTGAACCTGTCATGGCCAGGAGAAACCCCCAGGCTCCACTGCCACGGGAGTCCCCAGGCACTCTAAGGTTTTTCTCTAATTAACAACTTGAGGTATTGCCAGGGAGTGGTGGGGTTCCCAGGGTTTGCTTCGTGCTGAATTTGGTAGCTGCTGCAAGAAAAGAACTGCTCCCTTCCACAAAAGTCAGAACTTCACCTCTGTGAATGGGGATATCTCCCCTCTCCCTGCCTGAGACCTTGATGTGCTGAGTGAGAAGATCTCCCACTGGAAACATAATTCCCTGTGAAAGGGAGAAGCTTCCAGCTCCCATGGCTGGAGGGCAGCAGGTCCTGGAGCCTTTCTCTATCCTGGGGATAGGATACCCCAAAAGTCCAAGTCCTGCTGCTCCCACTCTTAAAGAGCTCAGAAATGCATCCTTGTATTTCTCCTGCACTTCAGGCAGATCTGAAGTGCTCTTTGCTAACCACTGCAAAGTATCAGCAACACAGTCCTTGGGGCCAGCAGTCAGTGGGAGGGACTTCAGCCTTCAGAGAATTCAGCTTTCCCTTTAAACTTGCAAGATCAGGTAAGGCAATGTGGTAAGAACACAATGAAAGCAAAACAGAGCTCACTGGAGAACCCAGTAAATTACTTCTGGACTGGATCAGACCTGTCTGGAAGAATCTACACCAATCCTTTTATTCTACTGCAAAAAGCATTAAATATAAAGATTATTAAAATTTAGGTTATGAAAATAGCATTATGTACATGGGATTTTGCAGCTAATTATTGAAGTTGATTTTTTTTTAAAGGCACATGCAGACATGTTAACCTTTTAAAAACCAGCAGGGTAATCTTAGCAATTTAATTACTAAGTAAAATGTGGCATCACATTGCATTATGTATCTCTGACCTTTAAATTTCTGTATCAAGAATTCAATTTTGTTTTGCATTAAAATGCATTAAATCCTAGGCTGACACATCATACAATAAGGTTCAGCTTAGGAGGACTATTTACAGACAAATTACACCACAATAGCTAATTACATACTAGAGGTGGGGTTGGTGCTACCACTTATTGTAAAGGTGGTCTGACACTTTCCTTTTTTTCCTATCATTTTGTTTCTCTCTGGAATTCTGCTGGAGCTTTACCAACCACTGTGGAACCATGGTTCTCTGAAATGAAGTTTCTTTGCAAAGGTCCTTGGCATGGATCTGTCACTAGTCCCAAACTCAAGTGAAAGCAAGCAGAGGACAAGCACTCAAGTACACATCAGATATCCATCTTACAGATATTCAGATTCATTTCAGAAAAAAAAAAAAGAGTATTTCAGAGAAAAAATAAAAAAAAAAAAAAAAAAAAAAGACATGATTTAGGCTAATGCCCTGCCACTGCAAAGCTCTGAGCTGTTTTCTTAAGCCTAGGAAGCAATTCAATTTCCAGACAGATTCCTCCACCTGCTGTTTGCCTTTAACACTTAAGCAGACAAGGAATATATGATGAGACAGAGTCAATACTGTCAATCAAATAACAGTTAGGTTTCTTGTCCTTTATATACACTGAAAAATGGGGATTTGACCAATGTTCTTCCTCTCTGATTTCACAGCAGCAGAGAGCCCCAGTGCAGAGCCTGTGCCTGGCATTCCTGCCACCCAGAGCTCTGCTTTAGGACCATGAGCAGCAGCAATCCCATCTGTGGTTCCCCCACATTTCCCTGCTTGCTGCCTTTCATTAGCAGAAGGATTTGGCCTAGTGAAGGCCAAATAAGAACCTGGAAGGAAAGGGCTGTTTGTTTGCTTGTTTCTTCCTGGTAACCCCTTCTTTTCACAAAATGGAAGAAACAGGAAAAGAAGTCTCATCTGGCTTTTTAAGGATCAGGCCACTGAGTAAAGCTGGGGTTGAAATGTTGGTCTGCTCATATGAAAAACCATTGTTTTCAGAAAATCCCTTTAATTAAAATGGAGAAACTTCTTTAGAGCATCAGGTAGAACAAAAGAAATGAGCTCAGCTGCAATGATTTCCTGACGAGCCTTTGCTTGGATGCTGCCACTAAAACCCAGCAAGAGACACTTTGTAGGGTGCAGCTTCTTTTTGCCATGAGTTTGACCTGCTTCTGCACACCTCTGATCTCAGCAGCTACCAAGGACAGATAAAAGAATCTTTTGTTTCACAGGAAACAAACTCTTAAAACACTCTCACAACACTTTCATGCTGGATTTATGCCCAAAATACGGCCCCTGTCGAGGCATCCCTCCCTCTGAGTGATCAATGGGGACAGGAAGGACAGCACTGTACTTCCCTACAGTAAGTTTTAAATAAAAACAAATTATTCCAATTTTCAAAACATAAATCCTGAAGGTTTGATGAGGACAGAAGCTTTCCAGTTTGTGTATACGCTTACATAGCATGCATTTTTCATTCCTGTTTACTATCTACTTACACAGGGAACAGAGCACTTAACAATGTCAACAACATTTTCTGAGTGCACAGTAGCTACAAATTACTGATCGTTCATAAAACATGAGGCAAATGTTTGTGATTAGTTCCCCAAGTCTGATGGCCTGTGCTTACACAACTACAACCCCACCCCAAGCCTGCAGTGCAGCATCTGAAACTCTTGCAGAAATAAAAAGAATCCCCCTGCAATTGCCCCCAAAGCCCTGGAGATCTCACTTGGATTCCAATGGCCAGGAAGCTCCAGATGGCAGAAACCACGTGAAACCAATCCAGAAGAAATTGCCTGGTTTGGTTGGGTTCCCTGAATTAGTTTGATCAAGACAAGAAAACCTTACTAAAAGCAAACAGTTAAATGAGACATTAACAATGGGTCGGTAGGGTTAAAACTTAAAAAAAACTTCACAAGGATCCATTCTGAAGACTATCAGCAGGTATCTGACATATTATTCTCTTTCCAGAACACTGCGCTTATTAAATATACGCAATGCACTGTGCCAGGACTGTCAGCAGAATTGTACAGCTGTATTTGAATGACTGATCTATATGTTTGCTAATTTATTCTCCTCTCTAAACCAGTAATGACCATCAGAAGCTGCCATTGTCCATACCTTGTAATATTATTTTCCTTTTTCCTTGACTATTTGAAACAACCACACCACAGCTGGAGGCACACAATACATTTGAGAGACAAGACCAAAATGCTAAATGTCATAATCATCTCTAACAATAAGCATATATCAGAATCAACTCTGGGACAGAATCCCTGTCAGTCTGTGAGTGAAAGACTAAGAATTGTAGCCTTAAAACCCACTGAACTGTCAGCCTAGGGATCCTCATCTGTCAGTGTGGCTTAACTGTGCCCATCTCTCCAACAGGGACCTCCTCCAGTTTCATTAAACTCACATTAAAAAAGTGATTTCTACTACTGCAGTACTAAACTATAAAAAACTCATCCCTTCCTCCTCCCTTCCAATCCAAGGCTGCAGGTATTCTAAAAAGCAACTCAGACTTACATTTTCCTGAGGTTGGGCAATTTCTTGAAGAGTCCAACAGCTTCCAAAACAGAAATATCATTGTCATTCAGACGCCTGAGAGGAACAAACAAAGAGATATTTAATGCTTCACAGATGTCTGTGGATATATCCCTGTGACATTCAGGGCTGCCACACAGAACCATGACCTTTGTTAAGCAAGGCACTCTCTGCCATCTCCCTCAGACTCCCACAGGTAAAAGAGTTTAGCTTTGAAGGAGAAGAGACACGGAGGTCTGTCTATAGTTAAAGCTTAGGATGTCTTAGAGTGTAATGCCAAAGGACAGTGCCAGAGCTCCTTCACCTTCCAATGCATGGGACAAGGAATTACTGACCTAATCTACTACACACAAACCCTGTTTGCATGACTGAACCTGTCGTGCATTCTGCTACACGAGGCACACAACTGGAGATGTGGCCCTTGTAACCACAAGGGCTCTGATTTCAGGTCCTGTCCTACAAAAGTCTGCTGATCTTCAGAATGAATGTGAAGGCCACTGTCTTGGCAGGCTTGGGATGTAAAATTCTTTCTGATTGCACATAGCTCCATTTTGCTATGTAGAGTCTTTGCTGCATTTCTGGATGTCTCTCATATTTTTATTGACTTCAGGTCAATAATTTTTATGAGGTTTTAAACAGAACAAGTACAATAAATACAACACTAACTCAAAAAAAGAAAATTCTGTTTGAGGGGGCTACTAATGCAAGAAAAGAATCAGAATCTTCAGTTGCTAAGCACTAAAAACGTTTTCTCACACTCAAATTTCTTGAAGCTACATTAGTTTAGTAAGAGCTGTTCCACCCAAGTAGCAGGCAATGCTGAGATGGAGTGAGCTCCCCATCACAGACTCACTCAACTGGTTAAAACCATTCCTTAAATAAACCTGACCAGGTGCAAAGGCAGAGCACTCCAGGGTAGACTGGAAAGGGAGGACACAGCTTGGGGCTGGCCAGCACTGGAGGGGGACACAGGCTCCTTTCTCATCCCCACAGCTGGCACTAATGCTATGGAAATGAGAGCTGTGGTGCAACTCTGACACAGAATTAGCTTCTCCATTTTCACACAGGCAGAAAAGTAGGAGGTGCTTTTCGTTATCTGAGTCCCTTTTACAGCCTTTAACAATTAGAAAAGCCAGCATATGCAGCTGAGCACCTGTGGGAGAGCCACACTTACAGATCAGTGGTGTACTCAGGGAGGTGAGTGGGCAGCCGGGTGAGTTTTTGGTTGGAGCAGTCCACGACTGTCCCCTCGCAGCGACACTTCTCGGGACAGACAAGGTCCATGAAACACTTCCCAGTGAATTTACTTCTGTAATCCTCTGACCCTGCAATAAAAGGAAACATATTCCAGCAAACAGTTGTTGATAACTGCAGCAACCACAGGTACCATGGAATCCATCCTCAGCATTGCCTCCTGTCATCCCCCAGCTCCAGCACACAGTTTTAATACTTGCCAAGGACTTGTGCTCAGCAATTTTTAAAATTACTCCCAAGACTTGTCCCTGGTTTTTCACTCTCCCCTGAACAGACTTATTCCTTGTCCAACAAGCCTACCTGTTAAGGTATTTTCCAGCAAAGTCACTTTTTTCCCATTTGGAACTTAGTCCAGCAACAAGGAAAAGGCATCTCGTGAAAGAATTCAGATGACAAAAGACTTTCAAAGTTATCATTTAAACATCATATCAAATGTTCAGACCTCAGCTATTAGAGCTGTTTTTTAGAGCAATCTTTTATTAGACAACCTTGTCAACTTTCCAACAATTAGACATCTTTATTAACTATGTTAAACAAACAGCAAAGGAAAGTAATCACAGTTTAAATCATTTTCATTTTAATTAAGGAATGGGTAGAGCATACTTAGTGAGAAGCACTCCCTGATGTACCATTACACCGTGATTGCCAGACCTCTTTGACTGGGTTTTTGACCCATTCTAATGAAATGCTTTTCCAATTAGACTCAGTGAACTAATCTGTCCTTTTCAGGTTTGGTTTTCCTCGTTTAATAGCAGCAGGTTGGAAACTCGATCTCAGTGCTTCAAGGAACCAGGAGGATTAATAAATGTGGATGTAAGCAAAGTGCTGCCAAACCCCACCATGCAATTCCTGCCCACTCACTTCGTATTTCTTAATGGAAGCACCAGAACCACTGCAGGAACCCTGTGCAAGGCCCAGGGCTGGTAATTACCAAGAAACATTTTTCAAGTTTTCCAGATTTTTAAAAGTCAATTACAAGGCTTTCTCAGAAAGAGGAGCTGAACAAATGTTTTAAGAACCCAAAAACATCAACAAAAACTTAAACTGAAGCTGAAATTTATTTATAGAGACTTGATGACATTCATCACCTGCTCCCCTTTCCCAGACTGACAAATACACCACTGCCCATTTTATGACCATGTACTATTTTCTGGAAGAAAAAAGACGTTTCTAAACCCACTCTTGTTTTAATTTATGTTACACATTATCTCCACAGGGTGATGCAGTGAAAACAAACAATTCTACAGGCAATCTAACACTTTGATCCCACAGACACACTTTGGTTTAGTTTTGTAACTCCAAGATGGATTATGAGAACATTGACATACAGGTTTGTACCTTACTACTCCAGTGGTGCTAAATACTTGGCTGGTTTTTGTGCTTGTTACAAATTATACATCTAAAGTCCAACTGCACTGACAGCACAGCACTTAAAGTATTAGGACCACTGGGCATTTTAAAGCATTATAAAAATACACCATCATCCCCACACCATCATCATATTTAAACTCTTATCCTTTAAAAAAAAATCTAACATTTGATTTCCAGTCCTAGACATTCCAAGCTTGGTAGTCAGAATGTTTGGTTGCTTCTGATTCCTTGGAAACAATACCAAAGACAAACAGTTTATCAGAACCAGAGTTTATTAAAACTGCTACAATTACAGTACACATGGAATAACCACCAACAATCCATGATCAGAAAGTGTCTTGGAAATCCCCAACTTAACCCTTGAAGAAGCACTTCAGAGTTTCCTAGTAAAAGCTTTTGGTGAAAAAATAATCACAAACAACGTGAAGTTACATAGGGTAAACATTTATTAAGTAAAATTTTTAGGCTACTGATGGATACAAGATTCACCTTCCTGTTGGAAAAAAGGGATGGGAGAGCGGGAATTCTTTATGAAGGAGAAAAAGCAGTGTATAGCATTGGAGGGTGAAAAGTCGATTTCTGGTTTTCTCTCAAGCTTTCTGGCCAAACAAATAAAGAATTTTAGCACACTTTGACTTGGCACCCCCTCTCCTGTGATGCTGGCTGGGTCCACAGCTACCACCACTGAACCAGGGAAAGGCCTCTCAGCTCAGCAGGAGAGGAAGGGAGCAAACATCACCTTCATACTTTCTTGTTCCTTCTCTTTCTTTCATTTTTCTTTTTTGAGTTTAAAAAAGAGTTTCTCAGGTAATCACTGAGTCAAAAGTAATCAACAGCCTGTCTGTGCTCAGCAAGTATTCAGTCATCTCTTAGCCTGAGAGACAGCAGGAATCACCTGCCAAAGACTAGATAAAATTTACTATTTGACCTGAGCCTTGAGATCACTTGGACAGGTGGCTGCTCTATTAAGATATTCCCATCTGGGATAGCAATGTGAAATTCAGCCATCTGCTTGCAGAACTGTTTAAGCACATATATCCCCTCCTCCTGACTGCCAAGTTCTGAGAGAACACAACAGGACACAGGAAGCACAGTTCACCACCACACAGTTCTTGCACCTATAAAATCATCCGTGGAAAGCCACAGAGAAGAGATGCAGGACAGAACATGACCTGGGAGTCTCTAGCAATTCCCCAAATTAGGAAGAATTAAAGTTTGCTGTAAAACAAGTAGCCAAGGCAACAGCAAGGCCTGTGTGTAACTGAGGGCAGCTGTGGTTATTTGATTTGTTAGTTACTCTGATAACATTTTTATTTCACAACCAATGTGACCCCACTATCAGGTACTGTGATTTCTTATTATCATAAAACAAACACACTGTGGCACTGTACAGAATAGCAGCACTGAGATAAAGGAACATCACATTTCCAAGTGCTCAAACAATCTATGTGCATTTCTGATAGCCACATGGAGAATTAGGCAACAGAGAGAAGTATCTTTCTCTTGTGCTCTTCTTTAAAACCGTTGTTTAGAAAACCTGATTTCAGTTTTTAAAAGTTACCCTTGTCCAAAGAACTTAAAAGGAGTTCTGGAGGATCTGCTGTGCTACAAATCAGGCTGTCTCAACAGGGCTTGAAAAATGACCTGATATATTCATTTTAGAAAATGATCCAGCTGCCTAAAATTTGGCACCAAAAATATGACCATTGAGATAAGTTGCTCAAAAACTTGAATGAAAAACTCAGGAACCTCAAAAGTTCTTCATACAAACACAAGATCACAATTCTCATAGGGAATAAAAAAGAAGTGCATTTTTTGGTCGTAATTTCACATTGCTAGTGTTAATTTTTATCAGTAACCACAGATAAAATCTAACAATCCTGGATGTCCTTCTTTTGATAGCTCCACAACAGATATGTGATAGATTTGCAAGACAAGGCAATATTTCAGTATAAGAAAATTTCTGTATGAGACTCTCAAAGTCCTTTATGAATAGGTGTCATTATCTCTATGTAGAGGGGGAGTTAGGCAGAAGTATTTGAAGATAATACTTAAGCTGTCAAAGCTAAAATGGCCCATTTGGATTTGCTGACTTAGCTTTGCCCTATGGAGTTATTGGATAGTGGAGTTTCCACACAGGCCATGTTAGCCATGTCATTTTCTAGAGATGAAAGACAATACTTTGCAGACTCTTCTGAAGTTTTTTTGCATTGTATTTGTTCACAATGCAATGCCTGCAGATTAAGAGCAGGCCTGAAGTTACACTGAGTGGCAGGTGTCTTGTTGCAGAAATGGCATCCAAAGAGTATCTCAAGTAGAAGTTGGACAGCTCAGACAGACAGATGCAACTTACATTATGCACAAGGTAAGGAGACAAAAGTGATTTTTCATCTCTGTGGGCATGGCCAGAATCACCCTTGAATATTATCGACCAACAGAATGCCTGACTCCTTCACTGGGAGAGCAATTAAACAGATTAATCACTTAGAGATGGTTATTGTGCATGCAAGCCCTGTGGGAAGTCTGTGCAAACATCAGTGTGGCTCCCTGGCAGTGCCTGGGAGCCTGGTTAGCCACACCTCACCCGTTCCAGTGTCCCCGTGCGGAAAGGGAAAGGGAAAGGGAAAGGGAAAGGGAAAGGGAAAGGGAAAGGGAAAGGGAAAGGGAAAGGGAAAGGGAAAGGGAAAGGGAAAGGGAAAGGGAAAGGGAAAGGGAAAGGGAAAGGGAAAGGGAAAGGGAAAGGGAAAGGGAAAGGGAAAGGGAAAGTCTCACCTTTGGATGCTCCTGCCCCAGCAGAAGTCCCCAGGCATGCCATGCGGCAGGGAGTATGCAGCCTTCCATGGTGCTTGACAGAACCATGTTCCATTTCTATTGTTCTACCACATGGTTAGATCAAGCACAAAGGAAAACCCCACGGACAGCCAGAGTCAGAGTTAGGCAGCGCCAAAGAGAGAGGAGCGTTGAGAGGAAGCAGCATGGAGAAGCACAAGCTGAAGGTTCACGGAGAGCTGCTCTCCACTCCACCCATGCAAAAAGGTGCTGGACACAAGAGGTCATCCTTCATGCTACTGCAGGAACACCCTGGAGCACAATTGGGGTTAGTGAACACGAACAGAGCCCGGGCCAGTTCAGAGACAGAGCTGACACCACAGCAAACACCACCAGAGGAACTCACTGCTCCTCCCAGGGAGCAGGGCAGCTCCCACCACACCCTGAATGCCCAATCCACGCTGCTTGTTATCACTTACTCTCTCCTGGTGTCTCCTTTCAGTAAAAAAGCCATTTAGGTTTGCTCCATTTATTGAAATGCAACCTCAGAAATACTGCAGCCCCTACTGATAACAGCAGATTGTGAGCTGGTGGCCAAGCTGTGGCCTTCAGTGCTCCCCGAGTGCCCTTTGAGCCTGACTCCAGCTCCCAGAGGCCCTTCATGCTGGTGGCACTTACACTGACAATCTGTAATTGCCACTGCTTTTCTTTTTTTGTTTGTTTCCTCTGCACTTTCCAGCAGAGAAGCACACACATGTTACTACAGACACAGACAGCATTTTGTTATTCTGTTTCTGAGCATGTTTGCTGGGTTTTGTCCATCTTTCACTGATGGAAGCTGAGCATTCTCTATTTCTGACATCCTGAATTATTTCAAACAACTTTGCTCTTGTAACGCATTCCCGCAACTCTGACATATAAAGCAGGGCACTCAGTTCAGGCTTGACTGCTCCCACTGGAATAAAGCTCTCACTGACTCCACTGTCTGCAGAGCTGTGCCAGTGGACAATGATTTTGAAAGTCACATCTCAAACGTTCTTGCAGGATTCCCAGATGAGAGAGGAAGTGGCTGTCCTCTGCAACTGCTCACAGTGTTTTGCTGGACTTCAGTGAAGGTCAGTGCTTGTGCTTTTAAATACAAATCACTTTCCTTAGTAAGGGGTTTGCATTGCCCAAAGAACAAAGTCAGCACCAAGCAGATTATTCACTATCTCCACGGAGAACAACCCAAGTGCTTGAGCAGAGATGACAGATAATACAGCAGGGGTCTGTGCTTCACCACTTTGCCATGACCCAGCACTGTGATGCACAAAAGCCAACACTGAGTTACCTGAGAACTTCAGGACACAAGCACAGTGTTAACTTGGCCACCCCACACTGTGGGTTTGGTTCAGCAATGAAAGTAAGACAATTTGATTGTCTATCTTTGCAACCTAAGAAATAAACTGAAGCTGCTTTTTAGGGCGAACTTAACCCAAACCTTTTATCTCCACAAGCTGCCAAACTGCCCAGAGTCTGAATTGATAAAAACATTAGATTATTAATTTTCTTTTGTGACTCATGCAATGTGGCACAAAACCACACTAATTTTCTCACCTGATTAATTCAAAGTATGTATAACCCTGGAATCCACACCTCATTTACTTAGAAATTAATCTATAACTAGCATTCCTGCCAATAATTTTGTATGGCTCCACTGAAGAAGGATGTAGAATCCTATATCCTTATTCCTATGCTGCTTTAATAACGCACCAATTCTGGCCTGGGCTCTTCAAACAAATTAATCCACAGTACTCTGTTAAACAATGACAAGTAACAGTTCATATCTTTCAAAGGCTTTTATATTATACACTGATTTACAGTATTAAGTGGGATATCCGTAATAAAGTCAGTAATTTCAGTGTCAATGAACTCTTTCAGTCCTACTAGAAACAAATGCAGTCTGGGCTCTGCAAACACCTTCCTGAGAAACCCCACGAGAATATTTGGAACAAGTCTCTATTCCTTTGCTGCACTAATTAAACACCACTTACAGTAACTGCCTAAACTAATCACCAACTGCAATGAACGAGAGGTACCAGCACACAAAGAAATCTGTCAAAATCCTAATTTATGTCCCTAGAACACAGGAGAGCAGAAATACCAGGAGAGCACGCTATTTTATAAATTACACTTAAAAAATTCCATAAGCCTTTGGATGTACATAAGATCACCCATTTTGCATAAATGTTTGCAAAAATGAAGTTGAAAAATGAAATACATCTCCAGCTCTTTCCCAGTGTCCATGAAAACCCCACCCTTTAGATACTTTACACACAAGCAGCTTTGTATGGTTTGCTCTTGGTGTTTGTTCACTTCATGTCACCCACGTTCTGTTAATCAGTCACTGAACCTGCAGTTTGTAAAAATCTGTACACTGCACCCTGTTTTTACCTGTCCCACCAGGCTGCAACACCTTGGGAGACTGCTGCAGTCTCAGAATAGTCAGATGAAGAATTTACTGTCCAACTGCAGCACCAACACCCTTGCACTGGCTTTGGCTGCTGAGCTCTCTTGATGCCAGCACCTCCCCAGTTACTTTCTGTGCCCCAGCCAAGTGACCACCACACACACAGAAGTGCTGCCTTAGCACCTCTGGTGCTGCTCACAACACACAGAATCCAAGGTGAGAGGAGACAGCAAACCTCGTCCCACCGTAAGTTTTGAGGTTAAAAGAGCAATCAATCACTCAGCTTTCTGACACCGTTAATTAAGAGGACAATTCAGCTCTCACGGGAGGAATCTACACAGTCTGCACTCTGCCTACATGGGGAATGCAGGGTAACTGTGATATCTGGATGCCTAAGTGACATGGATGCCTCTGTGACTTCAACATTCACCCTTCCCTCTTCCCAGTGCCTCTTCACTATAACTGCAAATAAGGATGTTGGGGGGCAACAAAGCTGTTGAGATATTTTGCTTTTTTGAAGAGTACTTCAACTCAAAAATAAAACGAGGCAGAGCCTAAAATAAACTTTCTAACTGAAACACGTCAGTTTACTTTCTTATTAAGATCCATAGTCTCTGCCAAACAGACCCACCTGTCTCATGCTAAGCCTATGCTTCTGGGAGTGAAATGGTTTCCATTCTTTCCCCCCACTGCAGAGCCAGAACCCTTCACCACCGTGTTTCCCACAGGCTAGAGAAGGCTCAGAGCAACTGACACCAATTTTAACACAAAGATCTGAACTGCTCTCAAAGATGTGCAGAAAAGGGAGGGCAATAATCATTACCCAGTGCAGTCAAATTAATTTAATGACAGCAAAAACACTTCCACAGTACAAGGGAACCCAGCTCCATTACTATTAGTCATAGCAGTTGTATTGTGTTCTCTAATGACTTCAGCTTCAGGAAAAATTCATGCAAACCAAAGCCCAAATATACTCAGTTTCAGTGGACCATGAAAAATTCATATTCATAATTACAAATTCAGTGTAGGACTTAATCTGCAGGTGATTTATTGGTGTTAAACAACCTTCCATTCAGATAAGAATAATTCTTACAAACCACAGACATACGCTCAGTTTTGGTATATTCAGAGGGTTTCTGAAGGTAGTTCTGACGAGTCTTTGTGTCTTTCAGGAGGAAAAAAGGGGTATGACACACAGAATTTAACTGAATAAAACAAAAACATACAAAAAACCCCCTGAAATAAACCAAAGCACAGACAGAAATCCAAATGCAGCTTCTTAAATAGTAAGCAGTGTTTCTGATCCCTTTCCCTCACAGCAGGGCAAAGCTGTGGTGAGAGAAGTGCTGGAGCTTGGCCTCAGATGAGATTTCCCACTAACATGAGCAGGTCTGGAGCACCCAGGGCAAACCCAGAGGCTGCCAGGGCTTGGGGCTTGCTCAGGAGCTGCTGGAGCCCCACACACCATGGGCAGGATCATCACATCCCCAGAAATGTGCTCCTGCAGCACAGCAACAAGGCAGCCAGGAGCAGCTGGATACCTGTGCTTTCCATCAAACAGAAAAGGCTAAGGGAAGGAGCATGAGTCCATGGTCTGTAAATGACTACTTGCTTATTAAAAATGAAAGGAATTTGCACAGTGATTGGCAAGTTATGGGAACAACTGGCAAGTGTTTCAATCAGATAAATGATGTAAGATCTGGGTTAAATTCACCTAACCCTCATGACTTTTCAACACTAGCTGAGGAACAGTAGAGCATTGCAGCTTTCAGTTTGAGAGCTCAGAACCCTTAAATAGTGTTTACACGTCACTAGGAGCAGAGAAGGGGATAACCCAAGGAGTCCAAGGGACACAAAATGTGTGAACAGCCACAGGGAGGGGACAAAAAGTCCTGAGGTGCAGCCTGTGCTCCCCTGACTCCATCCACAGCAGTTCTGTGCTTCTAAAGTGCAACAATGCAGAGAAGAGAGAAGGACATTTCAGGTGATTATATGAAACAGCAACTCTGTTCCAAAGCAAACAGGTAACCCGAGGAAGGTGAGTGTGTATGAAGACAGAGACTGGAAAAGACACAGAAAGAATGAGGAGAAAAGCTGCAATTAGTGAGAAGAGGTTTCATCAAATGCCTTAAAATTATGAGTGAAAAAAAGCAGCTACATTGCCATCTAATAATTGGGGCTAACATGAGAGAAATGACATTAGCCCATTTTTGGACCCAAGTGTACCACAAAGGCTGACTTTGGGTTGGGTTAACAAGAATTAGTGTCCAAAATGGAGAGAATAATGCTGGCAGATGGTTCATTTTCCTCCTCCTGTTCTCCCCTGTCCTTTGGAGTGTATAGAACTGTCTGGAACTGAAGTAACTAATTAAAGGCAGTTAGACACAATGCATGCAGGAGAAAGCAATAAGACAGGTTCACTTCAGAGTATTTCAAATAGCAATTTTCTTTATAAAAGTCTTATTTCTAAGAATTAGAAGATGAAGAGCTTTTGTGATGTGATGTTTGTAGAAACACATTGCTCTGATCATTATCAGAGATAGTTTGTTTCAGTACAGCAGGTGGAACTCTCATCGCTTTTAAAATGCACAATATACTGAAAAATGCAAACATATCACAGGGAGAAAGAGATACACAGTGAATGCAAGGGCAATTCTTTCCAAAAGCTATTTCAGACACAGTGTCACACAGCAATCAAGGAACCTGCCAAGTCTTGAAGTGACAATAAGCTACCACAGAGACAACACAATCTGCTCATAGATTCATTTCCCTTACTCCTAAAGCCCAGTGCTGCCTTAGAAAACAAAACTGCTCTGTAGTGAACTTAATCAAATGCTTCTGGGCACGATATTTGTGTTGATCTTTTTTCCTCCTTATTCATATTAAGAATGGGAGCCTCCAGTGACCCAAGGCTGCCAAGCACCATTGGATCCTTAGGTGGTCAGCGTGGGCAGATGTAGCCAAGAAGAAAATGATCATCAGAATTTCACTGTGGCCACCAGAAATGACATTATTTCCCTTTTCTAAACAGAAGAGAGAGAATTAGTCACAGCCTGTACTTCTGATTTCTCTTTCAAGAAAATATCTCAGATTTTTTAGTCTCAGGTAGCTGTGGGGGAGACAGCTGGGCAAAGGGGAGATTTGTTATTATTGTGCTGCACTGCATCAGATGGAAAGCAAAAAATCACAGGGAATAGTATCTATTGCAATCTGAAGTTTAAACATATTTGATGGTATATTCAAAAGCTTTGCCTGTCTCACAGCCCTGGGCAAAAATATGTCCTGTTCCCTGCTGTTCCTTCATTTCATGCTATAATGCTTCCAATTCTCCTTTTGGAAAGAATTATGTACATTATGTACCTGTTGCACAGAAGCTCCTTCCTATGGCCACTCATAACCTTTGCAGATGTTGCTCCATTGTTATCAGTAAAAGCTCGAGTCATTAGGTTCTGGGAGGAAATAGCATCTGGGAAAGTGCCTCAATTGAAAGAAGTGATCAATTGAAAAAAAGAAGGTAAGTACTTCTGGCTAGATGCTATCTCACAGGATGGTGGGGACCTGCGATAAAAACTGAAGGAAACAGTGTGCAGAATGAAATTTTGTAGATCTGTCTTCACAGTTCATTTAATTATCAAATACAGGTCTATTTAGCCCATCTGCTTTTGTGTCCTCTTGACATTACCTTCTTGATGCTCCTCTGCCACTTGAGACTGATGAAACTTCAAATATCTCAGCTTTTCTCCCCCGTTCCTGCTAACCACTCCTCTCTCCTATCCTTAGAGAAAGAGCACTTCCCTTTCTTCCCTTAATTTACTGGAGAGTCACATCATTTGCTCAGAATAGGTCCTTTCTGACAGTCCCCTTTATGATCAAAGAATCATGGAATGGTTTGGGGTAGAAGGGACCTTAAAGCTCATCCAGTCCCACCCCCTGCCATGGGACCCTCCCACTATCCCAGGCCATGTCAAGCCCCAGTGTCCAGCCTGGCCTTGGGCACTTCCAGGGATCCAGGGGCAGCCACAGCTTCTCTGGGCACCCTGTGACAGGGCCCCACCACCCTCGCAGGAAGAATTTCTCCCCAGTATCTGAACTAAACCAACCATCAGACAGTTTAAAGCCGTTCCCCCTTTCACTATGTGCCCTTGTCAAAAGGAATGTGGAAAACACACAGATCTCTTCAGCACAACTTCAGAATTTTATGACTTTGAAACTGGTTTTTCCCTCATGTCAAAGTATTCAGCTCATCTAGGCTTAACTGCTCCTGGGTGTGATCCTGACACTGCCTGAGTACCTCTGCTCCCAGAGCTCACACTTTCTGTGCATCCTCATCCCTTCTCAAAGGTCAAAGACTATGTGAGGATAAAATCCCTCAAAAAACAACTTTCTTACCACTGACATGTACTAAATGTATTACACCAGCTACATGAAAATACCAGGATCCTGAAAAAAGAACCCTTTAAGAAAGAGATGCACATTTACAAAAGAATTTAAAATGAAAATTGTTTTCCCACACACTGAGCTGAAGATGTAAAAACGAGAACAAAGACAGTGAGGACCCTGACAAGCTACTAAGCCTTGCCATTCCAGTGGGAGTGTGTCATCCCTGGATGACACAAAGCACTGCCCAATGCTCTAAATGAAGATTCATACCTCATGGACATTTCTGCACAGAGACATGCTGTGTTAGATCCTGAGGGATGAAAAATATTCCTCAAACTGAAAACATGGAAAATTCCTGCTAAATGCCAGGCCTGAAGCAGCCATGATTCAAAGGGACAAGTTGAGCAGAACAGGTGCCAAGGATGTCTGTTCCCTAGACTGATTTACAAGCTCAGATTTTCTAAACCATTAGATGTTCCCTGTCTCATGTGAGCAGACAGCAAGTCGAGTTCAATGTATCTCATCACCATCTGGAAACTCTACAGGCAAGGATCTCTTCTCTACTGAGCTTTTGAACAGCATTAGTTTTCATCCAGCTGAAATCTTTGTTCTGAAGCTGTTCAATCCCTGCTCTCCTCCTTCATAAGTCAGGTTTATGCCTTTTCCATGTGGTTTTGATATAGATGTAGAGCTGGAGACCCAGGGAAAAACAGCCTAATGCCTCAAGGAAAGGACCCCCAAGATAAGAACTCACACAAAATATTATTCTCCAGCATCACCAGGCACTGAGTTCTGCACTGTAGCTCTTCTTAGCTGTGCCCTCTCCTAAATGGTGTCAGATGGTGTTTGCCTTCTCCAATCGCCTGTACCTTTGTTCAAAGCATGCATGCACACACATAACATTAATTCCTCTAGCCCATTAATAAAAGCAGAAGGAAATAACAATGGCAAATTGGGTACAGGTTTACACAGATCTGTTTCTGCAGGCTGCTTTCCTTTCTAAATGCTCTTTAAGCATTTTCATTTCCATTTCTTTAAATATGAATATTACTGGCTAATTACGTTGTTACTATGATGGACACAATCCAAAAACCTAGATAAAGTATGTCATAATTTCAGGCCTGATTATAAATTTTGTGGCTTGAGTCACAAGGGATTGAAGACCTTAACAAGGCTGCCCAAGAAAAGCTGACTGCAAATGAAGTTATCTCTATTTTCTTTCCCCCACAAAGGGAAGGTTTAGCTCGGCTGCTGCTCGCAGAGAGGCACAAAGCACAATGGCTTGTTTTGGGCTGCTGCCACTCAGCTTCATGCTGCATCCCCATCTAGAGCCATTCATCTCTTACCACCAGGAACACAATTAATCATGTTTCTTTTCAGAGGAGAAAGAGAAAAATCATAGTAATTTTCACAGAAAACACCGCAAGGTACTCCATCAATAACAGTCATTTTTCTCCTCAGTACACACTCATAGATTTGCTTACTGAAACCTGCTTGTCTTTACAGTGCACAAAAATGCAGTCATCCAAAATAGATATAACCAATATAACCAACAGGGAAAACACATGAAGAAGCAGTCATCTGCTCAGTTTTGCTGTGTAAGGCAAGAAATATCCTTTTACTGACAGCTGAACCATAAATAAAGGACAGGATTAAGAAAAAGCTGTTTATGTCACTTTGGAGGTTAATTTCAGGTGGAAACATTTTTCTGTTTCATTCACAACACAAAACCTTTGCCTAAATTATTATGCACCTTCTGATTCGAAGCTTGCTGAAACCAAAAATCTTACCAACTTTGCTGGCAATTTTACTGGAGTTAGTGTGTGTCACTTATGGATGTAAGGAAAATGAACGTATGAAAGCACATGAACTGATGCCATTCCCTCACCCCCAGCTTCACTCCCATCCCAGATGAGAAATGCCCATTGCCAGTTGCATGAAAACCTCTCATACTGTTCTCACCTTTTAGGTGAGGGAACTAAACTTGAGCTCAGCTCTCATTAGGTCAGTAGGAGCTCTGCTTGAATACAAATGACAATCCCATCAAAATGTAACATTTCCCACATGGATTCACATATATATTGCCATTGTTTTGCTTAGCTATTTAATAATTCAGTAATTCTTTTATGATTAAACATCACAAACTTTTATCTTTTTTCTTTTCTTTGTTTTTTAAGAGAAGACAGCTATAGACTGCCTTTTTTTTTTTTCTTTTTTCTCTCTCTTTTTTTTTAATCCATAAGGTAATTGGCTTTCTGTCGAACTAACTGAATTTCCCCAAATTTGATTTTCAGAGCTGCTCCCTAATATCCATTAGAGCCAACCCTGTCCTGCAGATTGGATTAGCGGGCTCTCTGGAGCTGCTCTCCCCGGCTAAATGAATTACCTGAGCAGCGGAACTTCTTGCTCTTGATCTGGCTGATGCGTTTGTTGGCAAGGCGACGGGGATTGCTGCAGCGCGCGCCGCTGGTCTCGATGGGATTATCCTGCAGGTAATCAGCCAGCCACTTCAGATGGCAGTCGCACACAAATGGGTTCTGAGCTAAATGTCTGCGAGAAGGATGGCATGTTTAATCAGGAGTGACCTGTCACACCCTGCTCCATCAGGGTTCTTTTTCTTTTCACCGACACCGAACCTGAAGGAGTGGAGTAATTGAATCGGTTCCCGGAAAAAAAACCCAACCCCACCCCAGGCCCGGCGGAGCTGCAGGTGAATGGGAGAGTTCTGTGAGCCTCACATTTCGCAGCTCATTAAGCCTCACACAGAGGAAACAAAACTTAAGACAGCAGAGCCCCCTTTAAAGGACACAGACCTGCTGCTGTCTCCCAGGTCCCACGGTTTCTCCTGAGAGTTTGACGTGCTGCCTTTGGAGAGAAAGGCACCTTACACCTGAAGGTCATTTTGTATCCTGGCTGAAAAGAAATTTTATCAGCAAGCCCAAAATGTGAACTTAGTAAAGCACCTTGGATCTTTGGGCAAAGGCAGAAGTGGTCCAGAATCTTCTCAAAAGAGTGAAATTAGTATTTGCACATGCTCATCATGTGTCATAGTACTTCCTTTATATGTATTTCTTCCTGAAGCAAAAGGTTTTCATTTAAAGACTGAAATGTTTAGGCAAGGTATAGCTTCACTCCATCCTTCACCAAAATTTGCTCAACTTGTTTCCTATGAAATTGGAAGTAGAATTGATTTTAACTGGGTGTTAGACCGGTAACAGAAATCTGCTGTTTCTCTTTGCTCTTTCTCATCTTAGAGAGAAAAGAGTGTTTTTCTGCTGCTGTTCTGATTTATTTTGCTTGACAAAGCTGAGCACTGTGTCAGGAGAGTCCGCCTGGTCTTTCCCAGAGCCAGGTTCTAATCTCAGTTCAGCTAACTTGCATCACACCCTCTGACCTCCAAGGGAGCAGGACCCAGCTCTCCAGTCACTGCAAAGACACGTTAAGAAAAGACAGATGTTTCAATTTGGTTTGGACAGAAGTATAAAGTTATGGCCTCACAAGAACTCTCTCACTCTGTTACTGTTTTCCACTTGTAGAAACTTATTTTCTGTTTGCAGTTATATTTATGAACTGTCGCTGAACAAAATAAGTGTAAAATACAACAGGGCAATGGCTATCCAGGACTGGGAGGGGAGAGCACACAGAGCAGAAAGGGCCTGAAGAAACTCAAGATTCCTGTTGCACTAGAGCCATTTCTGCTGTGAAAGATCCAAAGAACAAAAAATCACATAGAGACAGAGTTTGGGTCTGGCTTTGCAGCTCTAGATAAAACACAGAAGATGACAATCATTTGATTATTAAAAATGGCAGAATGTATCAAAACTTCATGACAAAGTCTCTTGGTGTGAAGCCACAAGTCGATTCTCAGCAAAGGCCACCAGGAACACCAGCAAAACCCTATGGAAACCAATGTGAAATACTCACACCTTAGGGCTATAAACATTAAAAAAGCCTGTTGTTTAACCTGACAAACCTTACATACCTCTGTAAAAGAACCCTCTCTGTGGCCCCAGTTGATGTGTGTACACACACAGCAAGCTGCAGCAGCAGAAAGCATGGTTAGAGCTGGGGGGGCAGAACTGGGGGGTGCTGTACATGATTGTTCCAATGCCTTAATGGTTTGCAGCAATACATACTGGCCAAATAGCTGTTGGGAATTCAGGTTGTGTTTGCAGCTGCCTGAGGATGTGGCAGAAACTCTGCTGTAAGAAATCATTCCTGTCAGTTCATTTGTATGTGATTTAAAACATTTATAGAACTAATTCAGCCAATGCATTCCCAGTATTAAAATATATAAATGTGCATTTGCATACAAAAATTGCAGTACTCCAGTGTGTGTGTGTGCACAGATACTGCAGTATGTATATATATACACACCCATACATATTTTAACACTAGAATATCAGGCTGCCAACTCCAGCTCTGAAGGAGTACTATTTACCTTATTATCTTATTACTCACAACTTTAGGAGGAGACCTTCTACAAAATATTGAATCATTTCTATAGTTTTGCTTCTGATGCCTATTCTAATGCCTCCAAATTCAAAAATGTTTAGTAGATTTTCTTAATGGATCAAATAATACAACACATCATTCCCCTTAAGTGGAATGTCAGCTGAAATGTGGTTACAGAAGTCACGAACTGCACAGCAGGACTCAGACCCAGGCAGGAGAGATGCCAACTCATTGGCTCATTAAAAACTGTTAGGCAATGATCCTAATAGAATCTGCTGTTCATATCTTATCCAGAGTCAAACACACACATTATCGCCCCAACAAACAGCCTGAGCTCCACACAGTTCTGACATTTCTGTCACTAAGGGCAGGCTGTGTCAATCCTGCCCTTGCTGCACTGATGCAACACTTCTTCTTGCTCCTTTTCTCTCAGTGAGGAAAGGAGGGGCTGCTACGTGGATGTCTCTTCCAAACTGTCTTCATGTCAGGCATGAAGACAGGCACCATCTCTGGTGGGGAAAGAGAGAGCTGTCATTTCTGATCTGCCTGCATACTCACAGAGTCTGGATCGATCGCAGAGGTGCAAAGAGCCCCTTGCTGACGGTCTGCAGTTTGTTGTCATAAAGAGATAACAGTTTGAGATTATGCAGACCTTGGAACGTGTTTACCCTCAGGCAGTTGATCTTGTTGGCATTGAGAAGCCTGGAAACAGAGAAAAGGTTTAGAATTCATTAATCTTGTAATAATCAAATAAAGATAGACTGGACTTTGGGGTTAAATCTAAAAAAAAATAAATTATTAACCTAGTCACCAAAGCTAAACCACATGTAAAGGCTTCATTTGCCTGTTACATTTAAAAGGTGAAAAACTCACAGTGGACAGGAGTGCTCTCACAGCTGGGGAATATACAGACATCTAACAGTGCTAGCCATCTTAAAATACTTAAAAACTGGGCCAGGGTTTGTATGCCTGGGGGTAGGCACCCCTCTCCCAATTTACTCAAAATTCTACTCAAATATTTAAGGAAGCCTTCAGCTTAATATACACAGGAATAAAAATTACTCCCCACCTTGCTATTCCATGCACACATAGCCCACAATGAGAAGAACCTTTATTTTTCAATTTTCTCTACCAACAGTTGTCTTAAGTCTAAGTGAAATTCTGGGAGTTTGCAATCTTTTGATAAGGAGTGCAGGGTTAATTTGATAACAGAAGATGTTAAAAGATGTTCCTCCTGGGAGACAAAAAGAGGGAAGTGTGAGGTCTGGGCTAAAACTTACTGAAAGGAAACTCAGTTCACACCCAAGGACAGCCAGGTAGGGGCCCAGGCTGCCTCAGGAGCTGTGTCCTCAGTCCCTGTCCTTGGAGTTTTTCAAAGTGACACTGAATAAAGCCATGAGCAACCTGCTCTGACCTGGTAAGGTGGCTCTGCTTTAGGCAAGGGTTCTCCAGACTACTGTCAAGTGATCACCCAAGGTCCCTTCCAGCCTCTACTGTCCCACAACTCTATGAATTCCAGTCCCACCAGAGTCCTGTGCAGTTGTGGTAACGCAGCACAAAGGCAATTAAAAGTATTATTTTTTTAAAAAAACATGTATTTTACAAATACACAACAACCAGCTGGTGGGACTAAACAGTTCAGCAAGAAAATCTTGGACAGTACTTGTGAAAGTTTTCTTAGATCATCCATCCAGAGTTCTGCCCCATGCAATTAGTATATACAAACCCAACAACAAGCTGCATCTCCTGCTGAGACAATCAAACACAAGAACACTTAATTTGTCACTGTCATCTGCATGGTGGTATCTTGCACTTAGAAGGGAAACAGGCAGGAAATTACGTATTCTTCTTAGCAAAGTCAAAGTCCACATTTTTTGACTACTACCAGCCTGAGAAAAATGGTAAACAGTAGATGCTGTTAACTCTGTTCTCTTGAGCACAAAATTCTTCCCTTGTCAATGAATTTAAAGGACTAAATACTGCATCAACGCGGCTCTCTGTGAGGCAGCACACTCACAAAAACAGATGACAAATATCTTTATAGGCAAAAAGGAAAATATATCCTCTATTCCTCAGCAAGCAAATGCATCATTTTACAGACACCTCTAACAGCACAGGGAGCTTCCATTCCCAACAAACTTCACAGGCACCACAAAAGACAAGAGGGCAGCCACTCAGGAAGAAATACAAGCTTGCTAGCTGCATGTGATGCTTTTCTTTTCTCCAAGAAGTAATTCAGAAGATGCTTCCTCTGCCTCTACATTCCTGAAACCTCTGGAACATCACACGCCCATTACAGTTCTCTGCTCCCACTGTTGTTTTGGCAGGGCCCTGCTGCTGCAGCCAGAAGTTACACTGTTTGTGATACACAGGAGATGAAGGCAGACTTGGGCAGCATGGAGAACTCCAGGAGAACAGGAATGCCTTGGAAGGAGAGGGCTCCAAAGGAGAACTCCCCTCCGCAGCCTACAGGAAAGTCAGTATCGATTTACCCAGATTTCCTCCTTTATATGTTGTGGAAAATGAAGTTTGACATGAGTTAAGACAAAATCCCATAGAAGGCAATGATGGATAAATGAGGTTACATTTTTGCATGAACTAATAGCTAAAACAATTTTATGAAATCATAAGCAGCACTAGTATGACCCCTCTGGAATCTGTATTTCCATGACACCTAATCCACACTCTTGTTGGCTCCCCCAAAAGTAAAATGGTAATTTTCCCCATTGGGCTACAGGAACAGCTCCTCCTCCTTCACTCCAACAGCAAATGCCATCCCTTCCTGCTTGCTTCTTACAGCCATTTGTGTGTCCAAACCAAAGCAACCCTCCCCCTCTCGGATCTCACACATCATGCATTTCTCTTTTCACTGCAGAGCATCTTACCCATAAAGAATGGCTTAGCAAGGCAGCAGGAGGCAGAACCAGGTACTGAATTTTGAACAATGTCCCTAGACATGTTCTTAGGCATTACAAATCCTTTGCTTTCTGCCCCCAGTGCACCGGTCCCACCCCAATTTTAGGAAATGCACATCAGCTTGGTTTGGCTGTTCCTGTCCCATGAGAGAGGCTTGGCACCTGAGCTACCCAGGAACAAAACTGAAAACAAGTACTTCCATTTATTGTGCTAGGTGCTAATTTTCCCCAGTATTATAGTAATGATTTATATTGCAAGCAGTACTTGTAACAAGGCATAAAGCAAAAATGAAAACAATCTCAGCAATAGGAGAATTTACAACTGAACTCCAATTGTGTTTCCACACATGGCTAACAGTGTCTTCTTGGGATGCCTCAGAAGGGCACAGCTGCTCTGGGCAGATGCTGTTCCCTCCTGGGCAAAGATCAGGCACAAAGTCCACATTACTGATCCATCCCACTGAAAACACCCTCTGAGCAAAACTGACCTGCAACTGCAGTGACTACACTGCATCCAGATCCTTTCTCCCACTAGCTTCAACAAAACATGAATAAACCCCGTGCTGGAAAATAGAATTTACAACGTGACGAGGTTTGCTGGCATGAGTTTTTGATGACTATGTTCATGGTGATATAGTCTGTGACATTTATTTAGAGCCAAACACTGAAAATGAGAGCAACTGATCCTCTATACAGCCACAAATACAGAGGCACATGCTCTCCTTTAAGCATCTGAGTAATTTGGAACAGAAAAGTGCTTGTGCAGACTGTTTAGAAGTGGGAATTCAGGTCCTAAACAGCTTTTCTGAGGTGACACCACCTATTCTGTGCACCACAGATAGTCTGCTCATCAGTAATCCAGGTGTAGCCATATGGGGTGGATGGTGAGATACATTACTGACTTATTTCTGCTCAGAATCAGTGAGAAACAGGGGGGAGAAGTGAAAAACTGAGGAAGCAGAATACATCATCCCTAAATTTTTTTTCCTCCTACTTACTGTGAGCTAGATGATGACTTTTGGCCAGAACCATTAAGGTTCATATTCCTTTCAAAACTCTCAGTTATTTTAAAATATCCACTATGTATATTCCCCTCTATAAATCTCAGTTTTTTACTTAAGCTTTCTTTGTTACCTCAGCTCCACTAATGGCATCTAATTTTTAATTAGGTATACAAGGCAGGCCTCACATGGAGTTAAAAGTGGTTTTAAGATGTTTTTTAAACTAACACAAAGACAGATGAGAAAAACATATTCCAGGAAGCAGAATCTTCCTTGAACACTGAACCAGGCCATAAAACATACTAAGGGTTCCTTTACTGGACTTACACCAAAAGAAGGAACAACATTAAAAGTGGAGTTCTATTTTAGCAGGAATTACACAGTATTTATTTTTGCACCAATTCATGGTGAAAGTAAATTCCACTAATTCTCCTATTTTGTTATCAGCTTGATTGGATGAGATTTACACACGGCCTCCAGATGTGGGGCACCATTCAAAAGGAGGTTAAATATTCAAGCAGAAATAAAACCGCCTGCTACCCAGAGGGATGATGGATTATTAACTCAAGTCTCCATTTTCATCCCTCTGGATATGTAAAAAACATGAAGAAACCTCTCACAAGCCTTGGACCACCACAGAACACAGCAGAATGGTTAAAAACCTTGTGGTTTGCACACCATTGAAAGAACGAGCTGAGCAGAGCACTATTACAATTCCATGAGCCCATTTCCTGAAAAAGTGGATTTGTCCACACACATTGAAATAATAACGTGTTTCAGCTAAGCCCTTGAAATGAATGTGCACTGAATTGGCTCTGTAATTGTATCAGCTGCCCATAAGCACCATCTGCATAATTAAGATGGTCCCATAATTGAATTATATGCCCAAGCACAGCTTCAAGTGATTAACATTTAAATAACATTCTGAACTCCAAACCCAAAATGACTGAAAAAATTGTTTTTAAGAGCAAATGGGAATGTTTATATGGCTTTTACCCTTAGCCATGTTTGTATTTTTATCTCAGTGAAGTAATCAAACTATCAGGAAATAACCACAAAACTTGGAGAATCAGCAGCAGCCTGGCAACCTGACACGTGCTGGCCTCTGGTGCTCCAGGATAGAGCAGGAATCATCCTAAATACATGAGTGAGCCTAAAGGAAAAGTGCTGGGGAGAAAAGCTGCACCAAGGCATTGAAAAGCTTCTCTTCCTTTTTCACCAGCTTTGTGTTTTGACAGCAACGACAACACGATGAGAATGAAAGTGTTTGGCATCCCATGAAATGGCTGGCACATCCCACATGCCAGACTCCACTGGGGAAAATGAGAACTCACCAGAAAAAACAGATGTAAGAGGCACAGGAGACTTGTAGGGAAGAGGAGAACTGGGTAACAGTTTTGCCTGGGTAACAGCAGAATACAAATTGAACAGGCATGACCTTTACAGAATATCAATAACATTCAGGTGAAGCCTACATAAAAGGCAGCAAAGAAAGAATTCTCACAGAAAGCTTTCCTTAGGATATGCAATACTTATTACAAGAAGTAAAAAAAAATTATCATGTATTTTCCAGAATTTTCTCTTGAAATTTATAGGGAATCAAGTGTCATCCTTGATTTAACACAATTTTCCACAGGAGAACAGCTGAAGTGTCAATACAGCAATATCCAGCCAAGCACTTGGTCATGCCAGGGGCCAGTGACAAGCAACATCTAATGACAGAATTGTGTGTGCCCCTGCCTAGTTATTGGCAAAATAATTATATTAAGTTTCAGGAACATTTTAAGATGACCTGGACCGTCAGGGAGCATTTTGATTGTCTCTCACTGCGTCGAGATATTTAAACATCACTAAAATTTACATTTTCTAATGTGATGACTGACCACTGAAGAGTCTGTCAGTGCTTCAGTTGATAACAACCAGCATGAAATCATCATCATGCTTCCTTAACCAGCTTCAAGTGTTTCTCCATGTTCAGGAAACTGGATGATGGTGATGACAAATTTATTCACAGTAAATTAAAATGGAAAAGCCACAAGCTGATAATGAGTCAAGAAGGAAGCACAGAGCAGAGTCTGACAGTCCTGTTTTGGTGGGAATTGAGAAAGAGACTTCAGAAATTCCTTTTCTGATGCAAAAGCCTGCAACTCTGGTCGAACAACACCCACAGAACAATTCTGTTGCTACCTGGAGAATTATAAACATGTGTTGTCACAGCACCCAGATTTCTGCTGTTTGAAATTCAACAGTGTCTAACTTCTGCCTGCAGGTAAGATCACAGCTGATATGAGATAACCACACGGTAATTCAGATGCACAACAGAACAAACAGATTTTCACAACTTTCAGGGCTGGCAGAGTTAGATTTGTGTGTAATCAGAGCGAGGACAGTTCTGTCAGGAGGGTCCAGCTCAAGCCCTGGTGTCAGAGGGGCTGCTGGATCACACTGACACAGGGCTGAGCAGAGCTTTTGGGAAGCTGCATGCAGCCAGGCTACACGGGTGACACAGGAAAGGCAGATGCTGCTGCAGTCTTTCATTAGTGCTTGACTGTAATTGTATTTCTGAGTCTGGCAGATGCTGCTTCCTCACTTTTAACAGCGGCTATTGAGTTTAGTAACATTATCACAATAGCAACCCAAATGCAGAAATCTGAAGGAAAAAAGCTTGAGGCAAATGGCTGGAAAGCAATTCTAAAGCTATTAAACAGGTCTGTGCAGAGAGCATTCTGTCCTGGGCTGGAAGGATGAGGGTGGCATAGTCTATGCTGTAGCCAGAAATATTTTGAGTAATCAAGAGAAAAGCTCATATGCCATTTTGCTAAGAATTTAGGTTCACAGATCCCAGAAATGACATAGGTTACAAAGGATCTCCAGGTCATCTGGTCTGAAACCCACTCAAAACATGACTCATTCACGCACAGTTAATGCAGATCACCAGATCACAAGATAATTCAGAATTCCAGGAAGCTCCAGTGGTTTCTTGTCCCTAGGCTGCCAAAACAGGATGAGCTACAAGGTCAGATTGGGTTACCTTGAGCTTTATCCAGTCTGGATAAAGTCTAGTCTTTAAAACCTTGAAGGACAGAGGAGGCACAGCTTTCTGGGCAGCCTACTCCAACTAGCTGACATCATTGTGAAAATGTCTTTCCCTTACATTTAGTCACAAGGCCTCTTGTTTTTTACTGACTGTTGTCTATTCTCCATGAGCAAAATTAAGAACTCTACAGAACAAGAAGATTTTTTACACCACTTAAAGCTCAGATCACTATGGGCAAGAGAAGAGACTACTGTGCTATTAAAGACTTGTAAATGGAAAACTGTACTTTCCTTATTCTGACATTTCTGTACTGTTTACATAGCTGGTTAATATATTTATGTCTACAATAGTGCAATGTATACAAGGCCAAATACTGGAATTGATGTACATTCTGTTGTTTTTAAATACTCTGTATGAGCCTGTACATCACAGCATTCTCTTTGAGATTCTATCAATCCCCAAAACTACACTATAAATAATTGGTAGATCCTGCTTTAAGCTTTCCAGTCCTGGGATTCAATTTAGAATTACAAATCAACACAAGCACTCCAAACTTGGCAAATCTGCCATGAAGATACTTTCCAAGCAACCTCACCAGAAAAAAAGCTGGGGATACCAAGCATCTGCCTTATTCATCCCAGAAAAACAGAATAAAAAGCAAGTTAGAAAATATATAAGAATTACTCAAACCAAAGCTTTGATCAGCTGAATTTTGGGAAGACTGATGATAGCAGTTTCTGAAAGTACACACATGACTTGTCACTTCATACAAGTCTATTTTAGGGTCAGCTGAAGTTGTAAATATTATATCTAGTTCCAGTTTAAACCCAGGTTAGATGAGTGATAATTTGTCACCACTCTGACATCATTTTATCTGTCAGTGTGTCAGACTCCAGGCACCAATATGATTATTGGTCCTTTCCAACTGCAGTGTTGAGTTTTCCCTAATGACCAGATATTAGGTGAAGGAGGAGAAGGCTGTAAGCTTTTGGCTTCATTTTTTGAGACAGAAACACAACAAGCCTCTGATTTTAAAATATATGTACCACAGGAGTAGATCTCCTGATGTTTAACAACATCAAAAACATCAAAAAAGTGCATAGAGCCCACTATGGGGATTTTTCTTGCTCAGGAAAATGTGGGGATCCCAAGCAGAAGATTTAGCATCAACACTCCTGAGCACTTGTATGATTAGTAACTATGCAAAGTACATTTCCTCAAGGAAAAGGATTTATTGAAAACTGTTACTTGCCAGACATTTGAAAAATGAGACTTCATCCCTGCTATTATTCTGCTATACAGCCTCTTTAAGGAGCAGAGATTTTCTGAGAGCTCCCTGTTCCAGGAACCCGTGTAGGGCTGCAGGAAAAGGGCTCCCAGAATGGTTGGTTTGTTGGAATCTGGGTGCAGGGAGGGAAGTGTGCTACTCAGACATGACAGATGCTGCCTCACAAACTCCGTGCCCCTTGCTGCTGCTGGGTTTATCTGTGCCAGGGCAGGAGCTGCAGGGTGCTGCTGTGCCCCCTGTGCAGACTGGCAGCACTCTGGCAAGCTCAGGGGCTGCTGAAAGAGCCTGTCCACATTCCAGGGGAACTGAAGGACAGCTGGGCAGGACATTTAAATGTCTTCCAGTTTCTAGAAAGCCCAAGGTCAGTTGAAGGTCTCTTGGTCTAACCATCTCCAGCTAATGGTAACCCAAAAACTTCCACCTTAAGCTGAAGCCCTTGCCATTCCTTTGGCATTTAAATGCAAGAAATGAAAACAATTAAATCAATCAAGCACTATTTCACAGCCTGGATGCATTGCTCCCCCAGTAAAATGAAAGTTTCTGTTCACTGTATTAAAAAAAAACCAAAAAAAACCAACAAAAAACAGTTATCCCTTTCTGGAAAACAACATAGATCTCTCAAGCCCAAATTGCCCTAAAATTCCCAGAAGGCACTTGATACAACCTGCTGAAAAGAAGAATGTCTGGGGATAGGGTGCAGTAGCTACAAAGCTTTCTATCATCCTCTCCTCTGGCACCTTCAAAAAGCATAAGGAAAACTACATGGTCCAAGAAAAGCTTCTGCCCCAAAGAACAGATGTGCACTTGGACTCAAGAATGATTTTTGCTGCTCTGTTGGTTACCACTGCATACTTAAACACATAAGATTTGTGAAATCAGCAATTTAAGAAAAATCCAATTGCAATTATTTTTGTGGGCAAAGTTAACCACTTAAGATAGTTACTTATAATGAAACTTCAGAAACAACATTTTGAATTAAACGCATAGGGTTTTAAAAAAGCCCAACAAAACCACACCCTAATCCCTCAACAAAAAACCTCCAAACCCTTATTATCTAACCATGCCTAGTCATTTTCTTGCCAAATATAATATAATACTGGCCTACCACCTCTGCCTTATAGGGCAGAAATGTGGAATGCTGATGCCAGCCAGGTGGTCTAAAACATGTTCTGAATTCAGTTCCCCTGCACCAAAGCAAAGAGGACACTTGAAGATGTGACCATGCCTGAGGTGAGAACCCCTTGATCCAGCCCTGGGGCTCCTGACACCAGTGGTACTGTCTGAATGTGTTAGGCCCTTCCAGAGAACAATTCAGGCAGAATACAGAATAATCCTGGCCTATATTGTGACAGCATATTTAAACTGAAGAATAATTACATGGCTGAGAAACTCTGATGAGTTCTATCCAAAACAATTAATAACATTATTACCTCTTCTGAAATTTCACAGTAATTATTTTTTCCTTTTAAATAATATCTTTTCTTTCTAAATAATAGTTTTTCCTTCTAAGTAATACAAGATCCACAAGGAGTCCCTTTTTTCTCACTGTGTCCTGCTTTATCATAAAGCCAGTACATTTTCAAAACTGCTCCTGCTCCAGCTCAGGAAATCAGACAGGCTACCAGGATACCTTAATCAGAGTGTTCTTATCAGAGTGTCTCCAGACTAATAAGAAGAAATCCAATCTAGTGCCCATGGAACACTAAATTAGATCTAATCATAGGGCACTCTTCCAATTGTTCAACAGCAGGTCTAAGACCAACGAATGCCATTTATTTTTTTTTAGTAGCCATTAAAATACTACAAGCAATCCCAGAACAGCTGCTTCAAAGCCACAATCCAAAAAGCTGCAGATATTTGTTTGCATTTAAAACATGATAATTTGGTGCTCTCCTTGCCAAAAGATACTTTACACACAAACATGCTCAACAAGACCCTGGAAAGCTCCAGGGTCATGGTATTTTGGGAATCCCAAAACATGGCAACATACTTACATTGTCCCAGCTTGAGAATGTTTAAATAGTTGAAGCACAACGCCTTTCAGTGGGTCCCTGGCACACAGATTTTGCCTCCTAACAACAAGGCATCACTTGAGCTAATTCTGACTAAAACCAATTGTATCTTGTCTTAAATATGCACTTCACTGAAGGCCACTCTACATGCACACCAGGACTATTCTATAAAGGAGTTAAAAATTGCTTAATGCCTTATGCAAAAGTTCTAGACCCATATTTTATAGGGCACGGTGATCCATGTGTTGAGTGATTTTCTTATTTATATTTTCCTACTGGGCAGGATTCTATCTGTAATGTGTCCTGGATTAGACAGAACAAGTCTTGAAGAGTATCTCTTCAAAGTTGTAACTGTAAAATATTTGGGCTGTGGAGGGAGGTTGTAAATCCTAGATTTTTTAAAATAAGAGGTTTTTTGTCAGAGGTCAAAGTAGGATACAGTCCCAGCTCCTCTGCACTTTCATAAATATTGGCAAATAATCCTGAAATTTTCTCTTACTGCCCAGGCTGTCAAGGAAACACTGAAGTACCAAAAAACTTGTGAGGCTTGGGGCAGGAGAGAGGAAAGGAGCTGCCAGGAAAAGGTGCATAGGGTGAAGATAAAGCCATGGGCAGTTCCCACTGCCCCAGCTCAGGGACTGTCACAGACCAAATGGGGTTCTTGCTTGCCCTGCTCTGGGACAGGGTGCTCCATGTCTGCAGTTAAGGTCTTATGGATAAATTACACATCTGAGCAGTCCTTCACTCAGCACAGAGAGCCATTTCAGTGACCTCATTTTACTTGTTTGGCTTTGCTCATGAATGCTGATCTAAACCTGAGCTTGCTTTGCTATCCCATACAGGGGCAGCAAAGGCTGCAATCACAGTGACACATCCAATGGCAATGGCAATCTTTGGGAAATTCATTGCTGGCTGCATCAGGATTGTCAGAAAGGCTTCAAGTAACATGTCTAAAAGCTACTTCATATTCTGTATTAAATATCATTTACTCTTTGGGGTGGAGTGCTGTATGTGACATAAACCAGAGTTGACTCACTGTTGATACATCATCTTTATTTCCTGAGTGCATCATCCATGATGGTAATCAGCACACTAGAAATACACATTAAACTCACTTTCCTGCTGTGCCCTCTACTGACTGGATGATGATTCCCTTCCCTTTGAAGGAGCTACTGGTTCCCAATGTGATCATGGAGACAAGAGTGAGTGAAATTTGCAATTTCACATTTGGCTTAGGAAATTTTTTTGTGCTCCATTAGCACATACTGAATATCTCTCTATATATCTTACCCTGATCATGACTGCAAGTTAAATCACACACAGCATAAAATACTTTAAATAACAATATATTGTAAAATTATTTCTCTTGCAACTAAGCCCCAACTGACATGAGAAGAACATGGAACTGAGCACAAGTTGCAGCAATCTGACCTCTCACGTTGCCCTTTCACTTGCCCCAGCAGGTTCTTGCAGCACAGAAGCCCTCAAGGATCCAGACATTCAACCACAAGTGCTAAATGTGTAAAAACAATCAGATGGCATCCCCACCCACGCATCAGCTGGTGACCAAATTTCCTTTCTTGGACCGAGTCTCTCATTTCCTCCCCACACTTAAATCCTCTGTGTCTATTATCCATTATACACAGTGTGCTATAAAACTGTTGACACCTTCCTTTTCTAGTTTTTTCAGCCCTTGCCTCCCTCTTGCCTGACACAGAAACAACAGACTAGCACATCCCAGTGAGTTTTCAGTGGAAAAGGTGGTTCTATTAATGTCAGAAGCTGAAAGAACAGTAAATCTAGCTAGTCAGTAAAATAAAGAAGAGGAAGGGATCATACTCACAGCAGCTGCAGAGACACAAGATCATCAAAAAGGCCCTGGGGAATCTCCGTGATCTTGTTTCCATAGAGCACTCTGAAAGATTCAGGAAGACAAAATAAATCTTGAATAACAGCCCAGTTTAGTGTCCTCCCACATCTCTGCATTATCATCTTTATTGATCATGGTGCACCATGCCCAGGATCTGTGGGCATTTCATTTAACCACTGATCTCATTTTCTTTTCAGAGAGCACATGGCATTAAATGAGTCGTTATGATTCAGGCTTCGTCTGGTGTTGGAAGGCATTTTTAATGTAGAAACTGGACATCATCCAAAAACTCTATCTGAAATATTTTTCATTCTTTTAAGGGATTTTTTTCCCATCCTTTTTAGAAATATTTTAGCCACTGAAAGGCACACTGTCTGATGCAAAACCCTAGAATTCTGCTCAGTAATACTGAATTTAAAAGCCAGAGAGCACAAGCTGGTTGTCGATAAAATTTCATATAACTGAGTCTCTTAAGATACAGTAATTGGCATGAAATGTGACACAGGCATCATCGGATAAAATATTATGGCTTCACCAGCTGCTGTTACCATTTCAATGAACTAATATAAAGAAATTTATCCTGAACTGGAAATAGACATATATTTCAGGAACTGGAAAATAATTTAGGTATGGCTTAGTTATAAAAATCAGTAAAGCTTTAATAACAAAAATAAGACTCACTGTTTATATTTAATCAACCATAAATATATGACCTGATATCCATGATTCAGTTTTAACATGAAAAATATTTCATTTCTAATGGAAAAATGCCCATATATTATCCTTATAAACTGAACGAAGGAGGAAGAGAGACAGAAGCACCATTATGCTGAGCTGTGTTACCCAGTGATCAGAGCAGAATCATGTATGACAGGAACACCAGAAATTCAATCATGGCTGAAATATTTGCTCATGTCATTTCTGCAGGTCGGAATCATTTGTCAAAACCAGAGAGTGGCTGAGGAGCTTACGTGAGCCCTGCTAAAAGCTGATGACACTCCCTCTGACAGCATTTTGCCTTACCTAAACATTTTTAACTGGGAAAAGCAGAGTTTATGTCATTTCTATGCTCTACATCGGACATGGCAAATGGTTATAAACCAGCTCATGCCAAAACTCTGCTGCTTATGTATCACTAATTATCACTCACTTTTTAATGTGGAACAATAGGCTGGCAATTGGCTGAAATCCTGGCTCGCCCTGCCTTACAATGTTTGAAATATTAGGCAGAGTTGAACATACTGAAAAACAAACTCTTAGCACCACAGACCATTTCCAATAGCCCCTGGCCTTCCCAGAGCATCCCCACTTCAGTTTTCTCCTCATCAGTCACTGGGAGTCCATCACCCCTGTGGGAGCATTCCCAGATCACCTCATTTCTGAGCCTAAACAAAGTAATACCATTTAAATACCAAAACCTAAACTGAAACCAAATTTTTCCTTACATTTGCAGTTTAGCAGGAACTGAAGTGCTGCTCAAGAAACTGAGGGTCATCCAGCATTGTATTCTCTCTAAACAAATGTAACAATTTCTCTATCTAGTACAGAGTCAGGAGGTGTTTGTAATGTGCTGCTCCCATTAGTGTTACTTGTGAGTAATGAGTGCTTCTAAAGTTTTCTGATTGTTTCTTAACTGTAGCTTCAGAAGACACACAGAGTTTCCTGTTTCAACAAGATTTGATGCAACACATGAAGATTTTTACACTCTGTCCAAAGCTAGATGGGAATGGTGGCTGAACCTGGAAAGGTTTAACAGGAGCATTCAGACAAAACAGTCAAGTCCCTGGATTTCACTGGGCTCTAAACCAACATGTGAAAGGCTGCCTCACAGATTTCCTTCTGAACAAAGATGTATGCACCTGTATCAGAAAGCAAAACCAAAACCTCTGCAAATCAAATATTTGTAAAAGGTTAAAACATGAATGCCCACAGAACCCAGTATGCTTCCTTTTCACCTTTCAGTCTTTCTGAAAAACCCTTTTTAGCACGTGTCATCTGTACACCGAGTTCAGACTGCAAACTCTGGGATGTCAGAGAAGTATCTCCCTTAGTTTTGTGAAGGAGTGGGATCAGCAGTCCTGATCAATAATTCATAGTACAACAGCAAAGAAGAATTGAGAAGGTAAGATTTACAAAATGCCCATGGAAAGTAAAGACATCCCCACTCCAGCCTAAGGGTTATTCTGGCTGTAGAGGTAAAACACTTAAGGAAAACAAAACCTTAAAAAAATATCAACACTCATGTCCTATGGTACTACTGAATGCAAATATCAAAACAAGACCCTCAAAGCTATTTTTTCCATTTATTTTTAATTTGAGAGTCAGAAAGTCATAGTGCAGTGTGCTACTGAACTTTCAACCTTGGATGTGTTTATACATCTTCTTTATTATTTTGAGCAAAATAAAACAGATCAAAGTAGCTTATAAAATAAAACAAAGCTCCGATTTTTAGAAGCCATGAAAAGGAAAAGAAGCGTTTTCCAAACTAATTTGGCTTATGTGCATGTGGCACATTAGCATTCAAAGAGATTAGCAGCTAAACAAAAGTCAGTATGAGAGCTCAGGCACTTGTCTCCAATTCATATTCATGTTCAGCACTGCACAGAGCACATCAGCCTGTGCCACGTCTGCTGCCACGCCAGGGCTGCACAGAGGGGAGATGTGCACTGCTCTGCAGCTCCCACTGCCCTTCCCTGCAGGAAGCCTGCTCTGCTCAGAGCTGTGCTCTCCAGCCAGGAGAGCACACTCACACCAAGGATCATGGCTTGGCTGGCTCCTGGTCCTTCAGGCTCCTGCTCTGACCCAGCAGCTGCTGCCCTGGAGAGAGCAGATGGAGCCAGCCAGGCTGGGAGTGCCTGCAGCCACAGTGACCCTGCTCTCCTCCTGCCACACTGCCCACCTCCCTGCTCTGCACACACTGCGCCCACAACAGCAGCTCTGGGGAGAAAAGGAACCAAACAATACCTCCTGACAAAAAAAAACCCAAAACAAACACAAACAAACCAACCCTTCCCCAAAAAAACCAAAACAAAACAAAAAACCCAGCCAAACAAACAAAACCACACCAAAACCAACAACAACAACCCCCCCAAAAAAACAACCCCAAAAATTCTACAAAAGAAACAAAACAAGAACCAACCAACCAACCAACACCAAAAAACCAACTTAAAAGAAACATGACCAATTCAAGAGCTTCATTTAAATCTCCAATGCCTTTACCAGCAGTGGTAAATTTTAGGAGATTTGGCCTTTGGCATTACAAGTTCTAAAAATGGTATTCACTTGCTTCCCTTACATGTGTTGCAGGACATGCAGGTGTCCTGGCTAATGTGCAAGCTTGGCACAGGAACATAACCCTTCTTCTATCCCAAAGCATCTGAAATTTTAGACCCAAAGCATTTTTTAATTAAAAATACACTAACAAAGTTAACATATAATATAAATAAAATTAGCTCAGTAATTGCTGCCAACAGACAGTGAATCAGTGAATTAGAACATTTATTAGAACACCAAAATATTACTAAGATTTTTTTTTTTTTGTAGGGGCTCCTGATTCTTCATTGGCTTCTCATCTTTAGGAAAGCAAGTCAGCCATGGGTCTGACAAATACCACAGCACATAAACCACAGACCCCAGGCAGCACTGCAAGCACTGGAAATCCCTGGGAGCAGCACCCTGAAGAGTCATTATGGATCTGCAACAAGAAGTTATACAAATACAAACCAGACACAAATGAGGCATTGTGTTTCTTCAGCCTGATTCTGGCATCATATTTTAATAGTCCTCTAAAGATGTATCTATCCCAAGACATCCAATTTCCAATTAAATAGATATTAAATTTCCAATTAAATAATTAATCGTTACTACTAAACTTCAAGTTTTGCTGTTTAACCCAACTGATATTCTAAAACAAAGATTGAACAGTGAAAATAGTCCCTGCATAGATTGATCTGCAATTCTACACCACACACAAAGCACAGGAAGCACACGTAGCCACAAGGATGTTGGGTGAGACCATAATCAATGATGGACCAAATCTTCAGCAGAAGGGTCTTAAAACAGGAAATTTACACTGATTTACACAGTCTCTATCCATTCTGACCTCTTGCACCATTTTAAAATGAGGGAATTTGCACTGACTTTGCAATACATGGCCTTTGAGATGCACTGAAGTTTAACACGCCACCTTCGAAGGGTGTGAAACAATAATTGCTGTGTTCTTTATTTTATGTCTCTGCTCCTCAGCTTCCTTACTTGCAAATGTAGTTGCAATTTAGCTGCTTCATTAAGTCAGATCACAGAATACAGAGATTTTTCCCTTGAAGGTGACACAGAGTTTTTTTGAGGTATGAAAGCCTAGCACAGAATCCCTTACTTTCGACCATATGGTTTCCAGCTAAGTGTTCCTTTATTTTGGCTGGGCTGAAACATTCTTACTGAAGTGTCAAATTGTGACTTTATGCAATGTCTTTTTCAGTCCTCAGAATGCTTTTAACTTTCCTTCAGACTGTGAAAACAATTCTTGCTAGGAAGAATTATATTTCCCAAGCTACGTACAATGGCACAGGCTCAACACGAATTCAGGTTTTCAGAAGAGGACAAATTGATAGGGATAAAAACAGTAATAAATTTCTAATATCTAAAAGAAACTTAGACATGTAATTTTTTTCCCCTGCACTATTTCATATTTCTTCAGAACAAGCAAAGCTAAATAAATCACAGTAGAACTATCCAAAGCAATTTGTTACCTTAAAATAAGTTTGTCAGCTCTTGCAATAGACAGTGTTTTATTGCAGATTTCAAATCACCATGAATGACACCCCATACATCATCACCCAGGAGATGATGGTCTAAATGGGACTGCTATGTCAAAACCTAAGCTGTCTCTTGTCTCTGTGCCCAGGCTCATCTAAGCATTGAAAGTGTTCATTAGCTTAATTCAGTATATGAACAAAACCAAAGGAATTCTCCCTCTGCAATGGTCTAAAACTTATCCATGCAGTTTAACACCCTGAAGGCTTAGACTATTTTGTCATATCTCACAAAATATTCCCAGACAGCCTGGATATGGCCTTCCAAACCTACATTTATGGGACGTTTACTGACCCCAAGAATTACATTTGTCTTTGATACTATTAACAATAATTAAATGCTGATACAATTCTCTTACTGATACCAGACAGATTCTGAGTTGATTCAATGAAAAACTAATTTACTTTAGAAAGGGTGTGCAGCAATCTTGAAACATGAAACTACTTCTATTGTCCCCCAAGCTCTGGGCTGTTATTAACCACTGCAGCTCCTGCAGAGGCCCTGCTAAGCATGGAACACAAACACCAGGTACTACTCACAGAGTGTTTCTCAAACTTTTCCTTCAAATTCAGGTAATACATTCATTTGCAACCAACCAATTTTGCCACATTTGTCAATGCAAGGGTATATTTACTCTCACATGAGGGAAGAAGTGCATGCAAGACTAATTCTTCCAGCACAAGAAGAAGAAAAGGAAAAAACAATAAAATCTAGGAAGAAGAAGGAAAAAAAATAGTTCTTAAAGCATAATGATTCCAGGTCCTTATTCTGTAACAACCAGGAAAAAAAGAAGTTATGTGCAACTCCAAATGTTTCTAAGCAGAAATTTCTTGTTCCAAAGAGTAATATGAATATTGAAATATGAAAACCCCACTGAAAAATGGGACACAGAGAAAATAACTTATTTTTTCCTGCATGTGGGGAATGGAGAAGTCTTGATTACCCTACAGGAACAAACTTGCCTTTCTTTTGGTAAATGCAGAGAAAACCCAAGGCAGAAATGGCTGCTTTCAAGTATAATCATTTTGTGTCTGTTTGATTCCCACAGGTGAATTTCTTGTTAGAGAAAATATATAGATTTACAATAAAAACTTGTGACCTGCTAGCACATGGATCACTTAGCACTTTTAAGAGATTTAAGTTTTATACATTTTAGAGGAATCAGCTTCTGCTACAAACATTCCATGTTTTGAAAAGTGCAATATACTATTTTTTCTACCATCTCAACACACGTACAGCAGGCAGAGTACTCTGAGAAGCATTTCTGCCTGGAAACACCAAGCCAAGCTGACTTCAGAAGAAAGCAGAGTAGAACCCACTAAATATAGGCCTGCATTAGGCAGGCAGACTAACAACGTTGGCTGCCTTCCAGAGGAGCACTCTGGCTCTCCAGACCCATAGGGAGCACTGTGATTGCATGCAAGCAGGGAGCAGAGGGAGGAGCACAAAATGGGAATAAAAGCAGACAAAAAAAGTGCAAGGATATTAGGTTGTACAGCAGCACTTCACTTTTAATGGAAACCAAGTTGCTTCCTCTCATTTGTGCATTAATACTTTCCCCTCCTTCCTTCTGGTTGGAACTCAGCTAGCTGAAAAGTCCAGCTGCTCTGCACAGAGGTTAACTAACCCTCCTGATGCCTCATTAAAATGGATGTACCAAGCACATCTGACTGAGGTGCAGGAACTGGAAGAGTTGTTCCTCGTATGCAGAGCAGAGTTCCTTCAGCTGAGTAAAGTTACTGGGGCCTTGGGCACCTCAAGACTGAGCTGCTGAGAGAGAAAACACTGGTAAGCCACCATCTCATTTCATTTCTGCCTCCTTGTTCTCTCCCCTTTGGCAGCTGGCACTCCCAAGGAGTCCTCTGCTCTTGCACTTGTCTTTCTGTGCCTGACTGAGCTGGGCTGGTGGCTGTGGCAAAGTTCAGACAAAAGGCTCAAACATGGGGCAGCTTTCTACAGAGAAGCCCAGATTCTGCTGACCAGAATATCATCTTGCTCCACAAAGACATCCAGGGCTCAGAAACTGAAAGCACTACAGGGAGGAACCTGCCAGGGCTGGGTGACAGGTCATGGAAGATGAGGAGACTAACCATGTCTTGTCAGCTATAGGGAAAACATTTTAAAGACCTACCTGCAATGAACAGCAGGGGCAAAACCTTTCAGAAGAAAGTAAAAACACAGCAGACAACTGACCCTAGAGGAGGAAGCTGATAATTTCAAGACTGGAGTTGATACTGTCCTAGGAACAAGGCTGCCAAGGAGAGGAACTGTGTTACAGCTTTGTGTGTCTGTGGTGGAGGGAAACTGAGGCAAGCGTGGAACAAAGGAAAGACCTGGAGGCAGTTCCAGTTCCTTTGCTCCAGCCTTTGCTGTGCTGCATCTCATCTCCCTGCCATAACCTACTGGCATTAACTTAAGCACTGTTTTACCCACTTGGACAGAAACATATTCAAACATCATTTACTTAAAATATCGCCTTGGATGACTGGGCAGAGAATACAGAGTCACGTCACTTGCTTCTGTCTGCAAGTCAAAACTCAACTCCTGCCCAGTTTATATTCTCATTTCCTCTCTGTCCACTCTGCTGTGTTTTGTCCCACACTCCTGAGGCCACCTGGGGGTAACTGTGCTAAAGCTGAGTAAGTTCTGCCTTGGGAAGTCAAGGCCAGTGGGAATGTCTTGCCTGACCAGCTCACTCCCAGCCAGGAGGTTTGCCAGGAGCAGGCAGCTGCAGCACTGCAGCATCAGCAGCAGTTCCATACCAAGCCAAAACTGTAGCCATCAGTAAATGTCACTCTCTTGCTGAATTGTTTCCAGACAGCAGTGAGGGATTTGACCATTTCCACAGCATGTTGAATAACACCGCCTGAACTACTCAACAAACACCAGCAACACTTAATATGTATTTCTGGCATCCTCCCAGCTGGATTCAGGGCACAAAAAAGGGCCAATCCTTCTGCATTCTGGCTCAGAGGTTTACTGCAACACATAAGTGCAGTACTTAATAACTTTCTGATATTCTTCTAGTCAAAAAATCATTCAGTTTCTCAGAATTATCCAGTATTCAGCAAATAAAACCATGGCAGCTTGTAGAAACAAACAACGGTTTTTTAAAAACCAAGCTGGGTTATATGAATATTAATGAGGTAATTGTTTCCATACTGTTTTTAAAATTAACACAGGTAAATATCATTCTAGTTGTGCTTCCCTCTTCTCTCAACATGGGGCTTTCTACCACTCTATTCTAATTTATCCTCAATATGCAGCTTCTGACCTTGTATTGCTCTTTTTATCCAATAAAAGCTTGACTGTTTTAATAGTGCTGTGGGTACCTAGGCTGAAATGCAGCTGCATGTAAATTCAACTTGGTGCTAAATCAGTTTTCTGTGTTCTATAAAGAGAAACAAATGGCTGTCAAGAGATCCTACCTTCCTTTTATCTCCTGTATGAAATCATATCTTAGTCCCCTTCCAGCTTAATAAAGCAGTAATTACAGCTGAGGTGTATAAACATGAGGTTTTGGTGTGCCATGAGGAGCAGGGGTGCATGGAGCAGCCTGCAGGTGCACGTCTACAGGAGACTGAATAAAGTGCAGAAGTCAGAGCCTTATGAGAGACTCGTACACAGTCCTCCTTTCTAAACTTCATTTTTCATTTACAAAATTTTTCATTTACAAAAGATCAGATGCTTCACACAAGCTGGCAGTTGCACACAGAAACATATGCTCCCCCAGACAGCACATTATCATTTTTATTCCTCTTACATGCAAGCTCTCCCCAAATGCCCATTCAGTTCTGTTTTCTACTTACAGTGAAATGAGAGATTTCAAGCCTTTGAATGCATCAGGTGCAATGTCAGTTATTTGATTCTTGCTGATGTCTCTGTGAAAAGAAAGAAGGATTTAAAAAAAAGTTAGTAAACAAGAATCGAATGGCAATGTTCTAGTTGTAGCTTAATGGAAGAACACACTTGATATAAAAACAGAAGTAAACGATCATATAATCACAGAGAAATGATGAACTATGTCATGGCAGAGATAGGCAAATTCCAGGAAGGATCAGAAAACATCAGTCAGAACGACAGGCCACAGCCTCATTAGAGAGCACCCTTCTTAATAAGGTCTTTCATTTTATGGATGTTAAAAAAAAAGGTTTTATGAAGAACAACAGTGGTGTTGATAAAACAATCCCAAAGCCATTACACACTAGAGATGGCACTGTGACCCTGTGGGGTGGCCCTCAAGCAGGAGGAGCAGCCCATGACAAAGCATAAAGGTGGTGTGAACATTTCAATGAGGCATAGAAGGCCAACTTTCTAACAACAGAGGGGATCATGCAGAGTGCCCAGCCCCTGATCCCAAGTCAGGGAGCTCAGCCCTGTTCCACTGAGCTCTGAGCTTTAATGGCCCAGAAAAAACGAGCAGCACAAAATCCACTCAGCCTTGACCTGGTGAAGCCTTCAAGCATCTGAATGGGAACTGTGGAGCTCTGAAGCCAGAGCACCGTGGGGACCTCAGTGCACTGCAGACCCTGTCAGGGAGCCCAGCAAGATTCCACCCTTCTGGCTGTGCTGTGAGTGGATTCAGTATTGCCTGCTGTATTTTTAAAGTAAGCTGTGCTCCTGGTTTGGGAAATACTCTTCAGTTTGAATCAAAACCAGCCAAGAAGATGAAGATAATACAGACTGTGCCACAGTAACGTTATACAAGGAACCCAATTTACTACACTTGGCACGCAGGTGCTCAGGGCTGGGTGCCTCATTGTGACTGTCACTGTCACCAAGACTTTCTGTCCCTCAGTTCAACCAAGTGCTGAGCTGGGACACAACCTTCAGACACCTCCCTGCAACCCCTGACAGCTGATACCAGCTTCTATCAGCAGCATCAAATCTCTTCACTGATAACTGAGGCAATACAGTATTTCGTGTACATCTTCACTGATATTTCCACTGGGGGATGTGCTATGGATCCAAATAGACTCTAAATAAAACATCACTTGAATGGTAACTTACTAATCAGAAAGTAAGGAGGTTTTCCATTCTCTACATCTTTTGAGCTACAAATTATGTTGGTTAAAATTTTAATGAGGTCCTCAAACTCTTTTCAAATCTAGCCATGTAAAGTGGGTTGGGTTTTTTTTTCGGTTAGTTTTTTGGTAACTTTTCTAAGGCTTGGTTCTTTTTTAAATCTCATAAAGAGTTGCTCTGCAATTTACTGATGTTTTCTGTTGCAACATCCTGCCTAGCAGCACAGGTTCAATGGAAAGTTTTGGTTTTGCAGCTCAACTGACAGCAGCCAAACTTGCCACTGTGAAAGCAGGAACATTTGTTTTTATTTTTATTTTTATCTTTATACAGGTTTTTGTGAGACTTGTTTAGACAGGCTGTTGCTTTTATCTAGTAAGCAGAATTACTAAGTGGATCAGTCCCACCTATTTATTGAGGAATGTATTAAAATGTACCAAAGTTGTGGGAAAAGGTGAATTTGCTGAACAACGACAAGCATCTGAAAAGGGGCACCTGGTTGTTGAGAGGGAAGTGTTTCAGCAGTGTTTTAGTGATTTGCTACTCAACACTTCCATCCTGCCTCTCTCCCCATGTCCGGACGCTAATGAGCGTATAACTAATGGTGCCTGAACGTGCAGAAATGCCACGCTGGGCAAAGGCACTCTCTCACTTCATGCAGATGCACTACAATCAGCATTAGTAGATAATTAGACACATTATTTCCTTTCCATTAGAGCCCAAGTTCCACTGCTTTCGGATAAGGAGGTTCCATCTCCTTCTGACTTGACTGAGAGAAAGGGATTCAATTTTGTCCTCGTATTTCGTTCCCTTTGTTTGGCCTGCTTTGGTGAGATTGCCCTATTATGTCTTTCATTTACATTGAGACAGAGAGAGGCTTTACTAAGCTGCACAGCTAAGACAATTTAGATGACATAAGGCTCATTTTCTTAGTTTAGGGTATCTCAGAATCACTCAGGGGAAGTGTGCCTCTTCAACTGGAAATGTAATAAAATTATCAGGATTCCACTCAGGCAGGGATGACATCAGTCACCCCAAGCTCCCTCCCTGCACCTCTGACAGCACGGCAGAAATCTCTGAAAAGGTTGCTGCACACACCTTGGAGGGTGGCTGTGCTCAGTCACCAGCTGGGGACATAAATTGGATTTGACTTTGCACCAGGGGAGCAAGGATACCCTGCAAGTTGCTGAGTAACATATGACTGTATGGCTGAAATGTCTTCACTGTAAAAGGCTTTGAAACAAAACAGATTTATTTTTAGATGCAGCCAAATGCAAAACTATTAATAGCATTGGTTGAATACTCCCTTTGTTGACCAACATTATTAAAAACAGATTACTTGATTATCTCCAACATAAAATGGACTGTTCTCATTTGACAAGAGTACTCAGCGAGATCTTTGTCATATATGGCTTAGTTTGTAGAAGCTGCTTAAAAATGTCACAACTTCACAGAGCTACTGGGAAGCCTGTGAAATCTCAATGTGTTTTCTGCTAAAATGTGGTAAAATTAGTCTGACAACATGAAATGCCACTACAAGCATCAGAGCTAGAGAGATGCAACCACATCCTTCAGAGTTATTCCATGCACTTGGCTCTTACTCTTCCTCTACAAACTTGTTAGTTAAAAGCCTCAGAAGAGCAGAGACAGGAGATGTAGGCAATTATGATCAAGTCCAAGATAAAATACGTTTCAGCTCCTTTACTACACCTAATCACCAAAATAACTCGCCCATCCTGGAAGTTGTTGAAGACACATTCTGAACAGCAAACTGCAGCCATATGCAAGTGTAACACTTGAATTAATACACATTTTTTGCTATCATCTTGACCTAATAATACCAAGTCATAGCAAGATTATGTTGTACAAGTGGATCTAATTTAATAATTAATCTCAGTTATCCAATTAGTAAAGAAAAGGAAAGGAAACTCCATAATCCTGCAGGAAATACTCAGTAAAGAATCAAAATACAGGGAGTAGAGAGTTGCAAATGAGAACTATTATCACTAACATTCTTGCATATTTATTCACCAGAAGGAGAAAAATACAATACAATTTACAGGGTTATGCTAATACTATCCTCTGAATAATATAAAATATTATTATAGTAATTAATAGTAATAATAACAACAATTATATAAATGTCTTCATTTGTACCCCCAGTAGGGCATCCATTAATTAAATTGATAATCTTCCTGCTATGGCACTGCTCGTTGAAATCAAAGTGACAGAAATGAAGAAAGGCTAACAAAACTTTAGTGATACTGAACTCATCCTTCCTCTAAAGGAAAAGGATGGATGATTCTTTTGCTTTAGGATGTAACTTTTTCACCAAAGTATATTTTTGTGTTAACAGGACTGGGAGTCTTGAGAAGATGATGTCAGTAATCTCTTTAAATACTGAAAAAATGTCCTCAATAAAACCATGTGTAACAGAACTGTTGCTCAATCCAGAGCCTCACTGTCCTGCAGGAACTAAACTTTAACAAGGAGACAGGTGGATAAACAAATGGCAAAACCTCAGGTTTGTTATGGGACATTCTGCAGCCCAATACCTGTCCCAAGTTCTCCCACAAGATCCTGTCATGTTAACTAAGCTTTGGCACAGATTATCTGGCACAATAAATGATGATTTCATTATGAGTTCAGATCTCAATGAATATGCCCATTATACCCCAAAAAGCTGTTAGCATCACTTGCTAATGGAATTCTACTGTGAAGTTCTAATATTGATCATTTCACATAGCAAGTGCTGTGTTGGAAAGGGCAGCTATCTACATTAGAGAATATTTTTTGGTCAACTCCCATAAAACTAGAGTTCACCAATCAATGAAAAATGAAAAGACAGTAAAACATTGCAAAAATCTAAAATTAGTCATACCTTAGAAAGAACTATGTAGTGATTTTAATAATAAAAAAGTTAAAATTTAGGTCACTGAAAAGGGATCCATCATTATTCACTGAAATTACCATCTTACTATTCAATACAGTACTTCTTTAAAAATACATACAGCTATATTGAAAGTGAGACAGAAGAACAGAGACCATCTAAGATTGATGATTTGACCTGTTAAATATTAAGATCCATATTTACAGCTCTTCAGCTCTAGGAACTTGCTAAGTAGGGCTGGAAAACACAGCAATTTTGCCCTTAAATCAATGGTATGGTGCAAGCTCAGTCCAGTTTCCCAAAGCCATCTGATAATCCAGTGTCTTCTGTCAAATAAACTGACAGTGTCTTAATCCCAGTATTGTTCACATCAGAGAAGAACTGCAAAGGCATTTTTTCAGCAGCATGAGCACTGATCTACAAAGCCTGAATGACTTCTGGAAGTTACTGCTCCAATGGCAACATCACTATCTCCATACTGTGGTGAAGTAGGGGTAACTTGCTTTACCATTATTTGTGTCACCATGGAACTGTCACATCATCTCTCACAGATCAGCCAAAAATGAAAGAAAAACCTGACTGGGGGAATGCCCCGTGTTATCTGCATGACAGCACTGCTACACACCAGGATTATCATTTTCTCTTAATCCAAAGAGAAAACACAAGAGGTAATAAAAGGAAGAATTATCTGGGTATCTACTGGTGATTAAGGGACAGAGAAAACAAGCTCCAGCAGGTTTCTTTGTTTTCTTGTAAACAGTCAAACCATTTCAACATCAGGACATCAAAAGCACTACAAAGAACTCCTCAGTGCTCTGCAAGAACGTGACTCCTGCTCTGACTGGGGTCAGCCACCCTGACGTGCTGCAAACAGGCACAGAATGGACGAGAAGAGAAACAGAACTTCAAATCCTTTCTGAGGAAGCAGATTTGAAGTTTGAACAGACTAACAACTAATTAAATCACACCGTTTATAATAGGAAGTGAAATTAAGCATTATTAAGGATTTCATGCACTGTTGGGCATCCTGAACCAAATTCCATTGTTGCTTACACTCTGAAGAGATGATTTGTGCAATCCCCAGTGATTTCAACATAGAATTGCCAATATGTTTCTAAAATGAAGATACTGAACTTGAAGCGAGAAGATTCATGATTGCTCTTGCATGTTGCTCTTATTAAAACTTACATTCTCTTAAGCTTCTTGTACTGAGTGAAAGCTCCAGGGGGAATGATTTTGATGAGGTTTTGTTCCAAACGTCTGCAAACAAACAAAGCAATATATATGTTAACTACACAGCTATAGGCAGGGAACCACGTTAAATATGACAGCACATTTTATGTAAATATAAAGCAATTTTACAGGGGTTTTATGCAAAAACATGTTTTTATTTTGAAGTCCACTACATAGAGAAAATACTGAGAAAATGACTTAGAAAAATAAAATAATCTCTCTGATTGCTAAATTGGTCTAGAAAGAATGTCACAAGCAAAGGAAATTGCACTTTTAACGCTCATGGAATTAATAAAGATTAGTTGACATATTTTAAAGTTAAGGTAGCAAATAGAAAATACAGATGTTTTCCTTGACTAGCTGTTGTAAATAGAATGTAGCTCTTTAAATTGACAGCTAGGCTAGGCTATGACAGCTTAGTAAACAGATTAATAACACAATCAGAGCAATTCAGGAGCAACAACCTGTAGGAAAATGCTAGAAACCGAAGTTAATTCACTGAAAGACGAATTCAGATTTTTAAGATGGTGAGGAGCATTTTATGTTAAAAAGGTAAAAAAAGAGAAGTGCATCTTCCTATTCCAACTACCAAATACTGAAGTTTTTTCTAAAATGCAGTCCAGACTACATGAAAAGTCTGCTCATTTTATTTCTAAGATTTGGCTTGAAAGAAGTATTCTTTATGAAGTACCAGAAATCCACGTGTCACTAAGATAAAATGTGAGCAGCTTTAAGATACTGCACACAGCAACCACTGAGATTAACTTCTGTTCCTTCAGGTAGTACTTTCAAGTATTTGTCAGCAAGTCCCTGAATTCCTGCTAAAAGGAATGGCTTCTCTTCAGATGAACTTTCAATGTTCATCTCCATTAGAAATGTAAAAGTGGATCCTCAAACAACAAATTCCACTGACCATGGCAGCTAAACTTCTACTGAGTTGGGACTGAGAGCAAAGTGTGGTTTCACCTTGCTCTTACTTATTATTGAAATGCTGTATATTTCTTCCCCTGAAGTGTCCAAAAAATCAACAGTTTAAATAGTAAATAAAAAATAAATCCGTGGTTGAAAATGACTTTGAATTGAAGTACAAAAACATACTGGAATGATGGAATGAGGCACTCCAGTCATTTCAAGTTGCTGCAGCAATGCAGAGGGGAGAAAAAAAAAGCTTTAGAACCAGGAATGGCAATAAAGTGAAATGGAATAAGGGAGAAGTAAATCAAGATTTGTAAAGTACTAGGGAATAGTAGAGAGAAAATGTGTTAGCTCTCTAACCCTCTGGTGATCTGTGCTTTCATAAGCAAAAGAAAAAAATCCCCTTGAAAATAAGGTAATTTGCCAGCTCATTTATACTCTAAGAAGCTCTTAAAGTACAAATATTTTGATATTTGCACAGTCAGCTTGTACAGCCAATGTGCTCACCCTCTTTTATATCTGTAGCCGTCTATTTTTCAAAGGTTGTGATCAGAGTTAATTCTATTCCTTGTTTTGTGATTTGAATTAGTGTCTGAGATTTCCCTTCCAGTTGGTCTAAATATAACACGCTTCATTTCTGGCAAGTCCACAGTGAAATGCAAATTGCTGTGAGCTCCAGCACGCCACTATTGTTGGGTGTTTGTCACCAGAATTAGCAGCACACACTCTTCCCATAAAGGCTTTTTGTCAGCTTGCCAGTCGGGTGTTTAACTCCTCCCAAGTGTTTCTGTGCAGGCACTTCTAGGAACAAAAGAGGGTCATGCCTGCCCAATTTCCTGGCCCTGGGGATGGAAACTGGGGGCTCACCCATCCTGCACACCAGGGTGGCATGCAGTCCTTAAGGGAAACCCAAACACACGGATGGGGGAAGTGTAGCTTTTTGCAAGCAACATTCCAAGCCAATTTTAGTGACTCAAGGGTGGAAATGTACACAGTTTTTTCTGCCCCCATAGGGTGAAAAAAAATATCCACAACTGGAATAGCCACGGGTCCCAAGTAATAAAAAATAAAATAATAAAAAAAGGAAATTTCTAGAAAAAGCGGAGAGGAAGACAGAAACCAGAGTTATTTGAGAGTTGCACGATGAAGCTACCTGGTGAACCCTTCACCCTTTCCTACAAAATCTGGAGCAGATGGCCTGTACAGACATAGATGGACAAGGCTCTGGTCATCTGCTGCTGTATTTCCACCACAGCACCTGACAGGTTTTATCCCATGAAGCCCTTTGCAAGGGAAGCACTAAAGAATGCTCCTCACACGTTCTGCTCAGTGCACTCCACCCTGCAGATGGTACCAGAGGAGCACCAGGGCCCTCACCAGGGTGTGCTGGCAGGTGGGCTCCAGCCTGGGCACAGAGCAGGGCACTAAGTCCAGGGCTGCATTTAATAAGCCTGTGCTTTAACAGAATGAAGTACTAATCTGACTTCTATTTATGTTTGCCATAAATGTATGTTATAGCCTGAAAAACACAATGCAGTTTCACAAGTAACAGAAAACACCTTGCTTGTACTAATCCTTCACTCTTCACCTCATTTAGCTCATACATGTCATGTTGAGTACAGCAGACCATCAAAGATCTCAAGAAATTCTAAGTTCTGCCAGATGGGATATTGGCAATTTCAGGGTGATGAAGGCCTAATTAGAAAGTCTATAATGGGAAACTGCTAGAGATGCCATGTTTGAAATAAAGTGAAAAGCAGTATTCTTACCTACTGTTGTCCCTTTTTCCTTCAAAAAGTAACAAAGTGTAACTTTTACAGCCACGTTTTATTTCAGAGAAGATTACCTGGGTTACCTAGAACATGACCTCTGCAAAGCTGTGTTTTTATGGTCTATCCCTCTACTAAGGACTGCTGTCATAGACTGTAGAACCATCTGTGCTAGTGCAAAGCAACAGCTGGGAGTTCATTTTTGGGAGGGGGGGTGTATTACCAGAATATACCATAAAATAATTTTACAATACATTTCAGGAATCTGTACAAGACACGCAGTCCCAAAAGGCTAAATTTTGATAATTGAAACTACTACGCCCCCTCCCATTAAAGGTTCCTTACAACTCAATAAATTTTTTCCTGATTCTCCTGTGGTATTTCATACTCAGATCTATTTAAGAGACTTAGCAAGTGGAATTCACAACACTGATAAAGTGAATTGGCCGTGTTTAAACTGCCAGTGGTTTTTGTCCCTCCTTTGTTCCCCTTGTGCCTGCTGCCAGCTGAGTGCTGAGATGAACTGAAGCACATCTCCCCCCTCCTGACACACAGCAATGCTCTGTCTGCCTCTCCCAGCTTTATTTTAGAGCCTTTGACAACAACATCAAAGGACAGGAACAATTTCCTTTCTCTTCTCTAATATATCATCAGAGATTGGAAAGTATGAGGGCCCACTGGATTCAGATCCATTTTTTCTTGTAATAACATGATGCTAGACAGGATAAAGTCCTCCTTCTTCCCACCTTTTTTTAAATGACTTTGGAGCAATGAGAGCAAAAAGTAAACATATCAGAGAAAAAAACCAGGACAAAACAAACACGGGGAAACCATGCAGTTAAAGATGAAAAACTATCCCAGGGTAAAGAATAAGCACTCAAATTCCCATGCTAATCCATCTCAAAGTTCACTGAGGTGCAAATCTTTTCATCACCTCCTCCTGTGGCGCCTGTATTGCTCACGCCCAGGATGGCAGAACACAAAGGATAAAAAACTCTGCCTAACAGGGACTTAGCAGAGCCAGCTCACACTCAGGAGTGATGAAGCCATTCGTCTTGAAGAGTGATTCCCCCTGCAGAGCTGGGGAGACGGACGTATTAATTTGGGCCTTAACTATCTCCCGTTCATTGAGGGAAAGAAAGAATTTGTTATTTGGGTCTCTAATGGAGCAGTTTGCTAGCAATTTTCCCATTTCAAACACTGTCTCAGCTGCTAATGTGCAATGTTTTGTCAAGCTTACCTACCCATAACATAGACAAATCACTACCTTGGAGAAAAAGAGAGGGAGTGAAGCATCAGTACTGATAATTCTCAGCTGTCAGATGAATAGAGCCGACAAATGAGACAGCCACACTCTATTAACAGTGCCAGGAGCTCCTGCCTGAGCAGTGTCACAAATGTCCCTGTGCATGGGGCAGGCACTGATTCCCCAGCTGGGACAGAGGGTGAGGGATGAGCCAGGCTGGTCCCTGGGACACAGAGAGTGAGGGGATGAGCCAGGCTGGAACCTGGGACACAGAGTGAGGGGATGAGCCCGGCTGGTCCCTGGGACACAGAGAGTGAGGGCATGAGCCAGGCTGGTCCCTGGGACACAGAGAGTGAGGGCATGAGCCAGGCTGGCCCCTGGGTCGGGGCTCTGCTGAGCTGGCATTGCTCAGGCTGCCAGGAACCAAAGAGCCACGAGGCAGAAGCACCTCTGACAAAGGGAAAGCGTGAGCACAGCCTTGTGAGAGCAGCACAAACCCCGTGCTTCAGAAAGTGCTCATGGATCTATATCCCAGCTTTGTGTGTCTCTCACCCCTCAGTCCCCTGGTAGAAAACAAAGTGCTTTGGGATGGCAAGACATGGGGGATTTTAGGATGCCTGTGCTTACTGCTTGTTTAACTGTTAAAGCATTCACCCTGCACCCCAGCCAGAATCTACCACCACTATAAAACCCCTAAACACATATGGTCCTCCAAGGCTTTTATACTGCTGCCTTTCATCACACCACCTGAATGACTTCCAAATAAAATTAATAATATGCATTATAAATCCCTCTTATGGAGTCTGCCTTAGGAAATGGAGAGCTGAAAGCCAGAAAGCCCTCCACCTGTATTAATACAAGGTGACAACTGGAGTTTCCCTTCATATTCCCTTTGGTGTTGATTTTCAAGGTCTAGCTGTCGAGCTCCTGCTGTAGTTCTAGACAGGACTGCTTCCTAACAACTCACCCGAGGGCAGAGCTTCAAGAGACAAAATCCTATCAACACTGAAGTGACTTGTCAACATAAATCTACCTAGGAAGTTACACAGGTAATTCTGCTCACCAAAAGACATCTTTCAGAATGAAAACAGATGTTTTGATATGTTCCCTGATACCATGGTGTTACTCTGAAAGCAGTGCTAGTGACATTGGATCTTCTGACACACTGCAGTGAATTCAGTTTCAGCTGTGCAGCTGAGCAGTTGCTCAGGTATCAGCTGGTAACCACTGAATTTGTGATGGCAGCCACATGAGGAATCCATCCCCTCTGTTGCAGCAAGTTAATTCTGCATTAATATAGCACAGACAAACAGGAAGCACCAGAGAAATCCGCAGACTGGTATTTCACAAAATCTCTTTTGACAAAACACCAGTGTCTCTCTAACCACATTACCACCAGCATGAAGCATTGTTCTGCCAAACCTCAAAGCTTCTCCATCTACCACTGTGATACCCCACATTTGCAGTGGGAATTTTTGGCCCTTCTCACCTTTCACTGTAATGTCCCTGCCAGTCTCATTTTCCTTTCTTTATCCCTGGATGAGGGTGCAGGCTCCTCTGAGCTCCCTCCCACTGCAATCCCACGACTGCAGGAACTGCTGCTGGCTTGTGCCCAGGTGTAAAAGCAGAGACTCCAGGTGAGCTCCCCTGAGCCATCACCTGTGAGGATGTTCAAGGTTCATCAGAAGCTGTTTTGAGGGTAGAATACAAAATAATGCCTCCCTGCTCTGTTTCCAGACTGGACAGGTCATTTCCCACCTCAGCCGACTTTATTGGGTCATGTGGACTCGGGATCAGGGTTTGCAGGAAGAATTTTACCTTTATGCAGGCCTGTGGCTGTGAACACAAATGCAGGAAACAGAGTCCTTAAACTGGAGAGATCTGGCAATTTCCAGGTCCCTGCTGGTAATTCCATACCTCATTCAAAGAGCACATGAGTTCAGCAGTGTTGGTGCTTCTGAGACATTGTGGTGAGCAGCAGAGACATGGATCCCACACCTTGACACCCAGTGATTCCAGTTCAGAGCAGTGATTTTAGCTCAGAAGGCTCCACAAGGACCATCCCGCAGGGTGCTGCACAGAGCTCTGTATTCACTTCCACAGCACAGCACCTGCTCTGAGCCTCACTCACACTTCTGCTGAGCACTTTGCACTGTTGGTTTTTTGCATTTTTTTTAGGTGGGTTTTTTGTTGTTGTTGTTGTGGGTTTTATTTTTTCCTGAAGGGAGACAGAGTTTCTGTAGTACCCATGTGAAAGCAATCATTCACCAATGGTTGAATCTGACAAACAGAAACCTGTAGGAATAGTTTTTAACAAGCCAGACCCAGAATATTTGCTTCACTGAAAAGCTCTGTGAGGTCCCAGAAAGACTAACCCCTAAACACATCACACTGCTATTCAATTATTGTTTGAAGGAGGTCGGTCCTGACCATCCTCTGTTGGCTCCCAGTTATTTCAAGAAACTTCCAGCCCAGATCTCTTCCCACATTTTCTCACAATGCTGGAACTAGCTCAGGGATCTGAGGTTTTCAAGCTGATTTGCATTTTATTTGTCAACTTGTGACACAAAACTATTCTTTTAGATGTAGTGAAAATGGAAGTAAGCTGACAGAAAAGAAAAAGTTATTTTTTAATCTCTAATCTAATTCACTGTTAAGAGCTCTGTACATTCTGTAACATCTGTTTTTACTGCTCATTTACAATACTGACAAGGAAAAGGCAGAACACCAGAAATTAGCAGGAAAATTAAGTAGCTTTCTGGTAGTTGAAATTCTGCCACCTGTAGTATTTTCTCAACAGATTCTGTCATTTGACAATAGCCATTCCTCAAATCCTTTCTTATTTTCACAGTCTTTTTAGGCAAAATAAACAGAACATGTGTTAGCCAGAAGACAATTAGTATTTTATCCATTAAAAAATCTGATTAGTATATTTTATGTCAAAGTTGTGATTTTATGGTCTCTATTTTATTTTCAGTAATTGCTTTTCCTCTTCATAATCAGCTTTAAGAACATATATACTCATTATATATTGCAATTTCTTTATTTTGCTTGGCAACACAGGAGCTTTGCAGTGAAATTTGTATTAGATAATAGATATATGCCTGTTTGGTTATACCATTCATTTTTACTAGTAATTATTAATTTATATTTATACTGGACTGAAGTGACATCTCTGGGAAAAAGAGACTACACACAAAGCCCAAAAAACCTAAACTCAAACTAAAAACCAAAACATTCTCAAACCTACAAACCTTTTATGTTTACTCCTACACAGCTTGCCTGAGTAAATTAACCTGCACATAACTTTTTTTTTTTCCTAAAATAAATCTCCCAATTATAAAAAGCAGTAAAGAAGGTGAACATTGATATGGCCAAAATGAAAATTACCATGTGTATGAAATCCAGCTTTATCAAAACAAACCCATCTTGTGCCTGCAGATGACATTAGTTACACAACTTCAGGAATAAAAGTAAAGATGTAAGAAATAAATCTGCCTTGATCTTGCAGCAGAAACTCCCTGCTGTTGCTGCTTGTTGCTAAAACTGTGAAATGCAGCTTTCTGTTTTCCTTAATTTGCCTCAGCACAGAAGACACCTTTATCCTTATAATTTTCTGTGTATTTATATTTTCTCCACTGACTATTAATCTAAAATATTTATTTTTATTATTTTTGTGTTTTGAACTCAACAGAAATTTTTCGACATATTTTTGGCCTGACAACATAAACTTCTGTGGAATGCAAGACACAGTTTGCCAGGTGAGATCCAGAAAGTAGTAGTCAGGTTAGACATGAGGAGCTGTCCAGAGCCAATTTACAGCAGTGAATGAAAATCATATCATGTGATTCAACTACAGGAGCCAACCTGATTCCCCAGCCAGAGAACTTGCCACCAGAGGCAATTATGGAGCATTTACTGCAGTGGTCAAAAATACTGTGCTGGCTTCAGCTGCAGTATTTACTGGAAGCCTGGGAAAATTATTATTATTTTCTTTCAGGAGTAAGAACAAGGTTAAATGAAAAATTGTCATTCCTTTATCCAGGAAGTTTACAGTTTCTACACACTTATATTCTTGATAAGAGAAAAACCTCTTACCTTCATGAAACTGAGAACTTCAAAGCCAATTGTTAATAAACATGAAAATGCTGTTGTGTAGTTAATGTATAATTTATAGAACAAAAAATTATTCTTATTATAATGAATAGTCACTCAATAGATCAAGTCTGAGCAGAGAAACAGATTCTTTGGAGACTCTGTGTTCTCTCTGTTTATCATCCCTCCTTCCCCACCTCTCCTGTGCCATGCCCATTCTGCACTCACACCATGGTCCATATTTACCTTGCATGCATTTTCTCTCACCCTTCCTAAATAACTGCAACCTCTCCTTTTATTGTACATGCTGACCCCATGTAGTGGAATGATTATTTAGTTCATGTACCAGCAAACCACCACACCATATGCATTTCAATATTTCTTTTCAGTAAATGCCTCCAGGTGCATAATGACTTTTGTTTTCACCCAAGCAGTCAAGCAAAACTTTTCTGTGCTTATTCTCATGTGCTTCTCTATGACTCAAGTTGTCCATTTCTCCTCTGAAAAGCAAAACAAAACTACTTTGTAAGCAGACAATCTTTTGTAACACTCAGCACACAGTCTGTGTTCCTCAGCTTCAATTTCTCATAACTCATTTTTCCTCAGTCAATTTGGCTGCTGCTGTCAGCTCCCAACTGAACAAGAAGCTTTATAAAAAAACCAAATTGCATTCTCTACATTCTTGCTACCTATTTTATGAAATTATGAAAAAGCAAGTCTGGGATACAGGTTTCCAGCTTTCCTAAATTGCTTACTTAATAGCCAACATTCTTGTAATGAAGTCCACCTCAAGGAGTAATAGAGTAACACAACAGACTTCTAAGTCACATGTGGCAGAGGGAAAATTAGCATCATATGATGCTTATGTCCCATGACAAGTGAGTTTCCTGGTTTGTGATGGGTTTTTATCAACAAAAACAGTTTTTTAGGACTTGTTGGCAGCTTTGTCAGAGAAGGTTCTGCCTACCCATGCTAATGAAGAAAGGCAGGAAAGCTGAATAAAAGATCTTTAATTAATATTGAAACAGAGTGAAATGTAGGTCACCTTTAATAACTGTGTTAGAGCAACAGCTGTGTGTTTCATTTTTGTAGAACAGTTTCTAAGTCAAGGGTTCTTACCAGAAAAATTTAGCTTACATAAAATACTGAGTTAGGGGGAAATACAAGAATTAGTTGAATTCAGTGCTCCTTGGGGTTCTTATGCCCACAGCATTGGAAGGACATAGATCTGCTGGAGCAAGTCCAGAGGAGGTCACAAAGACAATGAGAGGGCTGGAGCCCCTCTGCTGCTGAGAAAGGCTGAGAGAGCTGGGGGTCTTCATCCTGGAGAAGAGGAGGCTCTGGGAAAACCTTAAAGTCCCTTCCAGTGCCTGAAGGGGCTCCAGGAGAGCTGGAAAGGGATTTTGGACAAGGGCCTGGAGTGACAGGACAAGGGGGAATGGCTTAAAACTGCCAGAGGGCAGGGTTAGATGGGATATTGGGAAGAAATTCCTCCCTGTGAAGGTGGGAAGGCCCTGGCACAGGGTGTCCAGAGAAGCTGTGGCTGCCTCTGGATCCCTGGAAGTGTCCAAGGCCAGGCGGGATGGAATTCAGAGCAACTTGGGAGAGTGGAAGATGTCCTGCCCATGGTAGATGGTCTTTAGGATTGCTTCCAACCCAGAACATTCCATGATCTTATAAATTTATGCTTTATCATTGTGAATTTTGCTGTGTACCAGTATTTCTGCAGCAACAAGAAGCTGGATGAGTCCAGTGACCATACAAATATTTGAATTTATACTGTGTAGACTGCAAAAGCTGGCTGGATGTCAAAAAACTCCATATGACAAGCACCTAAAGAGGAAAAGAATTGATCTGCATTCCCTGTGGACTAACCACAGGGAAAGTGGTTTAATGTAACAGCATTTCAAGACCACAGTAGTATGAAGTCACGGACAGAAATAGATGGTTCCAATTCCTAAAGGTAGTAAAGGCAAAAAGTCTGTAAAACCAGCATCTGATTCCACAACACAAAACTGTTAAAGAACTACAAATAACAATGTGGAAGACAGGATATAGAAGGTAAAATCAGCAGGGACAAGGTGCTCTGATGTTCTAATTCATTATAAATGCATCCTGCCAAGCTAAAGAGACATCCCTCCCTCTCATGGGGAAATCTCTGACTAGAAACAAGGAAGAACTGTGTATTTTCATTTACTGACTACAGAACTGCAATTCCGTGTTTGTAAAATGTAAACACAACCTGAACTTAAGGCCCCAAGAACTTTATCTTTCTTTCAGGTAGGACAGTGCCAAACTATCTTAATTTACATTTAAAAATGGTTTGAGCCCTTAGATCAAAAGAACAAACCAAAGAGGACAACTACAGTACACCTGACAACGACTTAGAACAGCTTTTAAAACATGCACCTTTCTTCCACACGGCAGGCCGTGGAACAGAATAAAAATGGAGAGACATGGAAAAGATTTGTGCATTAGACTGGCACTTACATTTCCCAAATGTCCTCTGGGAGGTTGGCTGGGATCTCTGTTAAGCCCCTTCCCCGACAATCCACGACGTTGTTGCTGCAGGTGCAGGCAGAGGGGCAAGTGATGGAACTGGCACTGCACGACGGGGGCTCCGACTGGGAACCTGAGACACAAGGAAAACATTCAACAGTTTTAAAAAATGATTGTGTGAGACTTTTACAACAAAATACATCTGGCTCTTGAGTTTTGCAGATCCTCTTACCATACAAAGTAATAACTTATTTGCAAGTGAATATAATATTCTACAATCCAACTGCAGAGAAAACATGTAAAAGGTTACTGTGTTCTTATTCCTCCTCAGTCTCTACTCTATCAATCTCTTTCCCTCACGAACACTTCATGCTCACCCATATCAATTCATTCAAAGATTTTCAAGTTAAGCTTTAGGATCAAGTAGTATTTCCAAAAGTTATCTTTGCCTAGAAGTTTCCATTACACAAACACTTCTTGAGCACTTTCACATACTGAGATGACTTATGTTTTTGAAACGAGGCAGCCTGTTATGGTGTGAAGACTGGGAATATAAAGCCATTTTTTTTACAAGATTAGACAGTGAAGTTAATGGAAACATAAAAGAGAATTTAGAGAAATGTGAGTTTGAACTTTCAAACCCTTGCTTAAGCTAGACACAAAGACACAAAGCTACACACACAGCAAAGGTGTAGCATGAGGACATTGCTCTATACAAATTCTAGTCAATACATTAGATTCAGGCTTAATTAAGTGTCATTACATTTTTTTGAAACTGTAGCAATTATGTCAATTTTACTCAAATGGTTATGATTCCTACATTTAAAGTTTTGATATATGCATGCATTTAGCCATAGATAAAATGGGTTTGCTATGCTAATTGAGGTTATCAAGATGTAGCAGTTATTGGTTTATTTATAGTGAGTCATATTCCAAAGTACATGGAACACAAGAAGCCTCAAGTATCTTTACATTGAGATACAGATGGCTAAATGTGAAGGCTTGTGCTGTAAGAAGTGACAAAAATCGTAAGATTGGCCTTTTGGGTGGAAAAATAAAAACATCATAGTTGTCAAAACAGAAATACATACAAAAATGTGAAAAAACTAGTCACAAAGCTGTACATTCTTGGGGTTTGTCTTTGAAAAGACCCATGACGGATGGATACTTTCATGAATTCTAACTACAGGTGACAAAAAGTTAAAAAAAACTTATTTGCACCAAGTTGTAATCCAATGTTCATTAGGACAATTAAAAATTTTATAAAAATGAAACATTCCTATAAATTTCCTCTCTTGATTTTTGCCCCCATACTTGATTTGCTTAGCTCTTAACTCAGTGTCACTAATTAAATGTGTACATGTGTAACAGGCAGGACAAGCAGCTCTCCTGGGTTTGTCTTCTGGTCATAGAAATCCAGGGCACACATACCACCACTGTCAATTAACAGAATTCCCACAAAATTGTCAGAAATCTGCACAACAGCAGTGCCAGCTTTGTCTTTCACAGAGTCTAAGGTTTCTGTAGGATTTTAACTGTGACTACTTCCAAAAGCAGTTTATATTGCCTCAAAACACAGACAGCCCTCTGTTGTGTTTGTGTAAGAACAAGAGGTTTGTTCTTGGACCTGATCACCTCCATTTTCCATTTTCTCTTTGTCTGTCTACCCTGTGGTACAACGGCCAAAACAAAATGAAGGACGAGTGAGTACAAATGAGGACTGCAAGCTTTTATGGACAGGGAGAAATTATCAAATTAGGAAGAAACTTCAGAGCAATCCTTCTTCTCTGGGAGGTAAAAAGTTGGCAACAAGGTCAAATCTTCCACACAACCATTACCCTCTCCACATCTGCTGTGCTCTCTGAAGAGGCCGTGTAGCAGGAGCAAATGTATTTTGCACAGTTAAACACCACAACACATCACTGTGGGTTGGAGAAGCAGTAGCACGCTCTGTTTTTGTTAGGGAAAAGCATCAAAAAAGCTGATGTACTGCCAGTGGGAGCTCTAAGAGTCTGTGCTGACAGCACTGCATCTAAACCAAGAGCAGCAGTTTCAGTGGGGCTCAGCTCAGCACCTCCCCAGCTTGGGGGATGCAGCACTGCAGAGTGCTGGGAAAGGCAGGGCATGCAAGGGGGCCTGGATGAAGCAGGCTGAAAAGGGAGAAAAGACAGAAACAAGTCTCTGTGGAACAAAAGGCAGGCAGCAGCAGTAGAATCAGAGAATCATTAAGGCTGGAAAAGACCTCCAAGACCACTGAATCCAGCCATCAACCCAGCACTGCCAGGTCCACCTCTAAACAGGTCCCCAAGCACCACAAGCACATTTCTTTCTTCTTCATGAGCAAAAGTAGATCTAGGCTGTAGGTTTCTGAGATTTTTCATGATAAAAAGGCTTTGTGTACAAATTGCTGTTATCCTGATGAAATGCTTTTGCTTATGCTTTTCCTTGGCAAAGAACAAAATATTGTATTGCACGTGTACACTCAAGAGGCATCTAGCACATATTCCATCAGCTCTCACACAAAAATTCATCTGTTAAGGTGAATGTTTCTTGAATAACATTAGAAACAGAATTTCAAATCTGATGTGGATTTAATGGTCCCACTTCAATGAGGATCCATTGTTTGCAGATCTATAGAATTAAAGCACAAAAAAATCCAAGGGAGTTTAATCAGTTTAATGTTTGTATTGTGTTGGAGAACTGTTTAAAAAAAGACTGGACAAGAAAACAAGTCTAAGTAGGCTATGGAATATAAAGTCATTAAAACTTGGCTATGACTTTCATAGGTTTGCAGAGTACAAGCTTAGAGATGATCAAGGGCCCAGACGCCACACAGCCTCTAAAGAAGGATATTTGAAATCTAAAAATGAATTTTCCTTTTGCTGCCAATGCTTCTTCAAAAGAGAAGATACAGGAAAGGCAGAAATATTTCAAGATTTCTCTTTGTATCCTTCAGAAGTGCAGTAAACTCCTTACAGTGAGGCTGCAGCAAAAGGAAATGGCCACAGACAAATCAGCTGCATTTACATTATTCCCCTTCTGAAGTTGTTCTCAAAATCTGTCATCTTGCCATTGCAGATTTTTTATAATACACAGCAGCCCTAGCTCACCACATTAATTATATTTTTCTCTGAGATTCATCAACTCAATCATACATTTTGCTTAAAGAAAAACACTAACAAAATGTGGAAGCCAGAGTAGTAGCATGATTAACAAAAATTACTGTGTATTTTTACCTGATGCAGTGGAATGACAGTGCCAATAATTATGGTAGTCAATATCTGGCACCACTTTAATTTACAGTCTCAGACTATGGGTTAGGGGAAAAGTGGAAAGAAAGGGGAGACTTAGGACCCAGAAGTCTACAGAGAAATCAAATGCTTTTTTCAAATAAGTCCCTCATTGGCCTCTTTTAAAAGCAGCAAACATACTAATATTTTAATTAGAATAGAATTGTTATGGTGCATAAATGGACAGTTTAAATGTCACAGGCATCTAAAATAAATTTTGCAATTACTAAATAAGCTAAATAATCTCATTAGCACTGACACCCAATTACAGCACACTAAGCAGTGTGTTTAATTACCTCCTCACCTATGCAGTCACCTCTGCAGCAGCTCCTTTCCACCAGCAAAATGTTAAGTTATTTGTAAAACACATTAACGGATTTTAAGATAAATCTGACAGGACTTCCTGGTTAAAAACCTGTGCTGACTTTACATAATTTAAAGTATATCAGACATGAAATTATTGATTAATAAACAAAACACTACAAGTATTGCAGATCCATGGATATAGTATGACCTTTCTGGGTGTAATTAAATAACCCATTGGAAGTTCTGACCATGCTGGGGTATCTGAAATCAATTCCTACTGCATAAGCCATAGTTTGCACTAGATTCCCAGTGATATGAACTAATTTATTCTAAAAACACCTAAAGCAGATGTTGCTCCTGATTGATGTCTGCATCCCAGTTTAAAGGGACATTTGAGCACAGAGTCCTGCAGAGAGAGATGGGCAAGGGACCCACAACTGACCATATGCAATATTAACATTCCTTATTGAGGGCAAATAGTCCTCTAACAGACAAAATTTGTACAAATTTGTTTATCCTACACAAATGTGCAGCAAATGTTTTAAGCAAATATTTCCATCTATGATTGTTCAACAGCTATTTTCTGAACACAGCTTTAAGATTTATGATTAGTAACTTAAGCCCCTAATTGATGTTAATACCATTGAGTTCATGGCATGCAAAACCTTGCCAGTCATGAATATTCATTATTTCATTCAAGTTCTCTGCTTTGCTGAACATTCCCAAAGAGTAAATTTATCTGTTAAAAATTCATGGCACATAAACACAACCGTTCTGTACAGCAAAGTCAACACTAATCAGTTCACAAATAAGTATCAAGGAATAAAACTGGAAATATCCAACCACACTGAAAGGAAGGTCTGGATTAATGTATGAAGCCCACTTTATGCTACAAAATCCTACTCAGTTTCACAATCTATCAGTCAAGTAACACCGTTGAAAATCAGACCTGACTTCACACTGTCTTATCCTAGAAGCACTAATATTGCAATTATTTAATCAACAATAATAGAACCACAATTACATGGAATACTGTTAAGAAAACAACAACAACAACAACAAAAACAGAACAAAGAACCAGCATCAATCATAACATCTGAGGTTGAAGGGGTGAATTTATTCTTCTGAAGGATTAATAGAACAGAACCTGTGAGACAACTGAAGTCTACAATAAACCATGACAAAAGTGTTTTTCTTTTAGGGAAATTTATTCCACCTAAGCCTTCCAAAGGAGGGGTTAAAAATTCAGATTCTCTCTTATGCCCTGTGTCCACTCTGATTCTTTCTTTCAAGTACTCTCTCTAACCCTGCCAACACAGGCATGTTCACCTTAAAGCAGGCAGAACTTAATTTTCCAACTGCTGCACCACAAGGAAGGCTGCTAGTGTGCATTTGGTTCTCTAGGTTTGGACACTGTCTGCTCTTCCAAAGACCAAAAAATTCCAACAGAAGGTCTTAAAAGATGTAGTGCTCCTGCAGCTCAAATGGTGCCCATGCACACTTATCTCATTAAAGCCAACTCCACAATTTGTATCAGCACTCTTGAAGGTGCATATGAAGTGACATTTAAAAATAGGTCCAGAAATAATACAGTGAACTTATAAATATATTCAAGCATAAAAATGAAGAGGACCATACATTATTTAAGTGAAAGGATGCCACCTGCACAAGGTTAAAAGATGGATAATGGTCATGATCAATTGTGAGCCTGTGAAGGGAGTATAGCTCTAAACAGGTGATCCATCGTGGACTGTTCCATGATGAAGTTTGATAAAGTTAGGGAAGGAGCAGAAAGAGTTTAAGACTACTCAGTCCTTGGGCTTTGATTTACTGCTATTTGAAAAGGAGTTTTAAATACTACATGATTTTGTTTGCTTGCACATTTGTCTTTGCTTCTGCCCCCCTGCCTCCTGCTGCAGCAAGCACAGGGCTGTCTCTGCCTTGGCACAAAGCTGCTCTCTTCAGGAGGAGGAGGAGGAGGGTGGGATTCACTCCAGGCAGAGGCATTACAGATTGACACAGCCATTCAGAGATGGCAGACACAGTGGGACATGTCTCCTATAATGACATCCAAGGGCTCTAGTCTGGTCATGAGCTTCCCCATGGACAGATCTGGAGGGAGGAAATGCTTTTTTCCAGGTCAGTAGGCAAGAACTGAAGAGTGAGTCACTATCCCATTCCCTGGGCTGCCTTGGGATTCCATGGACTAGATTCTTTGGCATTTGGAACATGCTAAGGAAGGCAGGGAAAATAAAGACCTTTCCTGGGACAGGCTGGTGTTGCTGCCTCTGGTCTTTTGCAAGAGGCCCCTGGTAGATTCAAGTTCTTTAAGGTGTCTGGAAATTACAGAATAAAATTCTTACAGATCTTCAGAGCTAAACATGTTAGCCTGCCATTCCAAGGGGTAAATTCAAGGAGCCAGGAGATCCCTTTAGTTTGGCTACTGGTGTGAGGAGTGGGGAGGCAGATGGAGATGGTGCTGAAGGCAATCTTGATCTACTGCAGCTGTGTTAATTATCCCAGAGTGGGAACAGCCTCACCCTCACAGCCATGGGTGTGATAAAGAGTGAGTGAGCTGGGAGGGAGTCAATTGGAGTCTGCTGGCTGGGCTGTGAGGAGGAAAGGACAGGAGGGTGTGCAAGGGACAGACAGGGTTGGGTGGCCATGCTGGGGACAGGAAGGAGTGAGCCAGAACTGCAGAAGGAAAGTACGGAAGGAGAGAAAGAACCAGAGCTGCGTGGAGCTGCCCTTGGGAGATACAGAGAAAAGGTATGGAAGGCTTCTAGGTAACAAGGTGCTGATGCTTGGAGCCTTCTGATGTTTTACTGAAGCACTCTGAGTGTTATGGCCATCTCAACAACCCCAACGGGGTGCTGGTGCCCAGCTCTGCCAGGGAAGCTGCTGTGGGAGGAGGCCAGGGCAGTTCTGGCTGCTTCCACTGGGCTCCACAGCTGAGCCTGCCTGTGCAGCTCCTGGTGCCCCTGTCTGAGTGCACTGAGAAAGGGCAGAGAGGTGCCAGGCAGCAGGGAGTGAGGAAAAGCTGGGAGAAACAGCCCTGGGAGCAGCCAAGTCAGAGAATGAGACAGGGAAGGAGGTGCTGGAGCAGCTCCTGGTTTCACCCCAGTGCTGTGAGGAGGGGCACTGTGAGCAGCCAACCCACCACAGGTGTAACGCCACTACACAACATCACTGGTTTCACCATCAATAAAGCAGAAATTCACACAAACCTGCTGCTGACTGTATACAACTCTGCATTTGTCCCCTATTAACTTCTGGAATTCTGCAGTTATTTTATAAGAAGCTCTATGCTTTCATTACTCCTATTAATTGTATATCTATAAATGAGCTGCCAATCACATACATGTATTAAACAGAAAAAGTCTACAGATTTCATGCAAGGCTTCTCCACATACTCGAAGTCAACCCTGTTCCTCTGTATTTACCACGACTGCCCTCTGTGAAACAGCTCCTAGCACAGCTGTGGTATGAAGCATTTTTTTTCTGTACCAAAATACTACCAGCATAACTACTCATAAAACAAACCACCAGCTTTGGACATTAACATAAAAGCTAATCTTGTTATTATTTTTACAGCAACAGTTCAAAAGCTCAGTGGCTGAATAATTATACCCCAACCTGCCATCATTAAATAAGCATTAAAGGGCTATACATACTGCTCTGGGGAAAAGAGAGTTCCAGAAAAAAACGCTAATTACACTGAAAGGTAAGACATCATTTTCGGTAATAAAACTAAATTTACTGTAATTAAAAGCCAATTTTCAGCTTTGGTCTTTAAAGAAATATTAAGTGCTGTAATAAATACATATTTATCCTTCAGATTCACAAGATGGTCCCCCAAATGAAAAACACCATATGTGGCATCTTACATACTAAGTCAAGAAGTAAATTCTTACAGTATGAAACACCATCACTGCTAGTGCTAGGGTAAATTTAGGTTTGTTATAAGAAACTTCATGGAAACTGAAAACAAACAAACTGATAGTGATTAGTATCTCTCCAAATTTCCCATACAATTTCATTTGAGGAGCAACTAATAAATGCACAGTACTGAAATGTTTCTTCAGACTAAATGTTAATGTAACTTTATGGTAGTAACAGGAGGTAAACTTTCCATCAGCATTCCACAAAAATTTCCCAAGATCAAATTTAAGCCACAGTTTTTACCAAAAAGCTTTAAAAGTCACACACACTTTAAATGCTGCCTAGATTCCATTGTAAGAGCACTTACTGTGTCTGTGGATGGTCACAAAAAGCAAGAACAGCCAGAAAAGAGTTGCCACCATCTAAGGTGACTCAGAGATCACTCATTTGGAAAGGGCTCACAGCTGGATGGGGTGGCTAAGGTCCCTTCTAAGAGCAATAAAACAGCTGTACTGTGGGAGTGTCCCACAGGCAGAAAGTGACCATTCAAACACACACACAAAGGTCTCCTCCTCCTCCCAGATTGCTTATCCAGCTCTTTAAAGGCGAGGGCCACTGGCAGCTCATCTGCATGAACAGGGAGAGACTGCACAGAGAGGAACCCTCCTCAGGAGGCACTGCCCTGCACCAGCAAAACCTGCACCCGAGCAAAACCTGCATCCCCAGCAAAACCTGCATCCCAGCAAAACCTGCACCATGAGGAAAACCTGCATCCCAGCAAAACCTGCACCCGAGCAAAACCTGCACCATGAGGAAAACCTGCATCCCAGCAAAACCTGCACCCGAGCAAAACCTGCACCATGAGGAAAACCTGCATCCCAGCAAAACCTGCACCCGAGCAAAACCTGCACCCCCAGCAAAACCCGCACCATGAGCAAAACCTGCACCCCCAGCAAAACCTGTGTTCCCAGAAAAACCTGCATGTCTGGAAAACCTGCATCCCAGCAAACCCTGCATCCCCAGCAAGCAGTCCCTGCCCCTGTTCAGCTTCCAGGAGCACCAATGCCCGTGCTGGCAGTGCCTCCTGCCCCACTCTGCCTGTGCACACACACCACTGCACTTTTCCTTTGGCATCTCCTGAATGCTCTCATTAAGATGCTAAGCCTGAAGAGTGCTGTTTTATTAGCCACTGACTGTTGGTTGTCTCCTCAGCAACAAGCTATGAAGTTATCAGGAAATGGAGCAAGACAATCTCCTGAGTTCCGTGGTCTGGCCAGAGTAACAGCTATGTTTGAAGATTGTTTGACTTCACCCAAACAAATAAATCTGCTTCCTTATTAGGGCTTCCAGTCTGCACGAAGCAGCAGGAAGCTAACATATTTTCCTCCTTATTATACCTCAGCTGCAGTCTCACCACATGAATCAGAAAATCTAGATCTTCAACCGAGATTTGGGTCAATCCAGTGTTTTCTCAAAATCAGTATCAGTTTACTTAGCCAGAAAACACTTGCTTATGGTAATAATTTCTCTTTTGAGTCAATATCAGACTAAAATTTAAGTTATTTAGTCCAAATGATGCATCTTGATTTTCTTTACATTCTTTGAGACTCTCAAAATGAGAATTAAGGATCAGGAATCAAAGAAAATTATTTCTAATATAAAAAGATAACATTGTATGGATCCACCTTCCTTCTCCTACAATGCATGTTTCATTATTAAAGAAAACTATCTTAGGAAAGTACTAAAAATTACATATTTTAGACTTACAAATTTCATCAACTCTTAGAAATACCAGTCTCTGGCCTAGCCTAAGAAATCTTACCCAATCTTCATACTCCAGTATAAACACTGTCCACCATCAAACTACTGGCCAAAAGTAGACCAAATCTGGTCAGCAGCTGAAGTATGCTACAGATCACAGTGTGAGGCACAATGCTCCTGTTTAGATGCACAGATATTCTCAAGTATATACTTAGGAAAACCAGAACAATTCATCAATGCAAAAAAAAAATCCAAATGCAGTCAGTGGCTTCTGCACAAAGAGCCCTGAAAAAGCCAAGGTGCTGCTGATGGCATGACTTCATGACCCACTGCTTTGTTTGCAAAGCTGTACAGCTGTTGCAGGTGAGAAAACACATTATAACTTGACATAACTGATCAATATGTAAACTAATCTCAACTTCAATAAGTAAGGAGCAAGTAGAAGAAAAATCAAAGAGCCATAATAAAACTTAAATGAGAGGAAAATGGAATAAAATTACTATCATAAGGAGGTCAGAGGAGGACAAGAGACAGACAAATAGGCAGAGAGACAGAGAGAATGTGTTTGAGAGACAGAGGAGAAGCCAGTCCAACCGTGAAACATTTGAGCATAGGAAGGAAGCTGGGTTTGATCCAGGCAAAGATGGGAAGGCTCTAAGAGGTACTAAGCATAAGCCAGCACCCCCAGATGCTTTACTGCTGCCTAAGGGAATATAAAAATAAACATCTCTCAAAGACCAGAATACAGGTAGTATTTCAAGTGACACTGTCTTTGCTTAGTGCACTGTTTACTCATCACAGCAGCGTGGCAGTGAATGGCAAAGCTATGGCTGAGAGAGGAGAAACACATTCTGCTACCTACTGAAAGAGATCATGCTACCTGTGTGAAATACAGCCCACAATCCATGTGAAATACAGCCTGCAATCCATGTGAAATACACCCTCTGTCCATGTGAAATACACCCTGCTATCTTTGTGCAGCACATCAACAAGGGGCTCATCCTCTGATGGCACAGCATTTCCCCTTCTCCACATCCCACCTTGTAGGAGACTCTCTCCCAAGGCATCCCAGAGCTCCAGAACCAACTGTGCAGGAGGCAGATCTGTTTGGAGATTTCTCTGGGAACAGATGGCCTTGAAGGCAAAGGCCCAGGAAGGCTGCTCTGTCAGAGGTGGCTCTGGAGGAGAGATTCTCCTGCAAGGAGGGGACAGCTTGCTGAAGGAGGCAGCCAGAAGGCCCTGGTGGGTGACTGGAGTGCCAGCAGCACTTGGCACTCTCCTCTGATGGTGAGGAGCCATGCAGTCCCAGCCCCACTCTGTCCCTGACCCTGCCCCTCCTCAGTAACACAAATCCAACCAGACATATTTCCAAACCTATCACCAACTGTGCACTGCTGAATCCTGCACCTTCACCTCCAGCTCTGAGCCAAATGCTTGAACAAGAGACACCTGGAATTGCTTCTCCACTGCTCACAGGTGACCTACAAGCACCATTTGAGTCAGGTTTTTTATCATTTGTAAGAACAAGCTGAACATTTTTGAAAGACTGACACCCAAGTTACACAGGTATGACTCAGTTTACCTCGATATACCTGCACATAGCTCTGACTTCAGCAATATTATCTGGAGAGACTTTGCACTTAATGCAAACACCATGGTGCAGGACACATCCACAGGGAATCCAGCAATCTGGGCTCTATTTATGGCACTTTGCTATCATTATTTCAGTTCTTTTCCCACGTGGCATGTGGCATTCAAAATCTGTTTCCAAAGAAACATTTCTCATAAAATTATGAAACATCACTATTTTTGCAAAGGGTTCACGGAATAAAGAGGAGTCAGTTTTTCAGTGTTGTGTTTCTTCTTTCCCCAAATTATGATTCTACCCTTTCTCCTCTGAAGCATCCAGCAGCACCAGTTTGGAACTGGAATGCTCTGATGAAGCCCATTTCACCGTGAAGGAAAAGCGGAGGCTTTTTTTGCTGCTGTGATATTCCCACTGCCATAAAAACACAAGTGCTTAGAGATTCTGAACCTCTGCTTCAACAGAGCGGTTCACCACTTTGTATTTCAGCTCTTCCTAACTGGGATGCAAAGGTGGCTCTCCCAGTAACTCACATAACCTTAACTTCTATAAAATTCCTTTGCAGAGGGACAAGTTCAGTTCGCTCTTCACCGCCAGTCCTAGTCTGACTTCACAGTCACACATTAACAAATTATGCTGTAAAATCAGGTATAAGAACTGCAATGGGGAGAAGGGAAGATTTATATCCTCTTTAAACTAGCTGTCCATGTAGGTTTTTATCAAACTAGCATGTACTAAGCTGAGTTCTCAGCTAAATCCACCACTAAAATGAGCTCTCCAAATGAATTTCTTTTTCAGTACATTTCATTTCATTTCCCAAATGAGAGTTACAGGGATACAGCTGATGGACTGTCTCACTGAAAATTTCTTTCCTTGAATTTTCATGATTTTGTATTTTTTACAAAAGCAGGCAAATCTTGAGAGAACGCCTATATCCTCTTGGTCCAACAGGGAACTGTTAAAAACCTTGTCACTTTTGGAAGTCATAGTCTGCATAGACAACCCCATTTAAATGAGTTCTGTTCACATTACATTTCTCATTCAGCAATTATTATCTCTTCTCCTGACTTAAACAACTCATTTTCCTCCACTTCACTGTATCATAAATCCAAATAGCTGAACTCATGCTCCATCTAAAACTTCATTTCATTAAAACGGGAAAAAAAAAAAAAGCTGTGGTTGCCTCTTTGGTAAAATTAGCTTCTGCTAATAGCTTCATTCATTTATCCATTTGTTTTACTCTTCCTCTCCCAAGACTGTTACATTTCTAAACTTTTTCTTTAGTTAAACTTTTGATGCAACTTATGAGATATTCTGCTTATCATCTCCACTACAGTGTAGAAGCTGCTCAGCATTCTGGAAGATCACTATGCACAACTTCATTTTCCATATGCCATAACACTTCTGCACACCTTTGGGCTGGGCACTAATTAACCATGGTTGAGTGGGGTCAAACCTTTCTTCTTTCTCTAAATGCAACCGTTCCTCTTTGTCACATGTAATGTCACATGTAAATGGAATGACAGAAAAAGGGCATTCCTAAAACATCTCTGGCATGAGCAGTTCTACTGTATTTCCATCAGCCAATCCATGTACCCACAGGATAAAGCTTTGGGGCTCACAGGCTGTGAGAGATAAGGAACAAAACAGCACAAGACTCACAGTCCATCAAGGTTCAGACTCACATCATCTCCATAACAAGCCCCTGTGTCACCACTGGGGCTGCAAAACAATCTCCAAACTTATGTTTGGTATCTTCTTTTTCCACAGCATACACACTGCCATGCTGCTCCTCCACCACATCTTTCCTTTCAACCAACTCAGGGATTTCTTTTTCCACTTTTTGTCTTTTTTCCTTCTGTTCTTTTTCTCCTCCTTTTAGGAAAATCTATTTCTATCCTACAAGAGCCAAGTGCAGTTCCAGAGACTTGATGAATAGGCCCAACATACAGACACATGATTTGTGAGTATCATCAGCCCATTTATCAGCGTGGAAACTTGTACAACAGCAAAGTGCATTGGCTCCCTAAGAATCCCTGTTTCAGTCCCTGGGATAAAATCTGCTCCTCGTGTTCTACAGTCCAATCATTTGTCAACAGACTCAGATTTGCATTTTCTATTTCCTTTCTTTTGTATTCCAGTCAGCTGTAGCGCTCCTCCCTTGAGAAATACCAAATTATCCACACTTAATTGATTTCTTATGTTGATATCATTGGCAGTGTTAAAGCAGAAGAAGCAATTTGAGAACCTAAATGTTAACCGGAATCCAATAATTCTCACAAAGCTGAAAAACCCAACAATTTCATCTCCTCCCATACAGTTTAGCGACGACAGAAACAAACAGGATTGCTGTTGTTTGCATTGAAACATGACAGAGCCATTTTCCACGCTGGTTTTTATGGGAACAGTGACATGAGATGATAAAGGAGGAATTGGCACCATTACCAGAGCAGACAAAGTCCTTCTTCTGCACCTCTGCCACGAGGAAGCCGCGCAGGCCGACGGGCGCCAGGCAGAAGGTGAACTGGCCGATGGTGCGGCGCTGGCGCAGCCAGTCCGACAGCCAGGCCAGGTGGCAGTCACAGTGCAGGAAGTTGGAGTGCAGCCGCCTGCAAAACACAGCAGACCCACGGTCACTGGGGTTACTGAAACAACACCCACAGGGAGAGAGAGAGAGAGAGAGAGAGCACCCGCCAGCCTGCCCCGCTCTCTGCTGCCATTTCAGTGCCATCGCTGCAGGTTCGTGCTTACAGGTGACTCATTGACTGTCCTCGTTGCCGTGGGATGTTATACAAAGGTCAGATAGGAATTTGTGCTATCATCTGTAATGTTTTCAAAAAATTAAGTTCAATAATGATCCAGCTACAGCTGGCCATTCCAGGCACAAAAATATGCAGAATTTCAGACTGCGCCACGTAATCACTTTGTGATTTCAGGTCAGAAAGAACTGCATGGATGTGATATCTCTGAGTGAATGGCTTGTTAAACATGAGGACCAGGCTGAAAAACAGGATGATGAGTGATTCTCCCCACTTTTCCATCCTTTGGGGAGAGGTGGAGACAGAGAACCTCTCCACGTTAGCTCAGCTGGTTGGAGCATGCTGTCAATAACACCAAGGTTGTGGGTCTGACCCCTGTATGGGCCATTCACTGAAGGCTTGGACTTGACGACTCTTATGGATCCCTTCCAACTCAGAATATTCTGGGAAAAGACAGGCAAAATAAAAGCCTATTTGACACCATTTCTGTTCCTGTGTTGCCTGTACAAATTAATTAACGCTCTTTTTCCTGTAGTAATTTAACACAAGTATAAGGGATCTAGACAGGAATTTTCAGCTCATGAAAGATCCACTCACAGGCAGCTCCCTGCCCAGCCTGTTCCATGCCTGGCACCAGGGACTTGCAGAACCATTATCACATCTGCGAAATGATGATGGGTTCAGGGAATGAATCTGGTCATTTAAATAGCTACCAAACCTCAGGTCAAAACAAAAGTCCAGGACATTAATTCATTCCTGTAATGACTCATGCATTTGCAGTGTTGCACCAAATGAAATGATGAACCAGATTAAAAATCCTGTCAGAAACCATTAGACAAAGCATTATTCACTAATATTACAGGCACACAATTGGTGTGCACCAGATTTAGCCTTGTCCATCCTCCAAAGAAATGAAATGTCTGTCTGTGAGCTGTCCTTACAGCACAGCAGCAGCTCAGCTCAGCAGTGGCGCCCGGGCTGACAGTCCCCAGATTTGTATGTCTGGGGTGGACAGCCACAATAAAGAAAAAAAAAAACAAAAAAAACCCACAAATCTGGAACTGAGAGTTTATCCTGTAGAGATGGAAAGCACTAATCCCCTGGGAGTACTGTAAAACGTAATTGTTCTACAAGGATGGCTAGAAGACCTTGAGCTTAGGATTGCAAAGCTCTTTAATTGAAGCTGCAGTAAGTTAGATTTCTAGTAAAATGTTTGGCTGTTATGAACCATTAATCTGCCTTTTTGTTGAAGAACAAATAAATACAGAAATGCCATCTAGCCAGAAATCATCCTATGCAAGAATTTGTTGTAACCTAAGAGAGTCAGTGCTTCATTCAAATCCTCAGAGTCTCACCCTTCCCACCACAGCAGTCAACAATGATGCTCAGGATCACCTTCCTTCAGGAACTGAGCTCATCCCATGCCATACCCTGCACACCCTGTATGTAGGCACGAGTGAGAAAAGCACAATTTCAGTAAAAGGGTTAGGCAGTTTTCCAGTTCTGTGAGCTGGTTTTTCTTCCCCTCACTAAATTGATTTATCTGGGTTTTGGGGGTTCCTGTTTCAGCAGTGCAGACCACCAGCTCTCTGCCTCAGCAGAGCCCTCCTTGTTATCATCTCAAGTCTTTTGGCACAGCTACTCCATGGTTTGCTTTGGAGAGATCATTAAGAGACTCTATCTTAACAAAGCAGCCTATCAAAATATATTTTTGATAATTAGATTAATAAATACAGCCTCAAGAAGACTTTTCATAGTACTTCAAAAGCATTATAAACCAATTCCCTGGGAACACAAAAAACACTGAAGTGCTTTCACACATTTTCAGTTTACCCTTAAATAAAAAAAAAAATTAGAAGAAATACTGTAATTACCTGTCTCAGCAGTAATTCACAGATGCAGAGACAACAGGACACTTACCATTAAGCAAATAGGTAGAGGGAACATGCTTTATCATAAATAAAGCTGTTTCAAGCAAAGGAAAGCAGATCAATAAAAACTAATTCCTGTCACTTCCAATCAAGGCTAAAAATCAATGAAACTTAAGAACAGAAAAGACAGTTAACTGAAAAATCCTAGCACAGAAGAGCTGATTGTTGTAAAGAATTCTTCAATGCTTCGAATGCTTCAAAACTTCCTGGCATTTTACCCTTTTTTTTCTTTCCCCTGAGTGTTCATGTTGAAGGTTAATATACTTTTGGTATTTTCTTCTCCATTCTACAATAGGCAGATTGTTTTGAGAGCCATGAAGAAAAGCTGTTTATTCACAGAGCCACCAGCTGCAGCAGGAGCATCCCCAAACGTCCTGCTAATGGATCTCGCCAGAGTGTAAAAGAGACTCAGAGGAAAATATTGTCCACACTGCACTGGGCCTCAGCTGATTGGGAAAAGGGCTCATCCCTGCTTAAGGAACATTCAGACCAGGGATTTCCTCCAAAAAACTTCCAGAAAAAAGCACATCAAAGTGTGAGGCTATTTGAGAAGGTGGACACACTGCTGATCATTTTTTAAGAAAACAGCAGACTCACCAAACTGTGAGGAACATCGTTCATCATCCATTTCCAATAAGAAACTCGAGAGAATATTAACATCTTCCCCCACACAGTATCTTTATACAAAGTCCTATGTTGACCTACTAGAGGCACTGTGCATTATTTGGCAGTCTTTGAAGACTGAAACCTGTCATTTGATATTGATGAAACTGACTATACAGAAAATCAGGTGAATTAATACAAATTCAAGTTTGCTAAAGTTGCCCTTTTATCCACAGACCCTAAATTAAATTTCAAGCAAATCCTTTTAGAGTGGGGCAGCATTCATGTTCTATAAAACGTGTTTCTCAGAATTCAATAGAAAAGCTTCCCTTTATAAATCCTATTTATGACTTCCTTCCCTTTTTTCCTTTTCTTTTTTTCCCCTTAATTACAGCAGAGGGGGATTAGTCAGTGTAAGTCTCTAGGGAGCTATATACAAAGCCATCTCTGAAATTAAACTAAAAGGAAAATGGCAGAAGGCACTGAAGGCACTGAGCTCTGCTAACAGACAAGACTGGCTAATCTGGAAAAGCCAGGCAAATTTTCTGGACCACTGTGACTGAATAAGAAAAGGCAAAACTCCAGGAACTTTAACTCTACACCTTTATCTTCTTTAGCCATTCTCTCCTAAAAGACAAACATCTCTTTTCCATTTAATTATTTACATTAGGATCTAATAATGTCATTATTTGATGAAGAATGCAAATTAAAGTCAGAGGTTATCTTACAGAGATTGACGTAAGAAAGAGCCATTTTTCTTCAGTTCTGTTAATTTATTTAATATGACTTTACACATGCATGCATAGCATCCTTGAAGTATTGTATTTTTTTCAGTGGCATAGAAAATTTTCAGGCTAGCTACTATTTCCCTTTCTTTGCCTTTAGAATTAAATACATCTTGGATTAGTTTGAGAATAAAAACAGGGGTGCTTTGTTTAGATGTGACTTTTCCTGAAGCTGTGTATTCCCTAAAGGAATTTAAAGAAATAATTTACTCAAGGAAATGGTTTTGGTAGGCTATGGCTAAATTATACAAATGCTTAGTCTAATTTCACAGCCTTTGTATTTTGATCTACTAAAGAACAGAGCTTTTCCAGTGCAATGGCATGCAGCTCGAAAACAAATAGATGTGATATAGGAGAAGCTTTTATAAAAAAAATCCCTCAGAATAAGTGACATTTAGTTTCAGAAAGTATCTGGGAAGATGCTTTTCTCATGTTCTTTAAAAATGCCTTGTTTCAGAAATTAGTATTTTGAATTTGAAAAGAATAAATGGGATTTAAATACAGGATATTAACAAAATTCAATAATTTGATCCATCTGAGCAGTTTTTATGATGTTGCTGATGCTCCAGCTTGGAACACATTTCACATTATGGATTTTCCATGGGGGAAAAAAAAAAAAAGCCAGTTTATTTTCCAGGTAAATTCAAAACCTTGATAAAGCTGACTCTTATTTAATGCTGGGCAGATCCAGAACAGTAGCTCTCAGGGCTCTGTGGGCACCTGCCCCCTTCACAACCCTAGCTGGGCTCCCCAGGGGCTCCCCAGCCCTGCAGCCACCCTGAGGCAGCCTGAGGGACTGAAATGAGATTATCACAGATGACAAATAGTCAAAAAATTGGCTTAGAGCATCAGGATTGTATTATAATATGAGAAGATCCTACTCACAGAGTCCTGATCTTTGGCATGTGATTGAAGCTGGTAACAGGAATGCGCGTGATGTTGTTGTTGTTGAGGGTACTGTCAGGAGAGAAGAAAGAGAGAATAACAGATTGATCAATTATTTCCATTTCTTCACCAGCACACCATTTACAGAAACAAGCAGTTAAAATTCTTGGCAAGAAGCAAGACACAGTCCCCAATAGCTGTGACAATTTGTGAGATGCCATGAAAGATGCTGCTCAGGGAGAGCAACCAACAGCAGCACCAGCATAGCTGGAGGTCACTGTTCACCACCATTGTCTGGTTACGAGGGGCAGAGAGGATGAGTCTTTATCAACTACTGGAACAGATCCAGACCTGTCTGTTCAGCTGCCACTTGGCTTGAAAACCCAGTGCAGCCTGACTGGGGGGTCATCAGACTTGGGCACAGCATTTAAAGGCAGTTGGAAGGACTTTGAAGCACTGTGACCAAAAGAGAGCTGCTGGCTCTCCCAGGCTTGTTAGCACAGCCCGCTGACACGGACAGACAGCTCCCATTGCTCCTCGGAAACACACGGATGGATGGGTTCCCTCTCCTCCCTTTCCTCAGGAAAAAATATACGGGGAGTGGAGCTGCCTGTAATAAAGCATGTCCTGGCCCAGGCAGGGAAGGATTGCTGCTGCTCTGTCAAAGCAGAGCCTAAAGAGAAAATCTGGGCTGCTGGAGGGACCCCCTTCCAGCTTCTCAGGAAGAATGAACTGAGATTACCATCAGCTGAGTGTGCTGCTCCCATTTGTGTAGCTCCTAATTATATCAATGACTCTCCAGCAAATTAGAAGCTATGAAGTTTATCAAGATAGCACAGGAAATGGAAAGCACTCCAACAGGGCATAATTGCCATGCTGGAAGTGCACCAAATTTGCAAACACAGTAGCCCAGTTTGTCATGAGGATGGACAGGGCTGGTGACCACTCAGTGTCCCAGCACAGCCAGCCCTGCCACTGCCTGTTTGAAACATGTGGTGTCCTCAGCACCAGGCAGGGAGCAACCTCTGCTCTCTACAAGGGGCACAGAATCCCACAGGGTCCCTTTGGCAAGAACAGTGCTTTTGTGTGTTTGTCTATGCGCTGGAGAATACATCAATACCTACCTGCTGAAGCAACCTAACAGCACATCATCCTTCCCTGAACTACTTAACTATTCCAATGTCATGTATTTATATAGGACATTTAATCAAAAGCTCTAGAAAAGTCTTCCAGGAGTTAACTCTCTTTCTTGGTCATCTGCCAATTCAAAAACCATTTTTAGAATTCTGCCTAGAAATCCCTTGGCAGAGCCATCATCTAAAACATCAGCAGATTACAGCTAATTAGATTTTACCCCATTAAGACTGGTTTTGGGTACACAGGAAGACACACACACACACTGGCAAAGCCAGGAGGTTGCAGGGTACCCTGGCTCTGCACAGGCACACTCAGGAGCAGGGTGGGAGCAGCTCTGACACTGGCAGCTTGTTTTGCTGCTGCTGCTGTGCTGCATCCTGGCAGGACAGCACCCAAGCACTCTCTCAGCAGGATCAGAGCTGGTATTCCAGCACAGTGCTGCACCAGATGGATGCACTGGCAATCTGGAGCCAGCACGGGGGCTGACATACCCATGACAGCAGCAAACTGCACCAACAGAGCAAAATTACCCTTCCTTTCCAAATCTCTGAGCAGAGAGAGTTACGTCAGTAAAAGCAGAGTTTTGAAAATCTGGCATCTGCATGTGAGATCTGCTGCCAGATATCTGTATCAGCCACATACGTTCACACACCAGGCTGATAAGAGCTGTCAGCCTTAGCACATGATAACTTATAGTATAACATATAGTATTCATTCCAGATCCTCTGGAAAACTTAAAGATATTAAAAACTGGACAAGAAACACACAGCCAAGTATTGGGACTAGTGGGTGTACAAACCACTGGGTTTGTGGATTCAATTCTCAATACGCAAGGACTCAAAGGCAGCCTACTAAAAATGCAAAGGGCAAGATGAAGAGGGAAACAATGTCAACTTCAGCAGGAGAGCTGGAAGTCAGCTCCTGGAGCTGCCAGCCCCTCTGCCAGCTGTGCCTCCCAGCCTGCAGGGCTCTGCTGTGCTGTGGCTGCAGTGCTGGCAGTGAGCAGCCTAAGCACCAGTGTCCATCTGCAGGGCTGGAAGCTCTGCCTCTCAGCCCTGCTAAGGTCCCTGAGCACCAGTGTCCACCTGCAGGGCTGGAAGCTCTGCCTCTCAGCCCTGCTAAGGTCCCTGAGCACCAGTGTCCACCTGCAGGGCTGGAAGCTCTGCCTCTCAGCCCTGCTAAGGTCCCTGAGCACCAGTGTCCACCTGCAGGGCTGGAAGCTCTGCCTCTCAGCCCTGCTAAGGTCCCTGAGCACCAGTGTCCATCTGCAGGGCTGGAAGCTCTGCCTCTCAGCCCTGCTAAGGTCCCTGAGCACCAGTGTCCACCTGCAGGGCTGGAAGCTCTGCCTCTCAGCCCTGCTAAGGTCCCTGAGCACCAGTGTCCATCTGCAGGGCTGGAAGCTCTGCCTCTCAGCCCTGCTAAGGTCCCAGTGACAACTCACATCCCACTGGGGCAGATTACAGGGTGCAAAATAACCTCTCTGTCATACAATTGCTAGTGCTCCATTACCTGATTTACCCAGTGATGTAACCAAAGTCTTTTGTGGTCAATGAGCCAAAACCAAGCCTGAACAACAATTTCAGAAAGTGAACAAACCCACTGAGAGTGCATGACTCTACACATCAATACACCCACCCTTCAGTATCTGTATGTGTTTGCTCTTTACAGGTTGGGAAGTTCAAACAGGGCTCAGAAATGGAATTTATAATTACACTACCATTTTTTTTCCTGTAAACATAAAAATACAATTCTGAGGCAACCCCCTGCCTTAGTTGTCTGTTACTTAAAAATGAGTGATGCACTTGGATGGTGATAAATAAAAGCCACACGTAAAGTCAGCTCACCAACATTAAATCACAGATGTAGCTGATGTCTGAATCAGTCACACATGGCACTACAGGAGTCAGTGGGGGCCACAGGAATTCAAGGGAGATTTTTCTATTCATTTCTAAAGGATGTGGATTGGATTCAGGCAGAACAGGCTGTGACTGTGAGCTTCCTTGTGCACTGAGGGCAGAGAACACATCCCTGTGTCCCAGTGCAATTCATCTGCATGCAGAAAGGTCACCCGTTACTGTCTGATTTGATGAGTCAAAAACATTTTAAAAGTTCTTAAAATATATCACACAGCATTTCTGCTCACAGGATTTCAAATGAGAGTGGCTCAGGTTTTGCAAAGGTTTCAAATACTTGCTTATTTTCAAATAAGCAAAGGTTTCCCACAGTTCATTGACAAATATATAACCCTCCTTCTAAGAATCCTAAATCAGTGCTGAATTAATATTCTCCCTAAACACAAATTTCAGGGATAACTCTAGCAGACAGCTACTACACAGATAACTTAGTAGAATACTATTTCATTGATATTTAAATGTTAACCATAATGAAGGCAATAAAACATCTATGATAACAGCAATTATTTCAGAACAGAGGAGGCCAAACACTGCAAAGGGCACTAATTGCCAGTGAACTGTCTGCACTACGGCCCAGCTGGAGGTGCAGGAATTTAACCCTGCTGCTCTGGCTGCACAGCACTCAGCTCCCAGGCAGTGGGAACTCTGCAATGGGAACGTGTTCAGACAGAGATGTGCTCTAGAGACATCCTGCAAAGCTTTCCATCATGCACATGATTCCTTCCCAGCAATGATTTTTTAAGAGATGTGTCCTGACAGGGGTGAACAACAGCATTTTTAGTACATGAAGGGAAAAAATAAATGATGCTCCAGTTGTCTGCTGGCTGCTCCAAGGTCCCAGCCTCAGATTGATCCACCCAAAATTCAAATCCATAGAAAGAGAATTGTAAATACTAGGAAGCTGTGAGAAACAGGAATTCCAGAATCTTCTGACTCCTCTAACATCATATGGGGACACATATTCTGCTGAGTGGACTTCAGCCTTAAACCTCCCACCTCCTTCAGACATGTCCCTTGAAAAAGCACTGTCCTCTCATTTAGAACTCCTCTCCCTGTAAACTATTCACACCCAGAATGCTGACTCAGGAAACTGGGGTTATAGACAGTATTATTTATGCCAGCCAACTTCCCACCTTGGGCTGTGATCCTTGTCAGATCTTGCAGGGTAAGCAGAAGCAGACTGCAGCAGCCCTAAGGATCCTCCAAGGACTACTTGGAAGATGCATAACGTGAGATCAGCAGTCTTTGAGGTGGCACATCCTCCACCACGGTGAGCTGTCAGAGCCCCACTGACTCCAATTTACAGCCCCCGAGGAGCTGCTCTCCTCAATCACTGCTCTGCCAGTCGCCCAAGCTGGCTACAGGCACGTGTGGAGCCGCCCTCCTCCTTCTGGAAAATAAGGCTGATTTATAGCCCCTACTAATCAGTATTTTCCTAAAGGAAAGAGTGCTCAGTCTGCAATCCTGTCACCATTTGAAAACAATTACTTATCTCCTTCCTCAAACTTTTGGTGCAAATTTAATTCCATGCAGTTGCACTTTTGTTCTCTTCTGACTTGCCCCAAATTCACCAACACCACTGCAGTTCCCTGACACAGAGCTGGAAATTCCAGACTCAATGTAAATACATTAAAATCACTAACCTGCAGAAACGAGTGGCATGTCTGTGGTTTTTTCAATAATATTAATGCATTATCCTTTACACCTTTCTCCACCTTGCACAGGACAAAACCAACACTCCTAGTTCTAGAAGAAATCACACAACTTTTATGGCAGAGGTCTTGAGGAAAAAAAGGAAACTATTTAAATTTTGAACTCTACTAATAGTACAAGTATTTAATTTTAAAAACTCAGAAACTCTAAGGACCCTTTCAGGTCCCTTGGAGTAATTCAGACAGCAGAAGTCCCAGGCAGTCACGTCAATATTCAATCTCAATTCTGTAAAGCACAGACTACACAGAGATTTTGCTTCCCTTACTTAGAATTCAATTAATGTAATTAAGAGCATATAATAAGCATCAGAATACCTGTCAACTTTTTCATCTGAAATCACACCTTCATGACAACATAGCCATGTGCTCTAATCTGGTTTAGTACCAAACAGACCTCCTCCGACAGAAAATGTTACACAACTCAACAGAAATATCTGAAACATTTACTATTTAGTGAAAAGTGACTGTCTTAATGTTTTCCAGTCACACTTCAAGCAGGAAAATACATAGGAGGATCGTTGTGGGTTTTTTTTTTGTTTAACACACAACACTGATGACAATACCACCTACTACATCCCAGCTTAAAAAAACCTCTGGTATCTTAGTTGATCATTGGCCAAAGGAAAAAAACCACCAAACCCTATGCAGATGTCCATTTTTCCATGTACAAGGCATTTTCATAATGTGCATCAGTACAGTACAATAGCCACAGTGATGCTGCTTCTTTCAACCTGAACAGATTCAAGTGAAAGAGGCAGGCGAGAAAGGGGCACCTTTGGGTGCTCAAGATGCCCTTTGCTACTTGTCAGGCACAGGGACTGGTTTCCTTCCCATTCCACATCTGCAGCCGATTAGCGAAACTGCTAATCAAACTGAGAAATTTTAATTCAAACTTAATTCAAATTGAGAAAACACTTTCCCCCAAGGTTTAATAAGCATCTCCCATAGTTACTAGAGGCCTGCTGTGCTGGCCATTCAGGTTTTGATCCACACCAGGCTGCTTTTGTGTCACATTTGGCTGACCACGGGACACCACAGCATCTGCAAAAGCCTCAGCGAGAAAGAAAAATTCAGACCCATTTATTGAGAGGTAAATGGAGAAAGAGCTCTGCAAAGGCAGCATCTCATATACTGGATTATTGCTGGGTTTGAATGCCTTTTGTGTTTGGGCAGTGTAGATTCTTTACAGGATACAATATGCAGGATTTGATATCAGGAATCCTACAAACCCCAGCCCTTCTTTGGCAGCACAGGCTTCCATGTCTCTGTGGGCTTCACGCTAAGTTAAACAATGATGTTCAGTCCCTTTCCCCACCCAGAACTCTCTCAACACATCGTGAAAAGGTGGGGCTGGGTTACCTCCTCCTGTGATGAACCTGGGTTTTGAAAGGGAGACACTGAAAGGGAGCAGCAAAGCCAAGGGGACCAGGCTGGAGGGGCTGAGCTGAGCCAGGCCCTGCAGCACTGATAGCACAAACAACTAACATTTCCTTCTGTCTTCTCCAATTATCCCACTGCTCTGTCATGGGGTGCTCCTGGCTGGGTGTGTAATCCCTGTGCTGTGTGTCCATAACACCATGTAATTGGGCCTAATGCAAGATTATTATCCATGTGCATGCAATGGATAGCTACAAATGGTGTGCAGCAGGCTGGGAACGTTCCCAGGAGTGAATTACTGTCATACTCCCCGATTACTGCTCCTCCCATCACTGCCATGGCTCCCAGCTCCTATCCCCAGTGCAACTATACACACACTAAATGAGACCAGGAAATTCATTCAGACTTTACCAAGGCATCTCCAAGCATAATTAAGCCTCTCATGCTAAGAGTTTTTTTGATAATGTTACTTCTACTCAGAAGTGGGTGAAGTGAGGCAAGGAAAAAAAACCGAACCAAGCAAGCTGAACAGCTCTGCCCAAGTTGCCAGTGAAGCTCAGAAGACAACACCACTCTGTCCCTGGCAGTGCCAGAAACACAACTTATCCAAGACCTCAAAGCTTTGGGGGATGTCTGTCTGTGTAGTGTAGGCAATAAAAGTGAAGGAATCTTTTCCCAGTGTACATGTGGACTGAAACTGTTGAGCCTGTTTAGGATTAGACATCACCATCAGTATTTATGCACGTGAAAGGAGGGTCTCAGGGTCTGTCTGAAATACAGAGATGAAACATGAATTCAGGAGCTGCACCAGCAGCATAATTTCGCACTACCAGTGCCATTACCTTAGACCTCTGTGTTAGTAGATTCACATCTGCTAACAAGCTTACTTACTTGTAAACCTCCATCCAACTACATAAAATGCCCCTGCAAAGGAAAAAGACATCCTCTGTTCCTTGTATGCACACAGGCGTTAAGCAATGCAGTAACTTGGAAGAGGGATTTTCATTAGATATAGGGAAAACGTTTCTTGCAATAAGAACAGGAAAAATACAGAAAAGAGCTGATGCAAGTGTGCAGCCATCGGGAGGGAAGCCTGTAATAAAATACTAAATGAATCCCTGTCAGGAATGGCACTGGATTCGATTCCAGGGAGGGACAGTGGATGAAATCTCTTGACCCCCTCCAGCCCTCATATAGCACCCAATAAAACTAACAGCAGCAATTCCAAAAACTGAATCTAAATCTATATTTAGTAATAAACCCAAGACTTGACTTTAATTAATGTTTGTAATTAACTTTCGGATTGCAGGGCAAAAAGGAGCTATATTTCCAATAGCTGTAAAGAGCTATTCTTCACACAAGTCAGGATGAATCTGCATTGAATTAAATATTTACTGTTTCTTACGGCCTCTGATGAAAAAGCAAAGTGGCTTTGGCACTCCACCCCCCAGCACCGAGTGCAGTCACCCTCGATTTTTAAGGCATCCAAGGTTTGCTTGTTAGGCAATGCCCAAAACTCAACTGCATCTCCTCTGAGCTGTGGTGAGCCCCGAGTGCCTCTTGTACTCAACTCCTTGATCTCACCACAGACTGTTTAAGCTAAAGCCCACAACTACCATGTGGGCAGATAATGGAAGCAACTGATGCTGCACTGATTAATCCGTTACTGGGCACTGTTAGAACACATAATGATCTCACAAGGGGCCTTATTCACTGACATGGAGCAGCAGAGCTCTGAGCTGACACCTCAAATTAGCAGCACAAGCAGTAACAGCTGGGGGTTTGTCTCAATATTTGTACCCAACTCTAAAAATGAGTTGGCACCAGACAAGTGCTATTTTTAAACACAACGTTAGCCCAGGCAAATAATGGTCTAAACAGTCTCCAGGTGACACGGAGAAGCCACTGAAATAAAAGTCACTTGTTGCCAATTTGTGGTTTCTGTTCTAGTATTAAGTCTTTTGACAATGTGCTCGCTAATGTTCTCATCACAGCAACCTGGGAGGCTCCAGCATCATTAACTTGGGAAGCTGACATCAGAAATATGAATATCTCAAGGATACAGAGGAAAGGAAATCTTTGTTTTAGAAATGTATGGAAAAAAATAAAGTTAATAAGCTTAGCACAGAATTATGCACAAAACTATCAACAGTGTTCACTGCTAAAATTGCCTGGGTCTTCCCATTCTGTGGTTAATTTTAATTTGCATATGACTGTCAGATTTTAAGTATTTAAGCTTATTATAAAGGCCAGATGTTTAAGGCAGATTTTTTTTTTCCCCTTGAAGGAGTGAGATTCCTTTCAAAAACATCAGGCTTTAGGGAAACTGAGTTATTATAATAACAGATTGTTTGTTTAGAATGCCTGTTTTGTCACCTGGCAAGAACCTGGCAAGGATGCTCACATTTGCCCACAATGATAACTTTAGGGCATATTAACTTATACCTTGTAATTACTGCATTAATTCTTCCTGGAGTCTGGCTGTGCCTTGGCTGGAGTTTCTGGGATGGGCAAGCTCAGCAGCTGAGGTTAAGAGCAGGGGAGAGGGAAAAAGTGGACTTGTAGCAAGAAAACATTGGGCAAGCTATCCAGCTAAAGAGACTGGGACTAGGAATCAGTGGAAATGGGCAAGAGGCCAGAAAAAAAGCAAGCATGAGCAAAACTGAGGATTTTGGTGATGTATGACCAAACCTTTCTGGTATCACCTTTAGCCACGAATTTATGTTACATACGCGCACACCTATCATTATTCCTGAATTTACTTACTTACACCAACACCCAAATAAATAAAATATTCCAAAACAAGATAAAGCAGAGAACAGGACAAGGTAGAAGAAAACATAATAAAGTTTATACAGAGAAAGTGGGTACAAATGTAGATTGTGTACTTGATTAGATGTTAAATCAAGAATGTCATTCACATGGTCTTAGATGGAATGTCTTACTGCTTCCCCTAGAGGAAGTTGCTCTTTCCGTGCACAGAAAGACATTGCTATTTTCCCACACAATCACATCACCTCTATCAGCTGTACAAAATACATGTACCAGTTGCATCTCCCAATTCTTTCTAACATGTATGCCTAGAGACAGTTGAAAAAGCTTTTTAGAGAAGTTTCAATCAGCTTTTCAATCTTTTACATGACACTTTAATTCTAGGCAGAAAATACAAATTCCGTTCAGCCTGAATTAAAATATAAAAGCCTTGTGCAAAGACAAGAGAGTGCAGGCTGAAATTATTCTGCCACTGTTTTATTTTTGAATGAAGGATTCTCCAATGAGTTTTTTCTTCTAAACTCAAAAATAGCAAATGAAACATTGGCTTTCCTTTTTTTTTTTAAATTTTCTCAAGTCTTTGCCCAAAGGCTACACAATTTTCAATTACACTGTACTGGGACTGCCTGCTGTGGCACTAAGTCCCAATTACATCCAGAATTTTGATTTGGACTAAAAGAAATAAAAGTATTTCTGTGAACACTGAGTTAATCTTTTGAATCATTAGGGTGGTTTTGATGTTTCTCTATGGTACCAAATTTCAGGGCTGATATTATTGCCTAGAACCACTGGGAACAAGTCTAATTGTCATAATACCCAGACCAACATTTGCTGAAGTCAGAGCAAATCCCACTGCTCATTTCAGCAGGGAGTGAATCTAGTCCCTGTAATCCATTTATTTAGGCACAGGTTTTCGCAGGAACCACAGAAATCAAAAATGTAATTGCATTCCATTTAAACTCCCCTGAATTTGCTTTTGTAGATTAATTTGAAAACCTCTTGTTCAATTAATTAATACAATACACTTACAATACAATTATTTCACTTTAATATAAATTCAGTGTTAAGTAGAGATGATTCTGGGGTTTTTTTTACACAGAGATCTCTCTGTATCTCAGAGATCTCTCATACCAAACATGCCTCCTGGTGTCACCCAACTGCATGCATGTCAGGAACTGTGGTTTATGGATTCTGTGCTGCTCCTGGCAAAATCAATGGAAACAGGACCGTGTTCTCAATGCATACAGGGGTCTGAAAGCCTACCAAGAGTGAATTTATGGAAAAGAAGAAAAAGAATCAATCACGCAAAGTCACATTATATAAACCTTAAATTTGTTGCATCAGGTCCTCAGCAAAATAAAGCAGTTTCTCAGGTCCCTGCCTAAAGAGTTGCTTCAGGTTAGTTTTTTCTGAAGCTGAAATGGCTTTATAAACACAATCCAATTCAAACTAACACAGTTCAACTCCAAAATTTGAAAGGAGCAAGCAACTTCGATCATTTGTTCAGGCTGGTGGCTTTTAATGATGGAGATTTCCAAGGTAAAATGTTTCAGCATTCAGTCAGCTGAGTGTTACGATTTCCTTACAGGACTTCACCAAAAGACATTCTAAAGAAATTGATTAACGTTGGATCAGAAAGGACCAGTATTATTCTTCAAAGCCATGTTTTAATTTGTCCTGTCCTGAGTACACTGCAGCCTTGATGCCACAGCTTTATGGTAACAGCCTGGATTCTTACAGCCTTCCCCCACAATGAACACAGCCTTCCATACTCCTCCCAGTAACACACCACCAACAGAAAAGCCATTCCCAGTGGCAGAAGAAATTAGCTGCCTTTTCTGAGGTAGAGAAAGTGACAAAAATGGACTTCTGCATCCGCCATGGGTGCTCTGTGGCACTATTCAGTCTCCTTGGGCTGGTCACCGTGCAGCCCGTGGCCACCCCAATGCCGCAATGCGGCAGCGCCTGCGGGACTGCGGGAGCCTGCGGGGCCTGCGCTGCCCGCCGGGAACAAAGGGGGACGAGCCACCAAGCCCAGAGTGACACGGCACTGCTGCAGCTTAGCCAAGTGTCGCTGTACAAGGTTCTACCAGTGCCTTGTAAGAGGCAGCGATGGGAATCCACCGAGAGGAGGCTGCCAGAACGCCTGGGTTCAATTTTCCCCCAACAGCCAAACCAGCAGGTCCTGCAGGCAAAATAACACCCCTTATTGCTCTGGCCAGAGCAGCCACGCTGATTTCAGTGTCTCAGCTGCCCTCAGCTCCCACAGCCATTGGCATTCCCACTGAGAGACAGCAGCAAGAAGAGATCTTCCATAGCTTCCAGTGAGAGGACAATGGCCACGGTGCGGCACAGAGCCGCACAGGCAATTCCTGCCTTTGGACAGCAGAGGAAGGAAAACAAGCAAATCTCTTAAAGAGAGAACACTTCATCTTAACTTCCAAAATTACCTCCCCAAAGTGCAAGAGACTGAGAAGGTATTTGTGGAGTAATTTTACATTCTAACCATATGTGACGCTCCTATCTGCAATTTACCCACACTGGAAATTAAGGCTAAAATACAGGGTAATATAAATCCACATGAATGAAATACGGAATGTGTGATACACACACTCCATGAGTTTAGAATTGCATGTATGAGCAGTTGTTAAGGAAGAGCTACATTTACAGAGGAAAGAAATGCTTCAAAAGAACAAAGACTACACGTAGTTTCTAGACAAGGACAATTGCATTTCTTGGTGAAGCTGGAAAGGGATCTGCTCTCCATCAGGATTTTATTTTAGTAAGGCTTTAGACAGTGGCTGTGTATATCACACAAGAAAAAGGTCAATATGTTTCAAATGCTTATCTTTCCAATTTTTACGTTTCTCCCAAACTCCACCTGCCCATGAGAAGCAATACCTGCTTACATTTATGCAATACGCATAAGAAACCATAACAATCTGAACAGCAAATACTCACAGTGTTTCACTTGCCTCCAGTCCACAGAATGAAAAAGCGCAAAATAAAACATACACAGAAAAAATTCGACGCACCCATGATCTATTCAGGAATATTCTACAAGCATGAGCAGCAGCTAAATAAAAGGAGTCAACCGTTCTCCACACATGGCTGTTCCTCTGCATGCACCCAAAAGAAAATGTACCTGCCATTGTGGAGGGTCTGTCCTACCCGTTTCGGCTGAGTGCCTCACCTGGCTCCTAACGCCCTTCCCACGGACAGGAAGGCAGGATGTCTCGCAGACGAGATGGACCCAACCCTTTTAAGACACCGCTGGAATTGCCCAAGGAGCCAGTAGGAAGCGTGGGTGCTGCGGCGTGGGCTCCCCCTCCCCAGAGCCCGCCCAGCCCACAACCGCCTCCTGCACCAACGGGGGCTTCTGGCGGCCTCCAAAGCGCCGTCGCAGAGGTGCTGCATTGCGGCAATTCATCGATCGCGGCAGCCAAGTCCAGCGCTGAGAGCCACGAACCCACACCGCCTTCTCCCAACAAAGCCCTGCTGGCGTTAGACGCAGCCCAAGGTTCTGCTGGCTCACAGAGACCTTGCCCACTCTGTGCTGCTGCACCCCTCCAGCACAGCCATCAGCCTGGCTTCCACTGTGTTCTCTTCTCTTTACCCTCAAATAAACCCCACACCAAGTGAACAAGGAGCCTCACCCCACCCAGAGCTCAGAAGACAAGGGGGATACAAGCAATTTAAAAAAGTTAATGGCTCAACTGAACATGGTTTCCATCAATGGCTTTGTGCAGCCATTGATGCTTTTTCAACTGACCAAGCTATTTTCTCAGGTATCTCTAAAACACTCGAGCAACGTGGTACATCATAACAAAGGTTTCTGGATGGCTTAAACCATTTTTAGATTTGTTTCTAAGGATGTGCAGACGTCCCAAGCATGGCCATCCATCACTTGTAAAGACTAAAACCAATGCGTTCAGATTATTCACCCCAAAATAGAAACGTAAGAACCGTAATTCTCCTTCAAAAATATTGAACCCGTTAACAAGAAATTGCTTCATTTATGATAACTTAATTAACATAGACATTGTGATTATTTGTCTTCAAATGACTTTGACATTATTTTATACTTCCATCTTTCAAGCAGCTCTTTAATTTTCTTTTTTTCTTAAACCCAAGACTAGATAAGCTACGTAAATAAAATCTAATTTATATTAATCTTGTTCCTTTAAGTTTTAAAAATTATTTTTCTTGATTTAACCTTAATTGCTCTCATCATCACATATACAGACATATATGCCTTCATTATATGCATAACCTTCTGAACAGCAAGAAAAAACACACTATTTGATCTTTAGATCAGAAGCAGGTTTTACCAATGCATTTTTTTCAGGTGCAGATATAGTTATCTACTTCATTTCCAAGCAGTTCCAAGCAAACTATATACAAATTAATGATTTGATTTCTAATTTATTACAGGCACAGTATTATTGTCCTAGCTAAAAATATTGGATAATGCCAGTAATATGTAATACATAGTACCCTGATCCCTGCAGCTAAAATTTAAGGTAAAATATCTGACACCCTGCCTCAGTTGGGATCTCAACAATCCTGGTATACAGAGTTCCCATCACAGTTTTACACTCTCTTTTCAGGCTTCTGAGTCCTCCCTTGAATAAAGACTGGCTACAGCTCAGAGCCTTTGTCTATGTTGTACTTAGCACAGCAGAGGGACAACGCCAACCTCTGAGAAAGACAAACTACCTACCCCCCTATTGGTCACAAACAATGCCTTTAGTTGCTCACAGAAAATAAGAAGGGGAACAGTTCTGGGTTTTGAAATGTTTTTTGTATTGATCACTTTTTGCTGTTGTGACTGAGCCCAGAGGAAGCAGGAGTTCCCACATACACCACCAGCTCTGGACCCCGAACAGTGTCACAGGAGGGCTGAGGACATCATGGGGTATTTGACAGGGGTATCACAGGAACCTGTGGTGCACACGCCTGCAGCCTCCCCCCAGCCACAGTGGCTGCATTGCTGCCAACAGAACCACAACCCAGCTCCTGGATGCGTGTGCGGAGCATCGTCATCCTGCTGCTCTGGGGAGTCACAGAGACAGGGAACGGGCAAAGTACGGCACAAAACGACTGCTCATCCACCTTGAGCTCGTCATGTTCCCTCAGAAGGGTGTCATCACCTCAACTTTAGCAGCAAGGCGTTTTACGCCATCCTAGTCTTCAGCTCAGCTCTTGGTTAAGGTGTTGAGCTGCACATCAGCATTACTCAGCTGAGTGTCCTCTGGATTAAGTCGTTCACATTCATTTGACTTTCAACAGTCAAAATGCTTGTTCTACACCTTTTATATTACTGACGAAGAAACTGTATTAGTCAAAGGGGAGGGAGGGCAGGTCACAAGATGAGCAGAGCATGCAAATGAAACAATTAATATCATGGGAGAGAAGGTTTGCCAGAAATCTCCGTATCTCCTGGAGTTTTGACTTTGGAATCTCTCTGAGCAGTGACTGCAGCACCAGGCTTAAAGGACAGAACCCATAAAACTGGGCTTCCTCAAAAAGCCTGCTGGTCAGTGATTCATTAAACTAATAATTCTAACCTGCCACTGCTCTTATCTTGATACATTCTGCAGCCTGTATGGCTCCAGGCTATTCTTAAAAGGAAAGAACCCTCCAACCTAATGGGGCAGGGAAGCAGAATGAGCACAGCATTCAACTACTACATATGCTCCAAGAAGGGAAAAATCCATCTTTCTAAATATGTAACATAATTAGGCATCCAGACCAAGGACTGATGGAAATGCTCATCAATTTGAGAGGACATGCCTAGAATACGGCAGGATTAGCAAAATCATTGATCAATGAATTTATGCAAATATATTCTCCCATAAAGAGAGAGTTACATTACATCTGTAACAGACATCAGTGATTTTCAGAGACCCTCTCTTAGCCACTCTTATTTTGTCTCGGCTGGTCTTTGATATAAAGCCTGTCACCATGGTGCCATCTGGACAGTGTTCCTTTCACCATGCCGTACTTCCAACCTCCCATTTGTAATCTGCTGTACAACAGAGGTTATCTCAGATTTCATTTCCACAGCTTGAGCAGGGACACCAGATCTCCCACGGACATGCATTAGCAAATAAAAACATTTCTTATCAAGCAACCACGTATGCACCCCATCTTCCCTCCATCAAGTCGTTTCATTACACTGATTATGCATCTCCTTTCCCTAGGGTGCACTGGGGGGGCACTCCACTTTCTAGAAGTACACCCGAAAAAAAGGCATTTCTGTAGTTAATCTTATCTCTGACTATTTATGTAACTGAAACCTTGTAGTAACCACGGCCAGGTTCTCTGGGAGCATTTCTCCTTCCCTTACAGACCGACAGCGATACAGGAGGCAGGAAGAATGGGAAGAAACTAAGGGACAGTCCATTAAATAACAGAGTGAAGAGAAGGGGAAAATCCCATTTGCCTACTGATACCTCTGTACTCTGGGCACACCATTTCTCTATTGCCAAACCAACTGTTGACTTCCTCTGGCATAACCTGACTGTCTGTGAGACAAGCTCAACATAGAAAACTGTGGATACTCCTAGAAATGCCGAACTCCTTGTTTTTCACCTGATTTCACCAAGCAGGTACATACTTCAATTACTCATACACTGCCAGTGGTTACTCCCTTCCATTAGTTTTTATTACACGCATAATTTTTTCATGTTGACTGATGAAATAAGTAAAGATTTTAAATTGCTTCTATTAATTTGCATACATTTGAGCTGATATACACCCTTGGGTATAAAAACAACCCCAAACAAACCAACAAAACAAATCCAAAATAACCCCCCAAAACACAAACCACAAAAAACATAAATCAAAAACTGCAATAATTTAAATTTCACTGGACTCAAGTACAAGTAAACTAGATATGCACATCATTTGACAAAGAATTCCCATTTTCATTATTGTATTTAGCCATTTTGGTATCAGTTATAGGAACATGATTTACAGAGTTCAAATTCGATCTTGATTGCCTCAACTGATCGTAATTTCCAGCGAAATAGAGGAGGAAATCACTTTCGTGTGGCATTTTCAGGCTTTCATTAAGCAATGACATCTCATATATTTAGAATTATGTCATGGCTTTTGCTCCCTGTCTCTCCAGGTTGTAAAAATAAATAAAAATATTCTATCTAGTTAAGACATGCCCAGAATAGGATTTTGCAAGTAAGTAAACCTGACTATATAACTGAGTGTTCAGCATACAGAGGCAACCCTAGGAACAACTAAATCCTGTCTGTAGCACAAAATATTGATTCATGTTCAGAAAAGTTCTTAAAAGTTTGCTATGACAAAAGGCAGCATGCATTATAAGCACACTCATCCACACCACCTCTATCAGAAATTGCATAAAAGGCAAAACCTTTTACGAAAGAATCGTTTATAACGGGAACATACTGAACCCAAACAAGGCCAGCAGGAATAATTCAGGTTTTCACCCAGTGGTAAATGCTTGCAATGCCTGGATGTGGCAGACAATGCACAAAAGTGGGGCTGCAGGCCAGGCTGGTGTGACAGACCGGCTGTGTCCCACCAGACACGGCTCAGGGCCGAATCGGAGCTTGAAAACACCGGCACAGCCCTTGCAGCTTCCTGGTTTTGTGGGTTTGTCATGGAGCAGGGAGAAGAGTGTGGCAGAAATGTTTGGAGAGAAAAGGTTCTGCATACAAACACTGACAGAACAGTTTAAATTTCTCTCATTACTTTAAAATTTTGAGAAAGGAAAGGTGGTGCACTTTTCTTTACCTTTATTACATTTGCAATCAGAAGAAATCGTCTTTTTAATATAATATATTTAGGGCTCGTTTGGAACTGAAGTCACAAATATTTGGATGACTACACTTGTGCTTTTGTGTCATTACTTGTGGATGAATTGGCACGATTTTTCACCCTAAGGCACCCAAAGTGGAGTGGTGGATCCCTGAGCACGTGTGGCTTACGGACTCAACAGCAGTCAGAGCTCATTCATTCCAAAAGCAGGTGAAACTTAGGAGGGAGGATTTTCAGACAGCCATATGATATGAAAGACCTACAATTAATGTGGCTAACAACAAACAATCTCCCAAATCATTCTAGTTCTGTACAACAAGAACCTGTTTGCTTTCTTTAGCAGAATACTACCCACAGACCTCCTCGGATTAGCTATTGGTATGATAAAATCTTATGCAACGAACAGAATGTGTTCAAGCTCTGGACCCTCTGGCTATCATTACAAAGCAGGAGAAAAAAACAGCTTTTACAATATAAAAAAAGAATACTCCACCTAAGTTGTCAACAGTGACTTGTAATTCTTTCTGTGCTGTCCACACAGTCCAACTCCCATGCCACCGCACAGTTTTCCAGTTACCCCAGAGAGACAAAACAATGACAAATAAATTAATGGGCTTTTTACTAAACTGCGTTCTGCTTCTTGCTGAGAAAAATGGTTCAGCCCTCCCAGTCTAATCACAATAGTGTGCTCAGGCATTCAATATTACCAGTTTATCCAGTTTGAGCTTGTTAAACCATCTTGAAATTAATTTCTTTTATTCATGTGTCCTAAGAGACTGGAGGTGAAATTCTGACCCCTAGATGTGTTTTATCCCATATTCTTCATAATTTTGGGCATTTGGAAATAAAACCATGGACTAATTTCTAACCTACAAAGTATACGAACAGCGTATTGTCAAACCACAAGGAATAGTAGCTGATCATTTTGAAGACTACTCTGGGTTTTTGGTTTGGTTTTGAGGGATTTTTTAATAACCTTTAATCATACTTACAGCTACAGTAATAGGTATTTCTCAGTAATACTGCTATTGCCAGATATTGCCACAGGATGTAAATAAAAATTAAACAGAGCAGATACTTTCTCCTCCTAAAAAATCTTTAATTACCAAAGGTTTCCCTTTTGCCACTCATTTATGAATACATGCCCATTTTGCATTTTATTGCTGTTCCAACTGTTGCATACACTTTTCTACGTCTTGAAATGCAAGATCAAACCCACTGAAATATGTTTTATCATCTTCTAAAAAGGGGGACACAGGAATTACGTCAACAAGAAAAATTTCCTATTTTTCCAACTGATAGAAACCAAGCCCTTCATGGGAATCTGTTCAGACAATCTGAGACAAGAATGAACAAAGCCAGCTCCAATGCAGAACTACCAGGACAGGATGTTTAAGTCCCTCAGTTCTGCGGTCATTTCGCAGACATTATTTCCAACTTGCTGCACAGGCAAAGACAATCAAGGTACCAAAGTACTTCATACTCAACATCTTTGCATCTTTTAAGCCAAAACTCAGAGTCAGCAGTAGTACTCGGCACCTGCTTCAGGGTCTGCCTAGGTGAGGCCATAAAATCAGTGGCACTTTTTCTGCCACTGGAACACAGAGGCTCCTAGAACAGAAGTGACCAAGAGCATGTTTGCCTTGGGAGCCGCGTTCCGCACCCTGGGAGGCTCCAAGCTGCAGCTGAAGTTCACATCTCCCTGCACCATGCCAACTACTCCAGTTAGGCACAGACTTCAGTCTTGTTTGCATCCCTGCCTCTGCGCTATCACTTGGTACGGGAACATATTTATAACGCAAAACAAGAAAATGAGAACAGTAAATGAAAACAACTTGTTGAGAAGAAGAAATAAGTCACACGGGTCATGGCGTGCTCTGCATTTTGAAGGATAACTGCACCAAAATTCCTCCTCTTCCTACAGCTACTGAATCACCAAGCTCCTTGCAGTCGTGTTTTTTGAGGAGCTCAAGGTGAATGAAAGGTGCAATCCAGAAACCAAAGTGTTTCTAAAGAAAGTATTCTTAGTTTATTTTTTGAGCAAGTCTCTGCCCTGAGTTATAGACAAAATTTAGAATTCTGTAGACAGGCCGTGTGTGAGGAGAAAAGTGCAGGAATGGAAGCACTGAGTATCAGAAAGGTCACAAGATTACAGTAAGATAAAGAAGAAATACATTATTTGGTACTCTGGCAAACTATTCAAACAGATAATTACTTTTTTTTTTCTCAAGAATCATTGAATATTTTCTACATACTGCATTATATGTTAAAATATATCTGCATAAAATACATAGTGGGCCTGAAATGTTGAAATTTGGTTTCACTTGTTAATGTTCTTTGATGGTTCAGATTGCTTTAAATGTTAGCATTTATGACTGTTTTAAAACTAAAGATGATACTCTCTGGGGCATTTAGCAAATTTATTTTGATAGATTAAATTCTCAGATTTTCTTTGAAGAAAAACATGGGAAAAAATTCAGATTATGTTGGAAATATAAAACATTTTGTGACTGCAAGAAAAAAGGTTTAGACATAGATACTATCAATCTGTTTTCTCATCTTTTAGAATTAATATTGATTTTTTTCCTGTAGCAGTGTGTCTGTGCTGAAAATTAAAAATGCACTAAAGAATTGATTATGATCTATTTTATATATCAACTTCTCTCACCCACAAATAACTGGCATAGAAGTAACCAATTAAAAAAATAGAGAAGTAAATAAACTAATTTAGCATTTCCTACATCCTGGGGAGAAGGAATGCATTCCTAGCAACTTCTGCAGAGCCTGCAGAACTCTGTATACTGCAAAAAAGGGCTCCATTTATTGTCCAGCCTATTTAGTCGAAGTTACAGCACAGTCTGCTGTCAGTGGAGGACTGATTCACTCTCTGCAGATACAGAAAATCAGTCCGTAAAAAAAAAAAATAAAAAAAAAAAAAGCAGCACCAGTTTTAGAGGAGTTCAATTTTTTTCCTTTCTTCTTTTCTTTCACCACACAGCAGGCTTTTCAATCTGACAGAGAAGTAAAATTTTACAGTGGTAACACACTACTTTTCCTGAGAAGTGCTATTACTATAGAATTCAAACAATACTCTTGATAACGTAAGTTCCCAGATAAGAAACTCTGCAGAAACCTTCTGACAGCTCAATACGAGCAATACATACTCTCTGATCAACATCAGGGTCCCAGCCTGGGGGACGGAGGGGCCGTGACAGACACGGCCACCAGCAGGTCCCTCGGAAAGCTGAGCTGCTGCTGCCACGGAGGGCAGGGCTCCCGTGAGCACGGCTCCGAGGTGGCCGCAGCCCTGGGGAACAATCCCGTGCACGGTCAGAGGTGCCCAGAGCCCGTGCTGTGTGGCACAGCGCTGCCTGTGCAGCCCCCGCTGCTCTGCCGCCCCTCAGGAGCCCAAGGCAGCGTCGTGACTGCCGAGTCTCCAGGTGCCAGCAGCGTCTGAGACAGGTGCTTATTTTATCCACCTACCATTTGCTGTTTCATCCCGTGTAATTTAAGGGCAAGCTCTGCAGCAGCCTGGGCAGGCCTTCCCTGCTGTAGGAAGGTGTGCACTGGGTCAGGGCTGCTCTCCCATTAACTCACAGGGGATGACGAGGGTTTGAATTTTGGAGGGGTTGTGTGTCCTTCCCACCTCCTTCCATTTCGGGTCAGAATTAAGTGCTCTCACGAGTACTGACACTCAGCTTTGCAGGATTAACTTTCTGGTGACAAGGAAAGCTTTACAGCAGTTCATACTGTGAAAATCTATTCTAGAAAAGGTCTTTAAGTGAACAAGTTACTATTAGTGAACAGCAAATTACCTGCTCAGATACCAAGTTCAGGATAATACCGGATTTACATTACAATGACAGCGATCTAAATCTAATGTGCTGCTTCACTGGCAAACCCCTTTTTCCAGTATGTGCTGCAGCTTTAAAAGCCTATGTGTAAAGTTTGTGGTACACGAAGAGCACAACGTGGTGTTATTTCAGCCCTCGGAGAAGGATCCTCCCCAAAAGCCAATGACTGAACTAGCCTGCCAAGCGCCCGTCTCTCCTCCCTCTGACATACCAAACACCTCCGAAACAGCTTTTGTCTAGGGCAGCGGTCACATACGCCGTGATATTGCTGCCCATGAAGGTGTTAGCCGCGCCGTGCTAGGCAGCAGGCAGCCCCGGCAGGACGGTGGCCGCGGCTCGCACCCCGGACACGCTGGGAACGGGGCTGAAGCCCGGCTGCTCCACGCAGCAGCGAGCGCGGCCAGCTCCGCGCTCCCCACGAGCGGCAGCGCACAGCTCGTCTATTGTGGTTTCATTAGCAACACCGCCAGCCCGGGGGAAGCGTGAGATTGCACCTGCCGAGGTGGGCAGCGAGGCTGTGCAGCCCCCGGAGTCGCCAGCACTGCAGCACGGGGACAGCCACCCCCCACCGCCCCGGCACGGCACCAAGTCAACTCACAGGATCTCCAGGTCGCGCAGGGCTCGGAAGGCTCCATCTTCGATGCAGCTGATCTGGTTGTTGTCCAGTTGCCTGCAGAAAGGAAGGGAGAGGATGAAGGCTGGCTCGGAGCGCCAGGTTGGGGCTTCCCCGTCACCGAGGTGTCCCTCCACCCCCTGGCAGCGCCTGCTCAGCTGCCACGCTGCTCGGGGCTGCTGGCGGCTGTCTGACAGCGCTGCACGCTTCCGCACACTGAAGCCTGTCAGGTCTCAGTAAATATTAATTGCGCCTTTTTTTTTTTCTTTTTTTTTTTTTTTTAAGGCAGAAGGGAGTAATTTCATTACATTAGGGCATCCAATCCATTATGAGCTTTTACCGTCATGTCACTGAAACAATTTCATTAAGCTAAAGGCCTGTAAATCATTGGAGGTCACTGGGCTGCCCTCCGTGACCTCCCAGAATGCCGTTTTTTCTTTTACTGGAAGTTGGAGTCCTCTGTCCTGACAGTACTAAATCTTCGGGCTTTATCTACCCAAGAGCTGTGAGAGTGCATAGGGAATATACCAATTCCAAATTAGACTCAACTAATCTAATTTTATAGTCTTTTTATTATTCTAAGCACCAAATGTCTGTGGTGGTTCGATGCCTCTCTGCATTGTTACTGGTCCCATCTGGTAGCCCTTTCTATTGAAAGATTTCTGACTAAATACAGATTCTGTCTAACTGCATCAGGGAGAGCAATCCAGTGACAAAAAGCATTATACACATGTACACTTAAAACACTATTTTGCTTCAAAACGTGTAATTTAATATTTGGATGGCCGAGTCCTCTCATTTGTCTCCCTGTATGCACATGATTTAAATGTATTTTGCAATATATGTGGATATAGCAAGACAGCTACATCTGTCTCCTCTGCCTAAAAGAATTAAAGTTGTAATTTAAAATTCAGTGATTACATTTTCTGACATCTGATCCCTTAAATTTTACACTTAAAGAAATAAAATTACAGATCTAGTCACATGCAAGTAAAATATCTGCATTTAATGAAAAAAAAAAAATGTACTCTCCTGACTACCTGTTACTGCCCTTTGCACAGCATAAACTTTGGATTTGGTGAGGCAGAGACCTTTTGTACTATGTGGGTAAAGTATTTTGAATAAAGATATGAAGATTACACTGTAGTTTCTGATTTTTATTAAAAAATATATATACACAACTATAGCAAATATATTACATCCATGTATAGTATGGTTGTATAGTTTCACCAACTACTTTCTAATTATTAGCTGTATCTAATTTTTGATCTGAATAGACATTCAGAGCAGGCTTCTTATTATACAACAATAAAGCACAACCAGAGCAAATACAATTTTTACAAACCCCTCTAAAGACTGAGTTTGATCTGCTAACATTGAGCATCCTGGATATGTATATCTTTGACAACCATGGGAAACTTACCCTTTGTGATGTATTCTGTATCAATGAACATAGTATTTTTTATGAGTTAAAGTACAGGAAAACCCACTCACACTCTAAGGTCTACTAAAATCCTTAGGAACCATAAAGCCCAAACTAAGGTTTCTCATAGCATTAGCTAACTTGGGAGAACTTTGTGAATTTGGAAAAACTGCAGCAATGTCTCCAATACTGACAGACACCGGGATGTACAGTCCTCCAAAAGGCATTTTTCTGTGTGTAGGAGTTCATATCTGGGTAAATATATACATAAATATTTATGTTCTCTCTGTTTCTCTGACCACCTGTGAAAGATCCTAAAACACTTCTGACTGCTGAGAAGAGTTGTCTTGATATCCCTGTTTAATTGACAAAAATTTGTTGCTCAAACAGAAGGGATGGTGCATTTTCAATAAACTTCAAACGAGTTAAATACAGTGCTGTCTGCACGATTAAGTACTTTCCACTGAGCTTTATTAAGCAGAAGGTTGGCAGATACTAACATGATGAGGAGAAAGGAGCCTCAACTTGAGAATCACCCCTCCCTCTCCTTCTACGGGAAGTTCTATATATTGCATGATTTTTATTGGAGTTATACTATGATATTGATTTTTCTGCCAAATACACTAAAATAAGCAAATAAACCCACACCACAGTGTGCTACTCTCAAAGCCTTCTGATTGAAGGGATTCCTTGGCGGGTATTGTTTTTTTAAAAAAACAAACCTGCTACTCTCATAGATTGATTTTTGTTGAAAAAGCATAATGACCATTTTAATCATATTTCCACAGGTCCAGTCATGCCACTGCCAACAAGCAGGTTTAGTCTGTGTGATCGATGCACAGGATCACAGCAAGGGAAACCTCTCAATGCTCAGAAGACACACACTTAGCAGGACTATCAGTAAATAGGGAACATATTCATTAGTGATACATCCTGATTCTGTGGCCCATGAACCAATTCCTCACAGTCTCTGGGGTGAGACTCACATGTTTAATGCTCCTTTGTCACAGAGCTCATGTCTCCTGGTATCTATCACCCCAAAGCATTCACATCTGCATTGAAACATGAGGATTTCTTCTCAAAAGGAAGAGAACTGCTAGTTGTCTTAAAATTAGGTTTTAAGACCCTCTGCCTCCCTATTTATTTCTCTGTGTGTAAAGATGGAAATCCTATTTCTCTGCACCTGTACAGCACCCTGGTGAGCGGTTCAGCCAAGAGTCGAAATTTGAGAGTTTAAATCTAAATGTCTTCCTTCGAAGACAAAGTGGTAAGTTTAAAGTTCTGGGAAAAGTTTAAGTAAAGTCTTAACAGAAAGCCAAAGGTGTTCAGCACGTATTTTTATGCTTATGAAGACAAAACAACCCCCCTGTGACGTGGGCTAGCAGCCAGCTCACACACTCACTGTGGGCAGGCTATTCATGCTCCTTGAGGGGCCGAAGAGACATCCCTGACAATTGTTGAGAAGAACATCTTACTTGAATAAAATTCGCCATATGCAGAGAAGATAAAATTTCAACTTTAAAAAAAAAAATTAAAAAATTAGAATAGAATAGAATAGAATAGAATAGAATAGAATAGAATAGAATAGAATAGAATAGAATAGAATAGAATGGAAAAAACCCCAACATTTCAGAGCAGGTGGAACCCACATTTCCTTGAGGAGCATTGTGACACCACTCCCATCTCTCCATCGCTGCATTCTGAATAGAGCACTCGGGCACAGGGAGCACAGGTCTGCTACCTGAGACACACCTCACCTACCCCAGGCTCACAGGTAAATTTTAAAAAATGGCCTCGGGCTGCAGAAGCCTTGATTCAGATTTAAATGTCACCTCTATTTGTCAGCACTCATAGCCTTTCCAGAAAATCTTTTCCTTGAGATTACAGATGAGTTGTTTTGCATGTAGTAGTACAACATACTGGTGGTAAAAGGTCAGACAACACAAACTTAGATTTAAGAGGCAATTTTAAAAATACAAGGACAAAATCAGTTCTCATACCTGTATCTACTTTGCCTTTAAAGGAATACAGCACTAGGCTAAGACTTTATCTAAACCTACCAAGTGATTTGACTGCCTCTGACCAAAAATTCTCACAGAGAAATACTGAGCTGCTGAAGGATGAATGAAACCACAGTAACTGAGCTGTGTGACACTTCCAGATTTTACAAGATACCTAACTTCGATTTGGGCCGAAGTGTTTGGCTTAAATGCTGAATCTCTCATGCATTAGACACAAAGCACTGAAGCTGAGCAGCCCCAAAGCCTGGAGCTGGGCTGGGTGACATTGTCAGAACAGGTCAGTGAGCTGAGATCCCAGGCTGGGACAGCCAGCAGCTCCCCTGAGATTGAATTATCCACCCTGACCCCACCCAGGAGGCTCCAGGGATCCCAGATCTCCCTGACAGGCAATTAGCAACCAGACAATGCCGAGAGATAACAACAGCAGTACCAGAAGACCTGAGAGAACAGAGCAACGCACTCAAGCAAGGAAAATACTGAATGGGCAAATGGGATTTAGGTGGAGTGTGACACAGACAAATGCTTGTAAACAGATATATATATCCAAGAATTTATAAAAGTCTTTAGAGGAAAAGACATCTTTCATGTGGCAGAGCTATAATACATAAACCCATATGTATTGCTGTAATTTGGCTCTAGTGCGGACTCAATAACTACTCTCGGTTTTTATTGAAAAGCAGGAAAATTATGTGACTACATTATATGCAGCTGATTGATAAAACTTAAAATGGATGTTTTAAAGGAAAAAAAAAAAAACTTAGACACAAATCACCTTTCTAAGAAATGAGAAATAATGCTGCATCCTAACAGATTTATATTACAGGGGAATCTATGGCTTGGCTAAAATGCCACTTTAAATGTTTAAAACAGCTTTTCCCTGACAGTGTAACTCTGGCTTATCCATTTAGACTGGTGCATTATCTATCATAAATAAGAGTTAAATTTCAAATATTATTTAGAAGGAATAGGGGTTTACAAGGTTGATATTCTTTTGCCATTTGAAATAATCCTTTAAATACCAAGCCTTGAAGGTTTTGCTCAGAACAATAAGGAATATTTAATTTTCATATGTGTTTGAGGCATAAAAATCCCCAGCAACAAAGCTGATATAATTTTATCATGTTACTGGCTTTAAGATTTTTTTTAATGCAAAACTATTCTAAAACATTAGAGAATTGAATTCATGCAGGGTGAAATTTACCAAAACTGAAATAACATATATTTTAAATTACCATTAAAAAATTACTGTTTAAAACCCTACATTTTTATTACTAGCAAGATTTCTTCACAGCACACCAACTATATAAGAGATTTCAGCATTTTTTTCTGCAATTAGCCACACTCACATACACAAAGAAGAGGCCCTTCAAGTATCAACATTCAACAATAATGGACTTTATAACCAGGGTTTTGTACTTTATTCACTAAGGGATTTTTTTTTTCCCTGCTCAAACACTACCAAGGCCACTGCAGAGCTCAAGTGCTAATCTGTTTTTTAATTATACTGTGACAGTAGTTAAATTACTATGACCTCTTGCTATGTTTTGCCCAAAATCTAGTTAAATATTTAAATAAAAGCCAGTATTAATGACTACTGTAATATATGCTGTTCAAATTTCCTTCTCATATTTCACATTTAGCGTAAAAAAGCAGTGTTATAATAGTTGATTATTTTTTAATTAATGCATGTTTAAGGTTTACTGTTACTGATATAAAATTACTGTACTACTGTTACAGATTGTACACTTGCAAATAAATAATTAGGCAGGAGCCATTTCCTCTTTAAGGAAAGACTTTCATTTTTAACCAGACGTATCCATGTTAAAGGGATTGTATCACCAAAATATTTAAAGGAATTTCAGTAGTGATTTCACAGGAAGGTAAATGTAAATTATTATAGAATCACTTTTAGAAAAGAATTAATTTTGCTAATTATATCTCAAAAGAACCTCTGTTTGTACAACATATTTCCCTTCTATTTCCTTTATCATTTTGTTTCTATTACAGACTTGCTGGTTCTGTGTCATCCCTTTCCTGTAAAGTTTGCACTCTAGTATTTTAATTATTCCATAACCTGTCAGAATTAGAGGGACACTCTATAACATTTATTGCCTTTACATAACTTCAATAATATTAAAATATCTAAGGAAAGTGACACCAACACATCTATTTAAAATTTCTCACATACCAAACTAAAGTCCTTATCCTTGTATTAACTGATAAGGAAGCCCCAATAAATGGAGAAAGATGGTGCTTTGAGGTAATGTTAAATTCAATTAAATTGAAATAATGTGAAGCTCTTTCAAAGAAGCTTTTAATACATTTTTTCCCATTTAATTTTTACTGTTTATTTATGCTTCACTGAAATCACTCTATAAGAGCTTCTTATATTAGAAAATTTAAAGGATTGATACAGCTGTTGTGATCAAGCTGCAGTCTCACTCTGAGATTTTTATAAGTGTTCCAAAATTCCGTTTGTTTTTTTTGTTGTTTCCCAAGGATGTGGTTTTGCCAAAAGCTGTGGTTGAGGCTTTGTGCAGAAACAGCTCATCTGCCTGAAATAATTGGGCCGAGTCATATTCTGTCTCCAGTTTTCATGCCCAACCTGTACTGCCAGGGTGTTAAATTCAAGGAGGGAGGAATATCTGATTTGAAGGGGAAGATTTGCTTATGAACAATTATTCTGCAGACTATTCAAAATCACTAAGTATTTACTATGAGTATTTGTATTACATTAATTCAGAAATCAAACTGCTGTTGTCACAAAATAAATAAAATATCAGCTTAAAGCAAAACTTGAGCGGCAAACGAACACGGAGACGACTCCTGCCGCAAGGACAAATACACACAAACACGAGATTTCCTTCCAATATCATGTGCTTTGGAACATTTTTTTTTTCTTTTTTTAACTCTCTCTGGTTGCTGATGTAACAAATAGTGCATACCAAGCACAGAAATGGCTGTCTCCATAGCAATTGGGGCAGGTTTTGCTGTTTCCCTAGTTACTCTTGACTGATAACCATCTGTTGTTCTCCTCTGCCATAGCCCCAAAGGGGAAAAGGGGAAGAAAAGAGGAAGATAAAATGGGTGTTTGAGAAAATGAAAGTTACTTACTGTGATGTTTTTTACAGTTTAGGTTTGCACTTATTAATTTTTTTTATTGTTATGTTCAGTTGACAAGTGTCAAATACCACACATAAAGGAAAGTTCTAGTTCAGAATGTTACTAACCAGTGACCTTATTAATAGGAAATCATACTAGGGAAATAGATTAGGAATATTAATAGGAAATTGTATCATTAGGGACAGTATAATGAAACTGGAAAATCTGAAAGCAAGGTACCTGCACAGAAAAAAATACGCAGTTGTTTAAACTAAATAAAGATTTGTAATCTCAGCAGAGAGCATGGGGTGGAGGAGGTGCAGGTGGTCGGTCCATCCATGCAGCTGCTGCAGGTGGAATAGGAACTGCTGCCTTCCAGCCCGACCTCTGCTCATCTGGGGCTGTTGCTTCCATCACAGCCTGAGCCCCTCCCTCCTCTGGGGTGTTTCTGGTGGGGAAGGCAGGCACAGGCACGGGGAGTCTGTAGGGTCCAGCTGCCCACGCCCCATCCCGACCCCGGGATGGCAGCACCACTGAACCTCACCCAGAATTTGTGCCCTGTGAGCAAGGCCAGTGCTTACACAGGCTCATGCACCACCATGGCATCACTTGTGTGGAACTAACAGCACAGAAGTCACGCTCATTTCCAAGGCAAAACAAACAAGCCCCCACAGGCGAGCTGCTACCGCCCGTCAATACGGCAGCATCAACTGGGATTCAGGCTTTCTCCTTAAAATCCTTCCGTGCATATGTTCCATGCTGGAACGAATTCATTACAGAACCAAAACTTTAAAAAGGAAGACCCAGAATGCTCCATCCTTTCCTATTAAAAAGTGATCAGCTGTCACTTGTCAGACAGACAAAATTGGTTTGGAGCCACTGGTGTTTTTACAATGGGCTCAGTAGGACAGAGGGCTGCACCAGACTCTCCAGTGTGACACAACAAGGTGGGGTTGGGGCTCTGCTGGTTCCTGGCTGCAGAGCTGGAGAGAGATTCTGGACATGGGTGACATTCCTGCTGCCCCAAGGACAGCACTGCAGGTTGCCCTGGCACTGCTCGTGAGGCCAGCCCATGCCAGCAGCACAGGAACACACAGAGCTCGCATGAGATTGTTTAACACTGATACCTAGAAAAACCTGTTCATTCTGGTGATGTTCATTGTTGACACATTTTTATGTAAAAAAACTTACAAAATGCAGGTTTGAGAGGAAAATTAAGGCTCTCCTGCCTTTGAGAAGTTTGGACTTGACCAGCAAACGTGAAAACGTCGTGGGGCATGGAGGCCGTGGCAGAGGGCGAGTGCAGAGCAAGGAAGGTGAACGTGCTGGGGCAAGGCCCAGAAGTGCCTGTTTTTTACAGGGTTAGGGGGATGATAGAGCAAAAGGAAATCTGGACCTTCACTGGGACGTGGAATTTATCCCCTTCTAGTAATTTCTGTTGTAAAATTGGCCACTGACCAACTCACCAACAAAAAAAACCTGAGTGTTTTGAATTACTTTAAGACAAGGAGCCATTTGGCTTAGTTCTGTGTTGTGCCTGGGTATTTTCAGAGGTTTTGTTTTTAACACAAAAATGCTCCTAATGACATGCAGCTCCACATTCTGACTCCTAACTGTTTCTCTGCTTTGCTGGTTGATTTCTCAGGCTAGCTGAGGAAGAGCAGCAGCCACAAGTACCTCATGTATAACTACAGCCCTGTGCTGTTCCCCTCCTACTGATACAAAATAGAGCTGGCAATGGAGACCATAAAAACCTTTGAAATTTGTTTTCCAACGGTTGCTTAAAATACATATGTAAAGCCCTGATGCTGTGATTTTAAGTCTTTATATTTGTAATTTCTTAGCATCACATCCCATTTGACGAGTCAACTGTGGCTGACTTGTAATCAGTTCTAGATAAGAGTATGGGTGAGTTTAGATGAATCAGAGCTAAGGGTGAGAGAGACACACTGGAATGCAGCCTGAACCTCACAAGTCTTTAAGGCACTTGCATCAATCTTCATTCTCACTACTCAAGGCAATGAATTCAAGTTCCCCATCCAGAGTCCCACTGGAATTACTTTTACAGTCTGACTCTATACCTCATTGCCCCAAATTTGCTTGTTTTCCTACACGATTTCAAACAAATAACACACAATACGTGCTTTGGGTTACTGCATTACCTGCTTCTGCTACAAAAACTGTAATGAAAGGGTGAAATCTTGCTCTGTGCTTTTTTTTATGTGCTGATTTATATTTGTACTATATTTATAAAAATAGTACACTGCACTTTCCTGAGCACTCTGTGTGCTTATATACATGATTTAGATAGTCACATATACATGTATTTATATATGAGTAAGCAAGAAACACTTCTCTTCGACTAGGAGGAGTGGCAAAGGGTTTCAATAAGCACTAAAATCTGCTATTCTGTCACATACAATGAGGTCTCTCATGCAAGAGTCCTGAGCAGGCCAGCCTGCAGCTGATTCCTCATTATCTTCATTCCTGAGGAGCAAACACTCATAGACACTGAGTGTTTGTTGGGCAGTTGAACATGAACTTGAAGACCTATTCTTCTTCCCTGAGTAACTATCCCTATCCAAATTAATCATCCTATGACGTATTTGTGAAGATGTCACACCAGCTCTGCCTCTGTGACTTATGTTCCCCTCTGCCACCACACTCCTTTGTCTGCACCAGGTCTAGGACACTTCCCAAACTCACCTATGCTGTCAGTGAAGCACCTGCACCTAACAAATTAAGGCCTAAAACACTTAGAAAGAACTAACCAGAACAAGAAGTGTTTGGAAACAATAACCAGTTTCTAGAACAAAAAAAGACTTTAAGAAAAGTAAAACAGAAGAAACCCCCAAAATTATTGTAGGAACCAAAATGAGTATGTTACCTGATAGATTAAATAGTAATCAGAACCAATGTTCTTCTTGGTTATCTAGACACTTAGTAATTACATCAGTTTTGAAAAGTGCTCTGGAATTAACAGCAAACTGGATCACAATTGACAAAAAAATCCATTTTGCTTTACTGTTTTCAAGGCAGCCAAATTCCCATCATCTGTGAAATGTTTGTCACCCGGGCTAAGGACAGCAATCCATCCTGCAGATTTATGTTTACAAGCACTTTAGAACAAATGTTCTATTTGAATGCCCATATGAACCATAAGCACCCAATATGTTTGGATGACTACATTCAGATTTTGTTAGCAGATCTTCAACTTCCCAAACAATGTTTTACCAAATCAATGTGGCACTGCCACATATCCTTCAGAAACATGGCACGGAGCATATGTGACAGCTCTTGTGCATATTCACCAGGGAGTTTCTTTCCACCTACACGTAACCATAAGTCTGCTTCTTTTAATTCATAAAAACAAATGGCATCCATCTATTTTTGGCATTTATGGGATGGCTGTAGCATTTGAGTCCCTCACCCTTTAGTGTATTTATTCCTCCTCCCCTGAGCTGTCAGCAGTGCCATGAGGCTTTACAAAATTTTAGGAACTGAACTCATCTCTTCCAGTTCCACTAACCTACATCATTTCCAAATTACAATGTTCTTCTCTAGCCTTGGGACAGGTATAATACTAATGTAAAACCTGGAGGAGGGAGAATTTATATACAAAGGGCTAAACAGTGCAAGAGATAATTACTGATGTTATTATTGCCCCAAAGTACGTTTACAAAGATACAGGTACAGGATGTCTAACAGCACTGGTGTTTTCCTGGGCTGCAGTGCTTGAAAGGAAAAAAGTCATCAAAACCCTACTGGCATATCCTCATATAAGATTAATTCTTGGGGGGAGAACTGAAAAGCAGGCTGCAGGTGCTGAGCTCTTTCAGCTTGCCTTGTGGATTGCCAATCTCCTGGAGAGATAAACTGCTGGGCAAGGAATAACTCCACCCGGGAGCTGAAACATCACAGTGCAGAAACCCAAGTACCAAGGGACAACCATAATCTCCAAAACAACACGCATTGCAAGGGACAGGTCACCTCCAAAGGGATTTATTCCATCTTGCAGGAGATCTGAGTGACTTAAAACTCTGTACTTATCTATAAATGCAGGACTTGTAATGAATGTAAGCGTGAAACAATTATTTCATCAAAACCTGGTAAAACCAGCATCCTGAGATAACTGCATGTCCAACTTAAAACCAAAATTATGGATAGAAGATGGCTTACAGTTAGACATATGGTTGGTATTATTAAATAATTTTTGAGTTTCTGATATCAACAGAAAATACTGTAGACGTAGGTTTATGTACAGAATTTCCTAGAAGTTACAGACTTCAGTATTTTTCTCTACAAATTGTTCTTTTAAAAAAATTTTAAGAAAAGTATTTCCTTTAGAAATCATTAAAACAACCTTAAGTCATCCTAGACATTGTGATTTCTTAAATATAAATGTTTACATATCTGAAATGTTCATTCACATTTACTCACTAGTCACTGAATAAGGATTCTAAAAGCCTTACAAACTTGAAGCCACTGTCAAAGAATCTTAAAAATTAACTTATCCAAATAATTAACTTATTTGAAATTTCCTTGCTAGGTGGTGTATATTTTATTAGTATTTTTTCCTGACATTAGTCCATAAATACATTCATACACAGACATCTGCTTCCTCTGCCAGCACTGTCATGACAAAAAGGAGGCCACGTGCAAGAAACCTTGTACTCCCAGGTAAGATTAGGCAGCAAGTTTGGATCACAAGACACCAGCTACCTCACCTGACCCTTTAGACAGAACCTCAAAAACCTAATTCATACTGAGACGTCATAGCACTCAAATAAAACGGCTAGAAAAAAGCCCTGCCCAATTTTTTTCTTTCTTGCAATCAAAGCAACATTTTTTTTTATAAGTAGGTAAAGAGGATACCTGAACAATTGGCTTCACAGGACATTTCTCCCATCCTTCTCAGTCACTGTCCTGAGAGCGCTGCTTATTGCCCAACTTACTGTGAAGGGCTGGCTGCTCCCCCTCCCCGCCTGAACATTAACCCTTAATTATGTTTTCAGCTGCTCCTCAGGAAGGGAGAGCACCACATCTCTGAAAAGCAGTGAGAGCTGCAGGCAGAGAGCTAAAAACCAAACTAAAAACCCACTCCCAACAACCTCCCCTGCTAAAATGGTTCAGATAATTGTGAGTTCCCCTTACTCAGTGAATTATTTCAGGCAAACCACTTGACCTCTTTGCAGCAGTCATCTTCGCTCTAAGACTGGGTTTAAAAGCAGGACCTAATCAATAGCTGTTGCTGCATATGACCCGAGTTTAAGCATATAAATTAAACACTAAATAAAGTAGGTTCAAGGGTGAAGCTCGCATACAAGGCTACTGAAGGGTCACACACACACATACACACACAAAAAAAAAAAAAAAGGGAAAAAAGTCTGATTTCTAAAGCTAATTTTCAGAAAGCTCCATTTCCCACTCTATGCCACAAAAAGCCATTTTTAATGTGTCTGGGAGAGTCCTGTTCTGATGCCCTGAGAGGCAGGCTGGATGCTTTTGTTGGGCTCCTGGAAATGCAGCAAGAACTGCTAAAGTGCATCTCAATACAAATCATTTGCCTTAAGATTTCTTGTCCACCACGTCATGGGTTTATACAGCCCATTATTTCTTTAAATGAGTGAAATTCTAGGGTTTGGAGGTTTGGGTGTGGGTTGGGGGTTTTCTCAGGGGTTTTTTTGAAAAGCACCACTCTATATTCTAGCATTAAGGTATCATGACTGCCGTATAAGCAACTTGTGATTGACAGGATATTGATGCAGAATTTATACAGGGAAATAATACTGATTGTTCATTCATGAAACTCTGCTGTTCCTTCAGATAAACAATTCCAAACGCCTTGCTTTCCCCTAGTCAAACAAGAGAAAGGAAGAAGAATCCTAAGTGTGAAAATTCACCTTTGATAAACTGTGTATGCACATTGCCACAGTGCTTACTGTGCTGCTCAATGAGTTGGAAAAATAACTCCAAAAAGAGCTTTAAAAAAACCCACAAAAGACCGGAGCAGAGGATACTTCCACATGAAGATGGAATTCTCTCATTTGTTTCTTTGACATTTATGGGACTACCAAAGGGTAAACAAAAGCAAAATTAGATACCACAGGCCTTTGGTAGGATTAAAAAAAAAGTGGAGGGAAATGATATTCAGCAGCAGAAGTCAGCTGTACAAATGAGACCATCATCTCACAGCCTTTTCCACTGCTGCTGTCTCCACTCACCCTGTGTCATCTGGTCTTAAACAAAAGGGGTCTGATTCTTGCCTACCTCAAAGCTATTATACTAAAGCCTTTCTCAGATTTGCACCTAGATAATCAACTTCATTTCTATTTATCTCATAACAGACATCACAACATGAGTGCCTGAGAATTCCCTCTGTGTTTCGCTCAGACTTAGATCCTCATTTTATACAGGAAGAAAACACAGCAGATCCAAGAAAAAAACACTGTTGTTTTGGGGGTTTTTTTAAGAAAACAAAGATCCTCTGTAGGATAATAATTAATATCCATGTAGAATTTACATGACCTGAGCTTCTTTTGAGGAAATTTTCAAGTGATGCAGCAATTGAGCTGTTTAAAAGGACTGTATAACATCCCTTGCTGTACAAACACAGTGAGCATATGTTCATATAAAAACAATGTGTGATGAAAAAACTCTACAGTACAGTTATATCATTACAGTTTAATATTTTCTTTCAAGGCATATCAACTTTGTATTGAATTGAATTGCAGGTGGCTTTGTTTTTCTACACTTTATCTCATGAAGCCACCCAACTGCAGGACAGCAAAGCCATGGAACAGACTGAATCACTGAATGAGAAATGTAATCATTCCCTTCTGGGCTCTGAATGTGGCAAGAAGCTGCACAGGCTTGTTTTAAATAGGCAGCTCTCCTCTCACACAGAAAGCTGCAGCTGAGTTGAGGGCTTGGGTCAAGAAAAAAGCTGCAGCTGAGGTAACACTTGGGGTCAAAAGCAGAGGACATCCATCTCATTTTGTGGTCAAGGAAGAGTGGTGGAGGAAACCTGGTTCCCTAATCAATTACTGAAATTAATTTTTGAGCCTAAGTCACTGCCTTCTGGGAAAACAAGGATCCATTTACTTACCTGTTTTGCATAGTGTTTGCACCACTCTTTTTAAATGAAGTTAGATTAAAAATGATAATTGTGTTACCCAGAAAAAGTTATGCAGTATTAAGAACTCAAGAAGTTTTATTCATACAATCACAAAATGATTTAGGTTGGAAGGGGCCTTAAAGATCTCCCAGTTCCATGTCCCCTGCCATGGGCAGGGACACAGTAAAAAGTACAAATCCAGGCACATTGTCACCTATTTACAAAACAAAAGATCAGAATGTAATCCCAATGAAATGGAAAAACAACTGGGGACCCCAGAAACCCAGTGCCTCCGGCTTAAAAGCCAAAAAGCAAGTGGCTCTTCCAAACAGCTTCTGAGCAGATCAGCACTCCTGCAGACCATCTCCTTTGGGAGATCTCCATGGGCACAGAACTGGGGCTGCCAGGCCATTCCCAGCACAGCCTGGCACTGCCAGGAATCCAGCATGCTCTGCCCAAACACCTTCTTCTCCCCAGGAACAGACATTTGTCACACCGACCAAAGAGCTGAAGCCAAACACAGGGGGAGAGAAAAGAAGAGTGAAAAAAAAAAAGACAACTCAAGCTGTGGTTTTAACTTCATCCAGCTGGGAAGGTCAAGTGGAAAAGGCAAACTTTGTTCTGCTGGTGGACAGTATTTACAACCCCCCTTTCTCCATGGGGTCTGCACTAAAGTGATATTGCTGTGCTGTTTTGGCTAGAGACTGCACATGCTGACCCCTCCATGGCCAGCACAGCACCAGAATAATTTTGTACAAAAGGTTTGCATTAAATGTAATGAAGCAAATGACAAAATCAATAAACCTGGAATCGTGTGGCTATCATAAAAATGATGTAAATTCAGAGTTCACTCTGGTTATGAAGCTATTTAGATTCATAATTAAAACCAGTACTATCTTTTTTTAGAATAAAACTTCCTTTTGACAATCATAGATGAATGCTACAGGAAATCTTCAACAAATGTATTCAAAATTAAGGCATGGCAGAAAGACAGCATAAATTATACAAAGATAAACTGTAGGCATAGGTTAGCCTAAACATGTACGTAATAAAGAAAATTTGATTTTCATACTTTTTCAACTGATGTCACATCCCATTTTAATCAAGTTTTATATCAAAAGGACAGTAAGAATACCACATAGCCCATTTTTAAATCAAGGTATTTTCTGGAGTTTGTTTCTGTCAGAGAGACTCTTGTAAGTCTATTAAAACAGAAAAGAGCCAAATCTGCTATTCATTACTCTCCATACAAAGGCAGTGCTGCAGCATGGGTGCTGCATCAAAATGTATCTGTGCTTCATTAGGATAAAAGAATAATGAGCCCAGAAAGCAGCGAGCAGAGCTCAGCGAAATAAGTAAGCAGATAAGTAATCTCTGGAAATAGCAATGGTCACCCTGACTTTTTGTAGCAGATTTCAAACCCCAGATAATGGGTCCCATTCAGGAGTAGGTTTTCTTTTATGAAACTCTGGACCTGGAGCTTGTGATCTTGTTTAAAAAATTCCACCAATGTCCCATTTAGGTAAGTGAGTTGTATGCAATTTAAATCTCCAGACTCCCAGATTTTACCGAGTCGAAGAGAAACTGTAGAAGTGACCATCAAGCCTGAGGTTCTGACACACAAAGACTGGACTCTTCCAGTCTCCTGTGCAAAGGATTGCCATCCCTGTGTCAGCAGTGTCCTGTTCCTGATGGGACACAGCACAGCCATGTCACTCTCCAAACCCCACCAATGACCACTAACCGAGCTCATTGCTGCTGGCTGCAGCAGCCCCTCTCAGGCTGGAGGAGGCAATAAATGATGCAAGACACAAAGCACAGGGAAGATCAGAACAGAACTTGAAGGAGATGGACAGGATGACTTAGGCCTGTGTGGGGATACTTCATCTTTCTTGTCATCAGCATTAGGACCTTACTGTATGAAAAACTGAAGTGCAGGCTTTCAATAATGCTTGAAATACATTTCCAGAAAAGGAGAAAACAATTAGTAGTCTTCAAACTTCAAAAGAAGTTTGTCTTCCTTCTACAAGAAATATTAAAAAACCTGTGGTTTGCCCAAAAATTAATACTAAAACCAATATTTACTGTAGTGGATATCCAGAGTACAGAAACTGGGTAAATCAGAATTATGAATAACCTTATTATGGAGGTAGTCAGCTCTGATTAGCTCACAAAAAAGGAAAATTTTAAAAATATTAAATGCCACCAAATATACATCCTCCACTACTAAATACTATTGGCTTATGTACTTCTGTTTTATAAGTAGAACACACTTAAGAGATATTTCAGTTTTTTATTTATCTGGCATTTTACTCAGGGGAAAGCAACCTTTACAGTGAGGAAATCTGTTCCTCGGGAGTGATGGTTCAGCTTTTAATAAGTTGTCAGTGACAGATCCCTCGTGGCCAGTTGAGCCCACAACTACAGACATCCATGAAAACAAACACTTCCTGAAATGCAAGTGGACAAGAGTACAGAGCAGACATCTACTCTACTTATTGCAGATGTTTTCATTTAAAAAATGAAAAAAAAAAGTAAATCAGAAGCGCATTTTCAATCTGTGCAATCAATCTCATGTGAAGTACAAGCCACAGTTTAGCACATTCAACAGATTTAAGATCGTGCTGTGCTGGTTTGTCCACCTGGTGTTCATTTATTAGCAAGGGACATGAGAAAGGGGATTACATAAACCCAAACATGTTCAAAAAATACAAGTATGGTCTGATGACACTACCAAATATGGCACAGGTTTAAATACTTGATGGAATTGTTTTGGGGTTACCCAGTGTTTATCAGGTGTGCTGCAGACTTGGCAGGTTGTTATTCTGCACATCTGTTCATTGCTCCCTGATGCACATGGGACTATCCCAGGTTACTGGGGAATAATGCAAGAAGCAGCAGCATTCTCATCAACAGCCCTTCTCCTAAAACACAGGAATATCCTGCAGGCTGGGACCAAACCCTCCAGTTAACCACGTGAACCAAAGGATCAGAGAACCATAGAACAGTTTGGGTTGGAAAGCACAAAAGACCATCTTATTCCACCCCCTGCCATGGGCAGGAACACCTTCCACTATTCCAGGCTACTCCAAGCCCTGTCCAACCTGGCCTTGGACACTTCCAAGGAAGGAGCAGCCATAGCTTCTCTAGGCAACCTGTGCAGGGGCTCACCACCCTCAACAGGGAACAATCTCTTCCTAATATCCAACTAAACCTGTGCTCTGTCAGTTTAAAGCCATTCCTCACTGTCCTATCACTTCATGCCCTTCTAAAATGTCTCCTGAAGGGCTGACATAACACTAATGCCAAGCATTTACAAAAATGCACAATCAAGACTGAAACTGGCTCACTCACTAGCAAGACCACTGCTGAACTGCCATCTCTTAGCATCAGTGCACTCTGCAAAAATTCTATGAAACTTTCTTAACAAGAAGGTAATTCTGAATAATGACTATTCCTTAAGATGCCAAAAGAGACACACAGAAGTTTCAGGGCTTCAGTAAAAACATTTAAACCCCACAGTAGGTTATGACAATTCCCATAAACTGCCAGAGAGCACCATTATTCAGCACAGTCACTGAGGAGGCACTGCCTCTATGCAGCATATTCTAGAAGAATACAGAGTTATTTTTTTATTCCAGACCCCTTGTTCACCCTCAGCCATCCTGCATGAAACTCTTCTGCAAGGGAAGGGTACAAGGACAGGACACAGACCCTGTGCCCAGGATCCTGTGCTCCCACAGACCATCAGGAAGATGCTGATGATGAACACATCATCTCTCCGATGCAGCACAGAGATGAGAAAAAGGCTCTGCCCATTTACTAGAGGCAAAGAAAAAAACTGATTAAAAGAATGTAGTTTCTGAATGAAATTCAAATTTTCATTTCCATGTTCCTAACAGGCTTTCCCTTGGCTGTGGCTGCAGCAGCTGTGACATTCCTGATGGGAACAGAGCGAGCAGGAAGGCACCTCCAGCTGGGACAAACAAAAACACAGTTCCTCCCTACACCTTCCTATCTGCCCAAAGCCAGCCTCCACAGCATTTAGGCTTTCTTGCTTTTTTCTGTAGGAGAAGGGAATACAGGTGACTTCACCCCTGATAAGTAACAGCTGTGTTAATTACCCAGTACAGCCTCACCCCTGATGAGTCACAGCTGTATCCAATAAGGGTGAGTGAGAGAAAAGGGGGTGAGCTGATAAAGGGAGGATCACCATGGAGGAGGAACCTTGAGGGGCATGAAAGAGAGAATCCTGCAGCAGGATCCTGGGCAGAGAGAATCACTGCTGTGAGGTCAGCCTGGGGCTGCAGTCAGAGCCTGTTGTTGGAACCTGCAGCCACAGTGTGGCTGGGTAAAAGCTGCAGTCAGAGCCTGTTGTTGGAACCTGCAGCCACAGTGTGGCTGGGTAAAAGCTGCAGTCAGAGTTCAGCAGGGCAGAACCAGCAGTCAGAGGCTGCAAGGGAAACCCAAAGCAGGAGCTTCCTGCAGCCAGAGTCAGTGAACAGCTGGAGTTCAGGTGACTAAGCTGTGAAGAGGAATAAACCAGGACCCCTTTTATGTTGTGTTCAACAAGAAGTCTGTGTCTCGGCTCATTTTTACCTTGGGGCTGCTGCAACATTTTTTCTTATTTTTACTGTAAGATAGATGAGAAAAGCCATTCAGCAAGATCAGGGCAGGTAGATTTTCGAGGTTAGTGATTCAGAACAGACCAGGAAAAAGAAACAAGGGTCATTGTAGACCCTCAAGCAGGGACACAGCAGCTCCCTGGGCAGAGCCAGGAGGGAGCCCTGCAGGGCTGGGCCGCAGCTCTCAATAGAATAATGAAGCAACCAGTGCCACCCTTCTGTGTCACTTGATGTGCTGGCCCTGCTCGTATGGCTGAGAATGCCAAGAGAGAAGCACTCCTGTCTCACAAAATGTCCTCTGCCACGACTCTGAGCCCCTCTCTGTGCTTGGCCGGTTCCGCACATCTCACCTTAACTGTTGTGCAGGAACATGCGTGTGCATTCCAATCAATCATATCCTTTTAATGAGTTAATTGTGAAATATATGCTTTTTGCATTTATTATAAGGGGTAGAACAGATGGCAAAAGCTCAAACTAATGTATTCATAAAATTAACTGACGCTGCAGGTGGTGTTTCTCCATAGAAAGTGGTAAGTTGGTAACTTGTTATTTTAATGTTATAATAATGCTGCATGACAATGACATTTCTAGGAAAGCAAATGCGATGGCCACAGAGATCTCTCTTGAATTCATTATGGTCACTATCACAATGAAGACCAATTACAGGAGATAGAAAGGAATACACTGTTGGAATATATTGACTGTGTCGCAGTCGCTGGCATGTGTGCCAGTCGACATTGACACGGCACTCGAGGTGCTTCACCGAAATCATCAGAAGGCTTCATGACCAAAATCCTCAGCATGTTGTTATTCAAACAGTCTCCTATATCTTTCTTCTTTATTGCTTCTAAGAGCAGCTCCATACAGCTCCAGCATTGTCTCTCTTCTTCTGCTCCAAGTCCGGCTCCATCCTGCCCCTAGCACGGCCGCCTAACCCTGTCTATGCTGAGTACAATATCTTACAGTGTCTTACCTTCTCTGGCTCTTGCCAAGACCTCCTGTCCCTGGGTCTTCACAGCACAACGAGCAGACTCCAACTGACTTCAACTAACTCCAACTGAGTTAACTCACTACTTTTCATGCCCAAGGCTGTGAGGGCAAGGTGTTTCTACTCTGAGGTAATTAACACAGCTGTAACCTGTTAGAGGGGAGACTGCCTTCTGCAGCATCTCTTTTTGTATCACCACATGACTGCAGTGTAAATTTATGGACAAGGAGGAGGAAAATTATTTACAAATTTATACAGTTGAAGTAATGTGATTTTTGTGCCCCTAAAGAGTGCAAAAGGCTTGTCTCCCTGGAGTATTCCACATAGCTCTTTCCATGCCTCTGACCTGTTTCACCAGCTCTTTGTCAAAGCAACCTGAAATCTGTCCCATAATAGAAATATATCCTTTCCTTAAATTTTCATGTATTCCTTTTATAAATATGCTGAGCTTTTCATGCACACCATCAAATATAGATACATGTTGTTCAGTCCATTGGGAGGTACATAAGCAAATACATAACCCAACATGTGATAATCATTTCTCCTCTAGGCATTTCTTTGCTTTTATTTGAGGCCAGCCACTGGCTTCAGAAGGGCTTATTCCAGATTTTACACCAAACAAATGGAAAATCTGGCCAACTGTTTATCTTCCTCCTTTTATTTTACTGCAAACTGCAAGAGTAACACTGAATACTGCACACAAATGTCAAGAAACCTTGGCCAGGAATTTCAGAGGACTCTGGATAATAGCTTCCCTGGAGAATCCAGACTAAGGGAGTTATGTTTTGTAGTGTAACATTTCATTAAGATCTACTGCATATTTATGTATGGCAAATAACTCACAATCACTTGCTTTCTTCTAGTGAAATGGCTACACACAAATCAACCATTATTTCCTTTATTCATTAGTTCATTCATTAGTTTAACTTGACAGGTATGTTTAATTATTCCTATGGCTGAATGGCAGAAGCTACCAATATACTCTGCAGAGCTGGCTGTGATGGTTAAAAAAAATTACGTATGAACATTTTAATATTTTGTGTAGGTGAATGCAAAATACCTCTCAATGTAAAGAGCAAATTCAGCTTTTTCCAAAACCTGAATGTGCAATCGAGATGTTTAATTTTTGTAAAAGTCCCATGGATTGATGCTAATAGCATATGCATGCAGAAAAAGTAACAGAATCTTCCAGGAAAAGCCATTTAACAAATAAGGAACTGAAACTAATAGGTACCACAGTACTCACATAGCTCTGATTTTCCACACTGCAAAGGTAATTTAACCACTAGGAAAATAAATGTGTACTGACTTGCAGAAGTGTTAAATGTTACATATGAGCTGATGTATTTCTGTATTTTTAAAAACAAATCTAAATGCTTCATTTCTTCCTCCACAAGAACCTTTAGGGCTACCAAGGGGGGTATTACCCACAATTTGCTAAGTGGCCCCAGGATGCAGGGAAAGCCTCTTGCAGGTCCGGTGATAGGAGCTATTATCTCAGGTGAGCCTGGGAAGTATTCAGACAGAAATGCAATGAGCCTGGATTATCATGACACATGAACCTGTTAAGGTTTGGGGCTTTTTTTCTGAATCCCAGTGCTACAGAATCTTACAGCCAAAGGCTGTGAGAGATAAAAGGCAGGAGCTGAATATGGGTGGAACTGAGGTCCAGTGAATCAAGAAGGAGAAACTGCAGCAACCCCTGCCAGTGTGTGTGTCACTGTGTGTGGCTCTAGCTCTGAGTGGTGTTCACACAGGGTGGCTGCTTGCTCAGGGTGGCTCCCCCTCTGCTCTGCTGCTCTGTCATGCTGCCCTGCATCCACAGTGTATGTGGATTCCTGGTTTCCATTCCTTGCCTGGGAGATGTTCGTGGACTCACTGAATGGTTTGGGTTGGAAAGTATCATAAAGATTGTTTTATTGCATCCCCTGCCATGGACAGAGCCACCTTCCACAAGACCAGGGTGCTCCAAGCCCTGTCCAACCTGGCCTGGAACACCTCCAGGGATCCAGGGGCAGCCACAGCTTCTCTGGGCAGTCTGTGCCAGGCATCCCCACCCTCACAGGGAGGAATTTCTTCCTAAGATCAAGCTCTGTGTATCCCTGTACTGGGATCCTGGCTGGCCTCAGTGAGGTGGGCTGAGCAACTGCAGGAATGCCTCACCAGAGAAACACTCCCCTGAATGCCAAGATGTGATAAGAGCAGGGGAAACGTGCAGAAATCCAAGAAGCAGCTCTATATATTTTTATGATGGAAGGCCATGGCTGACAGAGCTGAGTTAGCCCAAAGCTCAATGAGACACAAACTCATATACTTTAATTCTTGAAATAAATGTGCTTACCTGGGGCTAGATTCCTGCAAGAAACATTTCCTGTTCTCTAAGTAATAAGTAACAGAAATTGAATACAGGTGTGCTCTGCAGGCTGGCCCTCTCTTGCCCTCTCCTGTTCAGCTCTTAGGACCACTGAGTAGAGTTTATCCATCTACTCCACAATATGTTCAAAGTATCAGTTTTTGCCAAATTCCCAAATAAATTCATAATAAATTCATTACTGGTAATGGACATTATGTGCTCATGAAACTTTCTAAAAGCTGTATAGTTATTTCTACATTTCAGTTAGAAATAGACTCACTAATTTATTTGTGTGCAGGTTCTATGATTTTTGTACTCAAACAGCAGAAAACACTTCATATGAAAATAATTCACACAATGACGTTTCTCCCACTTAGGAGTCTGAAAAACTCCAGTCTTTGCTTTGGCTTTGTCTTGTGCAAAAAGACCGGCCTCCCTGACATTTAAAACTCTTTAGCACAGCTCTAATCTAAGCCCATTTTCCTGGGCTCACTGTTCTGCTAAGAGAATAAGATAGAAAGCTTTTATCATTTAAAAAGAAAGACGCAGTGAAAAATATCTTGAAACACTGCTTTTTATAACATACCCCCCCCCATCATTTTAACATTTTTTAATTTTTTTTTCCTGTATCAAGCCAGCTCTGTAGCCCTGGTGTTTGAGGGACATCACCAAAGACACTCTTTGCTTCTCATATGCAGCAGCACCTCCACCTTTGGAAGATGATTTTTTTTTTTACACCAGTTTGCTCCAGCTGGACACAACCTGTGACTCTAGTCCATCACTGCCATGGCCATGCTGGACAGGGCAATTCTCTCAGGCTTTCCAAATGGCACCCACTGTAATTTACACTGAGCCCTCAGGCTGCACATTTCAGAGCTGGTATCCAAAAGGAATTCATGCCCTGGCTCAGTTTATCACATCAACTCTGCATTTTGTCCTGAGGGAAGCTTTCCAAGCTGCTGTTAAAGACAGCATTAATCTGGAGACTTTCATCTGGTCTAGCACTTGCTGTGTCCCCATTATGATATCCCCAGAGTTACTATTTTTGCCATGACATTGGGACACTTCTGGAAGAACCTGGAAGAATTTGAGTCCATGTTAAAGGTCAAGCCATGAAAATAGAGACCATTCCAGGTCAGCCTTTCCCTATATAAATTCTAAAAATAAATTGGATAGGGCTGGGGAGAATGGGACAATTTGTAGCCTTATTTCTTACGCCCAAAAGTCTCCAAGATCCCTCACAAAGATGTTTTATAAAATGCAAGAACACTGAGACAGTACAATGAATCTGCAAAGTGATAACCATAGAAACAGCCAACCCTGCTGCTGTGCCACCAGCACCTTTGTGTCACAGTCACCAGGCAGGTGTGGGCACAGCTCAGTGGCAACCCGAGGCAGAGATCCTCCTGCTCAGGCAGGTGAGCACCCCTGCTCGCTGCCATGGTCACTGCTGGCACCCAGAAGGGAGAGACTTGGCTGCCAAACACAGGCTGAAAATGGGAATCAGCATGTTTGAGCTCACTGCTTAAAGAGCTTTAATCATTAACTTGGTTCAGCCTGCATCACACCCTTACAGTTATAGCTGGAGAAATGTTAATGTATTTCCAGCAGCAAGTTGGCTCAACATTGTGCCATGGTTTTCTCAGCACGTCACAGGCCACTCCTCTGTGTCTGGAAGCAGCAGTCACCTCTCCCATGGACCACCCTGGGCACAGAATTAGTACATTTCTTACCAAGAAGAAATAGATATGACTGCAAGTCTGCTTCTCCTGCTGTTTATCTAAGCAATCAGTACTCGTGGCTCACAACAGCAATCTGTTAGAGCACCAAGCTTTGTGCTCCTGCTGAGCTGGAGGCTGGACTGGATGACCACTCCAAACGAGAATTATTTTATGACTCTGATAATGTCAGTGCTCACAGAAGTGACAAACTGTATTTACAGGGAAGTACTTCTGATCCTGTGTCTTTTACAGCAAAACTATAGATACTGCCTATCTTGAGAGATACAAGTTTTTGTTAAAGCTTTAAATCCCAGCATTTATACAGTTCCTGTAAGCACTTCAGCCAGTCATCCCTTGAAATCAGCTCATGGAAAGGAGAAACCCTGGATCCTTCTGCACTGAGAGTGGGTGCATACATCAAAACACCTGTGCTTGTTGTGACAGCTTGTCAGAGGTGAACTAAACTCTGAATGCAAACTTTGTTATTTGAAATGAAGTCAGACAACTAACAGTGAATTACAGCTGGGAAAGCTAGCTTTTCTGAAACAAAATACCATCTATTGTTCCTATAGATCACACAATGCAAGTAAAACTCAGGACAACGGACAAAAGGGAAGGGACCCATCAGGACCATCAAGTCCAACTCCTGGCCGTTCTCAAGATGCCCCAGCAATCACATCACTTGCCTGAGAGCATTTCATTGGGGCAAGATCTGAAAACAGAACAGCGGTATGTAGCAAGACTGTTTGTAGAAAAGGGCTTCTTTTCAGATCTCCTTTAGCTGTTTCTTCTACTCAAAAAAATCCACACCATTTATGCAGTGCTTCCAATATTTAACACAGTGGGGATCAGCTTTCAGCTCCTGGTGTGGTAACAGTGCTAAGTAATGGCTCTGAAATGCTTCTGAGAGTGGCTGCAGGCTGTCCCAGGAAATCCTGCCCCTGCCATGTCAGTGGCTGTTATTTCCTTGTTCAGTTCACCTCGTGCTGACTCCAGCAAAGCCAAGGGTGCCTTAGAGTGTGCGTGTGCACAGAAATGGGTTTCTGGTATATAACATGTAAGAGCCTCCAACAGCACTGCAAATACAGAGCTCTAAGGCTTTACACATATTTCAGACTACTTCACAGCAAAAGGCTAGGACAGACTGGCTCCATTAGCACAAAAACCAAAGCCCTGTTTTCTCTCTTAAAAGGCTTTTACAAATTATTTTAATTTTAAATACAAGCTGTCAAAGCCTGCACAGTTAGCTGCTCCCTTTTTTTTTTTTCATTTTCTGATATTTGTGCTCTACCACCGTGCCTGAGCGCCACAATTTGTCATATTTACTTTCCACAGAAGTGATGGGACAGAAAACTTAAATTAAGCAAAACATTTCAATTCCATCCCCAAACTCGACTAGTAATTTTTCCTATGCACATCTTGCTCCAGGACAGGACTGCAGGAAGGGGTGTGCCTTTGAGTGTGTTCTTTTTCCTCAGCTCAAAACCTCCCCAGGTTCACAAGCCTGAGGACCAAAGTAGCCTGTGAGTCCCCTGACAAAAACCTGCAGGGCCCCTTTGGTGCTGAACACAAGGTTCTCAAACTGAGAGTAACAGCCAGATGTAACGTGAGGAGAAAGGTTTTCACCACAAATATTAATGAAGTTGTCACTTACAAGTTCTTCACATCAATGATTCCTCGAAAGGCCTTTCTAGGGATTCCTTTTATCTGGTTTTCGCTCAGGTCTCTGAATAAGAGAACAGAAAAAAAATACATTGTGTTAACAAAGAGAACACATTTCTCAAATCTGCATGAGCTAATGGAACCTCCACGTGCTTGGAAGAGTAGATGTTCCTGGATTTGTTACACCACACTGTGTTTTCAATTTTGTTTCTCTCCTCTAGAGGTCTGTGGAATGAGCTGAAATGACTCTCCAACCAAAACCACCAGAATTCCTGATACAAATGACAGAACTTTGAGAAAACATCACTCAAATGTGATCATGATGCTGGCACAATGCCATGCTTCACTGTCAGAGTACCTGCAGCCAAATCTCATGCCTTGGAATTGCAAGCCTGTAGTGTAAATGTAATTTTCTCAGCATGCTTCTATTTGTTTACTGACTGCAAAAATACTTGGCTACCCCTGCTCAGATTACAGCTTCTTATTTGAAATTAATATTCAGGAAAAACATGACAATCATTCTCTTGTGAGCTTTTTAAATTTACACTGAGAAGATCTTTATCTTCTGCATTAAAATCCCACTGCATTGTGTATCAATGGGAAAAACTGTATTTTTAACCATGTTTAAAAACAAACAACAACAACAACAAACTAAACAACCATCAGTGATTCATAAAGTCTTTCTAGTACTTAAAGCACATTAGAAAATAGTTTGATCTGCACTGTGAGTGCAGATTACATTTTCCTGTTACCCAGCCTGCATTTGGGTGCTTTTTCCCTTGATGAACTATAAAGAGCTCCAGTGCAGTGGAGGCAGGAAGGAGGGCATCAGAAATGGGTGGGAAATGGACATGAAACCAGAAAGCTGGGATGCTTTCATGCTAAGGAAAAACAGCATTCACCCTGATTTTCCTGCTGGTGCCCCATCAGCACGGATCAGTGCCAGAGGTTTCAGTCTGGTTTAGGGGACAAAGGGTGGGGCAAGACAGGAGTGGAAAAATAAGGCAGGCAGAGGAGTGGGAAAGAAAAATGTAAGAAATAAACAAATGGAAGAAAGGGAAGGCTCAGTGATGACAAAAGGACAAATAAAGGTGATCCTGCAGAGGACTGTAGAGTGAATTGTTTGGGGTGAGAGTGTCCCCAAGGCTCTGCCCCATTTTCAGAAAGAAACTCTGGCTCTCTAATGACTATTAGGAGGGGCTGGCAGCCCTCAGTACTCACCCCCAGACACCCCTTCCTGTAAGTACATTTAGTGTTCAGGAAGCTCCTTTCTAGCCTCCACCAAATTGGTTTTATCAAATGAGAGGCCAGAAATCAGAGCCTGTCACAAAAGCCCACATTGACATTGCAGGTCAAGATGTGTCAGGCAGGGCTTTCTTCTGCTTTCCATCAGGCAGATAAGAAAAAAGGGGACTATGTCCTTGTCACGAGACTAATTCAATTTATACCAGTCATGCAGTCTACACCAAATTCTCAAAGTAGCCACAATTGTCCATTCAGACTATCACAAACAAAAATGTGCTGCTGGATACAAGTCTCTTTTTCAAGTCAGATTAAAATTCTTTGTGACCTTCACAATTTGTTTAACACTGATCCACACTCTGACCCCTCCTTCACCTTCCCTTTATTCTGCCAGCAACAAAATATTAGTTCTTTAAAGACAGACCTTCAACCCAGACAAATGATTGGGCAACCCAGAGAAAGAAGAGACAAAGTAAAGGATATTTCAGATCCAGAAGGAGGAAGTCTTAAGCTTTCATTTTGGTGTGACAGTGAGGCACAGCAGAGCTGTGGTAGAAGTGTGACAAAATGGCTTAGCAAGGCAAAAATTAGTAAGATCTGAAAGGAAGACACACACAAAGCAGAACAAAAAGGGCTTGAAGAAGTGGAATTGTGTGGTCAAATAAAACCACACTTAATCCACCATCTCAAGTTGCATTTGTCTGGTATTTTATTGTGCATTTCAAATCATGTGTAAAAGTAAATCAGGTTTTCAAGCAGTATTTCATAACATTGTTGTGTTCTACAAGGGCTAATTTATATATTTGATCTCTGCTTTGTCTTTGTGCTCAACTTTTAACCTGCAGCCAGGCAAAACCAGAGGACTGCAGGAAGTTCATCTGTTTTCTATGAAAACCTTCTTGTAAAGTGTATTATTTTTATTCTCTATAGGGCACTCTCCCTCTAGCTAGCAATCCTACCTCTTTCAATCTGCTGGATGGTGGACTGATTCCATAAATCTCTCTTGTGGGCTGAAGAACTGACAGCCTGCCTGGCATTAGTGACACAGCACGGAAGAAAAGTCACCAGTGTTTCTTTTCCTGGAACTGCCTCCTCACAATTACAACCATCCCGTTTTGAGATGGTCAAGAGGAGTGTTTCTCTCTGCTTCCTGACATTGTGCCAGAGTTTTGTTAAGCATCCTTCATAAGCAAGCAAACCTCAACCAGGTTCAGCCTGTGCAAAATTTCACAAAATTTGCCCTGAGGTAGCAGAAGGCTGTAACAAGAAACTTGTCTACTGAGTTTATACTGAAGTTCCAGATTTTTATTCCCTGCTTCTCGTAGCAGACATACTGGGAAGCTTTCAGCAACGCTATGCAAAATAAATATTAGTTATTAATAGTAACTGTAAAAAACCAGATAAATTAACGTGAGGCCAAAACAAAATCCTAAAAAGCAGACAGAAAAATATGGCAGTATTCAAGAAAAATAAACAGCAAATCTGGGAAAAAAGGTGATGATTTCCTATTTCTTAAGACAGAAATTTCAAGCCCCGTGTTTCAGTAATGAAAGGCCAAGTCCAATGCCTGGGGGGAGCATGATGTATCCTAAAGGGCAAATCTGAAAAATTCCAGACTTGGGGAATAATAGACTTCCAAAAAGCCTCACCCTAAGAGATGGAGTTAAAGAGCTGAAATCACTTGACCTGAGGCCAAACCAGAATGTGCCAGTCTTTCAGCAGCACCCTCCTTGCCAGAGCTCCTCTGTGGAGAAAGCACCCAACACAACCAAAACAGGCTCATCTGCATCCTGGTCACACAGACGTGTTGAGCCAAGCAAATGCTTCTGGACTGAATTATCCTTCCTGTTTTGGGAAATACAAGTTCTGTGCAGTTTCACCTGGCACACAGCTTACCAGCAGGGCACAGAGCACCCCCACCCTGCAGCCAGCCCCAGCCTGGTGCAGTGCAGCGATAGGGACAGCCTGGACAGGCAGCAGATCACAGAGGAACTCAGGGAGAACAGCATAACACTCATCCAGCAGCTTCCACAGCAAACAGCCCCCAGAGAAAACAGCATCCTCATTTCTGAGCTGGGGGAATGGAGCCACAGAGATGTTAAAGAACTTGGGCTGCCACTTTGCACAGAGGAGAGAGGCAGGAGCTGACAAACCCAGCAGCTGTGGCTCACAGCCCATGTTAGTCCAGCCCAGACTCCAGCAAGAACTGGCACAAGCCAATGCCTTTCTTAGTTTTTATTTTAATTTAACTAAAATGCTCTGGACACAGATGAACTCCCTCTGCAAGTCTAATATTGTTTTCCTGATCTCCAAATGTGAATTGCAAGTGCCTCACTGATAAAAGGATTGGAAAGGGAAAAAAAAAACCCATCCAAAAGTGCTGACGTTTCCTAAGTGCCTCTGCAGTCTTTGCCGTAGTGCTGGTTTTAGCTTTCTGCTCTAACACTGCCTATTGCATCCTAAGTGGAAATTCAAACATCTAACAGAGCAATAGAATACATTAAGACTTTTTTATTATTATTATTTTGCCAGGAAGAGAACATAAATCACTTAATTGGAACACAGACCCTACGAACATCCATAGAATGAATCTTCATTTGAACTACAGATCTAAAACATTAAAAAAACTACTTAAATATAACTTGCAAAGTTTTAAAGGCACTGAAAATAATATATAATATATGAAAGCAAAAAAACCAGCAGCAATGGCATTATACTTAGCTTTTCTTCCTTTTCAAACAAAGAACACCCCACCCTCTGAGGATTTACCAGTTATTTTCCCAACCTTTTGTAACACACAGATTTGCAAATTTAAAAAGACTGGGTTTTTTACAACTGTCTGAAAACCAGCTTGATTAAGAAGTATTTAATGTGGTTGAACACTAATCTTTAATTATTTCTCCCACTCAAATGGGCTGGGAGATCACCATGCAGAGTTATCCAATAAAGAACTCAGCTCGCCTTTAATGTCTAAAGAGTTTAATACCAAGACTTAAAGAACGAGTCACCCAGAGCAAATTCTTCAGAGACAAACCTCTATCTTTCCCAGCACGTTACTGTATGTCAGTGCCATAGTAAAACTGCAAACTCACAGAGTTAACCATTAACACATGGAACCGGTGGTTTACGTAAAATGAAGGAAAAATTCAGCCTAACAAACCCGATTCCTTTCTTCGGGAGCCTTTCAGCTTCTCCACAATTCAACTGCATCTTGGAATAAGTCAGGGGAGCTCACACACAGCTCTGTGTAGCAGCTGGTACAAAACCATAAGACAAACACTGGTTCCTTTGACTGGATGTAGAACTTGAGTGCAAAGTAAGATTGTTTCCTATCCTCTCTTCTTGCCAGAATAATACTGAAAACTTAATATTGTTCACCTGCTTTGCAAAATTAAACTAATGAAACATATGACTCCTGATTTTAAGGAAGGGCCAGCTGCTACCAATGCTAAGAAATTAGCACTGTGCCCATCAGCTTTGCTCTGGCTACAGAATGTGCAGGTGAGAGAAATGAGAATTAATTCAACCCTGTTGGTAGCTTGTTTACATTCTTTTACAAATTAGGATTCCTGGGTTTAAAACATTTCGGCCCAATGCACTGATCAAAATTAAATAAAATAAAATGTTCCTCAGGTTTTTGTGCACTTTTAAAGTTTAATGACTATTCTTCAATCTAACTTTTCTTTACAACTGGACTGAAACTAGACTGAACTGCTCCACTAAAGGTCACATACTTAACACAATCTGGTCACTGCAATTTGTCTCATTAGAATTAGTTTTAATTTGTACAACATGTTACACATAAACTCTATCCTGCAATGTTTTACTGAATTAAGTAACACAATTAAGGAGTTAAAGCATAACAGATGGGGGAAATTAGAGAGTATAATCCAAAGACAATAGGTATCTCTAAGTAACATGTAATAAAAGATAAGCAAGTCAATAAAGTGAGGAATGACACAAGTCAGCTTTTTCATAGAACAAAAGTTGAGGGAAGATAACTCAGAGAGCAGACAGGGCAAGAGGACCAATGCTCTCTGGAGGAAAAGTCTGCAAGAGGAAAAGAAGAAGAATGACCAAGGAAATCTGTAGGGAAAAAAAACCCAGTTTACTCAATTATATCTGTAAAAATTCCAGCACAGAATATTGTGCATTTAATTTACAGCAAGGAACAATAGGATTTTTCCTGCTCTGCCAAAATCACGTGGCAGCTTTTTCTTTTTTTTTAAATTACAAACAATATTTACCATTTTCAACATCTAAGTATTATCCTTATCTAGGAGATAGTATCCTATTTCCAAAACTGTTCAGTATTAGAGTTTTTCCTGTTTTACAGACAGATTAAAAAATAACTGAGTTAACAGTTAAGGACAATTCAGAAACTTTGAGCCTTGTAAATATGCAAGGCAAATTCAAGATATTTATCATCTTCCAGGTGGGAAATGCATTGCCCAAATCAGGTCCCTCCAACAGTAATGAGAACAAGCTGTGGCAAGTCTGACACTGATCAGCACCTGTGCCCTCAGTGCAGGAATGGCCTCTCCCTCTCAGCAGGGTCAGTGTAAAAACGGTATTTACTGTAAAGCAGCACTTGTAGCTCTCTGTCTGAAGGAAAAATGGAAAAGTGTTGTTGCTGATGGGCTACAAAGCAAGAGCTTAACAAGAGCAGTGTTGTAAAGCATTACTCTGCGGAAACTTGGCATCACTGCTGATTTTCTAAAAGGAAAAAAAATTCCTTCCTCCTACTAAAGCCAGAAAGTAAAGAGGGTGACAAGCATCTGAGCTCTGCAAAACAAGAGCAGGTCCTGCAGATGTTGTGCACCCTGAACAAGGTGACTGTTTTCACTGAACACAATACAGCTGCCTCTCAGTTCGTGCTCTGGGAGGCTGTAGGGGAAACGCCGGGTTGGTTTGGTTTTGTTTGTTTTGAGGAGGGAATTTAGCTCAAAAACTCCAATTAAAGCAGTCCTCAGTGCTTTCACACAGTCACACACTGCTGCACAAGCACCGCTGCTAAGCCTCCAGAAGATAAACACCAGGATTTCCCTGTTGATGCAGTTGCACTGTGAAGTGATAGATGTTAACTCTGTACTTGAGGATTTCAGCACTTGCCCAAAGCCCCAGGCAGGCTCATTAACCCCAGTGACACACACCTTCACTCTGGAGAACAGGACACTGAGCAGAGCCAGGGCCTGAAGCTTTGGGAGGGGTGCTCGCTAAGGAATCAGAGGAAGAAAAAGCTCAGCAGAAGATGATTATTTTATCATCATCTTCCAACTTCTCCAAGGACAATTTAAAAACCATCTGTTAATAAAGATCCTTCAAGGGATCCAAGCTGCATGGACTTGTGCAGTTTCATGACTTCTGTCCTGACACAACCACAGGGATCACACAGCACATGCTGAAGTCTTTTACACTCATTTGTGATTACTTAATTCTTCATTAGAGGTTTTTAAAATTCTTGGTTGCTTAAAAAAACAAAACAAAAAAAACCCCAAACACCACCTTGTTTCACTGACACACAACAGAACATTTGTCTTTTGATCCACCTAACAAAACCAGAAAAAATTAAATTGATCAGAATACCTCTAAGAAGATGAATAAATATTTTTATATAATTTTAAATGAACTGTAAAACTAATCAGTGCCAGTGTCCAATCAAAGGCAACATTTGTCTTTATGACTTTTACAGTTCTCCCTCTTCCTGCAATTTCCAAAATGCTGAGCAAATAGTGATCAGACAGCATTTAGACTCTTATTTTAAAACCACCCATCTTGAGACTGATCAGGAGCTTTCATTTTAGAAGGCAGCATCTGTTTCATCTTTTGGGACATACACACAAAAATGAAACCGTTTCTCAAAGTATTTACACTCAGCTTTGGATATGCAAGGGAGTAGGAACTGGGAAGTAACATGCAGTGGACTCAGAGGGAACTCTTGAAGAGAAGCAGCGCACTAGAAATGGGATAGGGCTCGTGACTAATAAATGACAGTAAGGCATGTTTGTTAGCAGTATTCAATGTATATTAAATATCCAGTATATTTAACAGTGTTTCATGTAGAGTTTTAGTGCTTTAGAAAATGGTATCAATGTAATTAATCCTTCCTTTTGATCGAGGAGACAAAGGAACACAGTGAGAGGCAGCGTGTGACTCAAGGCACTCCAGCAGAGTGGGAAGAGACAAAACCCCTTCCCAGTCAGTCCCACAGATCAGGAATTCCACTTCATGCAATTCACCCCCGAGCCTTCCCGCATGTGGGGAGTGTTCTGCCAGCAGAGACACGGCTCTGACACCGCACTGGAGACAGCTCCATTCTGACAGGAAAACCTTTCCTCTGGAATCCCCCAGCACCACTGAACCTCTGGATCGCTGACAAAACAAAAGGCTCCCGGGGCGATTGTGCTCCCACACAAGTCCAAGTCCTCCAACTGCATTGGAAGTGAGATTAGAACACCGAGGCACTAATGGGATTTAGTGGGGGCACCACACACCTCAGAGAGGGGGGACTGAAGCCCTGACACCAGAAGAAAGAAATTATTCTCCCCATCATTTTCTATTTTTGTCAATATTTTCTTGCTGCTAAAGCAATGGGGATTTGAAAGCTCTCTCACTGCTTATTAATGTTAATACTTTCTAAAATAGAAATGCAGCTATATGGAGGCACCTTTATTTTAAGCTAATATTAGAAAGCACTGGGTTTATACTGTTGACCTGTTTTGGGGTTGATACTTTTGTCTGTTGAGCTGTACTGGAAAGAAATCACATGCATTTGCAAATTCTAAACATCAGTAGGCAATATCACACTCCTCTGATCTCCCCAGAGAGACACGAGCCTCCACAGCCCTGCCTGACCAGCTAACAAAAAGATATTTGCAGTTCATTGATTATATATTTTTAATTATGATGAGGGTTTTTTTAGAAGATAAACGTGAAATCATAAAGAATAAAACATGCATGTCTTTGGGTAACTGATGAACATCTCTTTACACTGATCTGTCTTATCCTAACTCTGCCTTTGTTAATGATGAATATTTTTATATTAAAGATTTTTTGCACTTTATTAATATATTACAAGAAAAAATCTCCTGCCAGTTAATATTTTTGTGTACCTAATGACATTGTAGAATGAAAACAGTAATCACAATAGTATTTATTTAATTCTGCAATCCTGTACTTTAGCTAAGAAAGTAAGATTTTTCCTAGGATTAAGTAGCAATTACACGTGTAAAGATCAAGGTTTTATTTTTTTACCAAGTTCTCCTGAAAGAGGCCAATTATACAATTTGCTTGTATGATCAGTGCAGACATTCCTGTGGCTATATAAAAAGTAATGAAAATGATAGAGAATTGGTGGATTGTAAAACCAACTACAGTGACTTTCCATTTATCCCAGTGAGGTATAAACGAGTTGCAAAGTATCTGAATGCACTGCAGTGAGAGAAAAAAACATTCTGTTTATAGCTCAGGCCCAGTTATCAGAGGGCCTTTATTCTGTTCTGTGGTGAAAAGTGCACCTGTGCAAGAAGGAGACACTGCTACTTGAGCTGTAATCAAAGTTTTAAAAATAAATTATAATATTGGACCAGCAATATCTATTCCACTGATAGTCAGCAGACTGCAGGAACAGGTACTGAAGCCCAAGACAGAGACAGAGGAGTTCCATGCACCTTTTCCTTTTTTTTTTTTTTCATTTTAGCTTCTCTTTTTCTTCCACAGCTTCACCTTTATGTATCTTCCCAGCTATGGATCATTTAGCCCTGAGAGTCCCAGTGAAACACTGCAGATGTAAGAAGATCCACTTCAGACTGGTTTGTAGCCATAATTCATTTTTGCGTGTGGATGTGACATCTAGATTTATTAGACCAAGCTGTAATACCACAAAGTGGTTCACTTGAGTGGGGATATTCATGTGAGATGCAAGTAAGTAATAGCAGCTCTGTTTTGTGGGAGGATCCACAAACCCAGCAGCTCTTCAAGGACGCCAGAGCAGGTCATCCTGACCATTACAGCTGCATGACACCCTTACAAACCTCATTCTCCTACTTTATCCACACCAAAAAAAGATTCACTGGAACATAAGCAAATAATTTCTTCTTTTTCAATGACTATTCACGTAGGTAAAGCACCTTTGAGAACCCCACTCCATGCACAGGAAGTTTACCATTCAATAATGCCAAGCTTTAGATAAAGGCATTTAAATAGAACGTAGGTGTTTTAAGTAGAGAAAATAAAACTCAAGTGTACCAGCAGAATAAACATGCTAATGTGACACAAATCTAAACCAAAATTAGCTTTCAGCTAAAGTGCACATAAAATGGTGAATTCTTCCAAAAGAGAAGTTAAACTGGCAATCATTCTGCTCAGTTTACTGAGAGTTTTATTTGAATGTTTCAGTATACCAGCTACCAAAGACCTAAACCTTTTTTGAAAACTCAGCTAAAATGGAGACAATTCACGAGAATTAACAGTGTTCCTAGGACTTCACTGCCACTTTCAAACCAGTCTGGCCTGAGCAAGTTACAAACTGAATTAATTTCCTTGAATCCACCCAAATGCTGCGTAACAAAATCCTCCGATTCTACTTTGAAAACAAACTCATTTTTTTTATCCTCAAATACCTAAAAATACTCATAGGGAGGCTTGGGTGTGCCTGGATGGTTTACAGCAACTCTCAAAGGTGCCTGTGGCGTTTTTTGAGCTTTATTCCCAAAGCTGACACAGGAACAAGGGCACTCCTCTGATTCATCAGCAGCTGCCTCCTTCCAGAGACCCACACGAGTTCATCTCCATAAAGCCACTTCCAGAAATGAACTCGCCTTTCCTCCGACTCCCTGTCAAGCATCTTGCTGAATTTCAGATTGACAATGTCAGCTCACAAATTGAATTAAATGGAAAAGAGCTGACCAGGGAAGAGGGAGGAGTGGCTCCTGCACAACAGACTCCAGTGCGTCCATACTTTGCTGTTTCATTGTTGAGGCACTCTCAAATCAAAGAACATTGAATTCCAGTGTGATTTGATTTCATCACTGCTGGGAATGATGATGACTTTCTCCAAAGTCCACCAAAGTTACGTGAGTCTCCAGGAGAAAATATGTCTGACAGTAAAACTTGACTTATTACCCCCGAAGTTTTTTCAATTTATGACACCTCCTTAGAAAGCTTTTTGAAAAAACAATTAGCTAAAGGGGTGTCATGTGTCATATGACAAAAATAGTCTTATCAGAAAAGGAAATTTAACTTCATTATAAGACTTGGAAAGTTTACATCTTGATATTATTCACATCATTGCTTCCAGATGTCATGCAGAAAACCAACAATCAAGAGACAGAAACTAAGAGTCAGTCAAAAAATATACAAGAATATCGGCATCCCAGTTCCATACACAAAGGTTTTTGTTTGGTTCCAGAAAGGAATTCACCATGGAACCTGTTTTTATCCCAGCTCAGATGCAATCAGTCTTCCTTTCTTTGAAGATTAAATTTGTGGAAAGACAACTCTAAATACCAGGGAACTGTGGTTAACACAGAAAGTGGTTTTCTAACTAAACTTATCCTACCCTGTTAAGTTTATACAATTATGATATAGATTATATACAACTATAACACATATGGTTCCAATGCTCTTTCTAGCCTGCACTCTTTGTTCAGTCTTTCTGAATCACAGAATGATGTAAAGGAAAAAAGGCAAAACAAACACTAAATGTTACACTTGGGGTGCATTACCAACACTTTACCAAAAACAATAATGGAACAGAAGTAGTTTACGTATATTAAATATCTCAACTGTCAGGTGTAACCTACATGTGCTTTGATTAGTAAAATTAAATAAGAGCCTACATTTATTTCTTCATGGATGAAGCCTATTTGGAAGTATTAAACACACCATACATTTGTCTTCTTCAGAAGGGTCTACATAATTAGAAAAACAGACTCCAAACCAAGTATTTTCAGTAAATGCTGAACTGGAAGACAATTCACTCTAAGACAAAGGAGATTATTCCTTCAGCTTTTCCCTAGTGCCTGGTAATTAGAAGCATTTTAACCAGGTCAAAATCACACATCACAGGACAATGTCAATGTCCTCTTCCTGCAATAGCCCAGAAGTAGTACTACTGATTATTTTATTAAATTCTGTACATTATTCCATAAGCTTTCTCCCTGTGGATTTACATTCTGATTTTATCCCTTCCCATAGCAGACAGTGTCTGTCACACAGAAATCAGCAAATAATCACCTCACTGAAATCTTCCCCTTAGCTCCTGATCCCTGGTTTTGGTCAAGGGATGCTCAGCGGTCACTGCAGGCTCAGCAAGGACCAGAGTCCAGCCCACACATGGGAGGTGTTAAAGAGGAGAGAAGGCCCAAATGAACACGTTCTGATTCCCTCAGTTGTAACTCAGCTCCTTTAAATCCCAGGAGGAAGGAGCCCTGTGCCTGTAAGTGAAGAAGGAATGCAGGGACTGAGGGCTCTGGCACACATCCACTGCCTCTGGACCAGAAATATCAGTGTTGTTAGCAATGTCATGGTGCCCTGGCTAAAGAGATGGAAACATATTTACACAGAACAAGTTCTAAACTGACTGAATAAACTATTAATAATGAATTAATATTTTCTTGGCCTTTCAAGCATCTTCTTTGATTATTAAAGTGAGGCGTTCATTAAAGCCACAGGATTAAAAACCGCATTTTTCACTTATTGTACTGAAACTTTAAAATGTAAATAAAAGGTTGGATGAAGTGGGAGCTGTGGATTGCAACACAATCAAGCACCTGGGGGAACTTGCCTCCTTCAAAGGCCATCTGCATGTTATAGAAATAGCACCAGTGCCACAGGGATAGCAGTTTGCTTATCAGGGCACAGTGGGGATGTGAATCTGGGACTGAGGCTCGTGAATGCATCTCTAACAGGGATAGGTTTCCATAGTGGTCAAAGGTCACCCACTCATGCAGGAATCTCTCTCCCAGCTCTGTCTGTGGGGACAGAACCCATGGGGATGGAAAAGGCTGAAGGACAGTCGTGCTTTGGCTGGAACATGCAATGCCCCAGAACTAGACACTCATGAGTGGGCAACCCATTTTAAAGGTATGGTTTTTTAAAGGTCTTTATAGGGCTCCCAGGACTTTTCACCATCACTGACAAACCCTAACATGGCAGGTCTGTCACACATGCCATCCCAGGAAACTGGGAGAACACCCATTTGACTGAGTTCAGTCCTAGTCCAGAAAGGATTTCCAATGTTGTCTGTAGGAATGAAGTCACAGAAGCCAAACAGACCTAACATTTCTTTGTTTGCTGTTTTTTCTCTAACTTTGTAAAGAAATCCTGCCCAGGATGCATAGCACATTCCTGCCCTGGGGGTTTCTGTGCATCCAAGACTCCAACACTGCAAGCATCTTTGCTAAGGTAGCATAAAATTTCAGAGCACATAGTTAATGTTCAAATGGCAGAGTATATTGATTCTCTGTCCATCCCCTAGTATCTTAAGTTTACCCAGAAGACTATTTTATTTAATTAACTTGGTGCTTTATTAATATAAATATTCCACTATTGATCATAAGAGAAGCTGACGCATGTTTGAGTCAGACATACATCAGATCCATTTAATGGAGCTCCACTTAGAAGAGTAGTTGGCTCTAAATCAAGGTAAATGGCAGCAAATGCTCCTTTGGGATGACAGGGCTTAGCTGAATCTATAACATTTTTACGGAGCTAGTTTTCTTAAAAGCAGAAAACGTATGGAAATTAGATATGAAAATGGCCTCTCCTTGCACGTATCAATTAAGCATGTCAATACCTTAATTAAATTGCTCAACTTAATGAGATTTATACCAATGAATATGTTTTATAGTTATAATAGCTTTTTTGGCCACTGTTCAAGATGTCAAATAAATTGTGAAAAGAGGATTAAAAAAAGTAGTAATTGACATTCTGAACTGAAGCCAGTATTTTTTCTCCTCATTTTTTCCCTTCATTCATGTGATTTTGGAGAACGTATAAATAAAGTAATGAACCCTGTAATAGCTTTGCTTTTAAAAATGTCTTTCTTTTCCAGTTCTAATCCTTCTTATCAAGTTCTCTAAGTAGCACACCATTTGAATTAAGAAGCACTTCAACCTAAATGATTATGGGGTTTTTCCCCTTTGAGGCTCACTGCAATGCCTTTCCTCCAAGCAAAAATGAAGAAAAACTTTTCTCTCCAGACATGCAGTTACTACCAAGACTTCTTGTCAGACTAGGGCAGCATAAATGCCTCAAAGCACAAGGATCTTACACCACAAGCAATGGGGACTTCTACTCCAATCCTGGACTGCTTCCAATTTTGTATCCATCTTCTCTGGGATAAAAAAAAGAAGCACTGGATGCTGCATTCCTGGCATAATTCCTGGCTCCAGCCTAAATGTACTCTGCAACCTTGACAAAGCCATCAGCTGTGTCAGTGACACAGTTCTACAGTAAATGAGTTGGACTTTGGTGAGCCTTGTGGGTCCCTTCCAGCTCAGGATATTCTAAGAGAAGGATTTATATGTGAGAAATGCCTGACTTTCATATAAAAATGAAGTATCTTCTCAAGTAGGAACTGTTGTAAAAGTGCCTTCCCTGCAATTGCTGCAGACCCCCCCAGCAGGACTGCAGGTGAGCAGAAAACACAAAGCACCTTTTCTCTGCCAGAAACAAACTAAGGAGGAAGTTCTGTTCACATGTGATTCTCTCTCACATTGCCAGATAAAAAAATACAGAAAAACTGAAGATTACAAAAACCATCCCAAGAGAGCTTCAAGTACAAAACCCCTAAGTAAAACAAGAGCATTTATTATTCCTTCACCTCTACTCTCAGCTGAACAACCTATCGAATTTTATTTGAAAAGCAATATCCAGCTCAAGCCTTTGCATGATTTAAATTTCAGGTTCCTATTCAGCTCAAGAGATTCTGCCTGTAAATACTCCAAGTATTTATTTTAGTTATTCTATGAACTGCATCAGGTTTTGTAGGACCTCTAACTAAACTGTAATTAAAACCAAGTACAACTTGACAGTGGTCCTTCAGAACCAAGAAATGGAACAGCTATATGCTTTTTCATGTCTTATTTCTGGTCAGTAAGAGACAAACCTTGTGTTTTGACTTTATTTCTTATCCTTATTGAATGTTTTCTCTGTAAAGCCAACCTAATTTTTCTCCTTTATCAAAGCACTAAATCGATTTCTTTAGCTGAATTCCATGCCAGCATCTGTGACAGTGAAGGATAAACTCCTTGATATAAAGGAGTTTGTTACATTAAAAAAAAAAAAAATCTTAAGAACAAGGGCTGAAATGTCAGGAAAGAAGAAGAGGAATAATTTATACAAGCCTCATCCTACCTCTCCCCATTATTTTTACAAATATCTAAGATACGAACTGATTTTTCAGTTAACACAAGCAGAATTTACTGTATTTATGGCAATGATTTTCATGTACTGACATGCTATTAAATAAAATAGAAAGTATTTTCTGATTTGATTCTGGTACCCACTGTTTTCTCCACATAGGTAAACTACAACCAAATGCTTTCTGTTGGAATGGCATTATTTCACTTAGAGTGTTTGGTTACATCTGAAAATTCCAGCTGACCATTCAGTGGAGCTTTCCATCCCTTTACTGCAGCAGTGGGTAGGCTGGGCTAAAGGAATACCAAACACTAATTCATTACACATTGCTACATTTATAACTAATAAACTATATGTCAGGAAAGAATTAGCCATTCCAGCCAGCTGATGGCCTAAGAAAGAGGTTATAAACCAAAAAGTCAAAGCTTTCCCACTTGGTTTGTCTGCTGCAATTTCTCCGCAAGCAGAGTCTCTTCATTACAGAGTGTGAATGTGGACTGAGTTCTTTTCTCAACATTTTTTTTCTCTTTTTTCTGCACTGATATTAAATTGGTTTGTTACCTCATGGTACATTCTCAGAATATCTCCTCTTCCTCTTTTATGCCTAAATTTCATTCTCATGGTCATTTGTGAAATTGCAGATGAAAGGGTAATATTTTTAATTTAAATAAAAACTATTAAAATTTTACTTTCAACATAATTTAACACTAAATATTTAATATAAAAATTGCTGACAGGTGTGACATCTCAATACATCATTATTAGAGACAGCAGTATCTGCATGATAACTTCAAATCTTAGTTTTCCTAGGGATCATCACAATCCATGAAGCAGAGAAACTGTATAACAATTTGCTGGGTTATATGTAATTCCTTAAAAGGCATTTCTTTTCCAAGCTTTTCATCCACTAAAAATGAAAAGCAGCACTAGTTTCAGCTCAAGCAATAATGCAAAGCAAAGCAGAACCCCTTACAACTGCTTAAGTCTTCCACATTTATGAAGAATGGGAGGATTTGATTGGTGAAGAGAATAAATGTAATTTTTCTTCTTGGTACTCATTCTTCACCAGGTACACAACCTTGTAATGAAATGTGCTGTGGTCTTCCTGGAAAAGGATGAACAGGGACACTCATGGATTCCCTTTAATCAAAAGACTTTCTGCAGAACCAAACCAAAAGTCATCCTTAACAGGGAAGTGATGTTTGGTTATTTAAATGTTTGACTGATTAGAGCTAATCACTTGAGAAAAAGCTGGTTTTTTCCTCAGTGTTAATGAGACTGAAGTTTTGGGTATCTGACTCCAAATCACAAAAACTACAGAATCAAAGCTGGAACACCCTAATGAGCAGATTTTCTCATTACTGAAGAAGTTGCTCAGGATTTTTTCTTTTTAATAAAAGAGAAAAATTACAGGATTCTTTTGACAAACCAAATGGAAACATCAAACTCAGCTGCTTGAATGCTCTCGTATTTTAAGCAATATCTCAAAGGCAGCATTTTCTGAGAATGACAAGCTACAGAAAACCCAGTTTTGCTGTAGTACCGCTGTCCTGCAGAAGTATCAGAAAATATTTTCTAGAGAAGCTTCTCCAAACTTTTGGTGCTTTACAGTACCTTAACTTGCAATTGTGGGAATCAGCAATATATTAAAAATAAAAATAAATTAAAAAAGAGTGAGAGAGACCAAATTAATCCACCTCTATTTAAACTACCTTGAAAAAGAAAATGATGCTCCACTCACAAGAGCCTCCCTGGGTGTCCCTGGGCTCCCTGAGCACCGCTGCTCGCACCACGCCCCAACTGCTGCAGTGACCTTCAAATGAGGACCTCAGAATGCAACACTTCACTTTTATAACCAGAAAACACTGCTCATTGACTTTAAACCAAGGCTTGCAACACATTCCAAAATAAATAACTGTCCTTCCAATAAACCAGAACTACTGCTTTAATTAGTTGTTGCTTTAAGTTTTACAAGATGAAGAGGTACTTTTCACTTAAATGTCAAATTATTATTAAAAACATACATGTCAAGAGCAAATAATTAGAGAATATCTATCTTGGGAATATATTTATATTTAAAAGAGAAAAGATCTTTCTTCAAATCTAAGTATGCAATTATGCAGAAAATAAAGTCACAGTAATAAACTGATTTTTAGCATGTCATGCTAAAACTTTCACTTAAGTACTGTTCTGTAGGCTAAAAGAGAAAATATGGTACAAATATTGTCTAAAACTAATAAAATATTTTTAATGTGAAACTAATTATAAATATTTTATTTTTAATGAAATCAGCTGAGATTAAGTGAGCCAAGGAGGCATGTAGCCAATGTCTGTTGGATAAGGGATTGATGAATGTTTGGTAATACTTAAAAGAAGCAGAGTAGCCAGGGAGTTACCAGAGGGTTTGGTGAGACAAAAAGTCGGAGTTTCTCTGTGTGTAACATGGTAACAACTCTGGCCTTCCTGTGCCAAAGTGAATCCATTCTGCCTCACACCCCAACACCAGCACAGCACAGCTAAACCTTGGAGAGCATTTCTGACTTTCCACTTCAAATGGGAACTTTTACCACTTGATCCAGAGTCAGAAGTGCAAGCCCAGAAGTACCCAGCTTGCATTAGAACATTATAGAACAGGGGACCTGAAAGTTCAACTTTTTTTTCAACATGCATTAAAGAAATTACAAAATACTAGACAGATACATCAAGTGGTTACCAGAGTGCTCTCTTCAGAAACTTCTTTATGATTAGGAAAAGGTTCTTTAGATGCCTTCAGCAGGCTCAATTTGGAAAAGGTTCAGCTAGCTCCTTCCACAAGAGAAGACATTAAAAAAATTGCACCTAATTTAAAGCAAGTCCTTTATAGATGGTTGAGGTGCCACATTCTGCTTCAGTGGGGAAGAAGAGATCACCATTTGCCTTTTTTTACTGTCTCCTCAGACTTTCTTCCACGGATCTTCCCAGTGAGCTCTCACTAAAGCAGGTGACCCTGTCCTAAGGCAAGGCTGGCTCCACACTGTGCTCAGGGCACCCCAAATCCTCCAGGCTCCAGGCTGGAGGTGCTGCTCCACAAGATCCCGAGCTCTGCCACGGGACAATCCAGCCCCACTGCCAACAACAGCCCATCAGGAATGCTCCAAAGCCTCCCAAAAAAGAAGGAATTATCCTATCTGACTGCAGGAAAAGGCACTTTTATGGTGGCAGCTGCTGGAGAACAGACCATGGGTGACGTTTGCTGCTTGGGTGGTGGCAGCTTCTCTTTTCTCTCCCTCCGTTGTTTTGAAAGAGAAAATGTGAGTCTGTAGGGGGTTCCAAATTACTTTTTCAGCTTGGTATAATGACAAAGGTTGGCAAGCCTCATTTCCAAAGGCAAACTTTCTTTTCTCAGGGAAATGTATGATTTTCAGGTGACTTTACATTTAAAAATAAGATTTATCCAATATGACCTTTCAAAGTCCATCCTTCTGCCAGCATTGCCATGGCTCAGTGGTCAGCTTTTACTGTTTTTATTTGCAACCTATTCTCCTAAGAAAACAATGTACTTTCTAAAGCTTGAATGCCCGCTATCTTTATGGTTTCAATTTGCTGACGATGCCAATTGTTTGGGTCGTCTAGTGATTTATCAAAAAATTATTATTTCATGCTAAACAATTTGAATAACAAGGATGGAAAGGAGGGCAAGAAAAATCAGTGGGTTTAGGTGAACATGATAGAACTATGCAATTTGTTAGTATTTTAGGCTAAACAAATTTTTGCTGAGCTATTTTCTCTAGGCAAATAATATCCAAGTGCAGACAGGAGAGACAAACAATTAATAAAAGTCACTCAGATGTGAAACTCATAACTTCATTTGTTCTTCACAATTCAAGAGCAGCTCACAATTTCACACTGAAGTTAGGTACTTCTTTATATCTTTGCAAGGAAGATTAGACTGAAGTATTATCTAGAAAATATTCTTTGAAGTATATGCAGTTATACACATTTTTGCTAAGCTGATATTAAATAAGTGAAATTTCAAGTTCTGGAACATATTGAAAATATTTGAATGTATGAGAAACAAACAAGAACAAAACCACCACATCCATGCCCTGCACACATACAAAACCTCTCACATTAATAATATATTAATTTGGAATAGGGAAGAATAGCAAGAGAATTAGAATTTGTCGCAGGTTAAATCCAACTATGATGACAAATAAGGAGTGCAATATTCTGTTCTCAGTGACCATTACCATAAATTGAATGTCTGCAGCTCAGAATATGATTTAGTTTCTTTTCTCTTGTGCTTCCATCATGTATGAGCAGCCTGATAACTGCTGATATCATGTTTTACTTAAGGCATTGGGATGTCTCATTATCAGAACCTAAACAACATCACAACATGGGGAAGTCACAGAATTAGGAAGTTGATTTCATTTCCTTTTGAAGTTCTCTGGGCTCTAACCAGTCTCAAGTCCCACCAAAGAGGAACAACAACAAGGACAGCCACATGGATGGCTTCCTCAGTCCCATCCACACATACAGACAGTATCTGTGTATTCCTCTCTGGTCACCTTTCCCTGCTTCCACCTCTTGCATACTTTATATTTCAGTTTGAGTTCCTCCTTAGCACCTTTGCTTGAATTCCTGCGCATCGGGGTGGACTGGTTGAGCTTGGAGATGTCCCTGCCTATGGCAGAGGATTTGAACTTCAGGATCTTTAAGTTCCCTTCCAATACAAATCATTCCGTGATTGTTGATCCTTTAACACGACGCTCTGTGCTTCTGGTACAATGAATGTCACCCAGAGCCATTTTGAAACTCTACAAATAAATGGAGTTTAAAACATTTTCATGTAAGGGCGCTCTGGAAACATTTTGTTGTACTTGGTAATATATCTTTCTGACAGCCCTCAATTGAACTGGTATGTGAGCAGGCAGAATTTGTCCTCCTTTCTGTAGAGAATTGGACACTTTGTCTTATGTTTTCCAAAGAGAAGAGGTAGAAAAGGGAACGGAAGAAGTGCAGCTCCAACACATTGTAAGCTAAAAACATTTCCAAAGCAGCGCCACTGGTTTTAGTGTCACCAACTGCTTCCTTTTATCTTCCTGGAACCAGGAATGCAGGGAGAGTGCTGTGGGACAGCCCAGCCCAGCGTGGAGCAGGGCACTGCTCTCATCTGTGTATATGCATCATTTACTGCGCTCGGCACAAGGCATTACTGCTGCCCTTCATTGCTGCTAATGGAATCCCAAGGTCAACGACCACTCATAAATGTCCATTCTAAAGAAAATGTATTGAAGACACCCTCCCCAGTGTCTTTTACAAAGGTTCCTGGTCAGACCAGGAGTGTCAAATACCCAGTTGACCTTTCAAGATAAAAAACATTATCAGCTGCATGGATTTAGATTTTAATCTGTCTCAGTTAAGCACACCCACTGAGATTAGATATTTCCTGTGGGCTGTTCACAGTTTGTGACATGTTTTATCAATTCTTATTTTCTCTCCCCCCCTGCTCATAGTGCTTCTCCCACGTGGTGGTCTCATATCATGCATATGCATGAGGCCTGTGGTGGGAGTGCTGGTATTGTAACAGTGCTGTAACACTCCTTGGCATTTTGTTATTAAAAATATATATCTTTTGTATATTTATCTTGCATGTCTGTCCCTTCTCACACAGAACAGCTGTAAATCATTAAGGAAAACCCCAAACCCCTCACTGGGCAGGATAATAATGATAGAATTCACAGATAAAAAAAGAAAAAAAAACCCCAACAATATGACAGAGAAAGCAAAAAAACCTCCAACCTAATCAACCTAAATACCACAGACAAAAACATGTAGAATTTTCTAAGCTCTGACCATAGGATAAAGATACTTGTGGTATAGTTCTATTGCACAGGGATTTATAACTTCCCTTAAAACATTTGTTATAGTACAGAGATTTACAGCTTTCCAAACACGACTGAAATGCTTTTGATCTCTTTTTAATTTGGGGTTTTTTCCCTCCAGTTAAGAGATGCTGCCTTTGACAGAAGATGTAATTTTCTAGATGTACTAGAAGATGTAAAAATAATGAATTCTAAAAATGTTTTGAAAATGCTGTTAAATGCTTCATTGGACAGAAACAGGTTAACAAGAGAGCACAAAAACGTTTTACTTTCGCTAAATAAGTTTTACAGAGCAAGTATTACAGTTACATGTACATGCACCTGTCTGCTTATATCAAAAGGGTTAATTTTCTAAGGGTTTGTTGAGCACATTGTTTTTTTTTCAAAGGAGCTACACTAGCCAGATGCCAAGATGATACAATAAACAGCCATGCCAAATCTAATGAATTAAGAAAAAGAGAACCACGTGAAAAAATTTTCACATGAAATCAGGTAATGACAGAGAAGAAAAATAACGATATGTTGAAGTAAGTTTAAAAAAGTCTAATATTCACGTTATAGAAAGGTTCTGAACATGAAGACTGATATATTGCTGCCTTTATATCACACCTACGTGTTTACTCCAGTAAATAAAAAATTATTCATTTTAAGACAGAAGCACTGGAACTTCAGATAAATCCATACACTAGTAAATACTGCAGAGAAAGGATTCATTTTCTGTTGAGGGACCAGAATAAATGACAGGATTCATTAAAATTTTATCATACCATTTCTTAGAACAAAATTTTGCATTTAACTACACTGCTGTGTTGTTAACGCTGGCATCAAACAGGCCGACAGAGGCTTCTTGAAGACAGGCAGGGGGAAAAGCTGAAAAGGGATGCCTGGGCTCATTACAGATGCTAATGCAGTTTAATGACCAATTAGATTTCTTTTTTAAACAAGGTAAAAGCGGAGTAGGAGTCCAGCTGTGCTGCTAACAGAAGCCAAAGGAACTGCAAGGTGCTGGGAGTGTTGTGATGTGCATTATTAACCCAGTGCCAGATAAGCCTCTACCCAGAATAGTATTAATGGCTCAGAAAAACTCCCTGCTCTTTCAGCTTGAGCTATCTGAAGCTATTTGCATTTCCAATCCCTTTTCATACAGATTAGTTAGAAGGTGGTAAGAATCCCAATAGTCAGTGTAACAATATACCCTGCATATATTGCAGGGAGCAGCAATATGAATTTTTTCAAACATTTTCATCACAGCCCTGCTTCTCTTCACATGGGAAGAGGTGGCTCTGCTGAATGTCACACCCAGGTGTTCTCCTAGCTTGGGCTGGTCCAATTCCAGCTTTCAGGAACCAGCAGCCCTGTACTGCAGCCCAGCTGAAGGGGACCACGGTGGGCACTGCAGTGCTGAGAGCAAAGCCCTCAGGAGCAGGGTAAAAAATGACACCACTAACACAGAACCTCCTTCTGATCCACAAGATGCCCCCAAACCCAAAACCACGGTACATTACAGCGTTAGTAGGTGGTGACAAGATGATTAAAATTCAGGTCAGGATTGGATCAGCTTGCTAACACTGGCTCCCACATCTTCACCTGGAACATACCTGCATGAGTGGTCATACACAAACATCCTATGAACTGCTATATTGCATATATAGACTTGATAGATTTCAAATGCTATCACAGACCCCCTTTGATTAATTAGTGGCAGAAGTTCTAAAACACAGTTATGACACTCAAACACGGCACAGCTACATTTCATGAAGATGCAACCATTATTTAGAAAAACTAACAGTTCATTGCTAAATTTGCAGGTCTAAGCCTACACTTGTTATGAGTACTCAGATTTAGAATCACAGAAGCATTTAAGTTGGAAAAGACCTCAGAGATCATCAAGTCCAAGCTTTGAGTGATCAGCAGCCAACCAGATCATGGCACTAAGTGCCACATCCAGTCAGTTCTTGAACACTTTCTATCATGGGAGAATATTTTTAAAATCAAGGATAATCATACCACATTATTGTAAGATTTCAGAATAAATATAACTTCATCTGTGAAAAAATTCAGGTCTAATATACCAGAACCACTGAGTTATCCAGAATTTAGATTCCTGAACTGTGCACGCTGTGATCAGGTTTCATGCATACAAAACATTCAGGTTTTTTAAGATTTATTTCACATTTTATAGTACTAAGCAACTAAAATAAAATGGATTAGAAGGATATCTGTGGTTGCAGTGAAACAAATATGTGCTTCTGTTTGTCTTATGCACTGTGCAGATAGACCCAAAATCCTTTCAAAACACAGATATATTTTTTAACTTTCAAGCTTAGAAATAAAATATATTTGCCTGAAGGAAGCTTCTTTTCCACAGAGTGGCTGATGTCCCAGCCTTCAGCATTGTCATAGAAAGCCCTGTGAAGTTCAGCAGTGGTTGCACAGTGCTGAATTTTGAAGAAAGAATCTCTTCTCTGTATTTAAGTGAATGTAGAAATCTCTTGTGGAAAAGAGACAGCACAGCACACCTCAGCATTAAATCCGTGGTGTCTTTTGCAAAAACTGTTTCAAAAGCCAATACAAGGTCTGTATGAAGTTACTCTGTTAAAGATCACACAGCTAACAAGATCCTATCCTAATAAATTCATGTCACAAATGTCAGCCACCAATCCTACTGTAAAATGTAACCTGGATTTCTCCAAGGGAGGCAGCCAAACTACCAATACACCACACAGAAATCACTGCACTGAAATAGCTTCTGGATCTGCTGTACCACAACACTGATAAAAAAGTACATCAGTTGTGGTTTTGATAGCAGATGGAAGAGAATAAAAAGTAAACTGCAGCACACACAAAGGGGAAAAAAGTTCTCTTGCCAAGGAGTGGGTGATGTCTAAATTCAACACAGTAATAAAGGATACTTGTGTAGTAAGCAGGCAGATCCCCAGTAAATATAACAAATGAATCCTGACACAAGTCCATTTAATACTCTCTCTCACACAGCCCTTTATGAATGTTCCTTCCACTAAAGCTCCATTGAGCCAATCTTCTTCAATATTACCTTGCACTGAAACTACTGCACTCAGCTCTGTCTCCCAGATAATTCTTAGGAACTGGGCACTTTGCTCATCTGCCTCTTTGCTACCAAGCAATAAACCAGACAACAGGTGATTCTACAAACATTAAGGTTTCAGCATAATCAAAACTGCACCCTTTAGTGTTTGAGAAGGCTGGCTGGGGTTGTCCTGAAGGAAAATACAGACACAGCTTGCAGAGCAAAGATGTTTGAGGAAATGCATTAACCTGCTTTGAAAAATGAAAGGGCAAAATTCCTAAAATAAATGGCCACTCTTCCCTTGCAAATGAAGATATAAGTGTTACATAGCAGCTAGATTACAAAGAAGTCTACTGATGTAGAAAGGGCCCCTTGCACAAACCGTGATCTTTACCCATCCTGTGCCCCACAACCCTGCTGCTCACAGAGAACCTGGAGAAGCTCCTGAAGGCAAATGAGACGAATAGAACAAAATGACCTCAGGTTCAAATCCTATAAAATACCTCTAGCTACGTTTTTACAAGCTCTTCTTTGAGATATGTTTAATTAAAATAAAAGCATGATATATGCTGCTGTGCAGAGCCACTCTGATAACCAGGGTGGCTAAGAAATAACGACATAAAAGTTCCCCTTAAGACAGTTATTTTAGAAAAGCACACAGATTACTGCATCTGCAGCTTGTGGGCCATTTATCATATGCCTACTAATTTTTCCAATGCTTCAAGCATGTTTCAGGAGGAGTTTATGGAAATAAAGAAAGATAGGGCTTTTTTCTTCTAATCTCTGCTTTACTTGGAAACAGAAAAAAAAGTATTTTTCCTGGTATCTTTTTGTTCTGTGGAAAATTTGATAGGGGAAGATCTCAAGCATGCTGGAATTAGCTGATGTTCAGTGTGTTTTCAGTTAGAAAATGCACATTTCTTATTTGCTTGTTGTGAGTTTGCCAGAACATGACAAATATTTATTTTTTGCAGAGAATTAGTAGATGCCACATCAAAGACGTGCCAGTCTTTCTCTGCTCTGGATAATCTCCAAGGGCTGTGACAATACAAAGCACACGAGAAAGCAGAAGGATCCTCAGCCTCCTTGTGGTGATAGCAAACTACTTCACTGCCTGGATCCAAAACATTTCAAGATAGCTTCTTAAATTTTTTTTATTGAGAAGAAAATGGAACAAGATGGTTTATGTTACCTATATAAACCCTTACAGAGATGCCGTTTTTGTTGACAAATAAATTGAAAACCAAGTAATTTTCCTCTAAACCCTTCAACTTACTAAGATTCTGCTGTGGCTCTGGTTGGTAGGAGTGGAAGGGAGCAGAGCTACAGTCAGTGCAAACCACCAGATTTTCCTCCAGCAGGGTTTGCAGGCCACAGGGCTCTTCTCTCCCTGCAGCATATTTTCAAATCCTAACTTGGCTTGACCTTTGCAAATTCTGCATTCACTGGAGGGGAGAGTTTATTTCTTGCTGCCACCTGATTATTTCAGTCTCCTTATCTCCAGCATGAACTCAGGCTGCAAATAACAGTCCCTCCACAAATACTGCCAGAAGGATTGCTTTAGGAGACTATTATGGATTGCCAGCTCTCAGGCACAGCTTTCCAACGTGGGGTGAACTCTGACCCTGCCAGCCCTGGCCACTCCTGCATCTCTCCCAGGGCTGTCACCACCTCTGGCAGTAACTCATGTGCTGAGGTCACAGCGGGAGGTTTGACAGCCCCCACAGCACAAGGTGCCCCACATGACCACAGGAGTGTTTGTTTGGAGCACTGCCTTTGACCCCTGGGAGAGATCACTGCAAAGGCAAAGGTCTCAGTAGCTCACACAAACTTCACAACTGCATGGGTATGAACAGCAAAGCCACTGCAGCTCAGTGCCAAATTCAGCATTAAGAATCCTTCCCCTGTGCTTTGTCAAGGATTCCAGCTTGCTGTCTGACAGTCTGACCTCCATGAATTTGCCATGGCTATGAGACAGGGAAGCAGAGGCTTTCCTGCAGCGATTGCAATGCTGTGGACGGACACAGGGCAAGGTTTGTTCTTCCAGCAGCAGCATCACTGCTCACCAGTGCAGTCCCATCAGAGATTAGGGCCCCCTGGAACAGCCCAGCTGGCTCAGGTGAGCTCTGCCCACTGAAATGAGCCAACATCCTCTCATTTATACAGGGTAAGGTAATGCTGCTGATTGAGGCAACAGACACATTCCAGCTCAACCACTGGACGTGAGTCCAGGCATCTGGAGACCAACGCCAAGGTGAAGAGGTCAGAGAAAGTTGCTACAAAATTGGAATTTATTTTTTTTACAGAAATCTTAGGCAATCAGCAGTAGTTATACAGCTGGTGTCTGTCTGAATACAGAACAGCCATTCTTTAACTGTCAGGCCAAGCTTCCCTCTCTTCATCAGGGCTTTAAAGCAATAAAAATGTTTAGAAGAGGGCCCTTAGAAAAAACAACCTAGGGAGCAGGAGGTATGAATGACCTCTGATTAGCAGCATGGTGCTACAGTCTTAGGTCAGAACTTGACCTTGACATTTTTCTGTCTAAAATCAGCACTGAACGGTGAAAAAAACCAAAAACAGGTGTAAAGACAGAATCAAATTACAACCAAGTATCTTTGCACTGATATCTCAGAGCTGGATAGACAGTCACCAGATAAAGCCATGTCAGTCACAGGAGAGTTTGGAAGGAACCTCTGGAGATGATGTATATCCCCGTTCTCAAAGCAGGGCCAGCTGGAATGGGTTACTCATTTTCCAAATTGCTAAATTTCCTGTACTTCAGTTTGTGCCCATTGCACTGGGCACCACTGAGAGGAGCCTGAGCCCCTCATCAGTACCCCCACTCACCCGGGGTATTCACAGAGAGTGATAAAACCTCCCCCAGAGCCTGCTGTCCCCCAGGATGAACAGCCCCAGCTCTCAGCATCTCCTCTAAACTCAGATCTGCAGCTCCTCCTCTTCTGGCCCTTTCCTGGATTCTCTCCAGTAAGTCCATGTGTTTTTTTTTTTTTTTTTTTTTTTTTTTTTTGGAGTTAGGTTCTTAGTAATTTGAAAAGTTTTTCTTCCACCACTTCTGCTGGAGACAAGTCTTGTAGGGGCCAGTGCCCCTACTAAAAAGGCTCTGTAAAGTCACTCACCTCCTGCAAAATTATAAAACTTACATGCTATAAATATAAATATACATATATAAAAATTCAATAAAGATTACATAATGGCTTAATGACATCAATTATCTCAAAAAAAAAGGATGTCTTCAAAGGTGCCAAGTATTCTTAAGGAAATAATGGCTCCTAACACAGGTTTTCTAATACTGCTGGTCTTCAAGTCTGACAGGTTATTGATATAAATTGCATGTAATTAGACTTATTAAAGTCTATAGTACAATAAAAGTGTTCTATGAAGGAACTCCCTATGTTAATTAGCACTCCAGTCATTCTTTTGCAGATTTCCTGGTCTGATCCAGCCATTGGACTCTGCACAGCCCACATCTTGCAGGAAGACAAGAATCTGCCACAGAGACAGCCTGTCGTCAGTTTTATGTCAGCTCCTTTCTGCTCCAAGGCACAGCACGTGGGTTGGACAGGATGGAGAATATTCCAGCACAACAGGGTTTGGTTGGAAGCACCTTCCATGTGCAATGAGATCTGACAGGAGCCAGGAATGTATGAAAGAAAAATTTAGATTTAATGGACAATGTGTGTACACATTATCAGAAATTAAGATACAGAAAGATTTTTCCTGAGGAAAGGAATACTGTCTCTCCCTCCTACATTTTGACAAATGAGAATCATTAGCTAGCAAGAAATCAAGAGAAACCTCTGTTGTTCCAATTATTTTCTTTGCTCCCATGGGTATGACAGCTTCACGCAGAACATCTCCAACAGAGCAGTAAGTTTTCCATTCCCCCATAGCTAAACATTTCACTACTTCCAAGATCACATGTGAGCTTACTTATAACTAACCTGTGGCTTTTTTATGGCTATTGACACCAAATATAAAGAGCTGAATGACAAAGCCTGTGTTCAAGGACCAGGTGAACACCACCTTTCCTGTCTTTTCCATTTACCCTCCAATTCTTCCCTCTGAAACAGGAGAAGCAGCCTTTCAGCCAAAGGACTTTCCTTCTGCAGGACAGCTTGGAAAGCAGGCAGTGAGCATTCTCCCCTGTTGGAGTGGGTTCAAAACCTGCCACGCCCTGACAGAACAGGGAGTCCCCAACAGCAAAGAGTGGCTCTGCTGGCAGAGCCCTTTGGCCTCCCTGTTGAAGTTGTGCCATTGACAGGAAGGAAATTAAACCTTCCAGAAAGTCAGAAATAGAAAGCAGCCGGTTAAAGAGTTGCCTGGAGGAAGGAAAAGTGGAGTTGCCAATCCTTGCTGTAAAGCTATTTATACACTTTACCCAGTGACATACATGTGAATGTGATCTCCTGGAGCAGGGAGGTGATCTCACAGGCACCGGGTTTAGCCCTCATCTCCCCACCACGAGGATAATGATTGCACACACCTGACTTCAGAGATGAATTGCTTCTGATTCATGCCTGTGTGAAGTCAGAGTAAACCACTTAATTAGATTAACAGGTCTAATAAGCAGGGAGCTGCATAAAGATCTTAAAGCTCCAGCTTCCCCCTGCAGGAACATCCTTCACACATCTACCCAAAGAGTTTAGGGTTTTTTTACTATAATAGCAAACAAAATCTCCCACAGATGCACCCAAATTTCCTCAGCAATAACCTTTCTAGAGGTCTTAAAATCTTTTAGCCACAATATTCGGGGATAAAAAGTAAAAACACGCAGACAATTACGTGCATTAAAACATCAGATGGGTTTCATGGTAGGTGAAATACCTACTCCATTCCTTTAAATTAAACTAAAAGACATTTCCTTCCCCTCCTTCGCCTGCTCCCTCTCCCTCTCATCTGTAGGATGGGTCATGCTGCTTTTTTCCTTAAGAAGCACACCAGATTTCCTGTCTTAAACACACTCTATAATTAACAACCAGCAAATAATGAGTACCCAGGATATATAAGTCTATTAGAGTGCTGGCAGTGCTAAAGACTCATGCTGTTTCTCTGTGAGCTCCACTTGAAGAGGTGATTTATGGAGGACATTTTTTCATTAAGTAATAGCAAATGGTTTCCACCCTCGCAGTACCCAGCAATCTTCAGGGAACAGCACAGCAATATTGAGTCCCTTTCTGGAGAGGAACATTTCAAGGACTTCAGCTGGAACATAAAATGACAATCATTTACTCAAGGTCAGGAAAAAAAATAAGGGGAAACACAACCAGAGGTTAAGCATAACGTGCTTGATTGCATAAGATCTGTCAGTTAGAGAAATAACACAGTTGCTTTAGAAACTACCAGGAGCTCTAACTATACCACTGCAGAAATAAAGAGGGCCAGATTGTCACCACGTGTTTGGAAATACCATTACTATTGCTACTTCTGTAGTCATTATTGCCCCTAAACAGCTAAGCTCTTATTCCCCTTAATTACTCTAAATACTTCTACCTTGAGTAAATCATATACAAAGCTCCACTATGAAGTGACACAGCTCTGAGCACTGCCTGGGTGCCAGCTAATACCACAACAATATTGGTACCTAATCACTTTAATCACCAACTTCCTTCTCCCCTAGGAGTAACCACACAGAAGAACAAAATATAATTACATTGGCACTCCTGCTACAGCACATCCACTTTCTCTGCAGCCCTCCAGTGCAATTCACTATGTGACTGTGACTGCTAAGAGGGATTTCTTCAGTTTACAGACACGCAAAAATCAAAATATCATAATTAGAATACTTTGCCTTTCCAGGCAACTAATGTAAGGCATTTAAATACTGTAATAATATTAAAATAAACTTTGCAACATTCATGATATTATTTTTCACACATCATGAATGCTGACACTGAATTCCCAGTGACAGCAAACCAATGGACTGAGAGAGCTAGGAAAATTCCACTGGAGTCTTGGCCCCCCAAGATCCAACACTGATTTTCTCAAATGTTTTCTCCCCCTTGTAATAATTAAAACCTATTGCCTACTTTGAAATATCTCATCTCAGGAGTCCAACTCAGTATATACAGCTACAAACACAGCCTAATCTGCTATGCCAAGAAGAGATTTTGCTCTGACCTGTTCCCACAAGACACAAATACCAGGCAAAAAAATCACCTCCATATATTAAATTCATTCAACACCTCTTTTGTGTTAAATCAAAGTGGTTTTTTTCTGATGAATCAGCACAGTCTAACAGGAAAGTATGACAACAGGATAGAAAATCTTAAGTCCCAATGTAATTCAAGGAGTGAACTGAACACTGGAAAAGCAGTTTATTTCAAACACCCACATGAGCCTTGAAAGAACCTCCCTGCCTGCAATATCCCTGTGCCCTGGATGGGGGAGAATGAGGCAGCGTGAGGTAACACCAGCACACAAATACAATTCCATGGCTGTTCCTTGGCCAAGGCCATGGCACTCCCTCAGCGCTCCCTGCCAACACAAAGGTACAGATTCACCCCACTCCTGAAAGCACCATCAGCTGGAAAGCAGTTTCCTCTCAACACACACAACAGTTGCTATGTGCTCGCTTTTCCATTTAAATTGACTTTGTAATAGCCTGAAGATGAGAGGAAAGCAAGAACAGAGCCCAACAATTTGTTCAGTCATCATGACTTTACTGCTTCTCAATTCCTTTCCTTTAGTGCCTCGTGTAATGGGGGAGATTTTGCAAGAACTGCAGCTCCACTGGAGAACAAAAAGCTGTTTTCTCAGAGTTAAATGAGCATGAATGTTAAGTTGTCATAAAAAGGGCCCGTGCTTTCTGAGCTCAGTGAAGCTCCATATCTACTGTAGCTCAGGTTGAGAGATGAGCAGCAGTTCCCTGGGGACGCTGAAGCCCACAGCGGGCAGGGCTGCCTGGCCAGGATGGATATTGCAATTTGTGCATGTTGTGATCCCAACAGCTCTTTAGCCAGTTCCACACACTGAATGTCACCCCTGCCTTCTGGAGACGATAACATCACCCCCTCCTGTCGCTGCCACAGACAGGGTTTGCTGTTGAAATCCAACAGGCCTGAGTCTCACCAAACACTTAGAGGGTTATTATAAATCTCACATGGCAAAACATGCTTTCCATAATCCTCTGTGGAAACACTCTCAAACTCCTCAGAAAATCTTTATCTAGATAGTCACTCTTGAAAACACAAAAACTGCACTCTGTGCTCCCATGGGGAAGGAAAAAAAAGATTGTAATTATCTTTTGCTCATTTTCCCACTTGAAAGGAGCCATGTTTTCAAAAACCCAGTGGATTGTTGAATCCTCCAGGAGCCAGAAGATGTGCTAGGCACTATTTTTATTTTCTTGACAGCACTGGATCTCCTAAGGTCACATATGTTTCAATGTGCATTCACACAATTGCCCTCTCAGAGCAGCATCAACAACCAGATAAAACCACACTGCAGCAACACACACACACAGGTAAGACAAAAAAATGTTTCATAAACAACTCCTCAGTTATTAACTAAAACTTCTCTTTAATGCCACCCCACTTTTCTGTCATCTCTCCACTCATGATGTTTACTAGAAATGTAATTTGTCATAAACTGTACTTTTCCATGTATGGTAAGGGATGCATTTTGGCTAACAAGCAATGAAAAGACCTTCTACCTGCCCAAATTTCTTCTTAATACTGCAAAAAGCTCATGTTAAGAGGCATTTGGCAGTTTTGCTAGAGAGAAAAACATGTATTTTTAAAGATATAAAAACTGTCCTGCAAAATAATCAGTTTGCAAAAGCAATTCTTTCAGCTTTAACACATCTATTAACATCCTGCCCTTAACAGTAATTTCTGTTATCTAAAATAGTTTGTGGTGCTCAGAAAATCCCTCAAAAAGCAGCAAAAAATAGTACAACTACACACATTTATTTCATGGGAATCCATTCAGTACTCCTACTATCCCTTACACAGTACAATGAAAGATACAAGCAAGAGTTCAGAGCCTGCACGCCTTGTCTTGCTCAGAACTGAATTCTATTAATCTTAATTACTTTAATTCATGACATTTAAAGCTGAAGTGTAGATTAGAGTGAAAGCTCAAACGTTTCAGCAGCCCTGTATTGTAACACTGTCCTTGGGTTTTAAAAAGGAAGGAAGGATTTGGAGAATTCACTTTTAGTCTAAGTTTCCAAATAGTCAAGAAGCCTGGATTTCACCTTGCCAGAAGAGTCTGCAAGACTCATTTTACTGACCCAAACAGGGATATTCTGGCTTACAAAAGACAACGCATTCCAAGATGAAGATTTCCATTTAGTATAGCACAAGTACTATTTGTATTATTTAACATGAATACTGTAACTAGGAGCCAAGTTAGTAAGTGATATTTGCTAATTTAATTATTGAAAAATGCAGCTTAACTAAATTCTAGTGGAAAGTATACTTCCAGTGAGTTCCAATACACAGTCTGCATTCCAACATCCACAGCTTCAGATTTTGCCTAATAGTTAGCAATACTGTAAAGGGTAGAAGGGGACACCAAACATCATTTTGCAAGTGCCACATAATTCTTCAGAGCTATCACTCCCCTTCACTCAACTAATGTTAAAGGTGAAGAGAGCAAAATCATCCATTATTGAGGGCCTGGTTCAGCATTTCTGTAATTTAAAGTGCTTTCATGTGGCACAAGTGCATGCAGGAAAGCTGGGTTTGTTTCCACTTATGCTGATAAATAAACATTGCAGGGTTTTTTTCTGGCTTATTTGACTGGGATATGCCTTCAGCCAGTGTGACTTGTTGAGAAATCACTAAACTATATTTGAATATTCCCTCAGGATGTAGCAGGAGGACTGCAGGTCCCTTCAGAGTGGGGCACTGCCCCGGGCAGTGGGAGAAGTGATTTAGAGTTTAATCAGCCAAAGATGATGCTCCCTGCATTTGTGCCCAGCCGCTTGGCTTAAAAGGAAGAGCTTGCCTGAAAAATTCTCCTGAAGTTGAATTCTGGAGGATTTTCAACTGTCTGAGTAACTCTGGTGACTGCAAAGGCCCTGTGGTGGTTTCTTGGCATTTGTGACACAACTGCACACTGTAACAGCTGGGCCTCACCCAGGGAAGCTGTGCCTCACTGACCAGGTATCAGCTTCCTAAAGTGAACATCCCCCAGTCCACAGAGATGTTTTTCCACAGAGCTGAAAAATTAACGTGACTACAGAAGACTGATAAATTTAACAGAAAGTCGAGTTTCTTATCACATTATAAAATAATTGTATTATTTAGCAGCTACATGAATGACCCATTCTGCTGCAAGATTACCTGACCTATTCAGTTTTTATGTATAGTTTCAGAACAAATAAATAATATACACAATGCTGCCTAAATCAAGCACTCTGCTCAAGCAGAAGATACTGGAAGTACTAAATTTCATACAGAAAGAAATCATCAGGTAAATAGTACTATCTGGAAGGGATGGGATTTGTCAGGAACAGAATGTAGCTTAGCCTGGAGCAACTTTGGGCTGAGATACTCACATTTCAGAGAAATGGAAAGACAGAGAAGGATAACAGGTGCCAGAAGGAGCATGGCTAAGAAAATCAGAAATTCTGTCAGAGAGCCAGGAAACAACATTGGAAATGACACCATTTTTCATTGTCTCTTTTTTCACTATTCACATGAGTATTTGTTGACCTGAGAAAGACGAGTACAAGCAGGGACTTTAGATGCAGCATCCAAAGAAAGCTGTGGATAGAGCCCTGAGTGTCCCAGTGATGCAAACACTGTATTTGAGCTACAGGAAACCAAGAGATTGGCCACAGAAAAAGGCTGAAGATACGATTTTCCTCGTAACAAAACTGGCTTACGAGAGTCACAAAAGAAGGTTTTTATACTATAATGGAACTACCTCGATATTCAGCACCTGAATCACCTGCACTGCATTTCCAGGCTGCTTAACAAGAGACAGAAAATAAATAATGTCAGTTTCAGACATTTAGCTGGAGGTACAGGAAAGGGCTGGTAAACTTGGAAACATTTGAGTTGACCCTGAACAAGGGACAGCAAAACAAATGGCATCATTACACACAGTAAAACATGATCTGCAGCTGGGAACTCCTGTGTTAAAACCTCAAACTGTTACAGTGAGAAAATCAAATGAATATGAGTAGAATAATTTGGTTTATCATCTGAAAATCCACTGTGGCTTGCCCATTAACTACCAGTGGTCTCATTATTTACTGGTGTTGCTCTGCCTATTTGTCATGAATAATAGCATTTCTTTTGGTTCATTTCCTCTCTGCTGCCTTTAGGAAGGGACACGATAAACTACTTAATAGTTTATGTCAGTCTTTAAGAAATTGTTTAGAGTTTAAGAACTAAAATCATGGTATTTAATCTATGCTGGATGCTGAAACATTATTCTCATATTCGTAAAGTTTAAAATTATTGTAAATTAAACCCCTTGGTATAAAAAATACAAACTAATGCCTCAAAGAAGTCTTAGGCTTGATCAAATCTATTACACTTGATCAAATCTATCAAGCTTTCTTTGTTAGTTTAATCAAAATAGAGATGTGTCTTGAAGTACTTCAGAGCTTCTGGGATCTTCCAACCCTTCAAATGTTTCAGGTGCTTCAAAAGCCTGTATTTTGAAGGAAGATTGCCACAAAACAGGTAAACAGACTGGAAATGCCATTGACATCTCACAATCAACATACTTCCTCTTTCAAAAATAGCCCTAAAGTCCCTCATGGGAAAAAAAAAATCATAGAATGACTGAATTCACTCCCTAGGTAGAAGGAAGACCTTTAATGAAAATGAAACTGCTGACACATCAAAACCTATTGAGTAAAATTTTCAGTAATAAAAGGTTATTTGATTAATTTCTTTGATTTTAGCATTTCAAATTAAAAGTCTTTATTCCTCAAAACCATTTTGATTCCATACAAACAGTAGATTGTTCAATTTCCCCTGAACTTCATTTCCTTCTACCGTTCTAACTTCTAGTGAGATCTCATTGGGGTGGGTTTTCCAGCAGCACAATATGGTTCAAACATTCAGCCATGCAGGTATTTAATACAAGAGCCAGCCAATTAAGCCAGATGCTTAAAACTTGTACATATCCACCAGATTTTATGGTGCTTTAAGACCTGCAGCAAGGGAATGAGACAGAGCAGTTTTAAACCACATTTTAAACCTTGCCTATGCCCCTGGCTGAGGGTGGGCAGCCTCAGAGGACCTTAACTGGAAATTTAGGAAAGATAACTATGAATGACTTCATTACAAATTTAAAGAAGAAAAAGAGGGAGGGGAAAACCCATCAAGGATTTCAAATGCACACAATTATACTCATTTTAGACAAGTAAAGGCTGAAGAAAAAGTTCCAAGAAAACAACAGGTCATTTTGCAATGATAAATACTGCAGTCATGTTATGCTGGGGACCTGTGAGGTTGAGTGGCACATTAGACAGGAGCTGCTCACTAAATCCTAAAAAGCCTTTTCCACACATTTGGAGACTGATCACACACCATAAAAACAGCTGCAAAACGCTGCTGTCCAGCTTGCCTATTTAATTAAATTCTTTTTTAAAGGCTGTTTTCTCATGGAAATGGAAGTTCCTCGTGGAGATGAAAATTTTATCCAGAAGCAGAGAGGAAATTAACTGAGAGCTAAGTGTTGAAATTCTGCACCAGTATCCACTAGGGATGACCACCTCTTCCTTGCAGAGTCCTGGACATAAAGGGAATTCAGATTTCCTGATGTTCGGGGGAGCAGGAAACTACAGTGGCTCCAATAAATAAAATCCATCAAGTACATGTTTGAACAAAAGCACTCCTGCAAACACTGCTCCCTTCAGTAAGCATAAGGCAATACTTTGTGTTTCCATGCAGAGCTGATATTTCCTCTTGGCAAAAACACTGCAGTAGGTATTTAAGTAATTTTTAAAGGCATTTTCAAAGGGGGTGTTTTTTAAAAAGTTACTTGCTAAGAAGTTAAAGTATCCATTCATATTGAAAACAGAACTAAATCAAAATAAATTCAGAAGCATATAAAGAATAAAGGATAGTATGAACTCACTCTGCTTCTAATTATGTTTTGGGATATAGCTAAAATTTAATTCAGCAGATGATACAAATCACACTTATAATCAAGGAGCTCCTTTAAACAGAAGGATAATCTTTTGCCAAAAGCAAAAGATTAAAACAAAATTAATTGTCTCTATCAACTACAAAGATTGACAATATAAATATGTGGATCAGTGGATCAATCCAGTCTTTACAACAAAAATCCTTATAAAAAAGCAGTTGTATCCACACAGACTTTTTATATTTTCATCTAAAAAGAAATCTGACTATTAACCATGATGCAAGTTAAGAGATCCCAGTGGAAAACTATTACCTTTCTCTCACTCTAGTGGATCATTTCAAAGTTTACTTTTGTGATTTTAAAAGAAAAAAAAAAATCACATTTTTCATTACATTGAACATACCGAAACTGAAGCAGAAAAAAAAAAGGAAAACTATCTTATTTTCATGTCACTGGAGTAAGGTTGATCCAGAATGCTTTGAAGATTGCTTTGCAATTCTTTTGCAAACTTAAAAAGCATCACCGCTTTGAGAAATAACTTGTGCTGCACACAGGAGGAATGCAATGTGCATGTGGGCCTGGTGCAGCTTTTCAGGGCTGGAAGATACTGAGAGGAACTGGAAAGAACTACTTTATAAAAGGTTGCTCTAAACTTCAGAGTAAACATCAATAAGTAATAAATCAAAAGAACAAGAAAGAGAATGTAGGCCACAGTTCCTTTAAAACAGGATCCAAAAGGAGATGTGCTACTTGTAGCCCATAATTTCAACATAAATACAAATATGTTTTGAGAAACATAAAAAAAACCCCTAAAACCCCCAAAAAACAAAAAACCCCAAATAGCTCCATAATGGCAGATTTTTATCCCTACGTACTAGAATAGAAAACTTCTCAATTTATAAAAAGCATTTATGCAGACTTTAAATAACAACTTTTGCACAGATTGTCTGGAGAAAACAGTACAAATCCATCATGTTATAGAAAATACTGCTGAAGTCTTAATATTCCAGCAGCCAGGCAGAGCTGGGAGCGTCCTGCCTGGAACAGTTTGCTGTCGTTCTGAACTGGAAGTTAGACACAAAGGGGGAAAAGTGACATTTTTTTCATCTGCAGCCTCACTGCAGATGGAATTACCAACACCCAGCCAGGCTCATAATCCTAAAGAGCTCAAATGCCATTTTAAAATTCTTAATATAATTTGTAGGAAGTTAGTACAGCCCTTTAATTTCTTTGTTTTACAACTATCCAGAATTTTTGTTAGACAGACTGGAGCCCAAAGGTGTGAATCAGAAGATGCACTACTCATTCTGCAAATTAAATCAGCCCTAGAATGCAGCTTGGGAGTTTTAGCAGAAATTAACTTTTAGAGCAAAGTTTGTGAGTAATCCTAATTAACTTCAGAACATTAACATCACATATGGCCCAGTACAAGCACCCAACCCAGCAGCAGTTAAAATATTGCACAAAATAATGGCAGCACGTTCACATCCTCATACAGATGGTTCAACATCGAGGCAGTACTGCTGAAAAACTGAACTTAGGAAAACTGAGCATAGGAATCATCAATATGTGATCTAACACTTTACACTTTAAAATTTCTTTTTGATGTTGCCTTGGACAAAGAACGTACCACTTTTCCTTAGTTTAATCCTGCACTAATAATGACCACACATGTCCATCATAAATACTGTATATATTTATATACTTCATCTATTTATATTTAGAGAATATACTTGTATACCATAAATATGTAGCAGCAATTGACAACATATATCATGAAACACCAAAGTGTCATCGGTTTATGTAAAAAATAGCACTACAGTAGCAGGGCAAGAAATTATTATCTCTATTTCAAACAGAAAATATTCAGTTATGAGATGAAAAGTGCTTATTCTAGAGATAGAAAAGTGTAAACACATACATATACAGGTGTAAAAATACCTGGAAGTCTGAGATCTCATGGATATTGTTGTTTCTTTGATTCATTCTTGAATTTATAGCTACCTACACTAAGACTTCTCAATTTCAACGAAGAAAGAATTATACTTCAGGTTTTCCTCCCGTGAAATAAAAGACTTGCAAAACTGAATTACAACCCCCTGAAAACAGAGATTTAATAGAACCATCAAAGACCACAGCTGCACTATTGGATACCACTCTAATTAATATTACATAATCCATACAACACATGTGATCAATTTAGATGTCCCAGACGGTTCTTAAATGAATGAATGCAATTTGTAAGCTCTGATCTGTCACTTCCACTTAGAGCAGAAGTGTCTACATTTCATATTACATTGTAATGCATGCTGTAAGCCTGTATCAGAACTCCAATTACTCATATCATGATCAAGTTCCACGGACATAATTAGGAAATGGGGAAGACAGGACCCATAAAACCACGAGATGATGGCAGAGGAAAAGGAGGGAGAGAGGAAGGAAAAAAGTTACCCAAGGGTCAAGTGTAACCTGCTTGGAAAGGCTACAGTGATTGCCCACTGGCTGGCACTGCAAGCTGGGATTTCTCCATTACTTTAGGGTTATTTTGCGTGAAGTGGAAAAACGAGCAGCTTAAGCTGTATACTTTAAAGGAAAATTAGGTGCTGAACCTGGGAAAACCTCAACAGAAATCTTTCTGCATGTCTTAATTCCTACGCCTATTCCGTTCCAGCAGTTAAAAGGAAGCACAGCTCCAATCCCTCAGCAAGTCACCCAGTAAAAAGAAATCTGTACACATTCAGTGCTGACTGGCTTTGATCAGGGAAGAAACTTGCCTTGCTAAAGCACAAAGCAAGAGCTGCAGTTTTCACAGCAAATTCCACGAGTTTCTAGATTTGAACTACTGAACTACAGCCCTGTTTAGAAAGACTGAAAGGTTGCACTTAGTTAAGTTCAAAACCTGTGTCACAGCAGAAACTGGAATACCAACATGAAATAGATCTGAGACCTTCCCAGTAGATTTAGCATCTCATTTAGAAAAATGTCAGCAGGAACAGCTCCATTTTGGCAAACTTTTTAATTAAACAACAAAATAACTGCTTAAGCGCTACAAATTTTTCCAAATAATTATATGGAATGAAATATTTAGAAATGTACAAATTCCACAGACAAGACAGCTAACAAGCCATTTGTGGTAGTGAATCAAATCCAAACAATTTCACCAAGGAAATCCAAGACAATCAGATTTATTTCCACAGCCAGGCTTCACATCCAAGTGACACCGTGTAGAACTAAAGCTGGTGACAGCACAGGTCTGGGAAGGAAAGCTCTGGGCTGGCAGCCTCTGCTCCAGTGCACCCAAAGCCACCCCATTCACAGCTATTAACCTTTTTTTTTTTCTCCTCACAGTGTGTAATACTTCATAAGATGCTGAAACAATTAATGTAACTTAAAAAAATCATCTAGTGCTGCCTATGCAATGGCAAATCTTTTCCAGAACGAAAAATAAATCAGATTCAATGTTTTAGAGAGTAAATACATGCACGAAAAAAGATACTATAATTACACTCACTAAATATGGCTCCAGATAATTATTATGCTGGCTTTCATGGAAAGGAAAAAAAAAAAAAAGAAATGAAAGAAGGGAAGAAAACCATTTTAGGAAGGGGAGGGGAAAGCCAGGGCAGTGACGTTAGCAATGTTCCATTATGTCCTTATTTAATTCTATGGCTCTATGGCAAGGTTCCCATTGACTTCAATGAGAGTATGATTTGGCAGGAGAGAGACAAGCAGAACGAAATAGTTTCAAAGCAATTTTAATGCACTGTTTTCCTTTCTCAACTCTGACAAACTCATTTCCTTTTTTTTTTCTTCTTTCCCTACTCTTTTTGTTATTGTTGTTGATGCAGTTCTTGTACTCCAATAGAAAAGTAGCTGTTCAGCAGCCTCGGAAATGCTGTACATAGAAAACACACCAAGGCCCATCACGCGTGGAAGATGATAATAATCAAACTAGAACTGCATGTAGTGACAGCGTGGTTAGTGTGAACGAAGTGCAAGGCTGGAAATTGAAATCTGCACAGTCTGACTGGTTAATAACAACCATCACTCAGTGTTTACACCAATCCAAATCGGAATGAAAGAAGCGAGAAACAAAGGAGAAGAAAATGCAAGTGAAAAGCTTTGGGGTTGGGAAACATTGAACCTGCTGTGAACTTACTGAAGTGATTGTTAATCAGTCTATTGTTTTTAAAAACAGTTAATTCAGAGAGAAGGCATAGCATCACACGAACTATTACATATAAATGAAGGCCAACGTTTCAAATACAGAAATATTTGGGACATTTTGTCACTCCAGAAAATGCACATCAGCTCCTGCGGCAATGCAGACGGCAACAGGCAGCAATTACAAAGAAGAGTCACATAAATGCTCCTCTTTTCCACTACCCTGAATTATTTATTAGAAAAATCAGTCCCAAGGACGTCCAGGGTTTCCACGGCAGTGTCACAGATTTTAAACACTTTGTGTTTTTGTGTGTAAGGAGTTGCTTCCCCCGCGGCCGTGGCGGGGAGCGCCCGTGACAGCGCCGGCGCCTCGCTCGTTCTGCTCGGCTCTGCTGCACAGCTAATCCTTTCACAATGGCCCTAATCCAGTTAGGGCCAGCAATGGTGAAATGTCAGCCTAATTGGATAACAGCCTGGCATTCTGTAATTATTTCATTACGGCAGCAGACCCCGTTTGAAGGGGACGCCCACCAGCGCCGCAGGGCCCTCGGCCGCTCCCCGCCCCGCTCCCCAGGGCGGCCGGCACAGTGACACAGAGGCCTCCCCCAAATCAAAACCACGTTTAGGAAAAAATTAATTTGCACTACGTTTGTGTTAACTAGAAGCCAAGTAGCCTTGGCATTGGGATACTGCAGAATGGATTTCCTCTGGCTCCCGAAGGGCGCTGGCGCTCCCCATCTCCCCTTCCCTCCCTTGTGTCCTCTCAGCCACAGAGCCAGGTGGGCTGGGAGCGGGGTGACAGCAGGGCCGCCCCAGGGAGTGGCAGTCTGGACCGGGGACTCGGGGACACTCGCAGAGTTGCTGACAAAGCCTTTATCCTGCTTTCCTCACAGCCCTGCGGAGCCAGGGAAGCACTCAGCCTGCCGAGGACAGGAGAGAGACTGCTCCAGGCACAGTCCTACCTCCAGCTCACATCCTGCTCTGTGGCCCTTGATGCTCCCGCCAGCTCTGCCCGCAGCTCAGCTCTGGGACTGATGGAAAACACCACTTGAATCGAGCAGAAAACGTACCATAATGTTCACATGGACAGCCAAACAGCCGGCGGTACTTCCGTGGCTGTCACCAAACGCTGCCGTGCCGTGTGCCGTGCCTCGGGCAGGCCCTGTGCCACAGGTACCGCACAGGTGACGGAGCCGGAGCGCGGCCCGACAGTGACACCTGGGGGAGAGAGAGGCGGGAGAGCACGGCCCCTGCTCCCCTCAGGCACCGAGGGGCTGAGCCCTCACCTGGGGGAGAGAGAGGCGGGAGAGCACGGCCCCTGCTCCCCTCAGGCACCGAGGGGCTGAGCCCTCACCTGGGGGAGAGAGAGGCGGGAGAGCACGGCCCCTGCTCCCCTCAGGCACCGAGGGGCTGAGCCCTCACCTGGGGGAGAGAGAGGCGGGAGAGCACGGCCCCTGCTCCCCTCAGGCACCGAGGGGCTGAGCCCTCACCTGGAACCCAACACCCACACCTGCACCTTCCACCTGCACCAGCTCGTGTGGGAAACCTCACCCACGGCCTAAACTTTAACCTCTGACAATCCACTTACTGCCAGTGGAACTCTGCCTTGTGTTCAGTCCTGGAGTGACACTGCTTTCCTGGGAGGAGCCAGTGCAGTCACCATTCCGTAGCCAAAGCAAGAGAAGTACACAGATATTTATATTCTTATTGATGATAATGCACATTTTAAACTTTGTTTACTCCCGGTGGAAGCTTCCTCTCACAAAAACATTTGTGTTCCCCTAAGAGAAAATGAGAGGCGATGAGAGGGATTATAGTATCATTCAAAGAATTATCTTGGGCTAAAACCCCCACATTTTAGAAAGAAAAAATGAGGATTTTTTTAAAGTGTTTTAGTGTTTTATGTAGATATATACATATTTAAAACTCGCTGTGAAAAACTTCATAGCTTATCTTAACTGCAGACTGAAACTGAATGGTGCATTCAAAAAAAGAATAAATGACCTCCCGCACTTTCTTCTTCCCTCCTCCCAGTCTGCACCAGCATCCCAACTCCCACACTTGACTTCTCGCCTCCCTTCTGAACTACCTGCCTGCCTGACCACAGTGTCACTATTTATTTATTCATTGTTCTTATCTCCAGGGCAAAGGGCTGGAGGGGGCTCCTGCCTGCACTCAGTTACCCACACACACCTTCCTCTGCTGTGATGGAGGAACCGAAGCACCTTCAGCAGGCTGGAGATGGCAATCTCGAGAGCCTCCTGTGTGCCCAGGGCTGCTGTGGGTGCTGCAGCCTGGGCACCTGTGGGGCAGGAGCAGCCCCTGCAGCCTGGCACAGACTGGAGACCAGAGATTACACCAGCACTTCCAGGGAGTCACTGGGATTCTTCACTCTCTGGGTGGCCCTAATGATAAAGTTGACTTCTCTGAAAATAAACTCTGCATTTTGAACAACTATTTCACTGTTCCAAGGAACTGCAGAGGTACCTGTGAGAACACACTGTCATCCTCTCAAATGTTTCTCTTGAGTTACTATAAATCTAATCAACAAAAATCACAGTGAATTGCTCAGCAGTAAGTTAACTTGACAACAGCAGTTTTCCTCTCTCTGACTCTATTTGTTGTCCATAGCTCAGAGCTGTGTTTTTTGAGGAGGGCTGCATAAATCTTTTTCTTGGTTTTGTTTTTTTTTTTTTTTTTTTTCTATTTTCCAGCCAGTACCAAACAGCTCCCAGAAGCTGTTACTTTTATCACCTTGAAGCCTTCTGGAGAGTATTTTTGTATAAGCATTTGAGAAAAGTGGCTCATTACAATCCTATAAAAGGTGGGAGTTTTTTCTCCAACACCTATTTCCTTGCCCTCATGTAACTATTTTGCTGTTTCTTCTTTGCAGAAATACTCTGTTTTGCAACTCCAGATCACTGATGCTTTCTAGACAAACTCATGGGGATGTCACTCCAGGGCAGCTGCTGCTGCAGCAGAAGGGATTTGAGCAGAGCATCCCTCCAAGACCAACCAGAGCTCCAGGCAGTGCTGCAGCTCTTCCCCCTGGCAGCCATGTGAGCAGCAGGGAGGGGAGAGCCTGACCACAGGGGATTCCAGCACTCAGGGCTTGGTTGGGATCAAACAGGAGCACAAGAGGCACCAAGAGGACACTGCTCATGCTCCACACAGTAGGAAGTACCTGACAGGTTGTAGGCTGTGCTCTCAGGCCCATAGCAGCGATGGGCAAAAGCCTTTGTTCCTCCTGAAGAGCAATTTCCTCTTTTAAGACTGCCTCTTCCACATAGTTTAGAAACAGGAATAGAGGTGTGTGAGGGATGTCTCAGACAGAACCAGTGATTCTATTTTGCATGAAGCAATAGTAGGAAGGACACTTAGGAAGGAAACTTAAATCACTAATAAGACAATTGATTCTTTCCAAAGCATGACTCAAAAACTTGAATTATTGAAGACAGTTCATGCAATCAGTACTGAGGAGACAGAACCAAGAAATCTGCCTGAACTAATGGATTGATACACCTGTAGAAGCCAAAAATTTCAGATCTCATGTCATCTCAGGAGAAGGGTATGTCTCAGAAACAGTGACCATGTGGGTACAAATCAAAGAGTCACACTCAAAACCAGCACCTAACACACAGACAAGCAAGTAGACAGTGCTGCTGTTCTCTACAGCTCCTCTTGACAGCAACACTTCTGTACTGCAGGCATGAAATCCTGCTGCAGTCATGCCAACAGTGCAGTCACCCAGCTGAGCCAAAGCTGAGTCCTTCCTGATGGAAACAATCCTAACTAAGGCTCTGCCTGGGCATTAGGATGTTCTCCACTTCAATGCATGTAAGGGATACAGTCAAATGTTCTGGGATGCAGTCCCCAGAACAAAAGAAGACAGGAAGTATTTATGCCATGATAAGGACTGTGATAATATGTGAATGAAATGCCCAGGCTGAGTGGAACAACATCTGACAGATAATCTGAAAAGCTTCCTGACTAAATAAGGAGAGGACTGAGCAACTCTGTATAATAACTAGGACTGGAAATTCCAGGAACTATTAAAATGTATCCACTCCCTGCAAGCTCAGAGTGTAGTTTTACAAAACAGCTTATTAAAAAATATTTCCTTTAATCATATGTACAAGAACCCATAAAATGAGAGGAGTGTGGCACAAACTTAGTGATTCAACACCACAAACCATAAAAGGGTGTACTTTTTTGCACAGTTACATGCAAAATTTACAGCTCTTAAAACAGCCATGTGACTTTTTAGTCATTCACACTCAGGATGCATTAGGACTGCACTAACTCACTAGGCTGATGTGATGTGATTATTAGGGAGTCGCAGAAAGCTGGGAACAACTGAAAGTCCTGAAAATTTTCATCATTATTAATAAATCATCCAAGAGCTGTTGCATTATTAAAACTAGGAAGAATCACGGGATCAGTGGAAAACACCTTAATTATCATATATTGAATCACTAAGCTCGTAGCCAATGAAAAACTAAACTTTCTGCAGGCATGGATCACTTGCCTGTAGGAATACACAAACTTTGTGGCCTTTTGAAAAGTTATGTTATAGATCTGCATATTAAAAAAGTCATCAAAGTACAAGATCTTATACTGATCCCAGATCTTATAACTGATGAGAAAATAAGGTGTGCCCTTAAAATGGGCCCTTACATCTTGTTGTGCCAGCATCAGGGGACACCAGAGCTCAGGGAACTGTGATCCAGGAGAGGAGGACAGACAGCACACACAGATGTGGGGCTGCAGTGGTGCACAGGGCTCGTCTGAACCCTCACACTTTGCAATTGAATGGGATCAATTTTCACACGCTTCCACGCACTTAGAAATTTAATTGGTTGTGAAATACGCTGGAGAGTTCAAAAGTGTTCTTTGATATAAATAGAACCGTTCATTGTAAAAGATGTTGGCAGTGTCGTATTTTGTTTTTATACAAAACACTGGAAATGGTCTCTACCAAATTTCCATGAAGATGGATCACTGTTCTAACAGGATGGAGTGGATGAGGGGAAAACCAAGATTCAGGAGAGGCCAGAGCCTGATAGAGTTGAAGTTAAAAAGAGAGACCTCATTTTTCTTTCCATCCTGAACATTACAGCTGTAACAGCTTTATTACTACAGCTTTATATATGTTTACATTTTTTTGCTGATTGTTGGCATTATAGCCACATCTGGTATCATTTTTCTTAACTTTCCTTATTACCATTTGTAACATGTTTCCCCCCACTCCCTGAGCCTCTCAAGGATCAATCTTGCCTTGCCATTCCACCCTGTCTTGCCCTCCTACCTCTCCTCTAAGTGTCAGACTTGCTAAGACCTTCTTTCCAGAGGTAATCACAACATGAACAAATCTTTTCCACCCCCATTTCTTTTTTTTTTTTTTTTTTTTTTTTTTTGCCTTTCAAATAAGGAAGAATGCAGCGAGCAGGGCTAATTTGCACCCTGCCTGTTTGGCTGTGCTAGCACTGCTATCCTACCCTAATTCCAACTCCCACTCTGATCTGCTGGCCAAACAACGTATTTAATTAGATCATGCTGGTGGTACCAGGCCCAGAGAACTGCTCTGCTGGCAGAGTTTTCCTAAACTGACCCTATGGCCAGGATTCAGCTTCCAATAAATTTCAGGCTACACAGTGCAAATTTATCACCTGGGTGACACCCCCTCCTTCATTCAGCACTGAGTTATGGGGGACTATGAAATTTCATTTCATCAAAGGAAAACTAGAGCCCCTCCTGTCCTCCTTCCAGGTTCCTGGCTTCAAGTAATTAACAACCTGTGACATTTGCACATTTTCACACTAAGTGAGAACATACAAAATACATTTTTATCTTAAGCACAGTTCTAAAACCACTGCTGCTATTAATGAAAAACAAAATTCTGGACTTTTTTTAGGGTTAGGGGAATCAAATTTCTCATTACAATTCAGCTATTGAGAAAAAAAAAGATTGTTTAAGCCATCTGATTTAATCAGAAAATTCTTGTTTCACACTAGCATTTATACATGAACCTGAAATAAAAACTTGTAGGGCAAAATAAAAGTTATATAACTACCAAAGGAACGATCATGAGCATGGGGAATGCTCCTATCAAGACGACAAAATATCTAAATTTAGAAAATTTTACTCTTCTGTCATCTTTATAGAAATCTACTATCTAAAAGATAATTATTGTTTAAAGGGAAAAGATACCTCGTTAAAGCCATTATGTAAGGAAAAAGCCCCTAGTACTTTCTAGCAAGACTACAGAAAATATGAACCTCCTTCTTGGGTGGTTGTGTGCTCTCCAAAGAACTCTGTCCCTTTGGGGCAGGTGTGTAACTGTTGGAGAAGACTGGATTTGGTGGTAATGGATGAAATCACAGCAGCAGCACACAAAATCAATAATCCCATCACAAAGTGAAGTATGTGTATCAGAGGAGAGGCTGGGAGCTGTGGCAGAGGGGAAGGACTCCACTGGCAGGAGGAGCCTGTTCCAAAAGCATTCTCATCCAAGGATGTGCCACACACAGGGAACAGCTCCTGAGCCCACAGAGCTTTTCCAAGGCCTGACTTCCCTGCCAGCCACCCCCACTGCTGCCCATTACAGATGTACTCTATGGACAGTCAGCACATTCATTAAGAAACCAACCCTAACTATTACTACATTTTGTTCTAGTTAGTCTCAGTGGTTGAAGAATAAATAACAGCTCTAGGGGCAGTGAAAAACACAGGTGTGGTTCTTCACACAGATTTGCTAAAATGAGTATCTCTGAGTGGGTTTTGAAACATGGGGAGAAACTCCACCCAGGGAAGCCACAGCATCTCCTCACGTTCAGGTCACACCATGTCTGCACTTTGGTTTTTCCCCTCCAGACTGTGGGAATTCCAAATACAGGAAATTGCAAAGGGAGAGATCCTTTCAGCAAGGATTTGTTGATGTTTAATCCCATTTGGAGGGCGCTGCATGAAGATTTAACTCTGCCACTCTTATTTACTCGTGCCACTTAGAGGCACTCATGGTCTTTGAAAAGGCACCTCAGAACAGGCAGGTGGGTTTTATTCTGGAGACTCCTTGAACATCTCAGCTCCTCGTGTCCTTCCTTGCCCCTTCCAGCCAAGCAGCACTGAAATGGGTGCAGACTCAGCCTGTTGGTCCTGCACTGCTTTAGAGCCACTTGAGCTCTGGCTGTGCTCATTTCCCACTGAGGCATTTTGCCAGGAAATTGAATATTCAGAGGTCTCTTGTATGGATTCTGGATTTGAGTATAATATGTAGGTTACAGATATGGAGTACACACTACATATAATACATGTTATATCCTTGTTAAAATGATTAAAGCCCAAGCAGCAGAATGTTTTGCATGAACAGCTATTCCACAGAGCCTCCAAACTTTCAGTGAAGAAAAGATGATTCTTTCTGGAACAAAAATAATTTAGTTTAAGAGTTTTAAGCATCTTTTTATCCAAAATGTATTTTATCTTTTCTAACTTTTAATAAATATTGTTTACATGCAGAAATGAGAAATCATTGGCTGTTCTGCAAGAAAGTAATTATTTCAAATTAAGATAAATACATGCATATAGCTGTATGCATATAGAGGCTGTATTTTTATTTCTCCTTTCTATCCTGTACTTGTGCAGCTGTAAACCTAGAGACCAATCAATTCTCACAAAATTAATGTTTTAAAAAAGAAAAAAACAAAGAAAATCACCTGTACTGGGAACTCAAGTGCATAATTTTTCACCTCTGTTAATACAGGTAGCAAAACCAGCCATGCCACACAGTGGACACTGTAGTCCATTGTAGAAGCTGGAACTGGATGCTAAGACCATATACATATCAAGTACATATATTTTTATATATACATATATGCTGTGTATGTATGTACCTACATACATTTGCAAGAAATACATTCAACTTTTCAGGCTTTGAGTTTATGGTTTTCCCATGACAGAATTTAGAGTTAATACTATTTTTTTAAAAAAATTACTATAATTAACTGTGCTTTAGAGAGGTATTGGATCTTTAGAGCATAAATGACTCTAGAGTTTTAATTAATTTTGTTAGGCACTTAAGTGCTCTTTCTACTTTTCTAAATTTCAGCACTCAAAACTGATGTGAATTCTGATTAAACAAGATGTAATTTTCTGACAGTTTAAAGACAAAGGTAATACAAGGCTTCTGGACAGATGAAATAGTATTCATTACACTAATTAGCTAATGCAACTAACTGGCTGAAAGGGAGGTGATTTGTCTGATCTGCAGAAGGGGATGTGTCCTCCAAAGCATTTCTACTTCCAGCTCCACCAGTTCCTCTAAAGATAACAAACTTAGGTACCTTAAAAAACTCACAAGGGATCTATTTCCAGCTCATAGCCAAGGAAGCACAACTGTGCACGGTTGTGTTGAGCTGCTCTGGGTCACTACAACCTCAACACAACAAAGACCAGGTGCCCCCAAGCACGTGGCCAAGCCAGAGCCCCACCCTGCACTCACACACTGACAGGCAAGCTCTGCTTAGTTTGAAACATCAAAAACATCTCACCTTAAACTGACACAGTTTCAGAAGGCAGAAATTAAGAAAAAAGTTAAAAGTTTGACATCTGAGGAAACAGGAAGACAGGCACTTTGCCCCCCCCCCCCTTTCTTCTCCTCCCCACACCCAAAACACACTGCACTTTGAAAATTTACGTGAGAAAATCCAAGGATTCATAGAGAGAATTGCAGAGTGCATACACATTGGTAAAGAAGAAGAAGACTAAGGACGAGGAGGACAGGAGAGCTTTCTCTCTGAGGTGTTTAATGTTCCCTGCCCCAGTAACAGGAGAGCTGGGGGAACAACAGCACTGTAGCTGAACACAATCAGTGTATCACAGGGTGAAAATGGACACAGTCCCACCCGCTGCAAACTTTCTGCCCAGTCCTTTGCTGAAGGTGTGTGATGTTATTTTGGGTTTTAACCTTTTAATGAAAATGAAGAGTAACACTCCCCCCCCCAAAAAAAACCCCAAACAAACAAAAACCAACCAAACAAAAAAAACCCCACCCACCAAAAAACAACAACAATAACAACAACAAGCCACAAACAAACAACCTGCAAAAACACTTCCCATCCAATCCAGTTAGGAAATGTAGAAAGCTGCTGTGGCTCAGACTGACTGTGCCAAGCCTCCAAAAGGCAACAGGTGTTGTAAATAAAAAACACTTGGCTCCAGCTCCACATGCCTTGATTATTTATTCTGATTTTCTGAATTACTGTCTGGAGTTGGACAGATAAAGGACTGGGACAGCAGACAATATAACTGGCTGGTGGTAATGACAGCTGTTACCCATATGCTGACAGAAGGAGGACTTTATTTCTAGCAACTGGGACCAAAAAATGTGTTTTTCTGAGGAGTACCTAAGGATGGATAGGTGAGAATTAGTGCTCCATTGAATAGGGAGCTTCTGAGAGCGCCCATGGCAAAATGAGGCCTAGATGTTAAATGAGATATTGCATGAGTTTTTATCAGAAATATAAAGGTTCTGGGTTTTGGGGGGGAATCTTTCCTCTTACCAGCTAAATGCTTTAAATATTTTAATATTCATGCACCAAGGGGAATATGAATATTGTCCTGACACAGTCCAAAGCAATCACGACCTAAATAGCAGGCCAAGTCTGGAAGGCATAATGAGCATGTTCTCTGACGATGATATCATAAAGGTTCCCACAATGGGAAACACATGGCACCAATTCCTCTCATTCCCCAACCTGGAGCATGAAAATTCATTCAGCTCTAATCACTTCAGTGACAGAAATCAAAAGACATCATGACCCAAAATTGAGAAAATAACAAACAGGAGGTGCCTGAATTTCACACGCTAATCCCATGTTTATATAAAATTGGGGTGCCTGAATTTCACATAGTAACCCTGTATTGAGATACACATTTTATCAAAAACCCAGGTGTATTCTCAAATGATGAATAGCTTTAGTCTGAAATTCAGCTTAACATTTTGAGTTCACTCCTGATAAAAAATGTAAGGTGTGATCTGGAGTTGTTTATTACCAAGTGTGTCTCAGAAGGGATGACATTAAAGCAAACTCCTTTCTCCAATATAAACATACACATGTTCACTGAAATACTGAACAATCTGGGAAAAGCATTCCATAAAAGTGAAGTTACCAGATGTAAGTGCTATTGTAGCTGCTGCAGCTCCATGGAAGCACTTAATCACACTGAGAATTGCTGCCTCTTCCCTGGGAGCTGCAGTGCTCGCCCCTTTGTCTTGTGCAGGCTGCTCACCCTCAGGAGCCGTTCATCCTGTCCTCTGCTGCTCGCACACTGCAGCTCCTCTCTCTGCCCCCACATCCATCCATCTCTGCTCCCACATCCATCTCTGCTGCCAGCAGGGCCCCAGCAGAGATGGAGATGGAGACACACTCGAAATGGCAGAGAATGAATCTCTGACACCAATCTCTCTGTACCAAGGGTTTGCTACATCTCAGTTTTTTTGGAAAAGCTTACTGAGAAAAAGCCACCAGTGTATGTGAGATGCAGAATTAGGGACTGTGGGGTGGGGGGAAGTGTCTGCAGGCAAAAATTATGTTTGAAAACTACTGCCATTGATGTAGTCAGAGAATAAAATTCTATCTTTTCCTGCAAAGAGAAACCACACATCTCTCAGAAAACTTTTTAAAATATTTTTTTTTTGTCTCTGCAGTTTACAGAATACCTGCACTTCAGGCAACAAATTTTACTACTTTGACAAGATACTTGATACTTCCACAGGCATCTTATTCAAGTTGAGAAGAAAATTCTCAAGACATCTTATTTAGAGTGAGAAAATGGGGACTTGCACCTTAGCAGAGATTTTACTTACTGATTTTCAGAAAGAAATTCCTACTTTATTTCCAAGGAAGTCACAATATTGTTATTCCCACTTTATACAAGAGATGAACAGAAACACAGACAGATGAAGTGAGTTATTGAGGTTATTTGAATTTACTTAGCAGGAGGAAGTCACATCATTTACAGTCACCATAACTTCCCATGGCAAATTAAACTGTTGTTTCAAGACATGTTTACACCTTGACATTCACATTATCTGTTGGGAGCATGCTTGATGAAACTGTCTACAGAAAGAGAATCAGAAGCAAAGTATTTCTTTAAGGATTCAATTTATGTGTTTCTATGAAAGATTGCCTTTTCTATTACATTTGGTCCTTTTAATACTGTGAGTACTGTATAGGCAATAGTTTCCATTCTGTAACCCTTAATATTAAATTAATATTTGTTTAGTAAAATGTCTTAGAGGTGTAAGAATTCTCAAGTTTATAGTTCAAGCCAGCAGTCTAAAGAAAGAGCAGAACTGCAGAATAGTAGTTAGTAAATTACTTAACTAGCACAGTTTTAATCCCTTGTCTGGCCTATTGCTCTCATGACAGTCATCAGTGGGTGTAACAGAAGGAAAATAAAATTCCAGTTGCACACTTTTCAGCATTAACTTTTATATTAAACCAAGATTTTTAAATGGATATTTTCTGTCCTCCTCTTAAATTTGCTGACATCTTTAACCACAACTAACACTTTCCAAAGCAACAGTAATGCTTTTTGAAATACAGTGCTGCAGTATTAGCTCTGTATGCTTTAGAGCCACCTGATTGATCAAAACTGTCTCCATCACTATGCTATAGAACATTCCATAAGCAATTAACTGCATTTAGCATTGTCATAGATTGAAAATTTAATTTGATGGGAACAATTTGCAAGGAGTTAAGAGACTGAATCAGACAAATGACTATAACCAATAGTAACAAAAGACAAACAGGACAAATTCTCTTAAAATGGTTCGCTGCATTAGTAAGTGAATGATCATTTGCTGATGGCAAAACCCCAACTGCTTAGTAATCACAACTCTGTTTGGAACTGCAGCCTATTCCCAGAATGTTCCCAGTTAGTTCATCTATAAGAAAAGAGGAAAAAAAACCTTAGTAATATGGACAAATCAAGAAAAATGAGCAGTGTGCTATTCTAGGTGTTTAGGCCCAAACATCAAAGCAAAGTCAAGCTGATGGAACTGTCAATCTGGAAGAACTCAGATGGGCCACAGAGTGAAAGGGCTAAAGAGATGCAGGACAAGGGGATGCACAAGTCATGGAACTACCACCCAGTTTCTGGCTCCAGGAAAGGACATCAGAACATGTCAGTGTGACCAACCAAACAGCACTGTCAAAGCATGGCTTTCCTCCTCATGGAAACACCACCTAGACATTCCTGGGATAAAATTCTGGCTGGCACCCTCAGAAAAGAACTTCTTCTTTAGAGAGAGCTAAAAGCAGCCCCATTAGACTAAGGGGAGGATTAAAGGCTGCCTGTAGGAAGGACTAACCTTAGAGATCTTAATGTAACTGGAGGGAAGAAAATACCCTGGAATCACCAGCTGGAAGCATTGTGACTAGGATTTTTAGGAGATGCATGGATATTGATGTCCTAAGGAACTGTGTCCTAAGGAAACAGCTACTTTTGAAAATTATAGAGGAATTTGAACTGGTAAAAAAAAAAATCTAGCGTAGAAGCCAGAGAAACAGAAATGTAAAACCAGTCTGAGCTGAAGCACCTGTCTCCTACAGTGGCCCAATACCCAGGGAGGAGTGGACAAAGAGGGCACAAATGATCCAGCTAACACACATCTGCCAGCAACAAACACATCAAATTAACAGCCCATTGCCACTAACACGGCATTTAATTAGATTTGAGAATGAAAAGGAATTAACTGAAACAAAGTGGAATATTTGGAAGGAATTCCAAAGAGAAAGCTCTCATGAAGACACACAAACATTCCCTGTTCAAGTCTTTTCTTTGCTCTTACTCCCTTTTCTGCAATCCTAAAACACGAAGTGAAGATCAGTATGTGTGAAGTACAGCTAAAATTTGTTTTAAAACCCACAAAAACCCTACAAGTTGGAATTATTGTTCATTTTAAGGTGGATTTTGAGTTTATTCACATCCAGTTACTAACCACAGAACCATACCAAAACCAAAGGAAAATGGCAGGAGTCTTGGCTTTGAAGCATCCGTGGCAACATGCAACAGCTGAAGCCATGCCAAAAGTGAAACACTGCTTGCATAATTAATTCTGCTTGCCACACAGCCAAAATGAGTTACCATCCATTCAGCCAATGCAGAATATTTTCCTCTTCCTTCTTCTGCACTGGTACAAATCATAAATTTATTTCCAAAGGGATCCAGATGAAAACCCTCAGCATTTCTGTAGGCAAAATAAACCACGACGTATGTTCTTCTTGGCAAAGCCACCATTCAAAAGGTGCCTGGAGATATGCTATACTGATTATGAGATATTATTGTGAGGTTTTATTATCCTTTTAAACAATAAAACAAGAAAAGAAACCAACATAAAAGCAAGCAGCTCTGTGCCAGATGTAAGAATTTAATGCTATCCATTCCTGACTAGCATTTGGAACATGTGCTTCAAATATGAGACTTTTCTAAGTCTCCCCAGGTGAGCAGTTGATCTTATCTTGCAATTTCTGCCTCTTTTCAAACACTGCACAGCCCAATCTAGCAACTAAATGATCCTAAGAATGTCATAGCTAAATAAAGGGGTTTTTTTCTTTAACACCATCTTCCCCAAGTAAACATTACACTCCAAAGAAAAATTTCCTTGCCACATCAACTCAGAATTTCAGAAGGGAACAAGGGAGCATGGAACAGTTTGGGATTTGTGCTCCCCCTACCTCTTTCATATTATACAGATCTTTCCTACAAGCCTTCTTGCAGTTAGCCTAAAATCTCCACTCACTCTGAAAATCCCAGAATTTAAAAATACTTTTTGGTCATGTATGGTGAAAAAAGTTTTTGAAGGCTCAGTAAAACAGTCAATCCAAAAGATGGGAGCCAAGCTCCTCTTCTTCCATTGCCTGAATACAATTCTTGCACACATCTAGTTCTAAACCTGGTGGTTTGAAATCTCTGAAGAAGACAGTAAAAATTTCCATCGCTCTTATGGTGACTTTAACATAAATACAATAATATGCAAATTAAAGAAAAAAGGAGCATTTCCTGGAAAAGCTTTGCAGATGGACAATGTCTTACTAGATTCTCTTCACTAAGAGGGAGGCTTCAGAAGCATTCATAAAAAAAAGAAGTTATTTTAGAATCTCAGCTTACCATTTGCTTTGGAGTGGACATGATGGAGACAGAAAAATGAAAGTAATATCTAGATGAACGAGTAGAAGAATCAGCTTTCACTTGTGATAAATAAATTACAAAGATGTTTGTTCTCCTCAGCTGTAAAGGCTTAAACTGCTAAAAGGAACATTTAGCTCCCTTCAGAGATAGTTGAAATGTCTTGCTACTGCATTCTATTTTCCAACTGGTTCTTATTTACAGTAGAATTATTAAATAGTTATTATAACAGAAAGCAAGCATTTTCAATTGGCCTAACTCAATGTCTTTCAGTGAAGTGATAACTTGCTTAGATTTTGTACATGAACCTACAATGTCATTGCCAAGACAAGACACAAATGGGCCCCCTCACTTGTCAAGGACTGTACACAAAATACATTTGCCTGATTTTCTCTCAATTTAGTTATTGACAACTTGCTAAACAAGGAAGAACAAGGCTACAATAATAGCTGACAGATGCTGTTTCCACTAACTTTCACATTCCTTAAACATCTCCCAAAGCACATGCAGAAAATGATCTGCTTGTCTGCTGATGTGTGATTCCAAGCAGGGATGTTCTGATACCATGGCCCATCAGCTCACATGGGGTATTTGAACATTATCCAAATGCACACCAACCACAAATGACAGGAAAACATTCAGCAGAACTTTCTGACTTCCCACTTACAGAACAAACTACTGCATAGTGGCACCTGTACAAAGTTTCTAGGATCTAAATTCAGAATATGAACTCAAGGTTAAAAGACACTCAAGCCTCTTCCATTTTCTGGCACCTGGTTATGACAAAGACTGGGTCATCCCCTTGTCATTCTGTGCTGGTTTGGATTTTGTTCATGTGGGGTTTTTGTTGTCTATGGGGTAGAAATATTAGAATAAAGAATAACAGAGTATTCTTCTGCTGTTGAAGACAGCCTAACCTGTCCAACAGGTCTAAAGCACTGGTGCTGATCTTGTATAAAATGAAATGTCTTGTCTATTTGTTTCAATTTCATAAATGCTCTATGACACAAATCATGCTCCTCATAATTAATGCCATTTGCACAAGCTTCTTGGCAAAACCCAATAAGTTTGCCTTTAGCAAAGATTTTTTTCACTACTCACATGCTCTACCCTTGGAATTGAAACAATGGTTGATTTTTCACTGTTTATTGGACAGCCAAAAGCAAGAATGTATCTTAGATTGTCCACACAAACACATGGGTTGTCAATGTAATTTCATTCTAATAAATCACTGGAATTCAGAACAGAGAGATATGATTAATCTCCACTACCTAAATGCTGGGCACCCAGTAAATCCCAATTTTTGGCATCTTACACAAAACAAATAGAGAAAAAACACACATCCCCCCATTTTGAACCACCTCTTTAACACTGAGGAATTTCCTCCTTTGAGAGTGCAGGTCTGTAAAGATCTTAATACCCTGACAGAGAAAGAGAAGATGCCAGATTGACTAACCCAAACTTAGGATGGCCAGTGAGCTGAGCTGCCCTGAGGAGGCTCTGCTGAATGCAGCCCATCCCTTTCCTGCACCTCACTCACTGACCTGACCTTTCCTTTCGTGTTCCCACCACATGTAAGATCTCAGGAGTACACAAAACTCAGTCAGGGGCAGGCAGGTGTATCCCAGAGTGGTGGTGGTGAAAAATCCTGTAGGAAGCACACAGCATGGATGCTCAGATATTTATGAAAAAACAGCTGACTTGTACATAGATATTCACTGCTAGCACATAAACGAGGATGTGGGTTAGCCAAAAAAAGGTAAAAATGTACTGGAAATATATGCAAATCTGACTGTTACTGTGATTCCCCACTGAAAATCACAGTTTGAATATTTTCTCATCCCATCTATTACTAGTTCAGTGGCAAACAAAAAGGTCAAATGGGAAATCACAGAAATAGAAATATTCTTCCTTGTTTATTCTTCTCACATTGATAATAAAAGCACATATATCACTGTTTTGCCTTTCCTTTTTGGAATCTCCAAAATCCTTTCTTGTGAGGAATAGTTAATCTAAACAAGGTTTAGAGGTAATGCAGTTCCTTTGGGAAGGCAGGAAATAGGGAATTTTATTTGATTTCTGGTATTCAGAGGTAGTGTTCAGGCTACAGCAGAAAATACCTCCGTGCTTTCCTAAACAAGTAGTTAATAAAAAAAGTCTGCAAGGCTTCACACTCTCTAGCTGCTCCCCAGAAGCCTTTTGAAGAGTAACACTCAGCACCTGATCTGCTCCCTGTGGCCCTGCTGATGGCTGAGGAGAGACCCTGAAGCCTGGGGGATATTGGGTGCCCCAGTCACTGCAATCACTGCTTCATTTCACCAGGCCAGGCTGGAGTGGCCTGGCTGCTGTGGGCAGGCAGAGTCATTTTTAAATATTGTATCATGAGGGGGAGGGAGATTAGGTACTGGTGCCCTCAGCAGTATGTGGATTTCAGTCACTGACTTGTTTGATTCAAATCAGAGAGGAAAGAACAAATAAAATTGCTTTAGGATTGGTTTCTCAGCCCCAGTGCTGAGAGCACGTGCTGCCCACAACCAAGCACATGACTTATTAAAAACACCTAATTTAAAGGGGGATTTTTAATTCTTCAGACATTAAACCTCTGAAAATATTTTGAGAATACAAACAGGTGGAGCAGAAGCTGATCCAGGACTGAAAACAGATTTTTTTATTTACTGGAAGGAACAGGTGAATGAATTACACAAATAATCTGTGTCACTATTTCCTTCTACCCATCTCTTCTTCTGCCTATATGCAACTTTATGAAAAGCTTATAGTACAGTTTAAATTATTAATATTCAGTTCCCTCTAGCATCCGTTTCAGTTCATTGACCTGTATAACTCATTGATTAAACTAAAGCATTATCTACAATTTTATGTATTATTAACTAATTTTGGTCCCTTAAAACATTTCCATGACAACATATCACAATAACATACATTTGTCTGGCCTAGAAAATGATTTCTTCCTTTTCATATCATTCTCAGAAAAAGTAAATTAAACATAGATTGCTGAAGCAGTAGCCAGATTAGCAATTGGTACCCTAATCCTGCTCTCCCCAAATAAACTGCAACTCTCTCAAGCCCTGTATTCCCTCTGCCATAGGTACTATTAATCAAAATTTTCTGCCACGCTGACATTCACTAGTAAAAAATGTAAATTCTCTGAGGATATAAAATGCTCTCAACTTTCAGTAATTCCAAAAGAAAGGCAAGAGGCATTTCATACACAGACTAAATAAAAGGCTTTTTTTGAGTCACAATAAATATAGAACTGCACTGAACCACTGCCAGGAAAAACTGCAAACTCTGCCCTCCTCACCTAACTCAAATGTCTCGTACCTCCAGGGAAGGGAACTCCTGCCAACACCATAATCTGTGTTTTCTGCAAAGTCATCACTGAATCTAATGTGTAGGACTGCAACAGATTACAGATGAAATGAGAACATCATTAGCACAGCTATAAAAAGATGGAGAAATTATGTGGGGTGATGCACTCTGATGAAAACATTAAAGCAAACTTGTAGAGCTTGAAAAATACAGTTGATTTCTGCAGCTTCACCTACTCTGCCTTTCTCTTCTTGTTCCACAAAAAGCCCCAACATTTTATTCCACTAAAACAGAGCTTTATGTTAGTTAACCACTGCTGTGGCCTTTAGGAAAAGTGAGCAGGAGCTGAAGATATTTTGCTGTACTGAGACAAGGAATAAAGGACTGGGGCACTGCAGGGTTGGCACTTTCCACTGCAACCTGTGAGCCCTTCACTAAATGAGTACTTGGGGTTTTTTCTTGTTCTTTCAGGTGTTAATCTTAATAAACTTAAATTTCTTTGCAACTTTTAAAGAAAAACAATCCAGAAGCTGACGGGGCTTTTAGAAAAGCTTAGTTCATTCATTTTCTGATACCCTTTCTCAGCATGCAGCAACTCTGGCAATGTGAAATTAATTAATAATTAATGCCATCCTACCTCTCCAAAGTCATCTCATGCTGGGCTGTTTGGGCCTTTGTTTAAAAAAAAAAAAAAAAATTTTCTTGGTTTTCAAGTGTTAAATCATGGCTGAATTATCTTAATCTCTCTGAAATGACAGAACAGATCATGTGAGCTTCCAACAGCTGTGACTATGTAGCTTGGCATCCCACAGCCTTTGGAAAAGGCAATACTGGAGCAGCTCGCTCACATGAAATTCTCTTTTAACAACACAGTCTAAGATGGAAATAACGTTTATGAGGCCAAGGCCTTCCAGGAAAGCAGGCACACTGAGGGTGTGTGCTGGAGATGAAAGGCTGGCTGCACCCCTGGCTGCATCCCGGGCTACCTGCGCCCATCCCGGCAGGTGCAGCTGTGTTGATCTGGTGCCCTCTGCTGCTCAGTGCCTCAGCCCACCAGGAGCCACAGCTGGGCCCATCCCCAGCCTCTCCAGCTGAGAGCCCCGTGCATGCAGTGGTGTCCTCTGGGTGTCCCCACGGTGGCACCGCGGGGACAGTCCCGGCGCTGCCACCACTGCTCCTCACCTTCAGGTACAGATGAAAGCAGTTCCACTCCTGGGACAGAGCAGCACCAGCCTCCTGCAGCTGCTCTGAGGAAGACCAGCCCTGAGTTTCCCTGGCAGTGCCCCTCTTTCCTGCCAGCCAGATGCTGGGGCTCCTTTCCCGTGCTGAACTGGAAGGGAACTCATGAAAGGCCAGCTCTGCAGGCTGCTGGGGACAGGGGACAAGTGCAGGGCTCAGCTCTGTGAGCTCAGCTCTGGGCTCCTCACTCACAGCCACTGCTGCCACCTGGGCTCTGGATTAAACACAACAAAACCCAAAAGCCATAAACCAAAGTACTTTGAAGTTCTCACTCTGCCTAAGTATTCTAATGAGTATTGTGTTTCCTGAGGTTAAGAAATCAAAATGCAAACCAATATTCACTGTATTAAATTGGCAACTTCGGAGCTCATGATTTACCATGACTGGACTCTCATTCTCAAGAACAAGAGGTTCCACTGCAGAAAAGGTTCCTAACTGCCCTGACGAGAAATACATTTTTCAATATATTTTATTCTATATGTCCAGTTTATCTAATGGAAAAAAAAAGCCAATTACACTTCACAAATAATAGTTTTGACACTGACACAGTTAAATGTTGAAATTATTTCCTCAAGTGCTTCAAATACTAAAAATTGAATCCATATATCATTCTGGTTGGAGGCTGTGAATGACTCCATGGTCAAAAATTAAAACCTCTCCTTTAAAATTAGGTTATCACAACAAATAATCATATTTATAATTCTTTAGTACTTGTCTTGAGGCACTGTGTAATTTGAATTAATATCTGTTCTTCATGCAGATTTTAGTCTAAGAATTTGTTTGCAAAGTGAACATCTCTTTTTGCAACTCTCAGATTAAGGATTCTACATCTTGGTTGTGGTTAATAAAAGTATTCTACATGAATCTTTTGTCATAGCAGTTAAAAAAAACCCCTCAACTTGTCAAACCGTCTTGACTATTGATAGGAGTGAAGATAAGAGTAAGATTCTAATAAATTTTGGGTTGCTTCTGTAACTAGGAGTTTCAATATGCAAGATTACTGTATAACTGTCTGCAAATACACAATTTTCTATTAGAAACCTCACTCTGAACAAAACACAGTGTTTAGCTATCCACGCTGCCCAAAAATACTGACAGTGTGTAGAATTTCACCCTTGCTGTGCCAAGGAGAAAAAGCCCTTGTCAGTAAGTATATGAGATGCATGTATCTGGCAGGTAAAACTGACACCCTGCTCTGCCCTTACTTTCCCAGCTTCCACCCACACAAGAGACCATTTACCCCAGCAAGGCTCACGAGGGATCCTTGATTCAGATGCAGCTGCAGAAACGCCTCCATCCAACCACCCCAGCACAGCTCCCAGCACTGGGCCATTTGTCCCCTGCAAGACAAATGCCACCCTGTCCCTTGGGGCAAGGACAGGAGCTCAGCCTCAGCAGCCTAGGGACACCAACACCTGGAGAGGGGAGCAGGCACAGACCAGGCTCCTTTGATGAGCCAGTGGCCGCACACTTCCAACCCACCCAGCACACACTTGGGGAAAAGCTGGGCCCAGGGTGCCATCATTCAAGTGTAAGACGATATTTTCACCACCCAGTTTGTTGAAGAAAGGCTCTGGGATAAATGAAAGGTAAAATCCTTGGAAAAATAAACTCAAGTCTGTAAAATATTAGCCGATGTTTTCATAACTTTTCCAGCAACTATAGTTTCTGATAGATCAAGTGTGACTGTATAAAGCTGCCTGGAGAAGTCAGAGGGACAGAGATGGACACATTACACCTTTCCCTATAATGCACAGATATCACATCCTCCAAACTTGCTGAAAGTAACTACTTTGGTTGTAATTTATATTTTATACACCTGAAGGTGCACCACAATTGGAAACTTAATATCAAGGTTTTCAGCTGTGTTATTTCAGGGAAGTTTATTCACTCCTGTAGCTGTGAAGGTATGAAACAAATGAATGTTGTTCCCACATTAAAACAAATAAAAGCTTTTTTTTTTCACAGTAGTGACTGAAATACAGAGTTACAGCTGAAATATTTCTCAAAAAGTTCTCAGAGAGCACAGGTTCACTGTTCACTATATATTCACTGCAGAAATAATGTAATATCTACAGCAACTACACTAAGTTATATGCCATTTGTGTTTACTTATCTCCTTTCCATAAATCCATATTTTTTGCGTATATAATCCACTGGTTTTTTTGCACCAAGAGAGTGTTTCCTGTCTGCTGCCTTGCACTGTTGCTATAGCTTCATCTTTTTCCTTCCCTTCCCAAATTGGTATTTACACTCTGCACTGTTTCCCATTATTACTATAAATGTAGAACACATTTTAAACAAAAATAATATAAATCAAAGAAAAATTCAGTTGAGAAAACTAAGACCTTCTGGATGGGCAAGAGTATTTAGCAACAACCAGGTCCAGCTCTCTCTATCTTCAAAATTCACAGTTCCTTCTTCCATCCCAGGTACCCAGAGAGCTCTTCAGCTTGCAAGGAGCTCAAGGCAGGTTTCACAAGGTTTGAAGAGGTTTTTGCATTCAGCCATCATTGTTAACAGAGGTAATTGTGTTCTTTATTTATTAAAAAGATCCACAAACCATTATTCTATAATGTAAAGAGAATTTCACATGGTTTCATATTATGTTCTGCTCATTACACCCTGATAAAGCTGAAGGAGCTTCCAAAGAAGCCCAGAGAAGCTCTAGAGTAATGATCTTGCTCAGACTTTAAGATTTATTTCCACCTTTAGACATAGAAATCAAAATGTTAAAACCTCTTCATTTGTAACACACCCAGAATACAGCAAATATAATCTTTGGAAGAAAATGCTCATAAAGATATGCAAAATATTTTACCATTCCAGTACTCGCAGTTTAGCCCATGAACTCTTCTTTTTGGCCAGCCTGAAGAATGATTCATTGCAATTTAAACAGTTTCACTGACTTAAAAATTCAGACTAGCAGAGCCCAAAGGGTATCTCACAGAGGAAAGCTGGCACCAGTGCCATGTGTCAGATGTCACTGATGACAGACAGTGACATGCAGCACCAGGCAGCCATCAGCCTGCCCTGCCTTCTCCTCCTCCCCGGGCAGGGGAAAACCAGAGAGCAGAAACCACTTGGCTCTCCCCTCCTGCTTCAGAATCACTCAAGTAAGCCTGATGCTAAAACAACATTCTAGATGATTAAAATACACTGAAAATAACATTTTTCAGTCCTCCATAGTATTTGTAGGGTACACCAGGAATGCCGAGTCACTCACAATTTTTCTTCCCCTCTTTAAAAAACCCCACATTTGTTACCCAGTTAATTACAGAAGACCAAGCTGTGGAGCTGAACAAAGTCTGTTTGAAGGTCTTAAAATTTTAGGCAATTTTGCCTGGCTTCTTTTGTCTTAAAAGAGTCTGAGAAGAAGAAAGAAAAAAAAAAAAAAAAAAAAAAAAAGACCTGCTTTTCCTACTAGAAATACGTTTTGATTTTGTCTGGATAATAAGGATTTATAGTGCTGTTGAAAGGCTCTGGAGACAGTCCTGGAGACTGAAGTAATTTATTTACTCGTAGAACAAGCACAAACCCTACGAGCACCTGCCCCAGGAGCCCAGCTAAAATCCTCTTGGAGCTGACCTGGAGAGACACCCCACAGAGGTGAAACAGGGTGCTGAGCTTCCCATTCCACTGGGGATATTTGCTTTCCCTTTCTTTAATCTTTAAGAAAGAGAGTGTGTGAGAAGTTTTCCGTCCAGCAACAGTTCAGAGAATTCCTGATAATCACGATTTGAATTCTGCCTGCTCTGAATGAAGCGTCAGAGCCCCCTGAGGTCACTGATGTGGACTCAGGTCTTTGTTACTAAGCAAACAGCTGAGTTTGAACCTTCAAAAAAAGTGGGGAAAAGCCCCAGGATATGAATGCACATGGACAGCAAACACAGAAATAACAGCCACGTTCAGGAGAACAGGAGTTGCTGTCTGGATTTACAGAGTGTGATGTACCAATGTGTACAATGAAGTGGACAATCTAATGGCTCAGGGTGCTAAAAAGGAGGGAAAATATAAATCCACAGAAGTCACAAGATAGACTTTCAAGATTAATGGGGATAAGCCAAACATTCCAGATGTTCTAGTCCTGGGTTCTTGTATCTACACCACAGAAAATCACCTTTCCCAAGGAAAAAAACACCATTTATCTTTCAACCTGCACTTTTGCCCCCATTACCACTCATGAATAGTCAATTTTCATCTATCTGCTTTTTCTTCCCTTATAATCAAAATGAAAGAGCAAATGCCCTTTGTATATTAAACATTTTAAAAGTGTCTCTGAAGACAAAGTACTACAGAGGTGTCCCATAATATGTAATTTATCAAGATGAAGCAAAACTATTATTTTTTTTTCCATAACTGCTGTTTAAATTATACAAAAGTACTTATATCAGTCTAAAGCTGCCACTGCCACCATTTTTCTTCAGCTGTAAAACCACATTAGCACAGCTGAGTGCATACCATATTTACTGGACAAAATTTACTGCTCTAATTACTGGACCTGTTACAGCTAGTGGAAAATAAGAGTTATTGGGTTTTGCTCTGAAGAGGAAAGCTGTTCAACAACAAGGTAACAGTGGGATCCAAGAGGGCCCAGGAATCTAATGAGTCTGTAACTTGCTGTTTCTATGGAAACCAAAGATTATAACAAAATATTCCCATTTTAATCGCGATCCCTAGAGGACTGCCATCCCTAAATTGATCTTACTTTTAAATTCAAGATTGTTTAAATTTACTAATTTAGCCACAAAAGTCACCTAGAAAGTCTCAGAAGAGCCCCGTTTGTTCACATGTCCCCAGCACTAGGACTGAGTGGGAAGTATCAAGCAGCACAGCTCCACTGCAGTTGTTGCAAACCCATCATTCTCACCAAGCACCTGGACTCCAGCACGTGAAAATGCTAAATTCTGAGTTTCAGTGCTCAACAACAAAGGGCTGTCCCTCTGTGTTAATACCAGCAATCCAAGCTCTCAGAAGAACAGGCTGTATTAGCCATACCCCTGTTTTCTAAAGCCCTTTTTGGACAGGGCTGGGTGGCACAGGAATGTACAATCACACTGCAAGGCGGTCGAGCCCCCCCAGCTCAGCAGCATTTGCAAAGCCAGAGTGTTCAGAACACAAACTGAACACAGGACACAGCAACCTGGAAGATTAAAAGGAAAATAACAACTTCAGCACTGAGTTTCAAGAGTTGCCTGCTTAGACTGGAATTTCTGGAAAGTGTGAAAATAAGTTCTTAATCACTGTCAAGACTACACTTTTAATTCAGCCAGAAATTTAAGAATTTTTTTTGCATGACCTGCATTACCCCTTCTAATTCAGCCTCCAGAATTCTCTGTGGCAAACCTGAAATCCCTCCTTGTCGTGTTTGGTCCTTCTGTAATAGGAAAAATAAAAAAGTAAAATCTCAGGAGCTGAAGTAAGTTACATGAAAAGGCTTTTTATAGAAAGTCCATGGTAAACAGGCTTCTGTAGGAAGCAAGATCTCCGAAGTGCCTTGAGTCTCACAGACACAGGGCTGTGGTGAGCAGGGTCTGGAGGAGCCTGACTGCTGCCAGGGACATCCTTGGCACAGGAGCCCTGAGGGGACACCAGCCCTTCATTTAAGTGACTCGAATTGCAGACAAACCTTTAAGGAAAGGGCTTCCTTTTGTTTTTCCTTCCTTTTGTACTCTGTATCTAAATTTGCAGTGGGAAGGCAGCCTTGTTCTCTGCAATATTTTCCTGACTCTTCCTGAATCAGGCAGAGCAAGGAGATCTCGGCGTGACCTGCCACCACATTCCTTGGGAGCAGCAGCTTTCAACAGGCCCCCAGAGTGATTTATAATCTCAGCATGTTTGGGGGCTGCCCGAGGGCGAGGAGAGCTTTTCCTAACAAATTGCACAGGACTAAGGGGCTTGGCAAAGCCCCCATGTCAGGTCAGTGGTGTGGCACCTCCAGAGCATTGGCAGCCAGAGCCACGCCAGGAGCAGCCTGTTGCAGGGGGAGCATTGTGATTTTGTAGCTATTTACGCATGTGGTTACCACATTTGAAGCTCAGCTTCCCACACAGCCATCATTCACTGCTACAGAAAGTCCCAGGCCAGCTTTAGGTCTCCCATCTTTGTCTGCCCCAGATGGAATCCAGTGAGGATGTGGAGCCAAGAATGTGCAAACAGTGTGCCTGGCTCTGCTTCCCATCCCTGCACTTCAGCAGAGATGCTGAGAGACAAACAACCCTGCTCTGAATCGAGGCCCATAACAAATATTTTGCAAGTACATCGTTGTTCTCCGTTAAAGAAAACCCCAATTTCATTTTTAAAAACCTGAAAACACAAAATCCTGAATTATGTTTTTCAGAGGAGCAGTTAAGAAGAAGTTTAATAGGTTAGCTTCCAAATAAAATAAAGAAACCAGCCTTTATTAAATTATATGGAAGGGGGTCAGAGATTAAAAATCCTCTGCCTCTCATTATTAGACTTGAGATGACAGATTCATTCCAGAGCACAGAAGGAAATATATTATCCCAAAACAGGATATGAAGTTCAGTCCCAGTAGATTAGTCTCTGTTAAGTAAATTTATTGTCTGATCTTTTAACTCTCCACCAAACTGCTACCCAAGATTCTCTTCCCTAACAGTATTATTTTCTCCTGTTCCTTTCCCCTCCCTTTCCAGCTGTACCCCCAGAGCTCCCCAAAATCCAGCTTCTGGTCTCGTTCCCATCAGGGCTCTCTCTGATGGTGCATGAACCTCCCAGAAAAACAAGAAGGGAAGGGAGGAGGAGGCAAAGCACTGACACCCACTAATAAAAGCAGGCTGTGCTCTGGAGTGCTGGGCAGAGGAGAAAAGCAGGATAAATGTTTCCCTTGGTTCAGAGAGCAGCAGCAGCAGGCTCTGGTGCCTCTGCCTGTGTATTTGTGTGAGTTGTGCCTGGTAACCACTCTGTAATTTGGGTACAGGCATTGAGGGAAACCTTCAAAAGAGCCCTGCTCGCACTGGTACGTTCTGGGAAGAATTAAATGTACTGTGTGAGGTTAGCAGGCACATCAAACAAAGAGCAACTCTATCCCTGCTCTGTTTACCAAGGCAGAAGCAATCTTCCATACAGCGATACATTTCGAATACGCTGTTTAGTCTGACTTTAGACTCCATGAAATTATTTGCAAAGACAAGGATTCCCAAAAAATTCCAGCAGAAAAAGGCACTTTCCCTCATCCTCCCTTTCATTCCCTTCATTGCATGAAATTTAATTGTATAATTTAATTGCATGAAAGAGCCACATTGTGACGAAGCCAAAATAACAACAAGTTATTTCTGAGTGCTGCAGTTAGAAATGTTTCTCTCTGGGCTCTACCATGCTTCTGTCACCTAGGAGGACAAATATTTCACAAAGATCACAGGTACAACATGCAATACCCCTACTGCTCAATTCCTTCTGTGAGACTGCTTGTGGTTTCTTCCCCTAACAGTAAATTATAAAACTATTCCTATCAGGTACTTAAGCTCAGCACTTTGCATGTTTTCATGCAGGAGAGCTGTGATGTACCATCCTTATGCATGGGAAAATTGCAGAGAGCTTGGTCTCACCAACAGAGTGTGCTGTCAGTTCGTTATTAGATTGAGGGCAACACCATTAACAGAGAATTATTTTTTATTATTTTATCTGGTGATCTATTGCAATTACCCCGTTCTATAATAAGATGTTTAAATAGCTATCTCCACTTAAAACAATTGATTTTCACAGCATCTGCTGCAAGATGCTGTTCTTGGCTCCGTCCTGCCTGGCTGCTGATGCACAGTGCTGAGCTGCACAACTGTTTCTGTGCAAACCCGCCTCGTATTTACTTTGGGGGTTTTCTGTTTCTCTTTAGACTCTGCGTGGGGAAGGCATGGGAATCACAAACAACACATTTGGCAACTCTTCACATCACTGATGGTTAAAACAACCAATCCTAGCCATGAAAGTACCCTTGTGTAGACTGTTTTCTCCTCAAATTGAATAATTCTAAGATGGTTACTTGCTCAACTTGCACCCTACCATTTCAGCTCATTGTATTTTCACCATGTACAACATGCAATTATTTATTTCTGAAATTTATTTCTAAAGCAATCACTGTGCAACAAGTTCAGGATAAAAGATATTCAAGAAAAGAATCCTGCTCTGTTTTCTGTATAACTTCGGTTCAGTTTTAACCCAGAAATTCTTTTTACTATTTAAAGAGATCTTGAATAGATTTGATGTTATCGCAATGACCAAGTGTTCCTCAGATTCATTTTCAGTGAACTCTTAACACCACAGTCCAGCAAAAAAAAGCTCTGTATTCTCATTGCACTTGAATGCAAACAAGACCCACATAGAACAAACCCTGAAGGTCTCCAGCCAGAAGCCTGCATAACCCATTATACTTCTATTCCTACTTCCCTCCTTGGAAGTTCATCCTTCAAGCAATCACACATTTGTAAGTAACCAAAAATACATTTGCGTCTATTGATGTAAGGCACTCAGCAAGTGGCTTCCCCCTGGCCTGGGTGTTCAGGCTCAGAGTCATCTGGTGAAAGAGTCAGAGGGGCTGCAAAGGAAACTGATCCAGCAGACATCTGTGCCTTGCTCCCACCGTGACACACAGGAGACACTTCCATCTGGACAGAAATATTGATGGGCAGCTCAGAAAAGGCTCTCACACCCCGGGAGAGCTCCTGGGTGATCAGCTGAGCTACTGCCCCGAGATCCTCTGAGCACAGCTCTCACTGCCTCTGGGAAACCTCACTGGAATAGGCCACACGGGCTCTATCCCAAGGAATTCACGGCTCCATCCAAGGAAACTCATCCAGAGAACTGAAGGAACTGAACACATCCACTGTTAATGTAAATAGGATGACATTAACACAAATTTAAAGCAAGCTACACACCAGGGATTTCTGGGGAAAGCACGCTATGGGCAGGGTCTGTCCCTGCCCAGATGCATCCAACAGCACCACACAGTTTGCCCAGCTAGGAAAAACATCTGAAAAATCTCTTTTTGCCAGTTTAAAGAGGATTACTAACACTCATCTACAAAAATTAAGTAAAAGGAAGACACAAATGAAGACAGCAGTCCAGAGGCTTGCTTGACTCCCTCTGCACCAAGTCCCCCAGCCCTATATCATGGCAGAACCTATGAAACAAATAATTTCCATTAAAAGTATGCAAATGAAATTAATCTTCCATTGAATTATAAATATTTGCTGAAACTGATCATTTAATGCAAGGATTCTCCAATTACCAGGGCAGGAGAACAAACACTGATGCTATTTAAGTAAAAATTCAGATGCACAGCATTCTGTATTAAGCACTGAACGATCATTCATTTGTGCAGGATAAACTGTGCATGATCACTGATACTTTTATGCTCTATTAAACTGTATTCTCCAATGAGCATTGCACCACGGTTCAGAGGTGGCCAGAAATATTAACATGTGAACTCTGGAATGCTTCACTGTACCCAAGCTGAAAGGTCTCCCTCCTGGGGCTGGCTGCTTTCAGAGGTGATACTGATAGCAGCAGCTATCACTGAACCTGGCAGCTGGAGTAACACCCAGCTCTTGGAGCCAAGTGAACACCACTAAAACTCAAATGGTATTTTCTGTACAACTGTCGCCATCACCACAGGAAAAATGAGCAAAAGAAAACAAAACAAACCCAAACCAAACCACAAGTCCAATGGAACTTCATTTTAAATCACTAATTCTACCCTTTCCTTTGGCAAAATTGATTTTACTGCCTACTGTATCAGACTGCAACGTACTGACCAACAAAATATTGTAAAAGTGCAATTACGACAAAGGCATTCAAGGTGACTCATTAACGTGGGAATGTGGCCTGAGCATCACTAATTCTCACATCTCTCCATTTAATCCCACTGGAAATGATGAGTGCACAAAGAAAGAAATTCTTCAGTTATTTGCCTGCAGTTATTTGCCTCCCTGCACAATTAATCAGAGAATGAGGTACCTGCTGGAATTCCAGGAGGCTGCTGTGTTGGGGTGCCTGAGGAGCGTGGTGTGAGGTTCACAGCCTGCACAGGGTCAGAGATGCCATTCCAGTGCTGTCATTCCAGGGCAACGCTCCTGCCAGAGCTGTGCCTGTGCATTCCTTCCCCTGACTCAGTCAGAGCAGATAACCATCGGGCACTGCACTCATTCTTTAAACAACATCTCCCCAAACAGATGCAGACAGCTTACGGAAAAAGTGAAAGACGGATTGGAAGCCTACTCTGAAAAAAAGTTATCATCCTGCTAGGTTTGGATTAAAAAGTTGTATTTCATAATGAAAGCCAAATGCACTGAGAAGGCAAGACAGTAATCCTGCCTGAGAAGGATTGCTTCAGAAATCAATTTCTGAGTTCAGATATTAATTAGTTCAGAAACTAATTGAAATCCCAGCGCATTACAAACCCAGATTCACTGGCCATTTCTGCTTCTCTCCAAATGAAAATGTCTCATTTCAGGAGGGTCACAACAAAGCCAGCAAAGGAAAATGTAAGGAAATCTCTTCATATGATAAAAATGGAGTGACTAATGTGGATGACTCAGTTTAATTGCATGACTTTCAACTAAGTGTATTCACAGGGACAGAAATAACACTAAATTAAAAAGAGTATCTGGGAAAAATTATTTTGGACCAGTAAAATACTTATGCCAGAAAAAAATGTCTGGGTTTTCAGAGCAGTATCTTGTTCACAGCTGCATGCAAAACCAGCAGAAATTTGGGTTGTGTCTCCTCCTACTCGTCACCCAGGGCCCTACAGCCACAGGACAATGCAGGAGGGGAGGGGAGGGGAGGGAAGCCTGGACTGTCCCTACTGTAAAGCAGGGCCAGCTCCAAGGTCAGACATGGCTGCTCGTGGCTTTATCCTGTGTGGCCTTCAAACCCTCTGAGGATGGAGACTGCACAGCCTGGGCATTCTGGGCTCCACAGCTCACCTGCCTTCATGGAAAACAAGCTCCAGCTTACATCCAGATAGAGATGCAGGGTGCAGCATCAGAGCCCCAAAGCATCCTGAAGAGCATTCTGGTTTTGTAGTGAAATTCAGAAGCTGATTTTTCACATACAACTAACAGTATTTATTATGCTATGCTACTCAGAACTTTACTGTTATCTATCTTCTGTAGAGGAGAAGAGAAGCAGCTCATGTGAGTCTTCAGGTGCCAGACCTGAAGCAATTTGGGACGGAGAACAGTTGGTGAAGCAGTAAGAGTTTAACCAGCACTAAATTGGGTATACTTAACCTCTTCATATGGTTAAATAGAGAGCAGAGACCCCAGATTTGTTACTTCTAGCCATCCCTGAGCACGTGAAAAGAGAAATATCCATCACGTAGCCAAGAGATTTCAGTGCCATCAGGAATGGCAGAATTCCCTGCTGAATTCCAGATCCTTCTCAGTCATTCAGAAACACACACAATTCTGCACTAAGGCCAAGAAAGAGAAAAGGGAAGAAACCACTCTATGAGTCTATGAAATTCAGGAGTATGTGGTTATTGCCATAATATTATACATTTATTTATAATTTATTTCATAAATATCATATATAAATTTATATATAATAAGTATGATTAAACTGCAATTCAGTTTTCTTTCAAACTCTTTTGAGATGCTAAAATATCTGATAATATTCAACTGAATTATGAAGCAGCTTTATTTTTCCCCTCTTAATAGCTACCAAAACTTGGAAACACTCACCATTTCAGAATGAATAATTAAAATAATTTGAATGCAGCAACATACGAGAAATCCACAACCATAAACTCACAATCCTCCCAGTTATCGCATTTGGCTGTGTGTACTGAAATGTAAAATAATGAAATTGGGAATGAGATCATAAATTCAGTAACAAGTATAATTGCTAGTCCTACAGAAAACTATTAGAGTGGTAAGTTGATTTTCTTGTCATTCCCATTCTGCATTAAGCAGAAGAAAGAAAAAATAAAATGCAATCAATGTAATGATTTTTGCAACAAGCATCTAATTGATTTTTCTGCCACTACTATAATTTACAAATAGTCCTGTAGTAATTGTTTAGTTTAACTGGATGAATCAAACAAGTGTTCTGATAGTGATTTAATTATGACACATTTTACCCACAGAGAAATTATTTAAAGACAAACAATGAATTCCATAAATGAAACACATCTTACAATAAAAAACTAACATACACTAGTAATACAAACGGAAAATAATGCCAATTAGTCTATTCTAATTCTTGATGTCACTCTCGTCTCACTTCAGCAGGCAATACAAATCAAGCAGTTCATAGATCAGCACACTTCCAGGAAACACACTTTCTTTCAGGTTTCAAGAAATCCTTTTCCTTTTTAATGTGAGCATGCATAATCCATGCCACTCCATCCATTTTACTGCTCTTCCAAGAAAAGCCAAACGATTGCACCATGCTTCATTCATTTCTTCCTTCCTTCATTCCTGGGATATTTGCACGAGGAGCTGGGGCAGCCCTTGCCTGCACCCAGCCCTGTGGGCACAATGAGATGACAAATACAGAAACTCCTGAAAGCAGCCAGTTCCTGGGGTCACTGCTCCCAGTCCAGCACTGTCCCCATCAGCTGTGCTGCCCTGCCCCACAGACCTCCCACAGCCAGGGGACCCTCCCTGCTTCTGCACCACCCTTTGCCTTGTCCTGAAGGAGATCTTCTGTGCCTTGAGCCTGAAAATGAGCACTGCTCATGAACAATGGAAATTTCTCATCACTGCCTGAAATACAGATCTTCAGAGAGACTTGGACCACTGCCACATGAAGGAATTATTTTTCTTAACTGACTGAGAATTATTTATTAATTCTGAGCTGAAGCAATGAAATTTTAGGTCTTCACACAGAAAAGTACTGGTGTCTGGTTTCTCTCAATATTTATTTAGTGAGGTTATTGCCACCACTGAAAGAAAAAAATGATACATTTCTGTTAGTTTTACCTCCTTTCTCTAGCACGTGGTGGTCTGGGACACAACATGGGCAATGCACCCTCTGATCAGCACGGATGCCAATTGTTGGGGGCCACCTGTTAATTAGGAACATTTATCATTTCAGAGCTCCAGATCTCTCCCTGCTAGAGCCTCTCTGGAAGGATAATCAAGCTTGCTCCTGATAATTGCAATGTTCTGCAAGGAAAGGACAGATGGTGTCTTCTCCATTAGAATCAGAAGCTGGTGATTATTTAGTTCTGCTCATTCTGGAATTCGAACCATTGCTACCCCCTGCTAGAATCTGAAGACACCTGAGTCAGGTGCTCACAGTGTGGCTGGAGCAGGTGTATACATTCAAAAGAAAGATTTAAGCAGACACTTTTGCTCCAAAAATTCTTGAAATGCTGATTGTGAGGTGTTTATGCTCCCATAAGTATGTAGCTACAAAACAGAACCTGGTATTTGATGCTGACCTGTAAAACAATGAAGGAACTGCCTGCAAGTCGAACCAATTTTAATTACATGAGCAGACTTGCTATCTGAGCTGGCCTCAGCCTTGGAGTTATATCATCTATTATGTCAAGAACATCAACATCTTTCTAGTTTCACATTTCTCAACTCCCCAATTCAGCCAATAACATGAAAGAACATTGAATTTACCAAACAACTGGGGCAATCCCAAGGAAAAATGATGACTCTGAGCTGCAGGCTAACCTCAGAGATTCAGTTTTGCTTACCTTAAATGCATCTGAGATGCTTCTTGTGATACTTTACTATAAACAAATAACTTTTCCAATTGCATTATGTTTATACCCAAACCTTGACCCCTTGTAGCCCATAATAATTACAGTACCCTATGATCATTAGAGAACTGCAATTATCATAGCACTGCATCTTCTCAAAAGGGTAAGAAGTTATCATCCAACTGTGGACCATATTTGTGGAAAATACCTGAGAGAAAACACATCCAGCTCTGGTTCCAAAAGTTGGGGTTTTTTAAAAGAACCCTGGGGTTTTGTATCCCAGACCCATTCCTTGAATATATAAATACATAAATGCACTGACAATGGCTGCACACACAGCCAGCCCAGAGCAACACTGAGCCAAATGCTGCACCAGCAGCAATGCCACAGAACATGAAATCACAGTCAGAATGATTCTCATGGTTCAAATGACCCTTTTCTTTTTTTTTTTTTAATTCACAACCACATTTTATTTTTCCTTCAGGAAAAAAAAACCCATGTAATTTTAAAAACATATTCTTGAAAGAAACCATTTTGGCAAACCACAGCTTTCCTGACTCAGTTGTAAAAACCAAGCATTGAATGTCACACCTTTTTTCAGACAGTGAGACAGATATAAAAATGCAAGAAAAGAATAAAAATTGTTTGGGAAAACAGCTCCATTTCTCTCAGGGAAAACCCTTCCAACACATCTGCCAGTCTACTTACACAGGATGAGAATTAAATCTTCAGCTGGTGCAGAGAAAAATATTTTGTGAGATTATTCTGCACAAATAAGATGTCTTCAGAGATTCTTGAGCATGGGAAGGTAAAGAATTGTCCCTGATCCCACTCTGAGATCCACTCTTTGGTTGTTTGGCAGCCTGCTGACTGAGAGCAACTGAGACAAAAAGTTCTGAACTTTACAGCAATAGCCAAGTGTGCTACGGCCAGTGCTCACTCTAAATGCTATTGAGAAATCCTTGAGAAAACTACGTGGGTTCTGCAATGTGGAAAACACCTGATAGAAAACACATTCAGCTCTGGTTCCACAAGTTTGTTTTTGTTTTTTAAAGAACCTTGGAGTCTTGTATTCCAGGTCCATTCTTTGATACCCACTGCCAATGGCTGCACACACAGCCAACCTAATTTGTCCAAATTTAGACATTCTAACATTTTTTACTGATTCATTCTTCTCAATAGGAACACACGATTTCCCTCTTTTCAGAAAACATGTCTCATCAATACAAAGAATTTATTTTGGCAAACATGGACTTATAAGCCAAAGTTTTCCCTTTTGTACAGGAATAACTAACTTGGTTCTTTTAATCAGCTCACTAGAAACTGGGTGTTACTGACCGACTGCAGCAGCTGACAAGGGAAATACAGTAAACAGGCCCATCAATAGAGGACAATCAATACAATTAAATTTCCCAATATTTTCTTGAAAATGTAACACAGGAGGGAAGAAAATTTGGTTGTTAAGAAGGACTGCTGAAATACTTATTGAACCAACAACTGGTTTTGTTTACAAAGCTACATGGCTCCTTCACATATGTTTTAACAAAGTCTAGCTGCATGCTAATTACACCTATCTGGTTTGCATTACCCAGTTAGCATTTCTTCTTGCACATCAGCAGAGAGGGCCTTTGTTAATTCATAATACTTCACTCACAAATGTTAGTGATCACATCAAAAACCCGTGCTGAAGTTATCTGCCATTTACCATTTCACTGCTTGCTGAAGGTCTGAGTGTCCTCATCTCCTGTCCCTGATGAAGAGCCAACTCAGCAGAGTCTGGACATGCTCACAGCAGCTGCAGTGCTGAGAAGCTGCCCTACAGCAACACTCTGGGGTCCCCATTCCCTTTGATAGCAGCATGGCACCACCAGTTATCCCACCAAAGATCAACTTATTGTATTTATATAGTCTTTCCCTTTTCAAGCCAAAGTTAAATGAAGTTGATGGCAGCATCTACAGGACAACCCATAGTCACAGCCTTAAAGGATTAGAAGAAGCCATTGTTTTCATGTCAGACATGTTTTTGTAATACAGACCGTGTCTATTCTTGTTATTTCATTTTCATCATCACACCAGCTTTTCAGCAGTCAGCCGACCCTTTCCAACACCACAGTTTTAAAGGCTCATAAACATTATCTTTATTATATTAAGAGAGATTCAAAAATTGTAAAACAGATGTGAAGTCGCTGCTGCCAAGAGCCTACACAGTGTGATTCAATAGGATGTGGGTGCTGTAATGTGCTCAAGAAAAGTCATTCTGAAACTCTGAGTTCAACTTGCCGAACAATCATTTTCATCTAGGAAAACAAAAGCTTAAAATAAACTAAGAACTCCCATCTGCACAGGACTAAGAGTGATCCAATGACCTGACTGCAGACCCTGCACAAAGATGCTTCCATTGACAGGATCTGCAGACAAAGGAGTGATGGAAAAACAAGGATGACTTTTAGCTTCTAAGGAAGCTGTGTAAGGGAACAGCATCTATCAGATGTCTCCTGGTGAAGAGAGAACACACAAATCCCACTTGTGCAGTAGGTACAAGTTGGCCAAGTTTTCCCTCCACCCCACTGGCAGGCTCGTGGGGGCAGAAATTCCTGCCAGGTACCTGCCAGCCATGAGCCCACTGCAGCAGATCAGCTTTTCCCATGTGCTGCTCACTTTTCCCTGCCTCCCTCCTGAGCTTTGCAGAAGCTCCTTCCTTCAGCTGCTCCTGGAGCACTCATGGCTTTTTCTCCTCACCGTTTGGAGCTAAGGCAGCACTCTTCCCACAACACAGAATTCATCCATGTGGCATCAGGATTTCTTTTTCCATGTCCTCTCAGCAGCCAGTAGCTTTCTGTTTCTAACTTCTCATGCAAAATCCCTGTGTGGTGATATCTGCAGCAGCTTTTCTGCACGTGTCTCTTGGAATTAACCACATTCAACTGTAGGTGGTCGGCTTTATTTCTGAAACAGTTGAGAACTTTATATAAAACAAATACAGAGCAGTCTCAAGAAGCAGGCTTTCCCCAGATAAGGAAAAGGTTGGTCTTGGTTATTGGGTTGAGGACTTTTTGTTTTTCTTCAAGACAATCCTGTGCACCTTCTCAGCAGAATCATATAGTGTATGTTCATAGACAGGGAACATTTTCAGTAGTGGGTGTCCAGGACAGATGGTCTGCTCTGTGGAGCACCCTCCAGACACTCTGTGACACCAAAGGCAGCTTTCATTTCTTATTTAAAACCAAAGTAAACAGCAGCATAAAATCCTGATATAACAAACTCACTGTGCAAGTAGGGATGTGCCTGAAGCAAAATTTCCTGATTTCCTTGAAAACATGCATTTTGCTCTTTGGACTGAAGCCATCTCTTTTTCTGTTGGCTCTGCCCCCTCAGGGCCATGCACCATTCAGCTGAATAACTGTAAGGTTCTCACTTGCAGGCAAGTAGGAAGGAGTTTAATGAATCACAACATTTTGTTCATATTTTGCTTGGAGGAAGCATTTTCCACATTTTCTCCCTCTTAGTGGAGTTCAGAGAAATTCCACCCAAACTCGGTATAACAGCTTTATTGAGACCAAAAGTTCACTGTCAGATCCCTGGGTTTCCCTACCAACCAAAACGAAAGAGAAAAGGGGGCAGGGAAAAGAAATGCTTCTGTGGAGTGAATTAAACTAACGAGCTTGCTGAGGCTCCCTCAGATTCCTCCAGAGGCCTGTGAAGAGCAAGGCTGTGAATGGTGCTCGTGCACATGGACAATCACAGCTCACATGCTCTGGAATGCTCTCTCACCTATTAAAAAATTCCTTTGAAATTGCTCCTCGGTGACACAGGATTCACTGGAACTCCAAATCCCTCTCCTCAATGACAAGGAGAGAGCTCTGTGGGGGAGAACAGCTGTGGATGGCACAGCCCTGGCCAACTGCTTCTGTCATCTCAAGCCAAGGCTGGCAACTGGAAACCCAAGCGCGGCTCCTCACTCCAAGTCGTTGCTTTGAGTCCTGCACTGCTCCTCCTTGGTTCAAAGGAGGGCAGGGGCAGAGCTGGCATCCTGAGCCTCCCAAATGGCTGTTTGAGGCAAACATGGCCAATGAGGAGCAAAACTCCAGTTTGACTGCTAAACTGGGCAGTGGATTTATGGAAATAACTTCACAGAACAACAGAATCACCTCAACAGTAAGAGATCCCTTACTGTGGATCCAAGGAGTTGGAGAGAAGCCAAATGTAGCACAAATTCACTGAAGAAGTGGTGTAACCCTACTGAAACAGAATGGAAAGGATGCAGAGATGTCTATGGCTTAGATATATACCTTTTCATAAAGAAATGTATTCACTTATTTTACTTCTTTCAAACTTTTAATTAAAAGTTCAGAAACGTGGAGCTTTAAACAGAGGAAATTAGCTCAAAGGCATGTTCATTTGTCATATAAAAGGGTCTTTCATTAATCCCTAATTAAACATTTCTCCACACTTAAACCAGTTAGACATAAAAATAAAAATGAAAACACAAATATTTTCCACGGAAATGCTATATGCAGGCCAAAGAAAAAAGAAAGTCTCCAGTTCTACTTTTCCTTCATTTTTCCTTCACTAATGCCTTTCCATCCAGGAAACAGCTCCTGAATGCCCTGATGAACAATTTACTCTTCATTTCCAAAAGACATTTAAAAAAAACCCAAGGAGGTATTTGCTGCCTCAGAAATAGCTCTTCTTTCCAAAATTACTGATATACTTTCAGAAAAAGTTCTTACTCTGAAGGAAAAGAAAGGGCCATGACAGATGTATGTGAAAAAAATATAAAGCCAAAGCTCAAGATGGGTGGAACAAAAGCTGCTGATGTTTACACATAATTCCTGTATTAATTTTTTTAAAACAATGAGAAAAATAACAATGAGCCTACAAGAAGTAGAGAAGCTTCCAGGAAATTTGGTCACTAGTAACTTTTTTAAGCTTCTCTTAATAAAAGCACAATAAGAGCAAAGTGCGTTCAGTAGCAAAAAGAAGATTAAAATACCAACCCTTCTTTCGCATTTTTCCATCTTGTTTTTACCTCAACACATCAAACAAACTACATTAAAAGCATTATGAAGTTACCCAACAAACAAAATGCATGAAAAAACATGTTACAAAGAAATGCATTAAATACTCAGAGAACACCTTAGCATCTGAGTAGGGTAAAGGAAAATTTTTGCAATAAATTCGATGCAAAGAAAATTCACAAGTACAAACCAGTTTCATATTGTGGAAATAATGAGATGAACAGACATCTCCAGCATGAGCCTCATCTCTCAACTTCTTTTGTTGCTTGTGGGTTGTTTTTGGTTTTTCTTCCCTTTTCCTAAACTTTCATCTTGTACTTGCAATTCATGACCTGGATTTTAGCAATTGGCAAAGCAATCTATGGCTGCTGCTCCCCCCATTCTCATGTCAGGGAGCACAGACAGGTGTGCTGGCATGGAGCACTCAGTCTCACAGGGCACTCAAGTGTTACAGGGCTCTTGTGTCACCCCCTAAAATCAGTTAAAAGTAATTATGTTTTATAGGAAAATACAATTTTTGATTTTTTTTTTTAAGGAAATATTTTTAATTTAAATACAAAGCTGAACTCATTAGGAACTGGAAGTGTAAATTTGTTCTGGTTTTTATTGCAAATTATGTTCTTCAGCTCATTCATCTGCCCATAAAAGAAAATCCATGTTCAGAAACATAAGTTTGAAAGATTCTGGGAAGAAGAAACCAAAAATTTTGGTGACAAAAGGTTCAGCCAAATAAAGATTTTAAGTTCATGGGAAGGATATTTAGCTTGACAATGCCTGAGATACTTAAAACAATTGGCACTGACTAGAGTTAACTGAAAAGAATTTGTTGAATTTTATATTTGACTTCAGAGAAAGGTTCTCAAGAAATGTTTATACATTAGTTACAAGCTGACTCAACAGATAACTTATCATACCAAAAAAACCCCCAAAACCCAAGAAACCAAACTTCCTTTTTACACAGAGAAGTTGACCTCAGCCAACCCAATCCAGCTGGCTGGATTTCTGACTGACACCATGATTTGAATTACATATTCCTGCAGGGTTTGGTACCCAGAATTGCCAAATTATTCTGTTTCCAAAATAACACTACTAATACTTGAGTTTCACTGCCCAAAATCGAAAAGTAAAATGACAACACAGAAATATTTTATGGCTTTGAATGAGGACTGTGAGTTTTGGAAGCATTTCCTCTCCTGTATAAACCAGGCTGGCATGTTTTCCCTTCCCTGCAAGTCATATTTTTCCAAGGCATACATGTAACAGAGGTGACACCATTTCTCTGTAGACACCCTCACAGCAGCCAGCCATTCAGGTGCAAATCAATCAGCAACTCATCTGACAAGTCCATAGGTACAAAAACCTTAGCACAGGAAAATGCAGCACTGCCAAACAGCCACGAGCTACATGAGAACCATGTGTGCCATTCAGTGCATCCATTCCTCCTTTCTTCTGCAATTTAATTCCCTGAGTTGGAAGAATTGCATCAAAGGAAGTGCCAGAAACTTGACCCGCCTTTTAGGCAAAGAATATGGAAAAATAATAACATCTATATTTTTCTCTACAGAAATTATTAAATGCCCAAATCATAATCCAGTATTTTCCACAGATCATCTTGAAACCATTTCATCATTCCAAAGCAGGAGTGTAATCTTTGTGCCACTTGCAAGGATTTAGGAAATGTTAGGAGAGAACATTTGTTTGATTTCCATTCCGTGGGGACTTACACCACCACTGTGTGCTCAGTGCACACCAATTTGCATATTAACATATAGTGACTTGACAGAAAGCAAGGAGAACTGAAAAGCTGCCTGAATTCTTTTCCTACTCTCATGCTTTGCTGCTGAGAAAATCGCTGGGTCTGGCTTTGGGCCTGGCAATGCTCTGTCAAATAAATCAAAGGAATGACAAAGGTGCTGGAGTTGAGCAACACCAACAGGGGAGCCCCTGAGGCCTCTTGCCAGACAGAACAGGAGTAAATGGGCAGAGTTAATATTGCAGGAATATGCCAAGTTTGCAACCAGCAAACAGCCAACGCCTTGCCAGCCTCAGCCCTGCCATCTCCCTGGAAGGTGCCTCCTTTGCAGTCATCACTGCCTGGGGAGATTTCCCAGTCAAGAAACCATAACAGCCTCAAACCTCCTGGCTTTAACCAAACATCATAAGGACTGACTCCTTTTTGCACTGAGAAATTCCCTTTTACTCATTTGTTTCTTTCACACAATACCTGTAACATGGTACTTTGAGCATAGCCTTGGTATTAAGGCTGTCACCAATAAGACCTCTAATTATGGCCAATAATAACCTTACATTGAGGCCATGTCCATAGAAAATACAATTTTTTACTTAGTAACTGACACAACTGAGGAAAAAACCAAAACTATCTGTGTTTTTCCCCGTGGTATTAAGCCTCTTAGCTCATATTTTTAGCTTTTGCAGTTATAGCACGGGAACACTTAGCTAGGGTAACATTATTATTTGCTTCCAGACATTTAAAAGATATTTTCATTACTTTTCTAGTGGGAATACATACATCATATAAAACCATGGGACAAAAATATTTAATATGTTATGCAGTCACTGGTGCAGAAACCTGGCCAATAATGCAAGAACAGCAAAGATCGATCTCTTTCCATACAACATTTAAGCATTCCACTTTCAGGAACTGCCCTAATCATAATCCATATAATGCTGTAGGAGCACAAAAGTGAGATTAGAAAGGATGTCTACAAACTAGTTTTACATTTTGGTCTAAAATAGGCTGAGATATCTGCCATAAAAACAGTAACCATCAATTAGATTTACCACAAATGTCAAACATATGTTTAAGCCAAACCAAATCCTATCGCAACTGTGTTAAAACTTGGGAGCAAACCAGTCCAATTTCATGTAAAACTTCATTCACACAACTTGTGATGCTTGCCTGAAGGAGCTCAGTAAATGAATAAGAACAGTTTAAGAACAGTTAATGGGAAGCATAGCAAATTCTCCCAATCCCAGCTTTAAAGGCCATCTCCACAGAGGGCCTTTAAAAATGGGTGTTTTCTGAGGGAGAACCTGTGTGTGCTGGTGCTCTGGTGCTGGCAGGGCTTTTGCACTGGTTCATTTGGCAGAAATGCAGGGCAGTTCACGAGGAGCAGCACTGTCAATCCAGAACACCAAGTGGGTTTATACCCAGCCACTCACACATCCTGGCTGGCAGCCCACGCACAGCCAAGTTTTACCTGTGCTTTCACTCTCTGCACTCTGAGCTGTCTCTGTGGAGAAGTGAACTACACAGGTGATGTGTCATCCCAACTTAAAGCTATTGCAGAAATGGCTGATGAAATACGTAAGCACTTTAATGAGTTATCTGTGATAAAAGTTTGAAAGTTGCAAGTCCTCAGCATCAGCTGCTCATTTTTCTTCTTTTAGGAAGCATTAGAAATATTTGGTTTCCATACCATTCCCACTGCAAACCAACTATTTTCTCAGTGCCAGATCCAACATTCCTTGCAGCTTTTGAGGATTAAATCACTTTGACTCTTTATCCCACACATGAAAAATAAAACCAAATTAGCATAGCAAGCCAAGAAATCAGTATTTTAGATAAAGCCTTACAAATGAAGCACAGAAAAAATAAAGTGCAAAATAAATTTCAATAATACATTAAAATTACATTTAAATGTTCTGGTAATTGCACATTCATGCTTAGCAAAACATTTCTCCTAGATACTCTTCCAACCCCATCCTGAAAACAGTTGTGGCCTAAGAATCTCCAAAGTCCCATAAATGGGGACTTGGCTTTGTATATTGTTTGTGAAAGATAATGACAGTCAGCTAATTGTTCAACAGTATCAAACACAGAACTGAAAAATTATTAGTCAGAACTCTAGGAAATGGTCCTATTATTGATTTTTAACCACCTTATTCACCAAACCTTTTTCAGTCTGGGCACTTGAAAGCATTTTCAAGCTTCTTACATCCATTAGAGCTTTAGAGCCTCCTCTTCCAAATGCAAACTTTATTCACAGGCAATGCTCTGATTCTAAGGACAAGAATTTTATGAACGTTACCTCAGTGAGATTAGAATGAATATCACTGGATGGCTTTTAGCCATAGTTCTCCTTTTCTGCTCGGGTGCAGAGAGTTGTGGCTGAGGCTGATGGAGCTGACCCCTGTCCCACAGCCAGGATCAGCAGCAGGACAGGTCTGGCACCACAGGGATACTGTCCCTCAGCCCCTGTGAGCACCTGCTTGGGTTCTGTCCTTTCTTTCTTCCCTCTGGGGCCAAGAATGGGAGGTGAGTTCTCTCTGCTGCATTCCTGGCATTCTAAGGGTGATCTGAAATCAAGGGATGGGACTGTGATAATGTGGTGACACCTGCCTGTATTGTGGGACTGGTCACATCAGGAACTCTGACCCTGCTTTTGTTACTCAGGGTCACAGACACGTTCTCTGTTTTTACCCAGACATAGTCACAACTTCAGACTGAACTACAGGACTGTTTCAACCACACACAAACCTATGAGGTTAGCATGGGATTCTGCAGTTCTAATGGCTCATTAAAGTGATTATCAGGGTACCAGCCATGTCTTCCAGCTTAACACCCATGGCTTATTATTAAAAAGCTACAGTAAGTATTAATAAAAGAAAGGAAGAGAGAAAGGGAGAGAAAGGGAGAGAAAGAGAGAGAGCAAGCAAGCAAGCAAGCAAGCCCGCAAAACACATTGATTCAGAGGGAGCACCTGTTGCTAATACTTAAATTCAAATACCTCATCCAGCGTTTTGCTGTTATTCTAAAACCCAAACTCCAGAAGCAAACACGAACTACATTTCACACAAACAGCCTTTGCCAGCTGAAGGCCTCAAGAACAGGCTGCACAGGAGATAATTAAACAGATACTGCCAGAAAGATACTGAAGATGATACTGCCATGAAAAACCAAGCTGGCAGCTGGAAGACACCTCTGCATCATCTGGGATAGTGAAATGGAGCTGGCGAGCCAGGTGCACTCAGTGCTGTGACTCTGTGATCACTGGGGATCTATAGCACAGTCACTGCTCATCTGTGTTTATCAAGGCCAGTCTGGGAGGGCTGACTTCCAAAGGAAATCACATGCAGATTCTTGTTTCTCTTTTATCTGAGGAGGAGAGGCTGCTGGCCTTTCCCACCACCAAACTGAGCAACCTGCTCAGAAACGGGAATGAAAAGCCGTGCTCAGCAGAGAGCACATGGGAGAACAGCTTCAGCCAATTCCTGCCCTTAGCCTGCTGTGGGTGAGGGGTAACACATTCTCACTGCAACAACTGTCTGATCCACGAGCACACTGCTCAGCTCCAAGGCAGCTGTGTGCTGCCAGAGTCAATTCATGTTCCACGTGCTGCTGCAGCGCTGCGAGAAGACAGGCTCCAAACGTTCCAGATGAAACAAAGCCTTCTTAGACAGAGTTTGATGTGAGCATCAGGAGAAAGGGAGAAAGCAACACCCTTCCTCATACACCAGGGAACCTAACTTTTGGAAATCACCTCTGCTTTAACAGGGATTACCAGATTTGCTGCCATATGCTCAGTGAGTCACTGAAAACATCGCTGGCCCAAGGTGCTCTGCTGCCTGAGAGCCTCTGCACACAAAAGCAGCTCCATAAACCACCACCTGCCCATTAACTCACAGGGAATATTCTGGCATTTCACTGGTTTAATGTCTAAGAGCAAAGGTGTTGCTTGCCATCGCTGCCACTTCAGACACCCCATTCTGCCTTTAAGGCAGTAGATGTACTCCTTTCTGGAAACTTCACAGTCCATATCCCTCTTTTAAGACTGAAAGGTTAATTTGTTTGCCAGAACTTATGCATTTAAAAAAATCTAAAAATAATCTCTTTTTCCCCTCAGCAGAAACGCTTTGAGATGACTTAAAAACTGCATAAGGAAAAAAGTGTATTACTCATAAAGTAACTGCCATTGCCTGGATGTGTTCTATAGGTGCAGCCATTAAAACATCCAGACTCACCTGGCTGTGGCAACAGTCTTGGAGGATATTTAGAAAAATATTTCCCTGAAGGCACAGGTGCAAATAGCCAAAACAAAGGGCTGCAACCTAAATATTTAATAAATACAAAGCCACAGAAAAGGAGACTTCATCCACCATATTTTTTCTGTCGATTTGACAGAGGAGAATAAAAGAAAAACCCTTCTAATATTTAAGTATCAAATGCTGAATCATCCAGAAAATGAACAGCAATTTACAGGATAAATTTACTAAGTCACACAGATGTTCTGATTTTGCATCAAGTAAAGTGAGGGCTGCTTTTGCTGATATGGATTCCTCTCAGGATTCTATTTCCTCGCAGCATTTTCTTTTCCCCATCTCGCTCAATGAAATTTTACATACTGAAAACTTCTAAACTGATTTTTAATCCAAAAGAATATGAATCTTTAAAGCTGATGCTGATGTGAGATGCAAACTGCTCACCTAGTCTCGTAAGTGGAAGAAGGAGGAAACAAACACCACTTAGAGAAATGACACTCCTTTAGCATTAATTATTTACTGTTGGCAGTCTAGGAGCCTTGCAGTGAAAGGTGTTCTTAATTACTGACTAGACAATGAAATATTCTTGTTGACAAGAGTAAGATCCAATACTTACCATTAGATATTTGTGTTACAATGTAAAAAATGGTTGGGGTTTTTTTTACAGGTTATACATTCTTTGCTGACGTTTTGGGGGGTTTTTTTGTTGGATTTTTGGGGGTTTTTGTTTGGTTGGTTGGTTGGTTTTGGGTTTTTTTTTGTTATTTGGGGGGTTTTCTGATTGTTGTTGTTGTTTTTGCATTTTCCCCCTTCCTTTTTTCCCCTTTTGTATTCTAGACTTTTTTAATTTGCTACTTTAGTTTGGGGTTTCTGCTTTGACTGTCCAGTGTCCCTTGTTTGCTCATTGGTCCCAGCCTTGTGAGGGCTCCTGGGGGCTTTAGGGCAGCCCCACAACCACTCCTGTGCCCCAGACCTGTGCATGCTCCTGGTCAGGGCTCACCCCTTCCCACACAGGGCAAACTCTGCTCTTCCCTTTCCTTCCCTACTTAATGAGAACCCTCTCCTCACCCACCCCCAACACAAGCTGCCCTCCTAATTAATTCCTTTGGCATCACAGTTCTGCCTCTCCTGGCAGATCCCACGCTGGAGAACGAAGCAGCAGCAGCCCTACACCTCATGCAGGACAGGAGGAACTGAGTTCTCCTCTCCATTTGATGCCTTCTTGATCACATGGATTTATACCCAGGACATTTATAATTTATGAAACCTGGAATCTGGGGATGCGACACAAAGCTCAGTGTGCAAGGCTGGTGAGGGAACCAGCAACACAAAGAAACCTCAAAGTCACAAGATCCCTAGAATGTCTTTATTTCTTGTTGTTTCTGGAAAAAGCAGAACTTGTTGGACTATTTTTGGTTCATCTTTTCTGTGCCACGGACACCCGCTAAGAGACAACAAGCTCGGTGGGTTGACAAGCCCCTGAGTCAAAATGCTGACACTGATTTATGAGACAGCAAGCCTTGCAAAGAGTCAGACTGTCCCCTTGTGAATTTTCTCTTAAGCCATGGAAAAATATAATTATAAGGAATATATGTTAGTAGGAAACTGTGGTCTGATGGTTCAATTACTGCTTTTACTACGGCGTGCTACCCCAGAGCACATCATCATATGTTAAAATTTCAGCACCAGAATCAAAGTCATGTGACAAGCCTTATTTATACATCCTAATTATGCAATTAATAATCTTGATAGAACTGTTTTAGCAATCACAGCAGATATTTGCCATTTGCACAGCAGGGGACCACAGAGAGAAATCTGTAATCCTGCAGGAAGCAGAAAACACCTTTCCCCTCTATAAGGAAAATACAGAGATGTGTGTTAAGACCATCTCGTGTGGTCTGTGCAGGAGGTGGCTCCAGTTAAAACAACACAGCAGCTTCACATCCCCTTAGAGCCAATGCCCACCTGAGCTCCACGGGAAATGCCTGGTGCTCCTCAGCAGCTCTGTCAGGGCTTTTAGTTACTGCTCTAAAAACCATCAGTATACAAGAAGGCAAAACCTTCTGGTTTTAAATGTTGCTTGAAGCTTGAACATCAGATGGGAGAACGCACTGAGGTCAGTAAGCAAAAAGGGCAATTGTACCTCCAATGCTTATGAAAATCAGCTGCTAACTTCAGTTATTTGATAAGCAAGCAACCACTTGGTGCCCAGTTGAAAATAAATGTTGACATAGCAATGAAATTTTACCTGTGGATTACACAAATAGAACCTCCAGCACAGGAGATAAAAAGCTCAAAGTAATCTGACCTTAGCAAAGGTCAGCAGGTAATAACCTCACCCTGGAATAAGAAGAGCTGCAGCTGGAAGCCAAGACAGCAACAGGTAACTTTTAAAAGAATAGCCATAACAAAACCTGAGTATTCTTTTAGTAAAGAGTTCATTAAAATCAACATCAGCCACACAAGAGAAAGGTACAGGCAGCTGAAAACTCCTTTCTGCAGGTTATTTTTAAGCTCAAAGTACCTGCAAGATGCACTGAACAAAGCAGTGGCACCTGATTCAAATTTGCTTTAAAATATTTTCTCTTGGTATAAAGGTCAGCAGCAGAATAACACAAAGCTGCTCCTGGCAGCTGGATTCTCCAGAGGCTTTGCAATGGTGCATGTGATCCTCAAATCTCCATGGGCTGTACTGATGGAGCCCATCAAAGTATTATTTTAGGTACACTGCTGGATTGCACAGGGATATTAAGATAATTCTGTTTAGTGAAATGACATGAAATTATCTAAATAATTATACACTCTTCCATTGATTCTAAATTGATAGGTCCTGAAATTTCCAACCACTGAAACAATTTGGTTGACCAAAGGACACTCCAGGTAGTAATTTTGCAGCATCCTAATTTAATGTAGAGTCAAAATGAATAAGCAGCAGAGGAGACCGGAGGCAAGTGCCAGTTAATCACTAATTTAAGAAGAGCAAAATCACAAGCAACCACACCAAAATCAAAAAAGCATGTTCATATGTGTACTGGCATTAGAAATTGTCCTACTATAGATCAGTTACATTTTGTGATGGAAAGTAATTTTAGATGCTATATACTTTTAAATATCATAAATTAAAAAAAAAAAGAAGTGTGTTTCAAGCAGCATAAGGACTGATTAAAGGCATAGGAGGATCTCAGAGGAGAGAAATACCAGCTTTCCACTAATAAATAACAACTAACGAAATCCAACCAGGCAGATTCTGGATTCTGAGGAAAAACTTGCTAAAGGTATACAAAGTACTACTATATCTGTTTTGATAGATTTCAAAAGCAAGAAAACTGCTGTAGAGTAGTAGCAGAGGGGCAAAAAGATGACAAGGATGCAACAGATATGCCCCTGAGACTTAAGGCCACGGAAGAAATGTGGAAATAATTACTCTAGAGTTCAGTAAGTTCCCACTCTGAAGCTTTCCCTTAAATCAGGTGGGAGCCAGAGGAAATGTCAGAAATGAAAAGGCAGGGGAAGAGGGGAAGAGGCTTTACAACACTGATAAAAATCACAGAAAGATCACCTGCAATAGGCGTCATTCAAAAGCAGCTGTGACTCAGAATGACAAATACCTCGGCCTTTTTTTGTTTTTCACTACCTCAGGATAAGCCTCACATGTTACTCTACCCAGCTGCTTTTAGCTCTTTAAAACGAGCACAACATTTCTGCATTGACAACTGCAGAGCTCCAGTGACTTCAGCAGGAAACAACCAGAAGGTGACACAGGGAAAGACAATATTTAGAAGCAATTCAAAGGAGAAAAGGAAATAGACTCTTGAATTCTTACTATTTAATTGGGATTAACATCAATCAGGATTAAGACATATATTGACCTAATACACTGAAAACCTCCTGGCATGGTGTCTATTGAATTCAGTCTTACCACAAAATAAAAAAAAATGTATCTGAAGTAGCCATTAAGTCTGTAACTCAAGGTGACCTTGCTGTTACAGTGTGTTTTAATTTCTGAAAAGCTTTTTACAAAGTCCTTCACCAAAGACGCTTGCAAAGACGAAGCTGTCAGGATGAAAGGAAAGGCTCTCTGTGTGCATTAATAATATTAAGGCACAGAAGCTGGGAATAAATGGGCAGCTCCTCAGTGCTGGGGAAAGGGGCTCTGGTGCTGATCAGCGTGTCCGTGGGACCGGGGGGGGATGAGACAACAAGGTTGGGGGACGATTCTGATTTTTTTCCATGTTGTAAAAACAAGTTAATTTCTCAGGGCAGCAGGAAGCCTCCTCACACACAGGGACGATGATAAAGTGCAAAGTGCCTTTCTCAAAGCTCAGTGTGACACGACTCCAAACCCAAGACAATGACAAGAAAGCTCGAGAAATATGGAATGCTCTCTGAACAAGGACAGAGCCAGCTGTGGACTTGCAGCTTGGGAAGGCTGCACAGTGGATACATTGAGACAGCATGAAATATTAAGCAGAAAACAATAACTGTTTTTTATTGCTTCTCACATGTGGAGAATTAGAATACATCAAATAAAATCACCAGTGCATCTAAACAAAAAAGAATTCTTTTTTGATAAAGCACATAGTAGCATAAAACTTCTTGCTAGAAGATCCTGTGAAGATAAAACTTTTTTTAAAAAATACTTGTTCTCAAAACCAGGATGCAAATATTTGTGGGAAAAAAACCCAAACAAACAAAAAAAATAAACAACCAAAAAAAAAAACAAAAAAAAAAAAACAAACCACACCACAAAAAACAACTACACAGATGGAAATCAAAACCCAACCCAAACTAAACCAATGAAACTTGCAGCTCCTATTTGTGTGTGTGGAACACCTTCAGTATCGTGTCTGTGGGTGCCAGCAGAGCCCCAGGCAGCTGTAAACCAGAGCTCGTGTGCCCTGTCCTGACACACCAAGCCCCTCTGGTCTGACCAGTTGGACAATGCTCACTGCTGCCTGTTCACTCAATCCTTACCCACACAAATCACCCCCAGAGCAGGATTTTAACAGGATCAGTTCAGCAAAACAAAGTTCAAATCACTTGCTGATTACTGCATACTTTGAACGATAATTAAGGTTAATACTTCAAAGTCAGCACTCTAAACTGAATTTCTAAGTCTGGATAAGTGTGTTTTGAATGGTTTATTCTTTGAAAGAGCTAGTCTTGAGATGCCATAATGGTTTTATTAACAAACTAAAATGCATGAAGATTCAATCAAGCTAACAACTTTTCTGCCTGTATTTTCTATGTAACTCAAAGTAGGGACAAATCTCTATGATTTTTCTTACTTGCACATCACCTACACAGTGAATCTACAAGCAGAAGAAATGTATCGCAGGGGGAACTTCAAATGCAATTTTTTTCCCCCATGGTGGAATGAGTTATCCTAAATATTCTGGAGCTGAATAAAACATAGCTTCAAGGTGGAACTGTGAACCAAAGGAGACTCACTTCCAGCTGAAGGTCACATGGGGCAGATGTTGTTACACCTGGGAAGCTCCCATAAATCTCATCATGTGGAAGAAAATGAAAATAAATTATTTTCCAATCAGTTTTTATTACAGCACCATTCTGATCTCTAGGATCTGAGGTGCAAAGCTATCCATCGTCACTGTAGCTTAAAAATTGCAAATTACACACCAGGACTCCAAGCAGCTGAAGATAAAAAGAGATGAGGATGATCTTCAGATGGCAAAGGACAATATATCACAAGTGAAAAGCAAGGCAGACCAAAGGCACACGAGGAAGACATTTGAGGCACTTCTGAGGGAACAACACCCGCACAGGTCAGTGCGACAGGAAGGGCCTCAGCACCTTGTGCTCGTCAGGAAACACAGCAAGGAATAATTGAAGGGGCAGATGTGGAGGAGCAAAAGTGAAGGGCTCTGAAGGTGTTTACAGGGAGCTCAGCTCCTTCCCAGTGTAAGGGCAGTGTGGGAGGGGGAACTTGTTTAAAAACTCCAAAACTCAGGGCAACAAAGTCTTGTTTCACAAGCTAAGTTGGTGATGGATTGCACCCTCACTTCTGAGGATGTTCTGCAACTGAAGACAAACAGCTTCTGCACCACACACGTCCAGGGATTCCACCTCCTGTCACAGCAAACAAATTGTCACACCCAAGAGGCAGCAGACTGACAATGACCTTTGCAGCAGCATCCTGAACTGACACCAGAAAGCCAAACCATGTTCCTCAGCCCAAGAAAAGTGATGATGCAAAGTAAACATGGAAATATCCATCCAAATCAGTATTTGTTCATATGAATGTAAATAAAAGGCTGAATTTAAGAATGATACACACACATAATCAGGATATCACAGACACAGCACCAAAGTCTTGTTTGCTCTGTTTTTTTAACTTGGTAACACAGTCTACAAATCCTGATCATGTACTACACTGCAGGCTCTTTACAGAAGCGGGCAGGTAGCCTTCAAAGCAATTTTTAAAATATTTTTAGATACTTTTATTTTTAATCTGTAGCTGAAGGATATTCTCACATACAGAATCAAAGCTGAACACAGCTTATTATACCTTCCTACGGCTTGCAGGACTCAAGGATAGAGGTCTCTTTGGTTTCATAATTAAAACAGAAAGACGAACCCTTTCTTTCTGGAGTCTCAAATCCCAGCTCCAATTTCAAACCATTTACCTTGATGTTTATTAAAATCTCAACATGTCCAAAGTATAGAATTACTCAACACTCAGCAGCTGCTTGACCTCTCTCATTTAATCTCCTCCCTAGGTGAATGCCCAAATTGAATTAAATGTTTACTAAATACATGACTCAGGGTGGAAACCTACGCCAGGTCTGAGCCTTTTGCTACGAGGGATGTTGCTGGTGACCAGCAAAAAAGGAATTTGGTTTTCTTTACACCAACAAGCAGTTCTGTGGTAAGAAATACAAAGCTGCCAAATTTATGGCAGAACAAGCAGAAGGAAAAATACTAAGAAGCTTAACAGATTCTCTTGGAATGTATTTAACTACCATATTTCCATGCTTTGTTATTTTGACTTTATATTAGCACTCTTCAGTGCAGAAACACCTATAACTTCAATAGCAAACCTTCCAGAATGTACCAGCATCTGTATTTAGCCTGCTCCTACTACAGTGGCTCTGCCCAGGTCCAAGTCTTTGATACAGTTACTCATCCAATTAAATCTCAAGACTTCTGCTGCAGCTTCTCTGATTTTCTTTTAACCTTTGAAATGAAGAAATACCAGCTCTGTGAGTTTGTGATTCTTGAGTTCAGCAGCCAATTTGCTTCATTTAATCTAAATCTACACCTTGAAACAGAAAATTTCAGAGGTGATCTCAGCCATGCTTCCTTCCCAGACGTACAACCAACTCATGGAGATGAAATCAACACAGAGTTACTTTTCCCTGACAATGTTCCCAAAACATGTTTGTTCAAGAGCAAAATTTAAGACAGAAGAGCTTCCTTTTGGTTTAATTCACTTTGCTATTTGCAGGATCACCTGCTACATGCTGTGTTCAGGACGGGTTGGGCCATGCACATTATCATTTTTTATTTCTTTACTTTATCAATGGAAATATGTTACTCCATTCACATTTTTTTTCTCAGAGTGGCACTTGAATCACAGAAGTGCAAACCTCAGAGCTGTCTTACCATGCCCTTATTCCTTCCTCCCTTGCTGTTACAAAGGAGCCAGTGGCTGCATCAAAAACAGGCAGAGAGTGATCTGACAGTACAGAAGCAGATCCAAATCCTGGCCTGCGTGCATCTCCTCTGGCAGGTAACAGGGATCCAATGCTGCCATGTGTTAAGTCCTTTATTCTCTGTAGAGGCCAACAGCTATCCTCAAATAAAAACCATGGTACTACCCTAATTTTACCCCCAAAACAAATTAAATAACTGTTCTGTCCTTTGCTTTTTGAGCATTTCCCACTCATGACTACAAAAGCCATACTCACAGCTTTTAGCCAAGTTAACAGGAACAATTCCTTTCCCCAAAGCAAATTACAAGCTGGGCTGTACTCAAAAGTAGATTTATTTATAATATTGACAATATCCATGACAAAAAAAAAAAAAAAACAGAATAGAAAATACTAGAATATAATAAAAGACATGCACTCTAACTAAACTAACTGAAAGAGGATCACTGACATCAGAGATTTCATATGACAGCACCTCCCAGCCAAATATTAAGCATCCAGTTCTTACTCAGCACCCCAAAATTCTTTAAGAAAGAAAATTCACATCTCCAGTCAGAGACCTGCTGAGTTCTTCTGTGTTCCTGCTGCAGCACATTATCTATTGATTAAATTTAAATTAACACAGCAATGCCATTTACCTGACATTTAACTTGCCAAGGAAGCTACATGCCACATGAATTTTGAAATAAGATTAGGAAGATAATAAATCAAGCTAACAAAAAGTCCAGTAAAACATGGGCAAGAAGAAAAATCTTGAAATCATTATACAGAAGTGCAGATGTTAAAATGCTTATACTAGATGAGGAAAAGCTAAATACATTGACAATTCTAACAAACAAAATAGACTTAATTCACAGAATTAGGAGTCATTTGGAAGCATCCAGTAACAGAGCATCTTTATAATTCAGACCTCAGCTCTGTTATCAAAACTACCCAAACTGAAGAAAAGGATTTCTCCACTTCAAAATGGGGGAAGAAAGGAGAATTTATGTACTCTTTTTCTAGCTATACTATTTATTGAACTTCTGTTTCTCTCACTATCAAGCTTCTAGGTGCATGAGCAAGCACAGGCACTGAGGAAAACCCAACTGGCTTCCAGAATTTTTTAAACCATGGGGATTCTGGTACAGGGTGCTCCTCTGCCAGCCCTGGAAAGGCTTCTGCTCCTGCTGCCTCTCTCTGTCTGACCTTGCAAGGTAGAGCAAACCCCACCCTTTCAGTCTCCCTGTATCTGGAAAACAAAACATTTAAACCTGAAGCAAAGCTGGTCATGAACTTGAAAGAAGCCAGGCCTATTATATGTAAAGTTGAACAAACACATCTGTATTATTTAAATAACAGCTTCAGTCTTCAAACCACATTGATAAGTTTGTCAAAATGGTGCAAGAAATAATAAAACACTGAATTTCAGCTGCTTTCATTTCAGAGGACACAGTAATTTAACGCATGGGGAATAACCAGACTCAGAAACTGAAGCACCAAACCCCTGTGTATCAATGAGTAATTTATCTTAGCATAAATCACTGCAACAGAAACTCTGTTTAATGTGTTATCATGATAGTAAAAAGAAAGCAATAATCCACAGAAAGAGAATGCAGTAGTGTAAACTGGGCTGGTGGCAAGGTCAATCCTGCACAGCAGTGATCACTAAGGAGATGCAAACACATCTGCTCTCCTCCCAGACTGCATCCAAGGAGCAGCTTCTGCAAAAGCAGCTCCCTGTCCACCCTCAGCAACCCGCAGGGGCTGACCCTCAACCTCTGCAAAGGTGCTGGTGTCAGCAGGGAGGGGCACGGAGCACGCCCAGGGGCTGACCAGGAACAAGGAGCACAAGGTCAGGATGCCAGTCCCTGACCTGCAGGCTCCTCATGGTGCAGGACAGCAGGAGCCAGGTCCCCAGAGGCACCATGTGGGACCCAGACTGCACAGCAAACCTGTCCCAGACATTGTCTTATCAGAGCAGAAGAGAGCAGGGCTCTCTCTGGTGTCATGAGTGAGGCCCAGCCTTCACACCCAGCCCATCACCCCACAGTGACCAAAAACCAAACAGGAGGTGTTGTTTGACCAGGCAACACTGGTCAAACAACAATCTGTGTTCCACAGCAAAACCAAAATGACCGTCAGGTATCTCCCTCTTCTGCTGCAGCCACGGCAAATGTAAGAACACACTGCACCTCACAAGGCAACGTTAGCTAAGCTATCTGCAAAAGACATTAGGTACCAAAGCTGAAATGCATCTCCATTTGAAGCAGTGACTAACTAAGCATATGCTAGATTATCCCACAATGCCTAAAACAGAGCAACAGACAGGGAGGCTTTAAACTTGCTAAATCCTCTGCTTTTTTCATCATAAATTATGCTCCAGGACACAGGATGTTATAAATTGCCATTACCAACAGTCACTTTCCAAGCTGTAACTTTTAAATCTGGCGGAGAACGGGCAAGAAGAAATCTCACATACTTCAAACTAAAGTATACATCCGAGATAAGCCCACAAACCAGTGCAGATTTGTACAAGCCTTCTAGCAATTTTCTGAAGTATGTTTAAGAATAACAAGGCTGAGACTGAAGTGTGAGCCAGAGGAAAAGCAAGCAACACCACTTCAAGTTTCCTTTTCAAGTCAAGCAGCAGACACAGTAGTAAAAGGCACCCTGTGAGCTGGGAGATAAACAGGTCCAGCCCGGGTCTGGGGCAGGAATGCTATCTGAGGTCAGCAGCACTGGGAAGGCCCAGGGTTGCCCAAATGACACTGGCATTTGTCTAACCAGGAAGCCACACCTTCATCAAAGTCCGGCACAAACCTGTCCCTGCCAAGGAGCAGAACAGCCCCACGGGCCATGCCTGGCCCTGGCTGCAAACACATCATCTGTCACTGCTGACTGCACTAAGCAACACTGGAGATACTTTCCCCAAGCTGAAGGAATAGCAGGAAAGCTTTAGAAAGAAAACAGAGCTTTTGAGACTTGGGCTACTCGGGGTATTTAACAGCACTTCCATCTGGCCTGGCTTCACTTTCCATCCAGGCTCCATTTCCCCTGGAGCACACGTGCAAGCCTGGCCACTGCTCCTCTCCAGGCACACAGAGCAGCCTCCTCCAGCACCTGCTGGCCTTTGAGGCAGAAGCTGCTGCTGTGTAAGGGAGCTCAAAACTGAACCTCAACATCCACATGGAATTAAGGTGAGGTGAACTTATCATTAAGGGATGAAGAACACTTTTTGTCACGGGGAACAGGTGACGTAACACAGACATAATGTGTACCCTGATCACTCAAGTGAATTTCTACATGAATATCCTTTCTACTTCTGTTAATCCTACAGACTGGAGCATTCTGGGGACAACCCCCTGCCCTTGGAAGTACCTGTGGCATAGGAAATAATACTGCTGCGTAAAAAACAGCACAGAAATTCTGTCCATCTAAACAGACCACAGACTGGTCCAAAACGACATCTTAACCTGAATTTTTTCTCTTAGGCTGGCCACACACGGATGGATCAGGAAGAGACAAAAGTAGAGCAAAGGAAGACAGAATAAGGTCTAAATTAGAACAAAGTCAAAGATTAGAAGAGGGTATGAAGAACTATCATACACAAAGTGGTACAAAGATCAGAGTCACAAAGCTAACAACAAAATTTTAGCAGAGAGTGGCATGGCACCAAAGTGTTAGCAATCATGAAATAATTACAAAGTAAATTACTTCAACAAATTGCCAAGTGCAAATTAAAAGCTATCAATGCATTAAATCTGTATGCACTGTAAATAAGATGTTAGAAATTACTAGCTTTTAATTAAATTTATTCTGTAAATTTAATAAAATTCTACTCCAACAAAATCCCCACCCCTGCAAACAGGGCCGCTGGCTGGAATTCTGTAGCTCTGTTTAGCAGTGCAGATCATAACAGATCCAGCACCTTCGCCAAACCCAAGGCAAGCTGCTTTCAAGCAAACAGCACCATTTTCAACTGCAGGAAACTCAGGGAGAGTTAAAAATCCCATGCCTCTGTGTTAGACCACCCAGTGTTATACAACACCCTCGTTTTGGGAAATGCTTGTAAAAAATCCCATCAGTACTAACACAGAGGAGGCAGCAAACAAGTCCCTATGAATTCATTTTGATGGCAACAGATCAGAACTGATTTTCCCAGGTTGGCATCAAGGCAAGGACATTCCAGCAACCCATGGCTGGCAAGGGCCACAGGGACCCACTCACGCTCACACCCTCCCCACTGCCTGGACTGTGCTCCCACACAAGACAATCTTCCTGTTCCAAAAATCTTTAACAACCAGAGAATGACCTGCTCCCTCTAACAAAACCTGAAGTCACTCAAACAGTATCTACTGAAGTTCCCTAAAACGGGATGTATTGTATTAAGGATTTTTCCATCTGTGTATCCTCCATAGCTGAGTAGAGGGGGAAGATTAGAAATTAAGTGCTGAGCCAGGATGTGAACTGAGGTGCACAGGTAATGAACCATGATCAGATGTGCCACAGTCCAGCCTCCTGTCCTGCACATCTCCAGCTGTGGGAATCCTGGAGATGGTCCTGGGCACTGCTCCACAGGCACCATGTCAGGGCAGTGCCACAGAGGATGAGGATGAGGCAGGACATGAGCAGTGGGTGCAGAGTCTGAGCAGGCAATGGGAGGGGAATAACTTGTTCACAAACGTGCTTTCCATTTCTGTAGCAGCCCTGGTGTCTGGAGCTTGTACAATGCAGCAGTAGGTCAATGGTACTTGATATCCACATCTGGACACATCATTATTTCTATGGCAGATTACAAATACATTTTCCAATCAACACATCGAGAACATGACTGCACTTTATGCTCAAATGCTCCATACGAAAGCATAAATTCCAAAACCCAGTGAAAACACGGTGGTTAAAACACAACACCCAAATATTTAGGTTGTTGCATAATTTCAAACATATACAGTGGATTTAACAGGAAATTCAGAGGCAGTTGGAGATTCCTAGAGGCATATCTAGGTACATCAAAGCTCAATTGCTTGCTATTTACTCATTTCAACTCCTGTGCTCTGTAGTGTTGGCTTCACAGCACATGTTGGAGCTGTTTGCTTTGTAACAGTTCTAATGAACCAGGCTGATTCATCCAGAGTAGGAAGAGAACCCACAGTCAGACTGCTCTGAGACCTGCTGGGTACAGACAGACACTCCATATCAAGTCTTGGTGGTTGCTGGCTACAAACCTCAGTTTCAGGAGTTGTGAATTCACATGAAATTGATGGCTTTCATTTTCATAAAGATTCTAGGAGTGGCTGTTTTTTATAAGGAAAAGCTGAAAGCTGAACTGTATCATGAAAAACTAAAAGGAATGAGAAATAAAGGAAAAACACATTTTATTTTCAGTGCTTGACAAGCCAATTTCATGTCAGTTTGATGAAATGGTAATTTTTCATTTTTAAAATGAGTGCTTGTACAAGAAGTGCTAGGAGATTCTGCAGCTGTTTTTCCTATTATTCTCCTTGAGATTCAAAATTCAGCTCCCTGCTATTGGAACCCAAAGGCATTTGGATCATGAGCTCTCTGCTCCATCCCGTGTGGCCACAGGCGTTGCAGGGGTGGCTGCCCTGTGGCTGTGCCCTGGCTCTGGGAACACCGAGCACCCAGCGCCGTTCCAGAGCCCTCTCTGAGAGGGGGGAATCTTGCAACACACCAAGCTGGCAAGAGGAGAACTTTCCAAACAAGTGTAACACACAGAGAACTAATCAAGGCATGAAGGATTTAATTTCAAGAGGTTGCTGAGAAGCTTTACTGACAGCCAGTGACTCCGAGAGGGGCTTGTTTGTTTTGCATGGAGCCCAAATCACAATTTTGTTCTAAACATCTGGAGCTCCACACTAATGCTGCTTTCCAGGCACACTGGGAGAGGCAGCACAGAAAACCTGCTGAACAGCAAACAGGCTCCCAGTGCAGCTCGGGCAAGAAGGCGCTGGGATTGCTCCTGTAAGGATTTTGGGTCCAAGCTGTGAACTCCTGGAACGCTGCCGAGTGCTGCAGAGTCAGACCTGCCTGACCCCTGCTCCCCTGGAGCCTCCCTTGCTTTCGTGCCATGTCCAAGGGCAGGGAATTTCTCTCCCTGCCATGGCAGCTGCCCCACCCCTCACACAGCCATCCCCATCCCATTCCAATTCCCTTCCCCATCCCATCCCCACCCCATCCCTTGCCATGCAAAGCCCAGCTCCTTCACTGCAGCAAGGGAATGGGCAGAATGGGAATGTCAACAGTCCTCGCTTTCTCACAAGTGTTGAGAGCACAATGCCACAATTCTGACTAAAATAACCCTCTAAGTTGAACACTTTTCCAAACTGCCTTCTAATACCAATATTATTATAAAAGCAGAAAGTAAAAAGGTAAACAGTCGACATTTGTTTAAATGGCTATCCACATAAGAAGAAAAATTTCCATTATTGTCAGTAGGAATTTTGATTAAAGAAATAAAAGCCTTAGAGGAGAAAATTTCTAATGATTTCCAATAATTAAATATGTTTTAAAGTCTGAAAGTTGTTTGTTTGTTTTAATTGGCAAAAGGTTTTAAAAACTTCAATTTATGACCTTTAATGAAAGCTACTAAATGAAAAAATTACCCTCTCATAATAACAAATATTAATACTGATGCTGAAAAAATTCACACTTCTAATGTGAAAAACATATTTTTGAAAATTGTGTGGCACAAGCAGGCCCAAGGGCCACCTGCAAAAAATGGAGAACAGACTGTCCCAGCAGTTCCCAGGACTAAACATTGTATTTGGGAATTTAGTTCCACCTTCATACCCGCAATTTTAATTTCTACTTATAAATTCAATAGGCAACCATGGGAAAAAAAAAAATAAAAATTCTTCCACAAATGCCAGCAGCCATTCCTGACCCAGACAGGTTAGAACACTGAAATATGGGGATGTACTTCAGAGTGAGGGACGATCTCTCTTCACCATTGCCAAGACTTTCCATAAGAGATCGAGGAGAAAAAATGAAATGCAGACATTTTTTACTATGCATTTAAGACCTCCTGGTCTTTCCAAGTTAAGTGGAGTTTAATATTTTCTCTGGACTGCCAAGTAACTCGTGTGAGAAAACCACATGCACTCCGACATAACAAGCAGCCTCTGCTCGAGATCTCTGCTCCAAGAAAGAATTACACACCTCACCCACGGGCAGGGTGGTCTGTCACATTAATGCTGAAGCCTTTTTGGCAGGGCAGACAGCATGGACGAGTGCCTGGCGCACAGATAAAAATAAGTCGAAATAAAAAGAATTCTGCAGCACTTCCAGCACTTCATAGCCCGAGGCTAAAAACATTAAAAAGCTCCTCCCTCAAAAAGAAACCACCCTCCTCTTTTCTGTCTGCAGATCCCCCTCTCCCCCTATTGAGCATCTCAAGAATGAAACATCTTTACAAAGCCACATGAACCTGAACGAATGCTGAACTCAAGGTATTATTTGTGACTGTAAAGAGAATATGTAAAGCTGTAAAAACCCATCCGGCTGTGGAACATCTCACAGAGTGATGCACGGTGGGATCCTGGCTCAGCTGCCTCACCCTGGGAGAGACTCTGCTGGGAAGCTGCTCCCTTTGGTTTTCCTGGAGGCTGCTTGGTGCTGCAGGTGCCCTGTGCAGATGCTGCCGGGGCTCCTGCTGGCAGCACAGCTCTGGTGGGCACAGACACAGCAGGCCCTGCCCTCACACACCCCAGCAAAGCCCAGCATCCTGCCCGCAGCTCTGCCAGCCCCGTGGCCAGGCCGAATTCAGCTTCAGAGAGCTACTCCTGCCCCTGAAATAAATGGATACTAGATAATACTCTACTTTGCTTCCAAAAAAAGCCACCCAAAACCCCAACTCGTTTTCTTAAAATAAATTTAACACAGAATCTATCAATCCTGAGTGGTAACCTGACTGAGGAAGCAGCAGCTTGGATCCAGCCGGGGCCTACAGTGTCAGGCTGCCTCAGAGAGAAATTGCTGTTTACGGACTCTCGATGGTAAGTTGTGCAATTTGGATTTAAGGTTGTTTCAACCAAAGTGTGGTTGTTTGTGTGTCTGTATCCCACCACAGAAACCAGGTAAACTCACCTTGGCCTCAGCAGCAAATGACCACAGCTCCTATGTGGATTTCCCACACGGCACAAGGGCAAAAGTGGTGCTGTAAAACAGGCTGGTTTTCTCTAAAACACTGATCCCAGCTCCTGTCCCCACACTGCTCAGGGAAGGGCAGACACAGACAAAGGGACAAAGGGAAAACAGGTTACTGCATAAGAGAAAAGTGAAATATCGTGGCCTGGCTGAGCAACCAGGGTTATATGAATTCTACAGCCATTCACACTCGAGGCCTGAGGAGAAATCATTTCCAAGCCCACAGAAGGAGGGAGCACACTCGAACACCACTGCTTCGGGCGCCACAGCTACAGCAGCCCTGCCAAACATTTCTTTTCTCTATCATCTCACAGTGCTCAACCTCTTGCAATTTTACCTTGCTCTGAACACATTTCCAGTCTCCTGCCATGGATTTAGAGGGATGCAATAATCCACAACATTACCTGAATGATGAGAAAATTCCTCACTCAAAACTAGCTCTTTTTACACTTTTACACTTCCAGGCAACCAAATCAGAAACTCTGAGTGTCTTCTAGTCATTTACATCTCTTCACTCAGACTCAACACTTACTTCTGGCATTTTTCAGTCCAGAGCATATAAAATGACATATTCTAATGCATCATTCACAAGTGCTGTTTGGAGGAAGAAGAAGAAGCAGGCAATTGCTTTCTGGGATACAAAACAGTTACACTTTTGCAAGCATCACTGGCTGTTCACTGGCACTTTCACAAGTAATGGAAATACACTAACGTTTTAATTAATCATATTCATTCTTACTGCTAAGATGAAGGCACATTCTATCCTACTTCACATAAACTTCTAGAATTTCCTAAAATATCCTCCAATATTCACAGCAATTAACTTTTTTCAGCCTTGTGGCCTTATTGATCAAATAAAAGAGTTGTCCATTTCAAATGTTCCATCACAATTATTCAATTCTGATATAAATCCGTACTTATATATGTATGTGCAATTAAGATCGTTGCATATATACTATTATTATTCTATTCATATAGCCTTATACAATTACAATAGGAGCAGGAGAAAGGAAATTAAAATTTTTATCATTCTGTCTCACAAGTGTTTTAAGAATCTCATGGAAATCTTCACAGTTTGTAAAATCCTAATGAGCACTGAAATTTCCTCAAATACTCCAGAAAATAAGCAGTCCAAGTGAGTACTCCACACCATCAGAAAAAACCAATTTCACAGTAAGAATTTCTCCCTTCATATATTTTTCCTACTCATTCTGTTCAAACCCCAATATCAAGAATGGATCACAAGAGAAATCTGAATAAGCTTGGTTATAATTTTATCAGCATTTCCAATGGGAGCACTTCTGTGCCACACAAATATTCTCATCCATACAAAGACAGAGCTTGTTGTTCAGCTCAATTCCTGGATATTCTACATTTAACTTTTTCTGGCAGGGAGCCTCTGCCATGGCCACAAGCTATGAAAATAAGCAGAGCTCCAAAGCCAACAAGCAGGTGTGTGTTTCAGCTGCTGCCTGGCTGCTGTAAACACACACAGCTCACAGCTGGTTTCATGCTGCTTGTACTTGGGGCATCTCTTAGCAGTGATCAACATCCTCCAAGGGACAGAGACATTTCAGCTGCTTCTCCACACGCTCCTGGCACACGACACTTTCGCCACTCACTCCAAATGCCAGTGTTAATATTTAATTTTTCTATTCTTCTATTTCCGCACGAGAGCTCTACCAAAATGCCTGACCACAGGAACCTGCTCGCTGAAAACAGGATTCATGCCACAGAGTCCCTTCTGCTCTGTTTTTACCAGTATTGATGCATTGAAGAAGATCAGTTCGTTGTATTTACAACAGTATCAATGCATTCTGGCTTTCTCCAAGTGCAGGAGTACAGGGGCATGGAGTACCACCTAACCCAAACACAGGATACAGCAGCAGAGTTCTGCACTCACTTAATTCTCACCACATTTCACAGCATCTAATTTTAGAAAAGAAAACAGATACAACCCTTCTCCTAGTGTGTGAATACTGCTTTTAAAATCCCTTCTTTCTTTTTTTGTGCTTCTAAGAAAACCTCTTCAGATTTAGTTTATGTAATTTCTAAAAATAGGGCAATTGTAACTTTCTGCAATAGAAACAACAAAAATTATTCTGCAGAGAGATGAATTATTTGCTCTGCCTAGAATTCCTCCACAGAGACTAAGAATATTATGTTCCTGGTTCACCAGAGAAAATGACAATAAAATTTCCTGAAATCATCTGAAATCGTTTATGAAAACGTTTGCTGAAGCCCCTGTGAAGACAGCAGACAAGAAGATGAAATAAATCAGAAGCCAGGAAGCCTCTCTTTTAAAATACGATTTATGAAATAATAACAATAGCTTGTATCCAAATATCCAAATATGTGGCTGGGGACATAAGCAGGAATAAAATCGAGTTGTTTAAAGTTGGCCTCTGGCAGGGGCTGTGTAGGTTCAGTGCTGCTGAGAACCCTCAATACTCATTTATGTCAACAGGCATTAGCAGTTCTTAGGGCAGGATTTAGTGCTTTCACTCCTGGCCTCTGCCAGCCAAACATCAAGTGCAGGGTGTTACAGCCTGAGTGCCTGGTGCCCCTTCAGAAATAACACACTCAGCTCTGATGTGCAGCACTAGAGAGCCTGGCTCTTTGGAAAAACAAAAAACAAACAAACACCTACCAAAAAACAAAGGCCTCTGCTGCACAACACTGGGCTGTGCACTGTCCTGCCCCAGCTCTGGCAGTGCTGAGCTAAAGCAAGCAGGTGAAAAATCTCCACAACACAAGGCCAACTGAAAACATGTCCCTAGTGAGGAGGAAAAGTAAAAGCCAAACAGAATTGGGTGGGCTTTCCCAGCTTGAAACACAGTTGTTTCCCAGATTCTGATGCTCCAAGTGCCAGTCAGAACTTCAAACTATTTCTAAGCTATGTCCAGGGCCTTTGTGAGACCTTGCCTAGGTCACCACCACCAGATTTCTTGGCATAACAGAGATCAAAGTGCTTTACAACATCTGCTTTGCTCTCTTTGTGCTCCAGTGATTTAAAGATGGCAGTCTCAACTGCTCTCAAAAATCCCATGCAGTTCAGTGCAACTTTAGAGTCTATGAAAGTAAGAAAAACCCCTAAAAAAATTAAAAATCTTGTCAGAAGAGTCTGTAAAATTAAAAAAAATAAAATAAATTAAAAAGGAAAAAAAATAAACCAATCAACCCTTGGCTGAAGATCCAAGGGAAGCAGTAGCTTTTAATTATGCAAGGGAAAACAAATTTTTTTATGGAAAGTACAACTCAAGTCAACTAAAAAGTGTGAAATCAAATGTCAGTCAAGCAGAAGGGAATGCAGTGCAATGACTTCACTCCTCATTTCATAAAGAAAATGTAAATATAGAGCATTTAATTTCTCAATAGAGATATGTTCTTTTTATTCAAATGGGATTTTATCTTTTAAGCAGGAATTAAAGATAAAATAAGTTATAACTCAACTCATGGTTATGTTTCATTTTCTTGAAGCATCATGGGATTTTTTGGCATGAGCAGGTTTTTCTTGGTTATTTCCCTAAATTCAGATTCCTTTACTTATACACAGTTTTTGTCATTCATAGTAAATTCAGTTTATTAGTGAATAATACTGATTTTTTTTTTTACTACCACTTGAAGCACAGTTAAAGAGTACTCAGAAAGAGCAAAAATTGCAGCTCTGAATTGTTAAAGGACCTGTTCACACAAGACAGAAAGGCCCAAGATGGACATCTTAGTCCAAACAGTCCTGTCACTGTTTATTTTTCTGTCTCTGAGATCATACTGGGAGGATGATGAAGCAAAGTTGTACCCACTGCAACATGAAACACAACATGAGCTGTTTCTGGAACAACCAGAGCTAACCAAATCCAAGCAGGATTTGACATCTGCACCGAGTGTGTACTAGTCACACACAAACCCCTATGGTGTCAAGAACAGCATCCTCCCAAAAATGTCATTAGTCACACACACCAGAGAAGTTCAGGACCTTCAGGGTCATCCATCCAAGAGCCGTCAGCATCTTCTCCAGTGAAGGGACACCCTGAATCCTGCAGGCAGCTTCCCTTTGCTTCCCAGATCCCCAACACGACCTTCTAGTGATGCCTTCAGTTTGAGCTGTCATGTATTTCACATTCTGTGCTGCCCAGGGGTGCAGTTCTGAGCCTCAATTCAGGGTCACTCAGCTCTTCACAGAGTAGGGACACAAAACAAATCCTGTTCCTGCTGCAGACCAAGGACAACTTTCAGGCCCAAAAGCACAAACAAGGGTGGCTGGAGGGAGGAACAAGAAGGATGGGACCTCACAACCTGAAGCTGCAATTGGACAATTAAACCCCAATATGCAAATGGACCAAAACTTATAAAAGTGTGAGACCTCATGACCATTTGTCCATTTTGTGACCATTCTTAGTCCACCTTGGGTGTAGCCCTGGCCAGGCCCTGTCCTGCCCAAGGTGGATCCTAAAGGCCTTTCAATAAATATCTGCTTTATTCTCTGGCTCTGTCCAGCCTCTGTTTCAGGTCAGCCTTCCCAAGGCATCACCAGCAGACCCAGAAGCACAGCAGCTGATCTGAGTGTGGCTGCACCACCCCTGGGAGGCAGAGGGGTTCTCTGAGAAAGCTGAAGCCCCTCCTGGATAAGCCCTTGGCACAGGGCAGGAGAGGGACAGGGCTGTGCATGGCAGGAGCCAGCACAGAGTCCCAGCCTGGTGCATCCCTGCAGCTGCCTGCAAAAATATCTTCTGTGACTTCCATCCTCTGGCACGTATTACTGTTATTGTGGTGTATAGAATCAAATAAATCTCCTTTACCATCCTAGCAAAGGACTGGTGCTGTTTAGCAGAACAGGCTGCTGCTCCCTGGCTCCACAATCACATCTGCATTATTTGCAGATGCTTTTCTCTGAAAATAAATCTTTAACCGCACTTACAGTGAAAATGATCAACAGCAAATTGGTTTCCCAGCTGAGTCATTAGGAACACACAATTTTGTGATCAGAGGTCAGATGGTTCTCAAGAGTTAAATGATTTTATTATGCCACTCTACAGAGCAAAAGATGGGAGACAGCAAAGGAGCAGTGGTTAATCTGAGTAAAGCCTCAGTAAGGAGCTGGACAATCCATACATCCCCAAATGTGTACACAGCAAACAAGAAATAGATTACAATAGTTCTCTGACAGCATTTCTATCAGACACAGACACCCAGGAGGAAAAGCAAAGCCCCATCTGCCTCAGTAATGTGTCTCCTCGAATGGCCAGGAGCACTTGCCTCGGGTATTGTCCTGCAAGTAAGAAAAATATGGAACTTCCCTGTCTCTGTGATAAAGGTTAAATATAAACTACTGTGATTAATAGCCCCTGGCAAGGAGAACAGACCCAGCAAGCAAATGTGTAGAAGGTAATAAATAGACATAAAGACCTAGAAATACTTGAACAGCATATGACCTATTACATCACCTATCAAAGACAGGCAACTGAAAACCCAAAGAGAACACAAGGTCAACTTAGACACATTTCAGGTGCTGAAAACTTAAAGCAATGCTTTGGCTGTAAGCACAGTCCATACAGACTATCCCAGGGACAATATTAAAAATAATCTTCAGATTTACTAGCCATGGTTTGTGAAATGCTGGAAATTATGGACAAAGTTGATAAGGGGCACCACACAATATTTTGAAGATGACAGTGCTATTCCCAGCTGCATTTCGTTCTTGCAAAACAAGCTAAAACCTTCAGCAGAACTGATTGCACAATATCCCAGAAGGTTGCTAGAGGGAACTAGCTTGCCCATATAATACATTCTTCTGCAACTCTCTTGGCCTGAAGCAGCTGGACCTCTGCAGCCAAAAGCCCTGTGCACCTCCTGAGGAGCAAGCACACCATCAGTCATTAACAGTGCACACGTCCTGCCCCCCTCAGCCCAGCCAGGCTTATCCTCATTCTGGAACACAAAGCACAAAATCAGACTCCCCACCCCTGCATCATCTTTTCCCTTTGCCGTTTAGCTTAGCTGAGCCTCTAAAGCATCTCATCATACCCGTGCTCACACATCTGTTGGGAGTTTGAGCAATGTTCCAGGGTTGTTTGCACTGGGCAGCTTTTAGCCAAAGGCTGATAAAATGTATTTGATTTCTCCTGTGGCTGGTGTTTAACTACCAGGAGTTGGTCCTTCTGCTCACCCTCCCAGTGCCTGGACAGACAGGTGACAGTGACAAAAATGGAACATGCTCAGGTCCTCTTATTCCAGTGATGGACACTGTGACAGGTCACCTCTCCTTGAGTTTGAAACTCTGCCAGATTCAAAAGAAATGTGCAGAACCCAAGGCCTGGTTTTGAGAGAATTTCTGCATTTTTGGCAGAAATATTCCAACCTGCCGTTCTGCGTATGTGACAGAGTTTCCTAACTAGGCCACTCATTTTAATATGTTTTCACATAACTAACACTAACCAGAAATTATGTAAAGCTCAGCTCTTCTGAATGCATGTAACATAAAAAAATGTGTCAGGTATCTCAACAACAATCTGTTAGGAATAGCAGAATCTATATATAGTTTAATATCTCCTGAGCTCAGATGCATATTAGCAGCCTGTTTTAGCTGTAACTACCACAGGATTTATCATACTGTCATCAAAGTTTGCCCACTCTTTACATATTTGGAATTGTGTCTGTTATCTGATCTGATATTTAGGGAACACTGGATTTTATACACAGTGTACATTTCATCACACTCAACAATTAATGCAAGCTGCTGTGGTATTCCCTATCTCAAAGCTAAAACTCTAAAGAGCAAAACGTTACTCTCAGAAATGAATACTTAGTTGGACCGTTTTCACAGAACAACACTGAATAAAATCTTGGAGCTGATTTACAGAGACAGCCCTACCACACAGCTCCTATCAAAAACAAGCAAAACATAAGCCTGGTTTGGTCCACACTGTTTATATTAATTTCCAGTTTGCATCACAAAAATAGATGATCTGTAATCATGGCCTGTCAGCTTGGTTCAACAAAATGAGTATTTCTTTTAGCTTGTATATACCTCCACCATCTCTGTATATTGGTTTAATAAAACAGTAGTTAATCTAAAAAAGAATGTTGTCCTTCTGTCTCAAAATAATATGCCCAAGTTTCAGTAATGCTTCATTGTACTATCTATATGGATGATGAATGACTGAGATATTTACAAGTTTCAAAATAAATTCAACTGCAAGAAAAGAAAAATACTTTCTGATTTCTGAAAGGACAAATACTGATCCTGCTCACTGCCACAGTCTGTGTTTGTGTAGACACACACTTTCTGTCCATGCAAGCCTCCTTTGCCTTGGCATTGCCATTTCCTGCACACTGAGACAGGAGATGGATGTTTAGTGCAGAGCATGACTGGGACTGAGCTACCAGAGATGTCTTCATCTGTGGTCCAGCTGGAAGAGCACCTCCCCTGCTCCTCCCTCTGCCAGGGAATAGGTCTCCAAGGGATGCACAGACCTTTACAGAAAGGTGTTGGATCAAAAATCTCAAAAGACCCCACAAAACTTATCATCTCAATATGTTACCTCTTATTAAGGGATAAAAAGTGAAAAGTGTGATGGCTCTGCCCAACTTCAGGAATTATCTTACAGAAAAATACATTAAAAGGGAATTGAGACTTTTACCTGTTAGTTCTGTTTTGATAGTTAATTCAGAGTTGAAAGAGCCATTTCTCTGAACTTTAAGAAAGAGTAAAAATCTGTTTTTATGAAGATGAAAAACAAATACCTACATTTTTACCCTCTCTCACTAAAATCCTCTGAAACAGGCACCACAGTCACATCCCTCACGCAAAACTCAGCAGTAACACAGCAAAGCACGAGGAATCTGTTTCCTTTTATGCCAGGATTTGCCCTACCAGACCATAAACTGACTTTTTCAAACTGGCACCCCCAACCCTCTCAGGCACCATCCCAGGTGGCAGTGAGGAGTACTCAGCATGGACCTATTGAATTATTGCAAGCAGCACAGGAGAAACAAGTCCCAGTTAGGTTCTCAGCCAGAAACCCGCTCATCCTGCCCCCCAGAACTGCAAGCCTCTAACAGTCTCCCCTCTAGCTGGGCTCACTCCAGCATTTGGGTCTGGTACTGGTGACCCCAGCTCTGGGCACAGCCCTGCACAGGTGTGTCCCCCCCTGCTCAGCAGAGGCCGGGCTCCCTCCCCAGCCCAGGGTGATGCTCCACCTGTGACAGCCTTGTCCCAAGGGCACATTGCTGGTTTGTGGCTATCTCGTGCCCCAGGACCCTCAGGCCCTTCTGTGCCAGGCTGCTGGCATACCCCCAGCAGGGCATGTGCTGGGGCAGGGCATGCTTCCCCCCAGGGGCAGGAAGCTGCTGAGCTCCATTTATACCTTGGCCTTTTTCTCTAGGCTGGGGTCCCTCTAAATGGTAACAAAACCATCTGATGTATCTACAACCCCCCTGAATTCAAATTCTGAATCTGGATGCTGAAGCAAAGTTGGATGAACAAACTAAGGGGAATTTCTGTTGAAATGAATCTGTAGTCTGCAACTCAACATATTTCCCTTCCACACTACCAGAATGTCTTTCACAGAAATCAAAGATTTCCTTAAACTGAAATTCACTCATACAAGCACTCCTACACCACAGTGTAATCACTAGAACAAGATTATGCTGAGAAGTTTCCCTTCAGGTCTTCCATCTGGGATTTTTGTTTTACATTTTCCAGTTGTCTGCAGAAGGAATATCTGTTATAGACACAGAAGAACTACATCTAGCAACACCCAGTTATTTAATTAACAGACTTCTGCTTTGCAGGGAAAGGGGTTAGTGGTAATCTAGCATTTATTTTATGGCTGGCTACAGTCTGTTCTATGCAGAACACAGACTATCAGATACATATTCCTATTCCCCAATTAAGCTCCATGAACTACCCACTCTTTTAAAAAACAAGCAACTTAAAATTTTACCCATCCAGTCTTGATTTTCCCTCCCCCTCACTCCTTCTCTGTCGCTAGTATCTGTTAAAGCTGTCAAATATTCCCTTTCCTGATGCCTCCTAACTTCACAAACTCCTACTGCCTCTAATCTCCAGCCAGTCCCCTTGCTTTCACAGACTTGCATTGCTGTACATGGTTTTTAAGCTCTCCATTTCTCCATTCTGCATGGATGATTTGCAGAAAAGCTTCCCCATTTGCACCTGTGTGCTACAGGCTCTGTATTTCACCACCTGGAAGTTTTCCTCCTTACACAAACACATACCCAAAGCTGCACTACAGCAACACTGCAGGAATGGAAGCTGGGGCAGCCCAAATCCCACTCCACAGCAGAGAATATCCTATTTAATAAGCCACATAAAAACTTTTCTCCTTCGATTAATCCATGAGAGACAGCCAGCTCACCAAATCACAGTGTTTCCAGCAATACAGTATAACAGGCAGCAGGAGAAAAGCACTCTGCTAGAATGCAGCTGACTTTTCAAAAATACTATTTCCTCTGAAGTTCCTTCTCTTTTTTTCACGCTGTCTTGTGTGGTTGCATAAAATCTTTCTGTGAAACTGAATCTAACGCTCCTTCCATCCGCCCGTTAATTAAGGAAAAACAGAAAGTGTGGAAAGATTGCATTATGTTAAAGCAGAATGTACCAGTTGTGTAAGAGCCTTTGGAGAATTTCCAACTCTATTGAAACTTCCCTCTTCAGAGGGAGGGGGGGAAGAAAGGGGGTCAGGAAAGGCCCAAATTACCTTTCTGATTATGGAAAGGCTTTACACAATTCACATCACACACTGAAAAAAAAAAAAAAGAATCCTCAGAAGCTGAGCAAGGTTTCACAGGAGCCTGAAGCACTGTGAATTCATGAAAAATGAATTTAATCGTCAAAGCTGAGACCAGGAAGAACTGTTCTACATAACAAAAAAGTTCTTAGCTACATTATTAAAATCATTGCTTAAAAGATCATTTTATTTCAAAGGGTTGACTCCCTGCAATAGAAGTTATCAAAGACACATGATCTAAAAAGAGTCTTTATGAAGCACAGTGCCTGCCTGCTATAGCTGCAACTGCATTATAAGTAAGCAATGCTTACAAACATTTTATGTATTTGTGGTCTCATTTTTATCTAAATGTAGTCATAAGATGGCTGCAAAGCCTGTTACAGACAGAAGATGGTAGGATTGATAATACTGACAAATGACTTGCCTAACTATTAGAATAAAAACTATTATACTAAAAATTATTATATATTAAAAAAATGCTGATATTTCTTTAAGCTTTTGATATAAAGCATTGGATTCCACTTAGTCCCCCTTCGAAGCCAAAAACTGTAACCTGAAGCACACAAAATAAACTTCACATACCCAACAGCTTTAATCAAAATACACTCTTCAAAGGGTTCCCATCGGTTCCACAAGACCAACACTAAACACAGAGGTAGGGCTGGAAGGCAGAAATCACTCCTGCCCTTACAGCAACAACCTCTCCCCCACAAGGAAAGAAGTTTGTGCTGCATTTGACACAGGCTCTGCATGATGCTCGTGTAGGAATGAGAATAATTAAAGACTGAAGCTGATTCCCACCCCACTTCTCAGAAAGCACCTAGAAAAACCAAAGAATCAGAAGGTGCAAGAGATTTTCTTCTCAGTGCCACAGTCCTCTCCCTCTCCAGCCCCTCCACTTCTCATGTCTTCCTGACACAACAGGTGAAATTAAAAATATATATACATATATAAAGAGCCAAATTTAAACAATTATATCCAACTGGAGGAAAAATAAAGGATACACACAAGGAAAGGATTATGTACTCTTCCTCTCCCCTGACTGCACCATGTAAGATTAATGTAGACATTTGGCCTATGGATGCTGTTTATATGTAACCTACATGACCAGGAAATGCAACTTTAATTTATAAGGCTATACTGCCTCACAGTATCTACCATGTTTTCTGACTCAGCTTTAAAACACATCATTCAATAGGATTTATGCCTCTCCAGTATTCTGTGTCCATTTGAAAGCACATCCTGCTACTAAGGCACTCGGTGATGGATTGCCTATCAACTGGATGCCCAGTTCCTTTAACATCCCACTACCTGTATTTGGCTCTGCTTAGAAGATGGAATATTGAGAGACTATTTGTGAGATACTCTGATAGAAATCTTTATGATGAGGTTTTGGACTTTTAAATAGCAGAGGACCCCCTTTGGTGCTTTGCTAACTATGCTATTGCTTCCCAGTAACCATGGGAAACCAGATAAAATCTGAACCCATTCATCAAAATAGAAAATACTCCTCCTGTCAGTTCAGGAGGCTGTGCTTGTAGTAGCTAAGCCGGTGAACAGAAGGTCATTTCCTACTGTTACAGTGTTAGATCATTTGTTACTTATGCCTATAGCAAGCCAAAAACAAGCGGAGAAGAAAAACAATCAGCCCTCCAAAATAATAACAGGGATCATAAAAAATGAATCTCTTTCTCCTTCCATTTAGGGAACACTGGCATTTCTGAAACAGAATCACAAGTGTTTGTCATGACAAGCCCTTCACTCTATGCTGTCTCACAGGCAGTAACTATTAAGATGAAGTTTCCAATACAATACAATGTGCAACAGTCTGTTTTTAAAATAGAGCAGGCTTATACTCACAGTGGCAGCTCTAGCTTGATAAAATTAGCCTTAGTAATTTGGAGATGTGTGCACAAACCTGTTCAGTTTGGTGATTCAATTTCCTAATAATCAGCTACAAGGGAAATGCCTGGAATGCAGCACTGACAGGAGACTGCAGAGCTTTTACGAAAAGTGGGTTTAACTGCAATATAAACCCTCAATTCAGTTTACAAAGACCTGCACACAACAGTGTGCTACCATCTATCCATTTATAAAGAAATTTTCTCCTAAGTTTGTGCTAAACATCAGCTCCTTCTCCAAATACTACCAGCCTGTTTCTCCTGGTTCTCCCATAGCTACCCTGAATTGGAAAGCTCCAATAGAGGCTGCCTTTATTTTAACATCTGTTATCAGAGTTTGCTAGCCATAACAGCTGCAGTCATGCTCCAAGTGTAACAGGGAAGGGGAATATAAAGGCTCACTCCCCATCCTCAGTTTGCCACTACTAAGGAATACATTGCTTGGATAAGCTACTACAGACAGGGCAGTGCCTGCTGTTGTGACATACCACGGCATGAGCTGGAAACTAAAATAAACAGGGCGACTAGAAAAATCTCCAGTTAAACATACAAAGTGCTGGAATGCTTCAAGATCCACACCTTCACTGCTCAGTGGCTGAGGGTAACCAGGCATATTTTCTACAGCACTGGATTTCAGTATCCAGGTATTGAGCTGTACTTTCAGGATGAGGAAAACCTTTTATCTCCCATCACAGTGTTTAATTCACAAATGCTGATGTAAAAATCATTCAGTGTTAGGCATGAATCTTGTTTCAAGAAAAATGATGTATTTGTTCGATATAACTTCGGTTTTTAACTGAAAACAACAAAACTTAAAATTTATGCACGACCACACTTAGTCCAAGTAAACGATTCACCTTAAATTAACCAGCTCTTGAATCACAGGACACCATTCCACAGCCTCCCTTCTGCAAGTTCTCCTGTGGAATTGGAGACAAACGTGCTTGGATGCAATAAATCTTTCATTATATATATCAACTTTTTGGAAATACTGAGAGACAGAGCAGAGGAGTTAGTTAGCAAGACTCAGCTGGGTGGCTGGTTGTGTAAAATGCTCCCAATAATATTTATACAAAAGTTTAAATATTTGCATAATAGTTTACTGTATACCTGTTACACACACTAAGTCTGGTCAAGAAGAAAAACAATCCAAGTAAAATCACTGTGCTTGTTGCTATTACTGATGCCGTGATGTGATGGGAAGATAAAACCATTCCAGCCATAGCCAAAATGCATAAAACCACACCAAGTGTTTTATGTTTTAACTGGGCCATTAGTACTTGGTGAATTTTTCTCCCCCATGGTCAAGATTTACCAAAATGCTTCAGTAAAGAGTAAAGAAATCACTTGAAAGCAGCATTTCCATTGACAGATGGGATCCTACAGTAGCAAGCATCATTCCTACATGAGTACACTGGAGCTATGCAGTTAGAAAAACAAACAGTGAAGAGCTGTAGTTTACGCAAAGAGCTGAGCTTTCTAAGTATTTAACAGTAAAATAATTAAAACCCAGCAATTTTTCCCTCCAGAGGGGAGTATCAGCCTTATCTGTGGGCTCAGCAGGGTTTTCTCTTTATTTGCTGCTTGTCAGAGTTACAAACTTTCAGTAGGAACTGGACCAATCCTGGTAATTTAGTAGGAGATAAGAGATCTGTGAAGCCAGATGGTAGCTCACAGTCTAACAGCTACAAATTGCTAAATTGGCACAGGAAAACCAGATAGTTATCAATTCATTATGATTACTCCAGGTCTCCCATTCCTTCTGTGCTTGTTTCTTAACTCTTGAAGCCAACCCAGACAGACATTTTAGCCCACAGTTGGTGAGTTTAATGCTCCAGGTAGGGGGCCAGGTGCAGTGATGAAGAAGGGATGGCTGCTGCAGACAATCTGGACATGTGTTGCTGCCTGGTTTGTGCTCAAGGGGGTATTCAGTCCTTTCAGCTACTTCACTCTATAAATGTAAACATTTTATCCACCATAAACATTAACTACTTAAGAAAGTCTCTGCTTCAGTAACCTTGATTTCTCTACTACCCTAAAAATTCCCAGGTTCCAAAACCTGTTCATGTTTCACCATCCAAAGCACAAATATAAAAATTGATGCCGCCACCACCACTAACAAAACCTCCCATTGTTTCATCTGAGTCACTGCTAGGCTGAAAAACATATTTGCTGAAATTTGACCAAGTTTGATGATCTTTTCCAGCAAATGAAAAGGTAGTTTGCTTGACCTTTCAGAAGTGTATCAACTTTATTTGGCCAGCACAGCTTTTAAAAAGCTATTTTAGTTTCCAAGGCTCAGACTTGTTCCCAGACTGGACATTTCTGTGCAGTGTCTGCATCAGTCTCTGTGAATGCTCAACTGCACAGGACAAGCTCAGAGGAGGAAATGAATTCACAACAGGAGATCCTCTGGTTGATTAACTTCACCCTCAGTGGTGGATGTCAGTCATGTTAATTGGAATCAATACACAGCAGTTAAGGGGCAACAGGGATAATCAGGCAGGGCAGGGACAGGCCCATCAGTTCTTAAAATAAGCTATCTGTTAACAACTTACAGTGGCATGTGACAAACCTTCCCTGCAAAGGAATGCAAAGCATCTCTAAAATTCCAATTTAACACACAAATAAAGTTAATTTGGCAACACTTATCTTGCAATCTAGCAATAAAGGAAACAGTCATTACAAATTAAATCAATGCTAAACTGATCAAAGTAGTAAAATGAGAAATTAGGCTACCAGAAAAGCTCATAGGAAATCCTTGATCCGGGTTGTACACAGAATAAAAAGAGAAGCTGAAGTCTTAAAATGCTAACACAGACAATTTTAATTATACCCAGCTGCAATTTTATTGTACACCTAAGGCTGAAATTCAATGCACAGTTTCAAAAGTAGTAGTATGTCAGAAGATGAAAAATGAATAAAATCTTAAGGTTTTTCCTACTTTTCACTTGAGAAATCACTTGAGACACCCAGTAGAACAGTCACATCCTAAGCATCTCTCTCTGGCATCTGCAGTTTAGCACCAGGCTTTCCCAATCCCTCTGCAATCCAGCCTGTTATCCTGGTCTGCAGGGCAGACACATCTCTGTGTTATGCTGTATGCAGAAAAGCCTCTGGAATGGATTGCACCAAAAAAAAATTCCTGTAGAAAAACACAATCCTGTCCATCACACCCTTCACCCTTCCTTAACACCTCACCTGGCACGGGCACAGGGGTGTGACACACCTGAGGTGTGACACACCTGAGTGTGACACCCCAGTGTCAGTCCCTGCTGCATCACCTCACACGGGCAGTGGGGAACTCGCTTTCAGTACAACAGCAGGACAAGCACCACACAAATACCACACAAAAAGGAACAAATTAACCTTTGTTCCAAGGCCCCTATATCTTTACTCCTTTAGGGAGTGAAATGAACGCCAGATGTTCCATTGCAACATCTTCATACTGTCAACTACAGAAAATAGCTCCCAAGACAAGATCAGGTTGTTTAACTAGTTATTACAAAGGCATCAACTCATATTTAACAGATTTATGAAATCTGGGGCCATCTACATATTACCATTCTCCCCATTAAACTTACCCCAGTCTAACCAATTAATTTCACAGATTTAGATCACAGGTTTTTCCTCCTCAGACCTACCCATGGACCCTGTGGAATCTGGTCAAGCACCTCAAGGTGGGAGGTTTTCCCTTAGCCTCCTTGGTCATCAGAAAGTGTAACAAAAGGGAAGAAAATAAGGGCATCCTATTTTTTACTCTCACTACCAACTGATCATGCCTTCTGCAAATGCTGACATTTTACAGAGTTCAGCTGTCAAAAGAGAGCCTGAGTGACCAACAAGCAATGATTTCCCCTTCAAAATCACAGTTCTGCCTCCTGATTTTAGCTAGTGCTAAAACACCAACTCCTCATCAAGCAGGCCAGTCCTGCTGTTGTAGATGCAGTGTCATTCCAGCCACTGGGATATGATGGCAGAGACATTCAGTCTGCTAATGCAGGGAGGGGCTTTTTCCAGCTGCCAAGCTCAAGGCCACATGCACAGTGCAAGGAGACCTTGTTTCAAGCCACCTACAAAGAAAGATGACTGGTTTTACTGCACTTTGAGAGCTCTGAAATCATAAACTCACTGGGGTTACACATCCAGGTGTCATCTGTTCCTCTGAAACCATGTACCAGACCAGCAGCCTTATGAGATAAACCCAGAGTGTGTGGAAAACATTCTAACCAAATACTGGACTATTTAGGGTTCTCAAGGCATTTCTTAGGAAGTGACCTTCCATCACCACCTGATGCAAAACTGCAGCTTTTGCCTGCTGCTGTTGTGGTGTCAAGCTTTTATATAAGCATACTATTTGCCTAATTTAAGGTGGTTTTCTGAAATTGGTTTTATCTTGAGCAGGAACGTGGCAGAGCTCACGCAGGCCCAACACCCATCAGGAGTTACACCACATCTTCCTCAGAGGGAAGTTCCCAGGCCTCATGTCACGCTGCTGAGTGCTCTGGCAGAATAACCAACTCATGAGCCAGTGAAAGTCCGTGCTATCTCTTGACTTTCAGCTTCTTTGTATACAAAAACACTCAAATTACCACACACAACCAAATACATTTTGAAGTCAATGATCTTCAAAAGAAATGTTGTACTTAATGCATATCTTACAAAAAAGGATCTGTCCACACAACAGCCATATCTGATTGCAAACCAGACATTACTGCTTTGTGATTCTTGGGGCATTTAGTTAACTTCATCCACATTCCCACATCAACTATCTCACCAACAGACAGAATCATCACTTGCCAAGGGAAGACTCAGATGTCAAACCAAGGGACTTGCCTACACAGGCTCTGTAATAGCACTGAATGTACAGGGTATGATATAACAATGCTAACTGGATTTCATCACCTCACTGCAGTCTTCAACTCCCAGCAAACAAAGCAGGGCACTTCTCACAATTACTGTTAAGTATTGGCACAGCTGGTATGATATTTTCACTGGCTAAATGAAGTATAAATGAAGATGCACCGGTTTCAGTAAATACTTTGCTTTCAGATAAAATTCACATGGGAGAGTCTCAACATTCACATTGCTTATGCTATCCTCTTATTTAATGTTTCCATCAACTAATGGAAGTGATCTGGCAAGGTACAGCAGCTGGGCTGAAACTTTGAGCACTGTGCTTGAAAAGAGCAGCAAAATTATCTTTTCCTCAGGTAGAAATCCAATTTATTTCACTTTGTTTGCCCAACTGAGTTGAAATCTTCAGGCATTTCACTATAACAGGACCACATGTGAAGCACTCCACTATCCCCTACTCCCTTCCTTTATCCCAGGGATAAGCACAGCAAAGCAGACAATCAAGCCCAGCATGAAATGGCCCAGTGGATGCTCTCTGGTGAGCTTGCTGAAATCCCTGCAGCAGCTGGAGGATCCTGGATGCAAATGGTGCTCTCTGTGCTGGTAAGAGTCAAATGCCTTCACTTGAAAACATCTGTCAGCCCCTCTGCGTGCTGGTGGCCACACTTGCCTCTTCCAGCTGCAGAACCCACTGAATCCCCATTTACATCCTGGTGCACTCAATTACAGCCCTCCTGCCTATCCCAGGCTGCTTCCTGATTAATTCTGGCACGCTGAGTGATGCTTGCTCACTTCCAAAGGGCAGCCACTGCAAATACAAGGCAATCCAAACATAAACTGGGAAAGTCAACAATACCTGCAGGAGTCTCAGTTAAATCAGCAGTGTTAGACCTGCAGCAGTTCAGGCATCACACCAACCAAAGAAATACAGGGAAGAATCTTTTTTCAATGGTTTTACATTAGGAGTTACAAACAATATCAGTGCAACTAGAAATAGAGAGGAGACCAAGGAAGTAATCTTGACAGAGCACAGCAGTACAAAGGAGTTGAATGTCAAGTTTAATAGCTTCAGAAATAACCAGTTAAAGGTGTGATGGAATTCCAGCCAGCTTCCGAAGCATGGAACTTTTCTTCTAAACCAAATCAAGACTACAGGAATGTTCTGGGATTTTAGTCCTCAACTTGGAATACTTTCTGAAAAGTACACACAGATAAAGTCAAAACTGAAACTTAGTATTTGTGTGTTACCAGATACTTTTCTATTTTTTTTTTTACTTGCGCTATTAAAAAGCTACTGCAATTGATTTCTAAAAGAAATATTTGAACTGAAGGGATATTTCTCAACTTACAGAAAAATGGGAAGGACTTTTGTTCCACCATCCCACCTGTTTCAATCAAAACCCGTGTCTTGTTTTATGTCAACTGTATCATACCTAGACTTTTGTATCTAAATCTTAGAGCTATTTCTATGGTTGCCTTCATTAACTGGAAAGGATTAATACAAAGCATTTTGCTATTACTGCAGGTTCAAGTCTGAATGTTTTCTGCACACTGAAGAGCAGCTGCCTCTAACTAAAGAGTGGAACTGCTCAGAAACATCTTGGCATGGGACTGAGCCTGCCTGGGTCAGCACCACGGCCTCGACCACCTGCAGAGATGTGAGGAGATTTGGGGGAAGCAGTGCCAGGGCTCCTTGGGCTGGAAGGCTGAGAATTAGCTGTCCTTCCTGGCTGAAAACATTTAAATTACCTTGGGAATGGTTAAATGCCTCTATAATTGATGGATGAAACCTGTTTCTCCCAAGGCAAGGGGCATTTGCACCTCTGGCCTGTAATTGCATTGATGTTTCATTCTGGAGGAACTGAGCCTGTTACTGACATCAGCAATCACACAAAAGCAGTTAACTGAGGAATTCCTAAACTCAAAGAGAAAAAAAAAAAAGCTTGAAAAGCACCTGATTAGACGAGACAGGTTTCCTATTAAGTGAATCCACACAGTATGAGCAGTCACGAATGTAAAGTAAATTAAGTAATGTAAAGGAAAATATTTAAACATTTAGTTAAAAATTGGCAAAGTTATTCTAAGCCATTTCACATCCACAACAGACTGTAACCATGACCAAGGGCAGACTCTCCTAGCACACCTGAGGGTGGTATTTCCTGGAATAACCTTAGAGGGGACTGCTCCCAGCATCATGTGAGCAAACTGCAAACGGCTCAGCCTGTCAGACATTCAGCGCTGCTTCTGCGGGGGTCCACCTTACACAACATCACATTTCATGCAAACTGAGCACCTTCAAAAAGGTAACATCGTGGTTGTTCATCCATAAGATAAATGTAGGATCGAGGTATGAAGCTGAAAGGAACAAGAGCCTTCTCTTCGGAGCAGCTGACTCAGGGCTTACTTGAGAACTTTGGGGTCTTTTCCCCAATTTACTTCCTTTAAACACAAACCATATTTTTATTGAACACATGTGGTATTCCATTCTTCACTGGAGTCTCTCAATATTATCTTAATAAAAGCAACACAGCTAAACCCAAATATGATTTTTGTATTGCTTCTGAAATATATAACAAATCATCTGAAGTATGAAAGACTGCAAATTACAGGATTATCTGGGATTTAAGTGTATACAATTTACATTCTGACAGATTACAGTGAATCAGCATTACAAAGATCATATGGCCTAAATTGGTTTTTCAAGCATTTCTTTTATCTCAGCATTAGTATGTCAGCTATATGTTTTAGAAACAAAGTTAATCAATCAACAGTTAAGTATTGTCGGGATTTCAGGGCTTGCCTGTTGCCTGTTCATTAAATCCCATCCTTCGTTCTTATTTGGGGATTACAAAATTTCTCTGAATAATTTTTGCCTCACCCTACCCTGACTGAAATGAAACAGAAAGAACATTAAATGCCAGCCCAGGCTACAACAGGCTCAGCCACACTCCAGGATTCCCACACCCCCTGCTCCACTGTCAGCACTACAAACCAAGATGTACAGAAAGGCAACTGCAAGGGACAGTGGCCTGAAGAGGAAAAGACACAGAGAAATTCACTCTGAGAGGTGGGTGACAGGAGTTAAATAAAGTCTTCAGGAAGAATAAAGTACCTCAAAGTAAAAGTCAAACCTGTTGTTCTACCAGGGAGTCCAGCAGGAAGAACGAGGAGGAGCAGCAATATTCAGTGTCTGGTTACCTCTCTGCCCCCCAACAACTCCCAGGCTGGTTTTTCCAGGCACAGCAAGGCTTCAGCACACCCACCCAGCCCTGGGGTCCCACAGGGACACTGGGGAAGGGATGGGATCAGCCAGCCCACACCAAAGCCAGAGATGTTCCTGTAGACTGGGGGGGTCAGTCAGGACCTGGAATGAGGGAGAGAAGCCAACTGCCTGGAAATGCAGACTGGAGAACTGTCAGGCTAAAGAGAGTCATGTGCATGTGGCAAATCCAGTTCCTACATGCTTTTGGTCTGACAAATCCTAGCTTAGACACTGTTTTATGTCCTGTGGATTAGTAAATCAGACAAATGCTTGCCCTATGACAATGAGATCGAGTTTTGTTATCTCTAAATACTCTCCAGTCAGCCCGAAACAACATGCACAGGGGTTATGTCCCCTTTTACATGCACGTTTACTCTGTGAAAGATGGACTGATGGCAAAAATTTATCTAGAGCATCCTAGGAATACTGCTGAAAAGTGTTTAACTCCAATGAGAGGATTAGAATATCCCTCAGAGCCAGGACATGAATGTCGTGTAGAAGCAGCCTGGCCCAAACCACAATAATTACACTCTGTGCTTGAAGGAGGAACCAAAAGAGAGAACAGTGCTATCAGGTAACTGACACTCATCATCCCATCAAAAGCAGATGCTACCTCCTTTCCTAGATGCAAAGGCCTGAAAGAAGGGTAAAAAACCAAAGTATTTTTCCGTGTGCGTCTGGCAGTCACAGAATTCCTGCATGCACATCATGACTTTATCAGCTACAGCTCAACTGCAGCATCAACCCTTCCTGTCTCTACCTGGTTCTTCATGACAATGTAGAACTAAATACCACATTTTACTCACTGTCTGCTTTCATTTTTGCACTCTTCTCCCACCAATTTAACAAGGTAAAAAGCAAGACAGAGCAGGCTGAGCCGGTCACAAAACAACAATGTTCTGAAGCCAGAGGAGAGGAAAATGTCTAACCTAGACAAAGATACGTGTCATCAAAGCAGCACAAAGAGCTGTTTTACCACTTTGAGTCAGCTTGTGACTCTTAAAGCATAGAAATTGGTCTGACAAATATAGAATAGACACAAATATAGAATACATACTCTCAAACGACTAGCTAATTTGGCCAACTAAATAGAGATAACACTCAGCAGCTGAATTCATGCACATGCCAAATCTTCTAAGAATGGCACCCACTGCAGAGGTGGCTATGCACTGGAAAAAACATTAAACCACTGTCATATCTAAGAGCCCATTCACAAAGCAGCTTGTGAAATCCAGTGCTTCAAGGCTTTAAATAACTTTTACATCAAACTGAAACATTCTAAATCAAACAAACGTTAGGGGTTTTGGTGGAGAGGTAGGGGCTATTTTTTGGTTTTTGGGGTTTTTTTTGGTTTTTTTTTTTTTTTTAATTTTTAAATAAGCCTACATTTCTATTCAAGTACTTCATATATTTCTCATTCTTTAAAGGTAAAACTACTTATACTCACAGTATATTTGCTTAAGAGTAACAAGCACTTGATTTTGGAAACATCAGCAGTGTCAACTGCAATGATGAGGAGACAATGAAACCGTGGAAGGGGTTCAGCCTTTCTACTACCTGGAGCTCTTGAAATAGTTTCCTTGTTCCTACAATCACTTTCCTGGGGCAAGCAGGGGGTGGAATTCTCATGCTACTGAAGTCTTTCATTATTGATAACTTTAGGGGAACGGTTCTTTCCGCTCCATTTGGTGCCCAACCCTATTTCCCAGCTCCTCAGCCTTGCACAGCACAATCCCCTTGCAGCCACCCTGGATACACAAAGCCTGCAGGAACTGGTTGGGGCAGGGCACTGCAAGCTCTGTGTGATGTCCTGCCCTGTAAATCTGAATCCCTGTCAGGGTTTAAACCTGTGAAATGCAGTGGGAATTTAAACAATGATTCAGTTATGGGAGCAGGTGCTTGTTCAACTTGCTGAATGTTCATCCTGCTGTTAACAGCTTACACATTTATACTACAGTGCATGAAACAGTCAAATCCTAGAAAGAGTATAAGGTGTTAACAACCACTACAAAATATTTCTGTAGGGGTACATTTCCTCCATTTCCCATCAACATAAATTCTGACAACAAAACCCAATATTAATCCATGCATTCATTCATCTTCAGCATCTGCTTTTAATTTACACATTAATAGAAGGCTACATTTCATTATTAAGTTTTTCTTATTAGTGATTGAGTCAATATTTCTGCCCCTTTGGTAGTGTCAGTTCATTAGTTTCCTGAAGCTGATGAAGTTTACTCTGCTGCTTCAAAAGGAGCCCATATTCTATTTACACAAACAAACACCACAGAACACGCTGCTTCACAGACACTTCATGGCACATCTGCATCTCCTTAAGTGGAATCACTTCTTCATTAGCAGCAGTTCCCCTCTCACAGGCTGAGCCAAGGCTAACCCACAAGGAACCAGACCAGCCTGATGGGTACTCAGCACACTCATGGAACCAAAGACCATTTAATTAATTGGCAAAACTACACAATGCCCATGGCAATGCAGTGGTTCATATTCTGACACCCCAGATTATTTTTTCTACCCTTTTGCTGAAATGAACTCTACACTTACGACTATTGGTGCAAATTCTCCATAGTTACAAAATCTTTGGTAATGCCAGACACCACAAACCGTGGAGAAAACCCCTGAGAGCAGCACTTACCAATGTCCAAATGGATTGTCAAAAACCAGTGCAGGCACATTTCTGCAGCCAGAAAGCAACTTCTCATTTAGGGGCACGCAGAGCTGTGCTGACATGTTTCATGGACAGAGAAAAGTTTTAGGCTACCCCTAAAATTCCTCTGCAGTTCTAGGAGTTAGGAAAGAAGCTGAAAGACAAATTCATGATGATGGGAACAGTTGAGCACCTGATCCCTTTGGAAATTATTTGCAGCAGTTAGATATACTGTCCTTTTCCCCTGCCAGAGATTAGAGCTCTGACAGCACAAATTATCATGTGAGCACTCCATAATCCCTTCCACTGCACAGACACTGGGTTTGGCCCAGTCCTCCTCACTGGCTGACTTTTCACAGCAGGGAACACACACACACACACACACACACACACACACACGGTGCTGCCTCTGCCCAGCCTGGCGTGGAAAACAGGCCTTGAAATATCTTAATCAGGATGGCTGAATTTTGAGGGGGAAAGCTGTATTAGAAGGGCAGGGCTGGCATGCAGCCTGTTTTTCCTTTCATCACAAGCTCTGCTATCAGAATTTCCCAGAGAAAGCAATCAGAGGCACACTGCAATGCACTTGGGAACACGTGTACCACAGGGTACTATACTGAGATTATCCATTCATATCTTGCAAGACAAATTCTCACCTGGCATTCCACTCCCAGGATTTCTCAGAGTTTGATCTGGTGGGTTTTGGTTTGGGGAATTTTTGTGGGGTGTTTGTTTGTTTTTAAAGAACATTCATAGTTATCTAAATGAAAGTTTAGCTGAATTAATGCAGTTATCAAGCAAATAGGGAGTGTAAATGATGAACAATACTCTTTAGTAACTTTGAAAACTGAGAAATATGTGAAAGGCAGTTTATACAAACAACAGCTTCTGTAGCTGCATAAAGGGAGGCAAACAGCTGACAAAAACACATCACTTCTGTGCTTTCAAATAATCTGTTTTGACAGTGTCACAGCAGAGCACATACATTAGTGATTTCTCATTTGTATCAGCCTCACTGGTGGAGAATCCAAGTTAATTTCCCAGCTAAAGCAAACCACATGTGTGTTTTACCACTTCCTGGCTTTTGGAAAAGCCCAAGTCCACCTATGATTCTCAGCTTATGAACCAGCTTCACTGTTTCCTTTGGAAGATGACAGGAATCCACTAATGATGTTAATGACTACAGAGTTTTCAAAATTGAGACAATTACTTCTTTCAGTCTCTAAACAGGTAATCAGTTGTGACCAACTTTTCTCAATTTGCTAACAATCAGTAAGTCTTAACTAAACATTTAAAAGCATAAGGACTTCATTTAAAAGTTTAAGTAGAATCAGTATAAAACTTAAATGACACCATCTGTTCTTAGCAGACCACATTCTTTAAGTGTTGGAAGTAGAACAGGGCCATATAGCTCATCAAAAAATAGCAAACTGCATGCTAAAATTAAGACATTTCCTTGAGATTCAACTCTAGAAATATTCTGAGGCACCTTCTTAATTATTATCTGAGGCACCTCCTTAATTATTATCTACTAGCAAAGGGCAACGTGTTCATTCATTTAAGGGCTTATTACATAAACCACTGAAGGGCATAGGAAAAAAATCCCACTGGGATTATAGAGTGAGAAAAAGAACTATAAAAACGATGTATAGTAATAAGAAAACACGCTTTAATTTGTTCTGTAAAATCAGAAAATGTGTACAAGGATTTAAGTGTATGAAAATATAGACAGTGTTTTAATAAGCTATAGAGAAAAGAAACAGTACAACTCAGTTTTACTCTGAAAGACAGCACTATTAAATTGGTAACTTGAACACAATTGTATTCAAGTTGCAGAAAAAATAAGCTTTTTTTAAAAAAATATTGATCAATTGACATTATCCTTCATGTTGCTGCAACAAGGGGCAAAGGAGTTTTTCACAAAATGGAGGCACATTACAGCATCAACCATAGGAAGATGGATACACTGAAAATGAAAGTTGGGCACGTCTGTACTACCACTGCAATACAAAAACATGTGGTGTGCTCTGTAATGTTCCAATTTGGTGTTTTGAAAAATAGCCCTGTATAAACCACAGGGCAAATGAACTGCAGCGTGTGTCCCACATGGAGAGCAGGAACCTGCCTTCCCCTCGGCGCTGTGGAAGCTCGCAGGCACACACCACAAACCATTCTGCCTCTGCTCAGGAACATTTCACTCAGATGGAGATGGAAGTTCGAGTTCTGGCACCAGCTACAGCCTTGTTTGCTCTCTGCTCAGACCAACCTTCCACTGTCCAGAGCACTTGCAGTAGAATACCTGAACTCCTTTTCCTTGGAGAATTTGCTTTCTTATTTACCAACTTTGTTGGAGCATGGTTTGGGGAGGGAATCCCCAGCATTCTCTGCTACAAGTTTATCAGAAAGGCTGCCAAGCAGGGAAGTTAAACCCCTCCTCCCTCACCGGAAATCATCCCAGTCAATAGCTGAACTCAGGGAGAATGTGCAGCCCATGAGAACAATGTCCTTCTCAAAAACACAACCCCTGTGCTGTTCTTTGGGTGTTTCAGCGAGACTTTCTGAACAAAGTAAACCCTGTAAATCACAATTGAGAAGGCAGGGGTGAGCAGGGTGAAGGTCCAACCCTCCCAATGGAGCACCAAAGCATTCCAGGGTACTTTGGGGTGACAGCAGGAGCAACAGGCTGCAGGTGCAGCACAATTCTGGCAGCTCAGGAGACAAGTCACTTTATAAACCTTTGCTCCCACTCTGTCATCTGCACACATTGTACAAAAGCATTTTCAGTACAGTGAAAAGATCCACACCACATCCCAGTTACAGCAGCTGCTCTTTCTGCATAAATGACACATTTGCAAACTAGAAGTGGCTTGGTTTAGATTTATGAACCTGCCTTACCCCACTCCACAGCATTATTGCACTCACCCTATAAAGCTTTCCAAGAGCACAAAGACGCAATGCAAATTAATGGTACAAATGTTTGTGCTATAAATGTGTATTTAATATTACACTTTTAATACAAACTCAGCCACATCACAGTTTGCAAAGCTTTGTGTTTTTCCAAGTTAAGCCTTCTGAGTTTTCACTATATGCTGATCCTGGAAAACCTCCCATACCAAAATTATGGAGAACACAAAATAGACTTGAGTCTATTTTAAATCACTGTCACATCTACAGCCATAAAGAACTACACACTTCAAATGCATCAAGCCCAGCACTCCATATCCTCATATCCTCAATAACCTAATGACCAGCACACCACATCCACCTAACAGCACTATCTGGAGGCACAGCAGGGAAGCTGGAATAGGCATGAAAAGCATCAAATCCCCACCCAACCAGATCTGGAGACTACAAAATGTCAGGAGGAAAGTATTCTCAGAAAACCTGCAGACTCCACAAATGTAGCACCAGTGTGCTCAAGAGCCCAGTGCCAGCCCCCAGAGGGCAAGGCTGCATTTCCACACACAGAAAAAGAGCAGGAACAGAGGGGCAGGGAAGCTCTGGAAACAGCTCCTCCATGACTGAGATCAACCCTGTTCTCCTTTCACAACTCATCTATGAAGCATCAGTTTACACCCCACACCAACAAACACCTCCCTTGCAACCTCAAACTTGTCTTTGCACTGGACAGGAAAGGAGTCTCTGCTTAGTTACTCTGTTTTCTAACAACAGGATAATCCATTACTAGCTCTTAGTAACCATCATACCAAGAAAAAACATTACCTGTTCCACTTTAGAAATATTTCTGATTCATCTTTAGTCCACTATGCAAAAATAAAGTCATTTAACCTCTGCCTGATTTGTCAGTCTGTACCCTACACGCTTTGGGACTGAAATTCCACCAGGCAGTTTTGTTTGTTGGCTCCATCCCAGTAAATCTGAAGATAGCAACTGCTATTGAAGAACATTATATTCTCATTCAGAAGTGGACAAGAAGCATTTCACACTTGTTATATCATTTTCAATGCTGGTACACTTACATTCTTTATAGATGACATTATTAATTTCCCCTTTTGTTTTACAGAAACAAAGACATTTATGTTACCATCACTTCATTTGTAAAAAGGCTATAAATGAGACACAAGTGAGATGCATTGCCTGGAAACTGCTAATATCAGAATCAAAACATGCTGAAATACCTGAGTACAATTATTTAGCTATGATTGTAATTAGCTGCGTTTAAATCATAGTAATGAACTAATGGAGTAGTTCTCCTGCAGAGGAAGTCAAAGGAAATCCATTACAAAGCTAATTAAACGACAGTCTTTAAGAAGAATAGTGGTTTTTCTCCCTATTAGGTCACACAAAGTAGTGAACTCCGTGCTTGGAACATTCCTGCCAGCAAGGCTGGGAAGCACCCCTCCCCTGTGCCTGTAAATCCACAATAAATTTTGCTTTAAGAGAACCTTTTACTTCAACAAGAGATAGGAAAAAAAAGTGTTCTCTTTTATGTGTGGACAGAATAAAACTCAGAGGGTGTAATGACTATAGGTACAGAGCCCAGAGCAGGGGTCAGTCAGACAGGAGGCAGCCCTGTGCTGCTCCTGCAGGGCTGCTCTTCCCCCAGCCCCACAGCCCCCTCACACCCCTCTGCCAGCCCCAAGGAGAACTTCAGCAAAGAAAACAACCCCCAGCTGCTCATCATTGAACCATACTAACTTTACTGAAGCCTATCATGAATTATTTTAGTAATGGCTTGTAATTGACCCAACAGATAAAGATTTATGGAACATTCAGCAAGGGAAGCAGAAGCAAATATCTGAGCAAAATTCCACTCCCGTTTTTGCTGGATGGGGGTGGGGAAAGAAGAAGAAAAAAAGGCAAAGATGCCCAGAAGGGAAACACAGCTCCTCACACATTGGTTACAGCAAGGAGCAGAATGATGAATGACTGTGCTGTGCTGAAGGGGCACATGACAAGAATATATTGTTCTCACCTGTGGACCTTTACTTTTCTCGGATTTTAATGAATCATGGTCCTTTCAGTTCACTTGCAAGTCTCAGCTCTTTACTCTCTGTACAAGACTAACATTTCTGTTCCCAGCATTCGTAGAACTGCTGTTGACTGAAGAATTTATGACTCAGCCCAGCTGACAGCATGCTGGAAACAGAAGAGATTTAGTCTGTCTTTCTCTACATTCCCAACAACATCTCATTTCTACTCAGGAAATATTCATCATTTTGTAAAATGTTCCCCCTGTTCCTTTAGCTGCAGCATGGCCAAGGAGTCAAAGAATAAAACTGTGCTACATATATAAAAAGACACACTTACTGGGAGATTTTATTTAAAACTTTTATTATAACCATAGTCACAGCAAGAAAAGTTCAGTGCATCATCACCAATGCAAAAATTCAATTTCAGGGTGCAATAAACACTTTACACTGAGTTTAACAGACACATCTTCCTGCATCTCTCCAAGTCCTGACATCGAATAATGGGGATTGTTAATGTTAATTAATGTTAATTTCACCATCCTATTTCACTTGCAACTGTCAACCCAAAAAACTACCCAGAGGTGTTTAACCACCCTACAAGGTTAATTAAAGACAAAGATTAAAGGATGTAAAGTAAAACTTTGGGGTTTTAAAAGCTTTTCCTTAGTTTCTAATAGAAGAAGAATATGGCAACTAGTGCATCTTGGTGCAACAAAACCATCAAGTTTTTATTTTAAAACTCTGTGCAGAGGTGTACAGTCAATTCTGTGCTTTTCCCAGAAGCCAATCCTTGCTTCCAAGCAAATCCCTCTGTTGCAGCAGAAAAGCTGCAGCTTTGCAGCCCCTTGGAGCATTGCAGGTTTGGTGTTTGTTGCCATTTCCATCACCCCAAGGGCAGGGACTGCAGGTAAGGTTGGTGCAAGCCAGGGGTGCTCCACACTGAGCTACCAAGGGCAATAAAGTAAATAATGGCACAGAAACAATGATCAATAACAGAATTTTGCCCATGACCACACAGTTAAATACCAGCAAATCTGTAAACAAAGGTTTCTGAATCCCAGTGCAAAGTCCTGGATTGATTCAAGTGGCTTCCTTCTTTCTGTTTTAAGACTCAGGACTACAATAATACCTCTTAGGTTGATAATGGAAGGTGTAAGTACAATTTCCTGGTGGAAGCCTGGCATTTCCATGATAAAACACTGCTTTTATACAGTTAAAACTGCATTAAACCTACAAGTTTAGGTTCAGACTAGAAATTAAGGCTTTGGACCAAAAAAACCCCAAAAAACAACAAACCAGACAGAAATTTTAGTTTGAGAACAGACACAGTACATCCAATTACAATGCAGGTGCTAACGTGCAACTTGAAGTAATTCTGAGAATGTAGTTTTTACTTTTTGAATACAAAATAGAGATTAAGTCACCAAATGAGTCATCTTTCCTCTCATCTGGAAACAACACAGTCACTTAATTAAAAGTGTGTGTGGTGGTGGGGGGTCTCCAAGCTTTATACTTGTAGTTTTATGGGTTTATATTTTAAAGCTAAAGCCATTTGTTTAATTCTAACTGAGGTCTGCGGGGCAGGGAGGTGGGGGATGCAATGGAAAGGCCAAGTTCTCAGTAATGGTAAAGTTAAAATACTGCCATCACTCAGAAAAGGAGATGTCCAAAACCTTTACAGACAACTAGAATTACCCACAGTCTGCACTGCACTTTGCACTGGCACTGCCAGCTGATCCCTTACCCATTGATTTCAGTGCCTACTCCTCATCTAATAAAATAAATCCTCAGGGGGAAACCCACATGGAGCAGCTTTCCAGCCACAGGCCACTCAGACATTTTTTTATGTGCTCATACACTAGGGATTCTCAGGAGATAACAATGATCAGGATTAGATAATTCTGATATCCTAGAAAATATCTGAAAATCCTAGAGCACAGGCAAGCAAAAGAAAATCTTTGGCTAAACGGAGCTAGAAAGGACAGGAATACATGTGATGGTGAAAAACCTTTTCCACAAAAGACTTTCCACACAAGTGTGCTTGCACTACAGTCATGGTCTGGTTTCCAATCTATCATCCTAATAACTCATGTTTGACTTTCTCCTGAACCAGAAATCCAGAATGGCTCTTTTGTGCCACGCCCTGTAACAAAATCTGACAATCCTCCTTTCTGATTTTTCATTTTCAAATAGTATTTACAAACACTTCTACCTACCTTAGCTTAAAAACTGATGGATTTTGAATTCAAACCATACTAAATATTTGCCTGTCACCAAAATAATGCCACTCAAAGACATTTTATGTCAGTTCACACATTAAATGTATAATGTATTTTTATGCTGCTACTGACCCCTTAAATCAATAATCTGAATTTAAGTCGGCTGGAATCACTGCTTTGTCTGTTTGACACTTCTGGCATCTGGAATAGCTTTAGCAATTGCAAAATAAACCACAGGGCAAAAACTATCAGAAGCAAGACCATGCTCAAGATGAATATATCACTTAAACACATTTAAAGGCAGGATCAGGTATCAGATTTTTTTCTTAACTGAGATTTATCTCCCTTTTTCTTTCCAGCATACTTGCAGCAGCATATAAGACTACTTTGATTCAAATCAGACAGTCTGATAATTTCAAGGCAGTGTTTTTAATTCTTCTTACATAATTAAATTCCAAAAACTGAAATAGAATTATATATTCCATTTTCTATGTCCTAGAATTTCTTAGCACTCCTATGCACCAAAAGGAAATGTGACAGGATATCACTCACTGCTTCCATTGAAAAAATTCTCAGAGAATGAGAAAACTCAAAATTACTGTGTTCTTAATTAATCTTAAAATAGGATAAGATTGTAGAATTAAAAGTTACATCTTGAAAAAAATACTGATCTCACTTTGAGATAAAGCTCATGTGATCACACAGCCACCTACAACAGCCATCATATCTCCAATTTATAAAATGCTTTTAAACATAGCAAAGCTTTTCCCATTCTGACCAACCAGCACCTTAATCCTGTACATCAACTCAATTCTGTCAGCAGCCTAAATCCTCTACAACACCACTGAAATTGGAATGTGCTGTAGTTAAACTCCTGTCACAGTAAAGCTAATGAAGCTGTCCATAGGGGCAATCCCAAAAAGCCTTGTCCACAGCCAGGAACATACCCATGCCTGCCTTTTTTTTCCTAATACAAAGCCATGCAAGAGCTTTTCCAGCTATTTAATCAACTGAAGCAACTGACTGCACTTTTACAGCAGAACAGTGCTATTTAGGGAGAAAAAAATTAAAAAAGGGAAAAAAAAGAAAAAAAAAGAAAACAAAATTTTAAAAAATTACATCTATCTATCAATCTGGTATTTCAAGTGAATTTTTTTGAGAACAGTCTCGAAAGAAATTATATATGCCTTCCTAGCATAACTTGGAAACACTTCTTTATACCCAACCTCATAAAACTCTTTTCATGTTACTAAACCTGAATAACTGCTCTGTTCTGAAACCACAGGGTTACAGCTGACTACAAAGCATTTCAGAAAGTGAACAGCATGAACTTAAAAATATCCTGACCTTTGTATTCTGTTGAGTTGAAAAATTAGTGCTTTTCTTTTGGACCTCTCCAGGTTACAGAGTGTGTTGGAAGGGCCAGTGCTTTGGTCTGCTTAATCAAAAGGTGAGCAGCTCCCTGTGTGTGACTGAAACCTCTCCTTTTTGAGTTCCACCAAACCAAAGCCATGGCCCCAGCGCACACCCCCACCTCCCACAGGTGCAAATGCAGGATGATTTCTCTGCTCTCCCACATGTGCCCGACAAAGGGCTGTGTCTGTTTCCTTGTGGTGGTTTTTTCTTTCAGGTGGAGGAGAGAGCTGGGACCAGCCAGCAGAAATCATGATCACTTGTGCTGCTGGTCTGGGCACATTCTGGTTCTGCTGGAACCTTCTGGGGAGCCTTCTGCAGGCAAAGATGGCACAGCAAGACATGAATCTGGAGCTGGACACGACAAAAATCCTGAAAGAACCATCTCAATCCTTCCCAACACCCCTGTCATTAAGTAATAAAGAAAATCTTCATTAGAGCCGATGAAGAGCAATGGTTTAAGGACAAGAACAAGCTACATGGCATTTGTGCAAAGGCAGGAGGTCACTGACACCAACTGCTGAAGAAAAAGATCCACTCAGCCAGGAATGAGTAGTGACAGGAGGAAAATGCCCTGGTCTCAAAGTTAAATGGAGCTCTGGAAATAAGATTCCAAGGTATATTACTGGTTATGCCAGTGAATTTCTGTGTGACCTTTATGACATTTAAGTCCAAGTATCCCGTTCCCCTGATGGATTGCCAAAAAGAGTACTCTGAAAAGAGTAGAGGGTCACACTGTAGATATGAAATCTGGGCTGCTGTTTTTCACTTCCATAAACTGAAGGACATTTGCCTCAAATGTCTTCTGTCTTTCATTCTTGGAAACACCACTGCAGTAAAAGGTAACTTGTTATGTTTGCTACAACTACTTAGATGTCTCAATGAAGTCACTAAACACACTCCTTGAATATCAAAAGGAACCATGAATTAAAACAAAATTTTAAAAATCTGCTTTTAACAGTGAACCTGGATAATATTTGCTATGCTCAGCTTCAGAGGGAGGCTTGTGTCATAGTGAAGCATTGGTGACGTGAGTGACAATGCCACCCTTGCTAACCCGTGACACAGAGAGAAAGGTGTCAGATTTGGTACCAACACAGGGCACAGCACGCCAGGATCTCCCACAGCACGGGGCTGCCAGGATGGCATCACCCCACCCAGGTGAGCAGGGACACAAGGGCCACCAGCCCTCTCTGGAGGAAAAGCATGCAGAGCTCTGCAGGCTGCAGGAGCTGCCTATGGAGAGGCTGCACGTCGTAAATTCTTTCACCCTTATGGAAATTCCTAATGCTGTGTGGCCCAGAGAACGAATATGATCCCCTTTCAAAGGCCCTTCTTCAGAGTTTCCAGCTCTGGCTTTTTCCTACCATCTCTCCCTGCTTTTCTGAGCAGAGCTCTGCAGAGCTGCAGGACTCGAGGATGGGGTGGGGGTAAAAAGGGAAGGAGCCCTCCCAGGGCAGTGCATTCCACACATTGCTGGGGTAATGGTGCTGAAGTTTGTGTTTGGGTTTAATTCCCTTCCGCCCCATTTAAAATATCCATTCTTTGCTCTATTCCTGCCGAAAACTTGCAATGTTTCATTGTCAATTCCCTCAACTCCCATTTCTCTGAGCACCAAAGGGAAAAATCCAAACAGGCTGGGTTTAGTCACAGCTTTAACATTTTGTGAATTCCTTCAGCTGTGTAATGCAAACCTAATATTTTATAAACAGCCTGGGAGAGGGTTCTCAGGTAGTAAAAACCACTGAGTGAATTTAGATTTCTTTCTGCCCTCCCACCACCATTTTCTTCCTGTTCTCTCTGTTAGGAAGGTCATTAGTCATTTAAAAGACCTGTTGGTCCATTATTACCTTCAGACCCCATTTGTGCAGCAGAGATGATGCCAAAATGATTCAAAGAACAAAACATCCAGAGCAGATGAGGCCCCAGTTCCATGTCCTACTAACCCTGTGCCTGATTCCAACCTGTTAAACAGCTAATCTTCTGAAAACTAAGATGCTGTTTCACTTAATCTCTATGCTCTGATTTTATTTTTTTTTTCCTTCTAAAACAATCTTCTTATACCCAAAGCAAGGTTGAGGATATCATATTACTTCCTCTGAAGACTTATTAATAGGCTTTGAAAATCTTGGATATTAAAAATTTATTCCCTTTTGTGGGGTTTGTGATCCCTGGTAAGTAACAGCATCTTTGTCCTCCATCCATAAATACAATAGTTAGATTGCACTAACAAGCTGTCTCTGAAACATTACAAAGGAATTGTATCAGAAATCATGTACTAACAAACAAAAAACTAAATAACCCCAAACCTTCATCTGATGTCCATCACCATCTCAAAAGAGTAAAATTGTATTAAAAACTACTAAAAAGTTTAAGTTTTCAAAACACCACTGCTCTAATAAAGGAGTTTTCCTACTTAGGTCCTTGAAAATATTAATTTTAAATTAAGTCTGGTGATTTTTTTTCTACTAATATATTCAAATGCCACAGATGATACCTCTGCAGTGTTATTAATTTGACCCATATACTGAGATACAATAAAACCCAAAGATGTGTTTCTCTTCGGGTTAATTACTGTTTGCCACTAAATTGCTTTTGAGCTGAAAAAGTGCTCAGAGGTTAAAAAGGCATTAGAAGGTCACACTTTGCCTCGAAGTTAAAAAGAAAACAAAAAAGAACCCCCCTCTCATTGTGCTATGAAATTCTCTCCCTCCATCCCAGATACCAGGCAGTTATCTCAGCCAGGCAGTGAGAAAATGGATATTTTCTGTTGGATCAAGGTGCAGCGAGGCACAAAACATTTCACAGGGTACAATCAATCCTGCTGCTGCCCCTCTCATCTGCTGGATGCAGCCTGTGCCCCCTTCTCATAGGGCAATGCTGAGGGTACTTGCAGCGACCATCACCCACTTGCTCCTTTCTGATACAAAAATCCTCCAGCTCAGTGCTGACTTGCTAATTGCCAGGGGGCAATGGCAGGCAAAGGTTTTACACTCCAACCACCAAGAATTTCAGGCCACATTCAAACAACAAAGGGTCAGCCAGGTGCTGTCCCATACAAGAAAACAATTTTCTGGTTCTGAACTTTACCTTCTGCTCTCAAGTCCTCCCCAGGGATATTTTTTTTTCTTTTTGACTCATTAAAAAAACCACCAATGGGAGGCAGAGGAAAGAATACAAGCCAACAGAGCCATGTTAAACAATGAGATTATTCTTATCAATACACAATAAATGTAAGCCAGGAAACCATAAATTCTTAATAAAAGTTTACCATGTACCCTCAAATTCTTCTACAAAGCCAGCAAGAAACATGTATTAATCTATAAAGACTTTTTTTTTTTTTTTTCTTACAGAATGTTTCTAAGGTAGGTAAAAAGTTTTCTGGCAGGTCTGTTTATTATTTGGACAATGAGCTTCCTGACAGTGAATAACATGTATAAGCTCAAAGCTGACAATAGTAAACAAATATAAACCCAGAAGAATTTAAAGTTCATTTGCTGAGGGCAAGCTGACCTTCGGTACTGACCTTTTCAGTGATGAGTTGTTCCAAAGCCTGTGCATACATGTGTGTATAGATATAATTATGTGCACACAGTGTGTGTTTGAGAGGGCAGTTCAGTCTGTACAGTCACTCCTGGGCTAGCAGGACAGAATTAGGGAAGTTCTAGAGGCGGGAGGTTTGAAAGGCAGAGTCTCCACTGCCAGCCACCCTGGTGCTCCCTGCTGAGGGACTGCCAGGCAACACTTCCACACACCGAGCTTCACCTGGAGGATTGGAGCAGCTACATCAAAAGGGAAGAATGAATTCTAATATTTCTAGTCTGATTTGCCCCCAATTTGCCTGAAGGTAAAATGTTGAAAGGGTGTAGGTTCTTCTAACTCTAGGAGTTTAGTAATGATGTAATAAAGGCAAATTTCATTTGGGAGTCCTTGCTGAAGCAGAAACTGAAGAGCTTTGGAAGAGGAAGCAGACCCAGTCACCCCATTCCATGTAAGAAAAGCCCTTGCTGACGCTGACTGTGGCTCCAGAGGGAGGAAGCTGCTGTGCCACGTTTGCTCAGGCTGCTGCTGCTGCCAGGAGGGGCTGGGGCTGAGCTCCACGTGAAGCTGTACCCAAGGCAAAGCAGCCCACAGGAAACTGTCCTTGTGATCTGCTCTTCAAAGCCCCAGCGCCTCAACTCTGTTTACTGGTTCAAAGTTTAATTATCCATCTCCATGCCCTCCACCCGTGCACAGCAGGGAAGGCAAAACACTCCCAGGATGGCACTGAAATGTCACAGGCTGCTGCAGAACTCTGCACTGCCTGATGGAGCCTCCTCCCTCCTCCTGCAGGACCGCGGATCCTCTGGAGCCCTCCAGCCCAGGCACCAAACTCCTCAGCTCAAATCCATCAAAACCAGAATGCCAACTGATTATGTAACAACAGTGTCCTGCCAAGAAGAGACATTGTGAGCTTAAAATAGTTATGTTGGGCCAGCAAACGAAATTGTACAGATGAATTTGGTGATAGACTACAACAGTCTAACAGCACAAATATATTTTATATCTTTTATATGTTTTTCAATAGTTTTATATATATATTTATGAACATATTGTGCATAAAAATATATAAAACTATTGGAAAAAGCCCTGAAGTACAGTCCTAAAAGATCTTCCAAGGTCTGTGAAAGTCACATAAATGAACTGAATGCCACAGATGAGAAATGTGTTCAAATCTGTGGAGAAATTAAGAAGTAGCAGTAAAAGAATTAAATTCAGTAAAAGTTTTAAAAGAGATTTTCAGTATGAAAATGGTGAAAAAGGTGAAAGAAGAAAGAAACTTACGGATTCGAGCTCCATAAAATCAGTCCGTGGTAATGTAATTACTACTTTGATGGCATCACCTCAGATTAATAAAGAATGAAGATCATGTCCCATATCTTATCAGCTGCTATTTTTAGGATTTTGATTGATCTGTAGACAATTACCCAGAGCAAAGATAATGACGACTCCTAACCAAGCCCATATTTATGTAGCAATAAACCCAAATTTCCAGGTCAAGACTGACAGAATTATTGCTGAGAGTTCATTCATTTTAAAACTGCACAAGGAACACCAAAGCTGCTGCAGCAGCTTCTCTGCAGGGATATTTCCCTCTCCTACACTCATCATCTGTCTTTGAGAAAACACACTCTTAGATGACTGCAGAAATAATTTGCAGAGCTAGGTGTGTAAGAGCAGAGTTTAATTTAGAGCTGAAACTCACTACTGAGAAGAAAGCAACTGCTGTCTAGCTGATCTAGTCAAGAGAGGAAATGAATTGTAGCTCTCAGAGAGATTGATACACCCTCTGGCATCCACCCTCAACCAGATCTCACCTATACAACACTTATGCACACCATCATTCAGGCAAAAATGGGTTTTTTCAAAAATCTACTTGAAGTCTAACACCTAAGTCACCTATTCTGGGAGCTCAGTCAATTCTTTGCACAAATGACAAACATGAAATGAGTAGGGAAGGAAAATTCCTTAACAACCGCCTGTGTACCTATCAAGTGACAGATCCAGAAAGGCTCTTCTCCCCAGAAACTAGTACAGTAAGAGATTTTGGGATACCAAGTAAGCTCAAGATGTGAGGGAAGCTTCTCAGCTTGCTGCTCCAAGGGGACACGGATTTGCATCCCACAGGAGTGAACAGATTGGTTCCCAAGGAGGAAAAGGGAACAAAGCCTTGGGTCAGAGGCAGCAGCGCTCACATGGCTTTTCTTCCAATTTCTCTTTCTGGTGGCTTCCCATGTTAAGATTAGAGACTGTTCAAATGTTTTACGTCCGGATTTAATTTTAACAGAAATGATTTCTGATTAGCCAGCATATTTCCCATTAAACAAAAACATGTAAAAATCACAAACCTCTTTTTCTTTCAGTTAGTTTCTAGATGGTATTTTGAAGGTTTATCAATTACATAAGCTCTCAGGAGTAACAGAAAAAATCAAAATAGAGAAAACTTGCATTTTTGAATGCAGAGGGAGACAAGCAGGAGTTTTACAAACTGATATCCCAGAAAGGCTGCATTTTTCCCTAAAAGAGCACACCTGTGCTACTGCTCTGCTGTGCAAGAGCAACTTGGTGTAGAAAAGGTCAAGACGCAAGCTTGGTGAGCATGCAAACACTGGAGGTAAAGCAGAAAGCAATTTGCCACCTCCAGGGCTGTAGATGTTCTAAATTCATTGCATACTTTGTCATCAATACAGCCTGGAATAAAGACCAGACACCAGAGTGAGTCAGTGCAGAGAACATTCTTTCCTTACACATTTCTAATTTATAAACTAAACTTGGCACCTTAGGAAAAAAACCTGCTACTGCCCAGGGAAAGCAGAAAAAGAGACTGAAAGATATTATGGAGCGTAACTCATGATTTCACTTAATCACTACTACATTTACCCCTGCCAATGTCTGAGCACATTTACATATTTTTAAGTAGCACGTTATAAAGATTAACTGCTTTGCAAAAGAGCTGCCATTCAACGTCTGGCTACCTTCTCACTGCTTTTTTGGAAAGAGTGAAGTGTTTTACAGCACCACTTTATTTAGTCCAGCGATCAGAAACTACTATGGCAGTCCTACAGTTTAAAACTTGCCAAGCTCAAACACAACCCTGGTAAGATTTCAAGAAGTTAAGAAATTGTGAAATTGCAAAAGGAGCATCTGCATTACAGAGCCTTTTTTAAAAGAAGAACCAACTTTTAGCAGAAACCATTCTCTACAACAATCCATCATCTTGATGAATAATTGAATAGACCTACCAACATATTGACACAACAGGAAAACATCAGGGTTATAAAGGGACCAACAGAAGTAACACTTGGGCATGGAACCAGCCACCTGCACTGCACACACATCACCAGCCCTAAATGCAATCCCAGGCTCCACTTCTATCAGGGTATTTCTGTTTTGTTCCAATATAAAACCACAGGCCTCTGCCAGCAGGAAGTTCAGAATCCTTCTGTAGGAATCCCACAGAAACCAGGGAGTCTCACAACCCACAGGCTGTGCCCACTCCCTCAGGCTCCTGCCTCACTACCAGAGAGCACGTTGCCAAAGAGCTGTTAACTTTTAAGGCTACTATTCCTCAGTTTCATAGCAAATAAATCTTCCTGAAGTACACAGCTGTGAAAACAAAAGTACATAACTACATCTGATATATGAATGAAATTTCTAGAAGTGTCATTCCTTTCCCACTATCCCACCTACCAAAAAACAGAGACTCAGTGGTTTGGCACTTTTTTTATGTCTGTTTTTCCAGGCAGAAAACCCATCGTGCCCATCTCACTTCTAACAGCTCTTTCCAAATCTAGGAAGCAGTCTGGACAGGGTGGAGTGGCTGCTGGGCTGTGCTTTCTCCAGCTGCAGCTCTCAGCAGCCCGGGGTGCCCTCTCAGGACATTGAGTCCCCTCCCGCAGGAGACGGCTCCAGACTGATTTGGGAAGGGGCTGCTCGAGTCACCCCAATCCAAACCACGCCCTGGATTTTCTGCTGGGCAGATGTAGCTCTGGCAGCAGGGGAAACAAGCTGAGGGAGGAGGCAGAGCTGTGCTCTGTGAGCCCCTGTGCCCAACCCCGGCAGCAGGACGCCACCGGCACCGCCAGCTTTGACTCCGGGCTCTGGCTGAATTCGGACAGCACAGACTGCCAGAACTGGGCACATACCCTGTTTCCCCAACACACTCCTCCAGAAATAATACCACTCTCACTATAAAATTGCATGGGGCTTAATTCAGTGATTAGACATGATGCCCCGAATTCCCACCGTTCATTTTGCAGCCTTTGGTCTGCAAACATCCAGTTTGGTCAATGGCCCTTCTATACAGAAGAGTTTTGCTGCAGGACTAGCCACACTATGAGGGGAAAATAATATACAAGAGGTTTATATAATTAACTTTAATTTCCAAGAAAACTCAGATGAAAGAAATAATTCAAAATATTCATACTACCTTTAACACTTAAACTTTAATATTAGCTTCCTAACTTCAAAAATAATACTACTGACTAATTTTTATTTATTTATTCTTGCTTCACATCAAGGCCAAGTTCAATAGGTCCCTGAGCAACTTCTTCTAGTGAGTTGTATCCATGTCCATTGCAAAGAGGTTGAACTAGAAAACCTTTAAGGTCTCTTCCAACCCAAACCACTCTATGATTCACATAATTTTATTTTTAATCTTTTTTAGAGCTGCATAGAGCTATACTTTCATTAATCTTCAAGCATTTATTAAATCAATTGATTTTAGACTAAGAATACATTGCATCAAGTTTTCATCTCCACAGATAAATACAAACATCTGTTTTTATTGTAATTAGTTCATTTAAAAGGGACAGAATTTGTACTAGGCTGTACTTCATAATAAAGTTGCCAAAAAGCCTGGTGTACCAACTTTTTGCTATCCTAAATAAACCAGGAATTAAGCAAGTAAGCTGCTTAACACAACAACAAACAGCTGCAGTAGGTGTTTTATAAATAAAGTTGCCCAGGGAGGTGATGGAATTCCATCCTTGGAGATGCTCAAAATCTGTTAGGACCCAACTTCAGGCAGGTTGGACTGGATCTCCCTGCCAGCCTCAGCTGGGTTATGATTTTCAGCTGCTGGATTTCCTCATATGCTGTTTGCCTCCCCATTCTTCCATATAACAATATCATTTTTGCCCCCTGCAAAAACATCGAGGACATGCAGAAAACACACATTTCTTTTCCCTGATTTTATACTCAAAAATAGCAGTTTTGCAAAGTCAATTCTAACTTCCAATGCACTCGCAATCTGCAAAGGGAAAATGAAGGGAACACTAAGAAAAAGCAGAAAGGACACAGAAAGAGCAGAGAAATACTCTGCAAAAAAACCCCCACAAAACTAATTCCAGCTGCTAGGAAACATGAAATGTATCAGAAATTTATGCTAGCAGACATCTCAGAGTTCTGTTATTCTCAAGCATTCCTCTTCTATTCCTGCTGGAGAAGCTCCCTGGACTACCATGGCAATATGTCCCTCAGAAAATGGAGATTTTTTAGTTAGTAGAACCACACTGGATGTGTCCAAACAGGGTGTTTCATCCTTCCACAAAGCACAGGCCCACACAAGAAATGATCCAATAGGACACTTGGAAAATACTTTGTCTTCTTTTCTTGCTCTTACCACATTAAGGCAACATAAGGCTGAAAAAAAGCAATATTCAATCCTCACTGCTCTTCCCACTGGTTTGATTAAACAAACAAACAAACAAAAACATATAAAAAACCAAACAAAAGAGCCCCAAAAAACTTAGAACACCCTACAGATAATTTCCTCCAGAGAGGGGCAATGGAGCTGAGAACCTTGATCCTGCCTAATGCTGTGCATCTCCAAAGTCTCCATGTAATCCAAAGTGAACAGAGCAGTCAACACCCTCAGCACTGCAGCACATGGAAACCCTCTGGAAACTGGGAAAGAACAGGATCTTTGACCATGGAAGAGACTTGGAACTGCAGCCTCTGTTGAATACAATGCAGTCTGTGAGTAACATACAATTCTGTTGTTTAAAATATCCCTCACAGACACCTGTGCTACGCTGCTTGAAGACAGATGTTGGCAAATCCACAACTCAAATGTCTGATCTCTGTTTTCTCAATAGAAAAGTGAAGATAAGCATTGGGAAAGATCTTGAAGACTGGCAGTTCAGATAAGATTTGCCCTTTAATTTATTCCAGTAAAGGTCTTGACATTGCTATGAATTAAAAAAAAAAAAAAAAAAAAATCGGTGATTTAATTTATTTCAGAAGTTTGGCCCTTCAACTCGATTTCAGGACCTACAAGCCAAGAAACTGTTACTTCATTCCAGGAGAGTTTAGGCCCAAACCTTTCTTAAATTCCCTTTTAAAGGGAGAACCTCAGCATAGGAAATTATCTAACTGAATTCTCAGCCGAAGGACATGCTTCAGGAGGCAAAAATGGAATGTTGAATGCTGGGCTGGACAACTCCAGCGCCTTGTGAAGAAAAAGAAAAAGAGAGTAAATGGGAAAAGAACACACCTCTCAATGCTGTGTTCTCATGAGGAGTTTGGGTTTTTTCGCAACAACATATGGGATCTTTTCTTCATTCCCTACAAGTTACCTTAAGCATCACTGCTTTCAATGTTTGCTACATTATGAGCATGAAAGGCAGTGATTACAGATCATTTCTTTTTTGCATTAGTACCAAGAAAGATGTCAGGAATCTTTCACTGGAAATATTTTTCACTTCCTACTCTCTACATTTGCTTGCTATGAGATTTTTGGGAGGAAATCCGAGCGTTACCACATCCGGGGATGCATATGCATCTGATGTTGTTTAGAAGAATACAGTATTCATCTCCTGCCAGAGCTAAAGATCTCATGGCATATTTAAGGGAAACATCAAATTGCATTTAAAAAATGGCTAGAACATACACAGCAAGAGTTTATTCCTCCAAATTATACCCTTGTTATGCCAGAAATAGTCTTCTCCTCTAACTACCCTTGCTTGGTGACTGAGAAGGCAGGGAACAAGCGCTCGACGTTTGCAGCCCCTTCTGTACGTGTGGTTTCTGATCACAGGGAGCTGGTTCCCTGCCTGACCACCTGGAACAGGGACTGCAAACAAACCAATGTGTCCCAGATGCACAGAGATGCAAAGCTCTGATTAAGGCACTGAGAGGATGGCTGGCTCCTGGCACTCTTGAAAAGAGCGATACGGCAATTCTACAGCCAAACTCTCCCAAACTGAGCCCTCAGGGGAACTCCATCCATCCCAAAATACCACTGCTAAAACAGGCAGAGAGATTCTTTCACTGGACTGGGAGTCACCCTTGTCCTGTCCAAAGCATCTCTAACAGTTCCAGGAGCACATTTAAGAACCATGGTGCAACGGGCACGATGATGGAGGAACAGGAGCCTGTAACAGCACTTTGGGGTGCACTGCACATACCTTCATCATTCCCTCAGACACTGATGCCAAATTCTGAAACAGTAGTTTATGAAAATCAATAACTTATTTTCTCCCTAAACCCAGCTGCAATAATTTATCCTCCTTCATTTGTGCAACTCGAGATTCACCATTCCCGCATTTCCTAGGACAGTACAACCAACAGGGGTGCAAGGTATGCAGGGAGGAATTAATATCCAGCAGCATATCCAAAGCAGCAGCTCCAAATCCTTCAGGATGTTTCTCAGCACTCGCTACAGATGTTTCTAAAAGCACTGTGTTAATGCCTGAGCATTGCTCACAGCCATGAAAGTGTTGCTTTATTTCCTCAATGAAGACTTCACACAACCGGTGAAATAACCAGAGCACAAAGTTATAAACAGCACAACTGGCCATGGACCACAGCACCAAGTAACAGACTTTGTGTTTTGATGTTATAAAGCACTGGGGGAAAAAGAGTTCTTACAAAAAACATCTGTCTCCTTCCTTACAATAAACAAAACCCCTTTACAAAAGCCCGAGTTGCACAATGATTACACAAACGGAGGAATCATTTTATCAAAAGCAGGACAACGAAATCCTCAAAGAATCCTCTCTTGTAGGAAAACAAGCACGGAGATTCCAAATTTTTTACATACCCTGCACAAGCTGTTTACTTTAGCCAGGACTGACTCCAGCAATGCCAAGCACGAGGGAGGCTGCACTCCCTGGGGTCTGTCCCCTCCTGTTATCCCACCATGGATTTCCAAGGGCACACCTCCCTTCCCGCACCTGGGACATGCTGGCAGACACACCTGACACAAGCTGCAATCTGTGTCCCTGCCTACACTGGGATATTGCACATTTTTTAAAGAAACCTTGGAAAAAGAGCAACCCAGCAGAGCCAGTGATGGAGACAACAATCTCACAGCTGAGTCATGGCAGGAGACAATCTCCAATTTCCAGCATCAGGGGAAAGAGCTGATGAAAAATCAATAGACTTTTGCTGAACCACTGTCTTTTCCTCCTAGAGCTGAAGAACCCCCAGTTCACCCATTTTTTAAAAAAATCATTATTTTAACAAACCACAGATTTTGGAGTGCCCCACTCCTTTCACCTTTTCTTGCATTCTGCCAAAACTTTTATTTTATGGAAATAAAATGCAATATCCACACTACTTACTAAAGGATTAAGCTATTGTCTCTGCCTTTTTTTTTTTTTTTTAATATATTTTCAGTAGGGAGTGAAGAACTAGCCAGTCCCCTAGAATGGAATTGAGGTTGGAGTTGGTTAGGCTTTATAGTGTGGGGGTGGGTTTTTTGTTGTCTATTTCAACAGGATTAAATGCATTTTGAGCAAGATTTCCATGTAATTGTAATACTGAATTTCCACATTACTGGATTTACAAGTTCCAGGCTCCAATGAGTCTTAATAATTGTCCTTTTTGTGGTATTGTCCTTAATAATTGTCCTTTTCCTTCTCAACAGCTGAATTGTTGGAGGACTTAAGTGCCCTACACACATTCCATTGGGATATGTCTGACATTCAGCATCAGTAAAGATAAAATTCAGGCACTAATGTGTTTCACAGATACTCTCTCATATCACATGGTGCTGTCACCTCACAAAAACATGAGATAAGTATAAATAAAATGTCCACTCTTTCCAAAGGCAAAAATCCTCCAGCACACAGCTAAAAGAGAAATGGCATGTTTGCACCTGAACTTAAAAAACAAATGGGGAAAAAAGGGTAAATTCTACTCTAAAATTATCCCATATCTCACAGAACTTTCTGCTTCGCCTAAAGCTTGCTCTTTCCAGAAAAGTCATTAATTTAACGGATCTTTTTCGTCATATGCAGCAGTTTTTGTATGTAGATTGCACATATTCATTCTTGTGAAGCAACTCAGAAGACTTATGAAGCAACTCAGCAAGAATGTGCATCAGAATAGCAGTTTATATGCAAATATCTCAACTGGAAAGACATAAATTGTGTTTAGAAAGTGAAAGACTAGAAAATATTTCCTTCAGGGATCACCCCTGCAGCCGTGCATGTCAAAAGTCCTAATTAACAGCTGGGTGCAGACACCAGAATACCACAGAATAACACAATTTAAATTAAGTAACAGTTGTGAAAGAAGAAGAATGCTTATTTTGTAGCTTTTTCAATATTAGATTCATATTTGGCATCCACAAAGTCTTTGCACGCTTTCACACACAGAACTGGGGCAGGTACCTGGGACTCCATCCTGTGTGCTGCAGAGCTCAGCTCCAGGGGACCTTTCCATTTTCCAAACATCTTGGCAAGCATGAAACTGAAATATGCTTATTTGATAAGAGGTGCTCTACACTGAGGAATTCACACGTGTGAAATACAGACTGGAGCTGGCGGAACCACAACATGCACTGATGAACCTTCTGCCAAATTTTATTTACCAAGAGCACTGCTTGTTAGATTGCCTTGGCACTGACATTTGGCTAAACAGGATTCTGACAGAGGGCCAAATTTGACAGCCATTAAATTGCAAAACAAATCAGCTAATAGAAATCAGATAGGATTAGATTTATCCCAGAGACACTTTTACAAACATTTGATTTCAGTTGGTTTACTCCAGTTAGACACAGATCTCGTACCATTTACATAAATTTTCTTCTGAAAAAAACAGATCTGTCTTTTACGCACTGAAGTTGAAAAGATGCCTTCAACAAGTGGGGGATTTTTTGGCACAGGTCTCTGCTGAAAAACACATTGGTAGAATTTTCTACTGACTAATTAGTGGCATGTCCTATTTGCCTATTGATTTATGGCTTCTGATTAGGCTGGCTGGGGAATGCATTGCAAAACAGCATCCCCTCTGAAGCTGTTTTATTTTGGGCAATCCTGCTACTCCTTTTCAGATACAGAGGTCCTCTTAAATAGAATGTAAAATGAAGGCTGTCAGAAGTATAAGTGTGTGTACAATCCAGTTCTATTACACGCTTTGATTACACAAATGGAGGTCTCACCCCACAATTTTCCCTGCTCCACACAGACTGCCTATTTTGTGCTCCTGACGTGGTTATCATTGCAACCACTGAAATTAAAACAAGACTTGCCTTACATTCAGGGTAGTATTTCTGAGAGCTTCTTTTCTTCATGCACAAACCCATCTTCCTTTCTTTGATAGGTAATCTTTGCAAAATGGCACCACCTGGGTAACACTTTCCTGTCCACTTTTGCAAATAAACCAGAGTTCCCAGAGATTCTCCTTAAATTCTGATTATTCTAGTGAGACCTTGGTTATCCTCATACCTTGGGATGAACAAGAGAAACCTTAGAGGAGTTCAAAGCTGAGGGAGTTTACACAAACATGCCATTAACACAAGCCAGGATCATCAAGCATCAAGTGCCACTGAATATATTAATATCTGCAAGCAAATTTCTCCCAGTATTACTCATAAAGCCAAATGAGAAGTGCAGAAATATTTAAAAAAGGAAAAAAAAAAAAGCATCCTCTGACTGTATAATCCTCATGAGGTTTCCAGGCCACAGAATGCAGGATAACAGCATTCCTCCCATACCAATCCCTCGCTTGAAGAAATCAGGCCTGGAATCAGTTTCTGAAACTCATTTAGCAGACCTGGTTTTTTTTTTTCCTGAAGTTGAGAGAATAGACTAAAATTCAAAGAAATCTGCACATGTGAAAAACAATGGATGCTCCTAATTAATCAATCACTCCCCCAAAAAAGTTTTAACACCTCCCTATTTAAGAAGTAATTTTTAAGCTTTTGTAAATATTAAAATATGATAATTTCACGTGCATAATACTAAAGGAACTTAGAAGTAATTAACTGTTAAAGGGTTTGTAGAAGTTTGGCTGGAAAAGAATTAATGTGCACAAATAAAAATTAATGTGCATCTCAGAAATTTCAATTCTGGAACATTACATTCTGCCCAAATCCGTGCAATGTGATGTTGTCAGTCACAGGGGAGGATATAACACCCATATTATATCCCATATATATAGGGGAAGATACTTGTAAAACCTTATGTCAAAAGAAAATTTAGAAAAGGACTTAAATATCTTGAAATGTAATTCTGTTTGAATGCAAACAAAGCCTGTGTATATTGAGATCCTCCAAAAATCCCAATGAACCAAAAGATTAAAATGTAAGTATGTGTAGATGAGAAAACCCTCTGAAAAGCAACACCATTAGAAAGCAAACCACCCTGCAAATAGCACATAGCTGATAGGGATGTCAAAACATGGGCAAGTGGTGATACTGAAGCATCTATCAACATTCCTTCCTGGAGCAAAAAATGGTGGTGAAATAAAGCCCATTTCACAGGGTACATTTTGCCAAATCTGACAAGAGTGCTCTCAGTGCTTGTCCATCCATTCAGAGTCATTCACAGAACTATCTGTAATCTGAGCTGTTCTCCACATGGCTAAATATTCTCTGCTGAAAAAACCCATTTTTTAAAAGGTCAAAAGCTGCTGGTCATGTTGGGGAAGAATCCTGATGTGCAGGGCCTGGTGCTGTAACTGCATTCCAGGAAGGCTGCAGGTCTTGCTTGACTGCAGATGCAATCGAGCAGCACTGCATGCTGGAGCTGCAGATGCACAAACCAACAGATTTGGGGTTAAAGGCTGTAAATGAACAAAGCATTGGTCACCCTGAGCCTCTCCTGATTATTCTGTATTTAACACTGCCTGCCACTGAGAAGGTACAAACTCACCTCAGGAGAGCGAGCCTTACTTTGCCTGACAGATGTGAGATTTGTTACCTGTGATTCAGCTCAAACTGACATAAATCATGTTTGTTTCTACACAGCCGTCCACAAGTCACTCTTTACAATCCAGACTGTTCATTGATGATGTTCCTGCTTCACCTTGGCTTAGGGCTGATCCTTCCATGAAGCTTAGCTAACAGCACTTGCACTTTCATTCATCTCTAAGTATTTCCATTTTTTCCCATAAAAAACACACAGTTTAAAGCTTTAGAGAACAGAATAATCTGATATTTTGTTAAATATTAATTCAAATAGACAATATGTCGACTACTTTCCTAAACATTTTTGAATGTCCCTATGATTTCACTCCTTAAAATACACTTTATTCAATTGGCAAGAATTGCTGAGAAGCAGTGACTGCTGCTCTCATTTCTTTTTCTGCTGGGCTAGGAGCCACCCTCCCTGCACCGTGCTCAGTTACTCTCTCAGATGGAACCAAAGTCTCAGGGAACTGCCTCCTTTGGCACTCAGGTTGGTCAGTCATCAAACAAACCTGCAGGAAATCTTTCTCCTGCTGGTCAAGGAATGACCCAAAATGTCAAGGACCTAATCTCTGAGCTTCCCTTCTACAGTGCACAGATTCCCATCTGTGCTGTGCACAGGGTGACTCCACAAGTGTTCCAGGCACAAATAAACCAGAGCTGTTTTGGAGGGAGCTTTATATTACCAGGTGTCAAACTCCCTGGTAGAAAAGGTGGTGTAACCATGTGAACCCGCAGGCCCATGTACTTCCCATGAAATGTAAAAAACATTTGCCAGTGGAGGCTGTTTTGTTGAAGAGATTGTGATGCAAGCAAAAAGAACCAAGAGAAGGACATTGAATGTAATTTGTGAAATCACACAGAACATACGGACCTGTGGGCACAGAGCCAACACTGGAGCCACTCAGGCCACCACATCCAAAGCTTTCAGGTGGCAAACCCAACAAGGAGAAACTTATATGCCCCAAAATCAGAGGAAATTGTTCACATAAGGATCCACAAAAAGCCCTAATGAAGAACCAATACCAGTTTGGGGATGATTTCCTGAGCCCTAATGAAGAACCAATACCAGTTTGGGGATGATTTCCTGAGGTTTAGCATAAAACATTTTTTTCTCACGCACTCATTGCTAAACATTGATTTTCTGTAAAATAGAATCATTTTACCTAATGTGAAACACTGAAATTCATTTTTCTCCCTCAGTCCCTGTGCTAATGACATATTTATCCTAAACAGGAATTACCCATCCTGTTCTTTTGGACTGGCTTTAAAAACAAGGCAGTCACATCACACCTCACCAGATCTGAGCTTTCCCACTGCCCCATCGCTGATGACATCCACAATGGTGCTCTCACCACGGCATCTGTGAATACCTTAAATATATCACTAGCAGATCCAAAGAAAGGTGCAATATCTGCAAAAGCAGATGGTGTAATAGGCCTGGCCAGTTGGATAAAAGCCCAGGTTTTCATACCTTAAAATCAATTGAAAGCTTGAGCAAAATGAATCCAACAGCTCTCTGAATGCATCCAGATTTGCACTTCAGCATAGTTTTTGCATGAGCAACCTCTCTTTAAAGAGTCTGGAACAGTGCTTACCAAGATAAATGGAGAAAGCATGTTGCCATGTAATGAAAGTAAAACCAGAATCTAGAATACAAACTGATGACTGGTATATAGCACATAAAAATAATGAGAAAATGAAAAGCTAGAGACAATGAGGCAAACAGCTTCAAAGGGTAAAATATTCCCCCAAAATGACACAGTTACATCCATGGCAGAGAGTATCCATCAAGGGAACTCTCCCACAGCATGCTATTTGTCCTCTTACAACCTGAAATTTGGATTTGTGTGTTTTCTTCCACCACTTCACACTCAAAAGCCTCCAAGGAGCATCCAAAGTAAACAGAGACCCCAGGAGAAAACCCTCGTGACCCTAAATGTTATAATGGACTTTAATGTTCACCTTTTGAGCTGTAAGCCTACAGCAGGGGCCCTTAGGGTATATCAGTGCACCAATATTTCCAGCAGGAAGAGCCTCTCAAAAGCATGAAAGAACTTAACAGAAACTGGATTTTTTTAATGATTTGCCTTAACATTTGCACTGGGACTGCTATTTACAGTTAGCTATTTCAACAAAAACACCTGCTTGCTTGAGAAAAAAGGCACTCTGAGATGTGTTGATATAAAGAGATCAAACCAAAGAGGAATTCTTTAAATCCTTGATTTCTTCAGAAATAATCTTCCATTTGATCAAAAAGACAAAAAATGTAAATTTTGTATACTAAAAGGCTGCTACAAAATATATACAGGAACAGAAATTTGTAGCACCCAGAGGCAAACATCTAACATTTAACAGTTGCATGGGGAAGTACAACATTATTAAATGTTCAACATTGCAGCTCACTATCAACACTTATTTACCTACACTCACACAACGGCTAAAACCCTGAGGCTTCACTTGCTCAGCTGGGAGAGAAGTGAGATCTTTCCCTCCTCTTGAACCCCAGTTAGAAATAACTTTAAAAAAAAAAATCTTTCTTATTGGTTTAGCCTCATATAATGATTTTTTTAATTTGATATTATTTCTTCTTAATTATGATAGGAGAGCCACACCACATGACAGAGCAAGGGGGAGTACAAATCTCTGCTTTGTGACCACACAGGTGACAATGTGGTTTTCCATCAGAGTAACCCTACTCCATAAAGAGAATGGTCACTGATTCTGAGTATTTTTTTCTGCTTGTAAAATAGAACTGGGCTTTTCACTCTAACTCTTTCTGTAACTGAAGACACATCTAGCTCGAGGAGGATGTAGCATTTTTGGGGCAAGTCTCTCAGGTCTTAAAAACTGGTGCTCTACTTGTCTCTGCCCATTGGGCAACAACTCCCCTGTCATGATCAATAAAATGTCCAGGAACTGCAGCAGCTTTGGGTTTAGTGAAGTGGGATCCAGGTGAATTGGACAGCTTGGAATTTCCAGGAACTGAAATAAGAGTGTTTAAACAGCATCTCAGGGTCTCAGGCACCATAAAACTACAAAGCTTTCAGCCACTGAATGCTGTCTCTTGGGAGATGATATTTCTTATACAAGACTATGTTGATTCCAATCTTGTATATCTTGGAATCCTCTGAGCTTTTAAAAAGTCAGCCTGAAACTTGTATTCTCTTCTGCACAGAACAAAGACCTCTGAAACTCATTCCCATATTTTGATACTCTCTTCAGTTATCAAATATTTCAAACATTTGCAAGCTAAAACCTTGATGTTTTTAAATAGCACAATTCTATCTGTCCAAAGTAAAAACCACTTGAGCAAAAAGTATCACTGCTTGGTTTTGCAGCTAACATTTCTTTATAACTTCATTTAAACTTAGATTTCCTTATTCAGTGCAGTATTCTTGAATTTCTGAAACTTAAGGAACCATAAAAATGTATAATAAGAAGAAAAATACATGTTGCATTCAGCAAAAATACTTTGGAAATTGGATATTTGAAAGATAACAAATTAAATTAGCTGGTGGTCTTAGTGCTCTAAAGAAAAAGTAAAAGACTTCCTGGAGTGGTGGCAAGAAAGAAGATAGGGAGCCCTGCAGTCTATTTTTTTAACCAGTTTGATGTTCACATGCAATTTACAAACCCAAACAACAAAAAGCCCACATTATTTGGTTCACACAAATTATTTCCTAAAAAGAAAAAAAAAAAAAAAAAAAAAAAAAAAAAAAAAAAAAAAAAGACGCACTGCAAATTTCTGAGCTAATTTAAAATCAGTTGGGATTTTCACCTACTGTTGAAATTATTCTAATATTTCTATCAAGCTGAACCTATCTAAATAACCTGTGTTTTTAAAATTAAAGAAACATCACTGTTACAGCAGTATCTATAATATTATCATACTTTTAATCAAATTAATTGAGAAACCTGCCACAAAGGAAACAAACCCACGTATTGCAAAAATTATTTATTTTTAAATCACTGGAAATGCTTGAAGTATTTAACTTTCTGACAGAACCCTACTTAAGTATTAACTTCAGAACTGGGATATTCTGTGCACAGAAGTAATGTCCTACATTATAATATCACACAAACCTGTGCTATGTGCACTAATTTAATGCTCTGCCATAATGTCATTATCTCTCCTGAGTACCACAGCCCCACTGGGGGAAGCTTTTAGCATCTTTCATTCATTCTTGTAGCAATAATTGACATTTCTGATGTAGAATGGTTATGAGCCTTTCAAATCAAAACTAAAGCTTTGTAACTGTGTGGGTACTTTTTCCTTAAAACAACAAAGTATAATCATTGTATCTCTACAATAGACCTAATTTTCTGCCAGCCCCCTCTCAAGGCACTGAATTGCCACATTTTCAAGATACTGGTTTTCAAGAGTCCTTCCCACTCTACACCAACTTCTGCATCAAGCATAGGCAGCAGCTCCAGGAAATGTAATTACTGAACAGCCTTGTGTATTTTGTAACTTGAACTGGAGAGCTCTATTCTTCTAAATTCCCCCTAATCAATCTTTAGCACAAGAAAACTTTCTAATTGGAGCCACCAAAAAAAAAAATAATAGTGCCTTATTAAAAGACCACACAACAGAAAGGAAAAAGGACATAAGTTTTGGGTTTGTTTATTTTACATGAACTGCAGGAATTTTTAATCCCTTCAAGGAGATTCAAAGCAGTTTGGTAAACGTATGCCATCTCTCTGCTAGTCAGTATTTCTGTCATCATTTACCACTTGCTTTAACTTAAAAAGATAATCCATACTTTGTTCCACAAGCAACAGGCCCACATGGATAACAAAATAAACTGAAGACAACATAATTGTCTTCCTAGCAATGTGACCCCCAAAGACATGAAACTTCAGCATAAATATATTGATTTGCTGCTAAGAAAGGATTAAGCAGTTGGTTCCTAGTACTGGTACAGAGCATGGTAAAGGCCCAGGGGTGTGACACTTGCAGATGATTCTGTAGATGAAGCAATCAAATTATCACAAACTAACAGGCTTGATTAGACCAACACCTCAGTCCTGGTTGGGCTCCTTCACTCTGCAGTGACACCTTGGGAAGTGCCTGCTCATCCTCAACAGAGCTATTTTCTCATGAACAATTCCCCAGACACTGCTCCAAGAAACCAAATCATCTTTTTTTGCATGATTACAGATGAGGGTAGCTTAAAGTTTGATCAGAGTCTGAGGCATCTTAAAAGTGCAAAACATCACCCAGAAAAACAAAGATAGATCATTATGAGGTCAGAAAAAACTTATCTGACAAGATCATGATCCTATTTTAAAACAACTCCAGGTAGAACCAGAGGACACCATGTGTCACAGTGATCTCCAGACAAACTTCACAGCTTAGTTCTAATATTTAGCTTAGCTCCAATATTTAATTGAAAGTTAATACTGCAAAGGAAAGTGCAACATAATTACAAAGACTGAGTTGTAATTTTCTGAGAAACTTTTCAGAGATTACCACAGGACAAAACTTATACTGAACACAACATAAAATGTTTAAAGTGTTTATACTTGACTTCTGGTGATCCACTTGTATTTTAACATATTTATAGGAAATTAACTTTTTTCTTTTCTATGCTGTGAGCCAATGCAAATGCATTTTATACAGTTGTACCCTGTCCTAATTCCACTGCAGGGACACCCTGGAATATTCCTCCTCCTTGGAGTGCTCCTTGCAGGGGCAAATCCAGGTTTCCCAACAGGAGCAATCCTTTGGGAACTGACTGCTCCATTCTGCCAGACCACTCCCTGTCTCCATCAGTATCAGCTGATAGATTTACCATTTCCTCCAATGCTTCATCCAAATTTTCATACCTGAAAATATATAGTGCTCTTTAGAGAGGGAAGGGAGTGTTGGTGTGGAATTATTCTCCTTTAATGTCTGCTTACAGATCCAGATATATCACAAAAGCTGCTGGAGAACAGTAGCATTAATAAAAAGCTGGTTTCCATGGAGAACAAAAAAGGTCAAATCATAATTTATTGAAAAGAGTTCAACTCCATCAGTTAAGCCTGATACACACTTTTGAAAATAATTAAAAAATGGCACCTATGCCAATTGCTTACATGGCTTATGATCTGCAACTTGAAGGCAACATCTCAGGCAACAGCTCTCGTGAAAATACATTTTTGTTGCAAATGAGAAGCTGATGGGAAGATAAAGCAGGTGAAAGAGCTACAGGAAAGAGAGCTGCATGTCATGCACATGTGGGGTGAGGTGTGCACTGAGAATTTAATTTCTGTAATTAAATGTCAGGCTACATAAAGCAAGAATATAATTAGTTCAGCATAATTTAGTGCCATTCAGATGGAACTGGAGCCTTGTGTACTCACCAAACAATTTGTACTAAGACAACACAAGCTGTTCAAACAAATTGACATTTTTAATTCCTACTCTTAACAGACCTTTATTATCAGTTTCTGAGAGAAGATGTTTATTACAAAATCTTTCAAAATACTTCAGAAAGATGAGACAAGAAAATGCCAAAGCCATCTATCACAAAATAAGTCAAGATAACACTGCAATAGTGCATTCTCTTGTTAGAATCATCTTAAGAGAGGTAAAACTACAGAAAAAAAAGAAAAAAAAAGGAAAATCCTGAACTTGATAAACTAATAATTTAATCGGGTTACCCAAAACCCTCTGCACTGTGAAGAGATCTGGGCACTGAAAAGGAAGAAATATAAGGGAAATCCGCTGGTCTTGATATCGTTCAAGATACCCCCCTTCTTCCATTATGAAAACACTCTTTATGCCAAGCCAGTCAAGAACTTCTCTAATATCCAGGATGAACTTATTTCATACCAACACCTTTAATTAATAGGAAATACTACTATAATGACCTTTATGCTCAGAGAAGATTCATTAAATACCAACTGTCCTGAATTTAACCAATGTCTGAAATTCTTACTCAAGGAAAAAAACTCCAAGGGATAAAGATTCAGACAAGAAAAAACAAACAAACAAAACAACCACACCCCTAAAGAAATTAAAATTTTGTTAACTAATGCAAAATGCAATCTAATTAGCAGTTTCCTGGTTTTAACTTTACTCAAGGCGTTACTGGATCAGCTTATGTTCCAAAATTGCATTGATGCTGCTTGAAAAAAAAAATCCCCATCATCTTCATCACAGTCAAAGCAATAATAGTGCATTTTATGTGTTTATTGCTAATTATACTCGGAATGTGAATCATGTTGCTCCCTAGCCTTAATCTCATTTAAGAAAAGATTAACCTTTCTTGACTTCTCACCACAGAGTCAACTCCTGAGAATGACAACATGAGAACGGACACAGGACACTCACACATCCCCTTAAAGGTTACAGCACATTTCCAATTACTCTCATATTGCTGCATCAGGCCACATAATCTGTTTAACAAGGGAGAATTTCTGCATTTCATTAAGTTCTAATTAGAAAATACTGAAGGGTGTGTCAGAAGAGTCCATTTCTGCACAAGACAGAAAACGTTTTGATTCTGAACACAAATTGCTGCAGCTCCACTGGAGGCTGCATAAAGACCCTCATAGCTGAATATCTAAGGTGAAACCTGGCCAAAACATGAAAATAACCTGAAACACAACCACAGCAAATGAGCAATGCTGACATGAACATGACTTAGCTGGATCAAGCAGAGCACTGTTCCCCTCCAGAATTACATTCCCAAAGGAGTCATTTGAAATTAAGCTTCCTATCTGACCAATACTTAGCCCCAGATATATTCACGTAGTTGGAATAACCCACAAAGGTTCTCATGCTTCCCACTTCAAGACTGAGTTCATTTTTATTTTTAAATATCTGCATGGGGGAAGGGGGTGAAGGAGTGTTGATAGCTTGAAACTGGTACCACAAGCACACCAGTAAAAGGGAAAGAATTCTTCCAGAGAAGAGTTAGTGCACAGATGCCATAGCCTTGAACTTACAGAAACCCACCATCATCAAAGAGGAGGGTTACAAGCCCTGTGAGGAACAGCTGAGGGAGCTGGGGTTGTTCAGCCTGGAGAAAAGGAGACTCAGAGGTGACCTTGTCACTCTCTACAACTCCCTGAAGGGTGGCTGTGGCCAGGTGGGGTTGGTCTCTTTCTCCAGGCAGCACTGACAGAAGGAGAGGACACAGTCTCAGGCTGCACCAAGGGAAGTATAGGTTGGATATCAGGAAAAAGTTTTTCACAGGAAGAGTGATAAAGTACTGGAATGGCCTGCCCTGGGAGGTGGTGGAGTCACCATCCCTGGATGTGTTTAAAACAAGACTGGATGTGGCACTTGGTGCCATGGTGTAGTTGAGGTGTTGGGGCTGGGTTGGACTCGATGATCTTGAAGGCCTCTTCCAACCTGGTGATTCTGTGAGAGCCAGAATGTGAGATGGTGCACCACAAGTGACACACTCACTCAGGCATCTGGCATTTGAGGAAGGAACTGCAAAAGCATGCCCTGTTAAATCCCTGCCAGCCGGCTCCCTCCTGGCCCAGACACCACTTCCAGGGCAGCACCGGGCTCTACGCTCCACCTGCGCCCCACACGGCCACCAAACACCAGGGCTGTGCAGAAATAAATCACTGTTAACCAACCTCTCCCCCAGAGCTGAGCAGAGGGAAGGGATTAAGATGTATCCTTTTGCTCCAAAGTGGCTTTGTGACAACCAGGACAAGGCCCCGCAGCAAAACACACAGGGTAAGGTAACCAGTTGTGTTTCGGACCCTCTCTCTGCCAAATACTTTCTTAAGCTAATATTGATACTTTAACCACAGCTCGAATTCTCTGACTGAAGTAAATATGCCTTTATAGTGGATTGCTTTTCCTGGACATTTGCCACTCCAGACATTATCCTTCGTTAATGACAGAAATGGGACTAGCCCTTGTCGAGGAACTGCTTAAGAACACACACTCTGCTTTTTCATTTTGTGAGCACAGAATATGGAAAGCATTAACTTATTGAACTATACACAGCAAATATGCCTTCAAAAATTAAGCATTTTAGCTTCTCTTGGTACATTTAATTCTCATCCCCAGGTATTTTCTAAAGTATTATTCTCACATGCCCTTGAATTTAGACCTCATTTCATCTCTGCAGAGCTCCCAAGCAGCAGATTTTGTCAGACAGTGATTTGATTTGTCACACTACAGTGGGTGAGATGGATTATGCCCCTGATCCTGCAGCACCAAGTGAAACGACACGTTTCCTGCACATTATGGAACTATATATCAACATTGAGTACAGTTCTGTGGTGCCTCCATGAACAGTCCCCAGGATTCCTTCAGCCTCTTGCTTCTCAACTTGAGCATTTCCCTTAAATTTATTACAAATAAAACCTGACTAGCCTAACTTTAAATATAAGTATAGTATCACTGTCTGTTGGTGGGGGTTGTTTTTGTTTTGTTGCTGGGGTATTTTTACTTAACTAAAGCTTTTTTTCCATTAACAGGGGTCTGTCAGCTTTGCGAACTGGACACAAACTGTGGTGCCAACGCCATCATTTAATCTCCAACAATTCAGTCTAAGAAAACATGCAGATACAATCACTGTTCCTCTGAGGTGACATCCTAACAATGCATCAGCAAGGCAAGTCAGAGATTGTGGCTACAAGCGAGTCATGGTGCTGCCAAACCCATCACCACAGCTGTCAGTAAAGCCTCACAGCACCATTTGTCTGCACTAGCTGTTATTATAAATCAGCATTAAAAAGCCTTAAAGTGAATAACTGTGTTTCCTTCAGAAACAGCACAAAATACTCCATTCCTAATTTTTTTTTTCAGTAGATAGAAGTCAAGGAGTCAATTGCTATTTCTTTAAAGACAAACTGTAATATCATGTTTCAAAAATTCCCTTAATATGTTTTTATTATTAAAAACTGGTTGCCAAATATCAGAAGCAGTTGCCATGAAAGTCACTACAAATGAGCCGAGTCTTGAAGAGCAGACACTCAATGTGCATGGGAGATAAGCTCCTCTTCCAAATCTGCCATGGCCCTAAGACACACAGGCAACACTGCTCATTTTAATCACTCCATGTTTGTATTTTCTCCTCTGGACGGTGCTGTTCTGTATTTGATACCTGGCAAGAAAATAAGCCATGTACAACAAATGCAGAGTTTTAGAGAGACCTCCCCCCTGTCAGCAGTTCACTGTCACTGTGTTTGAACAGGTTTGCACAGCTATAGGTAGTGGAGTTTAAGTTAATTGCTGAAGGCGACTTAGAATAGCCAATGCCCACATGCACAAAGGTCACAATGCTCTCAAGATTTACTTGCAAATAGTCACAAACACTGAATTTCCATTCATTTTAAAACTCCATCAACATTCAGAATCCTCATGGAGAATTATATGACTCTCTCAGAAGGGAGGAGAATAAAGACAAACCTTTGGAGTCCATATATACTCTTCTCATAGCTCATAGTTAATTTCCCAAATTTTGCATTGTATGTTTAAAGGACCAACCAATGTACAGATTTTTAGAAGTGTTCTTCAATTGCAGCATCCACAAATATAACAGGGAAGATTAAAAAGTCACAAACCATCAAGAATATCCATGCAGAAAGTGACTTCATTAAAAGAGATTGATGTAGAGATGATTTTCTGTTCTGGGATTTGGGTTTTGAGGGAGGTTGTTTTGATTGTTTTGTTTCTCTATTTTTTATTTTGTTATTTATTTGAATTGAAGGTTGCAAAAACAACTGGATAACACAAGTCACCAGCCACTTCTGCTCCTATTTCTGATGACTAAGAGTAGCCTTTTGCAAATTACTATAATTTCAAACCAGACAGGAATGAAACGAAACATCTCCTCCATGCATCTCTTTCTCCCATAACTTTTATTGCTTTCTACTTTTCCACAGGTAACCAGAAGTGAAAAAATCTCAAAGTGTATTTTTGTTCATTTACTTAGGATTTAAATTTCAAAGATAGCAAATGACAGCATTACATTCATAGCCCTCTGAGGAAAGAAAATGCAGTTCTTAAAGCCACTCATACAGGGCAAACAGAATATCACTTCTCACAGCAAGCAGCCAAGCACTAGCTAAAAACACAGCAATTTCTTAAATTCAAGTCCTGTCCTGCACATCAGGTGCCAGAACCTCCACTACAGGGGGAAAAATGCCATTAACCAACCTGCTGTTGTAAGAAAGTACCACCTTCTGTGTATCCAAACTTACAAAACCCTGGGATGGATTTCTAGTTCTCACTGCTTAAAAAAAGTTGGGGCTTCATCTAAAGACTGAAATATTTAATTAAATGGCCACTAGTAGCATAGGAAAAAAATGTGGTTTGCCCAAAAGAGGAACTAAGACCAAATTCTTTATTTTCAGGACAGTTTAAATAAAGATTCTACAGAAGACCAAAGCAGGATTAAAGTGTTATCAAATGGTTCTATGTGAGAAAAGGAAAAAAAAAATAAAAAGCCAAACCAAACAATTAGTCTTCAACAGAATTACAAATATATTTACAAACAAGGGCTGAATTCAGATAATGGCCTGTTAACCAGCCTGCCCTATTTCCTAAATGCAAGAGTTAATTTCCCGTTTACAGCCAGATGCTCATTAGCTCATTTTCAGGGTGACTTTCCTTCACCCCTTACCTGCTTCATCTTGGAGTTTCTGCCAGATTTTGAATTTCACTAGTAACTTATAGAAAAGGAGGACTTTTCATTACAGTTGAACTGACTCTGCAAAATCTCTTGGTATATCTGAGAACTAATATTATTGCTGATTTAACTGCATCCTATAACAATTGTGACTATAGATAAAAAGACAGGTAGCTTCATATAAACATTGATAAATATTTAGAAATGCAAAAATTTGTTCTGTGCTATTTTTGACACATATCTGGCTTTACAATTCAGATCTGTCAAATATCAGAGACATGGCTTTGGAAACAACACAACACCCTAACCAAGCAAAAAATGTCAATAAAATGCAGCCTCGATAAATACATAAATAGACAAGTTGCCTGATAACAGTAAATAAAGATTGCTGGGGCAGTCAGATATTAGTGTTCTTTGTGCTTTACCCAAGGAGGTTTTATGCATCAGTGCTGCAGGTGTCATATCACCCACCAACAAATGTAAATTGAATGCAATCGACTCAAGTGGCTGGTTTCCATTTCAGCTCCTGTAAGGTTATAGAGAAAGGCCCCAACCTTCTTAATGGGGCTTGCATAGCTCTGGGTGTCACATCAGGACAGCAAACAGAAAAGGGAATTGCGCTCACCAAAAAAAAAACAATTAACAGAAATAGGAAGGAATAAAAGCCCAGAGGAACCAGCTGCTTTATTACAGCAAATTCTGTAATGAATAGTGACCTCCCAAATACTTCTCATACTGCAGAATTCACTGATAAAACTGTGCTTGCCTGAACACCACCAGCTAATGCAAAGATCCCAAAGAACCTTCACACTTACAACCATCAAAATACACCCACACGAGTTTCTAACTCTGCTACTGGGAAACAAACAAGCCAAGCACCATTTCCTCTCCCTGCTCCTCCTCCTCTCCATGCACTCAGCTGCTTTGTGCAGGGATCTGCAATCTCCCCACGTCCCCAGTGCTGCTGGGTCCCCCTGGCAGCAGCAGGCACTGAGCTCCTGCTCAGGGAGTGAGAACTGGGCAGTGCCCTCACCCCTGGGCATCCCTGGGTACCAAACGTGCAGCAGGGGCAGCCTCCCATGGCACAGCGAGAGTGGAACCGTGCAAATGACAGCAGCTCCTGCTGAGAAGCCAAACTGCTGGTTTATTTGCACTAATTACCCAGACTGAAGCCAAGAAGCTTAATTTCACTTAGAAAGGATTATTTCACAAACTTCTTTCAACTACTTTTCTGTTCACCTAATAAATCTGTGAGAAGCAGGATCTGTTGCATCCCCAGTGTCTATATTCTGTTGTTTCCTGTTTGCAGCAGGATTTCTGGTGTGCCTGTGCTCTGCAGCTCTGCTCATCTCCCTGGATTTTCTGACCCGCTCATGCAGCTGCCCTGTGGGATCAAACAGGTCACTGCAGTTTTCACCTGTGCTTGGGCAGCCAAAACCATCAGCTCTGACTTCGTGAGTGCAGCCCAGCCCCTTTCCATCGATTCTGCCAACCTTGTGCTGACTTCTCAAACGCCAAAGCCAGCCCTCAGGAGCTCTCTGACTCCTCCAAACACATCCTGTCCTTAGGCACAAAAATAAACATTTACCTTCCAAATAAACACTGCTACTTTATTTGGGAAACTTTTATGAAGTCAAAAGGTGACAGAAGTAGCAGCTTTTTTACAGGAAAGGGAAATGCACTAAATGAAGAGCTTTTGAAAATAATTTCAGCAAAATAAACTCCTTTTTTTCCTACTTTATAATCAGCAGAAGTTGGTGAATCTTTCCACACGAAATACTTATGATTAATCAGACCCTTTGTCCAAAGGTTACAATTACCATTAATTTGCTGTGAGCTGCTAAATTAATTGTCCTGAAATGAGGCAGTTTTTCAATTAGAAATTGTTGATCTGTAGACTAAGGTGGACATTTACAGGGAAGGTTTTTAACGTAGTTCATACTTCAAGAGAATGAAAACTACATAGGATATTTTTTCTTCTAAATTCTCAGATAGTTAATGCAGACAAATTGAGCAGCTGGCTTCCCGCCTAAATAAATACAAGAAAATTGTTTGGGTTATTTGGCTAACTGGATTTTAAAAAGCCCAGAAGAAAAACACACACAGGTTTCCAAAAGCAACTATTGAGAATATTTACATTACAAGGCTCTGCATCCCTGTTCACCTCTGAGGAATGGTCATTAACTTTCCACCCTTCCCCACCTGAACCACCCTGGCTTCCACTGTTTTACTGCTTTTTGAACAGCAGCTGCTTTTCTGTACAGCTGAGTCTGCTCATCACTGAACAGGACAAGCTCACTCAGCCCCACTGCTGCTGGGAGGAGCAGCACAGGCAAGAATTCCCTGCCCCCGGCACCTGCAGAAGTGTTTTGTGGCTGTACTCAACCTGTACCGTTTGTCTCAGTGCTTCCCATTTTAATTGCAGCAGGAAAATCGTCTCTCAGCTCTCTACAGGTCAGATCAGCTGAGGGAGGGTCACTGATAAGGGGCACGGACAAAATTCATTCTTATCTCTCCCTCTGATAATTCTGCAAACAAGGGAGAAGCTGCAGAACTGGGCTTTAAAGTCTGCCTGCCTTTTTCGGATAAGAAAAAGCCCCAAACAGCTGTACACTCTTTTCTATTTAAAGACTGACTGAAGCTTTCTGCATCACAAGTTCACTAATAGCAAATATCCACCCTGAAGTGAAGCTGATGAGCAAGCCTCCTCCTAAAACGCCTAAGTGTAAGTCAGAGATGTAATCTCATCTCCTTTTAAAGTTTATATTTACTTTTCTATTTCTCTGCATAATCTCTTTTTGCAGCAAAGGGTTATTTTTAACGTACAGACTGTATATAAAATGCACTGATTACCTTCCATCAATCAGATGAAATTACAATTTAAAAAACAAATGGGGAAAAAACAGACAAATCTAGCAACACTTGTATATAGAATCTGTTTGATACAGATCTATAAATAGTCTGTGAAATTCATAAAATAGACAAGGGAAAATAAATTTACATTGAAGTATATGAAGGAAAATGTTAAGTTTATCTGGTCTTAGACTGCTTACACAGCAAGATGCCATGGTGACTACACCTGTGATTTTGCATTTTTATGGTACAGTCAATGTACACTTCCTATCAAGAGTCCAAACTAAAATCAGAAAACAACTGGTAAATAAATATTGCAACCAAGTCAAAGTTAGGCTAAACAATACTCACAATGGAAATAGAAGAGGTAACACTTATACACCCAGTTGAGAGAACAGATCTATTTCTTATTTCTGAAAGACAAACTCTTATGGCTTACACCTTAACAGGCAGAACAAGCTCCATGGGAGAACAGCACTTTTTTATCACCTAAATATTTTCCCATTTTCACATTTATATTGGAGAACAGTTCCAAAAGCAGGTTACATTTAAGACATTAATCAATATTCCAACACTTCTAACACTATAGAAATAATTATTCATTTTAGTGTTGCAGTTTTATAAAAATGCTGAAGTTAATTAAAATTTATAAAGCCATAAAGGTTAATGCTTTGATCAGCCTGTTAAAACAAATGCACATCTATTTCTGATTTTGAAAAGATCCATGGTTAATGTTCTTGCAAGGCTCCAGGAGTACATCTACTTCCAGGAATGCTGACACCTCCAGTCTCCACTGACAAGTCACCACCTCAGCCCTTACTCAGGCTGTGGAGCTGAAGGAACACCATGCACCATTTCAGAGTAAAATCCCACCCCTAAACCTTGCAAGCACCCCCAGGAACCACAAGTCAGATGGAAATGCCCCACAGGAACTCCTGCATGGAGCTAGCCCCACAGCCCAAGCCAGGCAAGGGAGGTTCTACACAGAATCCTCCTCTCCTCCTCCCTGTCACTCACCTCCAAACTCCTCTTGTGCTCCCAAAGACTTTTCCCCACACTTTAACCAGCATTTCAAGTTAACTTATCTCTGATTTTACACCTACTGACAGATTTTCTCATCTGCCACAGCAGTTCTGCTTCACAGGATTTCCCAGTGCAGAACAGCATCACACGGCTCGTTCTCATTACCCAAACACACTGGAATGGACAAAGAAAACCAGGAGCTTACAAAACTCTCATTTCACACAACATTTACTGAGACACAGGACACAGGCTCATCAGACAATCTTTGCTAGCAAGAAGTCAAATGAGAAAAGAAACAAACAAACCAAAGTTACAAGGAATTGACAAACTCAATCATTTTATGCAAAGGTGACCACAAACAGTCTGAAATGAGGATTTGACTCACCTTGGCTTCGCTCAGGAAAAGCTGAGATGGCCAAGCTGTGGAGTACCTTTTCTGCTTGTCTGAATAGAAGACTAAAACCATAAGTACACTCCACCCCTAGGCCCAGCCTAGCTGATGTTAATGCTCAACATCAAAGGAAAATTCAAATGTACTCCTCAAAAAATGTCTACCTGGATTAGTGCAGTCTGTTTCTCTTCCTGTGGCCCACGTACCACTGAGAAAACATTCTTGTGAATTAAACACTACATTCAGTTATGTCTCAGTACTATTAAAGCAGCAGAGTTAGTTCTCTGAATCCAACATTCACAGTCCCTACTCTCAGGAGATTTTTTTAATCACCAGAGAGAGAATTCTGCTCAGAATTTCCTAGGACAGCTTAGAGCCATCTGAGTGCTAAATTCTCCTCCTGATTTGTCTGTCAAAGCCATCCCCAGAATTTTTATGAAACACCTCAGTAAAGCTCCATCTGTTTTGTGGCAAAACAGCAGAACTTCACCAGAAGCACTGTAGCTAAGAAGCATTTAGGCCCTAAATCTGCATGTCTACCAGCTCACCTTAATTCAGAACAAAGTCACTGGAAATGCACACAATTGACTCGCAGCTATTGATATAAAAGTGTGGGCAAATGCTTTTAGATACCACCCACACACAGAACCCAATTTGTCCATTATCACCATCTCTCCCCCTTTCTGCTGGTTGTTACTTGGAGAGCAGCTCTGACCTGGCACCCTCAGGGACTTGATTTCAGAAGAAATACAGAAAACCTACACAGCAATCCAAATAAGGATGTGAGGTGCAAAGCAAAACCCAGAAACAAATCAGTCCCAAGGAAACCAAGGCAAGGTTGGGAGACAAGTATTAAAATAAATAAGTGTCTAAAAAGTAAATCTTGTGCATCCTGTTTACAAAAACACAATTCCCTGACTAAGGGGTTGATTTGCCCTGTGAAAATCGCCCACTCTCACAGTCCTGGAGCTTTTTTCCCATGGTCACTCAACAGCCCCAGAATGGAAGCTGACTCTGGCCTCTCATTTAATGTCCTTTTTTCCCTTTAACACTGTTACCCTGCAGGAGAGGGGAGGAATCTCTTTAATTTTGCCACGCACTGCTTCTGCTCTCAGAGAATATCCTCAAAGCCACACAAACAAAACATTTCCCAGGATTTGCAGCAACTGCTATTGAAAATTAATTACCTTTATCAAGTCTGATATGGAAGGAGGTCATGAACTGCACCATGCAGTTCTGTATGTTTCCAGGATTGATTAGAAACTGTGACTATTTGGAATCAGTTTGCCATAAACCAGCAGGGCGTGCAGGAGGAGTCTGCAGGACAGTGACAGCTCACAGCTGAGCAATGGGGACGTGCTGCAGGATGCAACTACAAATACAGCAAGGTGCATACAGGGAACAAAGACTGTATTGAAATAGAGGCAGATTTTTCTTATTTTTAAGGGGTACACTATCTGTTTTCTATAGGTGTAGTTCTGAGCCCAGCACAGAGTGCCACTAAAGGGGCAATTTATAGTCTCTCTAAACTCCAGTTACTCTTTCCAATTCTCCATTTAAAAACTTTTCATGGTTTTCAAGCCACGTATTTTCACATCAAATAGTTCCTTGAGCACACCTCTCCCTCCAGCAGCTGAACCTCAGCACTCTCAGTACTTGGAAGGCACATTAGTCTGGAAATTTAGCCGCACTTGAATAAGGCAGCCAATAAGAACAAGATGGATGGTTTGCTATCAGAACAACACGATCTGATCTCTGACAACACAAGCCCTGCCCATCAGGAGCTCAGACAGCTCCTTGCAGATAAGTTTCTGGAACATTAACTTCTACACTTGCAGTATGTTGACTGCCAGAGCCAGACCACACAGATCACAGTTGGACAGAGCTTTCTAGCTGTGCTTGCTTTTGACAGAGACAATAACTTACCATATTTATGCATTTGTGATTTGGTTTGTGATGTTAAACTGTTGCCAAACACAAGCCTGCTACACTCATTCCTTCCTAATACCTTCAGGAATCTCAAGAACCAAGTCATCCTCAAAACATGCATGAATACCTCACATATGGAGATCTTCAAAGACAGAAGATTCCTCACCAGATTCTTTGCACAACTTTCAGCAGTTGTACATTTCCTTTTCACATCTTGAGCTGATGACAGGGAACAAGATGCCAGTTTTTCCAGGCACAGGAACACGCTGCAAAGCACTCTCACACCATGCATGTGGTTGTTACAGACCTAACTCTTCTTCCTATGTGAGATCAAAACATGTCACACGCAGAACTACATGAAAACAATGTCATTAAAAACATTCTTCAAAGTGACTGTCAATCACGACGGTATTCATGCAGTCACACTGCAAATCTCTTCTACACATCTGGGCATTTTTAGGCTTTCATCTGCTTTTAAGAATGCTGAAAACTTTTGAGGAATTCCTGGATGTTTCCAGGTAGCTCTGTTGGCTCTCCATCCTTTGAAGATTGTCCCACAATTCATGCCTGTTCCTCCCTCTACTTCATCCCCAAATTTGCCAAGAGCACCAGTAACAGTTTGTCACTGGTTGCACTGGAACACGCCCAGCACTACAGCAGAGCACTGCCTCAGCCTCTGACTCCAGGATTATGTGCCCAGAGGTTCTTGTGGTGACCTCTTAATCCCTCAGCTAAGTGGTTGAGATTTTCTCAGAACTACCTTTCAGACCCTGCATGCCACTCTGTGCAAACAGAGTTCTCAATGGAGCCACAACACAAAACAGACGTGCACTTGGTGCTTATCCATCCCCTTTATCCTTTAGGAATGAAACTCACCTAAAACCCAAAGTCTCAGGCCAAACCTCACCTCAGACTCAAATCTCACCTCAAGTGAACAGCTTTATTTCTGGGAAAAACCTGGCTATTACCTCTACATTTGCTTTAGCTACTTCTTAGTGAATGAATTCTCATTTAGGAAATGGATGTTTTTTAAGAGACAATACATCAATCTCAAGCACTAACCAGAGCCTACTTGACTGGTGATGTTCAACCTAACCTTGCAAAGAAATAACCAAAATCAACACCAATTCACTCTGAATACTGTATAGATACTACTTACACCTTCCTAGGTTTGGTTTTCTGGCAACCCCAATGCATCAGTGTTACCACTATGAAGACTTAGAATGTTGTCCTCCAGCCAACGGCTCCATGTAAACTCTCAACTGGTCAGCAAATAGTCCCACATTTACATCTGGGGCTAAGGCAGACACAGTTCCAAGCTTCCAGAGCAGATATTGAGCTCTGTGCCATGAATCATGGGTGGTGCTTCTGATTCCCACTGCTGCAGAGGAGTGGGGGAAGGACAGCTCTGTGTGAGAAAGAATTCTACATCTAGACAGCATTTGGCATAGAAGTCTGCAAAGCTCTGCTCATTTACAGTATTATTCTTGAAACACTAACCTGTAGGTGTTCTGCATTTACTAAAGAAATAGGCTGGACAGATTAATTCAAACAATCAGATTAATACTGCAAAATATAATTACTGACATGTAAATTGCAGGGACTCGCTTTTAGGGTAAGTTTTCTGTAACTTACACATGTGTAAAGAATGTGGAGTTGTATTTACCGAAAGTTGAAACGCCTAAGGAAATGAGAAATCAGAAAGATCAACTGGAAATGTCATTAGTATTGTGAGGGAACAAGAAATAAATAAAAGCCCAATGATCAGAAAATAAATCAGAGCACTATGTAAGGCCTGACACACAGGCTCTTTGGAAAGAGTCTCATCAGCCTTTCTGTCACCTCCAGGTCTGGCATAATCAGAAACTGTCCCTGCCCTAGCTGGCAGCTGGAAGTACCCACACCTGTGATCAGAAAACAAGGCTGGAGAACTTCAGGGTTAAGCCAGGGAAAAGGACTTGGAGTTTTCTTCTGCCATTGATGCCTTGGGAAGGCTGACCTGAAACAGAGACTGGACAGAGCCAGAGAATAAAGTAGGGATTTATTCAAAGGCCTCCAGGATCCACCCTGGGCAGGACCCAAGGTGGACTAAGAATGGTCACAAAATGGACAAATGGTCATGAGGTCTCACACTTTTATAAGTTTTGGTCCATTTGCATATTGGGGTTTAATTGTCCAATTACAGCTTTGGGTTGTGATGTCCCATCCTTCTTGTTTTCTCTCTCCATTTCATCATTGTTTATGCTTTTTTGGGCCTGAAACTTGTACTTGTTGTCCTTGGTCTGCAGCAGGAACAGGATTTGTTTTGTGTCCCTACTCTGTGAAGAGCTGAGTGACACTGAATTGAGGCTCAGAACTGCACCCCTGGGCAGCACAGAATGTGAAATACATGACAGCTCAAACTGAACGCATCGCCACCCCAGTGAATCCCTCCTCCCTCTGCTACACATCCAGAGGAGCAAGTTCCCCAGCCAGCTCTGGGCACCCTGACACTCCACGACCAGAGGCACCAGGAGAGGGTCAGGGCAGCATCAGTGTCATGGAGACAAAGGCTCCTGAGAGGAGCAACCCAGCCAGTCTGGAGCCCTGGCACCCCTCTGGGGCGTTCTGCAGCCAGCACCCACACACCCCACTGCCACTCAGGGCAGGGATCCAGGGAGATCCAGCCTCACCCCACAGGCTGTGTGTTCCCACTGAAGCAGGCTGGCACAATCCACCCTACAGCCTGTTCCTGCACTGCAGAAATGGGCTGAGGACAAAATGAATGGTTCTGCCTGTGGTCAGCCACCACCTGTCCCAGGGAGAGGTGGCACAGCCTCCCTGCACTCTCTGGCCCCAGAGCTGTTCCAAGAGTCTGCGCCTGTGGTTTGGGGAGCAGCCACTCAAGGGCAAAACAAAACACCTCTGTTTACTTACCTGAGGTGAATGAATAAAGAGGTTTGCCTTGGAAAGCTGCAATGTCCCAGAAGCAGGAAACTCCTACTTGAGTGTTCTCACAAATCACACTCAGCAGGTCTGACCAATACAGCAGGTATTTACAACAGCTTGCTCACACCAGAAAAATCCAATGAATTTTAGTGTACTGAGAGCACTTTCAGTTGTCTGCTTTGCTTCTGGCTCTAACTGGTGTCCTTTCGGAATATACTTTTGTTATTTGTTAAAAAAAATAATAAAATACTTTTTCATCCTTCTTCAATATGCCACATGGTATTTTTGCATTCAGGATACAGAAAAATCAGCTTTAAGTCATTTTGGGATCAGTAATGCATAAATACCTTTGATGTAGGTAAATTTCACAAGAAGGAAAAAAAAAATCAGTAAAATTTATGAGAAGATTCTTTTAATCCAAAGGGAAAAAAAAATAAACTCACCAAACAACTGAGTAGCTATTAACTTTCCAGATTTCCTCATCCCTTCAATATTTGAATGCACTTGTTCCAGCCCTTCTCGTCCTCATGCATTGCTCAGGATGCACATGTCAGCAACATTAAAATGATGGCACATTTGACACCCAAAAAAATCATCTGCTTCTTTTTTAGTTTTGAGGTTTTTTTCCCCACTTACATTTTCCCTTTCCTTCTCTAAACAAAATATGGCAACAATTTGATAGCCCAGCAGTGTTTTGCCCTCCTGAACCCTGGCAATGACCCAGAGGATTTGCTCTCTGCTGCTAATCACAAGTCTGGCTGTGGCCATTTCCCATGACATAGCTGAAATTCTCCAAAACTGGCCCTCTCACCTTCACTGCCCAGCCCACACTGAAACCATTTTCTGCCTCCCTGGAGCCATTCCCTGCTGCCAGGCTCTGGAGCCATTCCCTGGACAGGCTCTGGCCACCTCTGGGCTTCCAGACCTGCCCACCAGCAGCAGTAGCAGGTGCTCTTATCTGACACACTCTTTAAAAGGAAACCAAACTTAAATGTGAAAAGTACACTCTGCACGTAGTGAAATGGCATTTTTAAATATTTATCTCAAGCTCATAAACTCAAAGCCTGTTTCTGTTCCAGGCTGGCTGCTGTTCCAGGCTCACCATCACACATTCTCTTCAGTGGTGCATAAAAATGGCTCAGATTTATTTTATTCCTTTCTATTAATGTCAGGAACCATTTTGTCAGGACCCATAACTCAATCTCTGATCTGTGTCCTTCTGTTATGCCACAAAAATTAGGCAATGTAAGCGTTGACAAAAATTGCAACAAAAATTACTTAAATCACTCACTCAGATTTCACCATTTCAAGTTCATTGTGTTTAACCAAAGAAATTCCATGACTTTTCAAGGCAAGGCACAGCTAAGCCCTTTGTGTCCTGTCTCTATACCAAGAGACTTTTTAAGCACTGATTTACAACTGCTGAAAAAACACCAGTACTTCAGGAACAGGAATGATCACAATGCAGTCTTTTTAGAATTTATTTCTTCTGTAATAACTTCAGACAATTCCAAGTACTGTCTGATTTTCCCAATATTCCCATTAAAACCCAAACCCAGCAATTTAAAACTCTAGGAAAGCTTTCATTCAAAAATTCCCAAGTATCTCAACAGCTGGCTATTTATACAATATGTCAATAATAAAACAAGCTGAAGGCAAAGAGCAGCCTTACTGTAACACTTCTGTGGAATATATACTTGTATGCACATCGGTAATTATTTGGGCTGGTGCATTACATGCTGTTTTTATGAAGCACTGCATTGTCTCCAAAAACAGTCCCCATGTCCATAGTAAGAAATGGTTTCCAAGAGCAACTCAGCAGCAGCACAACATATGCAAGAGCAGTGATGGAAAAAAGTACCTACCAAGAGGGTGAGTAAAATGTATGTGGAACAACCAGCACACAAAGATGTTTGGCTACCTACAACACAATAAATCAGCAGCTCTTAACACCAGTGCTGTCTAACAGTAAACTAACCCACACGAAGTTACTTAATTCAAAATGCCATCCAATCCTCTAGAATCCGAGCTGTTTAAATAACACACTTTATTCAACAACTGAAAATTCCAATCAGGATCCTGAGTCTTGCTCACCACATTCCAAGATTCCTTGCCCTTATCAGGTAAATTTTTTGCCTTATCACCTAATAATTAATATTTTCCAACACGACTTTAAAAAAATCAGTCCACGGACTCAACTTCTAGTCACTGAAGAAATGTTTTTTCATGCAAAAATCCACTTGGGATTTTTGTTTCCCCAAGTTACTTCCTAACACACTTTGAAATGCTGAGCAGAACAATGTCAGATTTTCAGGAGAGGGACTCTGTACACACACCTGAGAGAGTTCAGTGCAAAGAGACACAATCAAAACCACCAGTAATGCAGAATTTAAGCCCCAGCTGCTCTCCTGACTCTCTGGAGCTTGGTATATTTAGAACATGGACTCTGCTGTGCAGAGGCAACAACATAAGACAGAGCTGTACTTTTGCTTTTTTTCCAATTGTCTGAGTTTAGTCTTTTTCAGTTGGGTGGGGTTTGTTTCAACAGTCAGCAGAAGTTCAAAAGGACTGAATTTCCTCCCAGGGGTTGATAATGATGGCCTTTGCTGCCAGTTTAGATTTCAGGCAGTTAAGCAATGCGTGCCTGCAGAGTTTCCAGCGCTGTGGAGCTGCAGGAGATGGGCAGGCCTGTCCCATCCCAGGGATAACTCACCCTGGCACTGCAGGATCAGGAATGTGGAGCGGGAATCCTCACCCAGCTCTTCTGGCCATGACTTAGCCTGGAAAAACCCAAAATGCCATGGCAGAATAAAACAACTGCCACAAAATCCTCTTCCAGGCTGGCACATGCCAGTTCTGGCTCTTCTTCTCAGTATATGGATCACTCTTTTGTCCTCTTAATATTTTTTACAAGTGAAATAAATACTACTGATTTTTCACACCTACACAGAATTCTGCAAAAAAGAGCCGTAAGTCCCATAAAAAGTCTCTAAATGTGCTTTAGCAAGGGACCACAGTTGACAATGAGCAAAAAAACCACATTATCCATCCCTCCATTCAAGGAATCAGGTGCCTTGGGGTAATTCAAAGGAACAAGAGCACTGCACATCAACTGGAATTTTTACATTTTCTCTCAGGAATTATAAAATGTATAACCCTATGAAATGTTAATCAATACTTTAATGTACCACTTTCAATAAGCATCAGCACTACATGGTAACAAGAAGGATGTAAGGACTCATGAGAAGTTACTGTGTAAAGTGTGTACTCAATTATTTGCAATCCCTACAGAACAACGAAGTAGAGAATAATGTAGTAAGCAATATGTAGTAAATAAGTAATTGAAGATAATGATGCTATCTGGAATTGTTTAAGATGCAGGGATATGAGGTGATGTCCATCTTCAGACTGCAAAAATATAAAATGAGGAACTACTAAATAATATATGGTTCAAATCACAAACTGAATTCATCTTTTATTACAAAAATAAAAATAAAACAGAAAAAACATTTCAAATATCTTTTTTTTTCTTCAAAAATAAACCTTCCTAAAACTGAACTACTTGTCTCATCCACATAGTTAACAGTTACTTCACATATTACCTGTCCCTGGCATGGCAGTCCCCACAGCATAAATCATTTCTTTGGCCAACTAGCCAAGAACTCTAAACTAATTAATCTGCACAACTCAAATGTTAGATTTTGGAATTTTTAATATTTTGTGTACAGATGGCTGCCAGAAAAACTCACAAAAATGGGGTTTTTTGGGAAAAAAACCCAACATTACTTGAGAAAAACCTTTTGATTTACACATTTAAATAGAAGTTTGTAATTCAGTAACTTAATTAAATGAGGCAAGTTAAGCCTTCCAGAAGACACTTCCAAGAAGTCCTTCCCATCACTGTCAGAGGGAAGTATCACCAGTATTATGTAAGAAATGGTGTTGTATTTCCCTTAGCTGGAACTTTACCCCAAGTTCCAAAACCATGAAATGATTGGTTGGGCCTATTTGGATCTTCACATACCAACCCCATTTGTGACATGGGCATAGTGCTGCAGCAGCCTAAAACATGCCTGAAATTCAGCATAACCCAGTGGACATTAAGACAACATTTCCTTTTAAGCACTTTTCTTTTAAATAGTTGGGATTTTTCTGTAATTTAAATAGATTGCTGACGTTGCAGTAACATTACCTTAGAGACTGTTTGGAAATAAATACGAAAATTAAATCAAGATCATCAGATTAAGATGAGAAAGAGAACAAACCTTTTTCTGCAGCTGCAACCTGAAACTTAGTTAATTACACTTAAATTCAAAAGCTGTGTTTTTAGATAATGGGAGGTTGAGCCCAACGTGCCCTTCTCTCAGATTTTACCCCTGGATGTGAGCACAGAGCAGGCCAGCCCTGAAACACCTCCTCCTGTAGGAAAACCTGGATCAATGCCAAGTCCACTTTAAACAGGATCTGGCGAAGGGAAACCCCGAGAACAGGAGCCACCTCTACTATACTCCCTTTTTCCTTTTCCTTTTTCATACAGCTTTCAAACAAAATCTGGGCAGCACCTCTTTGCCTGGGTTACACATGACCCCAGCACAGCCTCCCAGTTCAACCACTCTGGTTTTACAGGCTAGTTTTAAGCAAAGCAGAAACAAGACACATTCACAAAAGGATAAAGCAACTAAGTTCCTCCCACAACAAGATGCAAGATGATAAAATGCAAAAACACTGAACACTGAGGCACATCCTACCTCTGAAAAGGACACCAAAGTCAATGTTACGAGTGGATTCAAACAGCACAATTTAGGGTGGGACTCAATTTACTAAAATTTACTTTCATCAGCAGCAGTTCATCAATTCTGGCTCCTGATGACTTTCCGGGGTTGTGGGAGTTGAAAACCAACATCTCATACTCTAACATCCTGATGATGAGCACAATCTTGCACCTCTGAGGCACAGGATCTTCCAGCACCCACAAAAATCCTGTCTACTACATTTAATCTTTCATTCTGAATAGAAGAAGGACAAAAAAAGAAAAACTCCACAGTCTGGTATCCCATCCACAGTATCTGCCAAACCTTGAAGCAGCTAAAAGCTTCCAAGCCCTAGAATTAAATACTGTAAATAACATATTTAACCACAGAATACTTCAGGTTGTATGGCACTTCTACAATCATATGGTTCAACCTCCCACTCAGAACACAGCCAGTTAAATGTTGATGAGGTTAATATGCTCCATTCTTTCTTATATTGTATTGTATAGATATTCTTATATTTCTGGCAAGAAAACCAAAAAAATCTCCATCTCCAGGAGAAAGAAACAAATGGGTTGACTGTCGCAGTACTAAATATGAAAACCTTAAAAAGCAGGCACATTAGTGGGGAAAAAACTCCTAACAACCCAGTGACTGCTGATCCAAGACAAGCCATTGACTATTTCTATGAAATCCCCCCAACCTATGCAGATGAAGTCAATTGTGGGAATTTACTTAAGAAAAAACCTCAGTGAAGTATCTAAGGATTGCATAATTTAAAAAGTGCAGTTTAAAGTTACACAGAAGCATTGTCAGGCTGTCCAACACAGCAGCATCCTCAGCAGGCCTCTAGGTCCTGCATATTCACTGGGAACTGCTAGGGCTTGTTTCTTCATGAATATTGGAAATTTTCATACATAAAAGTTGCTTCCCCTCAGTTTTTAACTGTGTTAATCTTTCAGGTCATTGTACATAAGGGAGAGGCCATGCTAAAAGCCCAAAGAGCAGCTCACTCTGGCATTCTGCTTGCCAATCTGGCACTCAAACACTGGGGGCACACACACAAAAAATGCCTCTAAGTCTCTGCTTACTGAACTCCTTCCTCATTTTCAGGGCAAGGCTACAGAGTCAAGCCAGAGTGACTCACTTTTCCATATTTTATGGTATACTCAATGTGCCCTAAATGAAGAGGGGAATCCTTTTCCCCTTCTCATTTCATTCTTTAGAAAGGAAGGACTCTCTCAAGTGAATTAAGAGAGGTGAAAAAAACTGGTGCCTTTGTCCTGGCACTGGGCCGATTAGGGTGAGAAGAGCATAGAAGTTTCTGGTTCTTCTTCCTTAAAAATTCAGGGGTGAGGCCAATACCCTTTTCCTTATATGGGAACACCTGCATGGCTGTGGGTGTGCACTGCAGCACAGCCTCACTGTGATTGCTCCACTGCACCCTCTGGGGCAGCCCCCTGGCTCACACAGGGATGTGCCAGCATGTCCTCCCAACAAACCCAGTGAAGGACAGGTTTAGGGGCTTTCCTGCAGCCTGCCCAGTGGCACTGCACCATCCCAGACCATCCCAGGATGGTGCTTCCAGTGCAGCCCTTGGCAAGCTCATCCTACGGCAGGAGCGACGTGAGCAGGTCCCATAAACACCTTCCCTTCCACTGCAGCCAAGGAAGGGAAGGTGTTTAAGTGAAACACCTCCTACAGACCAGCAACTTCCAGGATCAAGGAACACCAAGGCAATGCAAAGGCTGCCACTTCTGCAGAAAATGTCCTAGTAAAAAACCTAGCACAATATACCACCAGCTCTGCTCCCAGTAAGGGAGTCTAAGGCATGGGGTTAGTCGAGCAATTACTGGGAAAAAGCAGAGCAGGGTAGTACAAACTCAAGGTGAAACAAGCAAAAATTCCATCCAGTGCTTTTGGAGATACAGTCACTTTGTGCATATGCCTGTTGTAAAGAGATCAGTTTGGGGCTCAGAGCCTGAATGTCCCAGTTCACTCAGCAACCCTCTACACTCCCAAAAAGGACAGCGAGGCAGGGCTGACCCAAGGATGATTATCAGAACTTGCAGGGAGTTCTGTTCCTGTGGCTGTGTGGCAGCATACAAGATTATTCTCTCAAAAAAAGAAACTAACTGTATAACCATAATATTTGGTTTCATATTGGATGCTTTTCCTGTCAGCATTTTTCCCCTCACAGTTCACCGAGCACTGATGTTGTACCTTGCACAGAAACCATTCAAAACGTTAAACTTAACATTCCTTCACAGATCAATAGGAATGGAGTAAATTCATAACGGCTGTTTCCTGAAGAAAACAATTCATAGATGTCTTTAGCAACAGCCCATCAGGGAGTTTAACAGAGCAAAGCAAAAGGCAGGTACTTAATTTCAAATATGCTTCAAGTCAATTTTCTCAACAGTATTTGCATTTCATTGTAGGAAATTGCAATATTCAACAGTGGCAATCACTGTATATTTGAATAATCTCACTAAGTTCCAAAATATTATGTAAGGGAAACATTAAAAATCAGCTCATGGACTTTGTGTAACACACGGTGCCATAACCTTTTGTTTTCAGTGTGTTATACTGAGTGAAGAAATAAAAGCAGTTCAAAGGCACACCTTGTACAACATCCTTGCCTTAGTCATGAGAGCAGGATGATGATAAACCGCCCTTGCCAATCTATTCTCGTAGCCCTGTAACATTTAATGACTTGCACGGGTTATTTTAATTTTGTTTCATGAATATTTTCTACCCTTGTAAGTTTTACAGTGCAGTCTGCACTGGGGACGTGGAGCTGTGTCAGGCTCCAGATCAAATCCCCTGGTTCAGCTTCTGACCCCTCTGACAGGCACACACATGCCCCAGGCTACAATCCCACAGCTCTCCCAACTGCAGGGACTGGAATCAAAATGAAATCCTGGATCATTTATGACTGTATTTCAAAAGCAAACCTAGTGCATTTAAAAGTAATAGCAGCTTTCATTTTTGAGACCTTTAAGTGTCTGAAATACTTTAAACAGGCATGGCCTGTTACCCCTGTGAAACACATGGAAAAGCTCCAGAAAGCCTGACTTAAGCTTCCCATTGTACACATTGCAGATTTCAAGAAGAAAACCAAATGATAATTAAAACAAGGAAGTATTTGGCTTTGCATCATTTTACCCACCAAACCCTGAACTCATGGAGCACTCTGACTGGGCAGTAAATCTCTGTAGGTAAATCAGGGTTCTGTTGCCATGAAACAACCAGGAGGGCTGAAGCCAGAACACTGCTGATGAGAAATGGCCTCTTCTTTTTTAAGACACTGATGAAAATCAAGACTTCATGTGCAGCACATGAAATTTAACCCTCATTAATGATCAATGTCCCTCTACTTCTGTTATCCACACACACTACAAGAAATTCTCATTATCTGCAACATATTTCCAAAGTATTTCAAAGGACTTCTACGAGACGATGAATGTAAACTCATCTTTGGCCTGGGGATGACAGTCTATTATGGAAAGCAGCAGAAATATTTACATTATCATTATGATATTTTTCCTGTTGCGTAGATGAGATGTCTGCACTTTGGGTCACCGGTTCAATCTGTTCCTACGTTCGCTTTGTGTGAGGAAACTGCCTCAGTGTGAAAATAATGCCAAATGTATTCTAAATGTGTTCACCAAAAAGAGTTATAGTCACTCTGCACTGTCTCCCAGTTGCAGTAATGACAATTTACAAGTGAATTTCCCCTTCTAACCATGGACAAGACTCCAGCAGCAGAGAAGCACTGCACACTCAGGAAAACACTTTTCAGCTGCTTTCAGAGCATGGCTGAAGGGGAAAGGCAAAAAACATTCACATATGAACAGATTAAAAGGAAGTTTTCAAACGAGAAAAGCAATATCCACCTAGCAATACACTGTGTGCAAGTCCACCGTGATGTGCTGACATTTGCTGACTAGCTCTATTGGCAAGGCCAAAAAAAGCCACATTAAGAAAGCAAATGCAGTAAATCTGACCCTGACAAACTCAGAGCTGCACACACTTACCAGGGTTATCCAGTTTCCGGAAAAGAAACTGCCTGTAAACCATCAGGTCAGAATCCCCCAGTAATAATATACCTGTGATATAACCTAATTAATCTCCAGCTGCAGCCTCCACAGCCACTCTGCCAAGCCTGAGAGCAGCCTGTGAGTGCCACAGACAAACCCACCCTGCAGAGGCAGCAGCAGCTCCCCGGCCCTGCCACCACCACAAATCCAGCCCCAGGAACCAGAACCCAGCACCACAGGGAGCTACACAACTTGGACTGCTGCTCACAGAAGCAAAAAAAAAGCCCAAATTCTGAAGACTAATCTAAGAAAACAGCAAGCCAATAATGCCCACCCACAGCTGTTGTCTTTTGAGATGTAACAGCTCAGTCTTGTGAAAGTCCACAGAATCAGAAGCTCAGTCACTGTTTTTCAACTCATTTCAACTCATCAGTCTGAAGACAGAAGTTGAAGGCAGTTAATAACACATCTGAGAGCTGGCAGAGCACACAGCCACCCTCAGAACCCAGGTGTGCAGCTCTCCAGGTGGAGACTGACCGTGGAGCCCCCATCCAGCTGCCCTTGCTGGGACTCACTCAAAGCAGCAGCAGATTCTGCAGATGTTCAGAAAAGCTTAATTTTGCTAAGCACCTCCAGGATGTTCTCAAAAAGAATGAACTCTGATGGGAATTAACATCTAATTGTGAGCACACACTGAATTTGTCAGTATTCCTTGGCTGATACTAAGAATAAGGCAAATTTTAAGAAGCATCAGAAACTCCTTACAAGGGCTCTGTTTATGCAAAACCATGGACTGGACTTAGTAAGTTCACAATGCTGCTATTGGTGTTAGTATTTTGCAGTTCAGGAGAGCTTTGAGCAGCCAATTACAGTATATTAACAGTATTTTTAATGTGTTATCTCCAAGTCATGTGATTTGAAACGAGAATATATCTGAGAGTGCTTTAAAAACTCCAACATTCAGGAAAACAGACACCCAGCAGCATGGCTAAGGCTACTAAATAATTATCAAATCATTAAATGGCAAATTAATCCCACTAATTTGGAGCCTCCTGATTTCTTGAGCTGAATATCAGTGAAAAGACATCACCCTTCATGTAGCAAAGGAAAAACCATTGGAAATGCAAGGCAGCAGTTGCTCAGCTAACAGAGTAAAACAACTTATTTCCAAAGCAGACTTATGCTTAATCTGCATGTGTGGCATTTCTTCTGGAAATGTATAATCCTTTGCCACAAACTCCCTTAAATAGCTTTGTAATAAGATGACCTGATCACAGAAGCTGGCAATAGAACCCTCCTTAGAAGGGAGACGCCACTGAAACCCAGCAGTAATCTTCACAAAAAACACCCTTTCCTCCCCAGTTGTGCCGATCTTCCTTAAGAGGGGAAACAAGACATCTGCACACTATCATTTCAAATAACCAATTTCACACAGGGGAAAAAGCAGCACTGAAGAGGAAGCTGCCTGGCTTTTCAACATTTGCCTTTGTTTTCTACTCTCAAAATATACTTTCATGCTTTTAATTATTCTTCTTCACTAATTTAGACAGAAGATCCTTAGACACTTCATGTAAAATTGGTGTGTACTTGTATTAAAAAAAACCCCATTATTTACATGCAGAGCCCAAAAGAAGATCCAGAATGACTTCAGCTTGATAAATGGTGTAAATGTCATCCAGCTATCTGCAGCACAAGCCCCTGACCTAATGCACATCTTTCCCAAGCCAGAAGTGCACCCCAGAGACCAGCAAACACTTACTGTAATTATTTACTGTCTTCTGAAAAGACCTGCTGTGATCTATACACAGTAAAACTACAATTATTGGATGTGGATAAAACCACAAAAACACCCTGTTACAAGCCCAAGCTCTTTTGTCATGGCAACACTGTAACTCAAACTCCTGCAACAATTGAATTGTCAGGATCCTGCTTTAATGGGAAATGATAATGGAGCTCTGAGGCAGCAATCTGGGAGAGCTTGCTTTCTAGAAAGAGCACAAACAGAGATATAAAGAAGACACTAAGAAAATTTATGATCTGGTTGCTTTTCCAAGCACAGCTTCTAATGACACCCACAAGATGAAAGAGGCTGAATTTGACCAGGAGTTGTGGTTTGATGCTCTGAGCTGGCTGAGGATGGGGCTGGAGGGGAGGGTTTACAAGTGACACTTCTCAGAGGGCTTCCAGCAGCAAATCCTGGGCAAATCACAGCCATGTGCAACAACCCTGGCTACAATAAGCATCTGAGCTACACAGGCACTCAGAGGAAAGCAGACATTGGGAAAATCTGACACATGCTGCACTTGTCCAGTTCCAGGCAGGATGCACTGGCTCACCTGGGCCAACACCTGCCTGCAGCACAGCAGTGTACCACAGGGAAGGTGAGAACACCTTCATATTTATGTCTAACCAGGGCAGCTTCTTAAGTAAAGCACTAACTAAATAGTTCCAGCTGCTCCTAGCAGGAATTATCCAAGGAAACTACTTACACAGAATCAAATACACACACTGCACACACACTGATATCATAAGGAAAGAGATGGCAAATAGCAATTCCTAAAAATAAAACACTGCCCTACTGTGATTTCATTGTCAATAAAGTTAATATCCCCGAGCCAGGTCTGTATTGTCTGTGTCAGTCACTGGTGAGGGACCTCTCTCTGCTCTCACCTCATCCCACAAGCTTTTCATTGTATTTTCTGTCCCTGCCCAGCTGAGAAGAGCAATGACAGAGCAGCTCTGGGCACCAGTGTCCTGCCAGGGTCAACACAGCCTCAGCCGTTCTGTGATTCTGCTAAAACGGAATATTGCCCCTTCTTAAGGCTACTCACAGAATTTGTGTGCTGCAAGTACTTACTCACTATTTTACCCATCAATCAACTTTCAAAATATTCCACTAGACAAGAAATAAGCATCCCACTGATCCAGCTCTGTCAAAAATCTCACAGTGCTACAAATACTTAAATCATGTTAACAACAAGCAGCTCATTACAGAATGGCTGTTCCTGATACTGGGAGGAAATGCCAGTTTATTAAAACAAATAACTTCTCTACAATGTCTCCATTCTGCTGATTGTGCTGCTTTAGCCTACTTTAGAAATAACCGTAAATGAATGTGATGAAACACTGGGACACCATGACTAGAAAATTTCAACACAGAGATATTGGGCACACTCAGCCATGGACCGAAATTGTCTCAGTTCAGGATCACAGGACTCTGCTCCCACACTAAGACACCCAGTTTGGGAATAAAGTCTAGATTCTGATACTACTCAAAAAAGTAAACAAATTAATTTCAGAGTCTAATGGATGCTTCCACTATCCTGATATTTTGGTACCAGACTTCAGTACCTACATTTCCAGAGCCTGGTCTGCTCAGTCAAGTGACAACCAAGACAGTTCATTAAAAGTAAACAGACCAAACAAATGGTCCATGGCTATAAATTTGGTACAGGCATTAATTCTCACTGCAATACTTGAGTTTAGAGCCCTTCTGAGAGGTTTTTTTCACACACACAAAGGAACTTTACCATGACTACTTAGCAGCTAGCCTGAGGTATAGAGGCTTCAACAATGAAACAAATATATTCTTACATGACAGGGTGTCCGTGGGAAAACGAGCTTGTTTGCCCCTGTTGTTTTCAAAGATAAATAAGTATCTCATGGACCCCTAGTATACTTGTTTTTTAGTGAAAAGCAGATGCACTACAATCATTTTATACACCAGCTTTGCACACAAAGGAAACAGGATTCCAGCAGGCACAAACCTTTGCTTACAACCTTTGCAGATAAATTTCACGAGTTGTTTTGGATGTAAGAAAATAATTGCCTTCAAATCAAAACCTAGTTTATAGCTGTTAAATTACATGTTTCATTTTATTATACTTCTTCTGTGCATTTCATCACCTGTATTAAAAATACCTGTTCCTTTATGGATAGATATTAGTAAGTATCTGAAACTATTAAAAAAGAAATCTTTCACACTTTTATTTCTCAATTCGTTAAAAATGTCTTTTCCTTGATTCAGTTTTCTCATTAAAAGTGCCTGCATTTTGAATTATTAGGTAATTATCCCAGATAAAACAGTTCAGAAGCTTTAAAACCTAGGCAGTGAAGGCAACAGAACGATGAGAAACATTTCCACTAGAGAATCCAATCGGGGACTCATTCACCATCCAGCTTAAACTTAAAACCCTTATCTAAACCAAAGCAAACAAAATCCACGAGTCTCAAAGCCACTCTTTCTAGAAGAAAAGGCTCAAAGTCTTACGAGAAACTCGTTTTGTGGGACGCCTCACATTCCATTTAAGGTTTGTTTCACTATATATATTTCTGCTTTTAATATCAACCAGATGTGACAACCAAGCCTAACCAGCCCTGTAAAAGATGCAAGGATATCCTGAAGCTCAGAATTTAGGAGAGGCTTGGAGAAAAAAGCCAAAGGTACCTGGAGTTGAAGTGAGGGTTGAGGACACAGTTATAATCTGAGAAGCATTCTAAGTTCAGTTTCAGTAGTTCTCAGAAAGTGGATTTCAGTGGAAATGCAGCGTGCATGACCTGGTGACACACAGAATCCATCAGGGACAGCAGCACTGCTGTCCCAAACCACGTGCACATGGAACAGCAGGAGATCCCCCAGGTTTGTCCTGCAGCTTTTCAAGCACATCATCAACACGTCCTACATTCTGGGTCCCAGCATACAGAAACAAAGCTGGTTCCCCCAGTGAAGTCCCAGGTTTCAGCCTTGCTGACAGAACACTGAGAAAAGGCCTCAGTTGCTTTTTCAGCCTTTAACTACTGAAACATTAACAGGTCTTCCCCCAAGCCCTCCAGCACACAAAATTGCTGCATGTTTAAGCAGCTCAGTCACTCCATCTCCACCAAATTTTATTCATGATAATACATATGTTCAATTTTCACACTCTCATCAAGCTACCAAACTTAGAATATCATCTTTCTATTAAGCTTTACCTTAAAAAAACAGTCGAGCTTTTACCTTCATGAACAAAGCCATGGACTGTGACATTCACTGCATGCCTGCTGGAGAGGGCAGCTTCAGAATCATAGAATTCATCTTTATTTCCTCCATGGCCAAGACTAGGAGCTCTTTGTTCCAATGAATAAACCCAAATCTTACCATTTGGACATACTGCACCAAGATACGTAGTTCTTGAATATTTTGCATTGTTTGAGCTGTAGCAAGCTTACACAATTAAAATACTTGACTTTTAGACTTTCTACTTTATGAGGATTATAATTATCAAGAAGAAAATAATGGAGTAATGTCTGAGTAACTCAGAGTCAAGAGTTGGAAAATATGGCAGCAGAAGTACTATAGCTGTACCATGGAAAATTAAAATTAAGACCAGCATTATCTACACTTTTTAATGTTCATTTAAATTCCACAGAATCTACCTCACCCCTGCATCAGCCTGTCTTACCAATTTTTGTTTCACTGCTTTTATGCCCTTTCATCACTTTCTCAGCTCTGCTTTCTTCTGGAGAAGCTGGGACAGAGCAGGGAGGAATGCAGGCACCACTGCCCCTCCACTGAGGCATCCAAGGCAGCTGAGAGCAGAGGGGCACTGCTGCATTCAGACAAGTCACAACAGAAGCAAGAACAGCTCTGAATCTACCAGCAGTGGGGCCACGACAGTAACATGAAACAATATATATGTGTGGATGTATTTTTACAAATTCTAGCAGGAAGCAAATTTTTCATTTTATCCCACGACAGAAAAACACGCGACCAAACTACACTTGGAACTGTAACAGTTCACTTGAGCTAAGATTTATTTGCTTATAACGCACACTCTATTTATATAACACTTGTATCTTCAAAAGAAAAAGCGAGTTTCTTCTGACAAACAGTGTTAAAGTGATCTATCTAATGCACTGCTCAATAGTAAGCAAGAGTGAAATGTCAGTGAATAAAGACAAATGTTCCGACAGCATCTGTTGGGAGGCATTACAGAACACGGCATTCAGATTCATCATTCCACTCTATGGAACTTTATCACAATCTTTATATTCTAAAAGCAAAATTATTGCCCTTGCTGTTAAGGGCTACAATGGATCATGATTACAGGACCTACTGAAAAATACACTCTGTGGTACCGAGCAGCCTCAGCTACTTTCATCAACACACTCAGCATTCCACTGAAACCACAAATTACCTGAGAGCTCCTCTCATGATATCCAGGTACAATGAGACCACTCACAGAGCAATTTTCAACATGTTAAGCTGGAATTTGTAGAGAACCAGGGTAAACTCTGTAAAAGCTTTTCTCTTGAAAGCAGCATCATATCCTTAGACAACCAACCCACCTAAAGCAGCTCCACAAACAAATAAATAGAACTGGCACCTTCCAGAGACCAGATAAAGGTATCTACAACTATGTCCCAGCTCACACTTCATACCCAAGCACAGTTTCAAGATGCAAAATTTCAAAACCATGCAAAGAACATGAGGAGATGCAACCAAATTGTTCAGCTCAAGCAAATCCATTCTGCAAATATATCCTAGTGAATTCAAAAGTCATGACAAAGCTTGCAAAACAAGTCCAACAAAGATTTTTCCAAGCAGATTTTAAGACTAAAAGACAGCTATAGTTTATAATTTTCTAAGTTTTTTTTCCAACTGCAGAATAATGGCATTGACTTGTACAGTTTTTCATGAACAAGTTTGGACCAAAAGTAGTTACCAAAGTTTAACCAAAAGTTAGAGAATTTCTCCAAACTATCAATACCACTTGTTGCACAGCACTGTTCATCTTGCCTCTTTTAAACATAAACCAAAATCCTATTTCTTTCAAGTCATCTGATTCCAAAATTAATCTGCACTATCACCATGTGGTTTGTATCCCCGCAGGAAGAAAAATTTACTGCACTGTCTAAATGGTTTGTTTGGTTGCACATTGATGTATTAAAACAATTACAAAAACTCCCCACGAATGGAGAAGTTTTTCAGCCACCCTGTAATAACTTCATAATTTCACTAACCAAATCACAAGTCTTAGTATCTGATCTTCCATAAACAAACTCAAGCATTAACAGAACAGTTTAACCAAATTTCAAAAAGCCAGTCTGGATCATGAGTTTAACTTTGGCAGGATCCAGAAAATGATTTCAAACAGTTTTTGAGCACTCCTTTAAAAAGACAGATGACTCTTTTTTGATAGTAACTATACAGGCACCTGCTCATCCATTTATTTTTATACACTTTTTAAAAATATATATATTTTGTAAATCATCCAGTTATTGTTCTAACACCACCCTCTCCCTCCTCCCACCGAAAACAAATTATGCCAAGTTCATGATATCATTCTTTTGCTGTTGAAATGGGCTTTGATGCCATAAAAACATTTTATAAATCAGTTTTTATATATCAAGGAAAAAAACTTTTTACCTCTCCATAATTTGCCCTCTTCTTGCCTGAGGAGGCAGCAGCCATAACTTTGCTGGTCTATCTGGCAAAGCCTTGACTTACTTGAAAAGATTATTTTCCAAACTAAAGGATTTATAGCTACCTCCATTATTTTCAAATAAGCATATGCACTCTCTCTTTGTGGACATCCAGCCTGACCCAGAGAGGTGAACCTGACACTCTCCATGGTTTCTGTGGCTCTACAGAGAGAGCTCAACACAAGTCACCTTGACGTCATCCTGGTGAATATTTGAGGAACAGAAAAATTTTGTGGTTTCTCTTCCCTCTGATATTTATGCTCTACCAAATTACAACTACACACAAGCAAACATAACACATCCCCTAAAAAGCCCTTACTTAGTTGGCAGTTTAATATCACAAAAATTAAACCTCTCGCCGCAGTCAAAACACAAGCATGTGAATCTGCACAATAAGGAACATAAAATAGAAACACACCACAGAAAAATAAATCAGATTATACTTACAGCCTCGTTAACTTCTGTGTGTTCTGGAAAAGCAGCTCGGGAAGAACTTGCAATTTATTCTTGTTCAGACGCCTAAACAGTTACAATCAGAATAAAAAACAAAGATTAGATTATCTTCCAATTGAAGACGTTTATTCTATTATGCATAAACACATGAAGCTCCCATTGCACTAAATCTCACGCTATGAACTTGCCATTGGATGCCTTTGCATTTCATTCATACAGGAGCCAAACTGTGTCATTTGTAGAGCACCTGCCCACACCCACAAGGTGGGGAGCCCAAGGGACAGGCACCACAAGGTTTTAATATGGATGAGTACACAAACATAACTTTTAAATTTTCCTCTGGATGCCTACTGAGAATCATACACTCAGCTCATTCTGCCTCAGGAACAGCTACTGGCAGGAATCTGGATTTTCATTCTCCTTCAAAAAATGTAGGCACAGTAAACTCAGTAACTTGACCAACCAGGATTATTCCCAGATTAGCTATTATTTCTGTAGTATACATAATTTCTCTTTTAAACAAATTTTCTTGAAACTACACTTGGAAAACCTGAGCACTGTTGTAGAAAATATGAACATATGGGTAACCAGATGACTACATGGTGATTTGAAACAGAATATTAATCCTGAAGATTCTTCCAGGAACATTTTAGTGAACAGATTAGTGTTTATACATTAGTCCCTTTTACTCACTCACTCTATGAGTTTTACTCTGGTGACAACTTGCCAGTTTTTAGAAAACAACCATGCCAAGCTATTGCAGCCCTGGAACTATAAAAAGCATGAGCCTCCTCTCCATAACACAGCCCTGCAAAATCTAAAAGCAGTTCTGCTTGTAAGACACAATCTTTTTCTTCTTTTCCAATGAAAACAGTCACCTGCTCTCACAGTGCTAACGAAAGCTATTTGCATAATGAGCTGACCTGCGCTAATTGCAAACAAACCCACTGACTGAAGGGGAAGCTGAGTTGTTCTGTAAGTTCATATATGAGCCTTTGTGCCCCCTTTGTTCCCCACCCACCTTCCAGGTTAACTGTGATGGAAGATCTCCTTTTGCTGAAGTTTTGACCCCCAAAGACACCTGGAACTTTTATAAACCCACTGCTCCTTAGCACCCCATAACTGCTTTCCAGTTTTCCTGCACGCTGAGTCATTTCACTATCAGAATTCAAGATTTTTTGGAATTGAAAGGCCTTCCTGAGATCAAACTAGCATTGTGGGGTTTCATATGGCAGAGTTTTCACATGGCCACCATATGAACATATGATAAAGGGGTGATGGAGGAGAGGGGTATTTTAACTCCTCTTTCTGACACCTAGAACAGATCAAAGGCAAGCCCACAGAGCCTGAGCACTGTGCATTACACATACCACATGAGAACCAGTATTTGTATCTGCTCAAGTTATTTCCTGCAGCTTTTACCAACTACTCAATGACATTCTTGAGATAAATGAACAAAACAGCAAATGAACCTTTAAAGAATATGAGAGATGATAGTTTTGCATTTGAGAAATACATGGGAACATTTGAAACTGGATTCCCTTACACCCACATGACATTTCGCAATTTTACACCTAAGTAAACAATCTTGTTTAATTCAAGGTTGATGGCAATGTGCTACTTAGCCCTCATCAAAGTCACTACTCCAGTTAATCATGTTTATCTTTTAGAATAACAGGATGAGATATAACAAAAAAATTACTTATTCAGGGATGAGCATTCCTCATCCATCCTCCTTCACCAAGGCCATCACTATTCATTGAGAAACACTGAACAAAATCAACTTATCACCCGAAATGCAGGAGTGCCAGTGAAATGCATCTATTACACACGGTGTCAAATGTTTATTCCTGATTATCATCTCAGATCTCACAATGTACACATAATTACACACTATCAACCCAAAGTCATCTGACTCATCTCAAAGCAACCTCCCAGGAACATGTTTTCAGAATATTCTTTTCTCTACTTGCAAGGAATTTCACAAATGCTGAGCTTATGCTTATTGTTTTAAGCCAAAGAAACTAATCAAAATCAGATTAAATTTCTAGAACAGGAGGTTTCACACCAACAAGCAGACAAGAAAACGTATGTAGTAACAAGAAATTGTATTTCCAGGTTAGCAAGCTTCAACTGAGAAGTCAAACATTTACAACTTGCAGTGACACAAACAATCCAGAGGGCAGAAAAAAAACCTGACATCAAGGTTTTTTCTCTAATTTACTATCAAATTAATCCAGAAGATTATCCAGAACATCTTAAATTATTTCCTATTATTTGTATGGGCCAACACTCTCCTACCTGTGATAGCAAAAGGACCAAGTTCTCAGCTGCCCTTTTTAACTCTCCTAAGCATTTTAATACCTCAACCTGAAGTTCCCTCCATATTGATTTTTCTTTCAAGCATTATATGAAGTAACATCCACACAAGGAACCTTGCAAAGCTCACACTGTGACCTGCTCTTCACTAGTAGTAAATATTTTTATGGGTCTAAATGTATTCAATATTTCTAATATGATATTGTTATAAATGAAATTCTTTTTACACTGCAGCAAGCAGAAAGCAAATTGAATTTGTGTAGCAAAGCCAAGAGCTCAATGAAATTCTGCCACTGCTTTAACTTATGTGAACTTGATTTTCAAACTCTCCCAGCACCACTGGTTAGTGCTCCTGCAGAGATTCCATCCTCCAGAAGCTTCAGGTGAGCTTTATTTCTGCCACAAACCAGAGCTTGCAGCTCTAACGCCAGGTTGTGTTACTAATTGATAACAAAGCAAATTCAGATAGCACCAAACACTTGGAGACAAGTGTCTATCCATGTCTTCTTTCAAGCTGTGGGACTCTCCAAACCTTCCACCACTTCCTAAGATTTATTTCAAGTTTAAACTTCCGCCAGAAGTCATTTTATTCCTAGTTTGATTCTCAGGGGAACTAAGGGAATGAACAGGGGGGTGTTTCTGTAGAACATCACCTACTGTATTATAACACTGCAACACTTTCTGAAATATAAGACTAGATCACCTCCTAGAAACTTAGACATACTTGATGTAGGCTACATTTAACATGCTCGTATTTATTATGTGCCAGAAAGCCACCAATAGCCTAGGAAAAAAACCCCCAATTACACCTCTTATTTCTCTTCCTGGGCTTGAGAGAAAGGCCTTTTAGAAAGTCCTCAATACAGAAGTATCAAAGTACCAGACAGGATGTTTTTAAATTCCAAAAGAAGAGACAGAGACGTGTTTAAAGATTATTTAATGAAAAGACCAAATGTTCTGAATGGTCATTTATAAGCACTGTTTCCTCTGGTTTGACAAAGAAGTGCCAAACACGGATGAAATGCAGTGGAAGGGTTCCTGACACATCATTTGACAAGAACTGAATTATCCTCACCTATCAGTATCAGTTCTAGGGCAGAGAGGGAATCTTCCAGTGCAGGGTGAAGCAAAGATCAGGAATGCCAGCACAGGGATGGAACAGTGCTCAGGAGAGGTGCAGAGCACAGGCTGTGCACACCGTGGGATCTGTTGGGCTGCAGCCCCTTCCCACCCCAAACGATCCTAGGAGAGGAACAGAAATGCCCTCTGCTTGCCTAGACCTAACTACCATCCCATTACTGCATCAATCTTAATCCTGTCAGCTGTCCAAATTTAATTACAGCAGTACTTTCCATGTTGTAACAAGTATCTTAGAAATGGTGAAGCCATATAACAGCAAAATAAAAGTAGGCTGCAAAAGTTCATAAACAAAACAAGCCAAAATCTTGTAAAGTGGTTCTGTGGACATTGTTCCTGGGACTGTATGAACAAATACAGATATTCCTGATTTTAAGTTAGTGACTTAAAACAGAAATAACACCAGGATATATCTGGAAAATGAATTTAAATCCAAGCCAGTTTTGCAGCTGTAACTGGCTACATCGTGGAGGAATGACAGGTCAGCTCTGTGAATCTGAACAGTAGACTACAATTTAAAGAAAAAATATTATCAAACCAAATCCCTGGGATCTGGTTCTACCTGGGATGCAGCACTAAAAGAAACCCCTGGAACTGAGCTCTTCCCTGAGGCTGGGAGCACAGCAGCCCTGCAGCCAGGACGTGTGTGCACACACAGCACCATCCAGCAGCCAGCTACAGCCAGGGGCACGGAGCAGTCTGGGGCACACAGCCAGGCAAGATCTGGTGCACATTATTTGACCTGGGACTGCTGGATGGGAGTGCAGCTGCTCAGTCTCCAATGTATTCTGAACTGGATGCTTTACAGCTAATAAGACCTGCAAAGTATTCCGGGAATTCGGAGCGCTGGGCAGAATGATGCATAATCATCCCATGCCACGGAACAGATTAGCTCCAGTGCTGGATCACAGGCAGCTCTGGATGTGCACAGCATGGAGCCCAGACTAATAAAGCCTCCTGGAAGCTGAAGAACTGTGCAGAGAGGCTCTCCAGGAGTCATATCAGCTCTGGCAATACCTGCATTGAGTCAAATTTATTAACTCTGATTAGACACATGCTGGCTGTGCAGTCAGCAATCCCCACACACTGCAGCCCCTGCATCTTCCAGACTCCTTTAACCACTGCTATGCACAGGAAATAGAACTTGGCACATTCTGTTTTGTTAGTCTGCTCCTCAGGTCCTCAAAAGTGACCCAAAAGAGCTGACCAGGCACCAAGGGCACACCAAGTCCTCGATGTGCAAGCTGAGGGTCTCCAGGAGTCCATCCATCTCCTCCAAGGCTGGCATGGAGACCACCACACCAGGACACTGCTCTCTCACGAGGCTCAGATTCACCCTGGTTCTGCTGGAAGATATTTAGGGAGTGCAAAGGATAAAAGCTAAAAGCCCATACTTCTGTTTGCAGGAATTCAATGCAAAAGTCAAATATTGCTACTTCTGAAATTTTTATATAACTGGCACATACTTAATAATGGCTGCTTACTAATTCTTGATACTGGATGTAGACTTCTGTTCTCATACAGAATTAGTACATAAATGCCTGTACTTCACAGCTTTATCACGTTACAAACTGCATTTTCTTTCTTTGTAACTCAAATGGCCTAAAATGCAGATTTATAGACTTTGTGACCTTTCTATGTCCATATATACAATGCTGCCCTCTGGTTTATTATGTTTTCTTTAGAGCAGCCCCACACAGCATCAAGCACACTGTTCCAACACAGGACAAACACTTTCTCTCACCTCCCAAATTATTTTGGTCATATATATAAACAGTTTCTCCCCCTGCTCCCTCAGCCTGCTGCCCAACTGGGGGTTCCTGTGTCCTGAAGGCAAAGGGATAGAGGGAAACAACCTCTGTGTCAATCACAGAATATCAAGGGCCCTTAAAAAAACAATGGAGAAGTTATTAACTGTGAAATTCCTGCCTTCCTGGCTCCAACCAGGCTAATCATATTCCTTCCTCTGTCTGAAGCTGGGATAGGAGAGAAACTTAACTATTAAGATTCCCATGATTATTTAAACACGGAGCAAAAAACAACCATTGAAGCCTGGAAAGAAACAATGCTACCAGACTGGAGGAAGACTGAAGGTGTTCATCAGGATCATTCTCTGAAACAAATGGAGCAACAGACCTACACTTTACAAAGGTTATTTTAATATTAATTCTAATTTTGCTTTATTCATTCTCTTCTGGATAGCTTCTGGGTGAATAAAAAACCATGAGTATTGGCAGGAAAATTTTCAGTTTGCTCTTAAGGCAGAGGTCATCTTTTCCTGGAGGAGAAACTCTGATTTCAGCTGCATCCCTGATGCTCACACCACTGGATAGGTCACATCCAATTCTGGTTCTGTTGTCTCATGGAGCTCCACTCCCAATAAGAGCAAAGAGGAGCTAAATTTAATCTCTACTGAAGGCATGATCATCATTGATGGAAAAGAACAAATTGCATATGGAAGCAGAACTAGAACATTACTCAACTTGCAGCTATTTTAATCTTTTTGCAAGAAGAATCTAAACCAGATTCTTTGCGACTGCAAATGAAGGAGAAGACATTCCAACAATCCTGCAATGTTACACTCCTCACATGCAGATCATCCTTCTCAGGGCTGATATCACCAGGGGCTTCAGAAGTATTTCAGGGTTTAGAAATCAAATAGACAGGTAAAAAGAAAATTAAAATACCAGACTTATGCATTTCTTATACAATTAATTTGGATAATATGGAAAAGCTTCAGTGCAATCACAATCCTTGACTTCTCATTCATTTATATGCAAGGTACAAGGAGTGGGTCTGAGAAGCAACATCAACAGACCACACCAAATGTAACTGTAGCCAGTATTTTGAGACAGAGCATTTTCAGCTCCATGCTTGGTTCTCACAGCTGCAGGACAGTTTTACTCTGAGTAAGAAACAGATCAGAGAAAACCCAAATCCCCTTTCCTGCAAAGGTTCAGTGAGCTGATGCCCACTGACTCCACGAGAAGTTTCCTCCTTCCAATCCCTTCAAAGAGACACTTGCCTGCTTCCCATGGACTGTGGAATCAATATGAAAGCCCAATGTAAAAGCAACGCAAGTATTATTTATTCAAACTTGGCAAACTGTGCAGTTTTCCAATGCAATTTGATTTCTCATTATGCCACTGACTCAGTTTGAAGATTTAAAATACTGTAACATCAGTTACTTCAGGCAAACTGCAAAAATTTAAGGCCTGAGCAGGAATCACCAAATTTACACGGCTATAAAGGGAAAAAGCAAAGAACCTGGCTCTGCTAGATAATCTCACAGCAAAAATCTCTCCTGCACATCTTTGTTTTTCATTTAAAATGTCTTGTAGTATTATATTAACTAATATTACTGAACACATTCCACCCAGAAATTTAATCTGATACACAGGCTCTGACTTAAACCTGACAGTTTTATAATTGCCTCCAAATAGAGCAATTATCTGGTTTTAACCCCACAAATGTGTGTGATACCCATCAGCCATCAAATCCTGTCTGCCTTTCTACTGAGCATTGCCAGCTTTGACCCAAATCAAAGCACTTCATATTTCTCACTAAATAAGTAGCACGCAGTTCCTTTCCATACAAGTTCAACAACTGTCAAGTCTAACGTCCATATACACGTTGCTGCCTATTACACAGTTCATTCTCCAACAGAAAAATCAAAACTACAATGCTTTCAAATTTTTTAATGGCTAGCTTTAAAGGAGCAGTCCTGCTACTTCAGCCTTTAATATCCAGAAATTATCCAAGTAACTTTGGTTCACTCTCTAGCTTGGCCATTTTTTTTATTTCACACTTGAAACATCTGGGTCTCCCTCTTGGCAATAAGCAAGGTCCCTTTTTCTCCTTTGTTGTCAAGAGCTCTATGGCATCCTCCCTGGAGATGTGGCTTGGGAAACATGATGCAGCTGAAAGAGTTCCTACAAGTTACTTTAAGGAAGAAGTGGTTACATCACAAGCTTGGGCAGAACCAAGAAGCAATAAAAATGACTTAATGCATAAAAAACTCCAACCAAAAGACAGGAGTTACTGAACTCCAAGGAGTAACTAAGTTTTTCTTTGGAAGCACTGGCTTGGGAAGCAAGAACAGGAGCACAGCCAATTGCCTGCAATGGCTTCACCAGAAAATCCTATTAGTGTCAAGAAATACATTGTGATCATTAATGTAACTTCTCCTTTGCTCCCTATCACTTCCTCTTCTTAAGGAAAAACAGCCAAGATGCAGCACCCAGTAAAAAAAGTCAACCTTATCCATTACTTTCTGTCATCACCTCTTTATATTACTGCCCTAGGAAATAAAGCCAGACCATCTATAATGGAATTTCAATAAGGGCACTATGAGGAAGCCCAGGACAACAGTATTACAGGATTATGGTGAGGGACAAATGAATTTCTTTATCCACATGATGTGTTATTTCAGAAGCTTGTACAAAAAACTAGGAGAGATACCACTGCAAGTTGCTAAGGGACCATATTTTGAAGGAAAACTGTTTATAACAGTTATAACTTTGAGATCCCTTATTACAAACTTAGCAGGCTGGGTGGTCCTGGTTCACATTTTCAAAGCTGTCACAAGTAATAACCTTTATTACCAACTTCTCATTAGACTGAGAAAGATTATCTCCCCTCTCTCAGAAGTGCAGAGTACATGTCTGTGCATTTCAGCAGCACAGGAACTGTGCCTCTGTAACATTTCATAGCTTTCAATATTAGAATCCATCTTTTTTTCCCCAAATATCTCCTCGTATGAAAAAATCTGACATTAGGATAGAGGAGAGAACTACACAGATGGTCTCTGGCTAGGAACAAACTAGTAACACTGGCAAGGGAAGCAGGAGGAACAGGTTAAATTTCAATTTCTCCCAAAGACATGGGAAAAAAAGCAAACGTCCTAATTACATTCCCACGATCATCAAAAACTGCAGAAATGCACAGAAGCCTTAGTACCAGCATCAGTGAAGATGAGAATAGAGACTCTTACGTGTCAGTGTTTATTAATGACAACAGCAACAGCAAGCAGAGCTGTATGCCCAATCTCTTAACACAGTAGCAAGTTTACAGAACTACTGAGTTCCACACATGCAGTAAAATAGCTTATACCTGCCTGCAGAAGATTTTAATGCACAAAAATTAACCATTTCTTTTAACTATCATTCAAAGAAGCCAAAAAAGCTTGAGCCATAAACCCTCAAGCAGAGGTGGTCTCTGCTGAAGCTGCTTCTCCGTTTTTGAAATGCTTTTAGAAAGTTCTCCAATTTCAAATCCGAAAAAATTAGGAACTCACACTTTGTTACTTTGAAACACTCATACAGAATGATAAAACAGGGTTACTTTTTCATTATTCCACTGACTATTGTGAAAAGAACAGGAACATAATCCAAGGAACATAATCTACTGGAGTACCCCAAATGTCCGTAACTTTTAATATTGCATCAATTTTTGTAAAGAGAGTAACACAGACATGACTAAACCATTTTTTTACACCAGTGAGTAATCTTTCCAGGTCAGAGCTGGAAGCCTATGAAGAAAGGAAAAAGTAAATTTCAGCGTTCATATCTCCAAGCCATGCTGCCCATGTTGACAAGCCTTAAAAGTTTATATTAATATTATTTCCAGAAGTCAGAAATTGCTGTGAACAATTAGAAGGAAAACTTGTCAGTACAACTATTATTGTAATTTTTACAGAAGAAACAGAACCCTGTTCCAGTTTGAATAAGGCAACACCAGCCCTGCTCCCCACACCATCCATATATAGTAAGGAATGCTTGGGGCAGTGTGGTGCTCCTTCTCCCAGGGATCTGTGCCAAGCAGAACCAGGAAAAAAGGAAGACCTGCAGGATCATCTCCTGCTGAAATCAAACTGGATGCTGAAAAAAAAAAGGTCCATCCTCCGAAGTCAATGGAATGATTATAAGGAAATGATAAAGTGGCACAAAGAGCACGACACTGCACACTTAAGTCCAATGTGACAGCCAAAAAGCCAATTCCAACAGAAACAGCTCTCAATTCCTCTGTCAGAGGTGGGTATCACAACTCAGCCAAAGGACAGCATCTCCTGAGGAAGCCACAAGGGTAACCAGCCACAAAAGCCACCTTGTCTAAAAGCTGAGAGTGCCCAGTTTCTGTGATAATTCCTCTGATCCACTTCTGCCTTCCTGGAAGGTTTTCAAATGCAGGGGTCAGCTCTTCTGAAGTGTTTCAGTACCCAGCAGTTCCCATTTCTCTCCTGCATTCCTAATATACTACAGGATATCTATTCCACCCAGAGGTACCAAATGCCAGTATGAAAATGTACATGGAATGTCCCTAACATCTGCACAAACCCTAAAACCCTCTCAATTTTTGGGATCTTCGTACTGTAACACCTTGACACAAGTAGAAAGATCCAGAGAAGAGATTATCTCCAAAGAACTGAGAACATGACTCTAACATGAAGTTAACTATAAACCAACATGGATTTGTTCTGTTCCATGTGGAAGGAAGGTGCAGCTTGAGGGGAACTCCAACAGACACAGCTGAAATGGAGTTGTGCCACTGGAAAAGCAAAGTCAAGACTGTACTGATCTGACCCATGACAGAGAGACTTCAAGACCTGAATATTCATGTATTCTCCGAGAACAAAAGGAGGCTAAGTGCTTGAAATCATCATTGTTTCACTCAGGAGCAGGATTATTTAAGGATTGCTGTGCTCAACAGCACAAAATTCAGCCAACCCTTATGATATTTCTGGGATGACAAGCAGCATAATCCTCCTAATATAAGGAAGCTCAAAGAAGCAAAACCCATTGATGCAATTATTTAAGCTAAATAAAGTTCACCCAAATAATTCCAGGCCACTGATGCAGCAGTTCTTACCCAACAGTAACACAGACACTTAAGCATTTCCTACAGATTTGGAAGAAATGACTGCTAAATCCTTAAGTGTTTCGCTTAAGCAACTATCCTCATAAATCTTCATCAAGTATAAAAAAAAGCCTGCTAAAATCAAACAAACAAGCCACAGCAAAGGATGTTTAAAAGCTCTGATGTAACGTCCAGTGCTGATCAGCTATTCCAACTGAATTATGGCTGCACTGCAGTGGAAGTGTCCTTATTCCACTTGCTTTGTAACCACTGCTTTCGGAAGCTCAAGAATCCTGTGGTTAGAGAACCTCTTGTCTGCATAAATGAGACCCAAATTTGTTTTTCCATGAGTTCTTGTGGGTCAGTGACCTATTACAAAAACGTTTTTGATGAAATCAGGTCCGTTTATTTTCACGTTGTTAAAATAAACCTCGTTGTTTTGTGGCCCTGGTCAGAGGTACTAATGCAAACCAAACCCTCTCACTGAAGCATTGCATCCTGCTCCTTCCTCCTGCCCTCAGCCTCCCCTGCACTTTTCCTGTGTTTGGACTCCTCCTGTGCTGGCCTATTGACAGAGCTGCTAATGGCTTCCCTTGGTAAAGAAGGGCCAATTTTTAATTTTTTATATTTTTTTTTATAATGTTTGCAAAAGAAAAAAAATATATGCTCTTGGACCAGCCATAACCAAGAGTTTGGCTGTCCAGCAATGGCTGAGTAATGTATAACTCTATAATTATGTGTTACAGACAGAGCAAGCCATGGAATGTGATGGTATTAGTGCCCTCTTGGAGCCCACAGGACACAAACACAGTAATTAGGAACTAGCATTTTTCCAACTGCACATACCCTATTAGAAAACATCACCTCTACACATCTTCAAAGGAGACATGGTTTCTTAAAACTATTTCATTCACTGAATAGTCCCCAAAGGGTAAGGAAGTGACAGCTACTGTACCACTTTAAAATTTATTTCAACAAGAGTCCCATAAAAATAAACACAGAAGTTGGGTCCTTGGAAAAACTCATGGACAAGGAAGAGTGGGAGGGATTCATCTTTGAACTCATTTATAACTAACACAGGCTTAATTATTTTTGGTGGGGTTTTTTTGGGTTTTTTTTTTTTTTTAGTTTTTTTTGCTAAATGAAGATGGTCCAGTAGAAACCCAAAGCAGCAGGCAGTGCAGGGGACTCAGAAAGCAACTGATCAAGGTTCTCTGGTTCCTTTTCTACCTGTTCTCTCCATTTTAGCACCAGATTGTGGGGACAAGCCCTACCCCTTGCAAGTACTCATCAAGAGTAGAAAGATTAATTTTTCACCATTTCAGAATGTTTGTGCCCCTCACATCAAGTACAATTCCAATAGGAGTGCCTGGGGTGCAGGAACACACATTATCACACCTACAGCTGACACAGGGAGCAAGTTTTGCCAGGCTGACTGGGGGATGGGTTTCCTCAATTCATCTGCACTCACTTTTTCAGTCCTGAAACTCCAAGTGCAGCAAATGCAGATTTTTTTTTTTTTTTTTCAAATTGACAGCTTGCCATAATTTCAACAGGGTCACGGGAAAAGGAAAAGGCAACTTTCAGGTTGTTCTAGATGGATCATAAGAAAAACAAAATATTTTCAGGCACATGACCTATATTCACACCACACCAGCTCACCTGTGCAGCAAAGATACGTATTTCAATACTTGATTAATTGCAATAAAAGCTAAAGTTATGAGCTTTAATATAAGGAAAAAAACCCCAACATCAAGATCCAAGGCACAGATGCCTCCCATTTGAGGTAACACCCTGATCAGAGCACATGACACAGCTAAGCATTGCTGTTTTTCAAGTACTCAGTGCCCACAGAATGACAAAGTCTGCCTCCAAAAAAAGCCCCAGATATATTTTTTTCCTGTTTCAGCTTTTCCTTACTTCTGTAAGTCATGTTCCCAGTGATGCTTCTAAAACTCAACTGACCTTTTCACAATGTGGTTTGAACTACTGAAATACCTAGAATAGAACCACAGACAGCTTTATTAAGACACTGACCAGGACAGTGACTTTCTGTACAAGCAAAACACAGACTGAGGGCATCTGAAAATGACCCAGGTTTTGCTTCAAAAAGTCATTTCAAGCTTTTTTTTTTTTTTTTTTATTTCACCACAGTCTTACTCCACTAGTGATCTATACTTACACTTGAACCACTGTGTCTCCCAAAAAATAAACAAGTTCTACCTGCAAGCCCCTATTGGCAGGAGAAGGTAAACACTAATTAATATTGAGATACTGAGGCATGGATATTACAGAAGTGTCTCTGTGTGAATATAAACTACTTGGTTATTATGGGGCACATTTATATTACACAATATTCAGTTTTAACCATTTAAAAAATCATATTATTAGAGTTTCAGTAAAAGAAATCTGTTTTTTATCTGGATTTTCTGAAAAAATAACATGAATTCTCTAGTTTCAGGGTTCCAGTTACCTCAGTCCTGTGGCAGATCTTTTGAAGAAAATTCAACAAGTTGCTAGGAATAATTCCTGACAAGACTGCTGGCTAAAGATACGCAATTAACAAAATTTAAAGAGAAATTCACATATTTTGGACTATAAAGATGCAAGATTGTTCTTACTTTGGGATGTGCATTTACTGCTCACAGTAAATATGGAAAATGATTTACCATTCCTGGTCACTACCACTGCACTAAAGCCAAAATCAGGGAACATTTTTTCTAAAAAAATAATAGAAATTATATGATACTTTATCCACCATATGAACTGGGTACATCTGCATGAACTAGGCCTACTCGAGTATTTTCTCCCATCCTTAACTGTCGTGAGACTCTTGACTCTATATGGAAATGTATGTACCAGACATCCTGCAACACTCCCTTGCAGAAAAAAAAGACTTTTGGTACTAAAGCTGCAAATCCCCCTCCTCTCCCATTTTATGTTGATTGTATCTCTGAAGTGTGGGAACAGCACTAAGAAAGCTCCTTTAAATAAAAAAAATAACAATAATCATTCCTGACCATATCTGAAACATCACTTACACAAAGCACTGACATTTCTCTAAATTACTGGCACTTAAATAGTGTAAGAAAAATACATCTGTCAAATCTTCCAGTGCACAGTATTGACAGATAAGTGAAGCACATGAGCCATATCCTGGGAACATTTACTTTGGCTGTTTGAGCCAAGAGCAGCACATAATGCTGAACCAAAAGCAATGCACAACTGATGAGCTCCCCTGTTCCTTCCAAGAATGACCAAAGGTGAGCTGTCAGCTTGAGCCAGGGTGAGACTGGGTACAACATGGTACCTGCATTCCTCCCCAGTGGCTGACTGAAGTGCACCACTCCCATTCCATCTATCAATATCAATTTTTCTATTTTATCCTTTTATTTGTAGACCCACACACACTCACCCCATACAGATCCACAAGAGCTACTCTGTCCTCATTACTGGTTTTGTCTTGTGTGATTCTAAAGGTAAAATATCAACCACAAAGCTCAGCAAGCCACCTTTTGCATCTTGCATAGCAGCTTCTACCAGAGCTCATGAATAACATTTGTATTTATTGTATTATAAAATATGTATTTATTGTAATTTTATCTTCTTGTTATAATTCACATTCCTCGGGGAAGCTACTGATTTTGCCTGGCTTTTGTTAAGTAAGTCTTATAAGAAACAGGAATTCTTTACTGGTGATTTGACAGGTCTCCTCTACAGTCAGATAGCCGGCATGAGCTCCTGCAGGGGTGAAGGGCAGCTGGAAGTCCATTAAATACCTCTGCTCCAGGCATGATAAAACAGCAGGGCTTGCCAAGGCACCTCAGCCCTCTCCATGGAAAGGACAGCATATCCCTGATACTTTAAAGGTGATCAGGTAGCTCAGCAGGGGCAGAATTAGTTTCGGAAAAGAGAGGCGGTTGTTTCTTGCAACAGGTGAAAATCAGCAAATCCCCACTTGTGGCAGTGACTTCCAGCCCAGCCAGCTCCACAGCCCCTTTGCAGCAGTGCCAGTTTGCAGCTGCACACAGGGAAGGATGGATCATCCCCCTCTACACCTCTGCCAGCTTTCCACCTTTTCCAGTCTCAGCTGGGTGGGGGGCTGGTGTATTCCATAGCCCTGGGTGGAGATGCCTTTGAGGGGTCTGATTCGTGCACTCTGCAGGAAGGGAAAGTGAGCACCCCTCCAGGTACAACTGAGAGGAGATCCAACCCCCTCCAGACTCCTGCTTCTGAGCCAGCAGCAGGATCCAACTGTGCAACTCTGGGCAATAATAGGAGGAAGGAACTTGTGGACATGGAAAGCTGCAACCTGAGGGTGTTGCTGTTACTCTATTGCTATGGGGGTGAAAAACAGCAGATGAAGTAGTGATGATGACATGGTCCACCCTTAAGCAGCAAAAACTGCATTACAGCCTCTAGAAACTGCAGACCCACACTCCAAATCAACACAATTCTTGAACAAGATAGTCAGACTCTACTCATGTAAGTTAAAACAATCAGTCCCTCCAATAAATTCATGAATTCAGAGACATTGTCTGAAAGGGAAGCCCTGAAAAAACCCCAGACTTGAGAGTAAAAACAAATGGAAGGGACTTGAATAATACTAGCAACATTCTGCAGCACCAAGTGCTCCATTCTCCATGACTGTCCATCAGCATCCAGGAATAAAACCAGTAACACCCTGTCAGATACTCCCACCCAAAACATTCTGCTCATCATGTTGGACTTCTCACAACGTAAACAGTCACACTCATTTGAAAAGCAATGCTGAATTTGCTTGAAAATGCAAGGTAAGAAAGACTGCTTTGTCAGATACTGGTTACTTATTGGACTCCATTTTTTTTAATGACTGGAATAATTTCTCAGCAGATGGGGCAAAAAAGTTATGAAAAATGTTCATTAAATACTAACCAATACCAGTAAGTATTACTTAAATTTGCAGGCATCAGCCAGTGCAAGGAGCCTCACATTGCTTAGCTCACAGCTGCAGGCAGCACAAGAAGTACTAATCCATCCTTCTAACCAGGAGACAAGAACACACCTCCAAGTGTCACAAACTGAATTTCAGTTTTGTTTACTCTTTGCCACTCCCACCAAGAGTGGTTCAGTTTACAATTGGTGTCTGAGGGAAACAGTTTTCCCCAATTACAAAGATGGCATCACTGACACCCAGACTGTGGCACTGGATTAGGCACCACAGAACTGTTTTTGCCCTGTAAAGGCATCGCTGCAGCAGTAATTCTGCCCAGCAGCAAAGTGCAGCTCAGGTTCTGACAGATCCTACACCCAGTTCCTCAGGAGCCAGGGGAATGCTGCTGTCCCTGGTGTGAAAGCACAGAAACCCATCGCTCCAATGTGCAAAGAGACACCTCCAGCTCCCTGGGCAGTCTGGCAGCGAACCTGGTACTAAACCAACTCACCTGTGGCAGCTGGAGCAGCAAGAGTGAAATATGCAATTGATAAAACTGATTAAATACCCAGTCACAGTTCTAAATCTATTTTAGGGTGTCTTTGTTCTCCTGCATTTCCAGATAAGCATCTTACGAGCACAGATTTCCAGTGGGATGTGTTACCCACCATGCCACAGGAAAATGGGCACTGGAAACAAGAGGGCTTTCTTTCCTGGAAGGTTACACTTGAACTGTGTGACACCTTCACAGATCCCCGTGGCCTCTGAAATGTGTAGTGCATGCAGCTCCAGCAGAAACAGCCCAACTGCAAACCTCGTGCAAACACTACGGGCTGGACTCCGTGCCAAGGACTGGCTTTTGTTTACAACAGTGAAGAACTGCCCAATCATTTGGACAAGAATTGCTTTTATTACTTTCCCAACTACTCTGAAGCACCTACCAATCTCCCCACTGAGCACGGTAATTGTGGAAGATGCTTTTTGTATTACATGATTTATTTAAAGCCTCTTCAATGGCAATTTATGAAATCCAGATTGTGAAGCACCACATAGCAATTTATTCTTTTCCTTAGCATCTCTGGTCTAATAGCAATTTTACAGTACACTGTGCCAAAGAAATACACTTCAGTACCTCAATCAAGCATTTGGGAAGCTGCTTACAAAGACTCAATGCACAGTAGCATCACTGCAGTTAAAAATCAAACGTAATTTCCATTTTGACCTCTGTCTTCACACACACCAAACCAAAACCAAACCAGGGTTAAAATCTGGATTCTAGCTTTTTGCTATTTTCTTAGAGCTAATTATTTTTCCCAACTTTGAGAAGATTTGATTTGGCCACGCTTATACATTTTTCCCCCCTCCCCTAAACAACAAAAACAAAGTTTTAGTGTTTTCAGATGTTGAGATCTTTCATGCTTGCTAAAGACACTAATTTGAGTAGAAAGAAGCAGCCATCAGCCAAAGTCCATTCTTTTGAAGATTACAGAGCTACGTGACAATTTCTGGCAGTTGGCCGTGGAAAAGTCAGGATCTGTTGGTGTCTTATATCCTGCCTCGTTTTTCACATAAACGTGTGACATACATCTGGCTCTGGAAGAAATGTCAGTTCATCTTTCAGACCCACCAACTCGCCTCTTGATCCTCTTGGCACGGGAAATTTCATCATCATTTATCTTAAAATCCTACACGGTGTTAATAGCAAAGCACAGAACTGAAATGCTTCAATCCAAAATAGGGGTCAGCTACCTCACCACTAATCTTTATGTTCTGGAATAAAGCTGTACAACCTTGCTGCAATAAAAGCAGTGGAAACACTTGGGCTTTTCCACTCTGGTGAGTACTACTGGCCTTTCTCAGGACTCTGGATCTTGGGATTCTGCAAAACTTACACTGAACACACTGAATTTTTCTATGACAATGGGTAAGATTCCTGCACTTTCCAAGTGCTGAGTACAAACATGCCAAAAAAAGAAGTGGCTTCCATTTCCACAATGCTTCATTTCTCAGCTTTGTGCTGCCACTTTAAGATACCTCGCATGATGTTCTTTCTTCAACTGATATGGGCAATTTTATTGAGCCAATATTCAATTCTGACAATATCCTCCTTTATTTGCATTTTAAGCATTAATATACCACAAAAAAAAAAAAAATCAGAGTAAATCCAAATGACTGGAGGGCCACCCCCATGGCATATTTGGCAGCAGTGGGTATCAAGCTCTAAAGACATTTTATTTGAAGTTTACTTTTACAGGACAGGTCAAACAAAATTTTGTTAATTTGCTCAGATAATAACGATGGAAGCGGTTCAATGCCCAGACAAGTGAAAATAAAAGGAGCTCCAAAATATTCACCTGAGCTTAAGCCCTTTGAATGCTTACCATGAGGAGAGAAGTGGAACATACTTCCTCTGTTACTTTGAATGAAAACCTTTATATGCGGTATTTTGCCAGGAATAGAAATTACTCCTGTTCTTTAAAGTTTGACCCAGTGCAGCTGCTTTGTTTAAAAATAAGTTAATGATTACTTTTGCATCCACTTCAATAGATCAAAAAAGAATAAAAATCGAAGCGATGTAAATGATTTTTATTTGTTATTTGAAAGAAATTAAATGGAAAAAAGCCAGTTTTTTTTTTAATGCAACCAACATACTTTCTTCATTAACATTTTGCAATGTTTGACAATACTTAATAAAATAGCTTTAATATTACCTAAAATGTTGCCATCTAGCCTTTGCAAGTTACGCCAAACTTTCCACAGTCCGTTCTCCAAAGCCTACTGACTCATAGCAAAAAAGCCAGATTTATAGTTTTGTCCTAAAAATGATTTAAGCTAAAATACCAAAAAGTTGCAAGTTTCCAGACCTCCCTTTCATACTACATTAATTTAGGAAATATTTTAATGACAGGCAATCCTAAAAGAGAAGCAGAGATGCAGTATGGCTAACAGGCCAAGTTAAGAGTTCGTACAGGGAAGAAAAAAAAAAAAAAAGCTGAGACTTTCAAACATCCCAGACTTAAAGAGACACTAATAAAGGTATCATATTTCCTGCCTTCTGCTTTCACAATATATATTGTTTTCAGTTGCTGGCAGAGCAGGCTCTGCAGAAATACAACACACAGAAGACACTTGAGTTTTGTTTCTGGCTACCAATAGCCAGCCCTTCTCCTGGAAGTTTTTAAGAACACTTTCAAATTTTAACTATGTGAACCTTTATCTAAATATAGATATGAGAAAACTACATGAATCTTTATCCAAAAATAGGTATGAGAAAGATCTATTTATATATGTATACACATGTATATAAAATGAGCTTAAAACTAGGACTGGGTAGTTAGGATACTGACTCTTCAAGATGATATTTAATGTGAAAAAACTATTCTACAATGTCAGGCTATGTTTAATTTTAGAAAATTAAGCTAGGCTGTTTTTGTTTGTTTTTGTTTTTGTTTTTTTCTGAAATAAATCAGCTATGGCAAAACTCTGCACCTGAAAGTACTTTCTAATTGAATATAGGTGAAATTTTGTTATAATCAGAATTTAAAACTCATCTCCCTTATTGCCATAGATGGAGCTTTCTGATTCATGACAAAAGCACTGGGTAAATTAATTTTAAATGTTCAGTGCACTCATTAAACAACTCAAATGCAAATCTAATCCTGAGATCATCTGAAACAGCTTTAGTACAGCATTAGCTCAACACTCCAGCCTTCTCTTGAATAATTGCTAGTGGGCACTTAACTCTTGAAAGCTGCTTTAGAAAATATCAATGGGAAAATAACAAGTCCTACAAGAAATGCCTTGCAGATAACAGTTACCAATCAAGCATAAAAAGCCTGCATTCCAAACCAGCTTGTGATATTGTTCTAGTCACCTACCTCTAACAAAGAATAATTCTCCAAGGTATTTCAGCTTTACAGAAATTTTGTTCTGCTCCCACCATAAGCAGACAGAATTAATGATGATGTTAAGGAGCACACCCAGCTAAGAGCAGCAACTGGATGCAGAATTAACTTTGTCCTTTTTAATATTTAAATTTATACTCCTCCAGGGCCAGGAGTTTCCTATAAACTGATTCCAGATTAAGAGACATCTTACAGTTACCATCTCCAAAAAAAGAAAAGAAATTAACTTAGTTGCTATCAAAAACACCCGATCCATCCTCCACTAAGTCTTCCACAGTACCCTGGAATCCACTGCTATCACTGGCATTATCCTACTTCAGAGGAAATGAACCTAATCAGAAAAACTAAATATAAAGGCAGTTATAGAAATACTGTGGTTCTCGAAGGAGAAAATGGCAATTTCCATCTGCATAGACATATATAAAATACAAATAAAATATAAAAGTATATAATAACATGAAATTATTATTAAAAAAAATATCTTTCCCCCACATACCAATTTTAAGACTTGCCCAGATAATATCCTTTTGATAATGTTATTGAGACTCTGGTTGCACTGCCAGTTCTATTTCCTTGGCAGCCAAGCCACTCTACACTTTATTTCAAGTATTAGCTATCATGTAATATAAATTCAGCTGTGTTTAAGAGCATACTTTAATTTAGGCAGGTACTCATCTCTCTCTCTTTTAAAGTTAATTTTATTCTCATTACATTATTATGGATGACCATTAACAGCCAGGTAGGAAATCTGTAGCTTTTCCAAAGGTAAATACAGATACTTACAGCCGCTCAAGTTGTTTCAGATCCTGAAAAGCTCCACGTTCTATCACACTGATCTGATTTTCTTCCAAGTGTCTGCAATTCCAGAAATACCAGTTAATTTTAACAAAATATAAAAGCATCCCCATTTCCCTTCAGTTATCAAAGTGCTTTTCATCTAAGTATCAATACCAGTTTTAACTGGAGATTATTAAAATAATTGGGGTAGAGGAGCACTGTTTCTCTTGGTCACTAATAGGAAATTGACTCCAAATTTTCCTCCTGACCAACACATTTGGTAAATATTTTTGTTCTTTAACTTCTGCAACCACATTTTGCTCAGAAAGCTGCTGGTCTGGAGGCTGGCTGTTACATCCCTGGGACATTCCTCATCTGTCAAGAATATCTGTGTGCCACAATTGACATAACTGACTTCTGTAGCCCACAACAGGAACCTATTCAATGGCAATGTATTTTTTTGTCCAGACTGTTCTGGGCTGATCTCAGGCTTGCTCTGGAGCAAATCCTCTCTAAGTGCTCCAAAGGGGTTCCAGCCCTCAGGAACAGCAGCTGTGGGACACAACTCCCTACAGCCTCACTGTACAACAGAGTGCAAAAACACCTGGGACTGGTCCAGCTTTCCTCTGGGGCTGATCCTGCATTTCTCTCCACCTGACACCAACACTGGGACAGGTTACAAGCAAAGGAGACTGCTTCCTCTCTGATTCACAGTGTGCAGGGGATGATTGCCATTCAGAGAGGCCAAAACTTCTGCTACAGCAGAAACGCTCTTGACAGGTGAAGTGGAAGCCAAGGAAGAGAGATTCCAACAGTCCCATCTGAGGTGACCTCTTCCCTCCTTCCAGCACACAGCCACTCCTGCTTCTGTGAGAGCACTCATGCAGGGACTACACACCCTGAACACTCTGTGTAAACACCTCTGCACAGTCTGGACACTATTCTGGCCTGTTCAACAGCCACTCCTCTGCCCTCAATCCTCTGAGGATGTTCAGAGCTGTTTCACTGGAGAGGAGCTGAGGGCACAGACACAGCAAGAGAGTATTCCACAGATAACACCAAGAAGATGAAAATATAAAACTACAAAACTCAAGCACAAGAACAAGAGAGTTGCTTAAAGGACGGGGAGGAAATGCTGCCTGAGGATAAGGGAAAAGGAGGAAGCTGTAAGGGATGAAAGGAAAAGGTGCACTAAGGAGTATTTTGAAGGTGTGATGTTTGCTTGAGACTGGAAGATTATTTTCTGCTGTGCAGAGCTACAGGTTTCCAGGTCACTCATGTCCTAGTCCTCATTTTGATGTGTGCAAACAGGACTAGGCTGCCTTTCTAGGAGCACTGGGACAGGCTGCAGATCTGTCCTCTCACTGTGCCCCCCCAGCAATCAGGGCAGGGAGGAAAAACGGAAAGGGCTTGTTTCAGAAGATACTCAGAGGAAAACTTTTCATCACTAACTTAGTGGTGCTGTTTGAGGTTCGTGTAGAGAAGACAGGAAACCAGGAATGACAAAGTCTGCAGACTGATGTTCAAGGCCTGTCTACAGGTACAGTTAAGTTCTTGACAGATACTGAGATCATGAGACAGCACCACCTGAAATCTTTGTATTTATGACTGTATACTAGACCAAAAAAACTCAGCAGTTTCCTTCTGTTCGAGTTCTACAGCTATTCTTGATCAACTTCTGCTCAATACTATGCAAAATGCTGTTAATGGCACTGTACCTTACAGTGGCCAAAATCTGAAAGTCCTATTTGCTAGTGTCTCAATATAATGGATTTATGCATGAGTGATTGTAAAGCAGACCGAAATCTTTACCACATGACTTATTCAGAGCTAGTAAGAAACAACTGAACAGCTCTGAAACTACAGACACTTTAGTGTAGAACTAAAATTTACTGTTTCACATGACAACCTATTCAGGTTGCCTGGTTTTAAAAGAATACCAGCAACTGAATAACGTGCCAAAATTATTAGAATTTGATCTCTGGAATGATGGAAATTCTAAGTAGTAGCACCCTAAAATAGTCTGATAAAAACCAGGCAAGTTTTGTGTTATACTCACAAGACACGAAGATTCTTCAGCCCCGTGAAGTCTGTCTTTGTGATTCTTGTGATGTTATTTTTTTCTAGATCCCTGCAGAGGAAAAAGAAAGCAGCATTCAGACACTATAACTGACACCCAAAATTCCATTAGCAGAAAGTATCTGCACCGCTGGAGCACGCACCAGCTACTCAAACTGTACAAACAAACATTTGCATTAAAATCTCAAAAAGCAAGTCACTGATCCTGATGCATTTTGCCTCCTGCTCCTCTATGTTGTTCTCACAGATGAAGTTTCTCCCATTTTTAGTTCTAGTGTCAGTGCTCACTATATGCTTCTTTCCCCCTCAGACCACAGTTCTGTAGGAGGCTGTGTATATCCAAGACCCAATTTGGACCCAATTAGTAAAAAACAGCTGAAATTTGTACCCAATTAGTACAAAAGAGTTGAAACAAGGATACAGGGACCCAAAATTATTATTCTAAACCCAAGTGAGTCCAAACTGTTTCAGAAGCTTTGGCCACACAGAGCCTGAAAAGAGGACAACTTAGTTGAGTGTCTCCTTAGTGTGCTCCTACCCAGATGCCTGGAATATTCACTGCTGCCACAGGACCTGGTTTGCCATTTTCTCCCCTCTAGACCTGCCTTTGCCAAGAACCCCTAAAGTTCTGCCAGTTGAGCACATCCCGTTATCCGGTCTTAGATATTTCATGGTTTTCAATCCTCTTCACACTGTTCTGCCTGACCTAGTACTATCCAACAGGGACAAGACAAACAGCTGGTCTTCCTTTCTGGTCTTCATGCCATCAAAAATATGGCATGCAGACACAAAACATGTAGTATTTTTGACATAACTTTTTTGAACATTCAACATCAATCTTTCAATGAGTCTAACATATAAGCAAGACCTTAACTGGATTGAAGCAGTATGTGATGCACTAGAGCACAGAAATAAGTGTTTAAGAATATTGGAATCTACTTCTAATGGTTATTGACAGACATCAAAATAATACTAACAAAATCCTTAAGTCATAAAATGGATTATAAACAGATTTTACAAACCATAGGAGCTAGTTCATGCATCTGAGCGTGACACATTTCTGTAATACAAGAAACACTCCTGTCAGGAAAACACAGATGCAAAGTAAAGATAAAGATAAGGAAATCAGGGGGAAGAAGTCCCTACATTTCATCTGTGTGAATAAGACAGCCTGTACCCCTACCTGACTTATGTCAGCTGTGTTTTTAAAGGTTGAGTGAAGAGAAGAAACCACAAAGCTGTCCAGGACACTTCCATTGCCTGTACCAGCCATTCTCTTGCATTTGTCTTTATACTGTCGATTGACTCATGCTTTTCCCCAAGAACACCTTTGAATCACTGCCTACATCTTTCAGATTTTCCAGCTCAATTTCCTCTTCTGTTCTCAGTTCAGTTCTACCCTGGTGCATCATTAACTACTCACTGGTGTGCCAGTGAGCTGATTGCAAGAAACACTGGAAAGAATTACGTCTGGAGTAAGCAACGCGTAAATAGCTCGTGTTTGACTCGCATGTTGCTCCCCATCTGCTTCTCATGGCATTCCATCACAAGCCTTCCCTTTATCTCAGAGAAGCTCTAGCAAAACACAGCATTAAGCTGGTTGGAATCCCCCAAGGCAGAGAGGAGCCAGCCAAGGGACACGGAGCAACACGGTGTCCGTGGCCCCAGTTTTTGTGTATTTTGGTCAGACGTGATCCCAGCACAGCTTTACTTGGCTTCAACCAGTGCATGCAGAACCACCACTCCTGCCATGCACACAGCAACCTCTCCACCACACCCAGCCTGAGACACCAGCCCCACACATGAGCACAATTCCTCGCTGCTGTCAGCTCCAGGAACACTCAACATTCTCCCCCTGGGGAAATCTGCAGCTCTCTGTTCTGAAAGGCTGTAACATTCCTTGATCAACACATATCTTGAGATGCTTTTTTCCTCTACTCTTACAGATTGGCACAGCCTATCCTGCGTACACAATATCAATCATCCTATTAATCACTTACAAAGTGTAGTGCCTAAGTGAAAGGTTTCCATTTCTGTTATTCCAATTACTTGCACCATGCCCTAACCTTTAGAGAAACATTCCTCATGAAGTTCACTTTGCTCAAACCGTAACTGCAGCCTCTGTCTGTTTTAAAAAACAGTGTTTACCTTTTGAACATTTGCCTTTTCCAGTGTGCTCTGCCTCAAGGCTTATCTGCCATTTGAAGAAAAACAGACTAAAACTGTGATGAACTATGTAGAATTTCTTCCTCCTGTTCACAGCAGGTCTAACACTGCTGCAAAGCAGCAGATTGCCACAGGTTACCCCATTAGTCAATTAAACTTTGTGACTCTGAAGTTACTGAACTAATGCAGACATTAGTGGTTTACAGCTGGTATTTGTGGGCAACATAATATTTTATGTTTCCTTTATAAAGTTTGGCAGCTGATTATGGGCTCACTAGTGGGTTTCAACTACAAAGAGCTAAACCTTAACATATAATCTTGGTTGGCTTTCAAACACATCAGTGTTCAAAAGGACTCTTGGAACCAAACAGATTTCTTGGAAATCATCTGGGTCTAAGATATGAGGAAAATAATACCATGAAGGCAAATTTAATTTATATTTCACTTCAGCATGTATCTCTGTTCAGAAGAAATAATTCTATCTAATACTCTTATTGCACAGAATTCCTGCATTTTGGGTAATACCTGGGGCCAAGCAGGTCTTGAACCCAACTCAACACATTGATCTCTCCCACAGGACCAGCTACCACTCTTGGTCATTTCACAGTCCAGTAAGATGGTCTAATCAATTAAAAACATCTAAGAAAACTCCATTAAGGAATACAGGTCTCTCCTGGAGTGTCAGCAGCAAAGCTGATTAGCACTCCATTAAAAAGAAATCAGAAATTACACGTATACCAGCTTTGGGAAAGGTCTTGACATTAAGTCTGCCTTGTCAATTCATTAATTTATTTTAGCATAATTTTTAGGATGGAACATGCTAAGAACAATGCAGCTACAGCGGTAGCTTTAAGAAAACAGACATGGAAGGAATTATATCAGTGAGAACAGAAACATGAATTGGACTAGAATGGCACAAGACATCATGAAAGTGAGTTCAGATGAGCTATTAAGGGAGCTTTACTCATAAACATGTCCTGCTATGTTCTAATAACAATTTAATTCAACACATATTTTGTAGATGCTGAAGACTGAGTCACACAATGTACACACTTATTACAAACAGGGATGCTTGGAGCAACTGGAGCAAATCCTGCTTCATTGCAATAATTCCTCTGAATTGCTTCATCTTTCATTCTTCTCTAAAGACAATCAAGTGAATTTAAGACAGACTTTTCAATGTCTTAAAGCACGAACATTCCCAGGAGCATGCCAGGAGTGCACAGATTTCCTCTGCTACATGACTGCAATTTCAGTTGATAATTATTGTGTTCAGCCACTCAACTCTTCCAAAACATCCGGACGCTGTTCTCAGCCCCCACCCTCTTCCTTGGACTGGATAAAGTTTATGACTGGAGAAGTAAATCCACTTGTCTCTTCCCACTTTGTGCTTCAGCCTCCCAGGCTGTGCAGCCTTGGCAAACACAGCCCCTCATCCTGGACAGCTCTGAGCCTCCTCTCCTCGCTGAGGCACCAAACCAGGATTGAGCCTGACACCCCATCACCCCTACAATGAGCAGGGCAGCTCCCACAGAGGAGCCAATAACAACAGCAATCAGATGCTGAAGTCTTGCACAATCTTCAGCTCAGTAATTCAGTCGATATGTATAAATAAAGTACCTTATACAATGTTCAAATCCCTTTCTATACAAGGATGCAGAAATTCAAAGCAACACTACCAGATTGCAGCAAGTTCCTGTTGGAGTCAGAAGTTACTTTGCTACCATCTGAACCCTCTTTCTATTATAATATCCAAGATAATCTGGATAATAGTTTGGGCCCTCATCATAGTTGTGAATCTTAAACAGGCAATCCCTAACATAATTCCTCAACATCTTCAAGACCATAGGTTTGGGGTCTTTTAATCAGAGCTCTGACTGCCCAGTTGTGCTTTTCCAGACACACAGAAGCCAAACTGAAGTCTTACTAAGCAGTAAGCTTAGACTAAAGCACAAACCAGTTCTCTCTCTACAACTCTGTAATGGTTTGGTTTTGCAGCATTTGATACATGGGCACACAAAACACACTCCTTCTGATATTCTTACTGCAAATGCTGTGTTGGCTTTAAGATGAGGTTCTATCTTGGGCTTAAAAACAAAACCCGAGAAAACACCAACCACCCAACTTTTTTTTCTGATCTGAAAAACTACCAGACTTCAGGCCTAATTCTGTTACTTTTTGGTCAGAAAAGAAATTTCCCAAATTTAGTTCCCTTTCGGAAAGGAACACAGTTGTTGCGTTTGGTTGAAGCCATTTATTATCAATAAGGGCTCAAGAACTAACTTGCCTTTGTTTCAGAGAATTCTCAGGTGCCCATCTGGCAGACAGTGACATTCCTAACAACGAAACTGAAGAACCTTGATGCCCAATAATTTCATGGCTGTAGCTGATTCTGCGTTTCAGTGACAAACACAAGTCCTAGATCGGCATTTTGAAAGATATTTATTGTCTAATTAATATGACTTGTTTTTAACCTAAGACAACATTACACAAAATGAAAATCTGTGGAAAACAAACATAACCTGCTTCCTAAGGAGAAGGAGCACCAGACTTGATTGCAGTTCTCAGATATTTCTTCATTTACATCAATAAAGAATTCAATGAGAGCAGTAGAGAAGTTCATCTCAATAAGAGCAGTAGGGAAACTGTATTTAAGGAAAGATTAACTGCCATACACTTCAAAAAACAGCTCTTACCCCAGTTAAACAGCACTAGGATTCTTTCCTGTCCAGCTGCTTGCTAAGCAAGGTAAATATTCATTTCTAGACATAGAACCTCAAACACAAAGTTGAGTTTCTGTTCCTGTTAGATTTTCCAAGTGGTTACCACACACCAGTCAAAGCTATGCACATTTGTGTCACAGTATGGACAAACAAATCAGCCCAGAACCCAACACCCTGGAAAGCAACCTAGATTCAACCTACACCCCCCAATCTACAGGGAAGATTCATTTCTCTTCACCTCATTTTTGGTATTTTTAAAGAAGGAATGCATAAAATGCGTGTGTCATAGAACAAAGCTTAGGAACTAATAAAAACCTCTCTTGTTCCCCCTAAAAACAGGTCAGGATCCAACACACCATCTAGAATTCCCATCAAAACAAACCTCACCTGGGACACAATTCATGCAACTTCCAAATGTTAATGAAGAACAGAAGAAAAATAATTTTCCAAGAAACCTAAGAGCACCTGTTCTGAAGTGATAGCATACATCCTTTGCTATGATTAATTTGTACCACATTCCAAAGGGTTTATTTTAAATGGCAAATCAACATTGAAAACATGGGAGCTAAAATTTAAGTGATAATGAATTAATCCAGATTCCTGGGTCTAAGGAGTTACTGATGGTTTTCATTAGCCCAGTTTCTCCAAGTGACTAAAGCAGCCCTCACTCCTGGGAAACAAGGCTTTTTCTGTGCCACTGCACTGCTAAAGGACTTGGTCAGCCCAAACCATCCCGAGTGACACAGCTGAGTCACCCCCTGGAAGTTTGGCTGTGCTTTGTTCTCCCCATCCCCAGGTAACCACGATCACAAACACACAGCACCTGAGCTGGAAGGAACCCACAGTTTGCACAGCAATGCATTTTTTCACCCTTGACCTGGCTACCTCTTGCACTCCAGAAACTTAAGCCCATGAGGAGAAACCTTCTTGATTCTTAGCAAAGCTGCCTGCAGGGCTGGAGGCAAAAAGCTGCTCAGTAAAGCCTCCCCTCTCCAGGAGCACTTTAGTTCTTGGTTTGGGAACATGCTAAAATCAGGACCAGGAAAGGGACTAAAATCCACTCCCATGTGTGAATGTACCCACACAGCAGATTCTGGCTGCCCTTTCCAGTCCTCACACACCCAGTATCTGTTTTATTATTTTAACCATTTTCCAGGATTTCTGCTGTGCAGCTAATTTTCTTTAATGGGTATGAACTGCCACCAGCCTCTTAACCTTAAGTGACCATAATTCCCAACAGAAAGCACTTGGCAATTCTCTCTTTTGCCTTCAATCCAAGAACTTCAAAGTTACTGTGATAAACTACTCAATTATAACACTATCCTGAAGCCCTCTGGCAGCACAATCTGCATATCTTCAGATTGAACATATTTTCATCTCAAGTTTTGCAATGCAGGAAATGAATTCCTGAGACTGGATTTTATGAAATACACAAATTCCACTAGTTTCCAAATCACATGGGCAAGTATGAACATCACTTCTAAAGAAAGACAAAAACTTCAAGATCATATTCAGCTGAGGTAATTCCGTTTTTAAAAAGGAATAGTACATTTCATCTCTATAAGACTCAAGTTATTTTTTTTTTCTGAACAGCTGACTTTGCAAAGGAGAACTTACTTTTATTTCTACCAAGCTCTACAGAGACTGTCACTCTCTGAACATTTCACATCATTTAGTTCAGTAGAAGAAAAATATTCAAAGCCCTCCATCTGAGAGGAGATAAACCCATGCAACAATCACAGGTGAGGTACTGCGTGAGCAGGATGTTTGCAGCAAAGTCTCCTGGAGTCCCATTGTGCCCCAAAACTCCAGCAGTGGCCCTTGAAGCAGCAAAGGCCACCTCAACCACAGACAGGGAGCTTTGAGAATGTGAAAGGATTCACTGCTGTCTTGTCTGTGGATGTCTGACAGTCCATCTGCAATCCTGGGTCAGCGCAGGCTCTCCAGGACAGGAAAGAGACTGTCAGGATGTCTGATGACATTTGAACAGAGGCTGAGACACCTGGGTTTGTTGAACTTAAATTAAAGAAGGGTTAAGGGGAGATCCTACTGCAAACTATAACCAGCAGCTTGGAGACTACAGACCCCCTTGCCTGATCTGCAGTAAAAACAAGCCACAGGTGGAGAAACGTTAGGGGAGAAAAAAAACAAGCCCTGCCACAACCACCAGTTCTTCCTAAATATTCTGCACAGTTTCAGCAACAAGAACTGCACAGATCCACACAGCAATGTGGGCATCTTACACAAGAGTACAATTGACTCACAATTCAACATTTCATCATTTTTGCTGGAGTTGTTGGACACCACACACCAGTGTGTGTGACACTGGATAGTTTCAGCCCTCAGGAAAATTTAAACAGCAATTAAACAGCCACACAATAGCTGGAGTGTGCAAATCCCATGCTGCAGTCCATCATATTTTTGTAACACACCTACACGACAGCTTTTAATTCAAAAAAGGTTAGATCCTCTGTTCTGATTACAGGCTTTCAGGTATGAGTCAGACTGTTTTCCTTCTGTCTGAACAATGAGAAAAACGGACCTTGGAGGTTAAGTGCCCTAATTTTGTGAATAAGCTGTCCATTCTTGAGCCCATTACAGGGGTGCTTGGTTAATAACACACATTAAGTGTCCAAATGATCTGGAACTGCTTGCAGACAACACACTTCTGCCCTCATCCTTATAAGAAAAAAAAATATTTGGCAAACTACAAATGTTAAGAAATATCCAGGAAAAAAAAAAACCCAAACCCTTAACTTTTTGCAGCTTGTGCAGTGGTTGAATTCCCTACAGCAGACTGCAGTGGAAGTCACACCAAGGCTCACAGAAAGCAGCATAATGCATTGAGTAATTCAAGTATTCTGCTTCTTCCAAGGAAATTCATGTTTGTCTCAGCCTGCAGGAATTCCTGTCTAATTATTAGAGTGTACAGCTTTTATTATCCACACAAAGGAATCGTTATGCTGACAGCAAAATGCTTAACAGTACATTTTACACTCCTGTGTCCTTCACCCCTGTCCCCAGAGTCCTGTACTTGCTCTTGATGTGTTCCAGATCTCCTCTGGCAGTGTCACCTGTGCCCTGGTGAAAGACAGAGACACTGCAGGAAGAATAAAAAGGGTGGAGGCTGTCCTGGCATGTCCTCGTGTGCCAGTGCACACCTGGGCTAAAGAGGCACCTGGTGATGGAGCTCCAGCACAGCAGGGAGAGGACAAACAGCACCCAGGGGTGCAGAAACTCTGCCCAAAGCTCATCTGGAGCTCAAGCTGGCAAGGGTCATCAAGAAAAGCTGCCAGCAGTGCATTAGCTATAAAATAATAAACAAGATGTGATGTTTCAGTGGCAGACTGAGGTGCTCAGAGCCTTCACCAGCACAGTCTCCCATGTTCTTGTGTTCAAGGAGGAGAGGAACAGCCAGGAGTGGCAGAGGATCAAATCAAACATCCCTGGAGAGCTCCTGACCTGAACAAGCCTGCAAGAGGACAGGACACATCTGCTGGGGCAGAGACCAGGCTGACCCAGCTCAGCCTCGCCCTGACACCTCCAGCACAGGCAAACATCACCTCTGCCTTGGGAAGGTTTAAAAGCACAACATGGCAAAGTGCAGGCTGGCCAGCAGCAGCCTCACTTTGGTACTGGAAAAGTCACTGAAAATACTACAGGAGGCAATTTCTGGTTTTCAAGACCCAAACAGACATTTTCTGTCTGAATTCCATGTTCTGCTTTGAGCAGAGGCTGAACCAGGAGACCTCATGGAGTCCCCTCCAACCTTAACAATTGCATGATTCTACATTTTCTGCAAAGGAAAAGGGTAAAGCAAGTATTAGTTGTGTTTTGTTTCAGGAGGAGTCTGGGAATAGCAGAAAACTTTAAATACGAAGCATAAAAAAAACCAGAAAATACTTTAAAATACAGCTGCTACAGCATGGTTTAATATGAAGAAGGCAAGATGTGCACATCATAAAGAGTAGTAAGTACAGTTCTGTGTCAGATTAGCTCAAGCATCCTTTCAATTCATACTAAAAAAAAAATAAAACCCAAGGTTAACACTACACATACAAAAGGTCACTATTTTCACTCTTTTCAATCCTTGATCTTGTTTAGTCATTCCTACTTAACTCCTACAACTGCAGCTCCTCTTTCAAGTCCAGCAGGACCAGCTGGTTACACAGATTTCAGGTGGTCAGAGCAGCCCAGTGCCATTCCAAAGCTCAGACTGCACAGAGGCAGAAATCAGAGCACATCAAGCATTCTCATATTTTCCCTCAGCTACCCCATGGACAATCTCATCAGGATATGCACAGAGATGTGCCTGTGCCTCAATGTTTGACACTTCTGGACTCATCTGGGCAAAAAGCATTGCTACAAACTTCAGCAAAACACACACATTGCTTTAATTTTGCATTTCACTTAACAGCGTGGTGTGTGATTGAATAGATCACGGTGCAGAAACTGCAGTGTTTGGGTGCTCTTCACTAATACAGACAACCTGATATTTCAGACTTGTAATATTTCACACCTGCTCCTGACTGCTGCAAATCCTTGATAACTTGGAAAGACATTCTGCAAACAAACAAATCATTTTAGCGAAGCCTGGCATGAAAGCCAAGCCTTGATTTCATCACCCTGCTCACTTTCAGACATGCACAGACTAGAAACCTTTCCCAGATCTTTTCCTGGAAAGGTAAGAGAGATCTCTGTTTATGTTTGGGGTTTTTCTTTTTGTTGCTGTTCAGGGCTTTGGTTTTTTAATGTAAAAAGCATCCAGTTTCACCAACTCTATTCATTCCTAGCACCACCACACTGAGTGTAACATGTCTACAGAGGCCACCGAGGAGCAGAGGAAGCCAAAACCTTGCAATAAAACGCGTAGGACAGTTTTAATATGTAAAATGAATTTTGAAGGAAGGGCTGTACTGACTTGATGTTAGCAACCAGATGTTGCAGCCAATTTACAAGCAATTTTTTTTACTCTTGAGTAGATTCCCACCTTCCTTGTCCCCCTTTTGGTTTTTTACTTGCTGCAGTAAAGCTGAATTGATTTCACAATGTTTGCTAAATGAACAGAAAACTCAAGTTTTCCTAAAGCCTTTGCACAGAAATCTAATGTTTCAGATTACTGAAACTCCTCATGCTTATAAAACCACTTTGCACTAACCCTGCTGCATGCATGAGAGCTATGGAAGAACCAACTTGGAAATTATCTATTCTATAAAATGAAGTTAACATCAACTGGAAACAATCCATTCTCATCTTCTAAAAGACTTCATTAGCTAAAGAATTTTCCAGAGGGGGAAAAAAAGAACATAAAACCAATGCCAAACAAACCCCCAAAAATCCATAAAACACTCCTGATTGCTGCTTATCTTCTGCTGCCTTTTCACATGTTACCTATTAAAACTCAAAGCTCTAAAGGATCATTGGGCTGTTTCCTACACTTTCACATTCTTATCTGAGAAACTTATATCCAGATGTGTGTTTTCATCTCTCTGAAGAACCAGCCTATCCCTTAGGGCTTTATTTCTCAGTATCTATTTCCACTTCTGGAAAACAAGTTCTCTTTGCTCAAGAATTTCCCTTCTATCATTTTTTTTCCACCTCTTTTTTCTGGTCTCCAGCTAAAGGTCTCCAACCTCCCTGCTGCATTTATCTAGGCATTTCAGAAATGCACAATTGCTTCCCTGCACCATTCCCTCACAATGAGTTCTCTTTTTTGCTGCCCAGCTGTATTCTCTAAATCCCATCTCTGACCAGCTCTACCACTTCAAGAGGATGAGACTGCCAGGGCCTCTCCTCACCACTCTGCAACTATTTCACACAAGCTCGTGACCCAGAGGCTCCCACATTGCTCAGTGATGCTGTAACGACTGCTGCCCTCCCCAAACAAAGATGTTTCATCCAGGTTTTGCCAAAATCAGCATTTCAAACAAAATGTTCCTAATATAATGCCTCCCCAGTCTAAACAAAACCATCACAGAGACAAAAGACAAAACTGGAGAAAACCCATAAGCTCAGTTCCCACTGAAGTCCAGGCAAAACGTGCTTTAGGACAAACAGGAAGGCACAAGACACATAAACTGCTTTCTGGAGTCATCTTTCCCTTGCTGAAATTTCTCAGAGTCATATTTAAACAACACAACTGTTTTAATTAAACATTGCTGTCATCCATAGCTGTGGACAAGCAGTACATACACATGCAGGATTACTTTAACGGGCTGGATGTCCTGTGACCACATCTGTTCTGTGAACTTTATATGCTACACTCTATCCTAAACCAGAGAGAATGGGCAAACTGCTGTTTGCTATTTTTTCACTGGGAGAGCAGAAAAATCATTAATGCAAAGTTAAATTATATTCTTACATAGGGAATGTGTAAGAAGGCAGAATTTCTTTGTTCATTCACCTTGGATAAGGCAGCACATCCCAAGGAACACAATATAAAATCCTAAGGAAGAGTCTTCCATTTTTGGACAAGCTTTTTGTAATCTTCAAAGGAAAATTGACTGTTAGGAATTGGAATATTTTCTATTTTGGGACAAATTGTGGAAAAATCTCTTCCAAGTAGAGTCAAATCTTTTCATTAGGGCAGTATCTTGTAACATATGACACTGCATTTAATGCTAACACTGACAACCCTCTTAGGCAGACAGACAGCCAAGTGCTACTTCAACTTAAAAAGCTGCTAAAATACTTGAAGATGTGCTCAATATTGCCCAGTGCACACCCAGAGAAAATGTCAGAGATGACAATTCACTAGGACAGCTTTGCTAAACTGCCTTAAAATACTTGGTTTTACTCTGACACGAGAAAGTGAGGAAAGCTCCCAACTCATGGCATCATTTGAAACTTTCAGGATTATTTATTAGGTCCTACAACAACATGCACCAGTAATACCTCACAGTCTACTAACACTTGTATTCTGCACCAGTTAATTATCACATTCCTCCCCTGCCACAGGAGAAAAGGAAAAAGACCAGTGGAAAAAAGCCCAAGGATTCAGGAGTAGTCTCCTAACTATTAGCATGCACCTTGCTTCTGCTATCAGATGTTATCCTCCTAATAGTTAAATGCTTATCTTTTTACACATTTCACAACAAAGCTGGATTTCCTCACTCTTCCTCTCCATTCTGTGCCTCTCTCTCCCCACAGTGAAATAGCCAACCTCGACAGAACTCAGCTCTTGAAATGAAGTTTGGAGACAGACATTAAACACTGCATTTGGTAGTGCTGTGATTTTGGAGATCAGAACCTCAGCTCCACTAATATGAAATTTATTACCATTCCTGTTATCACACCTAGAAGCACCCTTACAATAGCTCGAGATTTCCTCATACTGAGCACTGTGCAAACAAAGATTTCCCAAGGGATTTTCTGCAAAGAAAAACGAGCAAAGGGATGAAGACAAGCAGATGAAACAGAACTGATGACTACAGCAGGCACTGTCCTCAACTCCAACACAGCCCAACTTGCACTCCGTATTTTTAACCAGTATAATTAAAATTATAGTAAATTTTAAGTTCTGTAAGCCAAACTGGTTTTGCTTTTTTTAAACCAGGACTGTTCCTCTCAAGAAACTGCATCAAAATGGAAAGAAAAAAGGAATAAATCTATCAGAAATGGAGTTCACCACCATCCTCCCCACACCTTCTACAAGCATGCTGACAGGCTGTTAAAATGGGTTACTGATCTCCAAATCACTGACCCCCAGAGCAGTCTGTCCTCCCCTTCCATGGAGCCCCGGCTGAAACAGAATCACCAATCTGTGTCTCTGCAGAACCAAACAGCTGTCAAGGTGCAGAGAAAACATCCTGAAAAACTGCTGCTCCTGTGTCCTGCTGCTGTGGGTGATGCAGAGACGTAGCACAATGTCACCACTGTGTCTCCACACCACAGAAGAGGGGTAATTAATTCCCAAATACAACATTAATTTCCAATTAATTCCCAAATACAACACCGCTTCCCCAAACCACACTGACCATGGGTGCACAGGGCAGCCAGTGAGGTACCAACAGGGAAAGTGTGTCCCAAAATCCTCAGGGCTGCCTGGACTCCAAAAACATTTACAGGTGTTCGAGAGTCTTCATCAGTACCCTGGTGCTGATTCCACCAGGCTGATCCCTCAGCAGGCAGCTGAAGCAAGAATAAAGGCAGGCACAGTACCCTCCAGGCAGGAAGCACACAGCACTCTCCTGAGGAGTCCCTTTGACAGAAAGTCAAGAATTGAGGATAACAGGTAAAAATGAGCTTCTGGGTAACATCAATTCTATAATCAATTCAGAAGCAAATTTCAGATAGATTTTGAAGACTGATCAATGGAAAGTCAAGAGAAGACCAGCTTTAAAACTGAGTTTTCTGCCTCATTTTAACCACACGCATGTTTACTGTAAATGCTCCCTTCTGCTGACAGCAAAGGAGATTTGAACCAATGGCTACCTTCTCATTTCTACCTGAGAGACAAAATTAGGATCTCAGAAAAGTAAGTAAATCACAAATAGAAAGGTAAAAATCTAATTAAAAGCTCCAGAAACCTATTAATCATAAAATTAAAAACATACATTGCAGCCATCAAACAGATGGTGTAAAAGCAAAATACGAAAATTTATTCTGACAGAGACAACTGACAGACCAGATTCAGTCTCAGCAGCAAAGAAAAAAGGCTGAAAATAACTGATAGAGGTAAGAATCAGCCTCTATATAATTCTCTTTTCTGTGGAGATGGCCTTCAACTCAATCTCAAACTTACTGAGTACAGAGCACAGAGCTGTTCCCTTATCTCTGATGTGTTTAATACCATTAGACAAACTGTCAGTTTCTTCCAAGGCCATTTGCTAATGGGGAAGAAGCAGTTCTTGCCATTGACAAGATCCATTCAAGATCTTGAATGATGATATGTCTGACTAGAAAACACTGAAAACAGACTTGGAAATAAGGCATTACAGATCTCTGGAGAACAGACTTGAAAAATACTGAAAACAGAGCAGCCTGGGCCACATTGCAACCCAAATATGACTGGAACCCAGCCTTTTCTTATCCTGAATGCAACTTAAACAACAAACAAAACAGAATTGATAGAGCTTTACACTGGCAAACAAAACCTGTTAGTGAACATAAGAGGGATGGGAGTCACCATAGCAGTCCTAGATCAAAATCCACATTGTGTTATGCTAAAGCTCGTGAATCAGTGAGAACAACTGGAAGCTCCCTGTGACCTCAGCAGCAGAAAGGAGCCAAGGATAGGAGGCACATTCCACCAGCCTGTCCAGCAGACCTCACAAGAGGACAGGGAATAAAACTGACCTCTCTTAGAACATCTTCTGAACACCACTGCTCCCATCTGCACCCCTGTAAGAGGAATGTACAGACTGACAATCACCTGAAGGAATTTGCCACACGTCCCTTGCCATCAAGTCATTCTCCATTATGTGGCCAGCATTATTTTTCTTGAAAAAGCTTTGCCCTCCTCACTTTAGCTTTGCTCCCCAAACTTACCTTCCTTCCTCACTTGAAGTCAGGAACTCACTGTGTCTCCTTCCCTGAGGAGGACAAACATCACTGTTTTGTCTTGCAAGAGCAGAAAATAACCCCAAGAGGGAAAGAAAAGCCCCTTCCGAGAGCTGTGGGATCACAAGATGTGTGAGTGGATTCCTGCAGGTGCTCCCAGCCACACTCTGGGAAATCAAGCACAAGGGGCACCACACAAAGTTTATCAAGGGTTTTGGGAAAATTAAGCTTCAAGTCATTTGAGCTGTTAATTCCTGGGAGGGAACACAGACTGATTTAAGCCTTCTGAATAGTCTCTGCAGTAAACAAGGTCGCTTCTTTGCATGCAGTCGCTGAAATTACTCACTGAATAGCCATATTAGAGGCAAGTTCTTTTTCCCTATTGTCATTATCCCCAAACATCTTGAGAGAAAATCATTTTTGTCTGCTCTGTGGGAGTTGAGGAATAGCCTAAATACTCTTGAAAACACAGACAACAAGTATCAGAAGTCAATGTCCATGTAGGACAAGCTACTTTTGTTTTAAACACAACTGGAAATGCTTGTACCCTGGCAGTGGCATGCCAAAAGATTACAGGTAGTTCTCACTGTAAAGGTCAAATGACACTGTACAACACAAGGACTTTTATCCAACTACTAGAAGAGTATTAGGATTTACTTCCTTTTGGCCTCACATGCCTACAGGTAAGCTATACCTGTATTCTTGGCCAGATGCTTCTCCAAAGCCATGCAATGCACAAATTCCAGGGATATAAAAACAATACTCATCATCTGTGTTTCAGAACTTCCTAAAAGATAACAGCTGCTCTTTGGAGGGGCAATTTTCCTTTGGCCTAATTCTTTTGCATGAATCAATACTCGGCTGCAAAAGTAAGAATATGAATAAAAGTAAATAGTCTCAGAGAAGCTCATTAAAAAGTTCTGCAGGAAGAAGCCTGGTCTCTTTCATCTCAAAATCTAATCCAAATTTTTGCAAATAAATACAGGCAACGTGACAATGGCCACTACTTGTTTCTGCAGCTACCAATTTACAACAGCTAATTCCATCCTCCTTCCTGCTCCCACCGCTTCAAAACCATGTAACAAATTTAATAGCACCAGACTGATCCTACCCAAGGTCGTGCCAACATCCACTCAAGTACTACTAGTCAGAATTACATTAGGAAAGGGATTTATCCCCATTACATCAGAGAACTCAGTCGAGTTTTCCCAGGATCAGTCCCTCCAAGAGCAACCTTTTCCAAGCCAAAGCCATGTACATCCACTTACTGACACATGACCTAGGGAAAAAAGTAGCCGAGAAATGCTCCATGCAAGGTTTTGGAGACTATTACTACAAACAAATGAGTGGTAATCCCTAGTGGGAAGAACTCTAGAAAAGCAGAATGTCAGTGTAAGAGTCACATAATTATATTTGCATGTGTTTAACATCACCGTCTGCAGGAATATGGGAGCATTCAAGACAGGAACTTAGATTTAATTTGGAGACAGAAATGAGGAAGTTGAAGACTTATTACAAGCCAGTGCAACTTCAGCAGCTCAATGCACCTAGGCCAAAACCACCATAATAATATATTTGTGTAACAGAAACCCCAGACCACATGAAAACTCAGGAGCAAGCAGATGACTAAGCTTCTAAATTGCACCTAAATGTGGACACACTCAATTTAGCTGCTCAGACAAAGCACAGGACAGATTAGTCCTGCAAGCTTTATCAATTTAGCAAGGTAAAGAATCCTTCAAATGAAAGGCAAAACAAAGCAATGACTAACACAGGAGAGCTATCAATTAAACAAGAGCCCAAGCCACCAAACATGAACTCATCGAGAACTCAAACATGGTTAAATTCTCCAAAGAAGCTTTTCTACATATATAATGTGCTGCTAACAGACAGGGAGATAACCAGGCATGAATGGGAGGAAAAACACAAAGGCTCATGCTTCTCATTCAAACAGAAGGCAGACTCTGACCCAGAAGACTTCTGGGCAGTTTCTCAGTATCACTTGTTCCTTTCAGAGCTGAAGAACTCAACTGTCAGGCAGGTGGCTTTGATCTGCTCACTGCATTGATGCATCATCTCAAACTAAACATGGCTATCAGCATTATTAAGTGTTATAAAGAGCCACGTGTATAATATTCTACATATATAGAAAACATTTCCACTGAAGGAAATGATATAAATGATCACATCTGAGAACTGAAGCACAGCTAAGGAAACTCTGATTATGGGAGTTTGATAAAGCAATCCTAAGTTTCAAATAGGTAAAATAGTTGGGATTCTCAAGGATGTGTTTACAATAGCCTTAAATTTTCTTCCTTTATTAGGTCAAAATGTTGTATCAGTTGCCCAGCTAAAAGAAAAGAATCACTGTGCCCACTCCAGATTTACTTTTATTTTAGATACAAATAAATACAGATAGATTATTTTATCTAATAAATTACTAGTTTTTCTCCAGAACGCAAACGTTCTATTAACTTCTATTTTGGTAAGGTGCCAAGTTGCTTCACAAGTGTGGAAGGGATCAGGAACAACAATCACAAGGGCAGCTCTACCCTCCTGCTCAAAATGCCTGAGGAGCATCACATCCTGCAATATGAGGGCAGAGTGGAGACAGGGAATACAATGGCTATCCCAAGCATTCCTCCTCCAGAACAAGGATAACTGGAAGTCACTCCTGGAAGTGACAAGGATATGCTTCACCACTTATTTTCTCCAGACTGAGTAATTTCATAGTGCAGCAAGATGGTTTTCACCTCCCTTTCGCCCTTCATGAGAGCTAAGCCAAAGCTTCCATCTCAACCACACAATTAGAAGACTATGACAGAATGTAATAACGAGGTAAAAACTGCAATATAAACCTAACACTACTATAGCTTTGCTATATTTGCAAAGCTACTACTACAGATGAATCTGTGCAAAAATTAAAAATAGAAGTATGGCATTGTTTAGTAACTCTGTATCTGTGATCACTGGTTAATGTGTGGGTTTCCTTCAAGGTAGAAATCACAGGTACAAACCTACAGACCCTCAAAGGGCTCATGAGGAAAAAAAAAAAAAAAAAATCAAGCGTGCATCTCATTTCTTATGAAGAATCAGTAATTAAAGCTAGTTCATTTAACAGAACTCCTCGATAAGAAATTCTTTTCCCCACAGAGATATTTCCCATTGTTTCCTTAATGTTATATTTTCAGTTTTCCTGGGTTTCATATTAACACAAATTTGAATAATATTTAACTTGGCTCCACTAGCCCAAACAATCTGTAACATTTGTCCAAACATAACTCTAAAGGCTTGGTGGCAAAATATTTTAAGTGGTGCCATTAGATCTCTTACTAATTAGAGCAAAAAGTTTCCGACTTGAACAGGTATGTGGAATTTTTAGCTCAGGAGAATGCAGAGAGAAATAAATACCTTTCCAGAGCGTAACAGTTTAAAAAGGCACTTCGTGTGTGGCCATTAAGAAACTTGTTAAAATCATTTTCCCAACATATAAACATTTCTCCGAGATTAAAAATATTTTTGTGATTTCAGATACGATCAATTTGGTCTTATTTACGCACTAAACGTACTAGTAAGATTACACATCAACCCACTTATTTCATAAATAGTTACAGGCTGCTGTGGACCACAGGGCAAAATGAGATACTCTGATATATCCTGTGGCTGACTGATGTTTCACCTATGAGCAGAATTTAGACTCAGAGGAACAGAGTCTCTCTCTGTATTGCTTACATTAGGAAACCCAAGTCAGTGCAATTAGCAGAAATCTAGATTTGAAGGAACTGATACAAGCTTTAAAACAGTTGTAATGAAGATGCTGGTGAAGACTACAAAAACAGTGAAAGACTCACAATGGACTGACAGAAACGAAAACTGAAAACAGTATTTAAAATACGGATTAAAGTGTTACCACACGACCTTCTGTATCCTATTTCCACAAGGTTTCAGCCACTGAATGATCCAACAATACACTATTCGCATATGTAAAAAAAACCCAAACAAACCACCCAACACAACTACATTTCATATTTATCAGTGGTGGTATCTCTGAGGTTAAATGTTCAAACTGAATATTGTGAAATCGCTACTATTGTTCTTTTTGCAGCCATTAATCTAAAATTTAAATCTGTAAATAATACCAAAAGGAACAAGACCAAGACAGTGACTATGCTCTCCTTCATTCTTTTTAACACTTAACCTGCCAAGGCCAAAGGCTTTCTTCTTCTAGCTCAGCTTTCTGCAGAAGGCAGGGAAAGTACACATTTCTGTGATGTCCATTCTCGCAAATGAAACCCAGTAACAACACAAATTCAGCCCCCCTAAAACTCCAGCTATAACAAATTACCATTTATGAAATGGTTCTCAGATGGCCAACTAACCTTGTTCTTGTGAATCATTTTAACCTGCAATTTAGAAGTTTAATTCTAGCCTTTCACTCCTTAAACCACTCACACACCTCACCAGTGAAGCGCACAAACCAGCCGTGCTATCACACATCCTTGGCATGCTCTCCTGGTACTGGTTTGTTGTGGGGCTTGTTGTTCCAGATTTGGGGGTTTTTGTCTCTAAAATGCCAGGTCACTACCCAGCAATTTTAGAGTACACGGTTTCAGGCACAGAAGTGAAGGTTTCTATAGCACTGACATCTGAAAGCTATTTCTCACACCACTGAGGTTAAAAGGAGGGTTGATATGGCCGCAAAACATTAAAGGTTGTAGAAGAGCGCAGTAAGAAAAGTGCATATTGCTATCATTTAAGAGCTCTCAGCGCTATAAAACGCATTTAGAAACAGCCAAGGATTCTATAAAATTTCATTCTGGGACAGAACTTAGCCCTTAGGAGTGCTCTTTGCACACAAACGCTGTTTGCTTAGTAACCTCATCCAGCTTTCTTCCTCGGAGGGAAAACTGCCCGAGAATTTGAAGTTTCCCCAAGTCTATGACCCAGAAGGAAATAAAACAGGAAGTCAGGCCATACAATCTACAGCATTTGCTTACAAGTTCAAAAACATTTTAAGTCGCGGGCTAATCCACAGGAGGCACAACAGAGTGCCCTCTCCTGGGGTCAGCCCGGAGCGGCTTGAGGCTGTGTTTAACATTCCTCCCCGGACGTGTCCCTATCTCGCACCGGGCACTCTGAGATGTGCCATCTGCTATGCATTAAGGCACGTCACAGACGCCGTCCCCTGCACCGGGCCAGTGCCAGAACTCTATCAGAAAAACTTGAGCTTGCTTTCAGCTTTCTCCCTAGGAATTCACTCAGCAAGTAAAAACAGTCAGCTAAAAAACTCCCGAGAACGTACAATGCAGGGGATTTACCATGAACGCATTCATTATTCTCTGTGCTCCCCACAGCGTTACGTTGCTATCATAAACCCTGAAGCAGATTAAATATTGAATAACCAGCTTCCCCACAGCAGTTTAAAACAGAAATTAGAGGCTGTTTAATGTGACTCCTTCATTTGAATTAGTTTATGGAAGCAGTCGGTTTTCCATGGTGATGAAATCACCATACTGAGAAAGTAAGGAGAAACTGCTACCAGCCGCCAGGTGAAAACATCCAGGTTTCTAATTGCATTATTAAATTGGTGTTTGCACTGACAGTGATTACAGCCGGGAGCACTCCGGGTACAGCTCCGAACTCCATTTCAAGCAAGTCACTGCAAAACCCGATCAGGCGGCAGCTGAAAGTTAACGTGAAACTCTGAGCCCGATGTACAAAGGCACAGCGGCAGGAGCGCTGGAACTCCTGGAAAGCTCCTCCCCTTCCCTCCTGAAAACATTAATCCGAGTTGGATGGCTGAACTCCTGTTACCAAGCACTCTGCACTGATAGGCAGGTGTTGGGAAACTCGTCCCAGGTGTTCCTACGAGTGCTCGAGAAGCCCTTAGCGGTTTTTACTTACAGTCTCTCGGCATTCCTGGGAATATCCCTCGGCACAGTCCTGAGTCCCAGTCCATGGCAATCCACGTTGGAAGCAATACACGTACACTTATGCGGGCATCCTCCAACAGGCATCCAACTCACGGAGCTCCAAAAGCTTAGGATCATTCCAAGGCACAGAAACGCACTTCTTCCACCAGGCAACATGGTTCTCGATCGTTTCGGTGGGTATAAAAGTGAGTGCGAGCAGCCGGCCCTTAAAGATGAAATGCCTCTAAGAAAAAAGGGAAAAGAAAACAAGAGGCTCTTAGTACAGCCCAAGGGAAACCACCACTGCCATCATCGCCGGAGCACCAGCAAAGCTTCAAAGGCGCCCGAGAAGGTCACGTTAGGTGGAAGAAGGTGGGGAATTGCCTTTCGGGCTCAGGTTTCTTTCTGTTATCTACGAGCGGTACCAGAAGGCAGATAGTTTAACAGAGCTCGAGCCAGATGCGTCCTCAGATGAAAGAGAACCCGGGAGCGGAGGCAAACACACACAAAACATCCATCAGGGGCGGCAGCAACCTCCAAAACAGCCTCCTCCGCTCTGCACCGCCCCACCTGGGCCGGGCAGGTAACCCGCGGAGGGGACGGCCGGGGCTTCGCAGCGACCCCTCCGCCGCGGGCCCGCCCCCGCCGCGGGCTGTGCGAGGCTGTGCCGGGGCTGTACCGGAGCCGTGCCGGGCTGTGCCGGGGCTGTACCGGAGCCGTGCCGGAGCAGCGCTGCCGCCGCTGCCGAGCGCGGAGCGGGGATGGAGCGCGGCGCGCCCCCCCCGCCGCGCCATTGGCCGCCGCGCCTGACGTCACCGCCCGCCCGGCCCGGGCCGCAGCGCCGCGAGTTCGGGACCCGCGGGGACCGGGAAAGGAACGGGACCGGGACAGGGGGAACGGGACCGGCCCGGGAACAGCGCGGAGGGAACTCGGCGACACCTGCAGGCCCCTTCTTCCCTTCCCCGCCCGGCGCCGCGGCGGGGGGACGCGGCTTCCGGAGCGGGGGCGAGCCCGCCCCCGGCCCGGTTCGAGAAGGAACGTGCGGGCTGGAGCACGGGAACGGGCGCACAGCGGCTCCGCGCTGCCTCTGCGGCCCTCGAGGCTCCGCCGCCTTTTGTTGCCCGCGTTCGCTCTCCCCGAGTACCCCCTGGCGGCGGCTGCTCAGCCGGGGACACCCGGGCTGCTCCCCGCACAGCTCCGGGGACACCCGGGCTGCCGCTCCCCACACACCGCTCCGGGGACACCCGGGCTGCTCTCACCGCACACAGCTCCGGGGACACCCGGGCTGCCGCTCCCCACACACCGCTCCGGGGACACCCGGGCTGCTCCCCGCACAGCTCCGGGGACACCCGGGCTGCCGCTCCCCCCTGCACACCGGCACCGTCCTTCTCCCGCCCCGGGACTCCGCTAGGGTCACTGCTGGACTTCGAGCGCTGAAGTTCAGCACCAAAAGTTGAAACTTAGAAAAATTTGCTTAACAATCCAAAAGCAGGGTCCCTGCACATGGTCGTTCTGTTCCAATTTGGCGCTGTTTAAGGCTCAGATATTTTACCTGAAGAGGACCAGAAAAGGCAACACATCCTGGAAGTCTTAGAACACTGGGAAAATGGCAAGTCCAAAAAATGCCACAAGGCTTTTTTTTTTAAGGTAAGTCTTTGCCCCTTAGCAGGAAAGATCTCCCCGTAGTACACCATACACACAGTGACCTCCCAAAATAAAGCTGGTGTATGCACATCATGAACATCTGCCTGTTTCAATAAACTTTGTTTTCTATTTCACAGACATAAAAATAGTTCAAAAGACAGGTTTGTAACTAACTTACTTGGCAACACAGATAATCTGTTCTTTATCTGCATCACAAACTTGTGGTCCGTGACTATGGAGTCTGGGCTCTAATCCTGTGGGCAGAGAAGTTTTCAACAAGGATCATAGCCAGCATTACCACAAAACCATCACAAACACTCTGAAGATTTGACATGGCTAAGTTACATTAGGACTCAGGTTCTCAGGTTATGCCCAAAATGTGCTCTCTTTTTTTTTTTTTTTTTTCCTGCAAATATTTACTATTTTAAGTGAAGGGCTAGTAGGAAAAACACCTCTGTAAGATGTTCACCACAAGCTATGGACACAGCCTTCCAGTTTACAGTAGCACAGTCTAAATAACCTGTTCATTTCTGGCAACATTTTCTTCACGTTTTGATTACTGAAGTTTGGAATTACCTGAGGCATTCCTGCCCTCCTGGCCAGCTGCTTTTGCCCAAACTAGTGAAGTGTTCTCCTTCACAGCCAGCAAAGCAGCTACTTGTCTACTGCCTTTTATAACATGCAAGGATTTGGCACTCAAGTGTTTCCCTAAGAAGGCAAATTTGTCAAAGAGGACAAGGAAAACCGCAAGTTAACCTTCAACTCTCCTGGTCTTTGCCTGAAAAAGCAAGAAAGTTGTTCTTCTCATATAATAGTGAATTATTTGCATGAAAAATTGTATTTGTGTATGGAAACCACCTTAATCAAGCCTTGAGATTGAACCCCTTACATGAGAACTCAAAGCTCAGTGAAGTGGCCCTTACATAGCAGTGTCCAGACCAAGAAGGCTCAGTGGCAGGTGACACAAGATTTGAAAATGCCCAGAGGGACTTGGCTGTCACCCCTTCAAGTGGCTGCTTTCTGCTGCTTCAGAAAGATTAGAAAACACTATCCCCTCACCTATCCCAGCTCCACAGAAACCAAAAGCTTGGGAAGGTGTGCATCACCCTGCCTGGATTCCCAAATTAACCTCTCAAAGGCAGAGGAGAATGACTTTGGCCACCAGCATGAACAGAAGCAAGGGGCAAAGCCCCAGAGCCCTCTCCAGCCTCACGGTGCCCGAAGCAGAGTGATAACCAGCGGGGCCCGAGCGTGTCCCTCTCCTTTCCCTCTCACGGGGCCAAAAGCACAGCCAGCTCCAGGCATGTCACTGACACTCAGCACTATCTATTCTGAGGCAAGCACCCTCCCTCAAGTGTGAGCCTACAAGAGATCAGCTCTTGAACAAGGAACAGCTGGTTCTGAGCAGGCAAGACAGAAATTGCACTGCTTAGGAAGACAAAGTACTCAGAAAGCTCTGAAGTCTCCTCTGCACTGACTGATGGTGTACGTCCTTAGCTCATTCTGACAGTGAAAATACTTTTGTTGGAACCGAACTTTCCTCGGCAGCCAGGCAACATCATTGCAAGGAAGGGCTCTTTTCCTGTTCTAGTTCACTAGCAATCATCTTCCCAACTCTAAAGATGGCCCTAACAAGAGGCACACAGCCGTCGCCTCAGGATGGGGGTACAGAAGCAGTTGGATGCTCAGTAAATAAGATTATAGGTAATGCAAACGTCATAGCCTGATGGAATTTTTTTGCAACTTTTATCTGTGATGAATTTCAAATTCTGAAAAACAATATCCCTAAAAACTCTTAAACACTGTTATCCAAAGCAATTGACATATTCTATGCTTCACTGGTAATCCCTCACAATAAAATTTCCCTGAAAGACAAGTGAAACTGATTAAATAGCAGAAAAATTGATGAGTCAAGAGCCGAGCCTATCCTTGAAACATTTAATTTTTATAAAAAACTAAGAGGCACATTTTCCTGCTTTCCTGTTAAAACAGCTCTTAAAGGGAGATGGCCACATAATCTCAAGACACAGTGGAGCAGGGTGTTAACTCTGTTGGTTTTCCTTCACACACATCCTATGCCTTCCAGCTCACAGCAATTGCCACAAGCTGGCAAACAAGTCACTCTTCATTCTCTTTCTAGGGCATTGGCAGAGGTCAGCACAGCATATATAACATAAAACTGCACAAAACTACAAATTATTGGATAATTTAAATATATAAAGTGTTTCTTCCTAATATAAATACAAATTTAGGCAAGTTATTTTTAGGAGCCATCTAAAGCTGGACAGCTTTTATCTATACTATTTCATCGAGCACTAAACACTACCAACATTTCCATATACGTAAAACCCCTTGCAAACAAGATTACTATCAAAGGTGTGCTGTCTGCTCAGCAGGGATTTAAATCTTGCCTGCTGCTTCTACAATAATATAGTATGAGGAAATAGAGCTTCTCTTAGTAGAGAAGTTCACTTAGTTCACTACTTAGAACATCTTTGAAAACTGACTAATACATAAATATTTGTTTTCAAGTAAGGGGGAAAAAAAAAGTAGTTTTTCTTTTTTTCCCATTAGCATGGGATGACATTTACTGAGCAGATGTTCAGAGTAACTCTACATTCAAGCAGTGCTGCCACCCAAGTACTTCAGTAGCTGCCTTCTCTCGAGAATCCACCACCACCATCATCAGTACCTCCACCTTGCAATAGCACCCTCCACACCAGCCTAGGAAAGATGAGTTCTGGGAGTAGGGTGGGCACAACCAGACCATCACAGCAGCTGCCTGGGGAGAGGTAAATGGGAAAGAAAAACCAAAAAAAACCTAAACAACAAAATAAAAATCCCTTCTCTAGACAATTTTGAACTTCCAGCACATTCTTCACCAAACACGCAAGCACAAGTGTTTACAGTTAATTTCAAGCTAAACTACATGGTGTGTCACGCATAACGTCACCGTGTCCCTTGCTGGGGACTTCCTGGGCAGTTGTGCACAGGCACACGCTGTGCAGCAAGTGTGACATGTCTGAGAAGCACAAGACTTGCTGCACTGGTGCTGTGCATGTGGCCTGCACATGTGCAAGACAGCTGATGGCTCCCAAATGCTCATTTTTTAGCATGCACAATAGTCAGTTGTCTAGAGGCCTGATGGGAACTGGTCAGCTGGATCGTGTCCTGAAATCTGAAAGACTATGGTCAAAAAATAAGACTCATTGAAGGAATCCAAGCATGTCGCACTCTGGTTGAGGAGCAAAAGACCATCACAGAAGCCCGTGCTGCAGGACTACCTGCACGACAGAGCAGAGCTTCCACCGGCAGCAGCAACCAGGAGGGTGGAGAGGAAATGACTAATTTTGATCACTTCAAAGGAATCAAGCCTTGAACTTTATCAAAGTCACAAGGCTCTCGGAACAGCTCGAAGAGGAGCTCTCAAGCACATCAGGCACATCACTTCATGCCTCCTCACATGACCAGGCCGATGTGAGCATTTCGAACGCGCTCGGCTCAAACCCCGCCTAATTTTAAAGCCACTGATGCAACCACCGGGGAAGCAGTGACATACGGCGCGTTAAATAGAGTCTGCGAGCACATTGCCTAAAAAGGACATAAAACAAACTCGGGAAGCCCGTCAATGCCGAGGAATTCGAAGTGGTTTGAACAGGAGCTCGGAACAGGCTGGGTTCGGTGGGAGCGGTGTCGCGGTGCGTGTCGCGGTGCCGCTGCAGCCTCGGGGTGGCGGTGCCCTCTCGCGGCCGCGGCGCTGTCCCCGCGCCCCTTCGCGATCGTTCTCCTCGTTAACCGAGAAAACGCTGCTTTGTTTTCCTTGTTAGGAGTGAGTTCAGCTAAGCAAACACCGCTTGCACCCGTGCCTTCGTTTTTAAATAGTGTGCCTATTGAAATAAAAGTACGTACTGCTTCTTAAAATGCTGCGAAATGAAAACAGTGACCGGATCCGAGACACTAATGAAGGCTACTGCTTCCTCTGAAATACTGGAGAGATTAGAAAGCCTAGCCAGAGAAAGAAGCCCTTCAAACAGGTTAAAGTATCAGCAACCTGTACATCTTTACTCATAAATGCATTCCTCCGGGGGACGTGGTAAGAGGGAAGATGACTCCATGCCAGAAAGGTTCTGCCACTTTGTCCCCTGGCACGCTGGGATTCACCACGTGGGACACAAAAAGTGCCGTAACTTTAAGCAGCAAAGAATTTAAATGGGATTTCTTCCACTTAGAGCAGAACTCCCATGCACAGTAATTATGCAGGAGATCATTAATGAAACTTAAACCATCTATTTTGTCTCTTGTTTAGATGCAGAGACTGAATTGTAATTGTCCTTGAAATTTGGAAGCAGTTTATTTTGTCAGTTTAATTCTAATAATGGATGGTATTGAATTCACTTGCTCGTTATTATAGTTGCTAATCTGCTCTTGCTCCAGCAGTCAAAGTGGGAAGCACCAGAAAGCCAACACTGAGATGGGATCATGCACCTTCACAGCTGCTGAAAATGTTTTAAATGTCTTAAAGAATTTTAAATTACAGCTTATGAAGTAAACAAAAAGTGGTTCCACTAAGAGCTTAGTAAATTAAATTAAGTTTTTTCTGTATTAGATTTGTATCCTATGTCAGAAACAACCCTTCTACATTATATCCCCTCTGCTGCTTTACCCTGCCATATATCCACAGCTATAGAGCGTTAACTGTTGAGTCACCTGTCTCATGCACACACAGCTTGCTACAGCTTCTTCTGCCTAATGCTCAGCATTTAAAGTAAATGAATGACAAAAAGGAGGAAAAGACAGGAAGTAAAGCCTACTATTCTATGCTTTTACCACTAAAAATATTCCTAATAAATGAGCATTTTCTTCTTAAATCTGCAATCAATAAGAAAATGGCTTGCATGTAGCAGGCAAGACATTTCATTCGGTTTACAAGGAGTATAATAATCCTGCAAGGAAACACCAAACTAGTTGGAAAATCTAAATAGTTTCAGTATTTATGAAATACATTAAAAATTCAAATAAAATCTAAATAATTTAAATATTTATGAAATAGATAAAAGGTTGTGATGCATGGCATCCTTTCAGGCTTGAGGGTGTTACTTTTGATGCAGGACGACAGGAGAGATTGGAGAGTGAAAACCTGTAACCCATGACCTTCACTACCACATGAAGCAGTATTTCCTTAGCTTCAGCTTGCTCTGTCTCAGCTAGAAATTGTCACTAAAACTAAGCAGTTTTGAGAGATTCTGCATCAGAGGACATTTAGGGTTTGTTTTGTTGTTTGGTTTGTTTTTCTAATTCAAGGCATAATAATTCATTATTCATGGTGTCTACACCAGCAGTTGTTAAAACAGTTAGAGGGGCACAAATCATGGCTAGAAATTTAAATACAGGCTTCTTGCTCCACCATTGAAGTGTATTAAGATGCAGAAGTTTTCAGAGCTGCAGGCCAGTGAACATTTCTCTTGGACAAGAGCTAACAACTCCAGGCTTTAAGGCCAGGCAATCCTTTAGATAAAGACTATCAGCTTTATAACCTAAATACTTAAAGTTTAGTTATCTGACTAGTTTCTTAGTTTGGAACCTAAATCAGAAAGATGGGGCAAGATATACCCTGAAAAAAGCCTTTTCAGACAGAAAAAGTGTTTATTGCACCTTGCACTGTCCTGAAGGACAAAACTAAGCTGCTAGTTTTGGCATCTTTGGAGAAAATAAAGCATTGAAGGCTGTTATAAATCACATGTGTATTGTGATTGAATGTTATTAGCACTTGCACTTAGATCAGTGCCACTGCCACAGTGTGACATGTTCCATTACCTCACCCTGGAGATGCTTCACATGACCAATGTGTCAAGCAGAACTATCTGGTTTTGAACATAAGTGCCTTCCTAGAATATTTGCTTCAAAAGGTGCAGCAAGAGAAGGCAAAATATCATTTAGCATGTGCTGGCATCAGGGGTTCAGGTCTTCACCTACTCACAACAGAGTGGTTTCCTACCATTGACTCGAAAAGTTCAGTAACGTCAGAAGTTAAAAAATATGTTCAGTGCAAAGCTTAGGCAGCTAAATCCCCGTTTTGCCAACACACTCACATTAAAAATTCTTCTGAGCACAGAGAGGAAATATCTAGTGCTTAAAGCAGGAACCAGAAAACCTGGATTTTGTTTTTGTGTTACTTTAGGGGCTATGACCTTGGCAAGTCAGCCTTCTGGCCTCCATTTAGTAGTTTGTAAAGATTTATAATACACACCAGGTTATAGAGCAGTCTAAGCTTTTCAGAGCATGTTTCAAGAATTATTTTTTTCTGTCTAAGTTAAAGTCCACATTAAATATAAAGAGCTAAAAGTATTTTGTAAATATGCAATGTTTTATTAATGTGAACAGTTTGTGGTCTTTGACAGTAGAAAAAATTTTTTCCCTTATGGATGTCTTTAATGGATATGGTAATTGAAAGCAAAGTACTGTAGAAAACTCCAGCTTTTCCCTGTAAGTGCTTACATATGTATGTACATTGATCTGGAAGGCTGTAGAACACTATTGTTAACAGTACTCTTCAATATCTGCTCTGCATGTTGTATGAAAGGCATGGAACACCAAAGAATGAAGGATCTGAGTGCATTTTATGGAATTTTCTACTTCAAAAGATTTGCATACCTAGTTAATACATTTTATAGATTTTTGCGTCTTTGGGTTTTCTAATTTCACATCCCCAACCCCCAGGGAGGAAAAAAAGTACAAGAAATTTCCCAATGAAGCCATAACCATCAGGACAGTACTGTGACCAGCCACACTGCACAGAGCAGAAAGGATTTGTCTGGTCTCTGGCTAAATTACAGGCTTCCTCACATAATTTATTCCAAGACAATACTTGGAAAGAAAACTCCATAATGGTTATTCTAAGGCACTGGAATTGAAGATTTCAAGCTCAATCTTGCACTTGCTATAGAAAATTAGTAAAACCCGTTGGAATGAGAGCGGTATGTATCCAATGTGGTTCCTAATTGGAAACCAGATGCTTTGGTTTAATGAACTTGATGGGCACAAAAGATTCCAAAGTGTTACTTCCAATCTTGTTTCCGTTTCAGGCACAAAAAGACTGATCTGCTCAGACTTCTGAAGTATTAAAAGAGTTTAAACATTTTTAAAGCACAAATGAAAACCTTAAATGTTAACGTTCCTCATTAAAAAGATCGGCAAATACTGTGTTGGGCCTTGAAATAAAACTTCCTCATGATCATGGTTGTCTTTTCTCAAGAGAAATTGTTTAGAAACATTGGGATTAAAAGGGCAACTATGCTTCCTTTAATGAACATGCAACATGTGGAAACAAAAGAACAGAATTGGAAAATAAAGCTTCTCTTTCTGGTGGCAAGCGGTAGGCTTGATTTCAAACAGTTTAATTTTATGACATCATTCACTGTCACTGTGGAACAAATAGGAGAGAAATCCTGACATTATGTAACTTTATATGTGAACTCTCAGGATTCTGTAATCTAATTGCTTTTCTATAATTTTCTCTCCAAGAAGTACTGAAGCATTTTATGATTCACCCTCAACAGCCCTCTTCACAGAGAATACAATTTACAAAAGAAAAGGTCTTATGCTATTAACCTTTTACTTCTTGAAAAAAGGTCTCTGAATGTCAAAATACCAATTTACCCTATAGTGACTCTAAAACCTGGCTTCATAGCCAGAATGATTTCTAAGCTTGAGGTTTTGTGCCTTAGAAACCCACACTATACCATTAAAATTAGTCTAATGCTACTGTAGATTACTATCTCATTATGAATTGTCTAAAAGATTTAACTTTATTTTTCCATTTCTTTAAAATGTCTTTTACTGAAACTTGTACCTTTCTTTACTATCTGTCATATACAATCATCTACCTTTAAGTATGGAGAACATCAAAATTCATATCACAGATGGAATTCTTTTCCAATATGCTGTGCAGAAAGCATATTTCAGGTTTCAATACAACTGGTAAATATCTGGCAACATCCTTTTTCCTCCATAACCACTGTCAAGCATAATTATGTACAACTTCCAATCATTATTTTCACTTGCATTGCTACTCTGATTTTTTAATGCCTCTTCTTTCTCATTTTAGCTTGGCCAGTGGAATTTTGGCCACACTTTGCAGGATCCACTGCACCTGCCTCCCACACAATCCCCAACAGTTCTGTGTTTCAGGGAGCACAGCACTAAGCCTGTTGCCCTTTTCCCAATCCAGAAATGAAACTTGATATCATTTTAGTAAGGAGATAATATAAAAGTAGATCTTTACTTGAAGGCTTTTGTGGACATCTTTCCATAACTGCCCCTGAAGACCTTCAAATAAAGATTCACTTCTATATTACCTCCTTACTAAAATTATCTCGAGTTTCAAGCCGAGGTGGGACAGAGCTCCCAGATTGGGGCTGTTTGTGCCGTGACAGCTTTGCCTTCATTCTGCACCAGGTGGTGAGCACAAAATACCAGCTGGGCCACTTGGGCTTGGTATTTAACTCTCTTAGAGTAGATGGAACAGAAGACAGGAATCAAGAAAGTGACTGAACAAGCATTAAGCACTTGAAGATCTGAGGGAACTAAATCCAAAATATATGATCACAAAAAGGAAGCAATAGACTTGTTCTGTTACTGGACATTACAAACTAAGGAAGTGTAAAGTAATTGCTGTAGGAAGCCTAGATTCCTGTTCACTCTTGATCAGTTTGACTTTAGGATGAACATTTCTCCACCACTTTATTGCCATACAATTGCTTCCTTGTGCCAAAATGTAAGAAGCAATTCCAGGAATTAGGACAGAATTTGTCTTTTGTAAACAGGCAATCTGGAACAGGTCCAACTGCATCAAGTGCAAATTTATGGGGTTAGTGGGAATTTTTCTGGCAAACTAATTATTGAAGTAGCATTTTTAGAGCCTAGAACAGCCAGGAGACAGATTTAGAAAATGTCAAACAAAGGCTTTGAAGTTTCAATTGGAAGTCTAAACTGTTCACTTCTCCATTTTATACAAACAAGATTTTATTTTTTTTTGACCCAGCATTTTGGATTGGAAATTTTTCCAGTGTAATTGGGCAGAATAAATATGCAGGGCAAAGGCCAACTCACAGAACAGAAAAGGGTGTTGGATTTGATTGGTTTTCAGATTTATTTTTTTTTTAATCAGAACAACATATCCAGTGGGAATATAATCAAGTATTTTTGACTACAGTTAATGACATCCTTGCTTACTGACACCTTAGGTCTCTTCCTCAGGACATAATTACTACTGCCCAAGTGTAAAAGGTCAACAACTCTGGCTGGTTCCATGTTATGGCATTGACTTCCATTATTCAAACTCAATGTTAGCTTCACTTCTCTCTCCCAAGTCACTTTGCAGTGTTCAGCTAACACCAACTCCTAAAGTTTGTGCAAAATACATCCTGAGCTCAAAATTACACTTGAGGTTAGACACATTCAAATCCTCACCCAGTCTGGTGGGTATTGTGGCAGTAGCTCTCTCTCAGTGCAGTTTTTAGGCAAGAGAGATCACGGCTAAGCTCAGGATGTACCACAGACACAGGGTTTTCTTTTTACCACCCTGATCATCATCTCCCAAAGAAAGAAGGAACTGGAAGAATCATCCTGGACAACATTACAAAGACTAAACTCACACAGTGTTTGGAAACTTTGTTCAACCATCCTATTGCTGCCTCAAAAAGCTTTTTGGAAAGAGATCTTTAACTGTGCAAAATAAACTTCTGAAACCACTCATCTAAATGAGCACGCATTAGAACTGTAGGGATTTTTCTTCCTCAGTCCTTAAGTTCCATGATTATAACACAAGGAAAAGATTTGTTCTTCCTACTGAAGTTTATTACACATAAAGTCTCATTTAAACTTCTCAAGCACCCTGGCAATAATAGAACTATTCCAAGAAATGACAGAGAATGTTTTTAGAGAGCAGCAGAGTTATGAAATGCAGACTAAGAAGAAATGCAACCATGATGAAATATGTTAAGCTGTATGCTTTGGGTATTACTTGAGTATACAGACACAGAAATACCCCGATTTTGTAGTAGCCCTCTTGACCCATTCCATAGAATTATTGCCAAAATCTTTAAGTGTTCTGGATTTGCTTAATGCAAATATTTTGGTTGTAATTATTGATGACTTCACTCTTTTTTCAGATCTTGGAGACATACTTTCCTTCAGCTTCTTTAAAATTAAGAACTCTAACATCTGTAAGACTATCTTTATTCAGACTGCAAATACTTTCAGGAAAAAATAGTTCATAAAATTCATGGGGAAGTTTGTGGCTTTCTGGGGTCTTTTATTTAGTGGCAATTTTTTTGCTTTATTTTTTAACTATTAAAGTTGTATTTTACTTTGGTAGAATTCCATTATCATAATTTTGCTACCAGTTCAACATTTATCTGTCAAATTAAATGCATTGCTACAAATTGCTTTACAGATAATCAATACCCAAAGCTTTCCTTGAACAAGATATTCAAAGTGCATTGCATCTAAATTACCTGCTTTGTAACTATGTCAACTTAGAAATTTTTAGGATCAAACTAATGAGTACCTGTAAGTGCACATTATCTTTACATACAAAACCAATAAATCCTGAACCATTGCTCATCTGAAAGTGGTTTCCAAAATTGCATCACAATCACTTAAGGGTGCTACTGAACTGCAGAGGAAGCTCAGCTCATTTAATGCACTAACCAATAAATTCTGGAGAGTTATTTCAGCACCCATCTGGATCAGCTTTTGATGCCTTCCTGAGTGAAAAATGTAATGTAATTTTCACTACCTATTGCCTAACTGCCTTTTAGATATTTACCTTTTATATATCCCCTATAAAAACAAACCCTCAGACGCAATGTGAAAATAAAAACAATGCATCACCTGTGAGAATAGAAATCAATACCTTAACTAGATCTTTTCACATTTTCCATCAGGTTATTTTCATCCAATATGAGGAGGGAAAAAATTGCAGAAATTGCAGCTCGTTCCTGAATTTATGCACTCACCGCCCTGACAATGATCATTTTCATCTCCTGTATTGTGCTCAGTACAGAGTGTTTGTGATCAGTGCTCATCACATAAATAAAATAAAAGGAATTTAAGATTATTTTTCTTTACCAAAATATTCAGGAAACTATATAGAGCAAATGAAAACATGGAATTTAGCCTTTAAAGGCTTATGGAAGGAATGACAAGGTTCACTAATAATGAACAACCACCCCTGTTCACAGATCTTTACTAATTAATCACGGGTCATCAACAAGGCTCACTGAACTTTAGAAATAGATAATTTTTCAAAGTCCTTTTCAATTCCTGCCTCCAGCAGCTACTCTCACCACCACAGAGGGCCCTCCAGCTCAAGTTTGTTTTTCTCTTTGGAGCATTTTGATGAGCACAAAGTCCAGGAATAAATTCAGCATTTGATATGCTGCCAACAGCAGTTCTCTGCCTACATTTGCTATTTTTTAGTCTCATGCCACAAACCTTCTTAAGACTCAGTTCACTGTAGCTGACTCTCCATTCTGAATTTAGAAATTCCAACGTTAATCAGCACCCACCAAGGCAGAGCTGTGAGTTTTCAGTCATTGTGCCCTGTTCTGCAGCCTTGCTCAGTGTGAGCACACACACATATCCCATCTGTCTGAACCTTTGTGCCCCTGCAGCTGCTCTGCACCTGCACAGACACCAGCACACCTCAGACCCAAAGCCCTTCAGCTGCATGCCACGAATTCAGATTTAACAGATCCACTTCTGCAACAGGAAATTTCTAGGAACTTGCTGTAACAGCTCGATGTGCTGCAAGAGAGGTGAAGTCCTTTCCATATGACTCAGTATTTCCTGCCTCAGGTGAAGGGTAGGATTTGTGCTACTGTGTGCATCCTCTCTCTGGAGCTTTGGCTGCTCTCAGAACAATATCACAGCTCCACCAGCACAAGCTGTTTGACTGATGTCTCCTTACCCCACTCCAGCTTCTCCTTGAGGAGCTGCACGTGTTACCACAGCACAGAGCTCTTAATCAGCCTCAGGAGTTCCTGTTCAGGGGACAACTGGTCCAGAGAGATCCTAATTCTCAGTGCACAAACGCTGTTTAAACTAAACCTGTCCTAATGACAGCTGCACAACAGTCAGCTGCCTTCTCACTTCTCACCTGAGCAGCACAGCAGTAAGGTGAGACCCGAGAAGCAGAGATGCCTCAAGGTGAATGAGCAGAAGAGCAACGTGCAGGATGACAGATCAGTTAACAGTGATGCAGAAGCACAAATTCAAGGAACACACAGAGGGATCTTTGCATATCAGTTCCGTGATCCAACTCCCATAGAAAGAAAATCTATCATACAAGGAGAGACCCTCAGAACAGCATGATTCTCACAGTGCAGTAACGAAACAGCTGAAAGGCTCAGCTTAAGCACTAAATCCTGACCCAAGGTAGAATTAATTGAATATATTACTGAAGGCCACATCTCCTGTAATACCAACCCCACCAAAACCAAATAATTAATGATAATGACATTATGAATAAGAACATTTGTATGGCTACATACAAATTTCATTTCAGCTGAGGATCTGATGGTGTTATAATCATGGAACTTAAGGACTGAGGAAGAAAAATCCCTACAGTTCTAATGTGTGGAATAAGACCATACACAGGGAATGGGGAAACATGAATTGATAAGAGACAGGCACAAATCCAGACACTGTAGGTAGCACAAGGTATTTGCATCTCCTCCAAGCACCTCTGCTCTCCTTACTCCACAGATTTTGGTCAATGGCCCAAAATAATCTGACACAGACAGCTGAGCATCTCCTGCACCAAATGTTTACTGTGTGCAATTGATAATTTTTCTTTTTAACTGTTTCAGCATTTACATTTCAATATAACTGGCCAATATACTCTTGCTTCCATAACCAGGGAGTAACTCTAAGATACCTCACATGCTTGTCAGCTTCAGCAGTCAGGGAAAGCAGCAAAGTTCTCAGATCATTACATTCCTCTAATTACTGATGGATGTGTTACTGGTACATCTTGGGTAAAGAGAAAGGAAAAAAAAAAGTCATTTGTTTCTTTCAAGCTCCCTTTCCTTTCTGAGGAATGCCCAGAAGAGCCAGCTGGCACTCACAAACTCTCACTACTTATTACAAGACAAATGTTTACTTCCTTTATGAAGTGCTAAAGTAGCACATCACTGACAGTTTAATACCAGGACCAAAAGCAATTTCCTGCAGAAATCAAAAAAGCAACCTTGATTAAAACAATCAAGAACCAATTTTGAGACACTGAGTTATCAACTGGAACAAGAAAGACTAAAATTGAGCTCAAATTTATATCTTTTCTGTGGTAGCATCCCAGATTTCAGTGAACAGGAAAATAAAGTTTCTGTTAATTAACTGCCTGAGAGTTTAACTAGTGTGCTGCTGCTAAATAACACTCAGTGCTGATTCAGAGGTCAGGGTGGTGGGCTTTTTCTAACATTATGTTGTGAACCATCAATCAATTTCACATTCTAATAGATGGAGGATTTGTGTCTCTGAAGTCATGAATACTCATCACCTAGGCCTGCAAAGCTCTCTATTACCCTTTTGTTTATTGTAATTGTGAGCCTAATTTTGAGAACACTTTTATCCAGTTTTGAGCTCATAAGCTGCTACACCAAGCCTGCTAGAGGAAACTTGTGCTCCATGGGGATGGGAAAAAAAACCCCACAACCTCACAGAAACAAAACCCCCAAAATAAACCATCCAACCAAAAATGGACAGTCTTTTTCAGTATAAGACAGGAACAAGAACAGAGTTCTACCAAGGTGTACCCAGCTTATCTGTGGTCTCTCAGAACTGATGCACACACACTACAGTCCATTTTCCCCAACTCCGTACCAGAAATAAAAGAAGCTTAGATCCAAAGGTAGCTGTAAAACAGCACAGTTTGAAAATTTATTATCTTGGAAAAGGCATAAAATCAAAGTCAGTAAAGAAGAAAGCACCCCAAAATATTCAACCCTGAAAGCATTCACACTCACTATTTTTTCTGTGTTTTTTTGACAGTTTAACAGTTCTGAGAAACTTTGATCCCTTGCCAATTGCTTCCTTTTCCCCTGATCCATGGCAGCTTGCTGCAACCACTTCCTTGGTCTTCCAACACCTCCCCTTTTCCTAACTTCCTTTACCTTTTTAGTTTGAGGCTCACTTTGGATATGGAGACCCTGTAAATTCATATTTATGCTTCTGTTCTTGCTCTATAGTAGAAGTATTTAGCCATCTTTTCTGTAGTAACTCCATTCTTTGATACACTTCACAGTTTGAAATGTGCTAATACATGAAACAAAGGCATTTGAAAATATTGTTCCGTGCATTTGTTATTACCAAGTTGCCACTGTAACTAAAATTCTTCTTGAATTTTTATAAATTGGTAGAAGCAACACAAAGTAACGGATTCAGGGTGCTTGGTTGTTCAGGTTTTTTAAATAAAAAACTGAAAGGATGGCCCAGGGAGCTCAAGACAGTAAGGGCTGCATTAAACTTTTTTTCCTCAGGTGATCTTAACCCAGAAATAATTTTGTTGTACTCAGTAGAGACTCCTGAAAATCAGGAATTCAGAGCTGACAGGATTATTTTTATGCTTACACTTCTAGTCTATTTTAGATAATTAGAACGTTAGAGGAAAAGTACACCAGGGAGAGTTGAAAGCTTCAAAACAGTTTTTCTTTGAATGGTGATTTATCTATGTAGACTAAATTACAGCTACTTCACAGAAACCTGGCCAAGGTTGGCAGCTGTGTCACCACCAAAACCAGACAGGAGCAAAGGGTTGGCAGCAAAACCGAGGGTCAGTGGCTGACACACTGTGAGGGCTGAGAGCATGGCAAACACAACCCCCAAGGAGCTAACAGGGAGAAAACATGTTGGTCTAAACTGAAAATCTTGCCCAAGATAAGAAAACATCCATTCTTCCAAAGGGCATTTTAGCAGGATCACAAGTAGAAGCACAATATTCTCAGAATTTAGGAGGAAGAGAAGAAAACTCACCTAAATCCTCAAACAGAAAAAAAAAAAAAAAGTTGGAGGAATAATTAGATACAGGGTAATTTGCTAAGTAACTAACATGTAAATAGGTGAACTTTGCTTACACTTGAGGGTGTGGGCTAATCAGCAACCAATAAATTGATTTCTAAGCACTTCTTCCTGTGGCCTCAGGACATAAACTAAACCAGGCTGAAAATAATTTTAAAGATCTAATTACCCCATTAGCTTGAAGTGCAAAAAAAGTCTCTTCCTCATCACAAACAGCTGTACAAGCCACAACAAAGCAAGCGTGGATGTTTTTCAGAACTCCAGTAATCCTGTCAGAAGGAAAAGCTGTCAGGGAACCAGCCTGCTAAACTCAGATTCAATGTCACACTCAGAAGCCACTGCCACACTCAATGGTGACAATTCACCCTCAGGGATAGCAGCTAAATTACAGAATACTGGGAAACACCTACTGTTGGAAAAGATGAAGCAGGAAGCCCTTGTAGAGATAGTTCATTAGTAAAAGATTGTAAGAATATGAAACCTACAAGAGTTATAGAATTAAAAGCAAGGTTTGAACTGTAGAATGTTGAGCAGGAAAACAGTGATTGGATTGGCTGAGTCAATTACCAGGGCTCTGGTAATTGAGCAATGCTCCTCCCCAAACAGAAGAGGTTTGAACTTCTCAGGTATCAGGGAAAAGGTGGTTCTTCAGGTTTTTAGTATGTAGATTAGCATGGTAATGTAGTAGTCCCTATAGGCTGTATGTAAATGTTGTTGGTTTTTGTATCCTGAGGTGATTGGTTAATGCTCATTAGAATATTCATGATAGAAAGAGTTAAAATAGAATGTAACAGGTGATCCGCCCTCTTGCTCTCTTGCCCTCTTGCTCTCTTGCCCTCTTGCCCTCTTGCCCTCTTGCTCTCTTGCTCTCTTGCTTTGCTAGATCCTGACCCCTGTAGACTTTCCTTGGTTAGGCTGCATCCCCACGCATAATAAACCACGTGCCTCAAAACTGCTGAAGTCTCTGGATACTTTCCTCTTTGGACTTTTGATAATCATCAATTTCTTCAATTGGCGCCCAACGTGGGGCTCGAACCCACGACCCTGGGACCCATATCTTCAATTACTGCGTTAATTTTTCTGAGGTCTTGCAGCAATCGCCAGGTATCAGAAGTTTTCTTATGGATTACAAACACAGGTGAATTCCAAGGGCTGTTAGAAGGTGTAATGTGGCCTTTTTGCAGTTGTTCAGCTACTAGTTTCTTTAAGGCACTCAGCTTATTATCTGGCAGGGGCCACTGATCGACCCAGACAGGGGTATCTGTTTTCCAGGTCAGTTTTAAGGTGCTGAGTGCTACAGTGGCCCCTATGAAAAATCCAGTTCAATTTTGGCTCCCCATTCAGAAAGAGCATCTCTTCCCCATACTGTGATGGGTTTCTGTATCACATAGGGGCGGATTAATGCTTTTCTCCCTTGCGGTCCTGTAACACTAATCACAGATTCACTTTGGAGGCATGGAGTAACACCTCCGATACCTGTGAGAGTGCCTGAGGGAGTTATTAATTTCCAATCTGTTGGCCAGCTATAACAGGACACCACCGAAAGATCTGCTCCCGTGTCTATCATACCCTTTATGTGAACCCGAGTATTACCATTTGATAATTCACAAGTTAACATTGGTCTTTGCTTACTTATGTGTTGAACCCATAAAACTTCAGGACTTTCTGGAGTGGCTGAGAAACAGTGTGGTGGTAGTTGGTCTGCAGTCTCCATAGGCAGTGCAATGGCAACAGCTATAGGGGTGTTAGGTGGAACATGCAGTGGGGTGTTCGCCATACATTTGGCATTCCTTACTCTCCTACAAGTCAAGGAATAATAGAAAGAACACACCAGACCCTAAAACGCATTTTAGATCAACAGAAGGGGGGAGAAGCCCAGGCTACACCTCAAAAAAGGTTAAACAAAGCCCTGTATGTTTACAATTTTTTGAACAGCTCTGCAGAAGAGCCTGATCCCCCTATCTACAGGCACTTCTTGAACAATAAAAGAGCAAAGCTAAAAGAAAACCCCCCAGTTTTAATTAAAAATTTAGAAACAGGGCAAATAGAAGGACCATACAGTCTTATAACATGGGGGAAAGGGTTTGCGTGTGTTTCCACAGGCAGAGGATTCAAGTGGCTGCCATCCAAGAACGTGAAACCATACCACCACTCGAAGCCCATCGAAGCCCCCACACCAGCCAGCGACCCTGTGAGTGGAAGCCAAGAAGCAAGCACCCAAACCTGAGCTGCGCAGAGTCATCAGGACAAAATGGTCTGCCAAAAGAAGCTCAAGAAACAAATGAACTGTTATTATCTACACAAATGCATGTTGTTTCTACCCTTTTGTTTTTGTTTTTGCATTATTCTAATAGTTATAGTTGTAATTTTATTAGCAGTTCCCCATATACTTTATTGTGTGAAAAAATTAATGAATAAGACAGTTTCCAGTACCTCAGTGATTCAACAGAAAAGGGGGAGATGTTGGAAAAGATGAAGCAGGAAGCCCTTGTAGAGATAGTTCATTAGTAAAAGATTGTAAGAATATGAAACCTACAAGAGTTATAGAATTAAAAGCAAGGTTTGAACTGTAGAATGTTGAGCAGGAAAACAGTGATTGGATTGGCTGAGTCAATTACCAGGGCTCTGGTAATTGAGCAATGCTCCTCCCCAAACAGAAGAGGTTTGAACTTCTCAGGTATCAGGGAAAAGGTGGTTCTTCAGGTTTTTAGTATGTAGATTAGCATGGTAATGTAGTAGTCCCTATAGGCTGTATGTAAATGTTGTTGGTTTTTGTATCCTGAGGTGATTGGTTAATGCTCATTAGAATATTCATGATAGAAAGAGTTAAAATAGAATGTAACAGGTGATCCGCCCTCTTGCTCTCTTGCCCTCTTGCTCTCTTGCCCTCTTGCTCTCTTGCCCTCTTGCCCTCTTGCCCTCTTGCCCTCTTGCCCTCTTGCCCTCTTGCCCTCTTGCTCTCTTGCCCTCTTGCTTTGCTAGATCCTGACCCCTGTAGACTTTCCTTGGTTAGGCTGCATCCCCACGCATAATAAACCACGTGCCTCAAAACTGCTGAAGTCTCTGGATACTTTCCTCTTTGGACTTTTGATAATCATCAATTTCTTCAACCTACTCCACACCCTTTAGCGAGAATATGTGGAATAGAGTTTCAAAAACACAAGAACTCTGCAAACTGCAAGGAATGAGGTTTTTTGCAATACCATGGCATTCAGAGAGAGTATTTTTAGAGATAAAGAAATTGTAAGAAGATAGGGGAGAAGCTACTAAGATTCAGTCTGTGCATCACAGTCCACAAGCTACCAAGGCACAAAATGTTCTTGAGAAACTCACCTTGGATAGGAATTCCCATGGATTCTTCATAAAACTTAAAGGCTTTGCCCTTGTGCAAAGCCAACAGCCCCTGACACTCACCTAGGTCCCTCTTGCTCTACTAACATATTATCTTTCAGTTGTAACTCCACATAGCTCCAATATTATTCAAGGCAGTAATTATTTTTATTTTCATCCAACCAATTACATGTAATCAAACATACTTCATAAGCATGCTGCTGACAATATCTGGAATTAATGAAAAGAACAATACTAACATTCAAAACAAACCAGATAGCCACGATATTCTCCAGACTATTAGGAAATGAGAGTCCAGATTCCTGCAAACCATTAATCAGGAATTCAGACAAAATAGGAGAACAACAGCTAGGGGCAACAGTGGATTACAAACCCTGAGATAATACTCTTGAGAGAACAGTGAGGGAACCAGCTTATTGCTGGAACAGTCACCCACCCAAACCTGAGCCCAGTCAAGCTCATGAGAGAAATGAGAACCACTCCAAAGGGAGCAGCAGAACAAGCACCAAAATATGACTTAGATAAGACCCACTGAGTGGGAGTGTAGCCTAAGGGGAGGCAAACTTGAGCACACAAAGAGGCAACAAACACACGTGATTTTTTCAAGATAGATCAGAAGAGTTCCTTCTTTGCCTGGTGGATAATTAGCACTGGACCTGGAGTTACCTTCTGCCACTACAGTGACAGATTCTTGACTAATGTTAAGAAACATTAGTCTAATATGGGTAGAGAAATACCATTTCCAGTAGTTGTTTATCACTAGGGAACAGCATTTAGGCACACTGTTAACACTTCTGAAAGGGTTTAGGAATAGAAAACCAGAAAAAGGCACAGTGTCATTTTATTATTAAAATTATTATTAGTTTTGAGAACATGACAACATCCTAACTAGTAGCTAATAGATATACATACATACTGCTATTGCAACCTTCAGGGATCTGGTTTGGAGTTTGTTTGGGTTTTTTGCTTTGGGTATTCAGTTGGTTTTTTATCAGTATAGCATAAGGGCAGGTTCATTTAATTTAGATTTTTTCCTAGATTATTTCAGTTTGAAAGTTGAAGACCACAAGCTTCAAGATTTTAGAGTTATACCACTATGAATTCAGTAGAAATAACCTCTTAATCATTTTTATTTCAACCCTTTATTTAAAATACTGATCTGCTTCTCGATAACACATTTTTATTTATTAGTAATGTGGTAATAACAATAATTCCTTCTTTCTCTGTCTGTATTCAACAGACATAGTATACTATCAAAGAGAAAATGATAAAAATGGGCCAGTATTTGAAGTGGCCATATATTTTTTATCAATTTTTTTTGTGTTTGCATTTAAAGGTCAGAAAGTCCTGTCTAAACTTTGGGAGACAGGAGGTGGAAGCAGACCTCCCAAGTGGAACTGTACACTTACAGCCCACTGAAAAAGTGGAATAGAAGTTGGATAAAATAAAGTCCAAAACCACAGCTGCCCCATGTAGATTTTACCTATGTGTTATACAAACCAATTTTGTGTTTTCCTGGCCCAGCTTCAAAGTTGTTTTTCATCTTTAGAGGATAACAAAACCTTAGACAAGTAGTTGGTTCTTCTTGGGGTATTGTTAAACACTGGAATTATGGTAGCTGAACAAACATCTGTTGTCCCTTAAGCAGAACCTGGTTTTGCCATCAGAAATGTTGTGTTTGGGTATTCTTCAGGAATGTTTTACATTGTCATGCTCATCCCAAAATTTCTTAGTGACCACTGACATCTGTTATTATCTCAGTGAAGCCTGAGACTGAAGTCTGACATGGAATTGTGGCGCTCTGTTTGTTTGAAGCTTTAAGGCTCAGAATTTAGGGAATATTGCCACAAAGCTTTGTCACTGCCCAGAGTCAAAATCTCTCCAAAACAAGAGAGTAAGTAAAACCTTTGGGTAATAAACACAATGACACTGGTGTATTTTTTAACAACCTAAACACTTCATTCAGCACTGTGTTGGGCCTGACAATAGAATTGCCAACTACTTACTCACACAGCCCACCAAATCCCAAGATAAAGACTTCTGTTAATCCTCTGAAACTTCTTCTGAACTGGATTTTATAATCCATTCACTACACTAACTTGCCAAATGGCAATAATCTTCCTGGTTGAGTATTTCTATCTCAACTGGAATGACACTCTGCCCATCATGCATAAGGAGACTCACACAAACCACAGCTATCCTGACAGGGCAGAATGAAACCATGAACCTCCAGCTTTCAAAAAGGGGGAAAAAAAGCTGGAAAGTGATTCATATCAGAGAAGACCTCAGAAGAACCCTGCCAATCTCTATAAAATCACTTCAGTACTCCCATTGTTTTTCGAGCTTACATATTTAATACAAATAATGTATAACACCACTAGGATCATCATATTTAATAAACACCTATTAAAATTAAACTTGAAATTAGTAATAATAAAAATAATGAAGTATTGCAAATGAGTTGTTATTTCTCACATAGCAGGTGGTACAAGGAAACCAAGTTTTCTTCTCTGTCCCTGTAACTTGGCACACACACACCAGTTAGAGCTGAGGATGGCTTCAAACAGACACCTTAACCTCCTCCAGGTGAATATTCTGAGCTTCCAGTTTCCGCGGCAGCATTGTTATATATGAAATAAAGCAGTGAGAGACATTAAACCTCTGCACAAGATGCTCCAAACTGCATCTGAAGCCACCTTCAAGACAGGCAGCACCTCCCATGCAGCTCAGGGAGGGATCAGTGTTTGGCAGAGTCCTGCCTTACAGAGTGCTTGGAAAGTCAAGTTTTTCTCCTTTGTTTTTCCTTTCCCAAATACAAACTTCATTTTGCACCTTCCAGCCACTGAGAGCTTTTCAGTTGTAACATTTTCACTCATTTAAACCTTCAGTGCTTTCCATATGCACAGAAACTGGCCATAGTTCAGGGTCTTCCCATCATCACCACCATGTCTCATAAAAGCATTTTGGCTTTCTATTTATCTCAAACCAATTATAAGATTGAATGGCACAAGTACACAGGCACTGAACTATTTGACTTCAGAACAATTTAAAAGAGAGATGAAAATTAGATAATAATGCTTTTTCTGTTCCACAATGTAAGATTAAATGGTTTATCACTTTCTACTTCAATAAAGTTAATGATTTAAAATAATGCTACTAACATCAATAGCCAGTGGAGTAGTAAATTGGCTTTTCAAAATATTGCTCATGTATTTACAAAAACCATAAAAGCTCATAATTCTCCCTGTTCTCTGTTTGCTGTTACATCCCATCCATTAAGTCACTGAGACATCCATTCCACAGCAAGACAGAGTTGATGTCATTCATATACAGCAATTTTTCTAAAGTAAGTTTGGCTCCTGCATAGCCAGTATGTCAACTCTCATAAAAGGCAATTACAGCACACCACAGAAGAGTTGTCAGACATGGATTTTTTTGAAAGAATTTAACTTCCTACGTGGGAAATTTTACTTTACTTTATAATACAGAAAGATTAACTCCCTCTGGACACCTTTCTACCTTTGCTGATCTATTTAAAGGTTTAAACCTTGGGGCTGTTACTTGTAGCAACCACAGCTCCACCCAGGGATTACCAGCATTGCTGGTTCCATCTGTGCCTGAAAAATCACAATTCCTGACCTCCCCAAAATAAACATTCCAGACTGTTGTTGACCTCCCAGTTATCTCAAAGTAATTTCCTAACCTGTCTACCATCGCTGTTGCATTTGAGTCACAGCCTACATGCCTCTGTATTTACTGGCAATATTATATCCTGAAGGGTGAAGGAAAGATGAACTCCAACCTCGGCATCCACATCCACTGAGCCTTTAGCTTAGTTTGTAACAGCACTGATGCCAATTTCAATTGCTTAAAGCGTTTGTTCAGCCTGGTCTTACACTCTAAGATGGATTAAACTTTCATTTAAACATATATAAATCAGTAAAACGAAGGTGTCTTTGGTAAATACTAAATCTGCAAAGTCACAGTTGTGAGGAGCCACAGCACATAAAGAGTTCAGTGAAATCTAGCATCTTCCCAACTTCCATTAGTCCAAGTGTTCTGGTGTTTCACCTGCCCTGTGTTCTGGCCAGGTGAGAAGGAATGTACCTGGTTACCTCTACTGTAACTGCTTTAAATACACTTTTCCCAGAAACAACCAAAGAAAAGTTCAGCTCTCAATGCCACTGCCCAGCTCCCGGTAGTTGTTCAATTCTCTGCTGGCAGTTGTGTTTGTTTTACAATCTGCTCAAGTTCATTTTTCAATTTTTGCTGGGAAGTCTACCTACTTCTCTCATACTGTATTTTTCTTTCTGACATTTTTGTTATTTTATTAACTGCTATGCATTAAAGTGACATACTGCAAGAAAACAAATGGACACTAACATGAAGCACAGCCAGAATTCTGGAACACTGGCGAGACTGTTGAAAGTGATGAAGGAAGAGAGAATTGCAAATGATTCTTCTGCAGAGGAGCATAGCCAGAGATCAGTGCTGGAATCCAAGGACACTGCCCAGAGCCATCAGCAGCACACTCCTTGGAGGATCATTTGATCAGATTCTTCCATGGAATGGGAGTTGCCAGCACTGCAATCATCACTAGAGTGCATGTGGCAGACAGCTCCTAAATGCTTTCTTCAAATTGACCTGTGTATGTTTTGGTCTGAGTGAGAAAATTTTAGGAAAAAAAAAATAACTAAATCCATAGGCTACATATTAAAATTATCTTTTATACTTTACCCAATTGCTTGAACTCTGAAGCTGTTGGGATTCAGTTTCTTGTTCCTTTCAATATGAAAACTAAGTTTAATAACAGTTCATAAATTATACTGTTAGTTACAGAGGAGAATGTCCTGTGATAGCATTTTTAAGCTGCAGATCACACCAACTGAACCTTAAAAGCTTCTGGATCAACACCATTTTTCACAGAAACAAAATCTATGGAGTTTTTTTAGACGTGAAGACATTGCAAAAGCTAAACAAAGTTCCTCTGTTCAATGTTGTGTAGAAGCCTAAAAGCATAGGGGGTGGATGGAGCTGGTGTCCAGGCTGGGAGGGGGGTCAGGGCAGGGACAACCTGACCAGGGGAGTTATGAAAGAGCTCAGCTGTGTCTCCTGTCCCTCCCATAATGATGTGTCAGTTGTTACTGATAAAATGCTCCATTTTATCTGCAGATAGCATCAGAAATGCCCTGCACTATCACTCACACGCTGATTCATGTGCAAACAAAAAAGGTGTCTCTGCATTGCAATGCAAAGCTCTGCACCTCAATCCATGGCACACCTGGGGACACAAGGACAAGGATGTTTAGGAGCCTACTGAGTGCATGGGATAAGTCATGTAAATGCTCTGATTTTTCTGAGCAAATGAGTCAAGTTTCTCAACATCAGCTGCAATAGACAGCTACTGTAAAGAGCAGGAAAGACTGATAAAGTGCTCAGAATTCACAGAACTGGGGCCAAATGGATGCATGTCTATTTTTTGAGTTGGCATTTATTTCATCATGGTCATTCCAAGAATAACTGAAGGAATTTCTAACTTCTGAGAATAAGGGTTCACATCAACTTTTCAGCGTTAAATTATTAGAAGTAAATAATCCATTTAGCTCAGAATTAACTACAGAAAGCATAGTTATCCAGTAGTGTTATGAAATACAATGGCTAAGGGGGGGAGAAGGGGAGGGCATTAAAATCAGTAAGTCCTACAGAGTTACAAGCAGCTATGGGTTTTTTCCTGTCCATTTGACCTGACCTCTCCAAAATTCCTCAGCCCATGCTCAAATTCCAGCAGTTAAAAGCTCCATCTTGATTCTTGTTAGAGTTTTACTGTGACATTAAAACCCTCCTCTCCTGCAGCATTTCTGATCAACAAGCTATAAATGACCATCCTAAAGAGGATTTTAGCAGTTTATTCCCATACTTTCAGTTCTTAGAAACTGGAAAGACCTTGGATAAGTAACTTGGGGGGGTTAAGGGGACTAAAGGAGGACCCTGTGTCATGATCCATCCCTGAGGGTCACACCTGAAGTGTTTATGTGCATTTCTATTCCCTTTGACTTTACAGCTGAAAGGATGTGTCCTCCTCCCCTGAAGGCTGTGACTCAGAAAAAAGCCACTCGAAATACACTTGACAAAGCAACACATTGCCATTCCAACTCTTTGAAAGCTATACACAGCCTCTGCAACAATAAATCAAAGACAAAGAGAATAACCACTGCTGTCATTCTATTTATCTAAAAATAAATCAGTTTCTTGTGGAAAGCGATAAGCATTGATAATAACTGAAAACCAAACAAACTCTTCCTAGAGAACACATCATTTCTGCATTACTGATTTTTTTTTTTTTTTGCACCACTGGTTTTCATCAGCTCATGATGTTATCTGCAGCATCTATCCCAGGGTAACTGATGTTTGCAGGAAAAAAAAGTCTCTGTCAGTGCATGCACAGAAGTTCAATACATACAAAATTTATCTTGGTAATAACACAGAAGAGAAAAGGAGAACATTTTGCTCAGTCAATATCTTGTACCATAATTTGATTACAGGGGCCAAGCCCAAGCTTACTGTGCATCCAAACAAGTTAGGCAATAAAAATGAAGGACACTGGAGCCAGGGACGGGTTCCTAACATTTCAGCAAATGACTTCTCAACATTAGTATTCTGGCAGTGCTGCAATTGATGGATCCACACAAGAGATGACATTTTTCTACCCACAAAACTAACTGAAGTGATAGCTGTTGTATATTTTGCAGGGATTAGGACTTCATAAGAAACAACTGTAAATAATACTTGAAAAAACCATGTCCTTTGTGCAGTTCTCTGACTGCATCAGAGCTGGCAAACTTGCCATCCCATGTTAATGGCTAAAGAAGGGCTAATGGAAGGGAAGGGTACAGGCACATGATGGGATTCTTGGGGCCATCCTGGGCAGGAGTTGAACTTTGATGTTCCCAGTGGGTCCCTTCCAACTCAGGATATTCTGTAAATATACAATTCATTTAAGAGCTGGGATATTTTCCTCCTACAGTGTGTACTTTCCTCAGCTGCAGAAGAGCAGCCACAAGGACTGCAGACACCAAAATGTTTTAAGCCCATCAGGTCTATCTTGTATTTTTATATCGATGCAAAGTGACAGAAGCAGCAGCAAAGGGCATTAGGAGAGATGACAGTTTATTATTCCTGTGAGAGTAAGTGATTTTCACTGCTCTCTTCCCACACATCATATAATGCTTACCGCTTTTCCACCACTAAAAGGATTTTTTACCTTTTTTTGTCAGGGTTAGGTGAGACAGAGTCCTCAAAGCACATTTTAACACTTTGAGGTATGTACAGACTTGCTATGTATTTGATCTATCTTCAATGCTTAATAGAGGTTAAAAAGGTGGAGATTTAAGAAAAAATCTCATGCTAAGATCAGTCAACAACCAATTCTCATGTAAAAAGCAGCTACCAGAGGCGGTGTGGTGATTTCAATTATCCAGCTACTGTCTGTGATATCATCTGTCTAGGTTTCTTATGCTTAATACTTTTGAAAAGAACATGTCTTCTAAGCAATTATTCTTGTTTTAAAGATGCCTATCAAACCCAAAGTAGAAGCCTCATAGCTCTCTTTCTATACTTAAGCATAACATTTATAGATGGAGGAATACATACAATAGCTCACAACTTGCCATCTCATCAAGAATTTGCAATAGAGCAGCTTTAAAATAAAACTAAAGGAAACCTCTAAGTTATAATTAATTTGCAGACAGCAGCAATTCAAATTGAGTATTCCATATCAAAACCTGATACCACCCTCCACCACTATTGGTTTCATCAGAAACTGGTAATTCCCAGGAAATTAATAAGTCAACAGCCAGCACATGGAAGAATTCAGTTCTGGGAATATCCATTCAACCACAGCTGGTAAATATGCCCAGTCAGTTGTTGAACATTTTTAGGTCAACTGCCATAAAAGCCCACTCTAGCCATGAGTCATACACAGATTAAAGCAAAAGAAAACAGGTGGATTATCAATTTCTCTCATTATCATCAGTGGATTAGTCTTTGGACTGCTATCTGTTAAGAGAGTCTCACAATTACTCTAAGTGATCACCTTCCCTGAAAGCACAACCCAGCCTGTTGCATCTTGCAGTGGAGCTGACTAATCGTGCTCCTACTCAAGGAGAGTCAGTTACAGGAGTGGTAAATCAAATGCATTTCTGTTTGCTTTTCATTAGTTTTCAGAGATTTGCATTAATTAAGTTACTGATTATCAGAATGAACAAGACTCCTAAGGCTAAGTTTTACATGAGTCATCTCACTTTCAACTGAGTGAGCCAAAACCTGCAGTGCCTACATATTGTTCCAGCTAGGAAGATAATGGGCCTGGCATCTCTTGCCACTCTTCCCTTTATAGTTACATCACACTATTGTATTTCCCTCAACACAGCAGAAATCAAAAAGGGCAATCTTTGTTTATAGCTCCAAATCACTTCTCATAAAGCTTTAGACCAGAAAGCTCTTTTATTTTTTGGCAGTGAGAAGTGGTGGGAGGGTGGGGATGGAATGTCACTCTGAAAAGCTTTGCTCAAGGTACATCTACAGGTTGCTTGATCCATCCTTGGGGCCCTTTTCGGCAGCGGTTCTTCCTGTTGATCTCACAACCCTTCTGTGGGTACAATACCTCCCAGAAAGCAAGGCTCCCTCCCTCACATTCCTTCAGGGCTCTGCTGTTGGAGTTAGGTGTCCTAATCGAGCATTTGAGTTCAGTTTACTTTCAGGACCCTGACAGCAAATGTACAAATGAGTATAAAACTAGGCAGGATCACAGTTTCCCTCTCATGCAGGAAGAACCAGCTCATTTAAGTGGGGTTTTTTTGTACATACACGAGACTTGTTGCAAAGATGAAAATTCCTGGTGCTGTAATTCCTAGCATGTTGTACAGACACTATGGAAAGCAAGACAATAATTTCACAAGATTTTCCCCAGCAAGTTGCAGCTTTCAAAGAGAAGTAACCCAAAGAGCCGTGCACCTAAATTAGCCAAACAACCTGTTTTTCCTAAACCCGTAACTCCCCAAGAAGCAAAATAGGTGAGAACATCTTAGACAGTGGTGCGTTAAATGCTATCTTCATAACAGATATGGAGGATAAAACTCTCCTCCCCTCCCTCAGCACTGCTGGCCCCAATGGAAATTATCAATTCTGCAAATCCCTGCAACCAATGAGGTGAAAAAAACCCTACTAGAAACCTACAGTCAGTAAAAAATGAACTGCAAGGGTCTCATGGCTGATGGGCATGGAGCAGTCACGTGCTACTTAGCAGCCTCCAAAGAGGCTGACATGCTGCAGCCACACTTGTTGAAATACAAGCTAAAGGACTGTTCGAAGCATTTGAGAACTTTAAATTAACCCTTTGCATAGGGTTTCTTTAAATTCAGCAAGCTAAATCCACATCAGTCACGTTACGTTATTGCGCAAGGAATGTACAGACAAGAGCCAGGCTTCTGGGATATTTTGGTCTTCATATTTGCAGTTAGCACTCTAAGATTCAATTTTTACAATCATTTGGTGTTCAAAACTGGAGAACTTGTCACTTGAACTCCACATCCTATAGAACATGACGGGGTAAGTACCAGGATATTTATTTGACAAACTAAGGTTAGACTACCTCTCTGGCACCAAGTGACAGCATTACAACTTTCTGTAGAGAAAAGAGACCATCGTGGTGAAATGGCTTATCTTTCCTTTGATTTGCTTTGCAATGTTCTTGTGATTGTGATAACCCTTGTATCTTAAGTAGCACTTAAACTAGGGGTTATTTCTTTGGTTTTCATGTTGTTTATATTAATGGGGAGTGCATTAGTAAGCCCTTCAAGGATTGAAATTGGGATGTCAATTCATTTACAGCTCAAAGCACAGACTTAGGAGTTCAGCTGCCCTGAGACCCCAAAACTCAGTGCCTTATAACCTGAGGTGAGTGACGGTGAAGCATCACCACTTTCTGCTATAGACTGTGCCAGAACAGGGCTCCAGAGTTCTGAAGAGAATTCTCCCTGCACTGGAAAGGTGTGAAGCATAAAGCAGACAAGCCTATTCAGCCTGTGGTTCAGCCTGGCCTGCTATCCATGGGGAGGGGATCTGCTCACTGCTTACCTCCTCCTCCACCATTTCTCCAGGCACCTTCACTATCCTGGAGAGCCTCACATGACCCCAGACCTTGTCTTTTCTACAAGTTATTTCATGTGACCCAACACTGCTACAAGATACATGTAAGTCTCTGGAAGCCACACACTCATCAGGCCACAAAGCCTGATTTGCAAGCAAATTACTATGATATAAAGTAACAAACTAAAACCTCTGTCCTCCAAGTATTTCACAAAGCAAGTCTCATGGCTGGACAAGACACACACACACACACAAATCAGAGCCCAAATGAGAACCTTGAATTTTCCCCAATACATGAGCAACTCATATATTAAAGCCTTTCAAGAATGCAAACTGGGAAGAGAAACAATCACCTCATCACTTCCATTTCATATCTTCTGTTTTATTTTAAGGCTTACTAATAAGGGCTTTCATGTATCTGGGGAACTTTGTTTTGTTTAACTTTCCAGTCTTAATGTTTGTTTAATAGATACTATTTGTAAACTTAGGGTGTTTCTATATCCAAACTCTATTTGTGTTTGTTTCTCCAGCATTTTTCCTCCCTCCTGTGTTTATTTCTCTACTGACACACCAAGGGAGGGCTTAATTTTAGCACACACTCTTGCCAAAACAAATTGTTTTATGTACTATTTCCTTTCATCAGAACTTCAACACATTAACAACTTAGGATATTGCATATAAGTCTATATCAGGATTAAAAAAATGATGGGAGGAAGAACATGACACATGCTGAGGCAAGAAAGATTAAAGGAAAACATTTCTCTGAATTAAAGCCCTCTTAGCAGTGCAGTTGAAACTACGCCCTAAGTTTTGTTTTGTCATTATACAAGTTCAGCCCTTGATGAAATCATGTTTAGAAGTAATTTGGGATCAATCCTCCTTTCCTGGAAACAATCAACAAGAAGTTAAATTCAGAACACTTTCTCTTTTTGATGCAGGAGTGAGGCAGTAAGGTGGCAGCTGGGTAAAAATAAATAGAAGAGTAGAACTAAGATAATTAGCTATTAATGGTCTCAAATTTGCCTGTGAAATGGGAAGTAAAGCTTAGGGTATTTGAAGGTATATTAGATAACATTGTTCCAAGTCAAAACCCTCCTCAGAGTCAGTTAAACAGGCACATTAATTTCTATGATTTTCCACATACAGATTTACAGATGTTGGCTAGAATAAAGAAAATAAGCAGAGTAATTCACACTCATAATTGAGACCTAATATAGTACATTAAGTAATCTCTACTATCCCATTTAGACCACACTTGACAAAACTAGCTTTCATAAAGGGTAACTGTTAAGCACATTTTCTTGTGGATCCTGATCTGAGATACTCCATGATTTGTTCAAAATTCTGTTCCTACTCAGTTCTGTAAAGATGACAAACTCTGTGTCACCTAGATTAATTTGAAAGATGTATTTCTTCATTGGCAATGCCATGTCAAATAAGCTGTGACAGCACTGATTTATCATGGGACTCAGGAGATTATCATACATTCAAGCAGGCAGAAAGTGTCCTCAAAGTTCTTTGCCTTCATCTCCAGCAATTCCAAAGGCATTCACTGGGCACTGTGAGCCAGGTGATGTGAAGCAGCTACAGAGAATTGGGGAGTTTGTGTGTGACAAGTGCACTGAGCGGCACAAGCACCTTGTACATTACTGACTCTTTTAAAAACAGGAATTCTTATTTCACCAGTCTACCCTTGGAGAAGAGGTCACAGCACATCATTTGCATCACAGCCTTAGACCTGTGTGTGCCCAAGACATGCAGCACATCTTTCACTGCCACAGAGGCAAACTTTCCATGGTAGCACAAAGGAAGGGAACCAGGACAGCCAAGGGCATGACACATTGCCAGCAAAGCTAGCATTTAGGCTGCTCAAACACAACTGAAGGGCTTGTTTTCCTTTTGGGAAGCAATAAATGTATGGATTATCACTTTCAGATGAGTTAGTGGTGATGGGAACTCTGTTTCTCCCCTTCACATTTCCATTAGAACCTCTTAGGTAAAACTTGACCAGTGTCAAAGTTGTTTCAGGCACTTGGTACTGGACTCTAACGAAAAAAATACAAACAACAAAACCAAGCAAAGTGCCACATCTGTGAATCCTTGAAAGCAAAGAAATACTCATGTAAAGTCAGAGGAGTCTGATAAAAGTACATTTCGTTGGGAAGGCTGGTATGTTAGATATGATCAAGATTTAAGATTTTAAACTCATCGTACAGATATTGAACAGCTGAAAAGTGGTTACAGTCCCTTCACAGGGTTCAATAGTTGCAAAAGAACTGCAGGTTATCTACTGTTGAACTTGGAGCAGGAGAGTTGGGAAAAAGTCTTTGAGGGGCTATGTTGTTGTTAAAATTTTGCTAAACAATCCATCTGTAAAGCTGATGACCGCAGAACCTTCCAGACTTAAAGCAGCTATAGCACACAATTATTTTCTCACCCAGTTATCTATTTTTAAGTATTTGCTCCATGTGCACAAATCCACTCCTGAAACATGGAATACAAACCAGAAATCCTGCTGTGAACAAGCGTGATTAAAACCCACCGAATTTCATGTTTTGTTTCTGGTTGTTTTTTTAAGTTATTGCACTGTCATACATGCAGTGTTTTTGACGCTGCGCTATATGGCCAGTTTAGAGGAGAAATTGAAGAACTCATGATAAATTTTTAGTACAGCTCTAAAGTAAAGAACTTGTTGTGATGTTAATACAATTCATGCTATCCTTTTATATTATTTTTTTATCCTCATTTTTCTCCACCTTCATATGTCTAATCTAGCTCTCCAGGCTCTATATCCCTCCTTAAAACCATTTTTATGTCACTGCCCTGCCCATGGCATTCATTTTGTACACGGTCAAGGCTTCAGTCTCATGACACATAGCCAGTACCTGCCAACTCTGATGAAAAGATCATTCCACAGACACACAAAGGCATATGGCTTTGGACCCCCCACTAACATTAAAGAAAACTGAAGGAAGAAAAATTTAGGAGTTGGCAGACCTAATTACATTTTCATAAGATGGATAAGATCTTAAAAATTCATAAGCATTGGAACATTTCTGTATTATGTGTTTGAGACCTCAGTCACACTTGCTATGATTAAAGAGTTCTGTGAAGAAAACAAAAACAACAAAAAAAAACCGAGACAAAACCCACTCAGCCCCCTAAAGGATCAGGAGACATCTGCCAGTCAGGGCATCTGGCATGGAAAAAACATTTTCATCTTGCCTGGATTTTGATTAAGCAAGATAAAGCTTCAAAAGCACAAGTAGTGCTATCTATTGGGCCTTGTCTTAAAACAAAGCTTTAGATGCAATCCTGTTGTCTCCAGATTGGCTTTTGCCTGCTACACAACAATTGTTCCAGTCCCATGGGAGTCAATGGCATTTTAAAAATGATCAGAAAGTAAGGACATGCTCTGAAAAACAGAAAAGCAGAACTTGAAAAGATATTTAACATTTCTGGCAACAGTTACAGGTGCTCTAACTTTTTGATTTGGGGATCTGGCAAATAAATCTTGTTAAATTTGAGAGAAGCACAGTACCTGAGTTACACAGTAAATCACATTTTCCTCAGATTTCACACCTCAATGAAAGGAGCCAGTTGTGAAATTTAGCACAGAAGCACAGAATGAGGGTCAAGCACAGTGATATTTGGTGGTGCACCACCACTAATTACTTCAACAATATGAATGCACATCAAGAATTCCTTTAAAACAGACACTGCATTGCTATCCCCCACAAAAATCCCAGAGAACAGGGCTAAGTAACATGGGTGTTGTGTTTCTTCCCCTTTGTCTGCTCCAAGCTCTTCTCCATGACCACAATGCTTGTAGATGAGCCAGCTACAGATACAGCTGAACATTTTGACTCGGTTCAAACTGCTTGATCAGGTCTTAGACCTTAATTTTGCTGTGCCAGCTTTTCAGTAACTTACCATATTACTGAGCATTGCTTTCAGAACCTGGAAGAGGTGATTTTTGCTGGAGGATAGTACCATGACTTCACTGCTGGAAGAAAAGCTTTCATTGTTCAAGTTACTGGCACAATTTCATAGAGGTGAAGGCAGAAGATAAGCTCTCAGCAGAATTTTCATTCAGGCACACATCCATATCTTTATCTGTCTTTGTCTTAGAAATTGCACTTGGTCTGTGATTCACTTTTCAGCTCTTGGAGCTTGCATTGCTTTAAAAGAATTCACCCCATTAAGGACTCAAACATTTGAAAGCTCCTATGTGAAAAGATTCCAACCCTTTAAGATCAATACCAGATCTGCATCAGACTCAAAATTATACTGGAAATAATGTGGTGAACTGCCAAGTACAGACAGCCAGTCCTCTTGGGTAAAAGTCTGGATTGCTGTATCCTGAGAAAAAGTGCTTAATGATTCTAGAATGCAGATTCACATGAACTGGTGAATCTAAATGGTACAAGAGCAACTATGCAGAATAATAACTTGGGGCATCATTGTACCCTGTTGGGCTCTCTTGTGCAGCACTATCAGGGACAGCCTGGGTAATGATCTTCTTTCTGATTTAAGTTTGCTCTAGTTCAGACAATTAAGCTGGTCCTGAAGCACACACCACTACAGAAAGCAGAGTCAATGGAACAACACTGGGGAGTTTTAACATCAGCAGCTACAAAGGATCAACAATTTTCTTTGAAATTTTAATCAGAAATTTCTGAAATTTTTCTCAGAAATTTTAATCCACAAAATCAAAACTTGAAAGTTTTATTCCAGTAACAAAAAGTGACTGAGACACACTAGCTAAGGTCTGCCACAGATACTGTGGCAAACCATTCACCCTGACTTGGAAGGGATATCAATTAACCAAATTTTACTATTTATTGAAATACACAACCTTAGTAGAAGAATCAGCCTATAGAAAGGGGTTTCCTCTTCTATCAGTAACAGCCAGACTTCCAGAGGTAATGCAAGACTCAGGATTTACTAACATTCTAATAGCATTTTCTAATAGCATTATCATTACTAAAGTATTATCTCCCAACAAAACTTCAGACTAAATTTGACAGCAACAGGGGCTAGATTTCAAGTGTTTCCAGCTATCAAACATCAGTGAAATCCCCATCTTGAAGTGTGGGAAAGCTGATAGAAGAAACAGGATTATGAGTGAACTAATTTCCTTAATGGCAATTGATAAGTTTATTGATTTAATAAAACAGCATATCATCAGAAAGGAAAATATCAGGACAAAACCAGGCATGTAAAAATTCCTCTGTTTATAATTCTCAGATTCTTTCTCATTCTGCACAGATAACTGCTTAAGTCCCAGCCCTTGCCTCGTGCACAAGAGAGCATATGTGAATTACCCATGCTGAGAGCCTGCCTTTTACTCTTTCATTCTTATCCCTTCCTTCAACCATTTATCCCAGGGATCCACCTAAAAGAGGCTGCTTTTCTCTTTGGGGCTTCAGCCATCAAGTTCTTTTGACAAGCGTTTACCAACTCCTGAAAGAAAAATCAGGCTGTTCTGTGCACATTTAGCCTACTTCTCTTGCCTCTTGGGAACTGCAAAAAAGTCACTCAAATTGGATGGCAATGTGTAGCAGCTTTGAGCACTGATATTTAAGCACAGCTGGAGTGGCGCTGACAGTGCCATGCCTATTGGTGCAATTTGGCTTTTGTGAGGGCCCTTCTTTGGGTCTGGCTAGAGAAACATTGAGCAACTTCAGTACACACAGACAAATTCAACACAAGTTCAAGACTTCCTCTTACTTTTCTTGCTTAACCCATAAAAACAGAGCATTCCAAATCACCAGTATCCAAATCAAACAGCCAGCTCTGCAGCTTCAAACAGCATCACCCCAGAGAGCCCATGTCCTGAAAAACCAGACAGTGACCCAAGGCACAAAACCCTCATAACAGGTTTCAAGCCTGATAATTCCCATAAACACATGCTGCAGCAATGAAGTCACTACCACAGCTGTCTAAAACAGAAATATAAATATATCCTTCAGAAGGGACCAGATCACAACATAAAGCTAAAGTAACTCTTAATTCCAAACAGTAAAAACTCACAAACATACAACAATAAAATCCACTTATTTTATCCAAATTCTAAATCTTTGGTTTCCAACTCAAGTCCAGGTGCTCTGTCTAGGGGAATTCATTGTTTGACCTTGATCATTCAGAACCCTATTTTGCTGCCAATGACTCTGTACTCAGGAGCAGGTGCTGTAGAGATCAGGTCCTGGAGCTCACTGCTTCTGCACCCAGCACGTACCAAAGGATCTCACTGTAGCCAAACAGCCAAGTTTTTTGTACAGACAAGGACATGACAGCAGTGCCTTTCCATAGTAAAAATCAGTGTTTAGGTAGTGAGGACCATTTAATCGCCAACACAAACTCCAGAGTTCACAGGCCACTAGAGCGCCATTAAAGGAAAAGGAATCATCATATTTCCTTTTGAGACTATTCCCAGACACAGGGGTTAGAAAGTTGTAACAAAGCCTAGAAAAGATTATGGTCAATACCACAAATAGCAGGCTGCTTGTTGTGTTTCTATTGAGGCTAACTTTAATAGAACTCTGCCTCTCCAGCCTTATCAGATACTGCTCCAGTAAACAACCTCAATTTGCAATGTTGCCTTTTTCATTGCAAAATTCATCTATATAAGGGATTGGGTAAGAAATGTGGCATCCCTGTCCATTACAGAAATTGCAAACACTGCATGAGGTTCTATGTTCATCTGATTAAATGTGCAATATTTAATAACTACTTGATGCTGTATCCATGTAACAATCATTACAAGTGATTGATTAGATGTGAGCAATATAAATTTGTGCAAGTATTTGCATTTCACTTCAAGCAGTTTTGGTGGCCAAACTGGTGAGCAAATATAATCAAACCAGGTTGAATCCTTAACTCAAAAAGCTCTGATTTGTAAGCAACAGCTCTAGCAGAACTGCTTAAAAGCTGCATTTGTTTTCCAAGATATTTTTCAACTGGCAAGAGTTACCCCAACCTTCTCAGGCATCAATAGTGACAGAGCCAAACAACACATCTGAGTCCTGCTATGGTTTAGAAAGGACAGACAGAAAAGGTTAAATGCTGTCAGGACCCCAAAGGCCCCATCCACGTACACTAACAGACACTAAGTTGAGCAACTTTTACTGCAATTAACCTTACAAAATGTTTACAAAATTTAGGTTGTCGGTTCAGGATTTTGAGAACATCTGCTCTTCATGTGCTGCTTCAGAGGTAACTGTACCTCCTCTCTACTCTTGTAAATCTTAGTTACGGGAGTCTCTTGCTTCCCTGAGGAAACTTTAATGAAGTTTGTCATAAAGGCAGCATTCTACAACAAAAGCTCTTCCAAATACAGTAGAACTTTTATCCCTAAGTTTACAGGTACACTTACCTGTCTTTATCAGGAATCTTAGAGCCTACATATTGATAGTCAAAATGGACTTATTACATGCTAAAAAAAATTAAAATCAAGCCTTATAGGGCAAAGTAAATGGAAATTGGTTAGTAAATAACTAAATAAAGTGTGAATAAAGTAACTGATCCAAGATTAAACTTCTGCTTGTTTGCTCCCATCATAATAAAATCAAGATCTCAGTCTGAGGATATATCCCAAGTCTTGTTGCAAAGTCATGCTCCAGTTGCTAAGACTAATTATGTATATCCAAGCAACAAGTGATGAGCTGTATAGCATTCAGGAAGATTAATTAGTTACAAGCAGAACTTTTTACCTCCACAGAATTTACAATAGAAATAGTTTGAGCTATTTGCTGCCTGAGTGTGGCAGACAGCTTATTTCCTAAATGAAAGAGTATTTTCAGCTGTTAGTGAAGTAGATACAAGAAAAAAATTAAAGTTACATTTCAGCTTCAAAAGGATTCAGTCAAAAGGCCTTCAGCACAAATGTTGGAATAGCATCATTCCTCAATATAAGTACCAGAGAACTTTTCATTGGAAACAAGTTATAATCCATATTCTCTAGGAAAGATCTGTGAATCAGTGAAATCCTTATCTACCACTATTTGACAATAGCTGTGAGGCAGATTACTAAAGGCAACATTCTCCAGATGAAACAGTCCTCTAATTATAAATAAAGCACTTTTTTCTTCCTTTTTCAGAAAAGACTGCTGTGAGGCAAAACAATAGAAATGGCACCATCTGCTAATAATCCAATTAGAGAATTTCAAAGCACCAGCTAAAAAAGCTAGCTGGTAGGGATCTATTCTTCTAACATATTTCTCAATTACACCACATGGATGTCCAAATGCTTTCTAATTACATTCTATTTGGAAACTGCAAGAGTTCACAGCATTAAGGAGAAATCATATCACGGATAATGCAAAACATGACTTTTCTTTTTCCAGTTATATTTGTCTCCTCTTGTGACAGAACTTCAACACTTTCTCATATTCCCCCGTGATAGGTGTTAGTCAAAGTCACGTCTCAGACATGACTTTTCACAGAACATTCCCCAGAATGACCCAGGATACGCCCTCTCTTCCCACTTGGTTTATGGTCAGAATAATCAACAGATGCCAAAGAAGCAGTAACTGACTAAACACTCTGAAATGCTGTATTTAGGCAGCAGTTGCTGCCCAGGGATGGAAATTCAGCTAACACTGCTTAGGTGGGACAGGTTTACCAATGCCAAACATCTCACTGGCTCCCAGCCCCTTGTTGGCAATAGCAAAAAACCCAAAACCCAACCACCACTAATACTTGGATATGTCTTCAGAAGATACTGACCGGTTCAGTAAAACAGCTGAAAATACCACATGAAATCCAATGGTCAGTTTCTGCCTTTCAGTAAAACCATGAGGCTTTATTGCTGAAGACAGACAAGAATTTCTTCCAAGCTGTAAAGTTTTGACTCCAAAGGTGATTTTATGGCAAAAAGAGATCTGTTAAAAGTAGCATTTGCCTGGAAACACTACAACAGCAGCTAAGGTGTAAATCATATGTCCACCGTAACTGCACTGGGCACAAATATTTTCCCCTCACTTCCCCATCTCCAGATTAGCTTCCAGACAAAAGCACAAAATATTATCCAAAGTCTGAGCTAACAGGATTAGCATGGTTTTACTGGGCCTTCAGAGGAAGCAAACTGCTAAAGATTGTACTTATGGCCAATGCTTCACTGTACAGCAGCTCTTAGAGAAACACTGAAGGTTGCACATGGATTATTGTTGCACAAGGAATATCCAAGTGCCCAAATCTGTGAGGACAACAGAAAAATCTGACAGCGTTTGTGCTCCCACACCAAGAAAAAATTCACTTCTGTTGTTCTGTAGACAAAGCTAAAATGAAGCCTTTGTGGAGTGATTAATCCCCCAATACTGCCCATGATACAGAGTCCATGAAAAATCCTGATTTCTTTTTCACCCGTCTCTAGTACTCGTGCGGTGTGGTGGAGCACAACTTGCTGGTAGATTAAAGAAAGTTTAGAATTTTACCACAGTGGGTCACTTGCTTCTTTTTAACCCCTGGAGTGTGTGCAATGAGGCCACTCACATAGCTGAACTTGTGTGCATCTTCCCAACTCACTCTTAAACTGGTTCCTTTATAGCCAGCAGCAGCACGAAGTGCAAACCAACAGCAGGCAAGATAAAATGTGAACTGACCTAAGTTTCATCAACTAATTTTCTAAAAGTGTAACTGCACTGACTAACATAGAACAAAAATATTCTGCAATCACACTCAAAGATTCCTGAGTTCCTAATAAATACTTTCATTCAGTCACAATCTCAAGCAACCTATTCACCTAATGAGCGCCTCTAAAGCCGTTGCCAAAATACAAGGTCTTAATGAAATTTCAGGATGAAGAGCCATCTCCATGACATGTCACCAAGGTCACCTTTGATGGACAGCTATCATTTCTGTTTACAGCATGCAGTTGAGAGGAGAAGATCTTTCTGAGCAGTTCCATTTCAGTTTTACTCACCTCATTTGCTGAGAAAATGAAATGGTGCCACAGCACACAGTTACAATGCAATCCATCTATTTAGTGATAAGTAAATAGGTATGCCATGAAATATGATCTCGTACTTAATTCAGGATTTGACTGCTGTTTTTCGCACTAAGCTATATAAGTAAGGAAAAGCACAGCACACAGATTTCTGACAAAAATATACCTCAACTGGAATAACAAACAAAAACACCTGCAGCACAAAGCCACTGGATATTTAACATGGTTTCTTCAGCCCTGCTTGCATATTTAATATTGAAAAATAAGTTGTGGGGGTTTTAATAAGGTGTGCAATGCTTGATCAAAAGATCCATTTCCACAAGTGTATTACTTCCATGTTAGTTACTAGAGCCACATCCGTTTCTGTAGAATAAACAAACAATCCCAGGCAAAACACAGCTGAGCTGCTACTTCAGTTAGTGACTATTTCCATGACCAGCAAACCCATGCACCTCACTTGTGAAAGTCATTGAAAACACCACTTCATGAGTGAAGCCTTCAAACAGACTGGGATACAAACCCCAGCTTCCATTCAGAATCCTTAGTTTTACAGCACTTGAAAGGTAGAAGTTTCATTTCCCACCTTGAGTACCAACAAAGTACTTTGAAAACTGGAGTGGGCAGATTGTCAGGATAAACTGATCCCTAATACTTCAGAATTGCATAAATATAAGGACTCCAGCAACATTCCTGAAGAGATCTTCAGCCTGGGCATAGCCACAGCTATCCATGAACTTCTGGCAACATAACATGCTGGAGGAAAAACACACAGCAACAAGCTACTGACAGAATTAACAAGGAGGTTTGCAAATACAGGCTCAGTGTTAGCACAGTATTTCCCAGCTTGGTATTAATCCAGACCTATACATACATTTTGTTCATGCCAAGTCATATCCCAAATGCCTACAAAATCAAGCATATCTTAATTATTCCAAACAGCTTTTGAGAACTGTTTCAGAGATAGAAGTTTCTGGACCTAAAAAAGTATACCAAATGATGAATGGTAACTTAAATATGAATTCTTCTCTCATTAAATCCCCACTATAATCCAATTGTTAATAATCTGAATGCCATTCCCTGACAAGTCTGCTATATTAAATACCTTTTAGGTCCTTCTGATTTTCTGTCCCCAAGAATAAAACCATGTTTCCAATGAAGCTAAAATCCATCAGCTGTTGTTTTGTACTTTTTAACTTGCTTTACTCACCTGCAAATACTGAAGCAAGATGACTACATGCAGGCAGTTCTAAGAGAACACAAGGTCTGTGCTGAGTATTAGCCGCCCATAATGGGCCAAAAAAACTAAAACTAAAATAAAATAAATGCCAAAACCAAACCGGCAAACAAGAAATTCTCTGGCAGCCAACTTCGATCAGGATGTGACTGTACTAAATGCTGAGATCTTCAGGAGTCCTGAGGAGAGGCAGGTGCTCAACATGTAACTGTCTCAAACACTTAATTTGTTTGAAGATGACAGCCAACGAGATTAAACCCAATCTGCTCCAATTCATTTTAATTCACATTCTGTTGGAAGGAGCATTAATTGCATAAACTTTTGCCAGTTTCTGCCTAAAACTCAAGCACATTTCATTCTACTCCCCTGAAGGAAAAGCAGGAATAAGTAGCTATCATTACAAAGGTGTATAAGGAGTCAGCACAAGTGCTCTCCAATAAAGGAAAACTTGTAAACAACTGACTCAGGGGATCAGTCTTCCTGTTCCGCCCAGCACATTAAAAGTTAGCCTAAGGAAAAGCCTTAATTTGGGAATTTGGGCTTGCTTCCTCTCCTCAAACTAGGAAGCAACTGCCAGAACTGTTTCTGCTAGAAATTTAAAAAGAAACCAAACAACACAAAAACAAACAAAAAACCCCCAACAAAAAGAAAACCACTTTAGATAAGTGACCTAAGATCAGGGCAGCTGCTAAATTTAAGGTAGGGCCTAAGTACTTGCTAAAAGTGAGATAATCTGTGGTATTCTTCTGGTTGGTAGTACAACGTACTTGTGTAATACAGGAGGACAGAAGTGAGACTAATATACCCAATACCAACTTCATACCAGTATTCCAGTGGAAGTGTACATCCATCCTATTCTCTCACTATAGGAAACAAAGCAACCCTCAGCAAAGCTGAAATCTGATCACTGTGTTTCCTGAGGCATCAATCTCCCACAGTTCAAGCCAGATCTAAGCAGAGTAATTTTTCTAGTTCAGGTTTCTAATACACTGAACTAAAGCTAACATCTTTACTAACTTTATATATACAATACAATGTTCATAGAATTTCTTTTATTAGAGTTTCACATTTTGTGCTGAAAAATATCTGAATGTAAGCTTCATTATACTTTTCATTAATTGTCCAGCTAATCAGCAGCAGCACCTTGAAACCATAAGAATACACTGAATTGAGAGTAAGAACAAGACAGAAGAGTATAACGTAATATTCATATAGATCACATATAGTGATATGGTTGAATTCAGAAAGCTCAAATTATGCTGTCCATCTCCCAGAATTATGGCAATAGGAGAGAGATAAAACTCAAAATCTAGTGCAAAAGCACCTGAAATAATAAATAAATGCCTAGACTGAATTTGTCAGTTAGAATTTTAAGTATAAAGGACTTTTAAGGAGTGTTGTTCCTTCAGGCCTCAAATTTCTTGCAGATACTGAGTATCAATATGGTTCAAATAGTAAATTGGAGCAGCAGAGCAGAGATTCAGACAGGAAATTCATGGAGTTTCAAAAGGGCTTTCATTCTCAAACACAGGTTTTGAAAATCTTGTAGTCAAAGCTAGAAAGGGAATAGCATCTAACTAGATAAGGGATTGCAATACTCTGAGATCACAGTGTCTTGAGAGTGAAGGGCTTAAGCAAATTCATCTTGTCAACTGCACAGAGTCTACACCTCAAGAGTTAAAATCTAAATGTTAAAATCTGCTAAGTGTGTAAAAACCAGCCTCAGCAGAAGACATTAGGTAATGAGTGTCTGCTGTAATTAATTATAAGACTTGCACACTTTCCCCCCCAGAAGTGATGGGAGTTTTCTGATGAGCAGCTTCCAGGCTGGGTACTGGAAGCAGCCAAATGAATCATCTCTTCCCCTAAACCTAGCACAATTGATGACTCTTCTTTTACATCAGGGTTTAATTAGATTTTGCTTTTGAAGCCTGTGCACAGCACAACAATTCACTGCCACAGAAACCCAACGAAGCAATGAAGACTTAAATTCCTGATTTCAGCAGTTGTCACTGCCTGATACAAAGAAGTCTTTTCCAAATATACCTCTTGAAAGCACCCTTAGGCAATAAAGTCACAATACCAGAAGTACCCGCTACTTTTTGCATAATAATAGCTTTTGGGAATAGCCTTCATGGTAATTCTAGATAAAACCAGTGTCATTCTATTTTTTGTCACAAGGCTATGATACTTCGTGAAACAACACTTTAGGATCAAGCAAACCTCTGAAAAAAAGCCACCAAAAAACCACAAAACACCACCCGCTGCAGTTTGAGTTCACAAAAGATGGATACTAAAGGCCCAGCTTACTGTCTGTAAAGATTAAAGCTTTACATCTTCAATTTTGATTACCTTGCCTTTTAATTTATTAATAATTACATCACTGAACAGACCTCAAGGCACCAGAAGGGCTTTACTTCCTGTGGAAGTCAGCTTTATTAACCAATACACTTAGTAAGATAACAGTAAAAAGCAGCAATTGTTTGTGCTATACAAGATGTACTTTTTCTTTCCTGCACCTCCTCTTTTTGATACATTCTTGCAACTCCAAGGCGGATCAGATTAGTCTGAGAATATACTTTCGAACAAGTCAATGGCAGGCAAACTATTGTCTGATTACACATGTGAACCCTGAGCATGAAACAATGAATTACTCAGCTAACATAAATATTTACATATCACAACTCTCAAAACCTCTGAGCTGCTATTGTTAAAGCTTAAATTCACTTAAAACATCATTAGAATATAGAAGCCAAAGGAAAACTTTCTAATAACTTTATGTGATATATAATTATTTACTGTGGAAAAAACACTACCTGCTCTGTAAGTAGGTAAATTTAATGACTCGTGATACGATACAGCAATGGGAAATGATCCAGCAGTAAAGCTTAGAAAAATGAGATACAGAAAAAACATTAGCTTCATAATCAGTCATTAAATCAGCAAGGAATTGTTACAGTTACACAGAACATGACCCTGTATCATGACTAAAGCTAATCATGGTTAGTAGTAAATTAAATCAAGTAACTGAGGAGCTACAGAAATCTATTGCTGAAGGGGCAACCTGGCAGGGACAGGAAAGAGCCAACAGAATGGCCAAGCCCTGCAGTTGCAGCATGACTGAAAGCTGACTGAGAAATTAAATATACAGTCAAATTGATAAAGGAAAAGAAACAGTACCAGTTCTGATCTACCCTGCTATATTTTCATAGCAGAGGGGGAAAACATTTTCACAGCACAAGGAACAAACACAGCCTTTGAGGTCCAAACCATGCTGAACTTCAGTTATCTGGGTAAAGCACACTTGTCTCACCATCTTGGATAGATGACGCACTGTGCAGCAAAAAATGGCACATTCAATGCTTTCTTCATGATTTCATTTGGCTCAGCAACATTTAAACTGAAATTTTGTATGCATTAACAAAGGGTTTTTTACACATCTTTTTGAAAAGAAACATGATTTAACTTCAATCACATTAGTGGTCTCCCTATGAAAAGCTTCATTAGAATAATTTCCTTGTGAAGTTACTCAAGACTGAGTAGCACAGAACTACACAGGCAAAAGAGTCTTACCCCACTCAGCCTTGAATAGTAAAATACAATAAATTAAAATCTAAAGGCAAAGCACAAACCTGCCATAAAAACAGTAGTTTCTCAAATACAATAAATGCCAAGGTGTTAGAAGGGACTACAACTGTAACTGAACATCACGAATGCAAACCTCACAAGCACCAGATATGAAAATCCATGTTAACGGTAAAATAAAAGGTTTTGATGAGACACTGAAGTCCAGTGGAACCTGTATTCTAATTTTCAATTACTCATAAGAAATGAGGACAGGCAAGTCCCAGCTCAGCAGGCAGCCTTCCTGTAGAAATCTGTCCCTCTCTCTCCTATTCTCTCATTTCCTAGCCAAGTTTCCTACATTGGACACATCAGATCATTGAACAGGTCTCTGCTATTTTACCCGTCAAGATACCTTTGTCTGCTGTTGTTAGCCCATAAGCCTTCTTCATAATCCCTTTTAATATGAAGCCATGTCTGCGAGAAATCAAGACCAGTAATTGCCAACATTTATCACAGTATCAAAGAAAATCTGACCTTTTCATGTGAAGCAAGAGAGTGTCATCCCATGGTTCATTACTTAAATCAGCAATGGGTTTTTAAATTGCCATTTTCAGAAGTATTTCTAAAGTCCCATTACTCATCTAAACATGATAATTTAAACCAAAACCAGATCCCAGCTACTCAAATCAGCACACACAATTTAAAACAGATCCTGAGACTACAAAGACATTCTGCATACCACAGGAAAAAAAAAAAGGCTTATTGTAATTTTAATATTACTATTCTTTGATATAATCAGTGTGAAAAAGATCTGTTAACAATTAAAGAGCATTTGACCTCAAATGCTTAACAGAAGTTAACTATGTTCTCATTGCTATAACCATGAATAAACAGTTATTTAATGAAGACATGCATAAGCATCCTAACTTATAGTTCAGTGTTTAGATGCATATTTAGTATGGGAATACTAATTGCTGCTAAAGATCAAATAGCCAGAAGGTTTTCACTGCTGCTTAGTTACCCTTGAAAAGGCACCTTCAGTGCTCTGCTTTGACCACATGAGAAAGGCTGCAGTGCCTGTCACAGGACTATTACCACATTTAGGGTTCACCAAGACTATTAAGAAAATTAACAAATAGCTTGAAGACACATAAACATGTGAGGTTATTTTAATATTTTGTACTACTCAAGATGAAAATGTAACAAAAGCAATAAACAAATATTTCAAAAGCTATAAAAACATAAGGAAATAAAGTTAAAATTAACCTTTTGATAGTATTACTGCCCAGCTACCCAGAGTACACCATCATTTATAAGGAGAATATGAGAACCCAGGTAAATCACTACAGTCTCACTTCATTTTTCTATTGCACCCCTTTATGTTTGAACTGCTCTTTCACCTTACTCATCGTTAGTGAGAATCTAACAAGAAGTACTGCTTCCCTTCACACCGAACTAATTAACAGAAAGTAGCACCCCAGCAATTCATCTCAATTATGCTATTCTATAATGGGGCAGACTCAGTCCACCAAAAATTGGCCCTGAGTGCTAAACAACGTAGTTACTTTGCTGCTCTCCTAAATCTGAGTCAATACTTAGAAGCAATATTTTAAGAAGTGTTTTAGTGCACAGAACCATTTATGCTCCTCCTTTAATTTAAGGAAACATCTACAAGCCACTGCCGCTGAGATATTCTGTAAGAATTTGCTCAAATTTGCACTGGCATTTTTTAGTTAACATTGCCCAAGTTACGACTTAAACAAGAACACGTGTGCAACTTAATATTTTAGCAGAATTGGTATAGAGGGATAATGGTTTACTCAAGAGGTACTTTTAAACCTAAAACCCTCAGGTGAATCCACCGAAGTCTGAGTAGTTTATCCAGGCTAAGTTTGGCTAAAGCAAGACTTTGCAAAGTTTGACACACTGCTTCACACCAAATGCCACGGTAAGTTCCATGGCTGGGAAGCGTTTTGGAGCACATGTTTTAGGCCATTCAATAGCACAATTTGTGTGTGGAAACAGATCAAGTCTATTATTAAGTACTGAAATCATAGACACAAAGCAGTAAATATAGTTCCAGGCCATCTTTACTGAGGCACATTGTGAGATGAAATAGTTTTATATTTTGAGATACAGCATAAATACTTAACAATGAAATAAAAGCCAATTGTGCTTAGAATTAAAACTAGGCTCTAAGCTGTTGATCTGCCATTAAAGCTATTAATTAGAATAATTAAAGAGAAAATGAAACTGGGATTCTCAATGTCAGAATATTTTACCAGGCTAAGCAAATAGAAAGAATAAAGAACATATAAAAGTGATTAGATGCTTCTGTTTCATCTCTTCAAATTGCTCCATTTTACTCAATCATGTTCACTTCATTGCTTTTATTTTTCATTTTGCATTCAAAAGTAAGTATAAGGGGAAAACAATTACACTAAGGAAAAAATATCCAAACCACCACAAAAAGGCTGGGGGTTGTTTGGTGTTTTACAAACATTTTCCAGAAGCTTTGGAAAAATCTATCTGCTTTTTGGTGAGACTTAACAGATCAGATCATTTAAGCCCAGCAGTCCCAGAATGAGGCTGGCCAGTGCTATGTGTGAAGATGCAGTTGAAAACTGGCAGGGAAGCAAGCAGCTGAAGATGAAACTGGTACCTATAGGACTGAAAACTCTCTCAAAGCCATCAAACTCTGCACCTACAACTTCTTTACAGAACTAGATATCAGATACTGTTAATTCAGTTAATTTCTAGAGCATCAATTTTTACATGATTTAGGTGGTCTCATGACACATGCAACTCTACAGTCAGAGCAGGACTGCTTAGCCCCAAACAGGATCAGCCAAGCTCTCTCTAGAATAAGAAAGCACCCCCTAGGTTTGGCCAATAAAGGGTTAGAGTTCACCCTTCAAGAGGGATGGAGTAGGACAGTGTTTGGGAAGAAAAGTAACATCAAGAGTTTTGATAAAACAAAAAAAAAATCATTGTTAAAAGCAGTCTTAAAAATGGAAAGCTTGGAACAGAAACAAAGCCAAAGAACAATTCAAACCACTACTCTCTATTCAACTCTATTACTCACTTACAACTTACGATAAATAAAGCTCAACAACGAAGTAGTACTTCAAAAGCCAAATGGTAGCTGAGCATTCTACAGTTTAATCTTTTCATTTCTGTAAAGAAACAGACCCCAACCCACAAAAACATAACTGATGATTTCTCATACATTTCTATATCTTCTAGAGGATCTAAATTAAGCTACAAACATGATCCCTAGTATGAATAAAACCAATGTTAGAAACAACACAAGACACAGATAATTCATGACAATCTTAGCTCAAACATTTTGTAACATTATCTTCCAATAAAAGCTGATCTCAAAAGTAAAAAACACTTTTTAAGTTGAATAACTTTACAGTGAATTACAATCCTTTTAACTTACTATGTTTCACTTTTCTTACTTGCTTTGAATTCTTCTTCATTGTTATAAGTACCTGAGATACATAACACTAATTGGCATTTTCAAAAATATTTAACGGCTAAAAAAGTGATGGGATAGAGGCTTACAAGAACTCCAATGTGCTCATAACATTCCACACCTTAAAATGCTGCTTAAGAAGAGCTATAACAAGAAAAAGTCTGTAGCTTAACATATTTCATATAAATAAATACTACATAGTTTAACAAAATAGATAAAAAAAAAAATTACCTTACCTTTCCGAGCCACCTACACTAGACACCCAGAATAGCCCATTTTTAGGGGCAGTCAGGCTCTTTTATGGCAGGCCTGAAACGAGCTCCAGGTGAAAGGTATTGACCGTTAAATAGCTAATGACCTCCAGCTGGCAAAGCTGATTAAACTTTTTACTCAATTTGATCAGAAATTCACAGTGACAGTGCTAAAATTATCGTCCAGAAGGTAGCTGATAAGATGTGTGAAATTTGATTCAATTAAAATTAAAGATAATCCCTTTGTCCAACTCTTTAGCGGGATGGGGTTGAGTGGAGGGAAATGCAGCCATGACAATTAATTTGAACCATACCTTTGCTGAAAAGGAAGCTGTATTAGTTGATGAGATAATTTTTTCCGTTAATATTTGATGGTTTGGATTTCTCGTGTTCGGCTCCCGGGACGGGGCCGGGAAGCGGCAGCGGGAGCCGCAATGGCGCGGAATGGCCGCCAGGTGGGGCTGGAGACCGCGGCAGCCCCGGCACCGCCTCGGCATTCCCGGGGAATAAAAGTCTGGAATTAAAATCTGTGGCATAGGGAATTCCGCGTGTTTAACTGGCTGCGTTAGAGAGCTTTGCTGTTAGCGGGCATATAAAAAACCCGCACATAAACTGCAATAATTTATAAGGCCTTTCTGAGAATGCTAACTGTTTGGGTTAGTTCATGGTCGTGCAATTAGAAGTGTTGATGATGGTGCCTATATGAATATTTCTATATCACAAAATGTGGGTTTAAAGTATTCATTTGATGCTGTTACCAAAGAGAAGAGCAGCATTTAAACACTGAATTAGCTAAATATCAGTGCAACAAATTGAATGTGAACATGTAATGTGAACTTGGAGTAAACTCAAACTATAAGGAAAAAAGAAGTGGGGGTTCTGACTCACCATTGTGGTAATATTGGATAGCTGCATTTATGCTGGGTGTGAAGTTCAAGTGGCTTTTTGAGATACTGCTAAAAGAAAAGATAAAATAACTTTGAGTCACCCTACACTCCGGGTTCTATTGTATGTAGATTTGGCAACCTTGTTCTGGGATTGACTGATCCCTTGAGTTACCAGATATAAACCAACAAAACAATCAACTCCCTGAGGTTATCATAAAACCTGCATTGTTATTTTGTTGTTTTTAGAAACATCTTGCAATTTTGACTTTTACCATGGATATTTGGAAAGTATTAAAGATGCATCAAATTCTACCCTTTCTTCCAATAATAAGTTACACAGTGAAGAAAGTATTTTTTCATAAGTGGGTTCCTCGATTACATAAATCCAGGAAGCTCATTGTGAGGCTCTTGTCCCATTCAAACAAGCAGTAAAAATGTGGCCAACCTGAATAAAAGTAATGGAAAGGTTTCATAAGGGAGTTACAAACCTGAGAGTTTGTTTTTGTAACTCTCACACCTACTTGATAGATTTTGCAGTAATCACATGGCCACAGAAGGCTGTTTAAGGTCAGACCGGTAAGAAAAATGCTAAATAAAGATGTGTTTTGCTAAGATGTCTGAAAGAGTGAGATAGAGTGATTTGGATGAGGTCAGTGTCTAATAGTTTAGAGAGGATTAGAAACAGTCACTGGCCCTCAATCTGTTGCTGTAATTACTGAGCTACTCGAGTTCCTCACAGAATAACTCAGGTATTGGTATTACTGCTCTTGGTATTCACGGTAATAAATTAAAACATATTAATATCCTGGCTTTTGTTTAATGGAAGGTGAAAGTGTCCCATCTCAAAAAAGCAGAACATTTTCATATTTACCTGCTGGAAAATCTACAGTTAAACCTGGGATTTTATGAAGCTGCACTAGCAAATAACATGGCTTTAAGTTGTGCAACTTGAAGTATTCTTAAATAATGAAGAGCGAGAACACGTGAAAAGAAACAAACAAATAAACCACACTCTAATGCTCCAGGAGGTTTTTATTTTGGCCAAGCCTGGGTCAGTTGTGCCAAAGTGAGGGGCAGTAATCAGCACCTCTCACCAGACTGCTGGAGCTCCCTTGCTCTGTGGAGCATTTGGCACCTCAGGCACAGTTAGTGAAACATTTGTCAGCTCATATGTTACCCTGAGCAATTAGCAGGGAAAGACCAAGACGGCTTTTTTAACTCATTGGTTTTTATGCTGATAAAGGCAACAAGCCTCCTCCTCAGAGGGAAAAAATACAACCCACCAACACATCTACTTGCTGCAATTAATCCCTCACTTATGTGGAATTCTTGTCTGCTGGTAGATAAGACTCACAAACATGGATTTCCATTTTGTACAGGGTCAGCAAGTGCACACATTTAATTAAGTGTGCTGATACAAAATGTCAATAAACAAAAGTATACAAACTCCACACTTGAGAAACATTTACGCTTCAGTAGCTACTGGATTTGTAGAATCTCTAAAGGGCAGTGGTTGTTGTTGAGGTCGGAAGCAGGAGAAAAGTTCCTAACAGTAAATTTATGATTACAGTAGCAAGCTAGGGACTAAATATAACCTGAGCTGAAAAGAAACATGAAAAATGACAGTCCTCTCATAGATAAATGGGACAAAAGTATTTGTTTCCATAAAGCCATATTTACCACAATAAATAGACATAATGACCTTGTCATTCTGTGTTCTTCTTACAGGCTCTTAAAGCAAAATCCAGCTTCCAAGCTCAGGAATCCTGGTGTATATCAGAATTAGATATTGTAACGCCCTGCAGCATTCTGGCAAGATGCTCACTCCACCTGACAAATTGCAAACAGCTTGTTAGCAACCCATGCCCGTATTTTCTACTCACAATTTGTAGATATTATCTGTAAAACTGTCCTAGTGATAGCCATTTCAGCAAGGGGAAGAGAACAGGTCTGAAGATAAAAGATTTTTAAAGTAATGCATCTAAGCTCCTAACTCTGCTTTAAAGCATAAATGGAAATTCTAAGCTGCGGAAAATATTATGGAGGGTGCTAAATTATTTCATGTATTAAACATCAGCCATCATGGATAACTGTGGAACCAAAGAGGGGGAAGCAGAAGCCATTCTAATTTAGCAGGCTAGGAGAGTGCAGTAACCATGTTAATACTTAGCATTTAAAATGTATTTTCTCTTTTCCCGAGATGTACTCACTGTCAGGGGAGTTACATGGATTTGTTAATTGAGTCACTGTTATCCGTATTTTTAAAACAAGGGGGTTTAGCTGTGGGTATTTGGAGTGGTTAATCCCACAGTGAACACAGCAGAATCAGGATTAGAACAGGATTGTCTTGTTTCCTGTCCCTGTTTTAATCAACTTGGTATTCTTGCCTGTCTAGACCATTCTGTATTTAATTTTAAATCCCATTTCTATTGACAAAAGCTAGACTGCCATTTTGATAGGAAAGTAGAAGTAGCATAATTTTGATAGTAGTAGTGGTTTATTGGCTCCCTCTGTCAAATTTTAGACTGCTTATTTTCCAAGCCCATTTTTTTCTTAGGACATCTATTTCTGTTCCAGTTGCTCCAAATAGGATTGTTATCCTTGCATCTACTTATAGCCCGTTGCTTGAATTTAAACTTGCATTACTTGATGTTTCACTAAAAGCAGAATTTACTATCACATGTTTATGTTCAGTAGCTTTTGTTAGGGATGTCAGATCAAGTAGAATAATAAGGACAAAAATATATTAATCTTGCAGAATAGATTAAAAAATAATCACTGCTTAAAAGGTAAAAATTACTAAGGTTTTCTTTTGGGAAAAAAGAATTAAAAAACTACTTAGACACTTGTGCTTGGATTCCCAAACAGCCATGGTGAAACACTCCTGCTGATGGATTTTGGTCTTCTTTGTGGATATTACTCAGATCTTCACTGCCTTAGGAAATCTGTGAATCGTGGACACTGCAGCACTGTAAAATCCCTCCTTGGGTGGGTACGGAAATCCTCCCTGGTACGGAACTGAGGATGAGTAGAAACTAGAGCAAGCTAAGAAGAAAAACCAGAAAGTTATTGACAGCTGTGCTACAAGCACTTAACTTGCCGTGTAGCTTGGACGGTAAAGCTGCACAGAAATTAAGGAAAGCCTTGGCCGAGTAAAGCAGGAGGTGACATCCCCTCAGGAAGGGGAGCTGATGGATCAGCATGAGAAACGAGAGATGTAACAGCAAACAGAGGTTTGAGCACTCATGAGTAGAAAAGTTACGGAATTCGTAACAATAGGTGCTGGTGCCTTTGCTGAAATGCATAAATAGCGTTTTGCTGATCGGTGAGCCTGTCTTTCGCGAGTTACCACCTAGCTGCCTACTGCGGGCCAACTGGAATAAAACACAGAAATCGCTCTCCTCGGTGTGCGAATTTGCCTCGGCGATCGGGACAACGCTGCGACATTTAATACCAGTAAACGGAGCGGCCACGACGCCGCAGCACCGCCGAGACACGGGCACGCTGAGGGACACGGGCACGGTGAGGGACACGGGCACGCTGAGGGACATGGGCACGCTGAGGGACACGGGCACGCTGAAGGACACGGACACGGTGAGGGACACGGGCACGCTGAGGGACACGGGCACGGTGAGGGACATGGGCACGCTGAGGGACACGGACACGGTGAGGGACACGGACACGGTGAGGGACACGGGCACGCTGAGGGACACGGGCACGGTGAGGGACACGGGCACGCTGAGGGACACTGGCACGCGCCGCCCTCACGGGGCCCCTCACGGCCCCGCCCGCGCGGGAGGCGGGGCGGGAGCGGGCGGCGCGGATCTCGCGAGACTTGGGCGGCGCCGCGGAGCCGGGTTTGAACGGCGGCAACGGCCGGTGCGGGGAGAGGGCGGCGGGGGTAGCGGGGTCTGCTCTCTGTGGCGCTGCTGCCAGGGGAGAGGGCAGCGGGGCCAGCGGGGTCTGCTCTCTGTGGCGCTGCTGCCAGGGGAGAGGGCAGCGGGGCCAGCGGGGTCTGCTCTCTGTGGCGCTGCTGCCAGGGCCGGCCGCCGGTCCCTGCAGCGGGTGGGGCCCTTTGCTGCCCCACGGCCCCCGGTGGACCGCGGCGAGCCCGTCCTCGCTGCTCTCGGCGCCCGTTCGGGCCGTACCGGGTGTGGGGGGGTTAGGCCCGGTCACCGGCCCGGTCTGCAGCGGGTCGGGCCCGGAAGGAGGGGACAGCGGGGACGCGGCGCTGGGGACACCCAGCGCTGCCAGAGCCTGCCCGGGCTGTGTGCTGGCTGAAGGATGAGGCTGTAGGGTGATATTTGTGTGTTCTCTGTAGTACTGACCCACCCAAGAACCTGTTTGAGGAAGGTGATCAGCTGCGGAAATCTTTCAGCCTGAGTGTGCAACCTGCTAGGCGCAGATATGGACTTGTGTAAGTAACTGGCTGGAATTGTCGGGGGAGTACCTGGGCTAAGGGAGAGAAACCACCCTGGTAATTGTGTTCCTGATCAGAAAACTGCACAGGTGCTTCTGACAGGATCAGAGCACAGACAGCTGTTACATGTGGCCCTGGGGAATAGGAGTTTAACCAGAAGAGCTGTGCTAGATCGGGAGAAGAAAGCTGGCCTGCCAGGAGACTGCCTTTTATCTTCTACCTTACCACTTTTATTAAGGAGTACTTGAATGGTTGAATAATCGAGGTGTGCAGCTCTCAACATAGAATCTCACGTTAAATGTTTGAAGGTGTTTAGCCAGAAGTGAGTAACTCTTGTAAGAGTAGAATAAATGAAGACTGATGTCTGTTATTTCCCCTTCCTGCCTATTCACCTTGCTACCCATTCAATTGATCTTAAAATAATTTACTTAGCCTCGTGTATAATATTAAATTGCTGGCAGTTGTTTCAGTCTACAACTTCAGGAAACTACCTGGACTTGTTTAATTAATCCAGAATTGAGAAGGAAAAATTGAGGTTGGCTGTACTCCAAAAGGCATACTTGCTATTTTCTGTAATAGTCAGCAAGAATGTGTGAGTAGGAAAGCTATTTCTCTTTTCTTCCATACTTCAACTATAAATTTAAGAAAAAACCCATAAGATGTTTTTTTCTGTTGTGTAGTAAATAATTTATTAGGAGCTCAAAGTTCTTGTATGTGAAACTGGAAGACAAGTGCAAAAGAGACTGAAGAAGTAGGAGAGGGTGAGACAAAAATCCCCAAAAAACCCCGTTAAAAATTACAGGTGTACCAGAAGATGTCCCTGGCTGTAGCCTGACCTGCCCCACAGGCTAATTGCAGAGCATCCTTCCCTTGGCAGCATTGCCTGCTCTGACTGTTTCTAAACTGTCTGACAGCTGCCTAACTGAGATTTCAATAAGATTAGCATTTATGTGGGGGTTTAGCTTGTGATCTGCATGTTCATGGGGCAGCCAGCAGGGTTAAGCCTGTTCTGCAAAGGGACTGCCCTGAAGGGCTGTGCTGTGGGGCAGCCCAGACTCATCCAGACTAGACAACTGTTGCTATTCTTTTTTGATTTGAAAGGTGGAGTGCAAGAATAAGGTCAAGAAATACTTCAATGGTCTTCTGGAGGTGAGTTAAACATGTTACTCATTTAATTTAGTAAACTAGGAACTGCCAAATGGCTGTGTTGCCTCTCTACTGTTGTCTGATCAGAAAATAAAGCTGTTTTTAAAATTCTGTTTATGTAGCTGTACAATGGTTCATTCATCCTCTTTACTAATGGAAATGCATGCCAGAAGTTGTTGCCTATGTTCTTGTATTGCTACACCTTGCCTTAAACACTTCATTATTAATTAGTATGTGGTGTCCCTGTCCTTGCATAAATATAATACTGATGATTCTCAATTACTGCTATGCAAAATTCCTGTGTTTCACTGCCTTATTTTAGTATAAGTGTAAAACTAGGCATTGCAGTGGTTAGAGGTGAAAACTGAAGTTTCAAAGCCTGGCTGGATAAAGTCTCGTTGTATGCGTTAAACCTGAATGGCAGCAAGTGAGGAGAAAATGTAAAAACCAGGATGTGATCATTTCTGTCTTCTGCCTTGAAAAGGAGTTGTCACAATATTGGCACAATTACTTCTGTGTGTTAATTAAATTCTTTTCTATGAGGAGAGGCTGGGGAGTGAATAACTCCACTAGGAGTTATTCATATTGAGTAAAAGTCAGGGGGAAAAAAAAAAGTAAAGGATGAAAGAAAACTCTTGGCATATGTTGTTCAGAAGCTCGAGTTACTTAGCATTTTCTGTCTTAATAGGATTTTTTTGCAGCCAGCTGATTTAGCAGATTTGGGAGCAAGCAGTCATGCAAGCTTACGATGTTAATTTGACTTGAGTTTTATTTTTTAAATGTTTGTTTTATTGGATTTACTTTGACGAACATTTTTGCAAAATTCACCTTCAAGGCCTCTGTCTTCCCTTCACAGTTAGCAAAGGACGAATTTGCTGAAATGTGACAAGGAGGTGATTATTTACAAATAAGTTGCCTGCAGCAACTACATTTTGAAAGACTCCATGAAGCACTTAAATAAATGCAAAGCCCTGTGTTAAACTCCATATATTTTATCAGGGCTTCTATTTTTGACACTTCCCTTGCTTACCTTTCATCTGTTTCTCTATCCCACCTAATGTTATTAGGAGTACACTGTCCTGCTAAGGCAGCTGCCTACGCAAATCTTAAGTGTTATTTGTGTACAAGAAATGCTGGCCTTGGTGGGGCTTGGTGTAATACAGGGAAAATAGTGTCAGCCAAGTGCATAGCAGTGTTTTTCTAAGGTTATGTCATTGTCTTGTACTTGGCAAGAGAGCTCTATCCTAAGTTATCCCTGTGATGTACAAGGAAACCAGGCTGGGCGCACAGGAGTGCATTTGCTGCATGTTAGACATAATCAAGAATAAGGCAGTAACCAAGTTTATGAAGAAATAACTGTTATTTTACTGTTTACAGGTCTGTTTGTGAGCTTTTTTTTTTGTGTGTCTTGTATTAATGCAAAAATATCCCGGTTAAGACAGGAAATCCAGTAACTTCTTCCAGGTAGCTACTCTTATCTGTAAAATATATTTGCTGCAATATATTTTTTAATAATTTTTATTTGCAGTGTTGAATAAAAGAAAGAAAAATGGAGGCAGAGACCATTTTAAGTCTTAAACAGCAACTGAAGGAAGCAGAGAACGAGCGAAGAAAGGCAGCACAATATGGTTTGCATTTACTGGAGTCCCAAAGTGAGGTTCAAAATCAGCTGGATCAAGCACGCTCTGAGTTGACTGAGAAAACTGAGGTGATGACTGCCTTTTCTTCTCAAAGTTCAAAACCAGAACTTTTTTAATTTAAATTGTTTTCTGGAAGGCACAGGTGTTTTACGTGCCTTCTAGCATCTAGATTAATTTTAATAAACCCCTAAGTAGTTGTTGAGAGGGCTTTTTCCTCAGCTTGAAGACATTGAGCATAATTGTATCTAACTGGGACAGGGTTTCATAGCTAATTATGCATCAAGTGTTCAGTATCATGTAGGACTAATTGCCTTTAATGTAAAATGAATGCTAAATGCTACAGTAAATTTGCTTCAGAGCATGTGTTTTGCCTCTGTTTAGCAATTCAATCGTGTATGTTCTCCCAGTCAGCTTCATATCACTTAAAAGCTGTGAGAAGAATGCTAGCAGCAAGACAAATTGATTTTTTTCTGTAGTGAAGTTTTCAAATTTTCCAAATACCCAGGGGTTCTGAACTTATTAGCACATTTCTTTGCAGTTCAGAGAAAGGAGTAGTATAGTGCTGAATTATAGAGGTATTATTTAGTCAACTAATTTTCTTTTTAGTAATTGCTTGAGAAAATTTCAGTTGGGAAAATCTCTTCCACTTTTCATAAAGGCTTTAATGTTCATGTTTGTGTTCAGCCAGCCCATGTTTCAGATAAATTATTTCTCTTCATCTAGTCTGTTTCTGGTTGTGCATCCATCCCTTCTTCTGGGGTAGAGCTGAAAGGTTTGTTTTGTAGCAGCTGGAGGGTTGCAGCACCCCGCTGTTCTGAATGGACAGAATTTTTTATTCTGGTCTGTTCACCATTAGTAAGCTTTGTGTGAGAGACAGCTGAAGGCACAGTTCCAAGGAAGCCAGGGCAGGATCATCATTTCCTGCTGACCGGCACAGAGGGCAGGTACTGAGCTGTCAAGCTGCTCCCATAGGTTGTGATCCTGTGTGAGAGGCTGGAGCCAACTTCTGAGCCTGGCTGGTAACTTAGATTCCAGGGGTGGAGGGTAGGAATTGTGGGCCTTCATAGAGTAGAATAGGATTTTGTGTGGGAGCCGTGCTTACCCAGCAGATTCTTTGGAGCTTTTGAATCTCTCTCTGGCTCTCTTTGCAGTCTGAGAGCCAAGGCAGTTACTGTGAACACAAGTGTGGGTTCTACCAGCAGGCACAAAAGCTTCTCAGAGAGCTCTGTGTGCTGTTCTGTACCAGTGTGCAGGCAGGTTCTTGCTGGGATTTTGTTGCTCTTGGCTCTGGCCAAGCAATGCACTCCCAAACCTGTCCTGTGCCCAGTCTTATCTTTGTGTTGTGCTCCTGCCCTGGGTATTTGAGAGCTAAGCCTGTCCTTGGTAAGCTGTGTCTAGGCCATGGAGGTCACTTTGATACCTGACAGCCTTTTGTTTTTTATTTAATTCTGGTTTGTGTCTCAAGAGTTAGGTTATTTGAAAAGGAAAAAAATCTGCATTTAGATTAATTTGACTTCCTTATTACTTTTTTTTGCTTTCAAGATTCTCTTTTTCTTTTCCTTAATTGCTGGCTGAATGGAAGAGTAAAATGAAGCTGCCGTTCGTACTTAGCAAACATGCAATCAAGCATAGATGGAAGCTGTTTAAAAATTATTCTTCAGTCTGGAAGAGTTGATGGGATTTATTATGAAACAGACAATTTAGCTGTCTTAAAAAAACCTCAAACTATTGAACTCAGCTGTTCTACTTGATGGTCTGTAGTAATTTTTAACATAATTAGGTTCTGTAGTGGTAGAAAGGACATATAAACTCTGGCTAAATTTATGACACTTGCAGAAAAGATACCCACACTTTTCTTGTTGGGTGCAAAGAAAAACAGAGTTTCCATGAAGAAGAGAATATTGCACAATCAAATTACAATCACAACATTTGTAAATCATAACATTTTAGAGCAGTTGTTTTTATTCTTTTTTTAAATATGGGTGTTACAACTCTGTAATTGGCACTCCCAACAAAATACTAAATGAGCTACAAGTATCTTGGTTCTGAGCCTGTGCTTTTTCATAAATGCTTAGGGAACAGTGTAGAATTACATCTAGATTTATTAGTGTGTCATTTCTTTCAGAAATTTGAACAGGAGAAGTACACTCTTCAGAGAGAAATTGAACTCAAGAATCGAATGTTGGAAAGCTTGAATTTTGAGTGTGATTCCCTTAAGCAACAGCAAAATGTGCAGCTGGATAAACAGAAAGAACAGCTTGACAGAGCCTATGGACAAGAAATCAGTGACCTTAAGAACAAGGTTTGGTAACTAATATATAGCTTAAAGGTTGTTAATATCATTTTAGATATTGTTTGCTTAACTTATAATTGCACTCTTAACTACCAAAAGAAATAATAAATAGTTACAATGTGTAGTAGTTTGTTTGTTTGGTTTTTAAAAAATATATGTAGTCATTTACGAATTACAGTAAATTTCAGTTCTTATTTTTAAAAGCTGCTCTTGTGTTTCCAAGACATTTTCTGTAATTAGAACAGTCAGAAGTATTGTGCTTTTTAAGAATTCACCATGAAATGATACTACTTAGTTGTCAACTGTTTTTAAGTTGGAGAACCTAAAAGCAGAACTGGATGAAACCCGACTCTCAGAGAAGCAACTGAGACAAAAAGTGGAGCATCAGAAGGAAATAATTGCTGCCAAATCAGAAGAACTGCACATGATGTCTGAGCGTGTCCATGAGACCATGTCTTCAGAAATGCTCAGCCTGCAGATAGAGCTCACTGAACTCCAGAGTCAGAAGGTGTGTGTGTAGCACTGAATTTGCAGTGTAGCCTAGTTGAAGATAAAATTCTGCCCTTTTGCTCATTTCATTTTTAGGTGTGTGGTCTACAGTGCCACGTTAGGATTAACTTTTATTCAGACAATGTGCACAGCAAAAAATCACAGCCTTAATAGCTAGGCTTTTATACCCCCCTCTTCTTCAAGATAATATTTTGTATTAAAACTAATTACTACTAACAAATGGCTTTGGTTTACTTAGGCCTGCTTGTCTTCCAATGGTTTTAAATATTTTTTATTTAATACTTTTTTTCTTTGTTTAGGCCGATGATGAGGAAAAGCTGAATGAGCTGCAGTGCATTAAAGAGCAGTTAGAGCTTGTGAACAGTAACTTGCGTAACCAGCTGGAGCGGCTGCAGGGGGAAAAAGAAGAGAGGGAAAAAGAAGTTGTTTTTTACTCTAATGCATTAGAGGTATCCTCTTAATTTTACTTCACAGTGGTAGATAATCCTCAAATTGCACAAGCTGTGTTGCCGGGTTTTTGGTGAAGTAGGAGTTTTGAGGAGTTGGGAGAAGGGAAAGAGAAGGGTAATGGTTGGTCCTGTTTGGTGTTGCCTGGTGGTAAAAGGTCTCTGTTGGCCTTGTTTTGTGGTAGCTGTGAAAGGAGAGCCTTTGTATGGCTCTGTTCTGCCTCTTGGGTCACTGGCAGAATTCTCCTTTTTATTTGAAGTCCCTGCTGAATGCTGTGGAGAGTCTTGTACTGGGAAGTAGAGCATATGTGGCTGATGAGTGCAGCTGGGAGAGTGGTCTGAATATCATGAATCCAGTTGATGAACATCAAAGCTTGCCCTTAAAGGCTTTTAGTTGTGCTCTTGTCTTGAAGAACAAGAGGAATATTAAGTGTTCTAGTGAAGTGAAATTAATTTGTCTTTTAGTTACTAGAACTGTATGTACAGTTAAGGACTTCAGTACAATATAATCTCTGCTAAAGTGTAGGAAATGAAAAAGAGTTAAAGCTATCTGATTAAATTCCTGTATGCAGTACATCAGGTGCTTAAATGACCAATATCCTCTTTGCTTTAATCTAGAAAGCTCGTGAGGCTAATCAGGAGCTTCGGGTTCAGCTGGATCACGCAGTGCAGCAATCTTTGGACCCTACAAGTAAAGGCAATTCTCTCTTTGCTGAGGTACAACTGTGCAACAGATGCCTGAGAAGTATTTTCAGTTTTCTTTCTTACATTGCATTGAAAATAGGAGAGTGTCTGCACCTGATCTGGCCAGCATGTATCTCTATTCCTCAAATATGAATTCAGTGTTGATCTGGCATGTGGAAGACCATTTCATGCTCTCTCTGAAGATAAGGAGTTAGTAAACTTAATGGAATCACTTCAAGATATCTGCCTATCAAGTCAGATAGTGACTGAGGCTTCATGATGGTTCTGTCTGCACCTCTTGATTTTAAGTTGTGTCCAGCTGATAAATCCATCTTTAATGTAGAAGACAGCATGTGAAATATTAACAGATGCTGTTAAATGCTGCCTTACAAACTTCCTGAAAATTTCTGGATGTTTGAGTTTTTGGGAGGGTTTTGGAATTAGCTTTTGAGTAAGAGTTAAATGCATAGGGAGCACTATGGTTTGTGGCAGCATCCAGGAGATGGGTGAAGCTGGGAGACAGTTCAGAATTTTTTAAACTGTTTGTTCTGTTGCCAGGGGCAAAACTATTCTACAGCAAGACCGAAGCATATGAAATATTACTTCATTTTGATATCAAAAGAACAAAAGAAAAATCTGTTGCATTTCACTGATTGGGGTGCAGTGGCACTGTCTACTCACTTCTATCAAGGGCAATGACAGTAGCCTGTATTTTCAAGTACTGTTGCTGGAAAAGCAATATTTGCAGACTGAGCACCAATTGCTAAGGAACATCAAACTCATATCCAAGTGATAGCAAGTGTTGTGATTTCACAGTAATAATTGTTCACAATGTTCTGTAGGTGGAGGACCGTAGGGCAGAAATGGAGCGACAGCTGATCAGTGTGAAAGTAAAATATCAGTCCCTACAAAAACAGCATGCATTCAGTAGAGAACAATTGCAAAGAATGAAGGTAGGATGATTCCTGTAATACTCCAGGGTGTCCTTGGGTCTGATAAAGGAACTGCCTTAAGTTACAGGCCAGGGGATTTGTTATCTTTAAAATGTGGTGCAGTAGTCTGGGGGGAGGGAAATGGGAGAAAAAACAAGTGGGATGATGTTGTGTTGTTTGACTCCTGTGGTCCAACAGCATCCACCTTACAGTGAAGACACCATGTTTGCTCACTTTGGCAGTAGTTGTTTAATGGATAAAAGTTAAACACAAATCCTGTCAGTCAAACTAGCATTCCGTTTGTCTTGGTAATTGTTTTTTCTTTTCTTGTCTAATTCTTGTGAATACTACATGAATCAAGTATTTGTGCATTAACTGTGGTTGTCAGGAATGAGCATAAAGAAAACAACAGGCTTTTACCACCATCACACTGTAGGGATTTGGGTTTTTCTACCTCTGTGTTGCTTTCTTGTCTTGGTCCATATTTTTTCTTCTTGCTTCTCCCTATTTTTGGTGTAAGAATAAGTCATAACTTTCTTAACTCTTTAAGTTAAACTCCACTGCTATAGGATGGGAGCCTGTTGGTTAATATTGTTGAGGACTAGTTAGCAGAAGCTGATTTAGAGGGTAATGTCAAGGGTGTGCTGCAGAGCTGCCAACTGTTTTCATGTTGGTCTCATGATTTTTCCAAGGCTAAAGTGGATCCTTTCATTTTGGTCAACTACCTGATCATGCAGTTTGAGGAGAGTGCTTAAACATCAGGGATGATTGATAATCATGAGCTGCACTGAAGGTTTGTATTACCTAGGTTTTGTGGGGTAGGTTGAAAATAGTTTAAACAACAGTCATAAAGGAGAAGAAGAACTCTACTGCTAAAGCAAAGATTTGAGTGAGGAAAGTCATTGGGTAGGATCAGGATTCCTTTGCAAATTTTCTCCTTGTAGTATGGGGTAAGTCAGTCATACTGATTGAATGGTATAAGAAACACATCTAATACTAAAAGTACCAATAATGGAGGCAAATTGGCATCCCTGTACTAGTACTTAATGCTTTTATTTGGAATTTTTTGTACATTTTTTCTGATAGTATTGGAGATGGGTAGTTTGTTAGGACAGCTGGTTTTGGTTAAGCTGCTTAGATCCCTGTTAGCATTCTCTGTGTGTTGTGCTGCACTGAGACCCTGCCAGCTAAAGCTCAGTCTGAGTTTAGCTCATCTCTCCACTCAAAGCTGCTTACCACAGGAGAGGTAACTGCTGTTGTCTTTAGTTGAAGAATCTCTACTTCATGGTATTTACTGGTGAATCCTGAGGGTCTGACTCCTGAACAGAATGTACACAGCACTCCTGGGAAAGCTTTACCACCTCTAGTTTATCTTTCCTTGTCCAGAGCATCCTTTCTGGTTTCTTTAAGTTCCTGTTCTCTGTTATGTAGATCAGCTGCAACTTGCAATTCTGACAGTTAGGAGGAGGGCTTTTATGGGAAAAGGGAAAAAGGTTGGGTGTCTGTGCTTGGGGAACTGTAAGGATAGTTCTAGTCAGCCAGTGAGGTGGAGTTTGCAATTTTGCCTCCCTTACATCCTGTAGAAGCTCTGAGGAGATGATTGAATCTTTCATTAGCTCTAATTTGTGCACAGAATCATCAATACCCTTTATGTGACATAAGAGATTCTACAGGGTAAATGCTCTTCTTGTTTTCTCTCTGTGATCTAATTTTTTTACTTGATCCTTTCCCTGTGATTTCTCCCAGTGTTACCTTATCCATACTGACTAGACTGATAAAAATGCCTGTTTTCACTAACACCTTGTGAAGTCTTTCATTTATTGTACTTCCTGTGGTTTAAATGTCTATTGTATCACCTGTAACTGAATGTACTAAAACCCTTGTACTTCAATATTATGTTAAAACAAACAGAAATATTGCATAAATGTAAGTTTTTTATAACTTCTCCTTTGTAATGACAGAGGGTGTTCTTTTGCTTGAAAGGATGTATTCCCTTGGAGAAGCAGAAAAAGCTGAAATTCTTGGGTTAATATTGTAGAAGGCAAACATGGTGGTGCTATACCTGAAAAGCAGAACTGAAAAAGGGAGGTTAAACTTGTGGGTTTTCCTAAGTGAGTTCTCAGGATGGATTTTAGCTCTGATAAATCAGCCTGGACTGAGGCTGGGTTCTGGCTGGGTGGAATGTTGTGTGTGTCCTTGGCAGTGTGTTCATGTGCTCTTTAGCCAAAACAGAGCTGAGTGGGACACCTCAGGGCTGCACTGCTCAGTGAGATCTCAGCTGTCCTGGTGCCTTGGAATGTCTGTGGGGATAATTGCTGGGATTATGTTGTGAAGACTGAGTTCAAACATCCAGTGCCCTTCTGTATTCATTGTATTCAGGCTTACAATTACAAGACTTGAGTACCCAAACAATTTTGTGTAAAAGGCTGGGATTTTCAATCACTAATCCCAGTACTTGTTGTGAATGTTTTTTCCTTTTTTCCAGCTGCAAATGGCTACACTGCTACAGCTGAAAGGCTCCCAGGCAGAATCTGATCAGCTGGAACGCTTACAGTCCATGTTAGAGCAAAAGAATGGTGAAATAGAAGACCTTCTTATGAAAGTGAGGCAGCTAGAAAAATTTAAGGTATGTGATTTTTAATTAAGGAGAAATTTGTAATTGGAAGCTAAAACATGAGAACAAGAAGAGTTATGAAAACTGCCTGAAGCCCATGCTTGGGTTTGAAAAGGGATCCAAAAGCTTTATTTGACATGAATTGTATTTTACAGCTGGGGAATATTAGACTCCTCAAGTGCAGAGAAGCAGAAAATTATACCCCACCCAACACCTGGGTTGAAGAAACAATTTTTTTGTCCTGTGTGAAGTACCTTCATATCTTTTATAATTACTTTTAGCATTTAAATTCAGTTACTTGGTCAAAGCTCACTGAGCTGTGACCTCCATGTTTTCTCTGGGAAGGTGTAGCCATGTGGCACTTTCACTGTGTGTGCTTAGGCTTTAGCCTTTATTGTCTCAGCTCTATTGAATTCCCTCATATTTATTTTAATGTGTGTCTTAACTTTGCAGCTGAAGCATGCTCTTTTCTAGCAAAACTGAATTGCTTAATCATCCTTGTAAAACAGTTTTTTAAGTCCTCTTATGCAACTTGAAAACGTCTTGTCAGGATTTTGAAGAGTGAGAACACATGAGGACTTCTGTAAGCACCAGTGTAATGGTACTGATGTTTGTGTGTGTCCAGAGTGAAAAACTGGAGCCTTTCTTAATTCTTGCATGTTTCTGGACTTGTTTGCCCTTTCTTATCAGAGCTTTGGAATACAGACTGAGGTGTATTAGCTTGTGCAGTAGGATTATGCTTTCCAGCATAGCCCCCTGTATTTTGTATTTAACCCAAGTGGTGTGAAGCCAGGCTTAACCCATTTTAGCAATAATTGAGGAGGCCTGATTTGTTTTACCAGTTTTGTTATGTTTAAGCTTGATCTGTACTTATTTCTGTCTCTAGGCCATAAATAAGTAGTGTTGGGAAATTGAATGATTGATTCCAAAAACCATCAAAAGTATCTGTAGGCAGTGACTGACAGAGGCCTGAGAGGTCTCTGGGACAGGATTAAATTTGAGTACTGTTTGTTCAGAATAAAACCACCAGACAAAAACCCCAGTGTCAGATGTTGCTGCATTTATAACATCTTTACTATGAACCAAATTCCTCATCTGAGATATTTAACTGATTTTGAGATTTTGAGTTCTGATTAGCATGGGTGGTATTCCTCTGGGGTCCAGCTGCTGAAGCCTAGAAATAAAGGCTGAGAAAAATTCCCTGTGGGTTAACTAAAATACCCTGTATTTTCAAGTAAAAATCAAGAAAGCTGTTCTTCAGTGCTGCTTGCAAACACTCTGGAGTTGAGATAACTCACTTTTTTTTCCTTTTTCAGTGAATGACAGCTGTCAGTTTTAGTGCTATTTGACATTTGTAACAAATGAGAAAGTACTTAGAGCAGCTGAGTTTATTTGCTGTGTTTAATTCCCTCTATGATGAGTCTTCTCCATGAAAATGTCTCCTAAGAACTAAGCTGATGTGCTTCTGAAAGGTCACTGCTTGACAACCTGACCCTTGTTCTTTATCAGAGTTTATATGAGAATATGGAGGAGTCCAGACCTGCTAATGGCACAAAAGGAAGTGATTCTGAAAATGGTTACTATGCAGATTTACTGCAAATTAAACTTGACAACTCCAAGTAAGTACTTCCAGCCTGAGGCCCTGGTTGTGGCAGGGCTGTCTTCTAGGTACTTGTTTTTATCCTCCCTTTTTTGTTACTGTTTGTATGCACTGCGTGTGCAGATGGGTTTTGTTCTTGTTGCATTTTCTAATGCTGTGGATCCAACCTGACTTTGTTATAGGACTGAGAGTTGGGGTTTTTTTTGTAGTTTCATTTGTTTTTAAAGATAACAGCAGAAATACTGTTTATGATTATTCCTTTCTTCCAGAAATGTTTTTAATATTCCTAGATACAGGGCAATTGAGACCTTGAATAAATTAAAAGTTAATCTGTAAGGAAATGAAAAGTCTTAGTCTTTAGGCTGTGTATGTTTATTTCTCTTATAAAAAATGAAATAATAACACTCAAAGTATTTTATAGGACAAAAAAAGCTTGATTTTTCCTACTAAAGTACCAATTAAGGTGAAATTGAGTGCTTAAGTTGTTGCTTTAGTAAAAGAAAAAAATCCAAACCTATCCAAGTCTGACTGATTTTATAATTGTCCTCCCACCCCAGCAAGGAAACTGAAACACTGAAAAATGAACTATCCCTGCAGAGAATGAAAGCTCTGTATGAGAGCCAAAGGGTTCTGGAATTTGAAAGGAAGCTCTTCACAAATGAGAGGCATTTGCAAGCTTGTCAGAGTGAGAATATGAACCTGAGGGTTATGCTGGATGAGCTGAAAATGAAATATGAACCTGAAGGTAAATACTTCTTTTCTATCTGGGAAAATACAAGTTTCTGATTTTTCTCAGCCTTGAGGAATGGAATGACATTACAGGAAGACATTGGTTTATTTCCAGAATTTAATGCTTAAATAGCTGACTTTCTGAAATAACCGGATTCAAAATCTTGGAGGTTTCAACTTTTCTTGGACTTCTTGCTGAGCTGTATTAGAAAAGCCCTGCCTTGCTCAAGACCTCACTTGAATATGTGAACATTGATTGGAGACTAAAGAATGTTACAGTTAAAAATGGCAGTGTTCAGGGGCTTTATAGAGCACAGGTAGATAACCATACTCCAGTGGGTGGGATCAAATCTCAGGTGTTTCCCATAATAGCAGCAGTGTCTCTGGTGGTGAGAAGCCTCAGCTCTCTGGGTGTAGGCAGCTGAGAGGAACTTTGGAATAAGGTGCAAAGCATTCACAGGAAGACAGTTTGGTAGCTCAAGTTAAAATGGATGAAATGTTGACTGGAGAGGCCCTCCTGACAAACAGCTGATACCTGAATATGTGCAAAGCCAGGGAGCTGTGGAGGAAGAGGATTCTATTTAAACTGAGAGCAAGTTTAGATGAGATATTAGGAAGAAACTTCTCTGTCAGGGTGGTGGGGCCCTGGCACAGGGTGCCAGAGCTGCTGTGGCTGCCCCATCCGTGGCAGTGCCCAAGGCCAGGTTGGATGGGGCTGGGAGCAGCCTGTGACAGTGGAAGGTGTCCCTGCCATGGCAGGGGGTGGGACTGGATGGGTTTTAAGGTCCCTTCCAACCCAGACCAGTCTGGGATTCCATGAACGGGGAACTAGATAAGAAAGTTGTTTTTGTCCACACCCAAAGGATTTAACTTTAAAATGTTATTTGTGGAGGCTTACCTCAGCAGCCTGCTGTTCAGAGCATTTAATTTAAAGCCTTGGTGAAAGGACAGAGTGGATGAGGAGAAAGATGCTTTCTCTTTTTCAAGCTGATTTCTGTTGGGATGATCAGATTATATGAAGAAACATTCTTTAAGGGATATAAATTGTCTATTAAAGGTTACTTCAAGCTCTTTAGTCATGTGAAATATTCTTACTTTTATTATGAACATGTTGAGGGACAAGTCATCTCCAGCTTCTCTTTTGTACAAAAAGTATGTTCCTTTTTTTCCTTTAGAATTACTTAAAGGTTCTAAAATTAAAAAGAAGAGGGAGAGAATTCCAGTGAATGCAACTTGTGAATACATTGACAGCAAAAATACTCCAGTGAAAGAAACTGATCTCACTCAATTGCCAAGTAAGGAAGGGAAAAAGATGACTACCAAGAACCTAGAGCAAAGTGATGCTTCTCCAAGAAACCAGCCTTTCCAAACATCCCCACTCCATACAGCTCTCCAGGCAATACGAAACATTGTTGAACCTGAAAGAGAAAGAAAAAGAGTTAAAATTCAAGATGAGAATCACGTCACCTTTACTTCAAGTAGCAGAAGTGGAAACAATTCCTTGGCTCCAGCTGTCCCCAGGTCAGTGTCAGCGTCTGTCTCTGCTCAAGGCAATCAGCACAGACCTGCATCTCTTTTCTTTCGCTGCATGAACTGTGCTCTCCACTTCTTTATCTATTTCCTCAGTGTTGCATGCAGTGTCATTCCTCAGCTCCAGCTGCCCACGCTGAACCTCTCACTACCTTTTAGAAGGACTAAAACACTGACTAACAAAAAAGACTCTTGAAGTAGTCTCTGAAATAACTCTCCTGTTGTTGAAGACATTTAGGGTGTGCAGGTAGCATGAGAGCTTACTTGGTTTGCTCCAGCATCAGAAACTTTGTGTTCTTGGTCCCTTAAAACTGCCACACAGCTGTGGTACAGCTCAAGGTAATAAAGGCAACTGGAATCATGCTCCAGTTTCCACCTAATTTCAGCCCCCAGCAACTTCCAGATTTAGCTAAAAGCCTGGAAATTATTTAAGTAATTCTTCACCTGAACTGTGTTAGCTTTCATTGTACAAGATAATAGAGAATTAATTAGCTATCTGTGTTGCCAGACAAATGAAATGCATGGTCTGGGTGCACAATAGCTGGAAACACAACTGCCAAATTAAGATGAAATTTTTCCCCTGAACTGAGAATTGAAGTTACTTTTTGCTAGATGATAAAGTAACTGAGAACAGTCATTATCTGCAGCTTTTTTATCCTGGTGAAAACAATGCTGACTTGGATTTTCTACTTTTTCAACTAATGCTTTTTGTATTCTGTTCATAGTCTTTGTAAACACATAATGGAGTGTCCGGGGGTAGAAAAGTCTAGGCTAGTCCAGGTGTTCTGGGCTTGCAAGTTGCTGATGTCTGCTAGAAGAAATAGCCAAAGGTAATGGTGTTCAGGAGTAATGGGATTGATGCTTTGGCTCTTAGATCAATTACTCAAGGTTGCATGGATGTAATTAACAGACTTAAAGTAGCCAAACACTGCAGTCAAACTGTGGAGAGAATATGGCAGATACAGTTTTAGCAGCTGTATTTAAAATGTGGGATTGTTAGTGAGGAAGGAAGATCAGGCAGGTCAGGTGTGGGTGAAAGGGGAGAGGAAAGATTGGGATGATTTAGTGGTGGTGTTACACATAAAGGAAGAGGCAGAATGTAACCTCTTCATATGAAAAGTTTAACTTGCTTCCTCCTATTGCTTTGGGAAAATAAGATATAATATCTGCTTACAGGAAACTGTTGAAAATAGTTTATGGGAACTGAAGGGGGAAACCTACTGGAGAGGGGGTGAGGAGTGGAAATGATGGAGTTGGTGCTGGAAATCAGAGAGTAGGAGAAGTGGAAGAGGAGGATGAAACGATCGTTCAGAGGGAGGTTTCTAATCTTGTATCCATTGCTGTTGGTTCAAATAAGGAACAAAACACGAAAAATATTTGAAAAATAAAAACCACAAACACAATTAAGCTGCCACAGACTCCATATAAGCTGTTAAACTTTTTTTGGTGATAGTGTGAGCCTATAAAAGGCAAGTCCAGGCAGAAAGTTCTGTTTGTTTCTGATTGTGTTAATGAACTACTAAAACCCCAAGTCATGATATTAAGCTAACATTAAGGATTTACTCTACCCCTGATCTGCTATGATGTGCTATAAAATAGGAAGTCATGTTGAAGTCTGAGTATTTGAGAAATATATTTCTAAATACTGAAAGAATCTCTGGACTGTTCTTGATGGATATGGCTGAACCTTTAGGCACAGAAAATATTGGCAAAGTGATCAGGAGTGGGGACCTGGAAAGGGAGAGTTTGTGGGAGGAAAAAATAGGAGTGGATAATTGTCAGTGTTTCACCTTGTGTTAACTAACATAAGATGCTGCAGCTGAAAAGGCTGTTGTGGTCTCTGCTTTTGTGCCTGGAATAATTTTTGTGCAGTAATTAGTGGAACTCTGACATTTGCCCGTGAATTGTGGGAGAACAGAGCCACTGTAGCTGTGAAAGGGCTGCAAACTTAATTTCTAGAAAGTAGTGTTTGCAATTTGTCATCTCAGCCCAGGAGGTGATGAGGAAGTGGTCAGAAGCGATCCGTGTGTGCTTGTGGATGTGACAAACTCCTTGTGTGAAGAGACTTTCTTGCTGAGGTGATTTAAGCAGGTACAGCTGGATAGTCTCAGCCAGCACCTGTGTGTGCAGGGCACCTCTGGGTCCTTCCAGAGGGCTGCAGCAGCACTGGAGTAGCTCATTAGGTGGTGGCACTGATTAGGTTGTGGTATGAGAATGACTACAGATTTAAATATTCAAGTGGTGATTATTACCTGTCAATGCATACTGGAGTTGTGGCAGTGCCAAGGGTATGTGCAGTGATATCTTTTGTTTGGCCAACTAACTGGTCAATAAAAAGATACATTTCTCTACTGAAATGCTTTTCTTCCCTTCTTAAACTGAAATAGCAGACTCTAGCCCTTGCTGCACAATTTATTTTGTATTGAGATTTGAGGTTGTTTGCCTGAGTTTGATCTGAAGAAGAGCTTGGGTGTCTAAGAGCTTATTAGCTCCCTTAAATTCTTTACATGGATTATGTACACCAAATCTGCTTCACTTGGGCTTTGGTGAATGTGATTTCCAGAGTCGTTATATTATGTGCTAAGAAAATGATGTAATACCATAAAAGGGCAATATTTTGTATAAATCCAGTTGTGATGCTTTGGGACATGATTTCAGTGAATGTGGTTTTTATTTGTTCTCCTGGTTTGAGTTCTTTCTGGTTGCCTATAGGGACTCTGACGATTTTGGCCACTAGAGTAGTGGTTTTGGTTGTTCAAGGCAGAGGAGTGGGAGGGAAAAATGAAGGGAATCTGCCATAGGAGCAGGTTCATGGACAGAAACTCTTCATCCCCAACTGCAGGACTGGTCTTAAAATGCCTTGGTTCAATCTCATTTTCTTCTTAAACTGTGCTTGCTCTGTCTTTGTATGTGGATGGTCTTGTTTGCCAATTGGCTTGTTGATTTTGCTTAAAAAATTCTTATTTTAGTCCTGGTTTCTATTAACTAAATATGTATTTAGAATGGTTGCTTTGCCTATAGGTTAACAGCTGAATCCAGATTTGAAACTACAGAAGAAGATAAGAGAGAAACTAAAATCTCAACAGAGAAGAAAACACAGAAGAAAAAACATTCCACATTGTATGTATCTTCTAAGACAAGTTCAGAAACTCAGTGTGCTCAGCAATAAATCACTTTTGCAAGGAACCTGGACAGTTTGGGGTCCTGCTTCAGCAGGAGCTGCTGAGTGAACTCTGTCTCACATCAGTGCACAGGTTGCTAACTTGAATGTTGGTCTGCCTGCTGTTATGAAGGGTTTGATTGCTTGGCAGAGCTGCACTTTTGATGACTTCCCTGAGGGCACCTGTTGTGTTCCCTGCACTTGAGCTGAGGTCTGGCCTGTTCTGCACTCTTGGCAAAGTCTCTAAACACATGAATTGCTCTTTCTTTGAAGCATGGGGCTGTTGTGGAGAAATTCTGGCTAACAGGTTTTTATTACATTGTAAGACAAACTAGACAGAGTTGATGGAGAGCTCAGCTGAGTGATGTGCTCCTAAATTTCTTCCAGTTTCCAGATTCAGAATTCTTAATATTTTTCCTCCTAATTTATAACTTTTCAGCTTTCAGGCCAACCTATTTGCAAAAGTGCATGTGAATCATTCAGTGTTTTGTTGGTCACTGTTTGAAACTCTATGGATTCTTGTGTTTGTATTATGAATTAAAATAAAGGTTTATTTCTTTCTTTATAAAACATACCCTGTATTGTATTTGAGGAGAAACTTATCCATTTTTTACATGAAGGTGATGTTTTTTGCTAAAAAAAAAAAAGGTTCAATAAATACCTCTCAATAAATGATAAGAAAGTGTAATGCAAGTGCTTGTGTCATGTTTTCAGGAGACAATTCTAAGTTCCTGAAGTTCATGCAAAATCATTCTGAGGAGAGCTTTTAAGTTAGTTCCATTAATTCTTGGGTATTTGTGTGCAAGTTGGATCACTTCATTTGAGTCATGATGCTGCAGTTTAAGCTCCCTCTGGTGAATGGATTAGCCAGTTTCTAAGTAAAAGACTCAGTAGTTAATGATGAAAGTTCTTTGAGACTTTTCTAAAATCCATCATGAAAAAGAACACATTGGGGAGCAATCTTGCAACGCCCTGGTTTGTTTATAGTTCTGCCAGGTCTGAAGTGGTGCCTGGGATTTTGTTCACTCTGACTGTGCATGTGGGTGGCTTTTGCTCATCAGTCACTTACCTCAGCAAAAACTGAATTCTGATCAGAGCAAAAGTGCCCAAAAAGGGGAGAATGTCACCTTAAATGACCATGTCTTGTCCATCTCATTATCACAGCGTTTCTGTTTAGGCACAGCCCAGTGGCTGCTACTTCTGTTGAACAAAATAATCAGGAATCTGTCATAGAATCAGATTGTGTCACTTTCTTACTGATATAAGAAATTTGCCATGTAGCTGAGTTTTTCAGTCTGTTGTTAATGAAGCTGTATAAACTGAGAGTATCTTCTTGTTAACTTTTACTAAGGTATTATTACTGACGGCAAATGTAGAGCAATGAAATAGTTCTTGCTTTTCTTGACTTTGACATGTGAACTTAAATGATCTTTCGTTGAAGAAATCCTGGTTTTTATGCTACAAAATGTTAGAAATGCAAATGATGAAAGTTGCATTTATTTACTGTCACTGCTGTGAGACACAAATAGCATAAAGTAACCAAGGTACATGATTGTTCCACTTAGAGGAAAACCCTTGGTAAGTTGACGTTGGGTAATGTACTTTAAATGCCAGTACTGAGCTGTCGATTGTCTACTAAGATAGTTAATTATATATTATGTTAATTTTCTGTTGATTTATGTCAACTGAGTTTGTACTAAGCAGATCAAACAAACAGTAAATCTTGCAAGGATTTTGTTTGGGTTTTTTTTAACTCTAAACTGTAAGTAAAGCACAGACTTTGTGCTTTAAGGTGACATAGTGCCTTCATTTCAGTACCTTGGCTTTGATCTACATTTCAAACAACTTGGCTTGGTCTTTTGCACATCCAAGATGTCCTCACCCAAGCTTGGCTGCCACAGCAGCCTGTGTGGAAGCATAGGCCGGAAATATACTAAAAAAATGCTTTTGGCAGTTTTGCATTGACAATAAGTCTTTAAGAAAGTAATGCTTTGTTTGGAGAAGAGAGAGTGTCTCCTACTTCTTCCTCCAAACATGAAATGATAGAAATTTTAAAAATGGGTGTGGTTTGAGAAGTGGTTTTGTCTTCACTCCGTTTCTCTGTAGAGAGGAGACATGAAAAGCACAAATCCGTCTTTGAGGACAGGTTAGAAGAGCAGAATTTCTAAGCTGTAGCATCCTCTGAAGTCAAACCCTTCCAGCCTGGTGTCCAGCCCTGAACAAGCCATGCTCAGAGATGGTCACTGAGCCAGCCAGACCTTCACCCAGAGCAGCGGCGCTGCCACAGCCCGGCCGTGGCTTCGCCCTTCTGTGCTGCTGCGCTCAGGGCTGTCATGGTGCAAGAGAAACACCCAGTTTGGGATTCCCCTCCCCCATGACACCGGGGCCGTATCTCGAGTTGAGAAAAGAGGAAGGAAGCTCCGAGAGGCAGCGAATCTCCCCGAGCTGCCTCGGCCCTGCTCGTCCCAGGGCTGGGTGGGACGGCGCTCCTGGGGCCGGCACAGCTCCAGCCCTGCACCCCGCAAACCCCGCTCTCCTCGGCTGGGCATCCTCGGCAGCCTCACCCAGCCACTGCCATGGCAAGGTGGCACAGGACGGAGAAGAGTGGCGTGGGTAAGTAGCTCAGGGAGCTGCCATTTCAGCACTGTCTTTCTGTCTTCTGAGCAGGAAGTGGGCAGGTGTTTTCTCTGGTGTGCTGAGCTAACACCGTCCACTTTGCCGGTGTGGATTAATTGGAAGGATCAAATTTGTACCAAGTTTTGATCTTTCAAACAGAATGGCACGAAGTACACTGGAGTCGGCTTGCCCACTTGGACAGCTTCTCCCACCTTGGTGTGTTAGAAGCACACTGAATAAATAGTGTGTTGTATAATGCGCAGCAGCCAGAAGTTATGGGGAACAAATGTAGGGGAAGGGGAATCCTACAGCTGCTTCTGCAAGATTGTCACTTGTGGTCAGTGCTACAGGAAAAATCTCTATCTGAGTTGGTTAGTCGTACTTCGTGAAAGGAAAGTAATCTTAAAAGGAATGATGTTAACTTGTATGAAGGACTGAGCTGCTGTTTAAAATAAGCCTTAAACAAGTAGGAATCAAACCTAAGGCACTTGAAAGATGCATGCTACTACTTAGTTATTAACCTTCTGAATGCTTCTGAAAGAATTTTTTTAAGTAGGCCATAGATTTTTGTGATGTGCGTTAAAAATCCAAAAGGCTTCATGAAATAAAATGGAACACCAAGAAATTAATAAGAGGAAAATAATGTGTTGTTCAATATCCATGTCCAGCAGTAGCAGAATTGCAAAATGGAAGTAGCCTGTTCTGATGGCAGTTTACATTGCAAAATAAAAGGTGTCAATATTTTCTGTTTCAATTTTACAAATAGTAGAAAGCACCTAATTTTTCCACTTGTCATAGTCTCTATGGTAATTGAAAGGTACAACAAACCTCACACCATAAAAACCATCTTGCGAAACAATTGTTCAAAAACTAATGACAGTTTGTTTTTGTGTCCAAGACAAGACAATTTACTCTAGAGCAGGTCACTGGGGAGAACTGACACTGCAGTCCTGCTGCTATTTCCTTTCCCCTCTGCTTGCTCCTCTGCTGCTCTCACTGTGAGCACAGTTTGGTGGAAAAGACAATCTGGGCACGCTGTGTCCTGCAGTGTGGGGATGGTGCTACCACTTGTTGGCCCCAAGTCCATTTCCTGGGTTAAAGGAAAGTTTTCTATTAAGCACCTTAAAGGCTCTTTATAGAGCCTTATATTTATATGTATGTGAAAATCATAATTGTAGGGGTGTCTGTGGTTTAAGTGTGTCACAAAGCAAAATAAACAGCAATCAAATGGACTTCCCAAAAATATTAGAACAGTAATGTAAGTGGGCATACATGTGGCTTATGGTAGGCTTTCTTCAGTTAAGAGCATTTTGTCTCTGTTTTTGCACAGTTGCTTGAATTTAATAGAGGAGTACAAATTGTACAACTTTTAGCTTTTACACCCAGAAGTTCCTTTTCTTAGCCAAACTGTTGGTTCACAGTTTATTCTACTCTATCTTGGAAACCAAATGTATTCTTTCATTATATATATTATTCTTCCATTATATAAATGTATTCTTTCATTATATGTTCTTTCATTTTATTCTTTCAAATGTATTCTTTCATTATATAGGTTGGTGAGAAAAATGGGATTCTTGCACACAGAACAATTAAAACAATCAAACAAACCCAAGCAAGCATGTACCACCATCACTGGCTGTCCTGTCCCATAAATGAAATAAATTTATATTAGATATTGGCAGGAAAATAGTGTGATTGCCAAATTTCCAGTAAATGAAACTCATGGAATAATGAGGCCTGAACAGGGGGTATTGACAGCTGTGGTCACAGCTGAAAAGGTTTTTGAATTTATGGTCTGTTGTAAGCATGCCTCCTGTGTCTGAGGGAAATAAGAAAAGAGGCAAACTGAGTCTTCTGAGTCATAAATTCTGTGAAAGTTGATGAGCTTTTGGAATAATACACACTGGAAGTCTTTTGAACATATAGGGCTGTTTTGTCTTCTGTGTTTTTGGAAATCTTTGGGTTTAAGTCTGATTACAAACCTCACATTGAATTTTCAAGTCTCTTATTAGAAATGTGCCTCATGCCTTCAGTTTCTGCTGATGAGCAGAGTTTCAGTTTGAGAATATTGGGCCCATCATGCTTTGGATGGGCAGAGTACACTGCAGGGTGGATCTGACCACACCATCCCTTCCTTGGTTATGGTAAATTGCAGCCTGTTGTGCCCACTTTTGTGTTTCACTTAATTAAATGGAGCAGTCCTGGTACATTTTTTGCAGGGTGGTTTGGGATGTGGCTTACCATAAAATGCATAGAGAGGTGTACAGCCCAAAACTTTGTAGAGGGATTTTTTAAACTCATCCTACCAAACAATCCAAGCTCTGCAGTAAAATATCTCTTGTTAAGTTTCCACTTACTCATTTAGAAATATCTAAGCTGATACAGCCACTTCCTTTGCCAGTTTGTTACTGCACCTTTCAATATGTTCAGGGCTGTTAATGAAGTTTTAGGAGAGCAAAACTGAAATGCAGTGTAAATATATGACTCACTAATTTGCATCTCTATTTTGAGACAGCTACAACTAAGTAGAGCAGTGCATATTTTGAGATCTAAAGTATTTACTGTTCAACAGTAATCTTGATCTCCATGGACTTTTCAGGAGGATAATATGAGAGCATGGGGATGCACCCACATCCCTCCACCTCCCAAACACTCCAGGGAAATGTATCTTGAAATGTCATAGCAGCTTTGCAGGTTTGTTTGCCATCCTCCACTTCTGGAAGAGAGACCAGTCAGAATAGAATTACACATTTACTATACCACGGAAACTCAATTTTGTGTTTGCTAAGGCAGTTCTGAGGGAGTGTTTTCAGCATTCTTTTGAATAAATGGCTGAATCTGAGCAGCAGAGTCTCACTTCAGAGTTATATTTCTTTTACTCCTCCCCATATTTTGAATGGTTCAAGCCTTGTTCTCCCCACTCAGGAGAAGGAGCTGCTGGGGACCTCTGTAGGTCAACAAAACCAAGAATTTATTCTTGATCCAGTAAGCCTCTTCAATCTGAAATTCCTTCTAATTTCTGTTCCAGAAATATAACAAATCAAATGATGGCAAAAGAAACAAGAAAAATAATTTACGGAATACTCGTAAAGGGAAGAGATGAATTTATTTATCTCTACACTCCTACTTCAGGCATTTTCCTGGAAGGCAATTTACTTTGAGATTTTAATAACTTAAGTAAAAAAAATAAAATATTTAAATAAAATGTATCATTATATGTGTTGGACTAGCAAAGATGAATATCCTGCTTCAGAAACCTGGAGGGGGGAGCAAAAGGAGTGCAGGAAGATGCTGAAGGTAAACTCTGCTTTATAGATCAGCTTTCCCTCATCCAAAATCCTTCAGGTTTGGTTGCTGTGTGTGGCTGGATGGGGACACTGCCAGGAGCCAAGGCAGAGCTCTGCTGACCAACACCTGCACACCTGGGGTCACCTTCAGCAGCCTGTTCCCACCTGCACAGTTTAATTGGGATTTCAGCTCTTTGTATTTCAGTTTCCCTGTGTGATTGCAGCTTCAATAATCACTTCTGCTGTCATGCTGTTGTAGAAATTTCTAACCAAGCCTGTGAGGAAAAAAAATGTACAGAGGTGTGGTTACCACAGGAGCCCACATCCTGTAGCCCTGGAACGTAACTGGTGAAGAGCTCAGTTTCTTGAATTCTCTCTGAAATGCTGGTGTTTCTTAACCACATGCAGATGAGTTTCTGATTAGAACACTTTCAAAATCCACTGCTCCTGTGGGGTTTTTTTCAGAGTCATACAGAGAATACAGAAAATTATAAAACTTGGTTCTGTTTCCAGATGAAACACAGCTTCATGTCAAATTAAAGCATCTAAACCCGGGAAAGAATTCAGTAAATTCGGTTTTCACAGGCATCTCTGTGACCTTTCACACCAGTACAGCCATAAATTTCTGTAGACTCTGTGCTTAAATGCTTTGGGCCAGTAGACAAACAATTCCCCAGCACTGTGACTGTGTATTAATCAAAGAGCTGCATCTGAACAGGGCTCCTAAATCCTGTGCAGAGCCTTGCTGATCAATAGCTGGTGTCCCCATGCTTGCTGAGTTTCCTGTGGGGTTTGCTTGGTTGGTTTTTGCTTTCAGCACTGGCCCTTTCACCACCTTTCCCTTCTCACAAGAAATGAGATTCTTTAATGCTGACAAATGGAGCTTCTTGATAGAATTAGAGTTCTGTTTGTCTAGCCTAGTGCATTGATCCCAGCATCCAAACCTTAATAAAAAAGGGTTTTAACCATACATGTGGTTTGTAGTTTCACTGTGCTGTGTGGCTGTACTGAAAAATATTGTTTTCATCCTTTAATTTTCCAGCTATATACAATTTCAAAGGCACAGGGACACCACAGCTGTCTCTACAGATTGGTGATGTGGTCCATATCCTGGAGTCCTGTGATGGTAAGTCACATTTTCCATTTCTTTGTGAATAACATAATGCTTTCACCTCACAGCAGTTCCCTGTATTGCAACAGTAGCTTTCTAATGCCCTTAATTTTTGTGGTGGTCTATTTTGAGGAAGAGCCTTATCTTTTCTGAAGAGCCAAAATTAGACATATTACAGTACATGTGGTTTTTTGGGATGCCTTTGCCAAATGAGGAAGTCATCAAGGTGAACGCAGAGCTCATGAAGTTTGTGTCAGCTTGTGATATACCTCAGGGAAGTTGCATCAAATTTAACTTAAGATTTAAAGGAGCACACTTTTAGCCTCTAAACTAAATATTTGTTGCTAGCATATATCGAGCACCCTTATCATCCTGTTGTATAATAAGGAAACACAGTTAAAAATCTGAGTGTCAGCATAATAGAAACTGTTCTGAAAGCCATCCAACTTACTGAACATGCTAAGCAGCAAAAGTCCAAGTCAAGTCATGCACGATGGACAGTCAATACCTTCCCAGTCCCACTGATTCTCTGCAAGACTGACAGAGCTACTGAGGTTCTCATTGGTGTAAATCAGGGAGAGTGGAGTTATTATTAACTCAGCAGTTAGGTATCTGCAAATGTCACTGTAAGAATGATTTATTTTCCTTTTGTAGTGATGCTCTTGACCAAGTCAAGATTTTTAAAAAATTACAAATTGCTTAAAGCTTTGAAAAATATATTGTGAAATTATCTTCATCAACCTACTTCTGTTGATAGAACGTGTGTCTTACTAACTGCAGTTATGTTGAGGGGAGAGGCCAATTGCTGCACTGCACAGTGGCAGAGCCAGCTCAGCGTTGAGACACCTGGTGTGTTGTGGTCACAAGGCTGCAAAGACTTCAAAGCTGTTTGAACCCAGCCTGTTCCACCACACAGAGCTCTGTTTTGTCTGGAAATAAGAGGATTTGAGGGAGGAGCACCTGAAAAACCATGTGTACAATGTACTGGAGCACAAAAACATCATTATTTCTCTTCTGTTTGTAAGATAAATTCAGTATCTTTAAGCATCAGTGAAAATATTGATGTTATTCAGCAGTCAACAGAGTCACAATGATTCCTGTCCTCTCCTTAAAAAAAGTAATTCTTAAGTCTTCCTTCTAAACATTTTGGCTGAGAACAAAACACACACACAAACCAGGAACCTCCTCATCCCTGTATTGTCTGTTAGTTGCAGAAATAACATTTCAGGCTTAGGATTTCTGGGGTCCATTTGTTGTCAGCCCAGCCTAGTGAGTGGAGTGCTGATCTTATGGGGTTATTTTTTATCTAAAAGTCCTTTCTGAATCCCCTGCCCTTGATCTGCTCTGTCATGCCTTGCTTTATGAAATACATTTGTCAATGAAGAAGTGGAATCCTTCTCAGTGTGTGAGTGAAGTTCATCTTTTATCAGGTATCTTCAAAATATGCTGCCAGCTGCAGCTGGTGAGTAACCAACAGTGACAGGATTCTTCCTGTGCTCCTTTTATGTCCTGTTTTAGTTGGTTTTGCATGCACAAAATGTATGCACAGAACGTATATGTGCTGTCACAGCAAATGGGATGAAACAAATTTTACACACTTGGTTGTAAATTGAGACTATATGCAAATAATTCAGTTTTAGCAGTAAGATGGAATTCTATTGTTGAGAAAACACTGAGAAAAAAATCCCACTGAAGAAAAACAAACAAAAAAAGCTGTTGTGAGTCTTTCTCTGAGGTCAGCAATCATCCTGTGACTTTTAGCATCACCTTTCTGACTGTGCTGTTCAGCACTGGGATTTATTTTTATTAGTTTATGCTTTGCTTGCATGGCTGCAATACCCGTGAGAGAAAGGATGATAGCAAAGGGATCATATCTGTGCGTGAAATTACAATTAGAAAATGTATGCTTTTGGGCATAATTTCTTTCTATGGGGAAAAATGTATTCAACAGAGTTAAACATTGTTGCTGTGCAGGTGATTTTTGTGATGGGGTGCATGCACAGGGGGTGTGGCCCCTGATCTTATTTAATAAGGTTGAACTCTGCTTTTTATATTTTTGGTTGTTTATTGAGACTTAGCCATGGAATAGATGGAACAAAGGCTGAATTAATTTTTAACTTGTCACTGCTGCGGTTCTGCACTCATGTCTTTCAGGAGAGCTTTCTAGTTACAAATGGAGCAGGAGCCCAATAACAGCCCTGAGTTTTCTTGACATTCCAATTTGAATTTACACCAAAAAGCTGCTTGTTATGGTTGGGTCCAAACCCATAGTTTCTTATGGCACAAAAATGACTTAACCTTATCACAATTAAGGAAATTGGATCTGTAACAACCATGTGCTGCACTGGATTAATCCTGGGCCTAGAACACAGTAAGAGCTTTGTGGGCTATTCAGGACCATCAGGGCTCGTGGCTAACATAGATGTTTAAGGTGTGTACATGCTACTTTGCAGAACAAATACCTTATTCTACCTTTTTAATGTGAGCACGGGGTGTTAAATTCTGTGTACAATTATCTGTACTTATTGTGCAAGGCTTGAGAGCAGTCAATCCAATCATGTTTGATAATATGCAAGTCATGCTTAATATAATCATCCCTGCTACTCACTTTAAGCTATGTATGTTTGAAGTAACTGTTAATTTTTACAACTACCATGCTAGATATTTTTTATGTGAAACAAACCCCATGACTTTATTGTATGCTTTGTAATACATGGGTTTTTTGTCATACCAAGTGATCTTTCTTCCTTTTAGGTTGGTACAAGGGTTACCTAGTGAGGTACAAAGGAGCAGAGGTAAGATCACATGGTCCATTCCTATGAGAGTGTTTTTAAGGGGTCAGCCTGTGAAGTGGGGTTTTGAGTATCTCTGCCTAGATATTCCTGATCTCTCTGTTCTGATCTCTCAAGTCAGCTCTTTCCACTCTTTCCTTTTAAGATGAATAAAATGATCAGCATTCATCTTGGACAATGTTGGTAAATAGAAGTGAGGACTGGGAAAAGCAGATCAATGAAGAAGAAATGACTGTGCCTTCAGGTTAACAATTGTTGAAGCCACTATTTAAATTGAATTTGGGCTCAATTTGCTGCTAAATGTGCTTGTGTCTGTGCTTTTTCCAAGGATTCTTTAGGTTACAAACAATATAAGCAACTTGTATGAGGCTTACAAGTTCTTAAATATCTCTAATTTACAAAAACCATATTAGTTTTTTTAAAAGTCAGTATTCTTAGACCTGAAAAGCCACAGAGGAAAAGTTTTTACCCTGGGCATGATGACTCCTGAGTTAAGGAGCAAGAAAATTACTTCTTGGTTTCAACTGCACTTCTCTAGAAGAAAAGCATTTTTGTTTGTAACTTGTTCTTGGTATAAGATTTTCTAGGGAGCAGCAGTGCAAATATATTAAAACACTTCACCTTGTTTTAATTACTTCGACATTTCTTTTGACTGAAAATGTTACTACCATTTATTCTACGTAATATTTCTATTTTTATCAATTAAAATTTAGCCTAAAACTAAAAATGGAAAATATTTACCAGAACTAACCACTTCCTTTTAACTAATTCTTAATTAATTCCTAATATTGCTAAAGTACTTCAAGATCATCATGCATAACATGCTCTAAGAAGTATTATTAATTTCATGTACGAAGATATCATTAAATTTACCATTACTGGGACCTTCTTCTTTTACTTTGCTTCTTCATGGACTTTTTGAACTTCAGTCTTAATGAAAAAAAATGTGGTAGTGATAAGGCATGATTGTGTTTTGATGATGTTAGGATCCAGTGCTTAAAAGAAAATGGTTATAAAAGCCACAATCTAATTCAGAGAAAGGCTTTGTAAAGCAGCACATTTGTTATTGAATTACTGTGGTACTTGAAGTACCATATGTGAGTTAATGATTAAAGAAGAATCCAGAAAGGATCTACTAAATTACCAAGGTGAGATTTGCCAGTTCAGGGGATGATTGTTGTGGACAGAGTGATGGTCAAACCTTCCTTTAAGATGACTTGAGGCATTTCAGCTTGTGTAGAGCAAGGTCACATTAGAACTTTTTGTCTAGTGACCATTTGTTTTCTACAGAGAGCAGATCTCATATCTATTAAAATAGATACGAGATGATGTACAGATACAATGTTTCTTTACTGGATTTAAATTGTATTTTATTAAATTGTATTTAGTTGAACTGTTTTCTGGGGTGGAAAATGGTATTTCTTAGGAAAAAAGATGCCTATACATCCTACATTGGAAGAGATATGACAAACTTCTATTATTTGCCTGTCAAATAGAAGTGCATCCATCTGGACAGAAAGCTAAATAACCAGGAGTTAGTTTGGATATTACAGTTTGTTATTACAGTTTATGTTCACGGTCATGGTTGTCATCTAAATGTTTTTGGAGATAAGAGTGGATTTATAATCTTTTTCTCCTTCCTCAGGGAATATTTCCTAAATCCTTCATCCACATCAAGGAAGCTGCTGCTGAAAAGAAAAGGTATTGAATTTATCTGTTTTATTACATTATTGAGCTTGTCTGCTCAAGAATGAGTTTTAAGATGTTTATGTACCTCACCTGCAGTAAGTATAATATACACCCATGAAATGCAGACACTCTTGGTGATCTTTCCTTCTCTTTCCTAGGCATACAGAAAATGTCATACCTTCTGAGATTCCCTTAGTCCAAGAAGTTACCACTACTCTCTGGGAATGGGGAAGCATCTGGAAGCAGCTCTATGTGGTAGATATTTTAAATGCTGTTTGTTAACTGTTAGTCCTATTTACACACACCTGGGCCTTGTTCAAGTTACTGTCTCTTCTGACATGGATCTAAGGAATTGCTTTCTCACTACTAAGATTATTTTCTTCAGTGGCTTTACATGCCTGGTGACTTTATATCTGGTCCAGCCATCAGTCTTGGACTGGATGATCTTGAAGGTCTCTTCCAACCTGGATGATCCTCTAAGGGGAAAGCTGACATTGCTGAGGAGTGGTGTAACTTCATGCCTATATTGTTTCAATGTCTCGAGTATCCTGTGCATGATAAATTCTTCATAATTTTGATTTAATTATTAATTATTTTATTGTAGTGTTGAAAAGTTTCCAGATAGGAGTATAAAAGATAACTGGGATGCATTAGAAAAAGATTCATGGTGCTCTTGGATTGCTAGAGCAGAAGTTGTTCAAGGGTTACTGAGAGCAAGTAGCTATTAAGAATTAGCAATTTCAAGAATTGTGCTGACTGTTCCAGGATTCCAGGCACTGGATTTTTCTTTATCTCTATTGGGGCAAAGGGATTTTGAATGTGCTGTAGTTTTCTGAAACATGTCACCTTTTAGTCTTGATTAATGCAGCAATGAAAACCCTTCTTTATTTTCAGTGAATGACACTAGAACTGCTTTAGTCACTTCTGTGTATTCTCTCATTTTTCTCTTAAATGCATTAATACCACAATCAACTGTTGTTGTTCCCATCAATATCCCATACAGAGGTTAATAGCTTTTGTAGTGTTTTCTCTTGATGAGAATTTGTTAAAAAATTTTAAAACACCACCATTAAATAAAACAAAAATAACACTATTCCCTATCCTGACACAAAATTTCATGTTATTTCTTTATGATCACGTGGGATAGTCTGTCCTTAAAAAATTGTGGGCTGGGACATCATTATTTTACCTACTTCTTGTTCCTGCTATCATTTAGCATTTAGTTGTCAAGCGCAGTGTTTCACTTCAGCTCAAAGCCTGAAACTTACTGAGGTTTTTTATCTCTTAGACAAATAAGAAAGCCAGGTTCCAGCAGGTGCAGTCCATGATGTGTGACTTGATGGAGTGGCGGTCACAGCTTCTGTCCGGGACTTTGCCAAAAGATGAGCTCAAAGAACTCAAACAGAAAGTCACATCCAAAATTGACTATGGTAACAAGTAAGTGGCCTACACCGCTTCTGGAAAGCATGATTTAGCTTAAAGCACAGCACCAAAGAGATGATGATAAAGTTTTCATGTTTACAGATTGGAATTCTAAAGCGTGGTCCATGTGGAATCTTCCTACTCTAACTTCTCCCTGTAACTGCTGTACTGAGAGTGGATACCATGATGAGGCTTTTCATAGCAAAATGCTTTTTCAAAATATTGATTTATTTCTTTATTATAAATACATGAGCTTGTCAGTTTGGAAGATTTGAGGTCAGGTAATCAGCCTCTCTGTACATGTATCACCAGCATACTTGGGGCCAAAACTTGTCCATCTGTCACAAACATGGCCTGTGTCCAGTAAGTGACCCTCAGAAGTGGTGCTGGCAAACTGCACTGAGTCTGCAAACACACCCACACCCAATTCACTAGGGAATTCCCAGGCACAACTCTGGTTCTGGTAATGGAAGTGAAACTACCAGGGACAGAATAGTTATTTGACAAGGTGTCTTCTCTGCTCCTTGCTAATAAAAAGTCACTGCAACACAACATATTTTTTTGGCAAAATTGTGGGGTTGTGTGAGGTTAATGGTGTCCCACTATCTGCTAAGGGTGGGGGAGGAGAGAGAGCTTGGTAAAATAATCTTCATGGTATTGGTTTACAGGCATTAGAATCTGCTTATAAACTGTGTTTAGCTATTTTAAGTGACTGTGGTTGTTGTGGCCTGAAGACCTCTGTGCAGCTCAAAGTCTACAATTACCTGTGGCTGCACATAAAAAATGACCACAAGATATTATGAAATTTTTAATTTGTTCACTGTGATTTGGATGAAAATTTGTAATAAATGGTATCCATACAGAGCACACTATGGAATACACATATCCTACTGCAATGTATGGACCTGAATGCTCACTCAAAAACAAAATTTACTTTGAAGTTCTCCAATCAAAGAAGCCCAGCTGTAATTAAGACAACATTAAAATTCATTTGTTTTCAGACTTCTGTTTGTCACTCTTACAGTCTTTCTGTTTTATGAGATAGTAAAGTGCTTCTTTTGGAAGAGCAGGGATGAAGGGGATGTTTAAAATGATTTAGATTGCAAGCTGGGAAGTGTTTGTAAGCTCCTGAAAGTGTGGGGTTGAGTTGTGTGGTGTGAAGGAAACTTGCCAAACTGTGGAGAAAGAATAAAGGGGAAATGACAATGGAGGCTGAGGGGGTTTTGTGGGAGAGGGAAAAAGGGTGGAAGGAAAAAAAGCATGATTTGTGTGAGAGCAGGGCAGAAGAGAGCAGAGTTAAGTATTGGGACAGAAAAGGTGAGGGAGCAACATAAAAGCAGAAGGTAACAGGAAGACCCTAAAAATGTTGATTACAAACCTTGAGTGTTAAAAGCTAAAAGTGATGAAGACTGCTAGAAGTCATTGAACAGGGTGGATCTATTTTATGTGAGAAGCATTTCAATGCTTTGGTGACATTTCTATTAGTTCCTAAATATTAGACAGCAACTTAAAAAAAATCTTGGGGTATAGTTAAATTTCTCTTCAGTGAAATACTGCTGCATGTATTTAAAATTTATAACTTTAAATATTTAAGTGCCTCCTTGTTACATTTCTAATCTTTCTTTCTATAGAAGGAAATAACCCTACCATTGTGCCTTTTGTATTTTCACAGAGTACTTGAGCTAGACCTGATAGTTAGAGATGAGGATGGAAATATCTTGGATCCAGATAAAACCAGTGTTATCAGCCTTTTCCATGCACATGAAGAAGCAACTAATAAAATTACTGAGCGAATCAAGGAGGAAATGGTAGGCTGAACTTGATGCTTCCTTTGCTAAAATCCAAACAAAAACTAGTCTAAGGGTTGAAGGATGGAACCATAAAATTTGGTGGAAACTTTTTTCTCTGACTTAAGAGTAAATCCACAGTCTTGTGGCTAAGCCTCAAATGGAACTGCATTTGTGCACTGGATTTGGGCTGTGGTTGGGCTGGAAGCTCATGTCTAAAACTGGTTCTAAATCTGTTCTTGAATGCCTATATGGAAATATGTCTCCACTCCATCCATGGACTACTAAATAGTCTGAATTGCACAGGGAATAGATACACACTTGGAGTTCAGGCTGCAAGGCAGCACTGACCACAGCTTGTTTTCACACGATCTTGTGACTGCATTGGTTGTTTGCTAAGTGTTGCTGCTTGCTAGTTGGTCTGATGGAGTTGAAGAATTTAAGCTCACTGAAGAGGAGCTAGGGTGAATTCAGCATAATCTTTTGAACACCAGGAGTTCATGTGCCAAAGCAAACGAGCGCATAAATTAAATCTTTTTAAATGCAAAGCAGGTGACTGCACTTCCTTGACCTTTTGCAGTATTAAACCTCTTCAAGCACTTGGTAAGCCTCTTTGGTTCTTTTCTCCATTTATGAGAAAGTCAACTGTAAAAAAAGCAAGTAAAACACTAAACAGAAATTAGTTGGTTTGTGATGACACTTCAATGACACCCATGATGAATCACTGGAAAACACCTTGTAATTAACTGAACAATATAAGGAAAATGAAACTTGGGAGTCTGCGATAGACTGTGGTGAGTTATTTTAAAAATAGGGACGAACAATGGGTTTGTAAGTGTTAAGAGGCTGCTTCTTGGTGGTTAAGATGAGAGGTAGGTAAAATTCAGGAGGCTATTTTTGAGTCAATGAACCTGCTCAGCTGTGTTCTGATCTCAGCACATTGTTTTTCTCCTTTTCAAAGAGACTGACTTCATTCTGCTATTGCTCTAGCACACTGCAACCCCACTGTGATGTGGATCATAGGCCTTCTGCTACAGCATAGTGTGTTCAAAAATAAATTCTTTCAGGCTTGTAGGCTTGTCTCTGTGGTGACATTTTGATACTTACTCTTTTCTTTAAGAGTGGGGAGAATATTTCCCCCTTTACATCATTGCCTACTGGCTGAAGATCTGGCCTAAGACATGGGAGTCATAGAACAGCTCAAGATGGAAGAGAATGATGATAATTACTGAGTCCAACTCCCTGCTCTCCTTCTCAATTGTAACTGTTACAAATACTAGATAGTAAAACTGCTTGTAGTATAGCACCATTTCAACTCATGGATTATTATTGACTGATTTTCCTCCTCCCGAGCAGTCAAAGGATCAACCAGATTATGCATCATACTGCCGAATGTCTTCATCCCCCACACACAGCCTCTATGTCTTTGTGAGGAATTTTGTTTGCAGGATTGGAGAGGATGCAGAGCTCTTTATGTCCCTGTACGACCCACAGAAGTCAACAATTATAAGGTAAAGCTTCCTCCTCTGGCTGCGGAAGAGTAGCAAATGGAACAGGCCAAAATGAAGTAAAATAATTGCCAATGTGCTGTAACAATATAATAATGCAAAGAATGTGTAAATAAAAGGAATGAAACCAAAAGCAAAGTGAAGCGTGGACAGATCTTGTCTGCTGTCTGCTACTAAAGGATTCTAAGTTTCCAGATGTTTTCACAGGTAATTCCTGGACTGAACATTTCAGAAGTTTGGAAAGGCCTGAGCCCATTTCAGATTTTAGAGATTGTTCTAGCTGGATATATTGTGGTGCTTGGAGTAAAGTGCTGAAGGGGGAGGAGAAGAAAAAGAATTAAATTTATAAATTTCTTGGTAGATTAAGATTCTGTTGAGTATTCTCATCAAACAGACTATGACAACAGTAAAGTTGCCTCAAAAAAAAAGGTGCCTGTTTGTGTTATATTCAAGATACTCTTTTAAAAGTTACTGTTGACACTGTATAGCATTTTTCCTTTCCTTTTAATCTGGTCTTAGATTTGAATCATCACCACAGACTGTCTGTTATGCAACTTTTGTACTGTGTAAAGGGAGAATTTTTAAATCACTTTACAGTGAGATATTTATCTTCCAAACAGTGAGAACTACTTGGTGAGATGGGGGAGTCGAGGCTTTCCAAAGGAAATTGATATGCTCAACAATCTTAAAGTGGTGTTCACAGTAAGTTCTTTCCAGTTTACTTCTCTTTGTATTTGCAAATGAAATCTCTTCTCTGTTGTTACTGTCAGATCTCATAAAGAGTGATCAAGATGAAGGGAACAGAAGTAATCTTAGAGAGCAAGGTGATCGGTCACAAAGTTCTTTAAGGCAGTGACAGTCCTTCAGTAGCCTTCCTTCAGCTCACTTTCCTGCCTCATGAGTTTCTTGATGACTTGATTTACTTGTTTTTCTCTGCTGCATCTCTTGATTGTTATTATTCTCTCTATTTATCTTACCTTCTATTTCCTTCAAACTTCAAACTGTCAGCTTTTTCATCCTTTCAATATGCCCAGGTTTTTTTGTTTGTTGAGTTTTTGGGGGTTTGTTTGGTTTGGAGGTCTTTTGTTTACTTTTTTCCCCCCATTGATTGATAAGATTCAGTTTGTTACTGGAGGTCCTGTTTCAATTTCACAACTTGTTTTTTCCCCACATAACACTATGGTTCTTTTTTGTTTGTATCTTAGGATCTTGGAAATAAAGACCTTAGCAGAGACAAAATTTATTTAGTTTGCCAAATAGTTCGAGTGGGAAGGATGGACCTGAGAGACAGTAACTCCAAGAAATACACACAAGGGCTGCGGCGGCCCTTTGGCGTGGCAGGTACCTGGTGTCTCCTGTGCCGTGGCTGGGTCAGGAAATCAGTGATTTTTGCCAGCTCTGGACTATTAAAACCTCTACCAAGACCTGTCAGAATACCCATCAGCTCTACCAATTTTTGAAGTCTGTAAAGACTGCAACTACATTGACATTTTAGTTCAAGTCACAAATGTACTTTTGAATTTCGTTTCCTAATTATTCATAGAGTTCCAAGCTCTGCAAGTGAAACCACGGAACCAATTTAATAATAGATTCCCTTGCAGATTAAATAAAGTCAGTGATTATGTCCCAAAAGCACCACCAAAGCTCTGATACTTGCATTCACAAGTTTGTACCTAAAACTGGTCTGAATTCTCCCTCTCTTTCCTCAGCAGCATGGTTGTAGTGTGGCCTTTGCACAAAATGCTTCCCCACAAACCCACCCCTGCTGGTGAAAAATCCACATTTACCTGCACAAGAATGGTCATAGATAAGAGAAGCTATTCTGAGATGCTCTTATATATTCTGATGACTTTTCCTTTATTCTTCTAGTCATGGACATTACAGATATCATAAAAGGAAAATCTGAAAGTGATGAAGAAAAGCAGCATTTCATTCCCTTTCATCCGTAAGTGTGTCGTAGAGATCTTTTTTATATGCCAGAGAAAATATTTATTTATCTATCTCCATGGCTGTAACAATCTGTGAAATGTTTAAAGAATAAGAAAGTTTTCCTTTAGCAATTTTATGTTGCTAATTATTTAGGTATGACTTTAAATGGCATTTAAGACTTGCAGAGGTACCAGAGCACATTAAATTAACAAATAATTCCATGAATGTGCTCCTTCAGACAGCTGGTACCATGTCTGATTTCACAAACCCAAGTCAAATAGTTGCAAGTGAGATTTACAAGCAAGGATAACTGCTATTTTTTGAGCTTGGTTCTGTTTAGAATTTGAGAAAAATCTGAGTAAAAAACCGTGTTTCCTTTAAAAAGTAATAGAATTATCATATACTATCTTCAGAAGAAATGCCAGAGCAGCTGCCTAAAAATGTGATGCTCACAGATCAAATGCAGAGATACCAGTGGAAATACTGGAAATAACTCTATGTGTCCTACATAGCACTGCTGCTATGTACTATGGAGAGTAAATTTAATTCTGAAAGACCCACGTATGACACACTGCTTTATTTTTTTCACTTGTTTCCAATTTGACCCAACATATTTGCTACGTGAGAATTCGTTTCTAAATTCAAAAGCAGCTGATAAAAACTCCAAGGTCATTTATCTAGCTGTTGGTCAGGGAAAGTGGATTGAGCTGGACTGGCACATTGGTGAGTGCATTCACTGTCACAAAACACCACTCTTGGTGGTTGACTGAATCTTTTTCAGTTCAGTGTACACCCAAGTGAATGTGAGCGGGCTGCAACTCGAGTGAGAGATGATAAAAATACTGAATATATCACAATCAGGCAATACTGCAAAGACTGAGGCCGTTAGTCACTTGTGTTCTAGGTGGTGTCTGCAATATTGAGCACTTAATTCCTGAGCAGACATTGCTGTTTCTCTTGCAGGGTAGTGGCAGAAAATGACTTTTTACACAGTCTCCTAAGCAAAATCACTGCATCACGAGGAGACAGTGGTGGACAAGGTAAAGTACATTTTGATTATTTTCTTTTAAGTAATAGGGTCTTTTTGGGAAACTTCATTTTATGTTGGAGCTGTACTACCACCATGGAGGTGGGTCAGCTTTGAAGCTGGAATTGAGGAACCATGAGTTTGTTATAGAATCTTAGGAGCTGTTTAAATTAGTAGTGACAGTTTTGCATTATAGAGCTTTTACTTTCATGTACAGGAAGTGGGGAAAGCAAATTCTTATCCCTATTTTGGTGGGTAGAAGAGGCAATCATCTGAAGACAGATTTTTTTTTTTTTCTCCTACCAAAAATATAATTTTTTTTTTTTTTTTTTTTTTTTGGTGTGTGTGTGTGTACTTAATAGGTCTGTGGGTAACTGTGAAAATGCTGGTTGGAGACGTGATTCAGACTAGAAAGGATTACCCACACCTTGTAGACAGAACCACGGTTGTTGCTAGAAAGCTGGGATTCCCTGAAATAATCATGCCAGGTAGGAGGTGCTTTGGTCTGTGACACAAAGGGATTTCTTCTCATTCCCTATGTTAATATGCATCAGCTGCTGCCTTACTTATTTCTGTAATGGGCAGCTCAGAGGATCTTTAGAATTCACTCATGGTAAGTTTTCTTCCCATATTAGAGGCTTATATAAAATAGTGAAATCCTTGGAAAGTAGTTTCTAATACTGAGACAGGAAAAATAAAATTCTGACAGGATTTTATAGGGATAAACCTATCTCCTTGTACATAACTTTCTTATCTCGCAAGTAGGTTATTGTGGATGTCCCTTGAATTTTAAATTAACCTTGTTTTTATTTCAAGCTATTGCTGTCCTTTAATAATAATAAACAAATGAATTTGAAATATCTTGATTTCATTTGTATGTATGACAAGATATTTTCCAATTGAAATCACTCACTGTCTGCCGTGCTCCTTTTTAAAAAAACAAGTAATGAAAACCTCCCTTGCCACAACTCAAGTAAAATATCGATCTTTTAAAAAGTCATATGAATTGGTTCAGAGGAGAGAATTATAATATGAAGCTCCCTCCAGAAAGAGAGATGAGTATTTGGGGAAAATGCCCAATTTGGAATCGTCCACCACCTCACCAGCAGGTGTCGGGGCAGGACGAGAATTGCTTCGAGTCACTCCGAGCTCCCATTTGCTGCTCCTCACATCGTAGTTTTACCTTAGAAAAGATAACGAGCTGAAAATTTAGGTTCAGATGGAAAATAATAAAATTTTGTCCGTTTCACAGCAAAGAGCGAGGTACTCCTGTGCAGTTCAGCTGATCCTATGCTCCCAGAGCATTTTAATTGCTTTTTAACCTTTCAATTTCTCTTTTAGGAGATATAAGAAATGATATATATATTACATTGCTGTATGGAGATTTTGATAAATACAATAAAACAACTCAGAGAAATGTGGAAGTGATAATGTGTGTCTGTGATGAAGAAGGAAAAGTATTGCCAGTAAGTTTTCTCATTTTTTCTGCATGAGGGGCATAGAAACGAGCTGCATTTTTGATGTAAGGCTTAATTTACACATTTAATAAAACACCACTATTCAAAAACTCAATTCCCATGCTTGTGTCATCCTGTGACATCCTGTGACAAGTAAGTTTTATGATTTTTAAAGTGATCTGTCTATTAAAGCCCTATAAAATTCTTGCATAAAAATGTAACAAGGAATAACATTGAATGACCTATTTTAGCTGTGCCAAGGAACAAATGCTGATTCTGACAATTACTGCATTCTCACTCTAGGGTTTTTCTTGAGGAAATTCCCAGAGGAATGCAATTTGCACACTGAAATGTTAGAAGTACCATTTCTGCTACATAAAAAATGCTTGATTTGTGCCAGGAAGTCTGTGTCGCTGTCGCTTGAATTAAGTACACAGCAAAGAATGAAATTATTGACAATTACATATGCAACATAAATATTTACAACATCTTTCTGCTTGTCTATTCCCATTTTGAAGATCCTTTGTCTTTTCCTTAAGGTTTATCACCAGTTTGGTGCTCAGGGGGATTTTTGACCTGTCATTTTCTGAGCTTTATAGTGTTGGGATTGTGAGGGTGAAATCATAAAGACATTCTTGAGATAAAATAAAGATGGAGCAAAACACTGTGGTTCATGACTTGTTTATGAACTGCAAGTAACTGCTTGACCTAAAATGTAAGTTGAAAGCTTGAGTAAAGAAAATTCTAATCCCATATAACATTTAAGGTCCACACAACAAACTGTAGCCCTGACGACAAAACACTGCCTGTACCTGTGACAGCACCTGAGCACGACTCACATGCACAGAAGTTAACTCTGTTCTCTATTCTGTCTATTCACATATAAACAAACACATTCCTTAGAGAAATAAACCTATTACCATGCATTAAATCCTGCATTCCAATATTATGCATGCTCAGTTCTTCAGATACATAAGTCCTGAAAATCTTAGGAGAAAGTGAATTTGTCTTGTTGTCTTTGAGATGAAATGTCACACCTGCTTTCTGTGGGTAATGTGCCTTAGATATATTTAAACAACAATTTTGAGGAGTTAATTGAAATGCTGTTGAATGCAACTAATAACAAAAGTGAGTGGTTTTTCCTTTTAGTCTATTAAGATTCCCCAAACCAATAGACTTTCAAACCCATGAAGTTATATTAGTGTTTGTCATAACAGGCATGTGTTCACTACACAGGAAACCGGTTGGTTGTTTAGGTATCAAACTAGTTCCAGAACCAGCCCTTGATTTACTGTTAGGAATAGGACTTTGTTCTGAGTGAATGTCACAGAGGTGACAAACAAGCAGGTGCATAAACCTTGAAAAATCTCTGCTCAGGCCAATGAGACATTGCTTTCTGCACTAAAATCCCTCTGACCAGACCATACAAATCATCTTCAGGTGTCAGCATCATACCCTTCTGGTCACAGCGCATTCTGATGTTTGCAGCAGACTTTTAAGATTCACTGGATTTTCAGCAGAATTATTGCACCTTTGCAGCAGTTAGTATAGCCTGGATTGGATTAGTTGAATCTGTGGCTTCAGCAGAGATTTTAATGTTTGCTTCCTTCAGGGGCTTTAGTTTCATGTCTGGCAGGTATCAGGACCTCGGTGCCTCCCTGTGCAGCAGGAGTTTTTACTCTGCATCTACAGCTCAGCTGCAGTCAGCCAGCGCAGACAGATGCAGGCCGAGCCTTCACAGACTCACTAAGGAAAACCGCAGGTTTTGAAGCTGATCAAATCTTTCACTTGGCTCTGTCCTAGTTCAGATAGTCTTTAAAGAATGAGAAATTCTAATTGTTTATTGTTGGTGCCTCTACAACATCCAGTTTGGAAGTCACCTCTGGTGTGTGGCCTAGAGCTTCTGAGGCTCTGCTGGAAGAAAGTATTTTGAAATAAATGGAGAAATAAACAGAATAATGAAGCTAGATTTTTTCTCCTTTTGTACTCCTTCTACTAATTGGGATGACATGTTGGTTACTTAAATTCATCAGATGGAGAAATCAAGTCAAATGTATATTCTTCACACATCTCTTAGAGCCCACTGTGTGTGACCCCTGTAAAATGCAATTACACTGGCTGTACCCATAGATTATGGTAAATGTTTATTTCCATTGTGTTCAGAGGCTTAGAAAATGCAGTGTCTTCATGTTAGTGTTTCCCCTCTGTTGGTTCTGTCATTATAATTTAATTTTGAATGGTGCCATATCCAAATTGAGACCCACTGTGCGGGCGGGAAGCGGAGCCACGAGGGGCAAGCCGTGAGGGGCAAGCCGTGAGGGGCAAGCCGTGAGGGGCAAGCCGTGAGGGGGAGCTATGAGGGGGAAGCCGTGAGGGGGAGCCATGAGGGGGAGCTATGAGGGGGAAGCCGTGAGGGGGAGCCATGAGGGGGAGCTATGAGGGGGAAGCCGTGAGGGGCAAGCCGTGAGGGGGAGCCATGAGGGGGAAGCCGTGAGGGGCAAGCCGTGAGGGGCAAGCCGTGTCCCGGGGCCTGGGTGGAATCCCCAGGCCAGAACCCTGAGGGGAGGCTCTCAGGTGACTCTTTGGTTTGGCTCAAGTTAATTTACCCAAAAATGCTCCAAAACTTACCCATATTGATGAGGCACTAAGCACTGTTTCTTCTCTCCTTCTGTAAGAATGCTGTCTGCCTGGGAGCAGGGGACAAACCCGTGAGCGAGTACAGATCAGTTGTTTACTATCAGGTCAAACAGCCACGATGGATGGAGACATTGAAGGTATGGCGTGGGTACTTCCCACTTCATTTTTTCACTTCTTAATACCTCACACAAAAAGGTTGCACAGCATCAGCTTCCTCCAAGAAACATCTTGTCCCTGACTACAGCTGAAGCATGAAGTCTTAGTCATACATCAGTTATTAGAGATACATGATCACTGAGGCTTGAAATTTGGCCTAGAAAATGATGTGTAGGTTTTGTTCAGCAAAACAAATGAGATCATCTTAGATAACCTTATGTCCAAACAGGGCTCATCAAAAATGAAATACTGCATTTTTTCTATTTTGGTGAAACAATGGAGATGAGGAGTTTCAATTAAAAAACAAACATGCCCAACCCAAAACCCAAATGAAAATACCAACCCTCTCTTCTGATGGCAAAAAGAAAAAGCTGCCTTGCTTCTCTTTAGAGACACACTTATAATTACCTAATCGAATTTTAATGTCTGTGATTGGAAAATGCCCAGAAGCTGCCAGAAACAATTCTTACAAAGCAGTGACAGGCTTGCATGATTTTTTAAAGACAAAATAGCCATGTGGGATAAGCTTGCAATTATTGCCTTAAGGTCTGTTACCTATGATGGAGAATGACAGGGAGGGACTGGAAGTGTGATTTCAAACAGAAGCTTATTTGTTGTTTTGAAAACATTGACTCATTCTGTTTATTGCTTATTATACTAGTTCCTTTTTTTAATTATTCCATAATTCAATCTTCTATACAGGATCACTAACAGTAGATTCTGTTGAAAAGCGTAGTCAATATTAAGGCATTGTTCAGTAAGATTTGTGAAGGGAAGTTGTGAATGTACACAAAGGTGTGCAAGTCCTTAAATTTTTAGAACTGTAAACTTGATAATATGAAAAAAAATGTGCTTTCCCTTACACAGTGGTCCTTTTTTGTTGCATGTTTGACCTAAAGTGTGCTGCTTTAAGAATAAAGCACTTGCAAGTTCCTGTGATTCTCCTCAAGGCTTTAAGCTAAATTTAATCACTAAAATATCCTCAATTTATTTTGCTGGAATTTTCATACTCTTTTCACCTCTTTAATAAATTGGTTGTCAATTTCCGTATCTGAAAGATGGGAGTTGCATAATGCAGAGGTGTTTAATTCTCTGTGGTTAACAGGGTGAGCACTAGGACTGCCCTGTGATTATTTCTAGCACCTGTGTGCATTAACTCACTGGGTTCTGTGCTTCATTTCTTTGCTGGTGCCAGACTTTGAGCAAAGTCTAACACATCATTGCTTAGCAGCCACCACTTTGCTGCCCTGATCAGGCTCAGCTGTTTGAAATGGCCTGTGAAAGGCACTGTGGAAACAGAAGAAATGGGGCTTATTTATTCTGAAATAGGGGCTCATTACATGTGAAACCATCCCCCATAACTCTCCTCATTATTTTCTGGTTTTACAAAAGGTAGCAGTCCCCATTGAGGACATGCAGAGGATTCATCTGCGCTTCATGTTCAGGCACAGGTCAACTCAAGAGTGTAAGTAGGGAATTCTTACTTTCGTGAATTTTAATTCATTGATGGGTAGTCAACCCAAAATCTTTTGCTTTGCAGCTAAAGATAAGGGAGAAAAGAATTTTGCAATGGCCTACATAAGACTGATGAGGGAGGATGGAACAACTCTCCATGATGGCATCCACGATTTGTTAGTCCTAAAGGTATGGGCTCAGATCCCTGTCCCTCTCCCACACTATTGCCTTTGACTGTATTGTGCATTTACTTAGTGCTAGATTGATTTTATTATTCTGTCAAAGAAAATACTTTTTCATCTGAACAAAATGAAAAGGTGAGCACAGTGAGAGATGATTGCTCTTTTTACTGGTATTTGTGCTTTTGGCCTTTTGTAGTATAGAGAAAGCTGTGTTGTAGCTCTGTACTTGGGTGGGTACCATTCCTCTTGCTGGATATGGGAAGTGTTTGATCCACTTGGAATCTTTATCTCATGAATAAGTTGGCAATGCAGTCTTAGGAAAATGCTTGTTTTAAACTGTTGTGAGTTCCTCAGGTACAAAAGTGAAAGTTTCAGCAATTTGGTTTTGGGTGTGAAGAATGGCTTTAGTTAGCTCTGGCTGGAAACAGCATCTTTGACTTTGTGAAGGAAGCAGGGGACAGCTGTTTCGACTTTTGTTTTATTTGCCCTCTTGGAGAATGGTGTCTAGCAGGAACTAAGAACCAGAAACCACTTCCAGTACAAAGGAAACTTAAGTTATTTCTCAGCACTCTTCTTAGTAAACAAGTTTGCTGTATCATTAATACCAAGTGAGATGCATGCAACTAAATCAAGTTGCTTAGGCAAACCAAAAGAGATTAATGGCAGTGTATAGTTATTTATCTTCTCTTCATTGAAACTATCATTTAAAATATTGAGACTAGAAGGAAAATTGTGGGCTGGGTGGTTAATGTTGTTTATAAAATTCCACCTAATTCATTTCTGCATTAGCTCAGTAATTTTTTTGAAGTGATAGCATGGAGGAGAAATGCTAAATGGAGTTGACCTAGTTTATGGTTGTGAGAAAGAGACAGATTTTCTGACATATGCTTGCCTATTCTAGTATTAAAAACAGTAATTGTAAGCTGTAAGTGTTTAAAGCAGTCATACACCTGGCTTCTCAAAATAAGTAATTTGAAAGCTGATAAGTTTAAACTGTCTTTAGGCATTGGACCTTTTTGAGAAACTTTTGGATCAGAACTTCATCTTTTTCCCGTTGTCTGCCTCACTTGTCCCAAAAAGAGGCAGTCAAAATTTTCTTTTGCTTCCAGAAATCTGGGAAGTAATTATTTGGCAAGCCTGATACAATCATAGATGTTGGTACTGCTGTGTGTTTTGGTGCATAAAGGTTTTGCTTCTTGTCTGTCTAGATCTCTTATAGTCGGTTTTTAACCTTGCCTCTTTGATACAAAGTAGAAACTGCACATCTGCTATCACTGAACCAGATAAAACTGCAAAACTTTAAAATGTCTTTCTAGATCATGGTTTTTGCAGCTCCTTGTTCATGCACATTTGTAGACTAAAGGTCTGCAACTGAGTCATATCTTGTCACAGTGTAGTAGCTTTAAGTGACATCTCAAATTCATTCTCCAAACAGTCAGGAGCATGATTTTTATTGTCTTTGTCTAAAACTCATTTCCTATCTGGGGAAATCCTAAGATAAGACCCAGAAAACCTGTGAGATTGTGGCACAGAAACTGATGAAAGAGAGGAGGGAAAAATCTCTTGGCTCTCTGGTCTTGTACTGTTCATTCTACTGAAAAGCATTCTACGCCATTTAGTTACTGCAGCATACTGTCTGATTTAAAATAAAATCTTACCATGCCCTGATCTTTTATGTTCAAAGTCCAGGTATAAAGTTGTAGCGAGGATGCCAAAACAGTGCTGCTATTCTTTCCTTACTCAGTCCTGTTTTCTGCTTTGAAGTTGTGTGCAGACATTCTAATCATGTTGTCTATATCCTGTGTACAGTCTTCAAGGTGATGCTCAGTATTCTGCAGTGTTCCACACCCACTGATATTTTAATGTGAAAATGGCTCTTGCTTTTACTCTGCCAGAGGTGTCACCCCTCAAAGTCCCTTCCTGCACCTCAGTTTTGTTTACTTCTCTAGAAAGTACAAAGTAAGTCTAATTTTAAATCTGGTGGTGTGAAATATGTAATGAATGAATGGTGTATTGATTTTCAGGGGGACAGTAAAAAAATGGAGGATGCTGGTGCTTATTTAACATTGCCTTCTACACGCCTGCACACAGAAAACAAAGGAGCAACCTTAGCCAGGAGCTCAAGTATTGCTGGGGGGCTTTCAGTCAGCTCAAGAGATGCATTTTACATCTCAACTCTTGTTTGTTCTACAAAGTTAACTCAGAATGGTATGTACCTCCTAAACAGGTGGGAGTTTAAGAAAGAAAACATTTGCACAAATTGATAAACCAGATTTTAATTTTAATGTCTGTCCATTTATTTTCTGTCAGTGGGCTTGCTGGGTCTCTTGAAGTGGCGCATGAAGCCAGAGCTGCTTCGAGAGAACCTGGAAAAGCTGAAGATTGTGGATGGAGAGGAAGTGGTGAAGGTAAATCTTAAGTCGTTATTCTAACAATAGTTATCCTTCAGGCCCCTTCATACATAGTGCCTTTGTTAGTTTGCAAAGGACATGAGCAAAGCTCTTCATTAGAGGGAGCAAGAAAGCCAACACCTGGACAGGATCCTTCACAGTGCTGGCCAGCTTTCCTTCTGCTTTTTAATTTCAGATGTATCTGGTATTGACTGTTGTTGGGCTGGGGCATTTCCAAGATTATTACTCGGAGGTGAAGATAGTAATGATAACATACTTTCCACAATCTCTATTCGTCTGTTTCCCTTTGTCCATCTGAAGTATCACAAGCAATTTCTTCTGCTTTCTTTGCAGTTCGTAATATTAATTTGCATGTTGGTACTAAATCCAAGAAGTGTTATGTACCCAACAAAGCACTTTCTTAACTTAATGATTACATGAATAAAAATCATCAGTATTTTGGAAAATGGCAGATACTATTACCTTTGAGTCTTTAAACATAAACATTAGGTGTCTCTGGAGAGAAGGAATGAGAATTAACAAAAAAAAAAAGAAGGAGGAGGAATGGATTTTTTTTAACCAAAGATTTGTGTCCCAAGTCACTGAGGTACTTTTCTTTGATTTAGAGCATAATTTGAATCAGACCACAGAAGCAGGAAAAGTCTTTTTAATCGTATGTGAAAATAGCAACCACTAATCTGTATCACTAAGGAAAGTAGTTTCAACAAGTTTTGTCCTTTATATAATATTTTTATCTTTTTCATAAGCTTTGAGTTAAACATGTATTATTGATTGCTTATGTGTCTGAGGATGTATGTTCTCAAAATTAAAGCAACTAGAGCCTAAACCCTTCGAAATGTTTTCTCAATGTAAGTGATGCTTCAGTACAGGTAGGGAAATTCTAACTTGGGGGAAACAAAGTCTACTGTGAGAAAATTTTCTTGTGAGGTTTTCAAGCTGAGTTGGTTATCAGTTTGTCTCGTCATGTTCTGTAGTTTCTCCAGGATACATTGGATGCCCTGTTTAACATCATGATGGAACATTCCCACAGCAATGAGTATGACATCCTTGTCTTTGATGCACTGGTAAGAATCAGCACCGATGAATTTATTTGTCAAAGTAAAGAACCTTAGAATTTTGAACGAACTATCAAGTTTTTCAGTTCAGAGAATTAGTCTTAAAGTCTCTATAGAACAAAAGAGTATTACTCATTGACTGAAAATCAAATTTCTTTAAAAACTTATATAGTATATGACCAGAAATATTTTTAGAAAGTCAATATTTAAGTTTGCAATGTGACTCTGGCTAATTCTGTCCATGTCTGTTTAGATCTATATCATAGGGCTCATTGCAGACCGTAAGTTTCAGCACTTTAACACTGTTTTGGAAGCATATATCCAACAGCACTTTAGTGCAACCTTGGCATACAAGTAAGTTTGTTTTCTCTTCTTTCTCTTTTTTCCTAAACCTCCACCATCATGCAAAAGAAGTAAATCCTGCTTGTGACTTTTCTGATGTAATTTATGGTGACTGTTGTTTTGATGCTGCTGTTTGCTTATCTGCCTCTGGGACACATTTGATTATAAGTGGAATTAATGAACACATAGCAAATGATTTGGGGTTAAAGGATGCTTTGGAATTTGCTTTCTGTCACCTGGATTTTTCTGTGTCTGAGCACTTCACCTGTATCCTGTCAAATTTATCAAAAATGCTTTGCTGTAAAACCTCTCTATTTCTATCCCTGGCCTTAAGTTGAAATGCCTCGAGTGAGGACTTGAGGCTCTCCTTAACCCGTCTACATAGGTTTCCACATTTTTTTTCACATCAAGCAAACTCAAAGGGAAGAGGATTATTTGGGAATAAGGGAACTGTCAACTCTTCATATGCATTTTAGTCTGATGCTGCATCAGGAGGGGCTCAGTGCAGTGAGCTGGAATTTTGGTATTTGTTCCGTGTCCTGCTGTGAAATCTGCTGTGAAATGGAGTTGTAGTATTTGTTACATGGTCACGCCATTGGATTGTAGTGATTGTAGTGGACTCGTAGTGGATTTTTTATTTATTTATTTGTTTTCAACTTTTGGAGCTTCCACTTAACACCCAGATGGGAAGACATAGACTCATAGAAGACAGTAAAAACTATGCAGACATGTTGCACACCAAATTTAATCATGGATTCCTACTTTATCTAGAATATCTAGAATCATTTTTGCAGATGATGGTAAGATAAAATGACTGAGTTATGAAGGAAGGTAACATCTTCAGCTGGTGCTGATCTCTGGGATGTGCTCTAAGAGGATAGATGTGAGTTCTTAATCTACCTGATGTCTCATTCTGGCAGCTTAATGCAGTGGCAGATTGAAGCAGAACTTTATTTTGGAGTATGAATAGTACATGGAAGACCTGAGCTGAAGGTTTGGAATAGTTGGGAATATCTTCTAGTGTCTGTGCTGAATTTACATTTGCTCTAACTTAACACAAAATGTCACAAAAATCATGCACTAGACCATGAGTTTCCTAGAGTTGAAAGGCAGCAGTGCAAAATCAGCCCTTTCTCACACCTCGGTAGAGTTGAAGTGAGCATTACCAGGCTCAGAAAGCTCAAGCACAAACTATGTGCTCTCCTTCAATCTTCTCTCACTCCATAAGTAATAAACACATGTAATTTAATGCTTTATACTACTGTGAAAGAAGAAAAGGAAGGGCACAGAACCTCTCAGGACAGCTTTATTGCATAAAATATTTCAAAGATCTACCTGGCTGGGAGTTTCTGGTGGCTTAATCAACGTAGAGGCAAAAAAATAATGTTTGTGATTGTTCTCCACATCATGTGTTTTCTTAGTGTTATTGATGCAGTGCACATCTTGGAAGATTTACTCTGATTCCAGAATAATTTATGAAATAAACAAGTGTGTGTGGCCTAACTCCTAACTAGGAAGGAAATACTGTCCCAGGTGTATTATAACCATGTTGTGGTATGGTTGGTTGGCCAAACTGTCACGTATTTATTCAGTTTCTGTTGAGTCATCCTTTTCTCCTGGCTTTTAGAGAGCTCTCAGAGGACTTAACCTGCATTACCCCTACATACAAGTTGGATAAATATTGTTCCAACTCAGAAGCTGTAAAAAGGAGAAAAGGGAAACACCAATGGGTGTAATGTCGAGGAGGCTGGGAGGCTGAACGCCCAGCATTTTGGTCCTGAAATGTGAATTAGGCTGGGGATGTGTATTAGTTACACAGAGAGTTGGTTTTTGGCTTTGTTTGTTTAGGGCAGGGGACAGTAGGTCTCCATTTTTGTAGAGATATGGGGGAAAAACCCCCACCTCCCCTTATCTTAGTTCTTATGGCTGCATTAATATCAACATTGCATCATTAGTACTGCTTTAATCACTTCAGATGATTCTACAACTGAAAATTAAGGGATTTAGTTTTAGATGAACTTCTCTTTCGTAGCTGGCTGTGTCTTTAGCAAAAACTTGCTTTTAGGTGCAGAGTAAGGAAGTGTTTAAATAAAATAAATAATGTAAGCAGATATTGTTGTGTACTGGAATATTATAATATTTATATGCTTTTAATTAGAGCATGCAGTGGTGTTTATTCACTTCTCAGTGGAAGTAGGCAGAAGAAATATTTTGTGTTACTTTGTGCATGAGTATTACAAACTTCTGTGAAGGTGCTTCCAGGATTGTGTAAAGTCATGCTGCTCTTTTGGGATTTCAGATTTCTCTCTTGCTTGCTTGTGCAGCTAAGAATTTGTTCCTCATTTGTTTATACTGACAGAATTTGTGCAACATAAATCCAGAAATACACACGGTCTGTTTTCTTGTATGTGCTTGACTAAGCACGAACATATATTTAGAGTTGCCAAAGAAGCTAAAGAAGGTAATTAAAAAATAATAATGAAAATTATTTTTAAAAATATTTTTAAACTTCAGGAAATTAATGAGTGTTCTGAAGACATACTTGGATACTTCCAGCCGAGGGGAGCAATGTGAACCTATCCTCAGAACTCTGAAAGCACTGGAGTATGTTTTCAAGTTCATTGTTAGATCAAGGACATTATTTTCCCAGTAAGTACTCAGATATTGCAATTTAATTAGCTGTCTAATATCAGACATAGAAGGAGACCTGAGAAGTAGAAAAAGTTGGTTCTAGAACAGAGCTGTTCTATTTACTTTTACAAATAAAACATAAAAACTGGCAACTGCTCTAAAATACAGATATTGCTGAGATATGTTTTGTATTTTTGTAGATCTAAAAAACTGCTTTCCGAATCTCAGTGTAAGTTCCAGAGACAGTAATAGCAGCAGGTTTCAGAGGGTGATTATTCTTTGTGTCAGGTGGCCTGGCCTAAGACCAGTGAATAGCCAAACGTCTCAACAGATGGCTGGAGGCTGGAGCCTTGTCCTTGAGAACACCGTGTCCAGCCCCTCAGACTGTGCACAGAGCAGTGTCATTGCAGCAACCATGGTCACTCTGAATTTAGAGTTTTGGACCTCCTCTTAAGGAATTTATAGGGAAGACTCAATGCACTGGCTGTGTGTAGCTCAGGCAGACAGAGGTGTAGTGGAATTCTGGTTTAGGGGAAGAGGAGGAGGGGAGAACAAAGGAAATGAAAAGTGGAAGGAGAAAAACTACACACTGGTAACTGTACTCTCCTCATATACCATAGACCATCCCCTCAATTCTTTTCTGTTTCATCTTTCTCCATCTATCCTGAGCTGGTTTCCCCCTACAGCTTCTTCTGATTTCCCTTAGCTCTGTGGCTGAAGGATGGCAGTGGCAGGCTCAGACCAGAAGGGAGAGTGAGCAGCTGGGTGTTGTGTTTGTGGCTGGCATTCACCAGAACAGGAAAGTGTTCTTTTCTAGTTGTCTTATGCTCAGTGGGAGCTCTAATACAATTCCTCTCTGATATTCCACTGTCCATAAAAAAAAAACAAACAAAAAAAACCCATGTAGATTTATAATTCTATATAATTTTTATAAAATTTATAATTGTATAGATTTATAATTTTTTAATTTTTTAAAATTAGGTTTACTTGATGGATTATGTTGTTTTGGTTGAAGCTGTAGATTCAGAAGGAATTTGCTGCTGTGGATAGTACCTTGGAAATATTATTGTCTCTAGGAACTTCCTATTTATAGATGGACACAGGTAAACAAGGTGTAAAGCTGTATAAGGAAGGAGATGGTGCTCAGGAGAACAGAATACTTTATCTTTTATTTTTATCATAGGTGTCACAGCAGAAGGGTACATTAGAGTTTTGGGGAAAGAAGCATTGTGTAGAGGATTATGGAAAATTTATTGTCTGGATGAAGGTCAGAAAGCAGATGGGGGTTTGTTTCAGGGAGAACTTTGGTCCTCATTTTAATCCTTCCTGTTTTCTGGCAGCTAAAATTGTTCACTGGACAGGTGATTACCTACACATATCTACTTCTACTTAACTAGAGGTCTGAAACTCTAAATTCATTGGATTATTATTATTGTAGGCAGTCTTACATTTCAAATTGAAAAGAAAAGCAAATGACACTGCAATACATAACTTTAAAAAGAGATTTTTCTCTTCCAATGGAGCAGAAGAGGCAGCACTTAGCTCACAGTGTTCTACTCACATTTCAGGATTCTCTTGTCATCTTGCCTTTTTTCTTAGCTTGTTTTTCTTTAACTCTTGACAGCTGTTTCACAGAACTAATTTCACATGTCACCAGTGTTTTTACTGTTTATGTAGGCAACGTTTAGTACTAAGAGCCAGTATGAACAATACAGAAGAGATAATCTGAGGGATTCCAACTTTAGGACAGGGAATGGAGAAATAATGGAGTGAGCTCCATTTAAATGCACTTTTAAACTTCCAAGTGTCAACTAGAGACTTTTTTCAAAAAGCAGACTGGTTAATGGGGCCAGTAAAAATAGCTCTTGGAAAAAGTAGCAGCAGCAGCACAAGACAGAAATTGTCATAATTGTGAGAAATATCCTAGAGTAGCTCAGATGCATGGGGGAAAAAATCAACAATTTTTTTTGCATATAAGTTACTTTGAAAGTAAAACAATTTCTATAAGCTCCAGTCTGGGAGGTGTCATGCTTTAGATGCTTTTAAAACAATTGAAAATGGTTATTGTAGTCTTCAAACTGAAGAATTCCCACATGATACAGTGAACAGTAGTTATAACCCATTGGGGAAATAGCTATGTACATAATATTGGATCAACTTCTGAAATGTATATTTAATGTTAAATCTGTCGCGTTTGGGAGAATGAAACTTTCTGATTCTGAAAGGAAACCTAATGCATCTCTCAACAGATTATATGAAGGCAAAGAACAAACAGAATTTGAAGAATCAATGAGGAGACTCTTTGAATCCATCAACAACCTGATGAAAAGCCAGCATAAAACTGCCATTTTGTTGCAGGTTGGTGTGTGCTTGGAAATCAGTTGGACTTAGTTTTCTGTATGGTTTTTGTACATGGGTTTTTTATTTTTGTTCTTTTGAAATCGAGGAAAAGACACTCAGGAAATTCATCCAATATGTCTCTTTTGTAATTGCCCTCTATTGGAAGGTTGTCTGGTAAATTTGGAGCCTAATTTGAAAAGGTCAGGACAAGATACACTGACAGAAATTCTGTGAATGTAGTCAAGGAAAGAACCAAGACACAGATGTTGGAATAATGATATGAAGCCTCCAGTGGGACCTGAATGTTTAATTCTTGAGTTTCTCCAGATAATGCTAAGCAGGGATTCCACCATCTTAATTGGGAAAATAAATTTTATTGTCTCAGTCTTTGGGAGTTACATTGTTTAAACTGAAAATAGGATCAGGGTTTGCCATTCATGTAATTCTCAGTTATTCTGACACTTCAGAACCTAGTGTTTTAAAGAAAACTAGAAAACAAGGAACTATTAACATCATCAATGTAAAATAATTTGCAGTACTGTAATAAGATTAAAAACTATCAAAATTTCCCGTAGAGTAAAATGTAGAAGATTTACTAGACAGCTGCAATATTGATGCCTTCATACATTCTTTATTAAAAACTCATTGTATGCTTTGGGCTTGAATTTTCTTCTGGTTTTGTGTTTTGATTCCTTTTGATATGACTTAGATTAGAAGTGGAAGCCCATGAAAAAGCCTGTGTTGAATAAAACCTCATGTGGCTGATCTTGAGATTTGTATCAGCTGACACTTTGCATGGAGTGCTTAATGTGCAACTGCAAAAGAGCTGAGGAAGTAAATACCAAGTTAATTGTATAATACCATGGTTACAGTAACATTCTAAATGCATTTAAAAATCAGTCAGATACTCTGTTACTTGATAATTCTGTAGAGGCCTTCCTGGGAATAGTTTATACATTTGAATACTGCATCAGAAGCAGGAGAAACTTCTGAAGAAAAAAAAAAGCATCTTTAAAGTAATACTGAAAGAGTTTATATAATAATGTTTGCTCTTATGGTACTTGTACTAATTAAGAAAGATATTTTGGAGGATTTGATGCTCCTTAGGGAGAGCATGTCACATTGCTTCATTCTGCCCTGCCTGGTCTCAAAGGGGCTGTGTGGGATTGTCCATCTGTGTTTCTGTCTTGGTTTGGAAAGACAGGTGTCTGCCAGGGAAAGCCAGAGCCTCCCTTGGAACAGAGAAGGTAAACCCCCTCCCTCTGAATTATTATAATTTTGAAATTAACGGGCTTTCATGCAAAGATATGGGAGTAGGAATAACAGTTCTTTACTAGGAATGTTAAAAATAAAAATGTAGTGGTACAAAAAAAAGGCAAACAAAAAAATGAAAAGACTGACAGAATCAGAATACAACCTGACACCTTGTTGGTCAGGATGTTGGTAGCAGTCCAGTTAAGTCCTGGAGTGACAGATGTGGTTCTGTTGAAGCAGTGACCCTGTAGCAGGGTGCAGTTTTCCTCTGAAGTCCAGTGGTGGTGAGAAGGGTCTGGTCTTCCTCTGGGAATCCAGTGCAAACAGGCTGTCCTGGTGTTCTGAATCTCAGTTTTTATCCAGGTAGGAATGCTGGGCTCCTCCCCCTGGGTGGAGCATCTCCCAATGGGATGATGTAATTTTATCAGCCATGCAGTGAGCCTTAATGGCCCATGAACAGAAGATTCCCCCTGGAGGGAGGATGGGTCAGGGAAGAGATAAAGTAAACATCTCCACAGCCAGTTTCAACAGCTGGCAATAGAACACATACTGCTGGTTACATCTTGCATTGCAACCCAAGACCGTTTCCTCTGATGAGCAGGGCAGTTTCTTCTTGAGAGTGAAAAAAGGGCTCATTGAAAACTTTTTCTTCCTTAACAGTTGCTGGGTGTGCAGGGGGCAGTGGTACCTCTGAAAGGCCACTGGGAGTGTTTCAGAACAGGTTGTAGTGCCAGTGGCACCGTGACATTGCATGGACTGAGGAGTGTTACTGTGCCTACCCTCATTTCCATATTTCCATGTTTAATGCCAGTTCCTAGTGTTGGACCTGTTTAGCAGACATGCACGGCATCTTGGCTGGTGTTCCTCAGAAACAGCAGAACCTTGGAAACAGAGCTGAGCATCTCTGAGAAGGACTTAAAGGAAAGAAATCTACACTAATTTTAAAGAGCACATTAGTGTGTTTCATAAACAGACCAGTTATTAAACAGTATGCTTTGATCAATACCATATTGAAAATCACAATTTTTGGTTTCTGATGAGTGCCATCAGTTGTGCAAAATGAGTGCTATTTATTCATAACCCTGAAGTACTAGTGGGCTTTGGGGTCTCTGAATCTGCATAAGGTACTGAAAGTTTTCTTTTTAGCAGGAACCTTTTATGGCAGATGTGAAATACTGGTTTATGTCATATCTTTGCGCTTGTTGCAAATACTAATGACTCGTACAGCTGTGTCTCTGAGAGAAGCCTACAAAGAGATTGCTTTACATACAGTAAATAAAAACTACTGTATTAATGTTATAAATTTCTGATAGGAGAGGCATGGAATGAGCAGTGTCCAGATGTAGTTTAGTGCTGGCTACTGGAAATAAGTTTAATGGGGGCAAAAAATATAAAATTAACACTCCCTCCCACTTCATCATGAGATCCCTAGGCAGCCAGAGCTTTCACAAGGGACAGTATTTCTGTGCCTGTTTGGAGGAGACTTCAGTGCTGATACTCGAGACTCCTGCTCTGGTAGGTGGATGCAGGCTAGAAAATAGAGATAATTTCTGCTGAGAGGGAGGAGAAAGTAGTAGAAAGAAATTCATATATCTGCCTCTGTCTAAATCCAACACTGATTTCCCTTGGGGGATCTGAGATGACAGTGATGGATGTTGTAGTAGTACAAATTAACTTTGCAGAGTAAAGGACAGGTGGTTATTCAGTGATTCTACAGACACACGGGACTCCATACACAGTTTGTGTACTCAGAGAGGGAAGTTCAGAGAGTCTGTTGGAAAAATACAGGAATAATCAGAATATTAAAACTGCCTTCAATCTGTCACACTTGGAATTATCATTGATAAGTGGAACATAGATTGGTAGGATCAGTTGAATGTCTTCAAGTAGATTATGGTCTGAAGATATCAGAGAAGAAGGTTTTAGGAGCCCTGAAGAAAGTTTAAGTAATTGGGTTTCTCAGGATATTGAAACTTGAACTAGTTTGCAGAGCCTTTGAATGTGAATTTTTAACTCTTACTTCATCCTTGGTTGTCCAAATGCCTATTGGGTTTAATTGTAGATGATTTAAAGAATTTTTTTGAAACCTGAAGTTTCTTGGTCTCTGCTTTTTTTTTTTTTTTTTTTTTTTTTTTTAATTTGGAACTCAGTATTTTAGCCAGTAGTAATTTCCCAGTCGTTTTTACTGATAGAATCACACTCAGATTTGCATTGAAAATTAATTTACTCAGGAAAGGATTTTTTATAAAATTATGTGTTATATGGAACAGCCTCATCTGTGCCAGAAGCACTTTATTGTTTCCATTTAACTTTATCTACTGAGTGCAATCTTACTTCCTGATCTGTTAAATGCTGTATACGTTTACAAAAAGCTAAAAATCTCTTTCAGTCCTTGTTCTAAAGCTGACCGAAGTGGATTGAGACTTTGACTTACTGTGGTGCCTGAGCTTTGGGGAGGGCAGATATCTGGTTCTGTTTTGTAGTACTGCTCATATAAGCTTTGAACAGCTGAAGACCGAATTATTAATTTCTTGTTGGCAAACTGGAAATGTACATGTTAATCCACAATAACCCTTTAAAAAAACCCAAAACTTCTGGAGTTGGTCAAGTTCTCTTTTTTGTTTAAAGATGCAGACAGAATGCTTCTCAACTTCAGCATTGCATGAAGTAATTAAACTACAGTTAGGATTATATTTTCAATATCCCTACTGTGCTGATGTTTAAGAGCAACCATCTGAGCTGCAGAGTGGCCTGGGTGCAGGTCCTGGCATGGTGCTTTGTAAGGCTGGCCCTTGGAGTGGAGCTTGGAGTGGTTTAATTTCACCAGCACAAGAATCAATGTGCAGCTGTAGGGTAAGGATTCATCCTTTTAAGAATTTTTTTTACAGATTACTCTTGTAATTATTTAAAACAGTTCAGAATTTACACTGTCTTTATGGCGGTAGGGCTTTCTAGGCACTAGACTTAAAACTTTCTTTAATTTTTTTTGGAAGGGATGATCTTACAACTTTGTTGCATTTATCAGTTGCTCCTCTGTAGCCACTGCTGGTGACTTTTGTAGACTTTAGGAAGATTTTTTTTCATGAAGTCTGTACTTCTGGAAGAGAGAATCCTTGAAATCTGGAAACCTGGAAATCAGTTTCCAGAAACTGCAAAGAGTTTGGTGAAGGGAGATTTGGGGGTGAGGGGGAATAGGGGAGGTATCAGTACCTTCTATCCCTTGAGCACTCAGGTCAAAAACCATAATTTTTAGTGGATGTGTTTTGAGTCTGTTTAAATCACCCTTTATTTCTGGGGAATAAAATTGAATGAATGATTTTTAAATTTCATATTATATATTTTTAAGATCCTCCTACTGTTGACGTCTGACTTGTAGTCTATGAGTGCACCCTTTCATTGACCAGCTTGTGCTCTCAACCTTAATTTACAAATCAAGCCCCTGCTCCTTTTCCAACTGTTCTGTTCCCAACTGACACACCACGTTTGACCTACAGATGGTCCTGTCTGCTGCAAATGTCAGCTCTCCCCAGCTTGCTCCTAGGCACTGATTTGAGAAAGCACAACTCCCCATGCTGTGCGTGCTTTCAGAAACCTTAGATGACACCTTCTCAAGGTCATTGAAACAGGAAAGAGAAATTGTCTGTGGCACTGAAAAATATGAAAAATAATGGAATATGAAGCTGCTGCCTTTCTCTCATTCTTTCCCCTGCAATTTTGACCCACGCTACTGTAGCAGAAGATTCTAAGGACTTTATGCATCTTTGTACAGTTTTCTTATGAGAGAATAAGCCTAGAAAGGCACTGATAGTGATGCTTTGCTTGTGGTGGACAAAGGCACAGTAACTTCTTAAAGTTGCCTTGATGGCAAGTAAAATTAGATTAAGAAACAGAGCACCAGTGATTTCTTCGAATGTACTTTTCATCTCATGGGTACTCGAATTTCATGAATATGTATTATGTAATACTGCAAAAAGAGGGCAGCTAAAAATAAGCCTGGTCAGGAGTAAAGGTTAAAATAAATTTAACTGTACATTGTATATGTAAGAAATAATTTTCTGCAGTGCTGTGGGTTTATCTGTATCCTGCTTAAAAAACTAATCTCTTAAGGCTTGAAGAATGCAGAACATCTTGTGCTGCTGACTAGGAGATTTTTATGACTTCATTAAGGACAGTGCTCAATTGTGTCCATAGTGCATCATTTGAAGCAATTATTGCAAATGAAACTTGGGAGTCTAAAATAGTGCAGGAGATATACTCATTACTGTACTTCAGCTGGAACTGTGGATCTGCAGAGAGGCTGCAGCTCTCTCCTTCCCACTTGCATCCTATGCACTTGTAGAACAGGGATATGTGAAAGTCAGACAGCGCAATAGTCCAGATGTCAGTGGAGTACTGCTTGAAATATTTGGTGGCTACTGGTGGCTCTTTTTTATCAAACATCTTTCACAGTACCTGAGAATTGCTGTACAATGAAATTCAGATGCTGCTGTGGAGCCTCTTCATCTGTTGCTTGACAAGTGAGGAGCAGCAGCGTCTGAATGAAAGCTGGAGTCAGTTTCCAGTCCAACACAGGTGTTTGTATGGGTGCTGTCAATAGCCCAGGGACTTCCCAAGATCAGTAGAAGATAGAATCTCTTTGTTGAAGTTGCAACAGCTTTTAAACAGCTCCTTTGAGCTTTCTAGTATTGTGTATGAGTGTGGGATGAGATCTGCATGAGAATGACTTTGTCTGAAGGTACCAGCAGAGAGTCTCTTTGAAATACTGTATTCGCTTGTGCTGCAGACTAAACTCTCTTTTTCAATCCAGCTATAATTAATTGGTTGTTGTTGTTGGTTGGTTGGTTGTTTTTTTTTAATTGCCTACTGCAGTGGAAGCTCATACAAATAAAATTATAGCTTTATTGTGTTTAAAAGGTCTAAAAGAGAGCCAAAGAAAGCTGTGCTCTGATGGTCTTCATTCTAAGACCCCTAATCTCTAGAAAGAGCCTAAGTTTTTAACAAGGAGCTTGCTGTGTAGAGGTAAGAGAAATATTGAACCTAGATAGGCTTCTATCAGGTAGATCAGTAATAGAAAACTTCACATCACTGTAATTTATTTTTTAGTAGAATGTTAGTAGGAATTTATACCCTAAAGCTGCACACTGAAGTAAAGTACTGCAAGTTAGTTTTTATGCATATTAGCTTGAAGTGTTAGTGGTGATTTTGAGCCTGAAATTGCCTGCGGGAGTTTTCTTGTCCATGTAAGAATAGTAACTTGTCTCTTAGCCTTGTCAGGGTAAGGTTTGATTATCCCACTATGCTGTCAAAACGTACCTCAGGAATTGATAGGAGATAAACCATGCCACAGCTTGGCTGCAGATGGTTGGTTAGGGACATGACACCCCTTTTCATCTATTGTAGAAAGGGTGGCATTTATCTGTTTTGTGTGTATCTGTCCCAGTGATGTGATGTGCTCTGTGCTGTTGATGTACATGTATAAACCTATAGGATTAATGTGATCTGTCTGTCAATGCAGGTTGCTGCCTTGAAGTACATACCATCAGTTCTTCACGATGTTGAAATGGTTTTTGATGCCAAGTTACTGAGGTGAGTCACTTTTGAACATTTCCTAATTGTCAGCAATTAATTCTTGTAGATCAGTTTAGGTCCACAAAGCTACACAGTTCCTACTGATGAAGACAGTGGTTGGTCCCTGGATACGTTTGTTACTGGTCTCTTGTCAATATTCATGATATATAAATAAACGCAAGTCTTACAAAGTGATAAATGTTTAGAAATATGTGATCTTTTGCTCTTTGTCCTTATTAACACCTGATGAATTCATCTGTATGGTATTTATGGCATTTTTCCTTCTCATGCAGCCAACTACTATATGAATTTTACACTTGCATTCCACCAGTGAAACTACAGAAGCAGAAAGTGCAGTCCATGAAGGAAATTGTTCGCAGCAACCTTTTTAAAAAACAAGGTAAGGACAAAATGCCTCTAAGGCTTCAAATAAATGTGTGAAAATTTTCAATGACTTATGTGTTGTGCAATTCACGTTTGCAATTGAGTGAAACAAATACTGAAAGAGTGTGAATGCCAGAAGCCTGAGCTCTGGAGGGGATTCATATCTTTCCACAGGATGGCAAGAGCTGTGCAAAGTGTGATTGCTGGCCTAGAGCAAGGAACAGGTGGGGCTCAGAGGAACAGTTTTGTGTGGTTTTTTATGTTCTAGTGGTTAGGTGGGTGAGCTATATATTGCAACCCATTTAAAGGTCTATAATGGAATAGAAACATGAAGTGAAACCTTGTGAACACAGATGTTATATAAGGCCTCTGCCTGGGAAGAGGACAAAAAAAATTACTGATTGTGCTGTGGTATACTCAGCTGCAATGCAGCATTTCCACTTACAGGAAATTATGATGCTTCTCAACCTCTGTCAGAACTTAGTGTCTTTCTCAGCTCTCAGGAGTGTTAATGATAGTGAAATGCCTTTATCACCATTGTGCTCAGTTTGCCTTCATATTATCACAAGAAGTGAATTTTTGCTGAAGGAATCTTATCAGAGCAGCCAAGTTTTACATGATTAGTTTCACCTCAGTGTCAAGTGTTCCAACTCCTCTCGTGGATGGGATGGTTGCTTCTCTCTCTCACCTTTTTGCTGTGTAGATAACCTTCAGAACCTGAAAGGCACACAGACTACTCAGATGAGTGCCAGTTTCTGACAACTTAAAGATTATGATTCCAGGAGCTTGACAGTACAACAGTGGGTTGCAAGTAGTGCTGTGTGTGAGTAGATTGAGACAAGATTGCTTTGCTCACCTTGTTCTGAGCTGCCAGGAGAGTGATGCAGTCCCAGCTAGCCATGACAGATAAAAATTACACTTTATTTTCAGACCTGTGTTGTATTCCATTGAGACTGAATTGTATATTGTAAGCTTTAACAATAACTAGCTGTGTCTGTTGTGTTTTAAGACCATTGCCGATTTCCTGGAAAAATAAGTCAAGAAAATAATGTGGGTGGTTTTATTGTTTAGATTAAATTAAGTAATATTTTCACCTATTTTTATGTTAAGAGTTAAGACCCTTAAGAGTCAACAGTTGTGATTTTTTGACTATGTGTAAATTCACATTTGCTTTGAGTTGGTGAAACATAAGTAGCTTCAGCATAGGTATCTCCAGACACCTGATCCAAACTATTAAGAGCAGATCCTAATTAATTTTCAAACAGTTTTAGTCCTGCATTCACAGTTTGCTCTGGTAGTTGACTGTATTTCTGTTTTACAAGCAGAGTCTGATACATCATTGCAGTATGAGCTGCCTTTACTGCTGCTGCTTCTAAAATCAGAAGTGCCAGACTTAGTTTTATCTGTGGTGCTTGTGGTGAGCAGAATTTAGACCAGAAGGGGAAATATCCTCTCATAAGAGTGAAAGACTCTTGGGTATAAATAGTGCACTCTCCTGAACTCTTGATCTTACTAGAGTTCAGTCAGCTACCCTGTGTTTAATACTGAGAAATTAGGTATAAACTTCTTTTTGATTCAATAGTTTTTCTTTAAAGAAGCATGTCTCTCTGAAGTGCAGTTGTTATTGGTTCACAGATCAGGGGTGATGGTCAGGACAGCAGATCCCAGGCATGTATAATGAGGAGCAAACCCTAATAAGAGTAAGATTCAGGAGGAAAACAGTGAGCATACAATAACTGTGTGCTTTACAGTTCCATTCACTAGTGTACATCCTTCAGCTCCTTTCTGCCATCCCTCTTTGTGTTCCAGAAGAGAAAAGAGTGGGGTTTGGATTCCCAAGAAGCTTTCATTTCAGTCTGCTTACTGTGCAGGTGCTTGTTCCCTGTGTTTAACAGGCCTTTCCTTTTACTGAGATCTGTTAATGCAAAATACTCTGTAAAGCTTTTACTACTTGCAGATAAATAATAATAATAGATTGCTGGTTGCTTGTAAATGCAGCTTGTCTGATGTCTTGAAATAAATAGCTGGTCTATCATGGGATATGTCTATCTCGGGATGCATTGTGAATTCTAAAAAGAGGACATGGTTTCTGCTTCTGTATTTTTTAGGTAATAATGAATAAGAAATTTTGCTAGGAAGATTTCTAATTCAAGGGACCTTTTATAAAACCAATAAATGGTGGGTTTTGCGTAGTGATGACCAGATAATTAATACATTTTAATTTTTCCCTGACAGGTAGTTTGTGGATTCATTTAGTCTTAAATTCCCAGATGAAAAAAATGTATTGCCTTAAAGCTCTCCTCTATTTTTTGCTAACATCAGACACCTGGCAGCAGAACCAAGTAGCTGAGAGCATGAAGGCAGCATATCACACTTGATTAATTTGTCAGCCCTGCTATTTCACTTACATCCAGTGTATCTGGGTATTGTGATCCAAACCTGTGCTAGTAATTGGCAGTTAAAGTGTATCCACTATGTAATATGTACAAATGAGCTGCTTGTTCATGTGCTTGTGGGGATTACATGTGCAAGATCTACCTGAAGATGTTTTTGCTATGATACTTAATATAATAATGCTTGGTATATAATTATATAATTATACTTAGCTGTGTTCTTTTTAGAGGAGTCTGGGGAAATGGATTGATTTTTTCCCATGTAATAGTTTAAAACAAGAGAAGTCCTCTGAAGAAGCAGTTGCCCAAAACAGAGAAATCAAGTTGCTGTCATTTTAAAATAAAACTAAAATATACCCTGTTTGTTTTAACATTGTCATGGCATTTTGTTTTAGCAATATCATGACTGATGGTTATGATAGTACTAACAAGAGAATATTTCTGCTTATTAGAAAGTATTCATTTAAACATTTTGCGTGTCAGTAGCAAATCATCCTTTTAATAATTACAGTCTGGTTTTTTATCTAAATGATATTTTTTGATTATTTTCATTTATGTTTTGGTTTCAACCTTAATGTTGTAATTACCATCGGGGGAGAAGTTCACATCATGTTTAAGTGCAGGCACTGAAGGATGTGAAAAGACCAATATACAATTAAGTATCTATATTATTATATAATATGTAATGTAATATTATTAAATTATTATTAGATATATTATTATATAATATTATAGTAGTATGAAAACATTTCTGTACTGTGCTGTTTTAATACTGTGCATGGTAAATAGCAAACTAACCTTTTTTCATTTACATTGCTGTGGCTTAAAATAGAAAATTCTAAAGGCACCTTTTTTGCTCTACATTAAATACAATTGATTTTACAATTAATTGGGTAGAGAACCAAGTGTGTGTAGGGTGTAGATGCTACCTGATTCATTACTGCACTCAATGAGCTGGAAGGTCATTTACAAGAATGAAAGCACATGTAGGCTATCTCAGAATAGGATGCAGCATGATAATTAAGGTAAGATTGCCAGCAGTATCATTAACTAAAGTTCACATTTATCTGGAACAGGTAGTATTTTTTCTGCCATGAATATGGAATATATTTAACCACACTGCTAATTACAGTGAAGTCTATTATTTTGCGTATGTCTCAGATTATCAATTTTTCCTCCAGTCTTTAGTCTCTTTCCAGGTAGTTCATTGCAGTTGTTCAATTAATTTACATCCGTTCCCAGAGGTATTATCTTTATAATTCAATTGGACTGCATATCTTGCATTTCTCTTCTTTGACCCATTGATATTCACAGCATTTCCTAAAGAAGCAGACTTCTGAAAACGTGGGAAAGTGTTTAAAAAAAATAAATTTAAAGCCAGTGAAATTTGCCTTTATTGAATAAGTTACACGTGAACCTGAAGTTGGAAACCTTGAGGGTAAACTGAATTTATTGCAATGTATTCCCAGGCATTCAAAATTTCCACTGAAGACTCGTGGAATGCTTTCATGAGATAGGAAATGGTCCCGTGCACCTCTGCTGTAATTGATCTTCAAAGGCCTTGCAGCACTAAAGCACTTTTAGCAGCCTTTAAATTACATTGCCAGGTTTTTGTAGAGGCATTGATTTCTTGTTCCCACTCTGTAACTGTAACACAGCTTGGAGAGGTTATGAGTGTGCAGGTGTTTGAGGGGCTGGGTGGAGGATGATGGATGCTTCCCACTGCCTGTGCACTTTCACCGTAGCATTTAGGAATGTTCTAACAGGATGTGTCAGCAGACTTTTATATGATTTTGTCTTTAGAAAATATTAAGTCCTTTTTGGTCAGAGGACAAGAAATCTGCTTAATTTCTGACACTTGGCTTTTAGATTATTTGATATTTTATTTTTTTTAAATGTCAAAGTGAAAGAAATGGTTGCCTTGTCTCATATAAACACCTCTAATGGGATTTTAGAGTCTCTTTTATGATGTAAGAAACTGTCTGCTGTCATATCTGTCACCCTGTTTAGTAGGATGTAATGGATTATTCTCTCCCTGTTGTGAAAAAGTTTTGTTAGTACTGCTTAATTTCTATGTAAAACTACTTTTCAGGAGTTACTGTTTCATTTGTTTATTTTTAGGAAACTTATTGCCAAAATTCCCCCACCATCTTTTTGTTTCTGAGAAAATAACAAATTAAGATAGAGCTGTTCATAAATCACATGGAGTTTTTATTATAGTTAGTGTTGCTGAGTTTATGGTATTTGGAGCTAGATGTTTACTCTAAGCTGGGCCTGGAATATTTACTGACATTATGCTGAAACTTGTAAAGGAGTAGCCTTGAGAGAACTGGTTTTTATTGGTGTGAAAGGAATATAAAGTGCTTCAACACATGGTGAAATGTGTATGTTTTGATAGTGGTGCTTTGGACGTTGTGTTCCCAAGTGGTCCAGTCCTGGTGAGGGGTTTGTGCTGCAGCAGAACTCAGAGATCCCCCCAAAGAACAGGAGCTCTAAGTAGGGCACAGATGGTCACTGGCAGGGTGGGAATGGAGTTGGTGTCTGGGCTGAAATGCAGGCTCTGTGCTCACTGGGGCTCCAGACACGGCTGCTGCATGTTCAGCATATGCAAACCACTTGCTGATTTTGGAAGAACAGCAGCAAGTAACATATGTTAGCACCAGGGGTTAATTTGCCAGATGCCAGGAGAAATGCTGAGACACTAGCAATTTCTTTCCTCACTGAAGAACTCTTTCTATTCTGTTACTGTTTAAACAAGAGAAGCACTTGCACACACCCATAATCACACTGATTTCCTAACACTCACGTACATTACTGAGTTTTACCTGTGAAATACTTAGTTTCATTTCACAAATTGAATATTGTTCCTAGTTTGTGGTGATATAGTGTATTGTTTTTACCTTCAGGGTTAAGAAAAAGGTTAAAAAAAAAGCAAAACAGAGGAGGAGTAATTTCTGATTAAGCATATTTCAGTTTAATTATTATGGTCAGGATTGAGTTACAGATATTAATTTTTATTGTTATGATCTTACAATCTGGTTCCTACTGACAAGAGTCCCTAAGCCTAAATTTTTGGGGGCTTGTGGGGGTTCCCTGTGATTTTTTTTTTTCCCCCTTCCCTATGTTCACCACAACTTCTCAACATATTAAAAATACTTGGAGATTGTCAATGCATGTGACTCTGCTGTTTTTAGCTACTGGGAAAAAATGAAATTAGTCGCTGTTCATATATTCCTTTGAAAAGGTTCTGTATAGAAACCCAGTCTGTCCTGTAGATTCAATCTTGAATTTTGTATATAGCTTTTTTATTTATGGGGGGGGGGGGGTGATTCAGGGGTACATTACCTCTAAAACATCACTTCAAGTCATGTATTTCAAATATTCAATGTTTTGATATAGATGAGTATGGCAGAAACATATCTGTAGGTATTTATCTGCACACATTTGTGATGGACATATGTAGATTAAAGCCTTTACTTGTGTTTATGGACGAGTAGGAGACATGCTTGGTATTGCAACTGATAACTTTTTGTTAGACTTAACCCGTTATGGCATTTTTGTAGTTACATTAAAAAAAAATATTGTTATGTGGAGAGAAATCAAGTTAGGTGAATTAGTTTTAACAATGAACTTCTAAATGTGTATGTAAAAAGTGGTCTACAATTACTTCAAATAGAAAAGAGAGATCAAAAATGTATTAAGGCAGTTGATAATGACAGATATTTGGTGTCAGTAGAAGGAAATGAGGAAACATGAGAATTGGAATTTGTCAAATTCACAGGATCATGGATGGCCTGGGTTGGAAGGGACCTTAAAGATCCAAATCTGCCAGAGAGGATGTGCTGACAGGGCTGTGCTGCAGACTGGTAGATTGCAGTGACTGCCAGCTGGAAAAGGCACCAAGTGCTGGAAATGCTGTCAAGGCTAGGGCAGAGTTGTGTTGGAAGTTCTGGCTGCCCTGGAATTCCTGGCATTACTCAGCCCCTCAGAAGGGGAGACACTTGAACACACACCTGGAAGCTGGGAGGTGGAGGCTTGTGCAGCTGCTGCTGGGGTCAGTGGTGTGCTGGGTGCTGTCCCTGCTCTGTGTCCTGCCTTACCTGCTGGCACTGAACTGCCAGCAGCTGCCTCACAGCCTCCCTGGGCTTCTCCTTCCTTCATATTCCAGGAGACAAAGAGAATTTGCATCTTGCAGTGCTGTCACAATCTGTAAGTCACCTACAGTACCTTCCTTTCTGTGGCTCTTATTCAAGCTGTGATTTTTAATTTAGATTTAACAATTAATGAAAAATATACCGTTTTAAAATCATTACTTCGAGGCTTCCCAGTAAAGCAAAGAGTTAAATTGCAAATGACAAAGAGGGAAGACTTTTAACAGAAAGATTGCTGCAGTTGTGAACAGATGTCCTTTGTGAAAAAGCACAATGCTTTAATTGAGCACTGGCTGCCATCAGAAGTCTCACCTCATTGAAAGAATGTTGTTCACTGGCTTTATTTTTGAGGCTTTGTTCTAAATCTGTACTCAGATGACACCTATGTCCTTATTAAATTGGCATGCCAGTTTTTAAGTGGGCATGAAGCCATCCTAACAGATGGATATGACTACAGGCATGCCAGGGAATCAAGAGTAGTGTTTCCTAAGGGAGACAAAAGTGGTGTTAAATCTTTATTACCATTTTGGCTGCACATATGAGGCAGTCAGGAATGAAACCCATCAGTGATTTTTGCTGAAGGAGACCCAAATGTCTTTTTTAGTGCCATGATTGCATTAATGACTTAAGAGTTTGAATTTCACTTGCCTGGTACATAAGAAATCATTAGGTATCTACCAGAGGGAATAAGCTGAATAGAAGGGTTAAAAACCCCAACCAAACCCAAAATAGAAAACATGTAACTGCTTGATTGTGGACAGCAATGAACCTACCTGTCCTTATTCAGGAAGGTGCTGCCAGAGAACCTCTCCAAGAAGTGTGTTGGGATTTGGGATTGATGAATATGCATAATACTAAATCTTTTGACAAACCTTGATGAAGAAAATGCAAGATGCCCAAACTGTATGTTGATGTTTTATGTGTTCAAATAAAGTTTGGGGCAGGTAGAATAAAACCAGTCAGAACAGTTGGGCTTTTTCATTCTTTTGAACGTTAAAGAAGAATAGATGTTCTTGGCAATGTTCTTACATTATTGTCAAGCAGAAAAGAAAGCAGCTAGTATTTAAATAGGCATCTGCCCCCTTCCATGTCTCTCCCTTCTCTGTCTTGAGCTTTCTTGGGGCAAGGAAGGAGGTGTGAGAATGTGAATTGCTTCCTCAGAGACTTGGAGATTTGTTTAGGTTGGAAAAGACCCTTAAGAATGAGTTCAGCTGTAAACCTAAACCTGCCAAGTTTGCCACTAAACCATGTCCCCACATCCACACATCTTTTAAATTTCCCCAGGGATGGTGACTCCATCAGTGCCCTGGGCAGCCTGTGCCAGGACTGGACAATCCCTGAGACAGCTTCTGCTTATCTCTCACTACTTGAGAGAGCAACATCCTCTCTACACTCTCCTCTCAGGGAGCTGTAGAGAAAGGTCCCTCCTGAGCCTCCTTTTCTCCAGGCTGAGCCCCCCCAGGGCCCTCAGCCACTCCCCATCAGACTGAGCTGCAGCCCCTTCCCGAGTTCTGTTCCCTTTCCTGACCTCACTCCAGCCCCTCAGTGCCTTTCTTGCCTCAGGGCCCCAGGGCTGCACACAGCCCTCAAGGTGTGGCCTGAGAGTGCCCAGCACAGGGGACAGGCACTGCCCCGCTCCTGCTGCCAGAGCAGTGCCCAGCACAGGGGACAGGCACTGCCCCGCTCCTGCTGCCAGAGCAGTGCCCAGCACAGGGGACAGGCACTGCCCCGCTCCTGGTGCCAGAGCAGTGCCCAGCACAGGGGACAGGCCCTGCCCCGCTCCTGCTGCCAGAGCAGTGCCCAGCACAGGGGACGGGCACTGCCCCGCTCCTGCTGCCAGAGCAGTGCCCAGCACAGGGGACGGGCACTGCCCCGCTCCTGCTGCCAGAGCAGTGCCCAGCACAGGGGACAGGCACTGCCCCGCTCCTGCTGCCAGAGCAGTGCCCAGCACAGGGGACGGGCACTGCCCCGCTCCTGGTGCCAGAGCAGTGCCCAGCACAGGGGACGGGCACTGCCCCGCTCCTGCTGCCAGAGCAGTGCCCAGCACAGGGGACGGGCACTGCCCCGCTCCTGCTGCCAGAGCAGTGCCCAGCACAGGGGACGGGCACTGCCCCGCTCCTGCTGCCAGAGCAGTGCCCAGCACAGGGGACGGGCACTGCCCCGCTCCTGCTGCCAGAGCAGTGCCCAGCACAGGGGACGGGCACTGCCCTGCTCCTGCTGCCAGAGCAGTGCTGTACAGGCCAGGTGCCTCTTGCCCACCTGGCTCATGTTCAGGTGCTGTCAGCCAGCACCCCCAGGTCCCTTCCTGCCTGGAGCACATGACCTGGCACTTCACCCCAGTGCAGCTCATGGCCTGCTGGCCTTGGCCCATCCATCCAGCCTGTCCAGCTCCCTCTGCAGAGCCTCCCTGCCCTCTGGCAAGTGTCACTCCTGCCCTATTCAGTGCCATCTGCAGCCTTGCTGAAGGGGCATCCAGTGAATGAGTCTAAATCATCAACTACAATATAAAGTTTTACTTTAGCTGATTTTTCAGGTACAATCTTCTGCAGTTTTCTTAATTTTTTCTCCTTTTCCCAGGCCAGTGAATTGCTGATGTTTAAACAAACACTTGGCTCATTTTCCTTATATAACTTGTGCAATATCTTAGTATTATAATCAGAAATTTATATACTAGTTCAATAAACTTTTCTTTGTTCCAAGATAGTGCAAGGATTTAATATTTTATGTAATATTCTAGTGAAATAGTTTTATCTGGTTTTCAAAGATACAAAGAAACAACTGCAGATTTATGTTAGCTTTAGTCCACCTGCAGGCTCAGGCGGAGATCAGGCCCTCCTTGCTACAAATACCAATCTTTTTCAGTTGTTTTGATTGTATGTGCTTTTCAGAAGAGCTGGCAGTTTATCCTCATATGGGATGGTTTCAACTGGTAGGGGCCTCCTAAAACCTAATTAGTTTTTCCTTGCTTCTATTTATGAATAATGTCCTAGAAGTGCATTACAAAATTAAGTAACTCTCCTGCATAGTCAACAACCTGAGTTTATCTAGCAGCTAATTAAAAACATAAGACATAAAGCATTAATATTAACCAAACTAATTAACACCAAAAAAAGGGAATATTCTTTCTAAAATCTATTGATTTTTTTCATATTAGTACCAATGGCAAGTTGTTTTTGGTTTTTTTTAAGCTAAAAATATAGCTTAAAATGGTTAAACAATATAGCTAAGAATGGTTAAACAACCTTTGAATTTCCATGTAGCCTGAGACTTCAACATTTTGGACATCTGAAAATGCCCTGTAAATAATTGATCAGCTGCATATGTTAAGTCCTTTTAAGAGATTCTGTATGTACCAAACATGGATCCAATCCTAATTTATATTGCCAAGTACAACCGGGATTACTGAAGCTTGCAGAGTAATTAGCTCTAAAAACTGGAGGAAACCAATTGTACCTTCTGCCTCAGCTGTTCTCTCAGTACAATAAGAAAATTTGGTCTATACAAGAAGCTCTGTTTCTCCATGTTTAAAAAGTATGGAATGGGTCTGTATGGAAGACAAATTATGCTAAAGATTTGATTCTTTCACCAAAATATATGTGTGTGGTTTTTAAGTGAGTTATATACAGCAGCAGGCATTTTGCATTCTGCTAGGAAGCTTTAAGTGACCTCTGAGGGCTGGTATGGAGAAGCTTTAAATTCAATATAGTTTGCTTCCACTCCTCTTTAAGGTGTCTGGTGCAACTTGTTGGTTATGATCTTGTCTGTGCTTCCTGATTACTGATCAAATGGGTATCACTGGCATGTGAAGTCAGATGTAATTTGGTGATAAATATACCCATAAGACCCACCTTGAATTCTAGGGCTTTATTTTCTATATGAGGACAAATTAAAAATGCACTTTATCTAGAAGACAGGGTTCCTCTTGATCAATGGCTTTGCTCAGATTAGTCTCTTACGTTGCTTTTGAAATAAAGCTCATTAGGTATAGGTTTTATTATCCAGCTGGTCCCAGTAACTTTGAAAGCTACCCCAAAGGAATTTTTGTATTTGCTAACTGTCAGACAGTTCAAAGGGACATCTAATAGCTTAAAATTTAGCTGCATATTATTTTGAGGAGTGAGAGCGATAAGTATGTTTATCCTGGCAGATGTGAAACTGGAATGTGCAAAGAACCTTCCATCTTCTTTGTGAGAGCTGAAAAGTGGCTGAGATGTCACATAATGTGATGTGACTTTGAACTTTGCTGCTATGAACAGCCTGTTAGCATAGCACATCCCACTGATGCTTTTTGAAGTGGAAGTGTTTTCAAGGCACTATTTTTAAGAATGGTAGTTATGGGGAAAGAGTTGCCAGCTAAATTTCTCACATGCTGTTGATTTGGAATCTGTATTTCTGTGTCATTGCAGATTAGTTAAAGGTTGAATGTGTTTGTCTAAATATGTTCATCTTCATGTTGTATTAGCTGTAGCTGTTACTTTGTCTGTTGCAGATTGCTAGAGTAAGTTATGAATCCTTATTTAAAGTGCAATTTATACAGAGCAGGTCGAGAGCAGAGAACTTGTGGTACAAAGTGTTGCCGTGGGTAGAACTCTGCTGTAGCTGCAGACAGGGAGGGAGAGGGATGCAGGTGTTTTACTGCCAAGGGTTTGCTTGGTGCATGGGATCCACAAAGCTGTAGAGAAATGTGGAGTTTAGCTGGTGCTGAGTCATCTCTTCAGCATATCCAGCACACAGTCAAAGAATCTGGAACGGAACACAGGGATGGAGCAGAGTGGAGACCAGAAAAGAGAAATTTTTCTAGATGTGTATTTCCATACAGGTTGAATATATATGAAACAGTTTTTATGCCTCACTACAGATGCTGGGCAGGTGCTAGGGATTAAAATGACAAGAAATGGGTTTCTCCTATCTTTCTTTAGAGTAATGAGTTTGATGTCATCTCTTCTGATATAGGACACCTTGATGTTTGAGTGCCAAGCCCCAAAAATGCCATTATTTATGTACAGGCAAATATGTGACTTTGTTCCTAACTTTCTCATTTTCCAGAGATCCAGGATCTCCTGTAAATTTCCTGCTGTGTTTTGGCACTTACTCGCTATCCTTGTCTTCTCTGTTCAGTTCCTGAGCATTATAAACTGGTCATTTGCAGTGCACCAAGCTCCTGCCACACTAGCACTGATTAGCAGCTTTGGCAATCATGGATCATAGAATAGTTGAAGAATACTTGGAAGGAATCTGGGAATGGGTCCTGTCCACCTCCAGGTCAGCTCTGGGGTCAGACCAGGTTGCTCCAGGACAGAGACTGTGCAGCCCGTTAGTTCTGCTGCTTGGCTGTCCCCGTGAGAAAGAGGTTTTTCCTTACATCCGGCCTGAACTGCTTGCTTGGCTTGTGAACCCATTTTTTTTATTTCATCTGATCCACTTTAAAATGTGTTAAATCTTTCAGTAAGACTCTTACACTTATTGTCCTTCTGCTAAGCACCATTAAATGGAACTTGGTTAGCAATAAGTGCTATATCCAAAATATAGCTTAAACATTTTTAAAGAGGTCAGAATCTTGATGAATAAAATGTGAACTGATCGTTCTTGGAGCTGTTTCCCCCCTGGATAACCTTAGATGGTTGAAGGACAGTTTCCACAGATAACAGTGAAAACAAAACTTAAGGTTTTTTTACTAGCATTTTCAAAAGTAAGGAGGTAATAATCTCTTTTATAACTTGCACTTATTTGTTGACTGAATATATAAACTGTTTATTTAAAAGGTCCTATCACATTTCAGCAACCTTTTTAGGTATTGTATGTAACTTTTTTTGTTGCTAATGATGTTTCTTTGGTTTAGTTTTGGCTTAAGCTAATAGCACTGCATTTCTTGCATTTACAATTAGTTACAATTAGTTACAATTACAATTAGTTAGAAGTGGTTAGAAGTCCTGCCTTCCTGCCTCCCTTTCTTCCTGCCTCCCTCCCTCCCTCATTCTGGGGGGATTCTGAGCCCCTGACTTGTTTTAAATGACATTGGATAAAATTCCACCATGTATCAGCCTGCACTTGTTTATCAGGGAGTGCACTATGTGTCCAGATGCTCTAAATCATTCTTTTTAAAAAAAGTATATATTTTTTATTCCTGGATAGATATTGCTCTCGATACAGTTATTTCAAATTTGTGTATTTTGTACTCCTGACATTTCCTATAAGCGCCTCTCTCTTAAAAAGTGAATGTATATGTGAGATTGGAATGTAACTTCATATTTGTGTCAGCCTCCTTAAATTTGGATAAGGATGAATGTATGCACAGCTATCACTATCAGGCTTAATAGGCTTTTCATTAGTCTTTTCTTTAATGTGCCTTTAGAAGATATGTTTCAAAAATGATGAACACAGTTCTGTTCTGCTGTTTGAGTCTTATTGTCAGAAATAAGTTAATAAATACAGTGATTTTCTTATATTAAAATCCTGTCATTACTTAAACATAATTAATTTCAAGATGCTTTGTATGTAAGTGAGTAATTTGTCCCCAGGTGTTTGGCATAAGCTGAACAGCCTTCAGAATTTAACTGAAGAAATTTATTTTTATCGTCTTAACTGAAGAAAATTATTTTTATCAGAACTTTTGGTTTTGGTGTATGAAAACACTGTTGACTTATGAGAATACCACACAAGTTTGAAATATTCCTGAGGCACGATTGGAAAATCAACAATTCCATGTTGGAACTGTCAAAGCATATCACATTTCACTCTTTGGGGAGGGTTTCTTTGCCCATAGTATTTCATTCATATTTGTTGTTAAGATAATTTGCTTTCTTTCAGAATGCAGGGACATTCTGCTTCCTGTGATTACAAAAGAGCTGAGGGAATTACTGGAACAGAAGGAGGATCAGCAGCTCCAGGTCCAGGAGAGGAAGTACTGTGTTGAATTACTTCATAGCATCCTGGAGGTTCTGAGCTGTCAAGACCCTGTGAGTATTGATGATGATGGAGAGAGCCCAAGTCTGTAGAAAGCCTGAGCTGATTAGGAAGTAAATTATTGATGATGATTAATCTCTTTCAAATATTTAGTACAAGTCAGTGGCAAATTGAACTTTCCTCCTATTTTTCATAAACTTAAACCAAAGGGCAGTTGAGGTATTAAAGATGAATCCTGAGTAACCTGATCCAGGTGAAGATGTCCTGCTCATTGCAGAGGGCTGGACTACATGACCTTGCAAGGTCCCTTCCAACCACAACTTTTCAATTATTCTATAATTATTTTAATTATACAGAATAAATTTCAAATTTAATCTTGCTCCTTTCATAAAAACCCCTGTAGTTTCTGAAGCAAATGCTTTTCCCTGTACAAATGTTGTAGGGTGTGGTATCTGCTTTCAGCAATGCCTGGGTAAAACAGATTACTCTTTATTGTATTTCACTCAGACACTGTAGTTTCTTTATCAGATTTCCCAAATTTTGGAACACTGAAATTTTCATCTGGGTGGTTCTTTTTTTTTCTTCCTTCTTTGAGAGAATGTCGAATTGACTTTTTAGTCCCTCACTTTTTAATGAGCAGAAGGTTATTCAATGAAGCTTCTCAATAATTCGAGGAATTTATTCTGAGAAAACATCATCATTAATTACATTAAGAAATCTTTAACCTGTGAATATGTGCTGACTCTTCCTCAACTATAATTTTCTGATACATGTGTTCAAACTTTGCAGACTTTGGATTAAGGCAAGTTGTCATTTTAGCAGTTTTTCACTGTGGTTCCTTGGATCATTTCCTACTAAATGAAATCAGTACAGCATATATCTTGATTTCATAAAAATCTTTGATACTGCTGAGGCTTTTCAGTTTGCACAGGGCAATCTTTCCATGGGTATTATGAGCTATTTGCCTCATTGGTTTAGACTTAAGCAGTTCAGGAGGGATTGATCCAAGGGGATACAGAAGAAATATTGGAACATTTGAATTTGAAATGTAATTCTTAAGATAAATGGTGAAAGCATGATAGGGCAAAAATTGAAGTTATCATCTCATAAGGGTATAATGCAAAGTAACCAGTTTTGTTACTGAATCCTTTAAAAGGTAAAACACAACTGTAAAGCAAGATGGAGTAGCACTTTCTCTGTGTGTACCACATAAACAAAGTTTATTTTTGAATTTAACAGTTGCTGTCCAGAGAGGCTGTTGCTGACATATAAAAGACTCATTAAAGCCTACTGAAAATACGGGTTTGTAGCTCATCTTTGTGTGAGTGAGAACATTATGCAGAACAGCAGAAGAATTGCTGAGAATTTAAAACACATGCATTAAAAAAATATATTGACATTTGTTCAACAGAAGTGACATTTCTGCAATAGTTTCATTCAAGGAAGGTAAACTGGAGATTCTCTGTGAAATGTTCAGGCCACAGTTATCTGCAGATTGTGCTTGCAGTGAATACTGATGCATTCTGATATAAGGAAAAAAGCCCCTTGGGGTAAGTTTAAATCCAACAGCAGTATCAGAACATGCTGAGCCCTCTAGAGGCATCATATTCCTAAGAAATATTGTTGAATAGTTGGAATATCAACAAAAGAACCACATGCTTCTGTTGCAGAAAGTCCATACCCTGGACTGCTCCTGGCAATACAACTGCTGGTTGGAGAAAATATGGATTTTAGAATATATTGGGTATGTGTCATTAACTGTAACACCAGGCTTTGTAACCACAACGGCAAATGTGTGACCATCACTTGTAGCTTTTTCCTTCCTTGACAGAGGAATCCGTGGATTTATCTCAGTTTTTTAACCAAACACTGATCCTGCTTCAGTACTGAAAATCTTCTATTGAGATGACTTATCTGAAGGAGAGAGGGGCAAAGGAAGGGAACACAGCAGCATCCAAGGATCACACAGTCATTTGTCTTTAAGAGCCACTACAGATTTCTCCAGAGTGTACCACACGTTTGTTTTCCAGCTAAAGTGAGAAATGTTGTTTCAAGGCTGTCTTTGTCTTGCAGCAGTAAATACTTTGTAACCCCTAGGCAAATGAAAGGCTTCACACATGGCCAAGTTATTGTTTGGGTGGTGTCCTTCAGGATGCCTTTATTCAGTGTGATCTAGATCCGGACAGTCGGGTTGGTAATTAACCAAATTATTTCAGTTGGGATTACACTTGAACCCTAAAATGAATGCAGTTTTCTATTCAACAATTAATTCTCTGCATTTCTTAGCCCCTTTTGAAGAAAATGGATGGTTTGGCCTGCTGGAGGAGAAAGCCTCAGCCTTTGGTAGCAGAATCACGTTACAATATTAATAACACCAATGTCTTGTCCTTATTTCTTCTGGTTTTTCCATCTCAGTGGAGAAACCTGGTTTCAGACTAGTATTCAAAACTTTTTGGAAACTGAACTTTGATATTTTTGCATTGTGCTTATTCTGTGAACGTCACCAGAAATAGAACGCACACAGAGGACAGGGAAGAAAAAACAGCAGTAGATGTTCTGTTTCATGTGGAGAAAATGTATACTCTGAAGTGATCTTTGAAGTTGTTAAAGAATTTTTGAAGAATGCGTTTTCTTTGTCAAAGGAAAGGATATTTTGGTATTACCAGCTCTGCTCTGCTGTTTTGCCTCACATTGTTTAGCAAGTGGGAACACTGGAATCATCAGATCCTTGTGTTCAAATGCTGCTTTCTTCAGCTGCTGCCTCACTGCTGGGTTCTGCAGGTAGCCAGTGTGTTGTTGAAATCTCTATTTTGTGTAGTGTTTGTGTATTTTTTTTTATGACTAGACAGTCACTGTTGGGCATCTCAGTGAGATGCTTAGGTCTGATTTTAAGATTCCTCTCCAGCAAACAACTTTTGGATATAAATGGTATTGTTTTGACTTAATCATGTCTGAAATTAGCTTTGAAGCTTGAGATTGTGCTTCAAGCACCTGTGAAAAGCTGTTAATTCTCAGAACTGCAAGTAAGTTATTGATGAAGGTCATGGTGAAATCAGTGTCTTTTTTTGTTTCTGTTTTAATTAAACCACTTCCCTTTTCCCTCTTTACAACGCTTTGTTTCATGCAATCTGACAGCCCTTCATGAGGTGACTTTGTCTCTAATGTGACATATATGCTATGTTTTAATATTTATTGAATCAGAACAATCTTTTATTTATAGTGCTTACAAAATTAAATATAATGGTAAATGCTTTCTCTTGGAATCCACAGTGAAATCTTGGTTAAGACTGTAAGTACAAGAGAGATAAAGAATCTTTTCCTGTTCTATGCATTGTTAGTAATTGGCAGCAGTTGCATTCTAATCTGTTTAACAAACACTGGCAAACAAGCCTGGAAGCATTTTAGAATTGTAAAGAAACTTTTCAAGCATTTTTCTAACTTATGGCAGATCTTAAGGCTTTAGCAAAAGAGAATTTCAAAGGAATGTAGTCAGGAATTGTGCACATTCTTTCAGGGCCAATTACCTTAAGGTCTTCTGTGGAGACTTTTCAGCCAGAACAATGCAGGATTATAAGTTACAGTTTAAAAAAGAAATTGTTATCCTTTTCTAAGTGCCTTGTATGTGTGTCAGAGAAGGAATACAGGTTACAGAACTGGGTGCACCAGAGAGTGAGCACACAGGATGTGGTTGCTGCAGAGCTCGTTTGCTCTGTGGCTGCCCATACAGTGCCATGGTTCAGATTTGTGACCAGAACAGTGTTGATAATGCAGCAATGAAATTTTAGTTATTGCTGAGTGCTGCTTGCACAGTGCCAAGGCCTGCTGTGTTCCTCATTGAGCCCCACGGCCAGGGAGGAGGGCAGAGCTGGGTGAGAGTTTGGGACAGGGCAGGGACAGCTGAAATGCGTTGACAGAAGTGTTTCCAAGTGGGTGTCTCAAGTACAGGTTGTGTAATGCTGTAATCCTCAAGCAGCCTTTCAGTGAGTCCCTGTTTGCACTGTCCAAATAAATGAACACTCTGTCAGAATCTGAAGTGCAGGGTTGACTCTGAAACAATAGAATTGCCTTTTCTGTCCCAGTACTGTAGTAGTTTAAAATAGAAGATGAAAGCTAAATCGAACACTGTCTGCTTTTGCCCCATGCAGATATTTTTGAAAGAGAGTGAAATTTTGTTTGGTTTGGATTTTCTATTATCTGATCTATGTACCAATCTGTGCCATCCAGCCCAGCAAGGAGCCTGAAGGTGTTTGAGTCCTGTGAGAACACTCCCTCCTGCTGACCTGCCTACAGAGCGTGAACTCTGGTTGTTCCATGCCTTGGCAAATCTTTTCAAACAGGGAAGACAAACATTTTTGACCACCATATTTAATTAAATGGAATAATACAATTAATGTTTTCCAAGGGAACATTTATATGTGATACAAGTAGTTAATTTAGCTCCTAAAAAAAAACTTATGCTTAATCAATGGACTGAAGCCAAATGATAGTGGATTTTCCCATGTCATCCTTGTGAAGAGTAATATGATCTGAAAAAGCATGTTGCAGTTGGTTGTTAGACTATCTTCTGAAACTAGAAGCTGTTAGATAAAAGCTGAAATCTCGTGTATTGACAATGTGTGAGAACAATTTTTGTTAATTTAGCAATGTAGGTATTGAATGCCTAATTGTTTCTTAGATTATCAAGAAGAAAGGGAGTCTCAGTTTAATTTGCTAATGTTTCTCTGAAAATTCAAAGGTCTAGCAGAAATAACCTTTGTGTGCTTGAGCATATGTAATAGTCTTTCCAGGAGAGGTTTGTTATATGCTACTTGAGAATTAAGAATAGAGCTCGTCTTTAATGATGGAGTCAGGGCTAAATGTTCAAATTCATTATGCAATGTTCTGAACTGTTACTAATTATGGTATAGCACATACTGAAATGTGGAAGTGAACTTACATTATATGAGCCCTCATCTTTGAATTTTTAAGAAAAGGGAAACTAATGAATAAATTACATCCCTGTGCTAAGTGAAGTGCTACTACATAGTTTGTCAGTTTTGGCTGTTGATAATATTTTTTCAAATTATAGTGGTAAACAATGTTATAAAAACAACAAATGTGTCTCTGTGTAGCCACTCTCAGGTGTAGTTGTGTTATAAACAGAAGACTGTACCAGAGAAAGTGACATTTTAAAGAAGGAAACACCAAACACAAATTATTCTGTGATTACATTTTTCATTTATAGAATATAACAACTTCAGAAATGCTGTGACAGGTGAGGAGATCACTTCAGCTTGTGTGTACCATTGTCAAAAGATACAGGAGGACTAAATGGTAATAATAAATAAATTGCCAGATGTGAGGAAGGCCCCTGTTTTGAGGTGTGTGCCCTGATCCAGACCAATCAGAATAGGAGAAAGAAAAAGGAGAAGACACTGGCTGACTCAGAGGAAAAAGAGAACCTGAAGCACTTTCTCCTGGGATGGCACTGGGGCTCAGCTACCTAAAGCATTATTGAGAACTCACCACGGCTTCTGTGATTGTGGTGTTCTTTCCATGCTATCTCTGACATTAAATTGGGGTCTTGGTGTAAGCTAAATACCCTTTTATACTGGAGATTTGTTCAGGCTTTTTCTTTCCTGTTGCAATGCTGGTTTCCCAAGTTGTCAAGTGATCAGAGTAAGGTCAGTGAAACTGGTGAACAGAAGGTCATTTCCATTTGCTCAGGGTTTTACGATAAATAATCAAATGTCCTTCAGGCAGCAAGAGCAGTACTTGGGCTGACCACATTGAGTTTGTGCCCTCCCAAAGCAGCTCAGCTAAATGAAGACAACTTTCTCCTTTATTAACTCTATATTTGTGACTGCCAGCTAAGAATATTCCTGGGCTCCAGCCTGCCCTGAGAGCACTGACAGATTGTGGGGAGCTGAGAGAGAATTTGCCTCAAGTTACCTGTGCCAGCGTTAAGCTACAGACTGCTCAGTTAGGGGGTGAACAGGAGTCCTTTGAGTGAGAGATGGGAAGTGACTGTTTGAAACAAAAACCAGTTGTGGAGTAGATTGGGCTGAAATTGGACACAAGTGTTCCACTGAAATTGCTGGAACTAAGGAGCAGTGCAAGCAAGAAGAATTAGTGTTACTCTTTCAGTAGGACTGCTATATTGTACAACTTGAACTGTCAAAATGGAAATTGGTTTCTTCTTACTTTTCAAAGAGATATGATTTTAATATCAAGACTCTCTTTTTTCATTTGCAGGCTTCAACTTATCACCATATTCAAGAAATAATGGTACAGTTACTACGCACAGTGAACAGAACTGTTATTACAATGGGACGAGATCCATTAATTGTGAGTAATATTTTAATGCATTTTCAATGCTTTGAAACTCACTTTATAGTTGTCCTGGAAACGTGCATATATAGTGTTTGTGGAGTCCTTGTGAATTATTTTTGTTAATTTAAAAATCTCAAGCTCTACTCTTTTTTTCATTCACCTATGACACTGAAGTCACAGTCTTTTGAAGTGTAGTTGTAAGATTTGAACATTCTTTATGAGGATAAATGATAAATGGAAACTCAATTGATATTTGCAAAAAAGAAGACAGTTTTACAAACCTGCATAAAGGAGATGGTTTAATACATTGAAAAGTGTGTTTCTGCTAATCTAAAGGGAAATAGTATGAGTAAAACTAAAAAAAAATATCTAGGCATGTGCTGGCACTAAACACTCACCGGATCTATTTTTTGTGGAGGTTCCATGATTTAAGAGTTATAGTCGAGGACAGATTTTGCAATTTATTCAGATTTAAGTCTGCATCTACTGAGCACTCATCTGCATTTAGAGTATTTGTGAGAATACAAGGAATTCATTGGGAATTCAGAGCCTGCCCTTCAGACTGTTCACTTATGGGAAGATGCTTTCTAATGGTTTGTCTTTGGAGATGTATTTTATTCTACAAAATCATAGCATCATTTACTTGACAATTTTGGCCACAAGAGGTGCATTGTGTGCCTTTTAAAATGTCCTGTGTTTCCCTGTTTATTTCTATTGGAAAATAACACTTTAAGATCATTGCCAGCCAGAGCATGTGTGCCTCCTAATGATTAGGCTCCTAATAATTGAGGAGACTAATTGAGTTCCTCAGAGGAAATATTTCCTACTGGTTGCTTTGAACTCCCTAGTGGGACATCTGCAAGTTTGAGACATCTCTGTGGCTGTTTATCTGAGCTTCAGTCTGTTCATGTGGAACCCTTGGGCTCATCCATGGTCACAACAGGAAGTGGTTTGGAATGAAGACCAGTGACCCTTTCAGTTCTCTGGAGTGTTGGGAAATGTTCTCTGTACAAGGAAAGCATGATTTGAGTGTTGTGCATGACCTAACCAGTCTATTAAGGAGTACTTCTGGATACCATAAACAGCACATGAAACAACAAAATGAAGCTGTTTTAATCCTGCATAAAAGATCCATTAGAAAACCAGTAGGAAACATGCTGGTTACAGTAAATTGAAATGGCTTGGAAAATCTGTTTCTTCCCCTTCCCCCCCCCCATCTACTGTAATTTCTTCAGCTCTTTTAACCTGAAAAGAACAAATTCAGTGGGAATTTTGAAATGAAGTTCTCTTGCTTCTAATTATGTTCATGAGCACCTCTGTCTATGTGTGTATTGGGCATTTTAGAGGTTTTTCAAAGTGGAATTCCAATAAATTGCTATGTTTTCTACAGCTGAAGCAACACTTCTTAACAGAATAGCCTTTTACATGCAAATAAATTGTTTTTAAGGAACAAGAGTCTTTTGTATTCAGAAAAAACTGGCAAAAGAAGCTTTTCCCGTGCACTGTGTGCTACTTTAGTTCGCCAAGTTAATGTTCAGGTTTGCTTTAACTCTTTGGAGAGGGTCAAACTTTCTGTGAAAGCCTGAATGTTTGATCTTTTTAAAATGAAGCAGATATTCAATGATTATGTCCTGGAGAATGCTTAGATGAGCTCAAGTTGCTGAAAGTGTGTTGAATTCTGCAAGTACAGGTGGGACGTGTGGAATTTCTGCAGCCGGACTGTGTAGCTGAGGTTATACCTGTATAAATGACATTGCAAATGGGGCTAAATCTATCACTTCCAAGAGGACAGAAGGTTATTCTTTTGATTTTAAATCTGTTACTGTGCTTGTGAACATTGCAAGTATTTTTATGAACTTCTGCTGTGTAATTTACTGTAACTTCAAAATGCTGTGGAAGATAATGCTGATACTGATTTATACTGATAAGAACAATGGTTACAATTTACAAGACCTGTAATTCCTTGCAAGTTTAATTGCCTGGCACCTGACAGATAACTGGATTTGATTTACCTGAGGGATTTTTTTGCCTTCTGACAGGGATAAACAGGTTAATTTTCATATTCAGGTGTTCTTTTCACAATCTTCCAGCTTGTTGGCAGAGATCTGGGTTTGCAGTTGCTGGGATCTTTGCATGCTGTGATGCCACTTGAAGGAAAAGGGAAAGGGAGGGTTCTGCTTTGGGCTTAGCTGGTAAGTGCCTGCTGGGAGCTGTGTTCATGTAATTACTGGGAAGAGTCAGGCTCAGAAAGAAATAAACTCCCCAGGAGGAGGAGGTGGTGGTGGAAAGGTAATTTGGCTCTCTGCAGCTACTGCAGGGAAGACTTAGTTAAATGCCATTCTTGCCTTCACTGTGGTGTTTTAGCAGCTGAAGGCTTTAACAGCTGCTTGGTTGTTTTCACTCTTAAAACCCCACAAAACCTTGACTGTTGGTTGCTGTAGAAGGGTTTCTACACTTTTATGAAGAGGAGCAAGTTTATTGTCTGAAACTGGCTAGTCAAGCTTTTCCTTGAGTATTTAATGAGATTTAGACTTTTAGTTAAAAGGCCATTGTCATGCAGTGAAGTCCTCCTACAGGATTTATAGAAGTCAAATTTATAAACCATGCAGAACACAGAAATACTTGTTTTCAGTCTTGGCTTGGTTAGGTAAATAGAAATCTCATAAAACCACCACATGCATCTTAAAGGTTCCCTTTAGTACTTCCAAACTTGGTTTTGCTCACAGTATCAGTTTAGCAGGATGAAATAAGTGTAGCTGTGCTACCCAGAGATGATTTTGGAAAGTATTAATGTATAATTTTGTACAAATAAAACTTTGCCAAAAAGAAATCTGTGAAGTCTGTTAAGCAAAGCTACTCTAGAGCAGACAATGACCACAGAAACTCTTTGCAGAGCTGCCGTGGTTGGAGAGTTTGATATGTTCAATTATACTCATGGTCTAGCTAAAAGCTCCAGATATTTTTTTTGGTGTTCAAATTGACATCCTTTCTCTACTTGGCAATGCCTGTTAGCTTTCCATTAATTTTTCTTTTCCCAAAGAAGAGCTGTTCCCTTCCTTTGTAATCTAAACATTGTTTATTGTTAATCGACTCCTGAAACCTAATAAAATATTACATTTATTGCAAAAATAACATCACATTTAAAGGGCCTCAAATTCAAACATACATTGGAGATCAAGTGCCCTTAGGAAGGTGTTGTGTGTCTATGCTGGCAGTATTCTAGTGCACAGAACCCTCAGAAGCCCTACATGAGCTGCTGTTACAGGAGACAAATCAGTATTTTATTCATACATTTTTAATTTTTAACGAAAGTTCATTTGACTCCATAAAACAACAATTTCAAATACAGCAATTTTGGAATATACTGCATTCTGTGCAATGTTTTATATATAATTGAAGTATGTATTTCTCAGAAGTCCACAATATTTTCATAATCAAGTGCTGTCAAGTAGCTGTGGTTTGGGTTTTTTTGTGGTTTTTTTTGACAACTTATGGGGGTTTGTGGCTTATTTTTCAACTTTATTTAAAAAGTTTTTGTATTGCTAACATTTCTTCTCTGCTCTGAGAGCTCTTTTTAGGGAATATGCTGTAATTTTGTAAACCAGAGAAGTTTCTTGTAGCCAGTACTTCTATCTTCCAACAGTCTTCCAATTTCTACTGCTCTTCCCATCTTCACACTATAAATTGCGTAGTGCGTATCTGGCACTTTTTTATTTCCTATAGGAATTAATAATTAGTTACTAAAATATTTTTAAAATATTAAAAAATAAAAACCCAATGTTTTCATAACATATTTTTATATTGCCAAGATTCTCCAATTATGTGTTACAAAGCTTTAAATTTTAATTATTTGATGTTGCTAAGATATGCACATTTTAAAATCTAAACAAACAGCAGCTAAGCAGCATTACCCTGTTCCTGTTCTTGGTGTTTCCACGACTGACACCTCCACACCATCACCTTTTAGTGGGACAAAAGCCTTTTGTTCCAATGTTCTCTCTCAGGTTTGGTGTAGAAAATCTTCCGAGTGGCAAGCACTGAGGGAATCGTAGGGGTAAAAACTCCTTGCAGCCTTCCTGAAGGAAAGCACTTTCACAGCACTGGAATTCCACATTTCCTGTCAAGGAAAACAGATTCCTTGAAGGGGATGAGTGTGCAAACTCTGGGGAGGCTGAGAGAGAAGTGGATGTTCCTGCATGGCTGAGCCTTGGCTGGCCTGGGAACCTCCCAGGCTTCCCTGCTGCTCTGTGGGCCAAGGTCCCAAACAGAATTTCATATCCACACGTGGATGATCCAGACTTTACTGACTGGGAGAGAAATCAAACCCCACTAACTCAGGAATGTGGAAAACAGAAGCTAATTGTGACTGGGAGATTAAGGATTAAAAACTGATTACGGTTCTGAATCTCATCAAGCTCGGATGTTAAAATATGAAACCTGTATGCACTTAAATCATTCAGATTTGTATGCTATTGATGTTTCTTCAGGTCATAAGAAAGACTTAGAGCTTTACTTGTAACTACCTTTGGTTGGACTTTCTTAAACTGAAAAGAGTATTTCTGTTTTGCATAGTTCTCCTGACCCCAGGAATTGATTGGTGCTATGTGGTGAACCAAAGCGCTGTGGTTTGTTTAAATTAAATGATCTGGATTCTTTGGAAAGAAATTGAAGGCATCGTATGCATTATGTGGGCAACCCCAAAATCAGATAGCTTAAAATGAGCACTTTTTGTGCTTATCAACAAAAAGAAAGGCAAAAAGATTTCTTTTGTATCATAAATTATTAAAAATTAGTACAATACAGAAAAAAAAACCTTACGGGATTTACTAGTGTTACAGCTCTTGGTATTGCTTATTATTATACTTTACCACAGGGGATATTGGTCTCAAAATGTTATTTTTATACACAGGAATAACTTATACACTAATAAATCCTTCACTGCATCAATTATAGAGACTAATGAAAAAAAGGAATGCAGTTGGCACAGCAGCACAAGCAGTGCATGTACTTGAGTGTAACATAGTGATGTGTTCTGATGGAGTCATTTAATTCTTACCTTTTTTACAACCACAACCTATAATTGAAGAGCTTTTCTGTTGCACTAGAGGCATCTAAAGACATGTTAGTAAAAAGTTAATTTCCTTCTGAAAAGCCTCTAAAATAACAACACTTTTGTTCCTGTCATTTCTGTGCTAACTGAAATGAACATGGAAATGGGTTTTAAGTGTCTGTCCTTTAGAATTTTGATAAATTAAGCCATGGCATATTGCATACTTTCTTCTGGAAGATTCATTTTATAAAGAAATTAGTTCCTCCAGACAAAACTCTTCTATGCAAAATTGTTTTTAATGTATTTTCAAATGTGTAATTAACCCTAAGAATTCAAGGAACACAAGTGTACAAAAAGTGTACAGACATTTAAAACTAACATTGCACAATCAATACAGGATGACTTAGAAAAATAAGATGCAGGGATTAATCTACAGAATACCCTGAACCACGGCCACTTCTAAGAAAAGGTCTGCATACATTCCACTCAATTTGCTTTTGAAAACCTTTTCCCCCCTACCCCCCATATGAAAGATGTCTATGTTTTCATGAGTAAAGTAATAGGAGCACAAATCATGAATTGGGTCCCATTGGCACACCCTGTGCTAATGGTAACTTGAGTATTTTTGGAGGGAAGGAGTAGCTGCATTGACATTTGATAAAATCTTTTCAGCATATATAATTCTCTCTGTGTGTGTGTAATACAGATCACTTCACTAAATATTATTTTTATGTTCAAATTTTTATCATATATTGATTTACATCTTAAGGCAAAAAAAAATCTTGGGATATTTTGGTACAGCAATAAAGGTCTTAAATGGATAGACTGGGCAAATGATTCAGTAAGACAGTAGCCAAAATAGTTATTCCTCTTTATCCAGCAATTGTGTGATGACCTCTGAGGGATCATCCAGTTTTAGGCTTCCAGGTATATGAAAGACATCAACTCACTGGAGAGACACCACAGGGTGGCTGTGGCTGCAGCATGGGAGATGAGAGGCAATGGAAGTTGGATTTGTTCAGTCTTTTAGAAGTGATGACTTAGGAGAGAGGTCTCATTATCCATGGAGTTCTTCTTTCAGGTGTGCTTGGACAGAGCAAGATGTAACGGACACACATCAGAATGCAGGAAATTCAGATTAGGTGTTAGGAAAAAACCCTGGAACAGCCTTCCCCAAGGAGCTGAGGATTCTTGTCTTTGGAGATACTCACAACTCAAATTCACTGAGCTGGACCTTGCTTGAGCAGGGGTTTATGACAAGAGTTACTGTGGCATTCTCTTGTTTTATAACTCCCCAATTCTTTTCAGAGAAGTCGGTTAAATGGCTGAAGCTTCAAATGGTGGGCTTTTTTATAATGAACAAAGAAAAGGTTGGAGTTAAAACTTAACCTGAAATTCTTTTTTTGTTGTTGTTCAATGTTAGATGACAGCAAAAAAAATATTTCAGTGGGGACGTGAAATAATTATAATTGTCTCCTTTGAGGAGAGATTTGTTTGAACAATTTAGGTTTCCCTGAATTTGTTCTTGATGATGTGGTGTTTTCAAAGCTCAATGAAGTTTTTTTCTCTTAGTCCGTGTTGCTTATAAATGGGAAATGAGGGCTGTGTGACATGCTTAGCTTTGTCTACCACTGTTTTTTAAAGTAGAGATTTAAACCTTGTTATTTTTGGAAAGTTGAAAAAAAGGTCTTTACAAAGCATATGAAAGTGTCCTTGGAAAAAATGAGAACTTCCTTTTGAAAGAAACAATTTCTTTTCCTGAAAATAGTGTTTTCATGCACCTTTTTCAGTGAGCTGATTTAATTAAATTCAAATATTTTGATTTTTCAGATATTTTCAGGTGCTTTAATTAAGCATTCTTAACCTTTGTGATTTCATAATAACACATTTTCAGGTGTGTGCTCTCAAGCTCTTTCTGTTTTAGTGTCTTTTGAAATGTAAAAGGATGCATGAGGAAGTCAAATCCACCAGAAGCATTTTCTTTTCACCTTTTTTGTTTTTCTCCTTAACTCCTTTTTTTCGGGAGCTGGAGGATCAGATGGTGGCTTCTGAGGTGAAGCTGAATCTGGGTTTTGCTCTGCATTGTCCAGTGTTTTCAAAATCTGATGAAATCTTCCTTCTTGTTGTCTGAAGTCATATTCTACACTGTGGAAAAAAATGGAGAGACCTATGGTAGTGAGAAATTCCCACTTTAAAGAACACATCAAAGGCTGCTTCCCTCATCAGAATAACTTAGTGCTGTTCAATGATACAGACTGGGGTAAACGCAAGGGGTTTAGGGGTTGCTCTTTTGAAAATAAATTTACCTCTTAATTTTTTTTTTGAGCAAAAAATTTTACTTCATGTGAGTTAAGAACTCCAACATTGTGCCCAAAGCAATGGGACAAAAATGAAAATGTACTGGATGACCTTTCAATACATTTTATTCAAAAGTCAGATTTTGATCCCATAATCTAACATAATCTAATCACATGACATAATCTGTCATATGATTGTAATTAAAACCTCACATGCTTAACTTTGTTAAATGGGAGTGTCTCCCACTAGGACACAGGCTAGGAACAAAAAGATATGAAATTAAGCCAGTGTGGAAGTCTTTGAGATAAGTGGTGTTAGTTAAGAGGAAAGTAGAACTCATTTCCTCAGTTGAAAGCCCTAATTATTATTGATGTCAAACCAGAGCCAAGATGTTAATTAGATAACAGCAGATGCACAGAACAGTGCATAGAAAGAAATGTAAGGTTCAAAAGAGTCAGTGTGGACGGAGTTAGGCAGTATTGTGTGTGTTTTCCTTATTTCAATCATCTTTTCTGGGCAGGAGAGTGAGTTGTATCAGCCATGTCTGCTGTCAAGGCTTTAGGAGGTTTTAGGGGAGAGTGGAAATATTGTATTTGCCATGATGGGAGGCAAAGGGCATCATTTAAGGGAGTAGGGATGTCACTTCAAGGCCCTGAAACTGATTTTGGCACTGATCAGAGGAAATCTTAAAAAGCTTTTATTTGTATTTTTATATAAAATCTGTAAACATCATTGTTATGTTAAAATTAACTAGAAGATGAAGATCATTTCCCTTAACTCACGTGTCTTGGGATTTTTCATGAAATAATATATATATTGTAATAATCAAAGGGTAAAAAGAAAGCAAGAAGATTATTTTCATTTAGAAAAGAGTAGAAGGATCTTTTGAACAAGAAGCAATGTATAATAAATATTAAAAAAAGCAGAAGGAAGTGAGGTAAAATCAGTGCCTCTTGAATTTTATCAGCTTATTACTAAAACTGCAACTTAATACCTTAATATTCACAGACCAAGGATGCTGGAGAATGAAATGTTGGGTTTATAGAATACATAAGGGTAGCATCTGCTCATGTTCCTTTTCTCTGCCCTGCTTCAGAGTTTTTAATTTAATGTTGGAGATACCATCTCCAGAGGCAAGAGGTCAATTCAGTCCTCATTTAATACTGCCCATGATAACTGGTTTTGGTTGCTACTTGCATTTGTTTATTACAATACAGACATTTCTATTGCACCATCTAGATGGAAAATCCCAAGCCTGGAATCCCTGCTGTGTAGTTAATAAAGCCAAATTTACAGTCACTGTTAGGCTGAAAAGCTCTTTATTACTTTAGTGATCAGTGTAATCCACACAGGGATTTCTGTGAGATTAATGCATTGTTTGACTCAGGGACTGTGTGTGATAAAAGATGGTTCAGTGACAGCAACCCAGCACTCTGCTTGTGCAGGGTTTGCATCAGTGAGGAGTGAGGAAAACTGGGAGCAAGATAAAACACTTGATTTTAAAATCACAACTGTGATGCTGTCTTAGGGGAAGATACTTGCCCAGACATTTCAGGCCACATGGAACACAGGAACTGCTTGTGTTTGTCTGGAGCAAACACTGACAACAATTGCTTCTTTCAGGATATTGTCTAATCAAACATTAGTCGCTCAGAATACTTTTCTCCTAACCACATCCTGTGGAATGCCTCTGTAAATCAAAAACTATTGTTAGTCCTTACTGTTTCCTTTTTGCCTCTTAAAAGTAGAGATTTTTTAGAGCACCTGTGTTGTGTACATGTTCTATTAATCATTGCAGGGTGAGCCTCCAGGCACCATTATTGTTGCAAACTACCTGGTAAATCAAAAAGGCCCCTGATTGTCTTCTTACTTCCTCTGTTCTTTCTTTTGAATGATGGTGCTTGTTCAAGATCTATCCTGCACTGAAACCATGTAAACTTAAAAACACAGTGTGTTTTTCTGAAGAGAGAAGGCCTCGTGTAGTCAAGGGTGGTCTGTATACAAATTCTAGGGAGTGACCAGTTCATGTCCAGTCCCATAAAACACACAGAGATTGTTTGTTCAGAGACCATGAACAAGCAAAGGAATTTTTATTTTTTTTTTAATGAATACAGTCTGTGCTCTTGGGTAAATCATGTAACTTCCCACGGTATCCAGGGAGCTGTGAAGAAGACCTACAGCTTTGTCTCAGACGAGGTGTGGCATTTAATTGCTTGGAAATTTCATTACCAAAGGTTTAGGACATCAGTATGGGACTGAGTTGCATGTTGAACAATAGGTTCCAGTGCTGTTTATTAAGCTCTTTACTTAATTTGGTTCTTACAGAACATGCAGAGTGTCAAAAACACTTCCATGTGAGTATTTTCTATTAATTATTTCTATTAAAAAAATTAAAGTTATAATGATTACAAACTGTTGAAGATAATGGTCTGTCATGTTCTTTGAAATGAAGGAAAAGGCGTCAGCCTCAAAGAGAAATTCTCTTACCCTTTATTTTTGCAAAGGCAATCAAGTTGTCCAAGGCGTGGGTTTTCTGCCTCATAACTGAGCTTGCAGAGATTAGATAATGCCTTTATAAATTCCCTTGCTGAGTGGACAAGATACATCTGCAGTCCAAGGAAGACGTTGTACCTGCTGGCTTTGGGGTTGATGTCTGGACAGCTGAAGGCTTTTCCAGTGTGTTTGGACAGACACAGCATTTGGAACATGTTCAGCTCCCAGAACATGGCCCTGCAAAGCTTTCTGGCCAAAAGGGTTTAGCATAAACTGCACTTCAAATCTGAAGTAGCCTACACTCAAATTGCACTCTGAAATGAACAACTGAGGTGAAAAGTGTGGGAATTTGAGGGTTGTTTTGGATGTTAACATGAACTGTAGCTGTAGCTCACTGGCATTCAGAGAACTGAGAGTTTCTTTTCCAAGATCTAAAATTATTACAGAAACCTGAGCTTTGAAAACATATCACACAGAGGAATTTCATCATCAGGAACGGCATCACAGGTTTTCAAAGCGTGCCAATAATAACCCTGTGAAACTTCAGAGGGCAGTTTCTGTTTGAATTCTCCCAAGCCAGTCCCTCTTTCCTTTCAGCTAACACTACTGTCAATTGTTTCCTGCTTGGGGAGCAAACCAAGCATCTCACACAAACCACTTGGTCTTTTCTTAACTGGGTTAGTCGCAGTTGAAACATTTCATAGGTGTGAGCAAACCACTGTTTTGTGCAGCTGAGGAGACATCCAGGCAGGAGAGATGTGTGTGAGGGGAGGGGGGTACCTGTAAATGATGCACGCCGTGTTCTGACAGGTGCTGCAGTTGTTGAGGTCCTGCCCAGTGTGGTAGAAGTTACGCCTGCAACAGAGAGCAGTCCATGAGATGTGAGGTTATAGATAAAAACAGAGCTCTGAATCTTTTATGGGCAAAAGTCATTCTGGTCACCACTTCTGTTAGCCCTACTAAAAAATTTCTAGTATCGAATTCAAAGTTGGAAGGTTTCTTTAAGAATACACAAAACCCATGAGCCTTGTCTTGCACCTTTCCTACCTCATGCTGTTAAGAGTTCTGGTTGGTTCTTGCATTAATACTGTTATGAAAACTCTTAGAAATGGGACTGCTTCTGGCAAACACACTTTCAAGTATTTGAAAATCCATGCAATTTGCTGAATCAGTCTGATATCTCTCCTTATGCTTTCCAGTCTTCCCTTTTCATGTTTCCTTATTTGAGTATAACCAGATAAGTTACAAATAAGTGCTGATAAGTTACAAATTTGTAGTGTTGAGAAAACAAGAAAAGTGACTTTTCATGCTTAACGCCACCTAGAGCTGAAATATTTTTATGGTGGATAAATCTGCATTAGAAACAAGTTGAAATAGTGGCTCATTATGTCTGAAGAAAGTGTAACACTTATATTTGACAAGTTTTGTTTGAATTAGGAGAGTTCAGTTGGAACCAACATAATTTTCTGATAGTTTTGGGAAAATGGGAGGTCTTCATGTGCATTGTTGTGCTATCAAGGAAAGTACATGGAACATTCAGTGTGAGATGAGTCTGCCAAGGTAGATTGAAGCTTCTCATTAAATCTCAGAGTGACACTTCAAGATATTAGACAATTTTTTCTTTTCAACCACATGGTAACTGAACAGAAATGAATTATAAATATTACTGGATAATCTGACCGTGCCTCACTGCAAATTAGTCTTTGCTATGGGCAGATTTGCAAATGTAATTGAAACTTAGGTTCTCCCCTAGAGAACTGCATGCAGGGGAGAAGGAGTGGGTGTTCTTTTCTGTCACTTCCTAAGGAGCCACAGTCAGGTGGTGTCTGGATGAAGATTACAACAGAGAAATGACTGCTTAAGCTTGAGACATACTTGGATGCCTGCCTCGAATCTTGCCTCTTACCTGAGTTTTGGGGTTTGGAGTGTTGTAAATGTTTGTTGCGTTTTTGCTGTTAGTCTGTCTACATGGATCTTCTCTCTTGTGTTTAGGCTATTACAAATTTGGTGCTAGAAAATCATATGGAACAAGCCTCTGAGGGGGAGGGTAGCTGGAGCTGAATTGTATGGAGAAAATGTTATATAGAACAAGAATTTATGTGGGCAGAGTGGAAGCTGATGAAAGTATTTTCATGCTAACGGCCAGATGGACATTACTCGTTAACATTTCCAGATTAAAAAAAAGGTAATATGTATGGAGTAAAATCACGTGCTAACTTGATTTATATTATTTTGATTTTTTAATGAGTGTAAATTCTTATTTGAATTGTGCATTGGAAAGTTATTCAACAGAAATACAAGTTAACTTCAATTCCAAGCTAAAGTACTTGGAAAAAGAAAAAAATCTTCAAAAAAGATTTTTTTAAAAATTCTTTTCCTTCAGAAGTTGTAAGAAATTGGGGTATATAAAGTTGTGGCCTGGGTTAGTTCTATCCTGAGAGTTCTGCCCACATGGGAACAAGTGCAAAGCCCTGGTGCTGGGTGGTGCGAGCACGGCAGCGTCGGGCTCTGGGCTCTTTCTGCAACTGCACCTACACAAAACCCTCAGTGCAGCCTTCTTGCTGTGCTGTTTGCACAGTTTGTGGAAATGTGGATTACCTGATTTGGTCATTATTGTAATCAGTAAACACAACTGATACACATGATCTAATTTTAGAATTAAGAGTGCAGTTTTGCATGCATAATTGATTTATCTACATGCATGAGGTGCCTGTGCTAAAGACTAAATTTATGGTAGCATCGTCTCTTCATGTTCTTTTTTCTTTAGAAAATGAAATGGAACCTTTATTCCCTTGACTTATTTCTGAGTTTTTCAAAGATAGATTGTTTGAAGGATATACTACTTCATAACAAAACTTTAAAGTGTGTCCTAGATGCAATTACTGTAAGTAAGAGATGCTGTCAATAGTTTGGAAAGCTCTATTAGGATATTCTAAAACATTTTTTGAGCATAAAAATATTTAAAATTCTATTTTAACTTTGTCTAATCTTTAGATGTTAGTTGCATTTATGGTATTATTATTTATAATGCGTAATAATGCATGAATACTGCTTGTAGCCTTGGCACATACTGACAGTAAACACAGGGTTTTTTTACTTTTTTATGGGGGTGCAGAAGGGAGCCACTCTGAAACCTGAGAGTTTGAAGTGAGTTCTTGCTGAGAGCCTTCACGTGCTCTGTCCTTAGTTCTCAGTCTGGCACTCTGTGTATCTGACCTTGCCGTGCTTTGAACACCCTAAATCTGAATGAAAAAGGGAGTTGTTAAACTGGGTCTTGCACTGGATTTTGTAAAGGCAGTGTCAGCTAAAGCCAAGCGATGAAGGGACTTGCTTCTCTGCTGAGGCCCAAATGCCACAAAAAGGGTAAGATACATTTTTGCAAACTCATCTTTATATATCAGAAGAGCTGTGTTTTTCAGTAGCAAAGGTTAAAAGAATGCTAACATCTACTTTACACTTTTGATGAATTGCTAATATTAAAAATGAACCATACCCTTCACTGAGGGCTCTGGATTTTTCCAGGTCTTGGATTACATTCAAAAGGACTTTAATCTTCTCCTGGTTCGACTGCAAGGATTCCTCTACAGACTGCAGCCTGCCTTGTAGGGCACAGAGTTCGCCATGTGCCAAGTGAATTTGATTTATTTCGTTAATCTCTTTGTTGCTTTGCGGGTTTATTTCATTCCTTGGCGGATAAGACTTTATGTGAAATCCTTCTAAACAGCTGTTACACTGGGAAACATCTGACTGGGTGGAATTTTTCTCGATTTCAGTATTGCATGGCAGACGTGGTTTTGATGCATTACTGCTGGTCAGCGACACTGTTGGGTCATCAGCACTTGGTAACGTCGTGCAGCTGGAATCTGGTTTGTGCTCTCCTGCCTGGTGACAGTCTCTGAGGAAACAAGGAGATGAGCTGTGGTTTGATGGGGGTGACAGTGCAGTAGTTTCCTTACTGCTGCCGTTTTTACTGGCTACAGGCAGCTCAGAAGCGCTTTTCTGCACTTCACCAGCAGCAGGGTGGGGGTTACATTCGCTGCGGTTGGTAGAATTGCTTAGGCAAGGCTCTGCTCTTTCAGAATCAGATGACAGTGTGCTGTTCTCGTGACTTTCGTTGCTGTTGATGACTGTAGAAGAATGCAGTGAATTACTCAAAACTGTGGTTGTGTCTGGGGCATCCAGGGGAATGTTTCTGTCTTGTGGAAAGCTCACATGAATGTATTCAGGCACCTGTGTAGACGCAGTTGTCTTGTCTGACACTGAGAAATCATCCGAGTACCTTGGCCCATTGCTTTGTGCTTTTGATGACCTTTGACCCAAGCCCACCTCCCTATTCCTGCATCCATCCTCCAAGTGGTTACTTATCCTCAAGTAGCAGAGCTCTGAGGACAGAATGTCCGGTTCACAAAGATTGCCATTTACCTGGAGAGAGTTTGCAGGCTCTGCTGGCATTTCTGTCAGTGATTTGCTTACTGTCAGCTTTTTCCTTTTGAAAACCGGGAAGTGTTTCCTGAGGCTGGGAGAAGTTTGTATGGCAATATTCCGAAGCCCCTTCTGAGCCCTTGGAAAAGTTGGGGACTGAGTTAGCAAAAAATTGTGATCCCTAAGTATTTCTGTTTTTCCAGTTGTGAATGCAGTGTCTCGGGCAGGATTAGCTTCCAGCTCTGCCTTGGTGCTGACACCGTCATCCTTGAACCGAACCTGCTGGGATTTGGTCCTGCGGTGCTGGGGGTGTCTCATCAAATCTGCTGAGTCCAGACTGTTCCTTTTCAGTAGCACTGGTCGCATTTTCATGTCTTGCTGGGCCATCGAATCACAATTTAAAGTCTGTAAGTAACGTGTTTCTTTGCGACCCATTTCATTGGACATTTGACTTGTATATTAATATTGTTCCTAAGACACAAATTAACAGCTTATTTCTGGAGCTTATCATTCTTCTCCTTGTTATTGTGTATATTTTCAACTGGCATGTTCTCTTTAGGGATCCTCTTTCAAATTTAGTTGCTGATTAGACCAAAAACTAAGATAAATTAAATATAAAATTTAAGGAAAGATTTCTTATAGCTCAGGAATGCAGAAATCCTTTTACCTGCAGCTAGCATGGTCTTTGTATTACAAAATTGCAACAGGCTATTTCAGTTAACTAATTTGAAGGTAAGGTTGAGTCTATGGCTTTCCTGGTGGCTCTCATTTGACAGCAGCTCTCCATTAGGGATCCAGTTGTTTTTTTTCTGATGGACCAGTCACATGTGTTTTATTTGCATGTTGTCTAAACAAGCGTAATAATTTTTGGGGGCATTTTCATTTCTGATGCATAGTTGTACTGATGGAATATACCCATTAATACCAAACTGAATTGCTTTCCTTAGAGAGAGTTTTTCTTCCTCATCCATCTTTTTAATGTCCAGTTGAGACCAATCTTCCTAAACAGGTGAGGAAAATGTCACCACTTATGACCAGGGCAAAATGCAGCATCCAGTGGGATTCAGTGAGAAAATTATTGATGCATAGTTGCTGCTGCCTTTCTTGCAAACACAAGGCAGATCATATCCAAGGGCATCCCTCAGTTCTGTAAACAGGACAGAGGTCCAGGCTGAATAACCAGAAGAAGCAGAATAGCAGAAAGTGTTTCCTGGAAATAAAAAGACAACAGTTGTAGCTGAGCAAACTGCCAAAAGGTGTGATTCTCTTCTGCTGTCTCCTGGGATTTCCCATCGTCACTGCTTCTGTAACTTTGGCAATGAGATACTTGTACAGAAACTGAAAAATGTTTTAGAATTTTGAAGTGGCTTAAGTTTTTTTTCATATGAAATACAATGCTCAAAAATGGGTATATGTATTTATATACAACAGATACAAAATACCATAAACCTAGATCTTGTCCCAAATGCCATTTAATGGCCATTAAATCCTGTTATGGATGAAATATCCAAAACTGAACAATACAAATGTCAGTTCTTAATTTGGAGGCAAGTTGAGGTTTGAACAGAACTCAGATTTTTTTTTTTCTTTTTAAAGTTGATAATTTTCAAGTGTTCAGATTTGAGTACAAGATTGCAGCTAAATTCCCAGCACAGTGCTAATTTACTGTTAATCCTGTTCTCTTTTAATTCACTGGTCATTTCGTTAGCCTTAGTACTTCCATTAGCTCAGAACCTTTTACTTAAGCATTGCACAGATTTTACCATATTTAATTTACAAGAATTGAGGAGATGGGTGCAGTGGGAAAGGTCTTTTTACAGAATATAGCAAAGTGCTATGTGGCATCATGTAACCTTTAGGCACTGTAATATAATTTAAGCAAAGTAATAATGTGATATTACTCTATTATAAAGCTTTAGAAGAAAATGAGTGTTGGGTTCTTTCACTGCAAAGAGAAATGTCACATAAGATATTGAGGAAATAAATTTGTGCATTAATATCAAATTTTACTTTTGTGATATGCATGAAGTCATGGAAATGTCTATGCTGATTGTGCACTGGAAACAAGAATTGCAGTAAACAAGTCCAACAGTTTCTGCAAACACCATTCCAGTGCCAAGTTCTGAGTCCTCATTTCATCCACTAATTACCAGAGACTTTTTACGGTTTTGTTTGAGAATTTATCCAAATATTGCAGTAGCATTCTCCCCATCACAGCTGCTGTGCTCCAGGCAGATGGACTACTTTAAAAGTTATACTTACTTGCCCAATTAAATTCCTAAAGAAGCTTTAGAAAGCTAATCCTTTGTGTTTTAAATAAAAGTAAAAAGCCCTTAAGGGTTTTATGAGAGCTCTCTCCTTTGGCTGTAGAGGCATTTGAGCTACATTCCTGCATTCTTAATTTGAAAATTGCTATTTTAACTCTGTTGATTTTTTGCTACCTTGTCATCCAATATTCTGGGCTTACTATGAATTGTAATAAACATTTTGGTGCTGCTGTTTATATTAAATCAGGCTGAAAGAAAAAAAATATATAGCGAAGAATGTTCAAATATTTGGATTGAAAACCCAGATTGGTGAATTTCAATGAGTTATAGGTGTCTGTGCTTGAGTTAACAAATCAGTGCAACATTGCCAATTACTGAGTTTAAATAACATTTTCCCTTGCCCAGCACCTAATTCTTCATTCTTTCCTGACACAGCAATTTAAAGTTCTTGTTTTACTCATTATTTGACATTGACTGAAGTAGGAAAAATCTTAAGGATCCATTTCATAGAAATGCCCTGAGTTGATTAATTTAACTTACTTCACTCATGAAGAAAAGATTAAGTCAGTTTTAACTTAATGTCTTGTAGTAATAGTAACAGTGTTAGTAGAAGAAATTTACTGGGGTTTAATGTTCCATGACCTGGCATCCAGCTCTGCAGCCTCTTCCTGCTCACCCCTCCCCTGGGCACTGCCTTGTGCCTTGGCTGCTCTGCTCCCTGAGCTCCAGTGGTTTGTTCCAGTCTCCCCATCCCCTGTTGGATAAGTGCCCCACTTATAGGTGCTGGATGGTTCATGTGATTTTAAGCGGTGCACATTCCATGCTCCTCTTTCCAAGGTTTGGAGTCTGTGAATCTCACTGATGTTGTTGCAGTGTTTTTTTTCTCTTTGGCTTGGCTGACACTGTTAAAGAAAATCTTGACTTTTAAGGTCTCTGCGTGCTTTGCACACACAGTTCCTAGTGGTGGTAGTTACTCTTCAGTGTAAACTTATCCTTGTTCCACTGCAATTGTATCCCAGGGTGTAACAAGTGAACCCTCTAGAAAACACTCAGGTGCAAAGCCTACCCTCTCCAACTGCTTTTCCAATCTGGGGATTGTGAGTTTCAGCTCTTAGAAATGCACACGCAGCTCAGTCAGACTGCCAGGCAGAGGAAGTTTAACGAGAAGACAAAGGTATTTTTTAATATAATTTTTCTTCCATCTTTCCTGCCTCCGCCTTCCCAATTTCTTCAAGAGAGTCAAACGGTTTATTTTTGGCTCATATTTTGGTTTAATGGCTGAAGCTGTGGGTAGAGAAGTGCAGATGGTAAGGATAAATGGAGATTACAGGGAAATCCATGGAGTGAAAAACCATGCAGCAACAGACAGTGGGGATTTTGGATGAGTGGAGGTGTGTCAGTGGTGATTCTGGGGGTTTTCTGCAGTTTGTGGCAAAAGTTACTTATTTCACATGGTTTACAGACTCTTTCAGCTGCAGTTGGACACCTTAACTTCTCGTTTGACAAGTTTGTTCAAAAAATATGTTTTTCTTATAGTAAAATTGTGACATGCATTTTAGAATTTTGTTTTTTCCTTATGCATGTTTTAAAAACAATATTTCTTGAAACTAAATGTTTGGGCAGAACCTTTTCAATAAATAAAGGAACTAGGTAAAAGTTTGTGGGGGCTTTCAACAGGAAGATGATTAATGTATTTTTCCTTCACTTTTGAGCATCCACACTTTAAATTTCCCCATTCACTCTGTGGGAGAGGGTTGGAACAAGATGATCTTTAAGGTGCTGTCCAACATAAACTGCTCTGATTCTGTGGTAGGTGACAGCTGTAATAACTGCAAGATAATGTATTCAAACTCTGGAGTTTTCTGTCATGTCTGATTTGTGGTTTGTCCTGTAGAATACAGATTTTCTATGGTGCTCACTTGATGGACATTTTCAGTTTAGAGAGGCAGCTTGCTGTATTTAATTATGGTTTGTGTTTGATAAGAAGCTGTTTTCTAGGTGGGAGGTTCTCAGGTTCTAAGAAATTTATGTGACTCTCACTTTCCCTTCATGTTGCAAATCTTTCCAGGGTTCCTAAACTATTGCTGGGATCAGAGGCTGCATGTGGGGGCTGTTGTGAGCTGTGTGCCTGTCAGTGGCTGCAAACAGCCTGGTCACAGCAGAGCTCTTCTTCTATGCAGGTTCATTTTTCAAACCAAAAAATTAATATATGAAATGCACCTTTTTCAGTTAACAAGCCCAAATTAAGGCTTTAATTGAGTTGGTTTGGTTGGTGCTTTTCTTCCCCTTCATTTTCTGTCTCCATCAGAAACTTCAGCAATAGCTGTTGGCCAAGCTGCCTAATTTAGTCCTAGCCCTTCTTTGAATGAAAGTCATGTTGGGTTTTTCCCCTCAAAATAATGAGAGATGTTGAGGATAAGTTTAGATATGATTCTGAAATCCCTGGGGACTGCAGTGAAACATACATCACCAGCTAGCACAGAGAGCTAGAGATGGATTTGAAGCCATTGGAATTGGATGATGCTGAAAATCACCTTTTTCCTGTCCTCCTTTCTTGCAGAGGGAAATGGATGGGAATGTGCTCAGAGTTCCAGAGGAGCTGCGTGCAAGCAGGCCTCTGAAGGGAATATTTTCAGATGAAAATGGGTGACAGATGCAGAGCCTATAATGTAGAAACAGTCCCCAGAAGTGCAAATTTGCAGCTTGCTGTGATACACAGGAAAAGCTGGCAGGAAACAGCAAAGATGAAACTGCTGAGAGAGACTTTTAAATGGCTTCTGTGTACAGGGGCCTGTTGTTGATCACAACAAGGAGTCTTATTGCTTTGGGTCCCACAGAATAAAGCACAAAGCTATTTATGAAAGTAAATGTGTTTATTATAAGAGATGGAGTAATTTGTGGAATATAGTTTTGTACCTGGAGTTTTCTCCAGTGCATAGCTTGTCTAGTGTAATATTCTTCTATTTCTTGCTCTAATTGGGCAGTACACAGGGTATCTGTCTCTGTTGTGTGCACAGCCACAGAGGAGTTCTATAGATGTTCCTGGATGTGCTCAGATTTCCCCTACAGCAGTGGCTTGGTAAATACTGAAGGGACTTTGCTTGAGCAAAAAGGACTGAAAAAGGCAAGAACTTTTTTACAAATCCTGCTGGTGGGTTTTGTGAGCCACCTCCAGGTGGGATCAAGGTGACTGGAGAAGAGGATCTAACAGAGCTAAGGAATACAGGGTAGGATAGAAGCTTCTGTCCTCAGAAAGAGAACATTTCATTGATGGAAGAAATAACAGGATTTTGTCTCTGATTAATTTTACAGCAAGAGCTGAAAATTACTTCAGGTTGGTGAGACTGGGTGGAGAAGATGATGTGATATTTACTGCAGCAGAAAATGGACTTAGCTAAGCAAGTTTTAGGGATGAAACTTGAGTGTGGTTTGCCTATAATTTGATTGAGATGATGCAATGCCATTCCACATGAAATGCTGAAGATGCACTAAGAGATAAAACCATAATGATCTTATTTCTGAAATAACTTTCAGAACCATGGTACTTGAAATTTCTTTGTTCTACTTTAACAAAAATAAATGTTCTTTTCCTTTGAAAAGATGATAGATTCCATTTGCTCTGTCAGAAAAAAAAGTCTTCATGGATTAGAAAACATTTTTATCTCACTGTTTCTTCTGGAGCCTATGCTGGAAATTGTTTGTGCAAGGTTTAGTGTCAGGAGGTAAGATACAACTCCTTACTCACTTAAGAGGGAAGCATTTCAGTCACATATTTATATACAGACACAAGTTGGATTTTTTTTTCAGTGTTAGTTTGCAAAGATGAGTGTACTTAAAACTGAGAAATTTCTCTTGGAGAACTGCTTGAGTGCCTACAGGGAGAGGGAAGTTATCCGATGTGACAGGCTGGTGAGCTGGAAAGTGTCCAAAGAGCTGCTTCACAGCACAAAATTTCAGTGCTCTTCCTTGGATAAATCTTATCAGTTGAAAAAATATTGCTAAGTACTTGATGTTTGTACCAAAATGTGCATGCATTTTACACTTTAGGTTATTGTAGTTTTATATTCAGGCTTAATAAAATGTTAACAGAGCTACACGTGGGTCTGTGAGTAACCTGTGCATAGGCAGCTTTGCACCTTGGGCTGCTTTGCAGGCCTCAGCACTTGGTTAGAGACAGATTAATTCATAAAAATGACCTTTTGAACTTTCTCTTTGGTTATCAGTCATATTGATTATGCCTGTTAAAACAGCAAAGCTTCTTATTTTTTCCCAATTAGCAAACTTAGAAGCTGCATTTTCATGGTTCCTGTGTGACAGGTTGCCACTGCCCAGCACATTTCTCCTGTTGAGACACTGCTGCAACGAGCAGCATTTAAAACCAGTATAAAGTGCTTGCTAAAGACAGTGACTTCAACACTGGAGTTGTTTTCATCATTAGACTATTTATTTAATTCTAAAACCCAAGTTCTGAGTGTACTTGCTGCAGCCCCCTTAGCTTTCAGTTGGTTTCTGGGGTTTTTTTTCCCAATGAATTTATCACCTCATATCAAGAAGGACGTGGCAAAGCTGCATGCAGAAGTGTTTCACAGCCTCCTGTGCTGCAGCTGAGTGGAATGCCTTGTAAGCACTGTGTGTTCACTTAGGATTCTTTAGGATCTCTAGAACTTTTTTTGCCACTTCAGAATGTGGGAGTTTCAGTAGGTGTAAGGAGTCAACTGTGACTCTCACTTGTGTCACAAACCTGGGTATTTGGGGAAGCAGAGAGAGAAGAAACCATGCCAAGCTCTCTGAAAGACATTATCCCATGGCTTCTGTTCCCTGTGGAGGTACTGGAACCTGAGTGGGAATGTTGGGCCAGCTCTCAGCATGGTAACAGGGCTGGAATGTAAAATTGCATCCTGAGGCTTTTTTACCCGTTTTCCTCCTGACCAGTGAATGACATCAGGAATGTGAGCAACTGGATATTTCTTCCTCCAGAGATATATTTTGTGTACTCAGATGAAAGCACCTGGCTGTGCCTCTGCCCAGATGCCAGTTTTGAAAAACATTTTTGGTGTGAGGGGATTGAATTACGGCAGCTCAGACTGGGTTAGCAGCAACTGGCTGACAGTAAGTGCAGGAGAGACTGGAATTGTGCTTATTGGCTTTGGCAGGGTGTCTGCAGAGACTGACACTTCCCACAGGCTCCCAAATTCTGGCACAAAAAGCTACAGGTGGAGGAGAAATGGAGGTTGGGATCCAACGAGCTGGGGACTCTGAGAAAATCTCTGAGCAGTTATGGCCACGGCTCTTTTCAGTGTCAGAGGAAGCTTTTCTCAGGCTTTATCACTCTGCAGGATAGTCTGCTCAGTCAGTCTGATTCCTTGGCACATCTTCCCTTTGAATGTTTGCAAAATGGAGCTGTGATATGATTGGCAATAAGGTTGGTAGTTCAGGTTCTTGTGTGAATTCTGTTTCATCCTATCCTCAACCTGTCAGGAGCCAGAATTCTGGAGGGGGATTAGTGAGGAGTAGAGCAAGAGAGAAAGCTCTGTTTATTTTGAGTCTCTGCTATAAGTAATTTCATATCAAAATACACCAGCCTGCTGATGTTGGAGAGTTCAGTCACATGTATTTTGAGGGGTTACAATTAAATAGAGGAGAATTTCATCATAGATCTTTGCATGTTTTTTCTCCTGACTTTGCAGTTGCAAAATATGTGTTTCATATCATCAATAGTGAAGGCATTAAGGAAATTCAGAGTTCAGATTTAAAAGATTTACAAGCATTTGATAAGAACACAACTCTTGGTATCATGACTGTCTATTTAACAACTCAGTAGCTTCATGTTGCAATAGAATAATGGGAAGGGACAACACAGGTATGATTTACTTGTGTCTGGTCTGTTGTGTAATACTTCTCTTTAAATCCAGAAGAAAGGCAGCAGGTTTATTCTCTTTTATGAGCATTGCAGAGGTAGATTTTAGAGTTGTGTTTTAATTCTGCTTCACCAACTTATCCATAATTCTCTGTGACTTTATTCTGTCAATTTATACACCACTTCTGCCCTGTATATTTAAACAATCCGCAGCTTAATGCTGTTTGTGAGGTGCACACATTATTATTGTTACGCAGGGCAGGTGCCTTTAAATTTGAATTGTAGCATCATTATTGCCTGGCTACCTTTTCTAAAGGTAGAGAGAACTTGCTTTTGAAAAGCCTTGCTTTTTGTGAGGAGAGGATTCGAAAGAATCCCACTTCAGTTAATTATTTATAGCCTGAAAAATAACCTGGCCTTACAATTGCTCTCCAAGCTTTACACCACTCTCCATGTAAGGAGCACCGGGAAAATGAAAGTTTCTCTGCAGCTCATGCTTTGACAGACACACCCATTCTAAGTTACAGCATTATTACCATGTGGAGCATTATTTTATATTATTAAAATATTTATGGCTAGATACTGTTTTTTCTTCAAAGCACTAGAATAAAAATTCAGTCATAACTTGTCCCACTGGGGTAAGATAAACAACTGGCTAATTTGTTCTTCACATTTTATTCAAATAATATTATTTTATTTTTACCCTTTTTTTGGTGGTTACTGCTGGCTTGGGGCAGATTATGAAAGCTAAAATTGTCTCAGTACTAACAGGTACTGAGGAATGCTGGAATATGGAACATTTAAAAAATGCCAAGCAACTTTTTCTCCTGGTATTTTAAAGAAAATGTGTGTTACTTCTTTATCCAAAGCTTGTTTAGTTTCTCATGAAGTTGGGAACAGTCTGAGTTACAAAGGGACTGGACACTTGGTTGGAACTCAAATGCCCCTGATGAATGAAGGGCTTAGGTGACATGCTAAAAACACCTTAAAACTAAAAGGATGAATTTGCAGTTTTTCTATCAACCCTGTAATTAATTGTTTCTCTATATTCAGCTCTTAATCTTGATAGTATTTGTTATTTCTTAATATTCAAGAAATATTAATGTGAATAATTTCTTAAATCTATAAATTCTCCACGTGGAGAAATTGAGACTCTGCAGTTTGAGGTTATTGTTGGAGAAGCCACAATGCCCCCAAATTAAAGGGCTGAGATTCAGTAGCTGGGGGTCTTTGGCACAGAGCATAACTCCTACAGAAACAGGGGATGAAGGAAAGTCTGTGAAACTGTGGGTTCTTAGGAGGAGGAAATAGTGCATGTGGTGAGATAATAATGATGATGTTTGAAAGGAATCCAATCCCATGGCAGAAAAAGTGAGATAATGACAATTTATTTTGTGTTGAGATGGGGAGATAGAGTGATCTGGTAACACCCTAAAGTATCACATAGATATATTTATGTCCTGCTGGGCACAGTTAGAATCATGGATCTTGTGTCTGGGCTGTCCTGGAGCATGTCCAAAGAGCAAAGGTGCAATCATGGTTTACAAAAATAAATCACAAAAGTGTAGATAAACATTTCACTCTGCTCTTCACCTTGTTGAGTTTCTAAGATGGCACCACAGAGGGAGGGAGGTGACCCTTTGATGACCTACTGATGGTCACTAAGGGGAAGATGAACATCTCTGGACACTCCAAGGGCTCTGAACCTTGCTGGAGAAATGAACACCTTCTCTGGGCAACACAAGCTCATGTCCCAGTGATGTCAAGGGTAAAACAAAAGCCTGTTTGTTTCCTTGCCTTTCCCATTTCAGGTATTTCTCAATATTGGTACCTTGAAACTGATTTTATACCTTGTATAAAGTCAGATTTTATTTTTAGCTTACAAAGTTATATGTAGATGGACAGAGAAGTTAATAATTGATGATACATCTAATAAATCTGCAGTGTCCTGTGCTGTGTGGCACCTGCTTGTCCCTCAGGGTTGGGGTTTTTGTTATTCAGTTTTTACTGAGGCTGGCAGTTTGAAGAAGTCCAGAAGTTCTATTTGGGAACTGCAATCAGACTAACTAAAAGGCTGCATGGAAATAAAGATCTTCAAGAAATTTCTGTATGTTCAAACTATTTTTTCTCCAAGTGAGGGCAATTGATTTCAAAGGAGCCAGGAGATAGAAAACATGCAGCATTCTGTAAAAATTAATAGAAACTTCAGTTCCTCGTGTTTCGAAATACGTGAAGTCCTTTGAAAGTAATATGTAAGTTAATTGCATAAGCAGATGAATATTGGCTTAAACTCACATTCCCTGTACTTTCTGATCCTCTTCTAAGCATAAGAATGCAGATTGGCCCAAGTAATTGACTATTTTACAAGATTGTATCATCTCTAGTTGGAGAAGAAAAGAGCAATCTCTGGAGTAGTTACATAATATGGAATATGGCCTGTCCAGTCTCAGGAACAAAGATGACCTTTCTTCATTTTTGTACCCCTGGGATGATCTCCCAGGGCCTGTTAGTGAAATATCAGCAATTTTACAGAAGTTCCTTCCTTCCTTCCTTCATTATTCTATATGAACATTGTGTTGCCTTAATGGCCCTGCAATGAGGTTATTTTCAGAAAACTGTAGTGGGGTTTTTTGTTTGTTTGTTTGTGGTTTTTTTTTTATAATTTTTTTTAATTTTTATTTTAAAGAATAAATTCAATGTAGAAGGTGTCCTTGGAAATAGCTTCAGGTTTAATTTGGATAGGTAGCAGTGTGATTCATGCAAAATACTGAAATGTAAACCTGTGTTATTAAGGAGGCAAGTAAAACACGAAGCACGTAGATGTGGTTGTGTCTCACTTCAGACATGACTGGACGTGCAGTTTTTCCAATGTTTTCCAGAAAAAGTTAAACAAGAAACCAAATGAGTACCTTGCTACAAAGCTGAGCTAGGCAGACAACCAGAAGCTGTTAGAGAGACTTGGGTTAGGGTTATCATATAATGTGTTAGCTGCGTAAAATTAGGTGTGTGTTTCAGGTTTTTATAAAAAAAAACTAAACAAAACAAAACCAAAAAACAAACCAACAACTAAATGCTTTAAAAAAATTGATAGAACCCACAGAACTGTTGCCATGTGTAATCTATCAAGATTGCTTCATTATTCCCCTAAGTCCAGAGAAAGAGTTATGAAGCTGGAATGTCTAACTGGCAGCCTGAGGGCATGTGTATCCTTGTATAACAGGAATCGACCTAGTTCAGAAGGAACATACTTTCCTTTTCTAAAAAAAAATAAGTTTCATACGTTAGTAGAGATGTTTGTAAGCCTGGTGTCACTTGTTTTGTGAGGAGCTTCCAGAAAATCCCAGCATTCTCTGGGATTTCTATTGCAATAATTGTCTGTTAGCAGACTAACAAGGCTTTTTTCCTGCCCTTTGCACATCCCCAGGATATCCCACAGGTTTGCACATCAGGCTGTCTCCCCTGAGACAGCTTCTCTGGGAACACTGCTGTGCCCAAACCTGTGGGGGCACTACTGATGCAGGACTGAACAAGGGCCACACTTGGTTTTTCCAGCTGCTGACAGTGTTTGGCCAGCCCAAACCCTCTGCCAGCCCATGCCCACATCCTGCACACTGATATTCCCCACTTTCTTTGCCACCACAGAACCTGCTCCCCACACACTGCTGTAAAATCCTGGACAGTGATTTTCAACTAGTAAGAGTGCAAGTGCCTTTTTCGGTCTTCTCCCAAATCCCTGGGACCACATTACTGGCTTCCTGTTTTCATGCTTGGATGCTCTGTTCCTCCAGAGCATCTGTGCCTTGAGCTGCACAACCTGCTAGGGCTGACCTAATGTCCTGGAACTCTCTAATTGCAGCACAGGGAGGCAGACTTTTGTGATGATCTGGAAGGGGTAAGGGAGCTCCACTACTGCTCCTGTATTTCAAATTTCCTCCTTCTCTACTGCCTTATTCATGCAGAATCAACATATGAACTATATTTGTTCTCCTCTTGTTTGGTTGTAACCTTTTTTTTTTAAATATATATCAATGATTTGTAAGAATTTGCTAAAGATTCCTAAAATATTTTAATGTTTGTTGTATTTAACAGTCTTGGAGAGAAAGACCTTGTACCAAGAGGAGATCAAATGAAAGACACTTTTACCTTATGTGACTATAGTGCCATTTGAAAAAAGACAAATGGCCTTGATCTAGTACCAAATGCTTTATTTTCATATTTTCTAAATATAAGAAAGACATTTTTCTTTTAAGGAAAATACTTGAGAAAAAAATACTCTCCATTACTGAATTCCTGACACTGAGCTCTGCAGTTTAGGAAATCTTGTTTTAAGCTATAAAATATTAGCAGCTTCCTTTAAAACAAAAACTGTACAGAACAAGTTACCTTTTTTTTTTTTTTTTTTGTCTTAATGAATGTGCCTTGAAAACTGATAATAATCTAAATGGAAAATTTGATTCCAGTCCCTCCAGCTTCCCAGACTCTTGCCTTAATATTATAATGTTGCAGCCATAGTTTGGAGAGTCTTTGACCAGGAACCACACAACAGATCACCAGATCCAGATCTGGGAAGCTGCAATGGAACATTCAGCTCAAGGGCTTTATGTTAACTAGTATGGGAAAGAATTTGTTTATAAAACATAGCAGAATGATGTTGTCAAGAGGTACCTCTTCAGATATCTTGGAAGTTCTTTTGACTGAGTGATAGTACAGCAACTACCAGATGCTAGGTCTGTGCCTCAGCTCTATAGAACTAAAAAGACAGAAAATAACCTGCTTCACCACAGGCCAAAGGTCCTTTGGTGGCATTTCAGGGGAGGACTAGAACAAAGATGACACTGCTGACCATGATCTAAGAAGCTTTTATGAACAGCTTCAGCAACATAGTCTTGAAGCTGCTATTAAACCCAAAAGCACTAATACAGAAAATATAGTGGAGGTGTAGGTTGTAATGGTTCTAATCATCACCTTTTCTCTGTGTGTTGTTAGATATGTTCTGATGCTCCCACACACTCTGTATTGCAGTGACTAATCATAAAAATAAGAGACTATAAGACTGCTCAGGTGATGCAAACTCTAAGTATCAGAGGTATAACAAATTATATTCCTCTGGCACTCTCATTGATCAAGTTTGCTTTTTTCTGTGTGTGGTTCTGCTTTTGTTTGTTTCCTGCTAGGATTGCAATTCCCTAACATGTATCTACACTCATTATTTCTGTTTGCTCTGTCCAAGAGAAGGTGTTGGTACCCTGGCTTCTTAGCAAGACCATCTATTTGAACGAAATCGTAGCTTAGAGATGAGGAAAAATAAATCTCTGCAAATAGCCTGGAACATTTTGGCAGTAAAGCAACACAAAGAAGTGTCCTTTTGGCACACAGTCGTCATCCTCAGAAGGAGTTCAGACAGTCAGATGACGTGGCACCACCAAATATTTTGATAATCATGTTTGGGAAATTGCTGAAAATAGTTTGAAGCCCAGTTTTTGTTTGGGAAGACCTGTTGTAACACAGTGCTGTTACATCAATTACTGACCCATTTTTCTGAGGGTAGTTTATGTTTGAGGTTTTTTGGAGGAGCAAGTTTTAATTTCAGAATAAGGATATCATTTTTTTGTCAGAGGGATTTAATGCCAGGGGAGCAGAAGTGCCAACTTTTACCATCCTGGTGCATTTTCCAAACAGCCAGGAACAAGAGTTCAGTCTTGTCCCATTGTGGTTTTAGGATTCAGAAGCTCCTGGAGCAACCAAGGGACAGTCACACCTCTGATGGAGTCTAAGCCAGGGCACTCTGGAATTCTTTCCCTTTTACAGGCTTTTGACTGTTTTGTTGTTGTTGTTTGTTTGTTAGTGGTTGGTTGGTTGGTTGGTTGGTTGGTTGGGATTATTTTTGTTGTTGTTGTTGTTTTGGTTTTTGGTGTTTTTTGGGGTTTTTTTTCTCATTTAAAAAAAATGGAAGAAAAACCAAGAGCTAAAATAACCCCTGATTTAGTTATCAAAGGAATTTCAACTCTCATCTTCATTTTACTTCTATTGTGAGTACATAATGAATCCAGCTCTTGGGCTGGTGCTAAGTTATTAAAGGAGTGTTCCTTATTCTGTCAGAGCCCAGGGATAATATGTTAGAATCTCCCTAAAAATATGGATTAGCATATGCACAAATAATTGATGCAGACAATGCTATTTGGGAAAAATCCATCTGTATATTATTAGAGTATCAAAATTCTCTGTTTATTTTACATTATAATTGAAATTCAACCAGCTGGGGCATACATGACATCTCTTGAAGAGACCCACAAGCTGAGGAGGATGCATAATTGGCTGTAGGTTGTGGATTGTAGATTGTGTCCATTGGCAGGACATTCTGTAATTTTTGGAGTTTTATCCTTTCATCTTTATACACGTATTTCCACAGGGTTTTCTTTCATGGAGAATTCCCTATGCTTTCCATTAAGCAACCTATCCAAGATTCAGTATGAAAAGTTCTCTTTAGAAAGATGGTTTTTGCTATGAATTTTTTGTTTTAGCCCATTACTCTGCTAACCAGACTCTAAGATTTTTTTTTTAAGCTTAAAAGTGGGGCCCACTGTTATAAAACTTAATAAAAGCCCCTACTGGATATCATTTAAATACAAAAAATATTTCAGATGCAAATTAAATCTGTTCTAACGGTTGTTAGTTGCTATTAATCAATCCTAAAGAAACACCATGGGTAGATTGCTTAGTGCAACGGATGTAATTTGTAGGAAAATTATTTTTATTGGGCCCTATTTTCTCCATAAGATCAATTTAAAAGTAAGAAGGAAGCTTCTGGAGTGAAATGATTTTCAACAGTTTTAAGCAGAACTATTGTGATAAAACTTCGTTTTAGGCATTCGCAAATATATTTTATTAGTCTCATCTCTGATCAAGTAGTTGAAATTTAATTTAATTTTTCTGTCTTCAGTAAGTGCAGCTGAAAAAGAACAAAATCAAATAGAGTGATACAGTTCTGGGAATACAGGAGGTGGCTCTGTTTCGTTTTAAGGAGGTGAATCATCATCCAAGACATTCGTCTTCACATTGTGTAAATTTAAAGTACATGGCATAGCAATAAAAGATGTTACTGCGCTTTGAAGAGCTTGGATTGCTCAGTTCTGCTCTTTTTGACCCCAGGGTTGCTCTCCCTCACACCTGCTCTGTTCTCTGCAGCCTCCTGTTGCAGCCCTGGCTGGGTTGGTTCCTGCTGTTAAGTGTTGCACCCCTGGCAGGGAACTCTTCCCCCAGCCCCTGTCTCACTTCCTGCATGTTCCCAACTTGGTTTCCAGTCCTTTCAAATGGGAGAGATTGGCCAATCTTTGTTATGGTGAATAAACCATGGGTGGTATTTTTCATTTTCCTTGCCTGTACTTGGTGTGTACTGGCCCTGTGCCTCTGGAATGCTGAGTGCATCATCTCTAACACGGGAATGAGTGACCAGGACACTGGGCAGGACCAGCCACGCTCTGCCTGCTGCCTGCCCAGCTGTTTGAGTGGCATCAGGGCAATGCAACAGCACTGGGGTAAGAAATCAGGGAAATGAGCAGCCTGGCAGCCCTGGGACACTGGGGTGTCTCAGTGGATATCTCATGTACCAGGGCAGGAAGATCCAGGTAGGCTGGGAAGTGGCTCGAGCGACTGTGGGGAGGCAGTCAGTGGGATGCAGAGGAGGAGGGGAAAGCTGCACAGATCCCTGCAGGCAAAGGATGGGAGATTTCATCTGACAGAGCAGAGTGGAGATCAGGAGTGTGGCAGCAGTGCTTAAGTGAGGAGGTGAAACAGCTCTGCTTTTTTTTTTTTTTCCTTTGATAACTGTGCTCTGGACTAGTTCAGTTTCCAAGCAATGATTGCTCATTCCAAATCACAGCACCATAGAAGAATCACAGAATATTCTGGGTTGGAAGGGACTCTCAGGGATCATTGAGTTCACCTCTTTAGGGAATGGCCCATACAAGTATTAAACCCACAACCTGGGTGCATTATTAGCACCATGCTCTGACCAGCTGAGCTCAACTCAGTGCCTTCAGCCCTCATTGATTAATGTTATTCACAATTTATTTGTGAATATGCCTTGAAGATGAACACAAAGTTAATATTACAGGAAAAGTAGTAAATTACACAACTGTGTTTGAACACAGACCTAAGCAGAAGTTAAATCAATTACAGTGGAGTGTTCATATCAACCAAAGACAGTAGCAGAAATTCTGGAGGGGATTTATGGCACAAAATCAGCCAAACAACAAAGCCTAGCAGCAGAAAAAAACATTGCAGAAAATGAAAAATCTTCTTTTTTGGGATATTTCTGGAAAATCTGTACAAAGTTAAAATCTGTAAAAAGTTACACCCCTGCAAAAAATAACAGAGGTGGCAAAGGATATACTCCATGACAATCAAGCTACTTCTATGTCCTACCATGAAGCATTATTTTATTGCTTTTATCTATGCATGGAAAAGCCGTTAATGAAATAATACTGAAATTGTTGTGTTTGTCTAACTTGTAACATATCTTAAAATTGCACAGAGCAGCTGCTGTCACTCTCTCATTGTGTTACAAAATTGTTGTGCATTATTCTACCTGGTACTGTGCTGCTTTTGCAGTTGTACATCCTTTTAACTAAATCTTGTGAATGGAAAGAAAATGGTAGAACAAGCTAAAACAGCCCAGCATGTTTTCAGTCAGAAATCCAAGGCTGTCAGTGAGATGCAGAAGCAGGATGCTGTTCAGTCAGCTATAAAACACAAGGAGACAGAACCAATGAACTGTATGAAGGTATAAATGGAAAATTAAAAACTCACACCCACTAAGAGTAGATGAATGTTACTGTAAATGAATTATTTGTACCATGTGCTCATTGGCAGGCTCCAAGTCTGTATGGATTGGGAGCTATTCCCCATTTCACACGTGATGGATACTGGAGGTTGTTGCATAGCAGCCTGTCCTAATGTTTATGTATTTGTGCCTTTCCAGCTCAAAACAGTACATTTTAGGACTGCACATGCATTGGCAGGGACATCTATTTCTGGAGAGAAACAGAACTACTGCATTAACAATTCACTGGAAATTCTGCTTATTTTTCCTTTCAGATTGGTATTGTTTAGTATTTGCATAATATGATCAAGATGTTTGTCTCAACCTCTACATATGCCACAGTTCTCAAAGTTTAATGGGGTTTTCTGAGGAATTGTGGCTTCAAGCTACTCTGGTTCTTTGTGGCATCCCTGAGCACCTTCCATACTTGTTCTCATGTTGCTCTTTAGCTCATGACAAGGAACAGCTGTGATGACTCAATCGTTCTGTGAAGACAGTATTTTTGCAGACATTCTCAATAACAGACTTGTGGTACAACATAAATATTGATGATTTTTAACACTTGATTAAAATAGTTGATTGGTTAGTTTTTCTTTAATTACACTCAAGATGATGTATTTATCACTTTTCTTCCAGAAACATGTTTGTACTTATTTCTGAACGAAGGAAACCCCAACCAAACCAGAACTTTTGGGCCCAATGAAATTCTTGGTCACTCTCTTTATGTGCGTTATTTTTAAAATTACTGTTTCTAACATGCAATGAATTTTGAAACTTCTGTCTTATCCTAAAAGGGAGTTCAGAATTAAATCTAATCTATGATTGCTGCAAACACCACAAAATGCTGGATTGTTTGAATAAGTTTCTTTGTGCCAGAGGAAAAGCCGTGTGTTAATCAAACATGAACCATCATTGGTGTGGGGTCACAGGTTGTGAGGATGGTTCAGAGCCCCCTTACCTGACCTTGCTTGTGAGGGTGAGCAAAATGAGCATGTCCATGTGGTTTTGTGTTTACACTCAGGCTCTGTGTTGGTAAAGTGCTCTATTAATGAGGGTAAACGCTACTTAAGTGCCTATATTAAATAAATATCCCCCTGAGTCCTTCCAGAAGTGCATCTGCATGGGGATTGCCTACCCTGCAGCCACTGAAAGCCTTCTACTAGATAAGATGTAGCTTCATTCCGTGTTATTTTTGTTGTTTCCCCGTGCATTTGGCTCATCCTTGCGCTGCTGCTCTATTTGAAGTTACTACGGCAACCTGTCACCATCTGCTCTTATAAAGTGTGCTGGGCTTGCGTTGCTAGGTGGTGAAGTTTGTCATCTCACTCATATGATCCTGATGTTCCTCAGCTGTTCCTGCTCCTGCACATGCTGCATCCACAGCTCATCTGCACTTTCTCAGCAGTGCAAGAGATTCCACATCTTCCTGCTTGACCTCAGGACGCCCTGTTTGTTCTACAGAATAAGTCTGCAATTCCTTGTGATGTACTTCGTATATATTCAACCAAAACAGCATCTCTTTCACCTCACCCACTGCTTTGCAATATTTATACTAAAGCCAGCACTTTATTTCATATATACGTGGTAATAATTAGGGGGTGTTTAAATGGACAGAGAATTTAAATGTTTCCTGGACATTTTCTCCTCTATTTTCATTTGGTCGCCTATTTACTCGTGTTCCTGCTCCTGAGAGCAGTGCAGTGTTCATAGTATCAATTTTCCTATTTTTTTACACTTTTTTTTAAAGTCTGACAGAAAATTGGATAATTTAAAAAATAGAATTCAGTGCTGTTTCTGTTTTGTGTTCTTTTTGTATTCATAAGGAAATGAACATATTGAAATTGGGAAATATTTTATTAGATCTCCTTACAGTCATGCAAAGTTGTTTCTGGGTTTTTTTTTCTGTTCACATTGTTTCAGCAGTCAAGTGTTTACTTTGATACATTCATTTTTTTATACATTTGACCTAGTTCTAATTAACGTTTTCTGCTGTAATTCACAGGCTAAATCCTAAAGCTTGAGCACAGCTAAAATGATTTGCTAGGATTCTACCTGAACTTCACACTGTCTGCCACAATCTTTTTTATACCATTCAATCCCTATGTAGAGTGTTTGACTTAATGAAATAAGTTTTTTAAGAAACGGTTGTGTGATTCTGAATTTCTTCTGCCCATCCTATGAACACACAGGCTGTGCCCAGGCACAGGAGCTGGTTCTTGTGCAGAACTTACTCTATTCACAGGCAGTTCTGCTCTTTGCACACTCCAGTAAGAGGCACTTAAAGCCCAGAGGAGAATTTCAGTGAAGGCAGAGAGGTATTGGCAGGTTTGATCACAGCTGTGGAACTGTGTTCTGCCTTTAGTTCTGCCAGTGAGAGTGACAGTGCTGGGGGTGCAGGGACGCTTCAGGAATCTGAGGCTGCCTCTGAGAAGCCAGTATTTATTGCTGCCATTTGGGGATTAGGAGGGAGGGGCAAGCTTTAAACCTATAAAGATGCTAGCAGATGATTTCTGATAGTTGAGATTGCTGGCAAGAAAATGATTAAAGATCAGACAGTATTTGTAATTCCCTGCTTTACAGTTAAATGGAAAGGATGGAGGAAGTTTTTGCAGCAAACCACCTTTACTGACACCTTTTTTATTATCTTTCAGTCCAAATGATGTGAATTTGACAGGTTTGATGTGGGGTCCTGGCCAGCAAGATATGATATCTTTTCTTATGGTTCTTTTCAAGGCGTATCATCTTCTTAATTTTAAAATCACCATAGCCAGTCACTAAGGCATTTGTGCTGTACCACAGTCACAGACATTGCTAGACACATTTTCTGAAGTTGGCTTTAACAAAAGAAATAACCTTCTTAAAGTCTTTATGCCCTTAAGCATCATGATACATCTATTCAATGCTTGTGAAGAAATGCTGCTTATTTCAAGCAGTGATTATTTAACTTGAGTCTAGAAAGGCATTCAGTGGTGAATGCTTAACTACTAAAAATACGAGCTGCTTCTCGTGTCAATTCTCTTAACTTCTGCCGGTAATCTTTTTTCAAAATCAAGACACGAGAAGAAAACCCCCACACAATATCAGAACCGAATCTTTTGCAATTCATTACTCCTCTCAGCTATGCATTTAACACCACAGCAAAGATTTGTCTGCTCCAGAACTGTAAAAGTGAAGTACTACTGCAGGAAATCCAGCATTTCTTTTAGAAGAGCATCAGCACCCGAGAACACACGATTTCTTACCTGAAAGCTTTTGGTTTACCTGCAGAAAATGAGTCTTCGTAGCCTTAAAAAGTAGGCAAGGCTCCCACTGGCATTAAGGTTACTCCAAAGGAAGGTACGATAGGTCCTTTAGGTTGTAATTTCACTCTTTGTATGCAAGAAGTGTGCTGGTTCTGCTCACGGAGGAGTAAATAAATAAAGCCCCAGCAGCACGGAGCGAAGAGCAGCTGGTGAAGTACAAGACCTCTAGTGGTGACAGGCAGCAGCCGAGGCAGGGACACAGCCACAGGCAGAGCTGGTCCCTGCTCTGGAATGGGGACAAAATGGTTGGGAGGCACCCTGATGTAACAGCGGGACAGAGCGAACCCGAGTGCCAGCAAGCATCCCCAGTACCACCTGCACACCCAGGGCTGGGCACTCCCCCAGCCAGCGCACAGAAAGGAACCAAGGAAATCCAGAAAATGATTTTGCCTGCTCATCAATTTCCTCGTTAAAATAAAATCAAAGCATTGGAAGCAGGCTCATTTTTAAACCAAGAATTAAAACTTCAGCAAATTAAAAGGAATCAACAAGGAGGAATCTTCAGTCTTAAAGGAAAAGTGCAAATCATTAAACTCGCTTTTATTGCTTGGGAAAGAAAGGTCTTTGTGGCTTTTAGTAACTTACAGTGAAAACTCAGGGCTGGAAATCACATTGTATCTTTCAGCATTTTGACTTTAGGAATTGAGAAAGACTAAATACTTCCTTTTGAGGAAGCTGGAAAGAAGTTTTGAGATATGAAGGTCATGATGCTCTATAGAAGCTTGAGAGTTCTCTAATAGATGCTTAAACACCTGTAGACAGTAAAAAATAGCATTTCTTGCACTTTTTCTTCCTGCGAATAACGGAATTATTAGAAATTTTTGATTCTAACATATTTTCTTCCCATTAATTCCTAATAGAAGAGTCCTAGGGAACATCACATGCCTTTTAGGTGTCTTAAGGTGATACTGAGTTGTACTTTATATAAGAAGTTTCCTTGTCACAATGTGTGTTTCCATGTGGTGCCTCATTAATGATGCAACTTTCTCACAAGATCCTGTCCCTTGCCAAAGCAGCTTTTGAATAATCCTTTTGGAGTTTTTAGTTTGTTTCTTTCATCTGGGCTTGCAAGAGCTTGGATATTATTTATTTTTACATACATAAAGGGATTTTCAGGCATTTCACATGCTTCAACTTTAGGAAGAGAACAATCCAATGTCTTAAGTAATCCACATGTGTTGATTCTGCCTGGTTTGCTTTCAGAGTCATTTTGTGGCATGCATGACAGCGATCCTAAACCAGATGAATGACCAGCATTACTCAATGTACATTGAAACTTTCCAGACAAGTTCAGAACTAGTGGTGAGTACCAAGTGATGGTGGAGTTGATAGTTAGAGTGGTTGATTTCCTGTGAAAAATCAGGAGATTTTTTTTTTCCAGTTTCTTATCTGATTCTTCTGGGAATTAATTCTGTTGCTGTACATTTTCTGCCTCTTGTTATTTGCCCAGCCTCCCTCTTCTAATGGTGGCACTGGACAACACTGTAATCAGAAATTTGGACAGAAACTAATTTCTCTGTTGATCCTGGCACTAAGGTGGTGGTGTAATGATCTAGATAAGTAATGGGATCTTTGTGCTCTACTCTTTTGAGGAAGGGGAAACGAAAAAAAATAAACCCACAAGAAAACAACAGCAAAACTTATCCTCAACTAGTTGAACATTCCCTCTACACTTCACACACGGTGATCCATTTCCATTTTCATTTTCACTATTTAGTCTACTCCTGGTGCAAATAACGCTGTAAGCTAAATGCAATAAACGCCTTATTCTTGTAGTGCATCCTTTTATTGCAATTGTTTCTGCCAGAATTTAATGGTACCAGAAGGTTTCAATAGTCCTGTGTGTGCCCTTTCACATTCCTGGTGTAGCTGTCAGGTGAGGCAGGTTAGTGACACAGGTTTGGATTACATCTACAGTTAGTCCATGGAGGCAATATCTACACTTGCTAAGAACTGATCACTTTCCTTCCTTTCTTAAAATCAGCATGGTGCCATAACTGAAATTTTAAATATGGACTAAATGGAGTAAAAAATGAAAAAATCCTGTATTTTTCAAACCTATTCATTCTTATGCATAGTGAGACTAATTCATAAAAAATATCAAACTTTACTCAGAAGCACTACAACTTTTTTTTTTTTTTCCATTCATTTATGCCTTCTATTTTCTGAACAGCCCTGTATGACTTTAATGTACTGGCTTTTAGCTTCCATTTGGAAATTTTGCTGTTCTACAGGACTTTGGCTCCAATCTCAGATTTACTGCTATCACCAGGAGTTCTTCTCTTGACTTCACTGAGAACAGAGTGGAACCCCCGTCTTGGCTCCTTAATCACACAGAAACCTTTCCAAGTGCATGTTCCACAGCCCCAGCCTGACTGCATTTTGTTCTTTCAGGACTTCTTGATGGAAACGTTCATCATGTTCAAAGATCTCATTGGGAAGAACGTTTACCCCTCGGACTGGATGGCCATGAGCATGGTGCAGAACAGGTAAGGAGGGGAGGAGGACCAGTGCTCCTGTTCTCTGTGCTTGTGGAGACTGACTCGCTTCATACCCTACAAAACAGTGTTCAGTGCACTCCAGGATTATTTTATCATTCCTGGGGGGGAGGTCATTGGAAACAATCCATTAAATAGTAGCTCCTTGCCTGTGTTTTAAGTCGACTTAAAATGGAAAGGGAAAATAACTTACTTTTTTTTTTATTTATTTGGATGTTACCTTTACTGCTGAACTTATTCTGGCTTCTTGTTTTCAAAGAAACACTTTGAAAAGTGTTAAACTTTGAGTTTAGATGCTGGATTGTGTTATGAAGTGAATACACTTTTTAAGCAAGACTTCTGTTGACAGTCACCTGTACTGTATTTATTTTAGTTTTGTAGAGATGGTGGTAACTCTGAGTTTTCTAGAAGCTGCAGTGGGACAGATCTAAGAGTTAAGTGTCAAAAGTGCATAGGTTGGAATGAACTTAGTCCACAGATGCTGTTTATTTGAAATGTCACAGTTACACAGTTCTTCCACTTTTAAAAAGAGAGGACTGAGGATACTCAATAAAGTTGATCATCTCCTGAGAGTGCTCAGGTTTGAGGAAAAGATTTGTCAATAAAATGAATAGTTTTGTGATATCAGATTTCAATATTGAGCACACTTTAATCTAGGATTTGAATGGAATTATGTGAAATGAAAAGGTTGTTTGGGGCTTTTTTCTGTGATTCAAAAGTGAAGATTATGTTCTGGTGGCTAGTGATGGTTCTAGTCAGGTGCCCAAACTTCACTGTGTCACTCATGGACATTAATGACCATGCAGAGGGATCCCTGGCCCCTCTTCTGAGGTGGGCAGGTACAGATGTGTAAATTCGGGTCGTATTTTATACATTACAGGAGTTTCATCCCTCTTGGTTTTCTGTCTGAGTCAGACTTTGGCCTCTCAGGTAAAATCTAACTCCTTGCACATTCTTATGTCGCTGCCACTGTGATTACAATTAGTTTTGATGTAGCAAGGATTACTCTAAAAAATAACAGTTTAGTTCTAAACTACCTACAATCATCTGGCACATGTCAGCACATCAAACCTTTCATATGTAAAACTGTTTGTCTTATCTAGAAAATGCTGTTGACACCTGGATTATCCACAAATATAGGATTGTTTTATTTTGTGGGGGTGGGAAGTGTCTGTCCTTGGTCAAAGAATGACTTTGGGGCTTAGGGCTTCACCTGGTGGTGTCTGTATTGTGTCAGGTCCTGACAGTAAGACTTGTTTTGAGGGACTGTGTGTGTGTTCATGTGTCTCCTAATGACTCTGAACTCTGTAGACAAGTTGTTCCAGGCAGGTTTTGCTGCTCTAAGCTTTATCGTGTGTAAAGAAATAAGTCGGCATTAAAAAAGATTTTGTTTAGAAGCTATTTAATAGTTCTCCTGTAAACACATTGCTTACCTAAAATAACTTGGCTCTGTTTATACTCCTTGATTGTATTGCTGTTCTCTGGAATGCATAAGGAAATGAGTTATTGATCTTACTTTATGTCTTAATTTTATGTTATATCTACAACTGAGAGGGAGGATTTTTATCAGTCTTTATAGAAATTTGATTTTGGTTTTTTCTTTGTTCAGGTTTTGGGGTGGGTTTTTTTTGAAGGAATGAATGTTCTAGAAAATAAATTGAAGACTAATTTAGTTTTCTGGATTTGTCTTGTTAACATTCTTTACCACAAACTAGAGAAGTCGCAGAGAAAAAGTCACAGGGGATCAGGCTTAGGTCTCTTATAATAACACCGAGAGAAGAAAAGACAATTAAAACAAAACCCCAACAAACCAAACAAAAGAAATATCAGCACAGTGCAAGGTTTGCATTCTCTATTCCCCTGTTGTGAACGGGAGGCTGGCTCCATGCAGGCTTTTTACTCCCTGGAGGGGGTGGGTCTCCCCTTTCTGCATTTGCAAAGAGCTTGGTGTGTGCTGTGGGGCACATCTGTGGTGTGTGGTGTCACCTGGGCAGTGGCGGGGTGTAGCTGGTGGCACTTGTGCCCTCAGGGTGTGCAGCACAGGCTCCCCTGCATGATCCTGTGCATTTTATGGCTTGCAAGGAAAGTGGGAATTGGAGGAGTTTTGCTGTAGGAGGGACTGCAGCACAGAGAAGTGAAATCAGTCCATTTACAGAGAGCAGAGGAGAGGGAAGAACATCACCAGCGCTGCAAGTCTGCTCCTGTTTGCTGAGCAGGACACCCCAATTCCTGTTATCTGGAAGTAAAAACAGACAGTGCCTGAATGATATCAGGGATATTTCAGCTGAAAGTTTGATGTCTGGCATAGATGGGGGCACACAATGAGAGAATGGCTTCTTACAAGGTCCAAAGGAAGGGAGAAGGGGCACATTCTTGTCCAGGAGAAATTCTGCTGGGTGAGTTGAAAGAATTGGAGTAGAAGCTTAATTGACTATACTTACGTATTGAGCTTTGCCTGTATCAGGATGGAATGATTTAACTCAAATTGCTTTAAATCACCATGACCAACAACATGCTCTTTGCTTCCCAGGCATGCTCATCCCAAAGCACTTTGAGGGAGGCAGAGGCTGTGTGTGACAGGCAGCATTCAATGAGCAGCAGAGAATGAAAAGGGGGAATGAAATCATGAAATCATGAAATACTTTTTCTTTTTCCTGTTTTTCTCTCCCTTCCATTAGCAGCAAGATGGAAAGAACATTTTTTTATGGCATGCTAGATAGAGCAGAACACTTTGGGAAACAGTAACATCATCATTGAGGTCGTGAGGATATAATATCTGAGTTGCTTTTATGATCCTCCATGGTGGATTTAATTAACTTTTGTTCTAATTAAAGTTGCTTACTGCGTTCTTCTTATTAGTTACTATTGCTTGTATGTGCACTTTATTCCACTCATGACACTTAGATATTGGCTATTAACTTATTAAAAGCAGTAATTCCTAAGTACATGGCATTTGTGGGGAAATGCTCAGCTGGTTTAGGTAATACCATATAGTCTGTTTATCTTTCAGCTGTTCTTAAGTTTAATTTAGAGAGATATAATTTCTACCAGGAAATTCATGTACTTTATTGTCAACATGAAGTGCATGGGGAGTCAGATTCGCTGAGTAAAAGGAACAGTTAGCAGGGTTAGCAACTACAGGGAAAGTGTTCACATCCCTTCCCTTGTCCTCTGGGCTTTGAAATTGCAATTCCTCACAGGGCATCTGAAAGTATTTGATCATACCTGGTACCTAGGATCAGTTTGGTCGGTGCCCAAAGTGGCTTAGTGAGCACTTGGATTGTTTGCATGTCTGTTTGGGTTGGTTTTTGAACCTTTTTTGCCCATGCTGTTTTGAGGTATTTAAAAAGAAATGGAAACAGGGTTTCACCAGCACATTTCAAGGTCAGATCCTACTCACTGAAAAAACTCCTGCAAGATAACACTGTAAGGTATTTTCTAACACCAGTAGTTCAGCTTTTTCTAAAATATGTTTTCATTACCTGTGTATCTGAGTGTTTTCAGACATCTGTCAGAGTCAAGTCTTCCCCAGTGCTTTTCAAGTCTAACTTGAAAGGTTTAGCACCCCAGGTATTTGGCAAAAGAGCTGGAATTGTTGTCAATTTTCTTTCATTATACACACTAAAAATAGCTGCTTCCTTGCTGATGAACTGCTTTGTAACACCCTCCAGACGTGGTTCTCATGGAGCTCACACTTGGAGCACTGTTATTAATGCAGCCAAAGCTCACTGTGCCTTCAAATCAGTGTCACCTGCAGCCCCAGGCACCTCAGCACCTCTCAGCCTGCCACGGCTGGGGCTTCTCAGTTCTCCTGGCCCTGGCCAGGCAGCAGAGGGAGGCAGAGGAAATTCCTCTTTGGTGCCCAGCAAGGGACTGCTGGGACTTCTGTTCAAGAGAGGGCAGAAGGGATTCCAGGCCTGGGTTTTGTTGGGGGTTTTTTTGTGTGTTTTTATTTTCATAGCTCATCAGAGAATGGCTCTGTGGCACCTGGAAAGTTTGTTTTCCGTGTATGTATGCATGGCCCTGAACACAACCTTGGAGTAAGGGTTCAAGGCCAGGTTGGACAGGGCTTGGAGCAACCTGTCCCAAAGGAAGGTGTCCCTGCCCATGACAGGGGGTGGAATGAAATGAGCTTTAAGGTCCCTTCCAACCCAAACCATTCTGTGATTCAATGAATTCAAGTTGAAAGGGAGAAAAACCTCAAATTAATTAAAATATTTGAGCTGCTTCTCAGCCTTCCATTTATCTATTGATGGAAAGAAAACTTATATTTAAAAACAAACAAAAAACCCCTACCAACTCCCAAATGAATAGTTTAGGTTAGTTTTACCCTGAAAGCTGATTCACTTATGTAACTAAGGTTGGATGACGGTGTTAGGGTTTATTTTGTGCAAATAAGGCAGAATTTAGAAGGCTGATCTGGTGCATACAAGTAACTCTTTTCTTTGATCTTGTTTTCCTCTGCAACTTTTGACTGATTTAAACATCTTCTTATAGAAATGCTGTTGTTTTTATAAGGGCTTGAATTTTCAGGGGAGCAGAATACATTTACACACAGGCTTATGGCACATTGCAGAACTTTGTAATTTTAATGTATGAAAAAAAATTTTAAGCAACAAGTACAAATGTCTAACAAAAATATTCTTTTATGCACAGTTGCATAAAAGGGTAAATAAGGTATTATAACAAATGCAAACAAATGTTACTGTCTAGTCATTGATTTAATGGTGTACAGTGATAGGATGTGTCCTTGGACAGTTTGGCTTTGTTATGAGGCTAAAAATGTCCTTGTTGAAATGCAGTTTCCTTGTTAACATAAAGTTCCTTTCAGAGGGAAATTTCTTTCTTTATTGTTTCCCATGCTGGGGTATTTGGTACATAATGCCTCAGTGTTCTCAAATTTGTATCTCCTGTCCATTAAATCCAGGTTCTTCTGTTTCCTCATCGTCTTTTTCAGTCTCTACAGAAGTTGGTGTTTCTAATCAAGGAGATGACATTAAATAGTCTGAGGCAGTGGGGTGAGACAGGTGAGAGCAGAGGCAGTGCTTTCCCTGTGGGCTGTGCTTTGCTCCCATGGAGAATTTCACTTCTCCAGGCTGTTGCTCCCAGCCTGGCACAAAGAGTCACTTCCATCTGCCTGTGCCAATGTCACCCTGCCTTGCCATCACCTGGCACAAGGATGTTTATTCTGCACTCACCCTGCCTGTTGCTGGCTGTTATCTGTGCCAGGGGATTATCTGCTTACCAGGAATCCAAACACTGCCCTGTGTGGTGGCTGCAGCAGATAATCTGCCCAGCGAGGGAGGCAGCTGCCCATTGTGGGCATGGTACAGAGTGGATGCTGCTAGGTTTTAACTGCAGTCATTTATTTAATCTTTTATCTGAAATGCAGAGAGGAAACATGCAGGGAGATGTCCCATTCCCACTCCCACTGCAGTGTCTCATCTTTGCTGCTATCAGCTGCTGAGATGCTCACACTCCCAGACCAAGAGCTCTCTGAACTAAGAGAAAAGTCCTCAGAGGAGAGAACAACTCAACACGCAAAGAACTTGGTCATTTGATGTTCTCAGGAAATCAGTGAGATAAACTGTTACTTTCCTAGATACAACTTTGACTTGCAGATAGAAACCCCTAAGGTTCTTTGCTATGTGGCGTGTTATAAAATGTTTTCAAGTATTTTAATTTTAATAAAACATCTGGGGATTAAGACAACGAGGAGTATTTTCCCCTCTGTAGAAAAAGTGCAAATGAGTAAAAAACATTGAAGAGATTCCCCACACAAACTGTTCTATGTCTCTACAGAAAAGACTAAAAATTCAATACTTATAATTTTCATTAGTTCTAAGTGCAATTGAACAATCCTTCTGTGTTCCTCATTCTGAGTAAGTTTGACCAGAACTTGATCTAATTAGAGATTCTGAGGAAATAAAATCCATGCAATTTCCTTGTACTTAACATTATTTTGAACAGTTAATTTTCATATTTTTTACCAGAAGCATCACAAAATAGCTCTGCTGGTGTATTATGTATTTGCTGCATAATCATCTCTTTTAAAATTCATGGTCTGCTGGTTCAATGCAATGAAAATCAGTGGAAGAATGGAGAAGCCATTTCACAATATCAATTCAAACTTCCTTCAAAAGTGAAGGCTGTGGGAGTTTATTACTGTGTGACATCCTGACACAACCATGTTAAGACATTACATTCATCTTTAAGAACAGGGTTTCAGCTTTGTGTCTGATTCCCACTCTTGATTAGCACTAAAGGTGGCAAGTGATTGTTAATTTTTTCATTAATTCAGAATATTTCTACTATGCAAAAAATTGTCTGGAATGCACAGAAAAGCAAATGAGACAGAAGTGAGAAGAAAATCACGATATAAGCAAAATTAGTGAAAGTAATGAAGTACTGAAACCTCTCAAGCTGGTTTGCTCAGAGCCCATTCTGACAGCTCTCGGCATGCTTCATTTTCAAGCTATGAAGTTCCTTAAAGCATTCAAAACATCCCATTTCCAGGAGTTTGGCATAAAATGTGCACCTAATATGCAGACTTGAAAATGTATTTTGGTTCCTAAATGAGAGCTACACAGATTTTAAAGCCTGTCTTGGGTAGATGCTGGAAGAAAAGCCACATACAAAGAGCCTGTTGGCCAAGTCAAGGGTCTCACAAGGACACTTGGCTTACCTGGCACAAAGCCACTGCACATTCCTGACTTTCTCTGGGAGTTCATTGTGCTGCTGTCAGAGTAACTCTGACATATTATAGCATGCAGTATTCTGGATGCCTGGCATGGCTGGTTAATGCAAGTTTTCAAATAATTCTAGGAAGGAAAAACAGCATGTGTAATTGAGACAAGCCCCAGTGTTATAACTGAGACAGGAGCAGTTGGAGCACAGCCATTTTGAGGCAGTTGCTTTCTGACCATGTGATTTAGTTACACTCTGGGTGTACATTGGAAAAGAATTTAGGAATATGGCAGTTGCTTTATCATTAGGATTCAATATGAATGGTTCAAGAAATTATTCAGCAGTCTGTAGTGAGGCTGAGTTGACACAAGGGAGAAATATGATGAAATTATTCTCCTTTCTTTGCGCCACTGGCCATATTTTTCCAGTTACCATGGAAGTGGATTTCTTCCCAAGTGTTGCCATTATTGTGCTTTTCATAACTATGTTTCATGTAGCCACAAGGTTTTTATATATTGTTTCCATCTTGCATTACCCTTCATTTCTAAATCAGTGATTGCCATGTTATGAGGAGATAATTTCTGCTGTTGCTTTGTGAAGATTTTTGTTGTTTCACCTGGAGTACCTGTGTGTTTTAGTCTCTCCTGTCACACTGGTTGCTTCTCTGGTCTCTCTTCTGTGCACTTTGTACCTTCCAGCATTAGTTCATAGTTGCCATTCACTGTTCCAGTCCTTGAAAATGACCAGCATTGGGGTTTGGGTCTGACCCACTCTTGGAATCTTCTCATTCTGGAACATGCCTTCTTCTGCATGTTCTGCACACAGCAAGGAAGAGAAAAGGTGACAGAAGCCCACAGGAGAATCATTTGACTTCAGCTGCTTTTCCCTTGTGTTTTCCCTTGTGTTCCCTTATGGTACAATACCCACAAGGTGTCTTCTGCACAACATTTTATGAGGATGATTCTAAGAAGTCGATATAAATTATGTATGAGTATTAATTTGGCTCTGCTATTCCCTGCTCCAGATCTCATAGAACTGGCATAATGGCCAAACTTTTTCTATCCAAACTCAGAAAAGATCATTAAAATAATAGTCAATACATTCTCCAGGGTTTGCAAGAACTTGCCTTATATTCCTTGTCTGTTCAAGTAGAGGATTCACTGATGAAAGTGTTGATTGATCAGTTTTGGGGATACAAAAAACACTGAAGTTAGTGTAACTCCTTCTGGCTTGAGTTTTGGACTCTGAAGGAAACTCTGAAGGAGTTTCCAAGCTCTCTGAAGGCAAAGCACTTAGGGTTTGTGGGAAGAAGTTCTGAATTGTAAAAACTATCCATGCCTTCACTGGCTTTGAGATGTGACTTTAAAAACTCCATATATGCCATCATTTCGATGCTTTCTTTGAATAAGTTTGCACAACATAGGAAATATGCTCCTTTAAACTTTATTTTTCTATGTCTGATAATCCAGTAGAAGTTGGTACTTGATTCATTTTTTCCACCTGTCATTACATCAGTGCAGTCATGGGGTGAGGAGCCATAGCAAGCAGGAGTTAATGCTCATAAATACATAAATGAATTCATTCAGCCTTCACCTTAGTTTCTGGGTTACTCGTCTCAGAGTTGAAGCAGTGAACTCACAGATTTTAGAGTCATGTGAACCTGAAAAGACACTGAAGAGCATCTCACTGCAGTTGGGCACTGCGTTAAAAAGAATTCAGCTGAAGATTCTGAGGAAAGGTCTGTTCATTATTTTGGAAATGCTTCTAATGCTGGATCTGATTTATGCACCTTTCCCAAAATCATGTTGTGAACCCAGAAGTGTTCTTTGTTTGGAACAAGGTGCAGAAAAAGGCCAGCTTTTGCAAAGCCACCTAAGAACAGCCAATGTGATTTTAAGGTTTTGTTTGGGTTTTTGGGGGAGGTGTTGTTTGTTTGCTTGTTTTATTAAATCCGCTCTTTATTTTATGTTGCAAGAAGCTGATGTAACAATTCTAACTAGCTTGCTAAAAATAACTTGGAGTTGCAGATCTGAATTTTAGGTTTATTACCTATTTACACTTCAAAAGCAAGGACAACATGCAAACCTATTTTACTGTTAGACAAAATCATCACCTTCTGAGAAATAGCCTTGAAATCCTATTTTGATTAAGATGTTGTTTATGAATACAGAATTCTTTCCTTGCTCCATCTCAATCCCTCTGTTTTATTTTGAGGGAGAATCAGCTCGAAATCAAATATGCATCTTAGGGTGACAAGAATTCTCTGGTTTTTTCTGTCTTAAATTATTTCTCTGTGTTACTTAAGGTACTGTTCTCCCCTGTTTAGAACAGACATCTGAGTGTGTGAAACCGGGTACAGTTGCACAGATTACTATTTTTCAGGCTCTCTTTCCAGCCAAAATTTTTAACAAATGTCTCTGACAATACAATAAAGTAAAGCATAAGCAGCAGGAAATTTAGAGAGAGAGAGAAAACAGGAGCAGTTGAACCATGGCAGTTTTGTTGCTGTCCTAAGCCAAAATCCTGCATTTTAACACCCAGATGGAGCCCAGAGACTTTGGACTTCGAAGATCTTCCATAAATCTTCATGCCCAAGAGTTTTATATGAGCTGTACATTAGAAGCATCAATCCTCATAAACTCAGGGAGTATCTTTGACGTTATTGTGGGTAAAGGAATTTCAGCAATTTTATATCACAATTATTTAAACTGATGAGAAGTTAATTCTGTAGTAAGTGACTGTAGAAAAGTTATTGTTTCATTAAAATTAATTGAAAATGTGACAATTTAATTTAAGTCTTTAAAGATTACTGTTTAAAATTATATTTTCTCTTTTTTATCAGCATCTCACACTGTTTTAAAAGTACCTGTTTATTTTTATACTTGTGGCTACTTAATTAATGGCCCTTTTTGGTGACAGTGGAGACTGAGGCAGGACGGTGAAATCATTGAGGCATTGGCAGGAGCCAGGAATAGCATTCAAACCACTGCCTAAGTGACTCCCAATGACAGGAATAGATGTGCCCTTTAGGCAAAATACAAATGCATGAAAATATTTGGAACTTGACAGCCTGGAAATATTGCATGCTCCCTGAAAATGTGTCATTCCAGTCTGTCAGATAAAAATATTTGTGAGAGTGAAGGGGATATTTACAGAAGACAGCTTACATATAATTATATTGTATAGAGACCTGTAAATATTTTTATTTTTTTCTGTGATTTCTACTGGGCATTAAATACCTCAGTATTTCTTAGGTGTCCTTGAGGTTTTTCTACATGGCTAAAAGTAAACCACAAGCTCTTCACAAAAATTTTTATTATACCCAGTAATATGTCCATATTAGGAAATAGATTTCTACTAATAAATTTCATGTATGTTTAAGCTATGATTATTTCTGCTCTACCTTCCATGATATTTCTGTTTAAAGAGTAAAGTGGTGAAAAGTGTGGGATTTTTTTATTGCAAGAAAAGTTATTAGCACCAGATTATACCAGAATCTGCCTAAACTGGATATTTAGATGATGTCATCATCTAAATAGTTTAGGCAGATTCTGGTATAATCTGGTGCTAATAACTTAGTTGGTTATTATAACAACATGGAGTTGGAGCAGTGTGGAAATGCAGAGAATCTGGGAATTAAAAAAGCCTCAGAAATGGAAGATACCCCCTCCTGCTCCAGCCAAAAACTCTGAGTGAAGGCAAATGCTCTCCTTGAGCAGCTGGAGCTCAAGAACTTGCTTATGAGTTGGCAAGGAATAAACTTTGTAAATCCAAGGGTCTAGAGCAATACAGAGCTACAGAAAACTCAACACTGGAAAGGCCTTGACCTAAAATTCCTGTTCAGAAGAATAATGATGATGATGGCACAGAATAACCAACCTGTCTTGATTCTGCCGAGCAGTGTGGGATTTTGTGCTGCCTACAATAAATCACTCTTCTAGAATCCCCTTTCTTTGCAGCATCTTAAACTGTTTGTGTCAAGTAGCAGGCAGCTTGGAGGAGATAAATGTCCCCATGTGAGGGGACTGTTAGGGGAGGATGTGTTTATTTGCTTGTGGGCAGTGTGGGACAGCTTTCAGCAGGAATCACATTTAGGAGTTGATCACATAAAGGTGGCACAGCCTGGGAAATGGCAGTGGGGGCACAGGGCAGCCCTGTGAGTGTGCACAAGCTGTCCAGCAGTGCAGTAATAGCCTGCAAGGGCAGCACTGAGAAAAATTAGATTTCTTGAACTGGAGATTTGATGCCACATGGCTTGTCACAAATTAGCTGCAAGATTAGATGAGCCAGTGCTGGAAGATGACATCAGAGGATGCCCTGGACCACGGGGAGGAAGCTGAGCTGAGTGTGTGGGATGATGGTGTGAGTGACACAGCACCATCAGAAATCTGTTAACTCCCCCTGCCAGAGCTCCTGCAGCCTCCCTCTGGTCATCTTTACAAAAATGACTTGGCAAGATGTGGCAATGTTCATAATTACTGAATTTCCTTGATTCCATCAGCAATACAGGGGAATGTTACATGGATGGAAAGAAATTCTTCTTTACGTTTTTGCAAAGACCATTTTCCTCCTGGAGAACCTCACCCACAACAAGAGATCTCACTGCAGCCAGTGGCTGCTCTAATGAAGCAGGGAGCTCCTTTGGGGCATTGCTCAGTGGTTAAGTGGAATTCCCTGTCGTAAGCCTGCCAAAAGCTGAACTTTTGCTTTACCTCCCTCATTAAGAAACTGAACTTAGCCCTTCTGATTTATCTTTTTTTTTTTTTTTTTTTTTTTTTTTTTTTTTTGTGATGAGACTAAAACTCCTTTCCCTGACTGTTGTGTCTCTCCAGTGGTTCATAGAGGGCTGCCAGGGGAGCAGTGTAACAGCAGAGCTTGTTTGCTGTGTTCTACCAGCCTCCAGTGACCAATGGCATTTAATTGTCCTCCCTTAGGTTTAGTCTTTGAAGTGTCTGATCATTTCTGAGCCAGTATCAAATTCAGGCATTCACAGCATCCTGTCGCAAGGAGCTGCAGAGTTGAGCAAGGTTAACACAGAACCTGGGTTTGCTTATTTTGGATGCACATCCTGGTTGTGTTCAGGGCCCTCTGATGCTTCCCTGTGAGCCCTCAGTCTCTCATCTCCATGGTACTTTCGATTTTATAGATCCTGTCACCTCCCTCCTCTGTCACTGTGTCCCTGACTGAGGATCATTTCTGTGTCACAATTATTTGCATGCTTTCTTCTCTCTTCTTTCTCTTTCTATTTGTTTATCCTTTTGAGATGGGACACCAAAACACCGTGGAGAATCCAGCACAAAGACACAGCATTCCTTTGACTGTAACATATGGATATCCTGCAGTTTCTTATCCTAGTTATTGAATTCTTGCTTTCTCTGATGTTGCTAATAACTGAGATGGTGGGGATTTCTGGACCTGGATGTTGTAACTACTAGATTTTTTTCCTGACTGGGAATATCCAGTTGATAGCCAATCATTAATATTTGAACAATTAGGGTTAGTTTTCCCTTGTGTTCACCCTTCTGTTTGCCCCTACAATGTTTTCCACAGAAATATTTCCACTTAATAGCTTTAAAAAAATTACCTATGAGGCAGAGGCAAATTATCACTTTCAGTCAATTTCCAATGTTGAAAACAACTGAATTATTAAAATAAACTTTATAAATATTTAAAGATACAATTGATTTTTGTTTTACAAATGTCCCGTGCTGGGAAGTCAGACAAAGAAATTAGCTTTAGAAACATGACTTAATCATGCTGCATTAATCAAGAGCTTAAATAGGTGCTGCATTTCAGGCTGGAGGGGTAATGTTCATGCTCTTACTCTTGGAAGAAATAACTATAGTATTTTGAATGTGTATTTTCACTGTTTGGAAGGTTGTTACAATAAATATATAATCCCCCTGGGGAGGAAGGTGGGCAGAGGTGTTGTTCTGCCCTCCCCACCTGTAAGAAAGCTGAAAAGCTGCACTTAATATCTTTGAAGTGGCAGCTCCTAACTAATGATGCAAGCACAGGAGCTGTCAAGCCCCGAGGGGAGGTGATGCCACCCTTGAGAAAGATCTTGGTTTGGCAGAAGGTGACATTGGATTTGGAAGAATTGCTCTGTTTTCTCAGGAATGCAGCAGAGTGTGCAGCAGGGGAAACAAAATTCTACTGTCTGACTTTTCCAGAAGAGGTGGAGAAACTTTTTGACAACTGTGTAATTATTTTTATGGGTAACACTGTAAATCCCATGCCACTGTAGATTGTCACCTGCTGTGCTCATGTGTGATGCTCCCAGTGTGTTCAGTGCCAAGTGTGCTTCCACCAGTGTCACACACAGTGGGGATTGATTGCCACAGCTTATACTCATTTATCTGCATGACTGCTTTTTTTGTTTTTCAGGGTCTTCTTGAGAGCTATCAACAAATTTGCAGAGACAATGAACCAGAAATTTTTGGAGAACATGAATTTTGAAGTCCAGGTAAGTATTTAGGGTTTTTAATGAGCCAGGGCAGCATGTGCAGGTGTGCCAGAGCCCCTGCTGGTGCTGTGCCCCAGTGTCAGTATCAGAATCAGGCTGATATTTCCAGTACCAGACAGGCTGTGGGTTTGAGTGGGGCAGGATGGGACCATCTTCCATGTGACATCAGAACTGGGCTTTGATTATTTATGATAAGGAACCCAACCAGGGTATTTTCTCCTGTAACTCTGCTCAGGACTAGCAAGCAGAAAACTCTTATTTTTCTTAGCCAGCCAAGTGAATTGAGAAAGTCAATCTGGTATGTAACACACGGGGCCTTTACAATGTCAGTGCCATGCATGTAGGACAGAAAGAGCTTCGCTTTGCTGATTCCCAGAGTATTTAGCACTTAGAATTTATTTTTGACTTGTAGTCTTCCCTGACAGGTATATCTTCATCTATTTATTTTTATTAGTTCTTTCTCTAATAGTTTTTAATTAGGGTTAGTTGGGTTTTTTGCTTGTTCAGTACCATTCTTTGCAACTGAACTATTTTGCTATGCATTTTACCACATTTGGCTTCCTTTTGATAAAAATCAAAATATTTGTAGTTTTCACATTCATTAAATTGGTACTAAAATGTAATTATCCTTTTAGATTCAGGATTTGTCACTAAGTGCTATCTGATCATGGTGTGTGAACTTACTCTGTTTCACCCTTTACATAAAGTTCAGGGCTTTATATTTTATTGTTCATCTCATACTTTTCAATCTGTTTTAAATGATTCCACTTGTGCTAAAAACTGTTTGGGAATTTTTCTCTTGGTCTTCAACACAAAACTCCTTGGTCCCAAAGAGCTGCAGAAGAACCACCTAAGTGGTTACACAGGAAGAGTTTGAAAGACTGTAGTGAAAAGAAAGGTAAAAGATTCCCACTCAGTTACAGTGACCCCAAGTAGGAAATGTAGAGCTTTTTCCTGCTTTATTTCATTAAAAATGTTTTACCTTCACAAGGTGTGATTATACAAATGTATATATGTATAATGTTAATTAAGATTTTTGAATCACAATGAAAGATGTTTCTCCCAACAAACTTAAAATTTTTTAGTAAATATCCCTGTAGGAAACTCTCAGGCCCTTGATATATTTATGATATAATCTGTCTTAGGCTCTGCCAGGTTATTAACAAGCAGTTTACAATCTGTTGCTTCTGAAGCACTTGATCACTTTTTACTACACGATGCATCAGTAATTTTTAAAAACAGAATTTTTTAAAGGCCTGAAAGACATCACCATGTGCAGGGTACCAAACCCACACAGACTATAAAGACTGGATCTGTCAAGGATTTATTAAGGTGTACACTGTCTTTTTCAAAGGTGAAAGCAGCAGTTTGATCTGGAGCTTTTATTTCAGCTCTTTCCTGTGGCAATTCTCTGCCTTCCAAGGCGTTATCAAACAAGCAGGGATGTTGTAGTTCAACACTGCACCTTGTACTTCAAGGGGATGCATTAATGCTCTTTTATTCATGACTTGTCAAATATCTGGAGGCTCTGAGAAAGGTAAACAATGTTATAGTAAATAAGTGGTGCCCTGTAAAGAATTGCAATACCCTTATAGCCTTCACAAGAGACTTTAAAGTACAAATCAAGGTGTTAAGCTTTTTTTTTTTCATGAATAAAAGCTCTAAGACCTTCTAAGAGTTCCCTAAATATATCTGTTTAAAAAGTTGCTACTGGACTAATAAAGGTCTGAATAGTGCAAAGCAATTGTCTAATATCCTTAATTATAAATTTAAATTGATTTCCCGCAGTATATTTTTTGTATTAATATATCTTGGCTGTAAGCAAACCTGAGCAGTGGTTAACTCAAAGTAAACACGAAACTCCTGTACTTCATAAAATAATTCACCTTACAGTACACAGCTACTGTGTAGCTGTATTTTTATTTTTATTTACATTCCTATAAAAAAACTGAGAATGAGACAAAGAAACTTGCTTTTTCTATTTTGATTAGAGAGGAAATTTGGAAGAGTGTGTTAAGAGCTGCAGCTTGGTAATCACAGGGGCTGTTCATTCCCATCTCCAGCCCCAGGAGCAAAGGCAGCCCCACACATCCCAACCCTCAGGTGTGTTTGGGGCAGCTCCCTGAGCCCACTGCAGGAGGAGCTCAATGGGCTGGGGAGAGCAGAGATGCAAATCAGTTTAAGTGTTATTTCAAATAAAAAAATGCTGCAGCTTTAAATTCTGTGTAAACAAGTGCATGATTTTTACTGTTTGCAGGATGGTGCTTTCAGATGATTAAGAGTTGAAGCAAAGTCTTAATTAAAAGAAAAATTTGAGACGTTATTTAAAGCACAGGGAAATAGATCTGAGGATTTTTACTTGGCTGAGTGGTTGCACAGCAATAAGTATTAGACAACCAAAGCAAACAAAGCAAGTCAACTGTGAAGCAACTGAACATCTAAGAAGTGTGGTTTAAATCTGTGAAATGCAATGAAGAAAATTTTTTGCTACTCTGGTTGAGCTTGTTAAATGGAGGGAAAAATGGTTCCTGGCCTCTTTATTGTTTGCAAAGCAAACTGCTTTTATCATTTACTATGTGATTCAGGTAGAAGGGAAAGAGGTATTACCTTTAGGGCCTGGGAAAGGATGTGCTATGTCTGATCAAGAGTGGGTCCAGTGCTCGAGTTTAGAACTCAGTATTGCCTTAAAGCCATAGATTCAATGAGAAAAACCCCAAAGCCCTGCCCAGCACATCAGTGAGGGGCTGTTCAGTTTCCTGCCTTAGCACTGTCATCACTCAATTCACCCTCCTATTTTGGCAGGGAGCCCTGCCCTGAGCCCAGAGCTCTGACACCGAGGTTGTCATCGCACTGGGCAGGCAGCAAGGGCCATAGTGGGCTTGGGAATCTTTGGTCTTGGAGGTAAAAAACTCATCTGGTAGCTGAGGGTTTGTGCCTGCTGGGTGAGGGGGTGGTTTTCCTTGGTTTGGGTTTTTTTCTGTTTGCACACACAGTGCACAAGGGATGGATTCAGTACATCAGTGGCACTCAGAGGTTGTGTCCTGCAGAGATTCTCCAGTGTCAGCATGCAGCAAAACTTAGCACAGTAAAACCAGGTCTGCCTGGAAGGCTTCTGTTATGGAATATTTACTGTTGTGCTGATAAAACAAAGCTGTTAGCTCCAGAGGAAATAATTTTACAGGAGAGAAAAGAGTGGAATTTCATTAAGTGATTGACCAAAAATAAACCATGAAGTAGGAGTGAAGGAGAGCTCCCAATATTCATGGTGCCTAGAGTACAAACAGGGACGGAGTCTTGCATAATGCATGACTCTGCATTCTTCAGTGCTGAACATAAACTGGAACATGAGGATTTAATGCACAGAAATCTGGAATTTCAGCAGGAATTATTGGAATAGGTAAAACCCCTCAATATTTAGCAGTTCCTATTCTATTCATGTCCCTGGATTTGAAACAAGTTATTTTCTTGCATTTAATGTTAGATATAAAGAGGTTATGTTAAATATTGAAACAGGTTATCTAGAAAGGCAGGGAATATGTTCTCACTCCAGGATTCTGAAGGATGAATTCAGCAGTTCACCTGTCTGAAGCAGTTTAGCAGCTCTTGCCTCAGCATGTGGAGCTGGAGCAGCTGAGCTGGCAGCTGTCCTTCCAGGTACACATCCAAGGAAAACTCTGAAGGCTTGCAGCTGTAGGAAGCATTCTAGCTTAAGACTGTATTCAGGATGAGCCTATGGAGAGAATATAAGGAGATACAGTGATGGCATACAAGAAAAAATGGCAAGCAGGTCTGAGGTTAAACTTGCCCCTGAAGAGCAGTCAATGACTTCCTTGTTGCATTCCACATCAGGAAAAACCTTATCAGCGTGATTGCAAAATTGCTTATTTTTCTCTTTTCCATCTTTTTGTTTGTTTGCTCTCAGTAATATTTAAAATAACGTTCCCAAGGATTCTCAGTTGGTGGCAGAGCTGGCTCAGGCAGCACGCACTGGTGCCCCTCAGTCAGGACCATGTTAAGAGTTGTAAGAGGATTTGTTGTGGGCTGCCTTTGATGTTTCCTTTTCTCTGGAGGTGGGGAGTGCTGCTGATGTAGGGTTCATCATCAGCTTCTCCTGGTAAAGACAAGAGAAATTCAGCCATTGGCATAACACCCAGTCTTCAAAGACGTTGCAATGTTGTGGGTTTTGCTGATTTGTATCAAGTAAAAAGGTAAGGATTTGCCAAATTCAAATGTGAAGATTGGACACCATGTCCAGATCACTGCTTTGCAGCTGGGCTTTTCCAGGGCAGCAGAACAGCTGCACCATCCAAAGGTGTAAATTCTGAATTTAGGGTGCAGCAGTTGAGATGGGCTCTTCAGAAAAGGCTAAACAAACAAACAAACAAACAAACGTCTTTAAAATTGTGGAATGTATTTTTTTGAAAAGTGTTCCCTGAAGGTCACCCTGGTGTCTTTGGTTTAATTGTAACAAACACCGTGTGATTTTCAGTATTTGTGCAATACATTCATGATATCCCTTAACAGCTGTCTGAGAAGATGTCATCTGTGGTAAACAGGACTATTCCAGGACCTTTTTCTTTCTGTTGGCAGCTGATATCATTGCAAGGTGTTACCTCTGTCCAGGACAGAGCATTTTCACTCTGCTGTCGCTGTCACCTCCTGCCTCCATCACCTTTGGTTTGGAGTCTTGCTCTGCACAGGAGTTTCCACGAAGGGAGGGGACACACCTGCCCTGTGGCAGTCCCACCCTTGGTGCCCCTGGATTCCTGGCCTGGCTTTTGTGCAGGATCCCTTCAGGAATGTCCCTGGTTGGAGACGGCAGCATCTGACACCCTCGGGGCAGGGCAGAGAACAAACCCAAACTATTCTGTTGTTCCGAAGCTGTTGTGAAGCCTCTGGAAATGCAGCGTTATTGACTCCTGCCCCTCCCTCCCTTCCCTCCATTAGCACTACATTTACAGGGCATTAGAAAGGATTATAATTCTATATCTGTGCTGTTATAGCGATTATAATTCATGTATTAATCACCTATGCCACAGAATTTTATTATAAAAGGCATAGTCCAAAATCTAATGTCAGTCTGATTTAAAAGAAAGTGCTTATTTTTTGTGTTTTCCTGCCCTTCTTGTATGAGCTATGCTCCATTAATAACTCAGCAATAATGAAATGTATTTCAACATCATGAACAGAATTGTGCAGCTTATTTTTTATGTTAAAATCTTCTTTTAGAAACCCCCAAATCAAAACCCTCAGTGCATTGCAAATACACAGGGGAAAAATACACACTGCAAAAAATCTATGTATGACAGTGACAGACATTGCAGAAACAATGCAGAGATTAATAGGGAATTAAATCATTGGGAAATTTAGCTAGAATATTACTGTAAATATTAAAGAATATACTGGAAATACTAAAGTGTTATATTTTTATATATTATATATTATATTGTGCATTTGAAAATTATCGAATTGCAGAGCTTGAAGTTCATATTTGATCCTTCCACCAGCAAATATCAGCTTTCAGAGGTGTGTGAAGGAGGAGGCTGCAGCCTTTACTCCTGGATGAATTTTTTAGGATAACTACCAAATCTCTTCTTCATGAGATGGCTGGAAGTATACTGCTAAATTAATTCCACATTTTCCAATTTGACAGATGTCTGAAACACCTTGGAGTGTTATTGTGGGGTTAAGAGAAAACAAAATGTGTCTCATAAGAATAATTTTTGCATTTTTAAAATCTGTTTCCATACTATTTTACTTTAGACAGAGACTAGTTTGTCTCATAGAGTTTTAAAGTTAGTTTTGGTGCTTAAAGTCTTGTGAGTCCTAATTTGAATATACTATTGAAAGGGAAAGGATCTGATTTTTTCAGCCATTTTGGGGTACTCTGAGGATGGAAGGAAAAGTATTTTATAGATAAGAAGATTGAGTCTGTAAGGTGTGGCTCTGACAAAGGTGGCACTGAACTTGGAGCTCTTAAATGAAATAAGAGGCCCTTTAGGAATAAGCCTTTGTTTTTCTCCCCACAATCTAGAACAATTTGAGAAATTTTCCATTTCACTGCTATAATTGACACACAGAGTGTGTGCCCTGCATGTCAATAAACACAGCTTCTCAAGGGACTGGGAACTCCACACTGGTCAAAATAATCTCTTAAAAATATTTGGTGAGAGAGTAAAACGGGCCTTTCAGGGCATAAACAACATTTGTCCTGATGAGCAAGGCTCTGAGCTGGCTGCAGAATTGAGTTGGGGTTGTGTGCAGCAGGGCCAGCTGTGCTCACAGACACACACAGAGCCCTCCCAGGCTCTGAAAGGAGCAGCTCTGCTGGGCAGAGCCTTGGCTGGGCCTCCAGGGCAGGAATAAATTAACAGCAGGATCATCTACAAATCCAAGAGGACATTGGAGAATTGTATTTATTAGGGGAAATGTCTGTGGTTCTGGGTGTGGTTTTGTGGGCTGGGATCTGTTTTTCCCAGTCATTTGCACACCAGAGTTTTCCAGGCTACAAAGGACAGAGGCCAGTTAAGTTTTGATGGAACATTTGTTTAGTGAGGGTTCCCAACCCAGACTTGTATTGCACCATACGAAGTGAAGAGCTCTGTCCCATGTCCTTTGAATCACCACTGAATACATTTCCCATTGCCTTCTGCTCTCTCACTGAGCCCTACCACTGGTTTTAGCTACAGCTGCATTGTTAAGTGTTTAAAGCTGCTGCTGACTGCCTAAAAGCTTCTGAAAATTGTATTTCCTTCCTTAAATTTGTGTTTCCTAGGGAGGTTTCTCTTTTCCCTTTCCATTTCTAGTGTGTGAGAGGTGCTTGTTTTTGATTGTCTGTAGAACAGGGTTTGCCTTCAGGAATGAAGGGCTGTGCACTGTAAGCACAGAGATTTTTTTGTCTACTTCAAGTACAGACTCAGTACTATCAGCTGTTATTTAGGGATGTATTTTGTCCTTCTTTCATGTGGAGAGCTCTTCACAAATTACACTGGAATTTCATACAAATGGTTGTTGAATTAGGATCCAAAGAGGAGTCAGGAGATGCCTTTAGAAGTGGTGCCCAAATGCAGTGTTATTCCATTGGTGCCTTTCACTCCAGTTTGTAAAGATCCACCAGCACGTAACGTGTTCCCCCACTCTTGCCTTGGTTCAGGGTTTAATGTTGTTGGCTAATGAATCTCATGTGAATCTTTTTTTAGCAATATTTATTCAGCTGTTCTGTTATTAAGAGCAGATGTGTAGTAGTGGTTATTAAAATTCATCTTTCTCGCTTTTCTGCTAATTGCATAATACTAATGATGTACATCTCTGCATAATATGAAATCTTATATTGCTTGCATCATTTGGTTTCATAAATTATTCTGCATTATGCATCATTTAATATTATTCCTGCTTTCCTCAAAATTATTGTAATTTCCTTATATTCAATTTACAGCTGTGGAACAACTATTTTCATTTGGCTGTGGCTTTTATTACCCAAGATTCACTACAGCTGGAAAACTTTTCCCATGCAAAATACAACAAAATCCAGAACAAGTAAGCAAAATATATCCTTTAGCTTATATCTTTAATTTTGTAGTAAAATGATAAAAAAGGTAATGATAAAAATACCTTTCATATTCCTTTCCTCCCAGATATGGAGATATGAGACGTTTAATTGGCTTTGCTATCCGTGACATGTGGTACAAACTTGGTGAGTAGCAAACTGAGCTTCACTGCAACTGGATCTCTCACATAATGTTTGTTCCATTGAAAAATATCTGACAGGAAGTGCTTTTGTAAATATTTCTGCTATTTGAACTTAAAATATGTTTCTACTCCTGTGATTAAGCTTGGAGCCGAATGAGATACAGTTGGACTATTGCCAGGTTTGTATTTAAAAAAGAACTCACAACCTTCTCTCAGATTTCAAACATGACTGAAATCAGATTTCAGAACCTTATTTTCCAGGATTGAGACTGAATGAATTTTTCTGAGAAGGTTACTGCTCAGCCTGAACCTATGATTCTGCAAATTAGGAGACTCAGATTTGGAATCTCTTTGGATTAAAATTCAAAAAAAGTTCTTATATTTGTCGTCCAGCCAGGTTCTGCTGCTCCTCCTTTGAGAGTTTCTCATTCACTCCTTTGGGATCATTTCTTATTAACTGAACTTTGATAGAAAATTCATTTTATCTTGCAAAAATTTTGTGTGGCATTTGCATTAATTTGCAATTAATTTGCATTAATTCCCATGGTGCACATCAGAGAGGCACATCAGACTCAGAACCCTCCTTGGTTTGGATCAAGTCTCACATTCACTGATGAGAACATTTTTGTCTCCTTGCAAGCTGCAGGCAGCACTGACACTCATAACTCCTTGGGTTTGCTGCTCTCTGCTCCATTTGTCAGGGCAGCATTTGAGCCACGCCTGGGACTGGGCTGTAGGAGCAGGGTACAAAGCTGGCCTGTCATTTCTTCTGAGTGCAGCTAACAAGCAATCTGTAACTTCCCATATAAAGCTATTTTGAGAATGAGAAGTTCCTTTAACACAACAATCTATTCTGAGGGTGAAAAATAAGTGCACCTGTAACAACAAGGGATTTGTCCCATGAGAATCAGTAAAGAAAACATGTAAACAATCCAAGAATAGATAGATTTGATAGACAGGTAAAATACCTTTTAGTAACCAATAAAATAATTAACAAACAAGCTATTAACCAATTCGAAGTTGCCCTGAAGATTTGTTAAAAGCTGTATAAAAGACAGCATGTGGCCATACTAAAGAGCCTTCTGAAGAGATTCTATTGTGCCACTCTGTATGTTGTGTCCACCCTAACAACGATACCTGCTTGGGCATTCTGCAGATTTTTGGCAGAATTTTTGGGGTGTTTGTTGGCAGCTGATGTAACCCTGGTGCTACAAGATGATTCCCTGTGGGTTTAGCAGCTGAGTTCTGTGGATGGTGAATCTGTTACTGATGCTGATTTTGATGCATTGGTTGGTTTGATTCATTGTTGCAATGTCTAGTTTTATTCAGAAAGCCAGTAATGGTTTTCTCCTTCATGGAAAGGTTACCCCATGTGACATTGCCGTGTCCTGCTCTCCTGCTGGTAGAATCTGGGAGGTTCTTAGGGTAATTTATTACTTTCTACTCTAAATATTTATAAGGAGATGTCAAAAACTGAAAAATCAAATTCTTCACTGAAGATATCAACTCCTCTGGCACTCCTGCTTATTGCCGGCACTGCATTCTAGCACCTTAGAAGGAGACAGTATCCATTCACATGCCCCCAACTTCTGAGGAGAAAGGAACTTACTGAGGTTTAAGACTTGACCAACACAGATGGCTTAAACACTCCTTTAAATGATTGTAGCTCCTAGATGTCGTCCTAAAAATATTTGGTTTGCTCCTCAAATACTCAATTTTTGGTTTTGTTTCAGGCCAGAATAAAATTTGTTTTATTCCGGGGATGGTTGGGCCCATCTTGGAAATGACTCTCATTCCAGAAGTTGAGCTACGAAAAGCCACGATCCCAATTTTCTTTGACATGATGCTGTGTGAATATCAGAGGACAGGAGAATTCAAGAAGGTAATTACAAATGCTCTGTGTGAAAATGCATTTAAATGTCATGTGCTCAGTGCTTCTGGTAAATGTTTGCCAAGTGAGCTTTTCTGCTTACACAAAGTGAAATCCCAAATATTAAGAACCAAAGAAACAGCAAGTGTAGGAACTCCAGAGTGACTTAGCTCAACGTGGGGAAGACTTGTTGCAATGACAGCAACAAATAGATGGAATAGCAAAGAAGGGCCCAGGGAGACTGCAGGATCTTAATCCAAATTTTCAGGATTTTACTGGAAAAGGTTCTGAGCAGAACGACTTACATTGAAGTCAACCCTTCTTTAACTAGGAGATAGAATTAAATAACTTCTGGGTATCCTCTATAATCTAAATATTTCCTTATCCCCCTTCCTTGTGATATAGATATTGGTAAGTCAAAACTTCCAGATTTTAATACATAGTATCTGACAAGAGTAGCAGTGAGTAGTTAATTATACTTTATTAGATTTATCAGGAAACTGTAACTTTTCTAGATGTTTATTGTGAGAAAAAATAATCACTGTGAAGAACTGAAATTCCTGGAGTGTTTTCGGCAGTCATTTTGAAAAGGAAAAAGAATTTTTAAGTCACTACTATTTCAATCAATGAAATATTTCTGATTGATGGGATAGAAATTGGGATGGTGGGGCAGGGGACTGGAGATTGTAATCCAAATTTCCTGCCACTGCTTGCCTGGGCAGTGGAATATCCATCCCTGCCTGACATCTCCATTCTCCTCGAGCTCTTTGGGCATGGACTCACCTTGTTCTGTGTTTGCACATTGCCTCCCACAGTAAATGATAATATTAGATGGATACTCAGCTTTGTAGTTACACAAATAATTAATTCAGAACAGTTTGTGTAAGGGAAAATGACAAACAAAAAGGCCTCATTTTAGACACATGTAAATATAAATATCTCGTATACCCAGCTATGTTTAATACTTTAAATCATTTGGGGCATTTCTGTGTCAATGAAGTGTGGAACAAATGAGCAGATGGAATTTCCATTTTGGTCTGTATTCCACAGTGCAAAGCTTTTGGTTCGAGGCCAAGATTAAAAACCACTTTGTTTCTGTGCATCTGTTCCCTCCGTGTCCTGATAGTCCTATATTTGCCTTCTTAAAAATGTTTTCCTGCTCATGGCTTATACCTCCACTCTTGGGAGAGACACACAGACCTGTAGAGCCCAGGAATCCTGAGAACTCATCACTCATCCTGCCTGATTAACAGGAGCAGCAGCTTGGGAGCCTGGGCGAGGCCAGGCACTCCAGTGCCCACTGATTCACTTCTCCTGCTGTAAAAATAACTTTCAGGTGGTATTTTACAGTGCCAAGGAACAAGGACATGGGGTTTATTGCAGCTTAAGGAGAAGGGGGAGTTTTCATCAGATGGTGCAAAAACTATTTCATAATTGAGCAGCTGAGTCTCATTGGACTCTAATGTTCTGCTTTAGGAATTGTGATCATTTGCTCATCAAGAATCATGGGGTTTATCCTCTCCTTTGCTACAGATGAGGTAATTCAGATAAAAAAACCTTGCTTCTGTAAGCTTAGCCATTCTGGTAAGTTTTTTTAAATACACATTTTAAGGGAAGGGCACATTCAGTTTTACCTTTCAAAATTGTTTCCACCTTAATGTAAAGAAGCAAATAAGTAATATGAGTGGATAGTTATTGGAGGCACAAACACATAAACTCCAGGTTTTGGTAGTGGGCAATTTTCGTTTGCAAATTGACATTTAGTAGTATAAAGGATGAAGTATAAAGCTTTTTTAAAGCTTTAGTATAAAATTTTGAGAATGACAACATGTTATTTCAAGAGTGCCTGGGGCATTCAGGAGCCCAGAATGACATTCACTTAAAACATAATCCTGTGGAACTTTAAAAATAAATAATTTATTTTTAATCTCATTTTCTCTAATGAGAGAAGAGGGGGAAAAAAGCACAGACAGAAACATCTTTACAAGCTGAGACTGTACCAGCACAGGAACCAGAGCCTGTCTGGTACCTCCCACATGATTTAATGACCTTTCCCAACAATCCTGTCTCTGTTAAGCTGCCCTGGTGCTGTGCTGGGCCAGGCCTCTGTTCTGGGGGCACAGGGGGTGTGCTGGGGCTGGAGGCTGTGTGCTGCTGTAAGCACACAACATACAGGCAGTAAGGATATAAAGTCATTTAAATTCATCAAACAAGAATTTTATTTTCTTTTATTTAGCTATTTCTAGGAAATCATTTAATCCTAGAGGAAACAAAATTCCACCTGTGGTTGTCTCAAGAATGAATTGCTCTACAAATATATTTAATGGCTTGCAATCTGTATGTAGGTGTAGGACACAGTAAGACATTTTCTTGCAATCCTATCTTCTACTTTGCACATGTAATTTCCATTCACCCAGAGCAGTGTTACATAAGCTCATAATTTTAACTCTAATTGAAGATGTAGAGAGGGAGCCATTAATATCTACTAATTTTAGCTATCCAGGCTCTGCCTATCATGAGCTCAGAGAGCTGGGAATCTTGGAAAGCCAATTTATTCATCTCTCAGTGTCTGTGGATAGACTCAATCCTGTAAATGGATCCCTTTCTCCTTCAAATAAAAAGAGAAGCTCATTGCTCATGTGTTAGACACACAGGATTTAAAAAGTCCCATCCTCCAAATGCTGATAACACACCTTTCCTTTCCTTGAAAGATCAGGTTGTGCATTTTATTAAGACTTCCCAAAGGAAGACACATCTTCAAGAGACCTCATCCTGCTTGTTTTAACTGTGATCTGAGCCCAGGAGTTAGAAAATGCTTGCTTAGAAAAACAAATAAACAAACAAGAGAAATTAGCTCTTTGCAGAGTAAATGAAAATATCATTTAAATAAACATGGATTTCAGTTACATTGTGGATTTAACTTGGCTTAGGAAAGATTAATTCATCTGTGTTTATATTTTTGTTCAAATAAATCATTCTGTTTGTGTTTGGTATTTTCAGTTTAGTATCTCTCCTGGGTTCTGCCAATTGCTGGAGCCATCTGGGGAAGTTTTCTGTGTTTGCTTTCCTTCCTGACTGCTGTGGGACCGTGTCAGGAATCAGTGCTGGCTGCTGCTGTGTGCTTGGCTTTCCAGGCTCGTTGTTGGACAGGCATTGATTCTGTGGCAGTGCCCTGTTGTCCTGAGCTCTCCCAGGTGACAGAGAGTGACTGAGGTGTCCTCAGCAAGCTCCTCTGGCACAGGAGATTCACCTCCTGTACACAGCCACATTTCTTTCTTTCAGTTCTTGAAATCTTGCTCTGTGTAAGGGTTTCAGAGGGATGTGATCTCAGCAGCAGAGGCTGAGTTTGGACAGCCTGGTGCTCCAGAGAGATCCATGTGGAAAGCATGGATGTGTTTGGTGCTTTGGTATCAAGGTGTGCTCAGAGCTGGGAGATTCCTTGAACCTGTTAGAGCAGCAGGTGGGTTTAAAGCTAAGCTGGTGCCAGTGGCAATTAGGCACACTCTGTTTAAGAGAGATGAGAAAGACACTTTCCAGAGCTTAATTTTGTTGCACAGAAACATTAAAACTTTATTCTATATTTCTGCCAACTTTTTTATTTGTTTTGATCCAAGCAACTGATTTTTTTTCTTCTTGCAGCTTGTTGAGAAACTGCAGGAAAGATGCTTAGGAAGAGGTTTTTTGTTCAGATCCAGCAACATGAAATTATTGCCTCTTTGAGAACTAATCAATTCTCTACCTGCTGAATAAGTGCTAGGAAGGGTTTAAGAGGTGGATTTTACTGATGCTTGACCTGCACTATATTCACAGATTTGTCTTACTGCATTAAGCCCACAGAAAAGGGCTGGATTGGATGTTTTTGCTCAATATTTCCTTGTCCCAGAACTGCCATGCACCTATGTTACCCACATTAAATACTAACACACATCCTGCTTGCAGATAAAAATTAATTCGGAGCCCTTTAGACTTCTATTTCAGCCAGGATGAGACAGAACAATTTTTTTTTTTTTTGTTAAGCCATTTTTCAATGATAGCTCTTTTTTCCTCTAATATTAGTACAGAATGCACTGTTCAACAGGCAGCCTTTCATTTGTATTCTAATTACAGAGAAAAATTAATATTACAAGTAACAAAGTGGTGGAAATGGCTCCTTCCTCCTGCCTCTTTCCAGAGCAGAGTGTGGCTGCACTGCCACTGCCTTGAGCCCAGGTTTTGCTCTTGGTGTGAGCAGTGGAGAAGTTTGGCTGCTCAAGATGCTGTTTCAAAGCTCCTTGAAAGAAGAAGCAGCCACTTCAGTTTCTGCCTCCAGAGCGCTTTGCAGGATCAGGGTGGCCAACAGATCTGGGTTGGACACTGGAGGAAAGAGGGGAAAGTTTGGTCTTTGTTCTTGAAAATGATGAATCATTTTTCTGGGTGGAGAGGTTGAATCATGACCTACTTGAAGGAAGTACATCTAGTAACATATTTTCATTTAGAATGTCATGTTCTTTAAAACTGAAGAAATTCTAAAAACACATCAGAAGAGATGCGTGACCTGCTTGGGGCTCTGAGAGGAAGGACTGTTTCCCTCTGTGTAGCCCTGCCTTGGCCTCAGCTCAGAGCTGAATGTTTTGATGAGGATATATTGAAATAAGGTAAAATATTTTGCATTGCAGTTATCTGAAAGTCCCATATCTGAAATCCTACAGTAATTCTTTGTACCATGAGAGGCTTCTGGGTCTCTGATGGGATGATCTGGATCCCAGCCTGCCAAAGCTCTCAATTACGCAGAAACACTCCAGGGAGAAACAGAATTATTCATGTCCTGACAATTGTGTGAAATTTTGTATCAAAGAAGAACATGAAAACTTGCTGCATTAGCACAGTAATGAATTCTGTCATTTTTACAGTGGTTTTAATAATTAGATCTGTGTAAAGCAACGGAGCTTTATTTCAATGTAGGTCTGCACTAATGCTCCCTGTGCCTCCTGATGTGTTAATGACTTGTCAAGAGCCCTGAGGTAGCTCTTTCCTACCTTCTGAACAGGGTGCAGTTGTTTGCATGAGGGCAAAGACTTTCTGTAGCTGCAACTGACTCTGAGCTTGTGTCTCATGTGCCCGGTGCAGGGGAAGCCTTGTGAAAATCTCTGTCCAGGCTTTCAGCTGTGCTAAAAGCCCAGACCAGAATATGCCCAAGCATTTAACCTTAGGGAATATGTGACATAATTATACAAAGGTACATTTTTGATGCCATGTTGAAGTGTGTCAACCTCTGGATAGCTGCTTTGATAGTGTTTTGATTTTTCTTTCTTTGTTAGTTTGAAAATGAAATCATTTTGAAGTTGGATCATGAGGTGGAAGGAGGACGAGGGGATGAACACTACATGCAGTTGTTTGAGTCCATGTAAGTAGTGCATGAGAATAAATAGAACAAATGCCTTCAGGATGTGTTTCTACCTTACTGTTCCCAGTCCTCAGGTTGGTAACCTTACCTAAAATAGCAACTTTTTTCATGAAGGGACTGGAAATACTATAATGCTTCACTACACCTGGTTTGCATTGCAGTTTTTCTCATTGAAATTATTTTCCTGGTTGCTTTTCATTGTTCTGTGCTTCAGCTAAATTATGAGGAAGTTATACCTAACCTGCATTTTTACATATCTAGATTGGACTCCAAGATATTATTCAGACAAGTCTGAATTTAAATAAGGCTTTGTGATGTCATGTGCATGTTTTACTTCCTCAAAGCCTGTTACCCTGTATGGGTTGTATTTCTGCGTGGGGGTAGCAGTCTTTGAAAAAGTCACATCTCTCATCAGATGAACCATGAAAGCTTTGGGTACACACACAGGGGACATAAAGAATCATTTATTCTGTTTCTTTTTGCAGTAGCTTTTATCAAATTTCAATGGTGCTGTCTAGTTTTCTTCAGGATTTCCCTTAGGGTAAACAACCCCAGTATTTCAGTTTATCATATGGAATGTTTTCTGGACGTTCCTACAATGTCTCCATCTAGTTTGAAATACTACATTGCCTTAAAGCTGGAGAGAGAATTCAAACTGAGTCTTTATCTATGCAAAAAGCAAAGCTTCCCTCAGATCTCGTGTGTGTGACCCTTTGAAGTTCACTCTTTTTGAGCTGTGTAACATTTGCTTGCCTTGTTTGCACTTTGCTCTTTCATTCCAGTGCTTTTCTTGGAAAGTGGCACTATCCAGTTAAACCCCATCTTTCAGCAGTGCAGTCAAGGAGTGTCATCAAACACAGAACAGAGCTTTTGATCTCCTGCCTTTGCAAGGCCCCCTTCTTGCTCTGACATATCTGGTTTTTCCCCTTGGTACTGTCCCACTTTCTAGAAGGCCTCAAGTTCAAAGTTTCCACATTTCTAAAGATGACAATTCATCTCATCTCCAGATCTTGTTGAATGACACCTGTAGATGGAGCGTTGAAGCAAAGGCTGGTGACCTGCCTGTGGCAGGACCTGTTCTCTCAGTTGGTTTGGTTTAAGTCTTCCTATATTTACACATTTCAAAGCAGGAATTTTAAGCCTCTGTTCCACCTGGAAGGAGACCCAGTTAAATTTGTCTCCACATTTATTCATTTGGTCATTTTTTCATCAGCTGGTCTCCTCTAACTGTTTGCACTCCTGCACAGTTCCAGATGTCACCTGAGGGCAGATATTTAGCAGCACTCAGTGACTGCTGTGTCGCTGCTCACCTCTGCAACCAACATTTGTCCATGCTGGTGGTTGCTGGGAGCTTCTCCATGCCCAGAACAATAAACTAAACAGGTTCAGCAGAAGTTTAATTAAGCACTGCCTTGCATTTGTCCCCAGACCTAAAGGTGAGTGTGGCCCATGAGGGGTTGTGACCTGTCCTAGAGAGCTCGCAGGGGAAGCTGGGGTGATGTGGGACAGTAAGAGGTTGTTCTCAACAGGCAGAGCAGACAAGGCTGCAGGAGAATGGGGACATGCAGGAGAATCAGTGCAGCTCCATGAACACAAGTTGTGCCATGCCACTTGTCCTCAGGCTCAGAAAATGAGTTCTGGCATGTTTTAGTTCCTAATACAGGCACAACAGGAAATGGCACTTGGCAGCTTTCCAGTTCCTCATCATTGCAGTGGCCCATGCTATGCAGTTGTTTTTCTCCAGCTTTATTGCAAATATTTTTTTATTTAAAATTTTCTACTTTTTTTCAAGCTCTGTTTAAAAATTCAAAGGTTTCTTGCTCTCTCCTGGGGGTAAAAAAATCTTCTGAAGTTTTTTGGTCCTTTTTTATTGGGATTACTGTATAAAGCTGAGCAATACAACTTTTTGAATCTTCCCTCAAGAGACAGGAATAATTCTCTCCTGTTCTTTTTGTAGTTCTTTATGTGGACTCTGGTTCACCTTTCTTTACTGACTGGAGTTATGTACTTCATGCTGGGTGAGACCCAGCAATAGCTTGTGGTTTATGTCAATGTTTTTCTGCTTGTATTGGGAAGAAGTGTGATGTCTTGGTGCCTCATGTTCATTGTGCAGTCAGGGAACATCCACAGCTCTGCCTGGTTTGCCGTTACTCCAAGGGAACCTGTGGCAGAAATCCATAATAGTCACTTGAACGGTGGCTGTACTTTCCTTCATTAGTGTCTCACACTGTTTCTGATACTTGTAGATGCAAAATAACACCATTTTCCTGTATAATATTCCTGTCTCCTATGTGCTTCTGAGGCTTTGTTACTTTCTTTCCTACAAACATATTTTAATGTGCTCCAGCCTTTTCTGTCATTGTCAGCTCTTCATCCCCTTTAGTGTTTCCATTCCATTTGCAGTGTATTTTATCAGCCATGTGTCAGTTATTGATTTAAATATTTCAGTTTCAGGCCAGTCAGACGAGCAGTTGGAGTATTCTGGTTTTATCTGCTGGCCTCTGTCCCGTCTATCTTATGCAATATAAATGTTCTTTCAGACATCCACGTACACATTCCCTCTGTGTCAGGACTCCACTGGAGCTGCACAATCCAAGGAATAAACTTGAGATGCTGCTTTTACTTTGCTTGAGTTGGAACTTTATTCCTGAGTATTCTGCAGAGGTTCCATTCTAGGCCAGAGCTTCGAGGATTTCTTTGCAATTGAAGTCAATATGAATATGTATTTTCTGAAGAAGCTTCAAATAATTATGAGGAGTAAAAAAAATGTTTCGCCATTAATTAAATCAGTATACTTTTTAATTAGAGTTTAAAAATATTGTTCCTAAAGATTGCTGATATATATATATATATATATATATATATATATTTACTTGGGTGTCTGGAAAACAATGATGTAGAACTCAATTGAACACTGAGAGGTCAGAACCTTCCCAGTTACCAGCACAAAGCAGGACTGCCTTGGAGAAAATTAACTGCATCTCTGCCTGACCCAATGTTTGTATCCATAATTATATATGTGAAAGTACATGTATGTATGTGTGTATATAAATATATATATTATATATAAAAAATGCAGTTTGTCAGAGAGGATCCCAATGGAAAACCAGAATGTTAAGGGAACAAAAGAAAATCAAAGAAAGAAATAATTTCTCTTAAGCAAAGGAAGAAAATACTCCTTAACGAGATGCAGGTAATCATTAATGATGTTAAAACAGTTAAATGTTGAAATCAAAGCTCTGACAGTAAAGTGAAATCTCTACTCCTAAATCACTTCAGCACTTTTTAGAAACAATATATGCTAATGTTTTTTTACTGTAAATTGAAATTGATGATGCCAAAATGTAGAATTTCCTTTCCTGTATTTTTATCAGAAGAGATCAAACTGCTCTTTTCAATCTGTAGAAAGTTGATTAATTTTGCTTATTTCTCAAAGTAAAATTACTCTAGTGCTCTCTTTTTAAGCTAAAATTGTAATTTTTGTTCATTTGAACTTTTACTCACATGTAACAGTACAAGGAGAAGGAAAGCATTTTTGCATTTTGTGCTGAGGAAAGGAAGGTGCATTGTTTGTTGAAATAGTGTGACATTTCAGAGACTTGAGTTTGTGATAGCAAAGATGCAGATTTCTCTGTCCTGAAGTTGTGGGTACACCCTTGAATTCAAAGTAGTTTTCAGACAGGAAAAGTAAATGTTTCTTTTCTTTTTTTTTCCCCTGTGATTTATATGCCATCTGTCCTCTGAATGTCTAAATTACCAACTCACAGAGGGATTTTCCAGTGCATTCTGCAGTTGATTTAGGCCTAATTCAGTATTTGCCATCAGAATTGTACCAACATTTCTGTATTTGCAGCCTTACAGAGTGTGCCAAGCAGCACCCTGGCATTTCCAGCCTGGTGGAAAGCTTTGTGAGCCTGGTGAAGGGGCTCCTGGAGAGGCTGCTGGATTATCGCGCCGTGATGAGCGACGAGAGCAAGGACAACCGCATGAGCTGCACCGTGAACCTGCTGGTACGTTCCCTCAGGGCCCTGGGGTGAGGACGGAGAGATTAGAATCCATTTATTAACCATGAAGTAAATCTTCCTGGGGGAAGGAGTGGGTGACAATGCTCATAGTGATCTAAACTCTGGGGCAAGAGATTTTGATACCTCTTAGCACGGATATATGCATAAGTCTGAAAGCAACGTTCACCTGTGGAACAGGGTACAAAGCTGGCCTGTCATTTCTTCTGAGTGCAGCTAACAAGCAATCTGTAACTTCCCATATGAAGCTACTTTGAGAATGAGAAGTTCCTTTAACACAACAATCTATTCTGAGGATGAAAAATAAGTGCACCTGTAACAACAAGGGATTTGTCCCATGAGAATCAGTAAAGAAAACATGTAAACAATCCAAGAATAGATAGATTTGATAGACAAGTAAAATACCTTTTAGTAACCAATAAAATAATTAACAAGCAAGCTATTAACCAATTCGAAGTTGCCCTCAAGATTTGTTAAAAGCTGTATAAAAGACAGCATGCCACCATAATAAAGGGAAGCCTTCTGAATTTTTATGGTGTCACTCCATGTGTCGTGACTGTCCCAACAGCATTAACCCATTGGCTTTGTTTGGTTGGGATGCTTTATCCACTTTGGTTCTGTGGATAAATAAGGAAGTTGGCTGCTCACATGCCTGTACCTTTTGAAAGGCTTACTGGGACAGAGTCAAGCTGTGGTGAGGAACTGACCCACTTGCTGCTTCAGCATCTCAGTAGTTACAGTTTTCAAACATGGGCAGGAAACCTGCAAGGCACCTGTGCAGTTGGGTGCCAAGAGGGTTGAGACTCTGATCTTGTCCTGGGCCAGTCTGTCTTCTTTTCTGTTCCTGTTTTGTAATGACGATATCACATAGAGAAATTCTTCCACCAGGAAATTCCTCAAAGCTGAGGAGGAACCTCTGCCACCTTTGAACTATTACACTCACACACTCTGTTCCTCAATAATCACTGTGCAATGCGGTGTAAATTTCAGCAGCTCTTCAAGAGACCATTCTTGTCATGCATTTTGCACAGCCTTAGCAACTTGCATTCCTGCAGCATGTTATGGTGACACAAAATGAGCTTTATTCCTAAAAGTGCTCCCTTTAGAGGTATTACCCAACAATGCTCCATAACTACAGTGCTACTCACCTGCTTCAATACATACCAGCTTCCACCAAGTGTAGCTGGAGCATGTGGTTTATTCTGTTAATTGGGATAACAATATTTTCCTCTTCTCCAATAGAAAAACCTACAGTAATGATCCCTTTATGAACTAGAAGTATATATATGTGTAAAACTATACATATAACTCATTAAAATATTATTGAAGAAGTAGTTCCAGGTTTAAGCTTCAGATAGTCTGTAAATAATCTGTGTTTCATGCTGTCTATGCTTTCTAACTACCAAGGAAAGCAAAACCTCAGTCTATATACATGTATATATATAGCATTTTATTAAAGGACATTAGGAGGTAACTTTAAATATTTGTGTCCCTAGAATTTCTACAAGAACATCAACCGTGAAGAGATGTACATCAGGTATGGCAACCATTCTATTGGATCTCCTTTGGAGAGGGCAATTAATATTGTTTTGTGAGTTCTGGTTTTATCATTGTGCTTGGATTTCTGTATTTATTGTTACTTTACCATCCCAAATGACTCCGTGGCAGCCGTGGCCTCATCTACGTTCTCATTCTCTTCTTAGCTTAGCCTTCAGCAACTGGGAATCCATGCTATGTATTCAGCAGCAGCAGTTTTTTCCCTAAGAATTACCTTCTAATTGATCAAATCACTCAACATTCATTGTCTATTGTTTAAAATTAAGAAAGTGTAGATAGGTTTGAGGGAGGCTGTATCACGCATTTAGGATGGCAGAGAAAACATTCTGGTTTTGTAGAGTGGCCCAGTCGGCAGGGTTACAGCTGAGGCATTTTCTGTGGGAACTGCAGCTACACGGGTAAATTCCTGCAGATGTGGCATGGCCTCTTGCTGTCTCCAAGAGTTCTGTGTGGGCTGCAGCAGATCTTGCTGCTTCAAAAGCTCCCTGTTTCCTGCCTGTCCTCTCCTGCAAAATCTGCAGAACAAAGCCCAGAGTCCCAGCTGAAAGGAGCCCTGGAGGTGATTCAGAGCTCACCCTGGAGCTGTGAGCCAGAGCAGCCAGGGGAACAACGCTCCCTCTGCGGGCATTGCTGAGGGGAAAACTTTCTGTTGGGCTGGCAGCTGGGAATGGGAGTGCCTTGGTGTCAGAGCTCCTGTGTCTCAAAACTCCTGGTGTGAGTTAGAGGAAGGGATGCAATTTCCTTCCTGGCTGCTGTAGATGCAGCTTGAGCTCCATGGTGGGCAGTGCCCGTGCTGGAAGCAGCAATGCTGCCATAGGGATCAAGGAGAACATTCAACTTAGAACAACTCTTCTGCCCCCAACACCTCCCGGGTGGGACAGGGACTGCTTTGCCTTTCTGGGCTGGTGTTTCCACTCTCTGCTTCCTGCTGGTATCTGCAGTGGTTGCATCTGTGTGCACGAAGGACGTGTGCCTGCGAGGGAGAGGTGCTGCAGGGCAAGGTGACTGCCCTGAGGAGCCTTGGAGGGCTCTCTCAGGCCCTGGGTGCAGCAATCCCTGCTCTCCAAGGAGGAGCTGGCCCTGGCGAGCACGGCTCTTTCTCCTGCTTTCCTGCACAGTTTGAGCACACAAAAAGAACACAGCAAAGGGTGAACAAACACCCAGAGCTTACACACCGCTCAGTGTCCTTGAGGACTCTTTGGGGAGTCACAGTGTGACATCCACGGAGTTTCCTGTTATCTGGAACATTTTGATGCTCAGTATTCCAGTCGTGTCAGTCTCCAGTCTAATCCTTGCTCTCTCCTCTATCAGGTATTTGTATAAACTGCGAGATCTTCATTTAGATTGTGAGAATTACACAGAAGCAGCATATACCCTTCTACTCCATACATGGCTCCTGAAGGTTAGATCTTCCAAACTCAATATATAATTAAGCTTTTACAATTTTCAGTTTGATATTCTTAAGTGAACGTCTTAATCTCTGAGTTATTTTCCACAGGGATGTATACAAGTTTCTGGTTAGAAATACTGCAGTAGGTTGTACAAAATTAGCATTAGTTGAAATAATATTTTCTGTAGGTGATTAAAAACCATATATTGCTGAAACTAAATATGGTAGGAAAAATAGTTTTCCTTTACAGTGAGAACATTGTGTACAAATAGATTTCATTCTGGTAATTTCTTACTATCCTAAACATAACAGTTATGAAAATAATACACAGTTCCAGCTACCACAAGGAGACACCTGATTTTTAGTTTGAAATAATATGGATTACATATCGAAGTTATGTTGGTTTTCTTTTGTAGCTGGTAATTAATTATCTTTCACTAGAACTACTGATCATTACCAATGTAATGGACAGTATCAATTAAAATTATCAGTAAGATAAATTTCCATTACAAGGGGACATTCCAAATTTAAATGTTCTTCAGCAAAAATCTGATATTTCTTATGGAGTTTACTTTAATGCAGAACTATATAAATTTGTGCTATTTTGATTAAACTACATTTTGATTTTTTATGATCGTGCAAATATGAGATTTATTGTCTATATTGGCATAGACAAAGATAATTGTATATGAAATGTTTTAATACAAAAAATCTAAATCAAGTCAGTCAAGATGATACCACTGAAATAAAAAAGGAACTAATTTTCTCACATAGATTTTTATCCAAAATTCATAATTGGGGCGAGGATGGGCAGATATAACATTTTAAAATATATTTTAAATATTCTATCTGGTGCTGGTTATCACATAGCACTTATCTGGAGAGGCAGTGAATGCAATCCCTGTGCCTTTTCAGTTTGTCTATGGATGGGTAGAAAAGACTTGGGAAGAAAACACTTAGAAGAGCCCAGGGGACCAGACCTTGTGGGAGGGGGGACTTTGATGTGAAACACTGAACTTGAAAATTCTTTTTGATGTGTTCTCATTCTCAGTGGTCGGATGAGCAGTGTGCTCCCCAAGTCATGTCAACAGAGTTCCAGTGCTCACAGACCTACAGACACCTGAAAGAGAATTTGTATGAAAAGATCATAGAATACTTTGACAAAGGAAAGGTATGTCTGGAGAGTTCTTCCCCTCCAAATCTCTCTGTTGTGCTACTCTGAATAGTGGTGTTTAATGAATGTGCCCTGTATAAAACATTTGTGAGGAAAAGCTTCTTTGAAATGTGGGTCAAGTAAAAATTGTGTCCTGGAGGCTTATTCCCAGAGCATATCTGCTCCATAGGAATATGTTCTTTCCATGACCTCATTCAGAGGGAAAGAGGCCTAATGTCTCAGCACATTGTCACAAGCATCTCTGTCAGGTACCAACAAAATACAATAAAAATGTTGAATTTACTCTTTTCTTACAAAGAAAAGAGTATAGGCTACACAGATTCCATTTCTAAACCACTTGGCCCTTACCTCAGAAAAATCCAGATGGTTCAAAATAGACATATTTGTTTGAGAGAGGACTGAGAATTGTATCCTAAACTTAAAATGTAATAGATTGATGCTCAGTGCCTCAGTTTAGTTCAATTTAAGACAAAAAAAAGTTAATAAAATTTCCTGTCAGTGCAATGGCATTAGAGCTGAGAATTTTGGAAATAAAGCAAAGGACTAGAAAGCAGGAGGAAACTCTGCAGTGCCAGATAATTAATCCCATGACCAACAGAAACTTTAAGTCATGATGTTTTGTTCAGCTGTAGCCAAAGGTATGAAGTGGGGAGGTAATTCATTCCTGCTTCTTGCAAAAGAAGCCTTTCCTATAATTCACAAGGTAGAAAGTTTCAGCTTCTGCTTCCCAGGTTTTCTGTTGGTGTCTGCAGTAACTGCACTGCAGCAGTGCCCACCCAGTGTCCCAGGAGAACCAAACCCTCCCAGCTCCTGACCTGCAGCACCCAGCACTGAGGTTCAGCCCAGGGGCCCAGGGCTCAGCTGCCAGGGTCAGGAATGCCTGGCCAAAGAGCCCCTGGCAGCACATGAGAATGGCCTGAGGTGTGGCTGGCAGTGCCCTCTCTGCAGCAGAGAATTCTGCTTAGGGACCCCTTTGTTTCCTCTGTTCTGAATAGGTGAGGAGACAGAGTTTGAGAAATATCCTCACAAGAGGGAGTTTGCTCCTGCTTTAAGACCACTTCTGTGTAGTGCCCACAGCAGATGAGAAAAGCACTTTCAGTGACACTCATTGTCACAGGCAGCCGTTGTGTGGAAAGAGGGAAGCTGCTACTCTGGGCAAGTGGAAATTTAAGACTTGTAGCTATTTAGCTGACAAGTAGAGCTGTCATAGACAAGCTCCCTATGATTATGGATGCTGCAGGATATTTTGTTACATGGTGTGTGTTTTAAGGACAGGCAGGTGTCAGTCCCCTCACAAACTGCTCTGTGCTTAGGGTATGCTCTGAATGCTGTCACCTCTGGTTTACTTTTTTTTTTTTTCTTTAATGTATCTGAAAGGTTAGATGATTTTTTTTAAAAATGTGACTCTACTAATAAAGCAAGTTTACTTATTCCTTCCTGTAATGAATCATAAAACACTTTTATTTTTCAACATTAATCTGCCTTCCTTAAGTTTATGATTGCCCTGAGTCTTCCACTCTAAATGTGCAGTTAATAAATGACTGCACTTTAAAGACAGCATAATCAATAAAACTGCAGTTAAACTCTGGTGCATGGAAAACTTGTGTGTTGGTACTGGATTTACTTTTTGAATGTGTGGTTGCATTGCAGATGTGGGAAGAAGCCATATCTTTATGCAAAGAACTTGCAGAGCAATATGAAAAGGAGGTTTTTGACTATGAACTTCTAAGTCAAAACTTGGTAAGATGATATGCAGAACTTCAAATTATTGCACTCACAGAAATCAGTGCTTTTCAGCTGTCAAACAGCAGAGCTACCTATGAGCTTGTGGTCTAAAATGAATTTTCAATTCATTTGTTGAAGAGTTCCTGTTCCACTGTAGCAATCCAGTGGTAAAGTAAAGGTTCATAAATAACTGTTGGTTAAAGTTGCATGAACATCTCTTTATTGAGGTATTTTAAAATGTCTGATGAAATAAACATGTTCTCACCTAGGGAAATTTAAAGGCCACATTCTGAAGCCTCTGTACTGCCCTAGGGTAGAAAGAACACCTGGATTAACTTTTCCCTCTAATTTTTTCTTTAAATTTTAGCAGCTTGGATCTTGACAAGCCTGAGTAATTCTGTCCTAATTAGGACTGTGAAAGTATAACAGCACAAGGAATTAGAGCTAGGTCCAAAGACTAGAGGGAAAATTTTGAAGGAAAATAAAATATTCAGTTATTTGTTTTCATTAAAAATGAATGAATCCAAAAAGGATCCCACTCCTGCAAACCTTCTTTTTTCTACTCCCAATATTTCATGTTTATATGATTTTTAACAAATGTTTAGGGCTCATTCAATAGATATCCTTGAATCTTCCTCAAAAAAGCTGTGGGAATCAAAACACAATGTTCTTGAATGGTGCTGTGTATAAAGAAAGCTTCTTTTGCTCTGTTTTTATCATGAATTAAAAGATATTTTTAAGCCAGTTTAAATTGCAGAACTGTTTTCTCAGACATAACACCTAAATGACACTTGGTATTTTATGGAAGAACTTGTTCTGAGCCCTTTACATGGTGTGTGCCCTTAATACAAGGCCACAGTAAAAATTGGAGTTGATCCCACACCTCAGGAAACACTTGAAGCAGGGAGTTTTTCCCAATGTATTATTTCAGTAATGTTATCTGTGGCCAGGGATGACTTTGGTGCTTGCTTTTCTCCTAAGCTCAGGGTAAGCCCAGTTCTGAGGTCAAATATTAAAGCTGAAGCCATACCCATTTCACTGTGTATTGTATTTGCCTATCAATGTAAACAGTGTTTAATGCTCCCCTGCAGCATCCTGTGTGAGTGCTCATTATTGCTGTAGCTCATCAGCTGATAGCTGAGAGCTCTTGCATGTGTAGTAGGGGTTAAAAATGCATCGATGAACCCCCCAAACACAAGTAATTACTGTAGGTTTTGCTTTCAGATCCAGCAAGCAAAGTTCTATGAAAACATCATGAAAATTCTGAGGCCTAAACCAGACTATTTTGCTGTTGGGTATTATGGCCAAGGATTCCCAACCTTCCTAAGGGTAAACTTGATTAATTCCTACTTTTTCATCTATTTTCATTCTTCTTTTGTTTTCCTGTTTTCCTCATGGTTCATGTCCAGATTCCTTTTTTAACCTCCAATATGCTTTGAGATGACCTGTTCTTACCAATTGTCTTGTACTGCTCTAAGCTTGTTCCTGAACAGCACCAGTTCCCACTTTAGGACAATAACGGTAGGTTTGGACTGATTTTATTCAAATATGCTGAATCTACTCTCTTTTCTTTAACTTTTTTTTTGTTTTGGTTTGGTTTTTTTGTTTTTTTTTTTTTTTTTTGTTTTGTTTTTTGTTGTTTTTTTTTTTACTACCATGAGGAAAATCCAGACTCCCTCATGAACTTGGGAAGTACTGCACAACTAGATTGTACCATAGTTTTTTAAAAGGTCATTGTTGTAACCACAGTAGTGCATGAATTCAGAGCATAAAAATAACCTTAAATATTTGATGTTTCTTTCTACTAAAACTCTCTCTTACATACAGCAATTAATAGGGGAGCTTTCTTCACACTTGGAAAGCAATGAGAGGCTCTGCTTCCCAAGTTTAAAGGCTAAAGCTGCCTTGAAAACATTGGGAAAATGGTGAAATGGTAGGCTGGTGTTAAACCAGTGTTATTGTTCCTGAATAATAAAACTTTGAGTCCAGAATCTCTGGAGAGTCAGTCAAAAATGGTGTTTGGATTTTAGAGCTGATTAATATTCAGAAAACAGAAACAGCCATTCCAAAACCTGGACACTGCTGTGTCTTTGTGCCCATCACCACGAAACTGCAACCTCTGCCTCAACACCACCCTGCCCAGGCAGTAACTCCTCATTCCCTGCAGAACAAAGTGTTCATCTACCGTGGCAAGGAGTATGAGAGGAGGGAGGATTTCCAGGCCCAGCTGATGAGCCAGTTCCCCAGTGCTGAGAAGATGAACACGACTGCAGCGCCCGGAGAGGATGTGAGAAATTCTCCTGGTCAACGTATCCTTGGACACAAGGGAGATTGCGGAGGGAAGGAGGGTTGGGGAGCCTTGTTCTTAGCATGAGTTTATCTGTGTGAAACAATAATTTCCTGAAAAGGTTGTAAGTTTACTAATGTGGCAGCTCAGTTTGCAGTTTTGCTTACACGTCTTCCATGTCTTTTCTGGTTTGTTCCTAAGAGAGCCTTCTGTTTTTCTGGCAGTACTGAGGAGTCTGTCTCTTTCATTCGTCATAGAAACATGTAGATTGGAAAAAACCTTTAAGGTTGAGTCCAGCCACAAGCCTTGCTCACCCATGCTCCCAAGTGCCACATCTACATGTCTTTTAAACCCCTCCAGGGACGGTGACTCAGCCTCTTCCCTGGGCAGCCTGTGCTAGGGCTTGACAGCCCTCCAGGGAAGAAAAATCATCAGAGTTCATACGTGGTTTGGCTTTATTTTCTTCAAAAAACCAGTGTCACACACTTGAAGAGACCCTGTTTAAAGCAGTAAATTTTGTTACCTCACGTTCATAGCTGTTGTGTCTTGATATGAAATTCATGTCTTCCTTGAGCTCTGCTCTGACTGGCACCACACTTCAGCATCACCTCCATTTCTTGGCAACATAAACATGTCCCAAGTCCCTCAGAAATTTTCTTAGGAAAATTAACTTACAAACGTTGTTAACCAACTTTTAGAATGACCTCAACTTTTCTTGGTTAGAATAACTCTGATTTCCTTTTTCTTCTGATTTGAGTCATTACTGACTGAGCAGATATGAGATCACCTCATTGTATCAGACATTTGTTTTTGCATGCTGATTTTCCTTTATTAATTTTCAAGGTAATGTTGTAACACTTCACACACTCTCTTGAGCCTATTCTGATGGAATTTTCTGGAGGAGAAAGGGAATACTTTCTTTTCATACTGTTGGGACTGAAGTGGGAGTATTACAGGCTTGTCTAAAATAGTACATTGAGCTTGAATGCCATGCTTTCCCAAATCTGTCTTGTCTCTTAACTAATTAATTTTTTGTGGAGAACACATGCTTCAGTCCTTAAGGTAGAATTTGCTCATCTATTTGCAAGGAGCAGGAGGTAGGCACTACTTCTGCACAAGGATCTAACCAGAGGGCATGAGTTTCAAACATACTGAAATATGTAAGAATGTGATATATTTACTTACAAATACAGTATTCAGATTTTAAAAACAGCACTTCTATAGAAAAAGGAAATTTCAAGTAAAAGAGCTGTTCAGTTACAGATTTCAAAACAAAATGTTAACCATCATGACTTTATGCATGCCTAAAGCTACACAGTGAAACTGTTAACATCAGATGTGGTTGATGTTATTTTTGTAAGTTGCCTGAGCTTAAAAATTTAATGAATGAGTCAGTGTGATAAATTCAGCTGCAGATATTCAAGCTCGGGAAATAATAAAAATAAGCAATTCAGAATTAATATGTATTCACTGGTTACTACTGACAGATTTTTCCTTTTTTGGCCAAGGAAACTCCAGAAATGAAACCCTGAATACTTCAGATTTTTCATCAGAAAATGTCTTTTTTGTTATTATTATTTTTATTTCTCCTACAGTATTTCATACTAATAGTTAATAACATGCCCTTAACTTTCACAATTTCAGATATCCAATGTTTTACAGTGCAGCCAGTCCTGGAGGAGCAGCCTAGATTCAAAAATAAGGCAGTACCTGATCAAATCATAAAGTAAGTGAGTTTCTGTAGTGGATGGTATCATGAAAATCAGTCCATATTCCTAAATTGACAACCATTATTTTGTGAATTCAGTCATTTGCCAATGAATCTTAGAGTTTTTTGTTGTTTTAATTTACTTATTTATGTATTCATAGAATCAGAGAACAGTTTGTGAGGGAAGGCACTTCAGAGGCCGCCCAGTCCAATGCCCCAGGGACATTGCTCACAGCTCCATCCAGTCTGTCCTGGATATTCCCCAGGAATTCCATGAGAGAGCCTGTACCCACCTACCACTGAAGAAATAACTCATGGATGCAGGACAGGGAGGTGGAATCTGTGCTTTGGGTCAAAGTTATTGAGTTTTCAACACAGCTTCTCAGACAAGTGGTGGAGAGAGGGCTCTTGGAGGTGACTGGCAGTGTGAGAGTGGTTGAATGAAAGCTTTTGAATGACAGGATCTTGTTATATATCTGGTCTGGTTCAGTGCAGAATACACAGTGACAAAATGCTTTCTGCTGCTGCCATGGAGTATGGGTTTTGTAAAGGAATAAAGGCAATGAATTGACTGAAGTATTTCGAGAACAGACTGACCAAGAGCTGCTTCCAAAGTGGTTGTGCCCTTGGTCTGCAGCCCTCTCTATGGAATCTTTACTGAAGTAGCAACTGACTCAGAGTGGAAAAATAAGAATCACCTCCCCACATACACCAAAGTAAATAAAGCAGATCCAAGCACAGGTCTTTTGTGACAGGATTTTAAAATAAACAAACACAGACCAAAAAACAACCCAAAAAGCCACAAAAATTGTGGTTCTAATTTCAACTTGATTCATTTTAAAATCAGTAACTGAAAGGCAGGTTATAAATGTGGTCCTGTTGGACCAGATTTCGGTGTAGAGCCAGCCACACTTCAAACTGCTTCACTTTGTGTAGCAAAGTGTTCCACATAAACACAATCTCTGCTCAGGGGAGATTTTGTAATGGTTTGTCTCAGCTGCAGAATTCAGCCAAACTGCTGATTACATCTAGGCTTAAAGATTTACTCTTATGAGTTTACTTTATTGGGCATTTAATTGTTTGTTATATTAGGTGATGGCAATGCATTTATTCCATCAAAGAGCTTCAAAATATCTGTCCTTTCAGATGGAACTGCATAAAGAGATCTGACTCAGTGTGGCAGTATTTTCTAGTTACTTTACTGATGAAGAAAATCTTTGCAGTTTGGATCAGAAATCATAGCTCCCTACGAACTAACATACCATGGTTTGCTTAACTCAGATGTTTGGGGCTTCTCCATTTGTTTTTCTGGGCTTTCAAAACATGGTTCAGTTTTATTGGAAGAGATTTCTGAGATTGATTTTTTTTCTGCAAAATTAGCTTTTACTTAACAAGGGTTTAAATTTAATTAGTCTTTAAGACAAATATTAAAGCCCATTTTTCTGTGGACAGCAAATTGCTTAGCCAAAACTCTATAGCCCCAGTGCTGAAAGCCAAGTGGTTGCAAGTTTAATGGAAAGATTTGCTCACAATGATGGAGAGTGAAACATTAGCTGAATAGAACAGACCATAACAAAAATTTGCAAAGGATTCTTCACATTGGTGTACCCCTTTACAAGCACTCATATACATATTATGCTCTATCTCAAGAAATCATTATTAATGGCTTCAGCTGTTTGATTTGTTGACTGTTCAGCACTATGAGCAGGATTGTTGGACAAGGCTAAACTGCTTTGTCACGTGCTGTGTTCCACTGCAGGTGAAAATACCTGCTCTGCTCAGTCAGTTCTTTTGAGTGAGACTCCTTTCATAAGCCAGGATAAAACTGGCAAGCAGGGCACATGCCACAGCAAGATATGAGAGGAAAAATCTCTTCTAGTCCTCCTGTAGATTTGAACATTAATCTGGATGTTCTGGAATTTTTATACCTGGGAAATACATCCAGTCACAAGTTGAAGCTTAATACTTGTAAAATTCTGTGTGTCGACTCTGATTTATAGATAAAGTAGTTGCCATCTGATTTTCCAGTGAAGTCCTTTTTTTCTGAGCAGTAAATTTACTTTTAATTAAAAACTCAACTACTCAAAATGAAATATTTCTCTGTGATAACAAAATCTATTAATTTCTGGTTTCTGTATTTTACAACAGTCCTTTTCAAATCTTTCAGCTTCTATAAGTCAAACAACGTGCAGCGGTTCCACTATTCAAGACCAGTCAGAAAAGGATCTGTTGACCCTGAAAATGAATTTGCTGTAAGTAAATTATCAACAAGGTGATGGATGCAGTTCTGGTAACTGTGACTGAATTTTGATCCTCGCTCCTTTCTTAGGCTTGGATTACTCATTATAGATACCTTAACTTTAATATCTGTTTCAAAAAAACCAAATGCAAGGCTTCTCTATTTCAGCATGACTCTTCTGTACTTAGTTACACATCACTGTTCCAGCTGCAGTAAACATTATGCAGTTAAACATGTTCAACATGTTTGTGTTCAGCAGCAACTTTTTCTGGTAGAGGTTTTCATTAGGAAACCAGGTGACTTGTAAATAAATATCAAATGCTTTGCTGCTGGTAGCTTGCAACACTTCCATCAGCTGCCAGCCTGGCAATGAGGTGAGTGTTGTCACTTTTCATGAACCCTGTGAAACCTCACCTCGTGAGAGAATTGCCTATGTCACTTTTACTCCCATGCCTAATGGTGGAATGCTGAGGAATGGCCTTCACTCTGCAAATATTCTAAGAAATCTACACCACCATAAATTCCTTTTCAGTGTTAAGCATAAAAATATGGTGTCTGCATTTTCATTTTACAGGTATCTGGTATTTTATGGGTTGTTTTGAAAAGCATTCCATCCAAGTCTTATGGCTAAAGCTGTGCTCTTGGCATACTGCTGGGAAAAGCCATTTCTTTCCAAAATGTACAATTTCTGTTATTGTGTGCTGATTAGCAGAGTCAACACTTTCAGAGCTTCCTACCTGCTGTTAAATCAACATCTCAGACACAAACTCTACCCTGACATCTCAGAATGTATTGTCAAGACTCAGGATGTACTTTGGCTTTCTTTGCAAACTAGAGACTTTTGGGCCCCTTTATGAATATACCTCGAAATGGTTTTACAAGAACTAAATTGTTGATGTTTTCATTGATGAGGACAATAGATAAGATGCCTGTTTACTTCAAAGAGGTGGAAACTGGGACAGCTGGAGTTCTTCATTCATCTCTTATGGTGTTTAACAGTACTGGCAGTTTTGATGGCCTGATAGTGAAATAAGGAGCAGCAGGGTAAATGAAACAGTGGCTGTTCCAAATGATTCTGAAATGCCAACAGCCAGTCTTGTTCAGAAAAGAAAAATGAGAGAACCAAAAACAAGGTCAGAGTGCTGGCAAGTTGTTATAGAGCTATTACTGCTTTTAATTGCAGAAATCCCTTTTGAATGTGGAGAGAGGAAACATAATCTGGGTGGAGGCGAAAGTGGGTCATTTAATGACAGCCATTCCATCTGTAATGGCAAAAATAGGAACAAAGAAGTAAAAACAGACTAAAAGATTCAAGGGTAATTTTCTTTTTCCCTTGCTTTGTGCAGGCTTTGTGCCTGAAGATGACCTAATCTGAAATCAGGAAAATTACTTGTTCAAGTTGCTAGATTTAGTTTGCAGTGTCTTTTTTATGCAAAGATATGCATATGTTTTCCATTGACATCCATTTCACTCTGACATCTCAGAAGGCAGAAAAGATTAAAGTTTCAATTCTGAAGTACCATTTTCTCCTGCTATGTTTTTCAATAGTCTATGTGGATTGAGAGGACATCATTTGTTACAGCCTACAAACTCCCGGGAATCCTGCGCTGGTTTGAGGTGGTCTCCACATCACACGTGAGTGTTAACGTGCTCAGGGCCCGTCACTTGTAGCTGATGAATCCTCATGCACAAACCAGTTTGCAAAGTTGTCACACAAGGCTACAGTTACTTCTTTTTATACATACAAACCTGGTATTATTTACATTTAATCTTTCTGCTGCTCAATACAGGATCAATAGATCTTGTCCCTGATTTATAGTTTCAGAATTGAGCAAGTCTGTGGGTTTGCTGAATTGCAAAACTGTTGTTAACGTACGTGAGTTTTATAAAACCAAAAAGACCTGTTTGTATCTTTATGAACCTTAGATGTCTTCTGTTTCTTTACAGTGCACAATTAGTCCTTTAGAAAATGCCATTGAGACTATGTCCACGACAAATGAAAAGATTTTGATGATGATTAACCAGTACCAGAATGATGAGAACCTCCCTATTAATCCACTTTCCATGCTTCTGAATGGAATTGTCGATCCAGCTGTTATGGGTGGCTTTGCTAAATATGAGAAGGTAGGAGCTTTTGAGTCACTGCAAAGAACATTCTCAGGTGCATCATTTCATAATCCTCCACATCCTTTGTTAAAGTGGCAGTGCAGTGGGAATGGGGAATAGGAAAGCCATCATTCCATCATTTAAGGGATCCTCATATCCTCCTTTCCTGGTCACCTCTGGCAAACCAGAATAACTGAAGTTATCAGTTGATGTAAATTGTGATACTCCAAACCTGTGCCTTTTTAGTTTCACTGTAAACTTAATAAAAGAAACAATAATTGGGTCTCATAGTAAGGGTCTCAAAGTCAGAAGTGCTAGATGAAGACCAAATACATCTTTTTACAAAGTGCACCTCAGCTCCCAACGGACAGAGGGAGGAATTAATTACCAGCAGCAGCATCTGCCTAAGGACCATGCATGTGTCTCTCTTTGATGACCAGTGTTACCATCACCATCCAGGCTCTGTGGATTAATGCTTGATTTCTTTACCTGACAAAATGATGGACTGTATTTCTTTTTTTTTTTTTTTTTTGTCTTAGGCTTTTTTTACGGAAGAATATATCAGATGCCACCCAGAGGATACAGAAAAACTGAACAGACTCAAAGATCTGATTGCTTGGCAGGTAATTTCTCACTGACAGCCACCATTGAGGCTTCACCAGGGGTTCCTTTGTTCCATTCCTGTCTAGCAGGAGAACACAGTCTTGAGGTGATTGTGCCATTTCCATTTTTTTTTAACCCCTGGAAAATATTTGGTAGAACACATCATCTGGAAGTATTTATCAAAAGCCACATATATAGCAGGGCATATTTATGGTTAAAACGGCCAGCTTGGGTTGTATTCCTGAAAAGAAAACTGAGGGGGTTGGTAAATAATAAATAAACTCTCTTGGGAAAAAAACCTCTTTCCTAGAGTATCTCTTTTGTGTGGAGGATTTTTTTTTCCCCACTAGAAACATTATTGGAGTGTTTGCTGCTCTCAGGAATTACTCTCATGTTCAGGGACCCTTCAAGATTGCTGCTATGTGTCTTCTGTGGGGCAAATAGCATGGAAGATTATTAGGAAATATTTTTAAGCTGTATCTCCAGAGGAGAACTGAATATTCTCCCTATACTGGCAGCACTGAGGTTGAGTTTACTATTCATTATGCAGTGTATATATGATAAGACAACCAGCCTGCAGAGCCCTTTTGTCCTCAAGGAGGAAAACGCACCTATGGAAGGTGCTAGCAGAAAAGACTCTATTTTTGCTGAAATTCAAGGGAAAGTGGCTCTTTCTGTTGACCTGATAATGATAATGGAGCAGAAAAAAAACATGACCTCAGAAATTATCCATTCTATTTCCATTAACCAGTCCAAAATAGAAATCATTGCTATCAATAGATAGAGGGATAGTAAGAAAAGCGAGAGTTCATCTGGGATTTTACTATCAGAAATGAATGGCTCAAGGTGTTTCTCCTCATGTTCCATGTCTCATTCTTTGTACTTACTAAAACATCCCTGGAAACATCCAAGGTCATGTTAGCTCTGAGCAACCTGATGGAATTGAAGATGGCCCTGTCTGTGACAGGGGGTTGGACTGGAAGATGTTTAAAGGTCCCTTCCAACCCAGACTATTCAATGATTCTATGATTCTCTCTCTCTTTCATAGATGAGAAACAGCAAAAATTTACTGTTTATTCCTCTCTCAGCCTTGAAATGAATCTTCCAAATAGCTTTAATGGAATTGTTTGTACTATTTTCTTAATGTTTTTGAAGTTTCTTCCTGTTTTGTTGTGACTCATCCCAGTTTGGTTATTATTTGAGTTGTACCTTTACAGTTTCTCCTGTGTCATTGCCCACCACTGTTGTTGTTTTCTGGCCATCAGAATCACTCAGAGAATTCAGTAGGATTGACTGACCACAAAGTCATCTGGGAATAGGAAATAAGGGGTAATTTCTACCTATCCCTGCAAATCCCTCTAAGGAGGACAAACAGATCTGTCAGTACCAGATGGGCTTTCATACCATGATTTTAGAAGTTTTATTGCAATTGCACTTCCATAAAATATGATCAATGCCATGGGTGCACCAATGTTCACAGTATTTGCTGAGTCAGAACACAAAAAGGAAGCATGGAATCTAAGTGGGTTTTACAAAAAATCCCAGACACTAATGCAAAAGTGTTAAAAGCTGAGGTAAAGCAGTTAGAAAAGGTTAGTGGCAGAAGGCGAGCTAAAAGTATTTTGCACAAATCTCATAACATTAAAATACATAGAAGAGAGAACACAGCCTCGTGAGGCAGTCAACATTTTTCAGAAATTTACTGGGAAAACCCATTTTTCATGAGCCTTTCCCTTTTGTATTTGCTGCTCCAAGCTGAGATCAATGGGCAAATCCACCTGCCAGTCACAGGAAGAGTTCTGCAGCTGATTTCCCAGATAATTTAAACAGAGCCAGAGAGGTTGTTGGACCCACTTGAAAAGTCTCACCTTTTTTTTTTTTTTTCTTCCTCCTAAGATACCTTTCCTTGGGGCTGGAATTAGAATTCATGAAAGAAGAGTTTCTGATAATCTTCGTCCTTTCCATGACCGGATGGAGGAATGCTTCATGCACTTAAAAGTTAAAGTGGAAAAACAATATGGAGCCAGAGAATTGGTATTGCTGTCCTTTTAACCTCTACCCCAATTTCTCTTTATTTAATACACATCTTCTTCTAAACAAAAACATGCTATTTTATTTTGCTTATGTGTTTTCTTGTGATCTAAAGGTAGTAGGATCTGATTTGTACCATCCAAGAGCTGATCCAATTCTCTGCTGGATCAAATATTCCTCATTCTGGAAGATTTTGACTATATTTTATTACGGCTTAAAACGGCAAGCCTTATTGAGGAAGTAAAAGCAAGTTCTTATGTTTGTTCTCTTTGTAATTTTTCTTAGTAGTTTAGGGCTTTGATCTGCAATTGATGTCTCCCTGTGCCAGCCACTTCCAGCTGTGTTGTGAAGTAAAACCTGTCATGTGTATAATACTATAAATATTAGTTGAGAACAAGCTGAAATATCTGGGAATTGAAGGATAACTTCTGAACACAAACTCCCCAAACAATTCTTGAATAAAATATTCTATCTGAGTTGTGCAGGCCAGCAAGAATGACAGTGCCTGTTTTTTCGTGATTAAATGACAGTTACTTTGGAAATTATTTTATATTGTTGCTTTCAGCATTGGTGATTTTATAATAGGATTTATTTCTTCTGTTATAGGGGGAAAGTAGCAAGTTTCTAACTTAAATTTTGGATATGTGCTGTATTATACACCTGTATGATAAAAATTCTACATATCTACCTGAATATGGATTTTATTTCACAATAATACAGGCTGTAATTGCAATAATTTAATTGAAATCATGTCATTACAATAATAATTGCAATAACTGAGGCTGTAATCCTAAATCAGAAATCTTTCCTCTTGCATGAACCCTCCAGCACACTTAAAAAACTCACCCTATTTAAAATTTTGCAGAGAATGTACTTTGTGAATTGAGTTTGGGAGGTCTGAAGAGTAAGAATTCATCCAGACAGGATAAATCACAGTAATTAACGGGAGCAGACAACTTCTTTCATGCCAAGTGTTAAACACTGCACAGCCTTCAAGGCGTGGTGGAAGAAGGACGAATTGAAGATGCAGAGTTGTTTGACAGGATGTGTTTCTCTCCTCCATCCTGTAGCCAGAGTTTGATGACAAGAGGGTGGGGCGGCCACGGTCGATGCTGAAATCCTACCGCCAGTTATCCTTCATCTCCATGTGCTCCATCAGCTCCGACTGCAGCACTCCCAGAAAACTTGCTTCAGAAAGGTTGGTTATAAATACAGTACAAATTCTTTTTCAGTCCTGTTTTTTAATGAGTTTTATGAGATGAAACAGAAAGACTTTTTAAAAGGAATGACGACCACCAGCAGCCTTTTCAGACTCTACCAACATTATTTTTAACTGTAGCTATCACTTCCTCCAGGCTGAAAACTACACAGTTTCAATCTTAATAGACAAAATGTGTTCAACTCTCATTGAATAAAAAAAAAAAGTGGCATTTCATTTTCAGAAAATAAGTATTTTAAAAATGAAATCACTTTAAAAAAATTTACCAAGATCTAGGGCTTTTTACAAGTTTCTTTTTATACACCTTTTAACTTAATTAGCATCTTTTTGTTTGTAAAATGTGAATAGGAAAGGAACAACCTTTAAAAACTTGAAAAGGAGGTGGAAGATTTTAGTAAAGTCTGTAGTAATGTAAAATGCTTTGCCTAATGTGTTTTAACTGCAACACCAGAAAACAAAAAGACTTTTAAGTTTGAGAGAACAATTATAGGTATAGCTTTCTCATCCACAAATTGTTTTGTTCGCTTTATAAATTATCTTTCAGGCACACAGAACTTCTTCCCAAACAAGGTACATATAAAACTGAACTTGTTGAGAAGTGTTTGATTATTTTTTAAACATCTGATCTCCCTTTTTGAGTAGTTCACTTTTAAAAAGTCCAGTGGTTTACGTGGAAGCATTGGTTCTTCAGACACCCCTTGTTGTACTTTGAGATTCCTGAAGCTGCTCCTGCTGCCCTCCAGCGTCCCCTCCAGAAGGGTGGAGCAGACAAACACCATTTGTGTGCTGCAGTACAACAGGACACAGGGACAGAACCAGACAAGCCCACTGAAGCAATGGCATCGTGCACCTGGTTTTAGTGCTTAGGACATTAATTTGTTTCTAGGAAGCACAGGTCAATAGAGTCACCACACTTCTTGATTTATCAATTTTTATGTTGTAACATAAGTTCAGTCCCATGATCTGCAGTTTGAGAAGAGAGTAAAGCCAGCACAAATTTCATGGGCTTTTTTTTTTTTTTTTTTTAAGGAGAAGTAGGCCAATTTTTAAACTGTAAGAATTAGAGGAAGAGAGAAGGTGGAAGGGGGGGTTAATTTCTGGGTGTGTGCATTCTTGTCCAATATGGTGAAATAAAGAGGAGAATGCATTTAAAACAGAATGCATGGCAACAGATAGTAATACCTGTTCCACTTTGGTTCTAGTACAACCAGAATAGCACCATCACCACACACCAACTTGCCATGTGAGCTCTACTCCGTTTACTTTGGGAGTTCTTAACCTGATGCACAAATCTTTAAACAGGGATTTGAGCTCCTTTTAATATTTTATGTTCTTTGCTACTTTTCAAGATGGTGTAACACTGTCTGAAGGCATCTTTATTGTATCTCCAGTTGCCAGCTGCTGAAGCACGAGATACTTTTTGCCAGCAGTTTGCAAGGCTGCCTAGAAAGTAGAAGGAAAGAATGGCCTGCATTTATATTTCATGGGGAAATGACATCAGAATTCCAGCAGCTTTTAAAATATCACTCAGCAACTTGCACTTTCTTTCTTTTGCTCCTGCAGCTTTGATCTGGAAGCAGTGCTGCCAAAGCAAGGAAAAGCAGAATCAGAGGAGATTGCTCCGCAAAATAATCCTCATCCTGAAGTCAAGATGAGAAGGTCCAAAAAAAGAACAAAAAGAAGCAGTGTGGTGTTTGCAGATGAGAAGACAGCAGCTGATATTTCTATCTCTGACATGAAATGTGTATGTTACTGATTGGTTTTATAATCCATGAAAAAGAGGACATTACTCCTTTCCTTAGAAAAAGAAAAATATATCCCAGAGAACTCCAGCTGTCATAAAGGGAAGGATGCAGGATGCAGAGATGATCTGCCCTGCCATGAATGAAACACGCAAGATGCTGTGGATGAAACAAATCAGTGAGAAAATCAGATCATCTCTCCTGGCTTCTGGTGCCAGATAACAGAGCTCCAAGGCTGCAGATTCTGAAGGCTGGTTAGCTCAGAAAGGAGCAGTGTGGGGAGGGTTAAGCTGCTTTCCTGTGGAGAGGCAATTGACTGTGCTGACATTTCATGGCAGCTCCTCGCAGTCAGGGCTATTTCAAAAGTGATGAGCCCTGTACGTTTTGTACCTTGTTATGGAACATGCAGCTGTTAGCAAAGTGCAAGATTGCAAACAGTGCTCCTTAAATGGTGCCAGACTGAAGTTTGGAAGCACTGGCATCTCTTGCTCCATAGATCATCCGAGGGCTGGATCATTACAGTGACTTATGGAACTTCCACTGGGCCTTTTTTCTATAGAGAGTTTAATCCTCAGAGAATTTTATTTTAGTGTGTAGTCTTTTAGATACACAAGCCCCATCTAAATTAAAAAGCCAGGCAGTAACAGATTGTCGAATTACATGGAGGGAGCATAAATAATTTGATCAAAAATGTTTGAAAGAATCATCAAAGGTAAAATGAATGAAAGCCAAGACTGTTCGGGGAAGCACAGACAAACTCATGGATGATTATGACTGTCTTACACCACATGTCCTTATGCAAAAGAGAGATAAAGCACAGTCATGCTTTGAGAAGCACTGATATACAAAACCTTTGGCTTTTGATGAAATTAGATAACACATACACCAAACTGTGGGGATCCCACTGTGTACTGAGTTAGAGGATTTTCTTCTGCTTCAAAAAAGCAGTGAGAAGGCTTTGCAGCAGCCAAGCTGGGCATGTTAATGCAATAGGGATAAATGTTTTCAAAACTTCATTTTACTTTGCAGATCACACCCAGAGTTGTCTGATGGTATTATGCCAAAAATAGGGTAGGAATTCAGATTTCAGATCACAGATTACTTCTGTATCTTTTTTAGAATTCTTTATTTCTATGTAGAATGAAAAGTTTTTTCTAACTATAAATTATCCACAAAATGGTTGCATGTTTTTGGATTGTACATAATATGATACATGAACCAAAGTCTCAGTTCATCATTAATGTTGGGGCTTTTTTATTTAACAGCTGTCAAGAAAATATGAGTTCATGAGTGACACCAACCTCTCAGAACATGTGGTGGCACCTCAGAAAACTTCTGTCCTCAAGCAGATGAGCACTGTCAGTCGTTCTATGCCAACTATCCCAGGTAAGGTGCTTACACTGGGGTGAGAGTTGTGAACTTTACTAGGATGTTAAGAAAACAGCAATGAAGGGCTTGTCCAAGCAGGGCTGGCAGTTCTCTCCACCCTTGTGAAATCCACTGGGACAAAAATTGTAATTGAAGAGTGTACTGTGCATGTGAGGCTGGACTGCTCCAAATGCTTGGTAACACCACAGTACCTTGTGCCAGAATGCAGACTCCAAACTGTTACTCCTGGAGCTCCAAATTTCACTTCCTTGTACAGTGTGAGCATTCCTGCTGCCTAGAAAGAGGCAAGGTTTATTCAGCTTCCCTGCTCAGTAGGGTCTCAGGAGCAGAAGAAAGGGCTCACAGCCAAGGGCAATGTGTGAAACAGGGAGAAATGCTCCGTGCTGAGCTTTGGGGGATGAATATCCCAAAGGCTGCCCCATAACAGGATTTCAGCCTCTGCTTTTGAAACCAGAGAGGAATCCCATAGATTCCCTCACCACAGGAGGCAGAAAGATGACACAGCTGCCCCCAGACAGATGGGTAGTTGTGTGAAAGAAAAGGGGACAGTGTGACTTAAGCTGGAGCTCATCTCTAGGCTGGGGCACACAGAGAAAACAGGCCCAGTTTCAGTCTCACCCCCTTGTTCCATAAGACATCCCAGTTCTTAGCCTGCAGTTCATCTGTCCCTCTCGCTGCCCCTCTCTTTCCAGATGCCTGTAACAGATGTTTAGCACAACACGACAGACTGCCATGGCCCACTTCTTTGTCATGTGTTTATCTATTTTTAATTCTTTGGCCAGATTGGTTCTTTTTTTTCTCTGTTCAGTTTCAACATAATGAAGTTTATTGTTTCCCTATTATTTAATTTTTTTTATTCTAAGGTTATAGATAGATTAAAAATGTCTCAATTTTTCCCAGTCATTGCAGTAGTTCACAATTTTGAGTTCTGCTTTGTCTTGCAGTCTGACTCTCCTTTTTTGCTTTGGTTTTGTTTTGTGTAACCAACATTGTTTCCATTCTAAGGATTAACTCTGTCTGTCAGCACTGTGGCACCCGATGAAACAATTGCCTCACACAGGCTGAGCCAGCCAGTGTTTCCTACCACCTCAGATGGGGACAAGAAAACCTTCAGAAAAAAGAGAATGAACCAGTTTTTTAGAACAGTGGTAGGTCCTGTGTGTTTGGGGCGGGGGGGAGGGGGAAGGAAGAGTTACATGTTCAAAATTCTGTGCTATGCAAATTAAGTATTTTTGAGACACATAGGCTCCTAAGTCAAACTCTGGGGTTTTTTCTTGATGCTTTTGTCAGAGAGCAGGGTGGGAGCTCAATGTGGAAACCAAGCTGGCTGTGGGAGGGATTTTGGGATGGAGGGCTGGAAGGATGGAGGGATGCAAGGATGGAAGAATGGAGGTATGGAAGGATGAAGGAACGGCGGGATGGAGGGTGCAGGGATGGAAGGGTGCAAGGATTGCAGGGATGCAGGGATGGAGGTTGCAGGGCTGCAGGATTGCAGGGATGCAGGGGCGGAGGATGCAGGGCTGCAGGGATGCAGCTGCGTGTGCAGCTCGGCTCCCGGCCCGCGAGAGGGCGCGGGCGGCCCGCCGAGAGCCGGTGCCGCAGGGAGGGAGGGAGGGAAGCGGCGATTCCCGGTGGGATCGGGCTGGGCCGGGCCGGGATGGGAACGCCGGGCTCGGAGCGGGCTGAGCGCGGCACCGACCCAAAATGCTGCGTGGAGATGATGAGTGCAACGTGGAAATCGGCTCCCGCTGGAGTCGTCACTTGCTTAAAGCCAGCTGCCTTCCTTTAAACTGAGGAACGTTTCACTGATGTCTGAAATTTTCACAAAGTTAAAACTATTTCACTTAACGTAGTGTTTGATGGCAGAAAACCAAAACCAAACCGAACAAAAATATTCAGAGCAGCTATTCGGACACAGAATGTGAAGGTTTCCTACTTTGAAGGCAGCGGGGTAGTGAGAGGGTGACATTTAATGCAGATGTGGGCAGCTACCAACATGCATTACTGCATAAGTATTCTGGAATATTTTGTTGTATTTTACACGCCAACTTTTCTGATCTTTCAATGCAAAAGGTTTGTTGTTTTGCTTGCTTTTTTCCTAGGTAATAGGTTTCATTTGTATTCATTACTTTCTGCAGTGTTTTGGGGTTTTCCGAGAAAAAAAAAAAAAAAAAAGGATAATGCCTTCAGGCACCATATAGCAACATTTAGGAAAACCTTCAGTTAAATGTGTTCATAATCACATTTTTCTGGTAGGAACAAGAATTACCTATTAATGAGAAGTCTGCGGTATTTCACTTACATTCAATTTATCACAGACCCAGGAGTTTATTCAGACCCAGGAGCTGCAGCTTTTCAGTGCTATCTCGTCCACTCACATTTAAACTTATATAGCATATAAAACACAGGGGATAGAATGTTCTTTCTTACACAGCAGAAAAAGGACTAACTACAGGTAAAAATCCAGTTGTGAGGTGCTTCATAACGTGTTTAGAATCATGTGGACAGGCTTAAATACAGGTTTAATGTTTTGCAGAATAGAGAAATGAATTAAACATGCAGGATTTGGTCAATGTATTTTTTTCTCTAGCTACAGCTTAAAGGCATGAGTAATTAATACACATATTACTGGATCCAGCACAAAATCAATTTTAACATAGGAAAATCTGTTTTGGTGTTTTTCAGCGCATTTCCAAAGTTCTGGAAGATGGAAAGCAGTCTGCGGAGCAGCATTTCAAACCTTCAACAGATTTGTGATCAGTTTTTACAAGACCACTTCTCAACTGAAAATAATTATATCTACACACAAATATTCTATTTTAGAGCAACATCTTCTCTAAGGAAAGGCGCTGATGGAGAATATGAACAACACCCCCCATGGGCTCTGATAAGTTACTTGTGATACAGATACAGGAATAACATTTGAGGAAAACACTGCAGGATGTGTCCACTGGGATCTGGAACAGAAACCTCTGGCTGAACAGGCCAAAGAGAGCTGGATGTTCCCTGGGGACAAAGCTTGTTCCTGGGAAGTGACATGCGTGCGAAGGCCAACTGCAACTCTCACTGTGTAAGGCAGGTCAGGGTCTGCTCTTTCCAAAGAGCAGAGTTATGGTTTCCTGGAGCTTGTACAGACACACTCCAGAGATCCTTAAACTCTCGCTGGCAGTGTAGCCAAGGCAACAGATGGCTCAGCACAAAATAGCCACTGACAATTCACTGTGTGGCTGTACTGGATTTACAGCCCTCAGATCCCTCTGCTGCTCCCAGCACATTGCTCTGTATCCTCAATCTTCCCCAGGTGATGTCCATGGCTGTGACACCATTGCCTGAGTTGCTTCCAGAACAGCAGCTTTTGTGTGGAGAACATGCAAAAGTTTATTTACACATGTACAAATTGACCTTTCATCCAGCAGCACGATGAACAAAAGCTGCATTTTCTACTGTTTAATAAAGTGTTACAAATCTGTTTTATTTGCCCTGTCCCTTTCTCCCTGACATCTCCAGGTACCATCATTTGAAAGGTAATAGTATTTTACTGACAGCAAACAGAATTCTACGAGCCCAAGTTTTCTGGGTTTAGATTGATTTTTCTGTGTCTTCCCACCTCCTGAGGTGGAGCTGGGAGGTGATGCCTCACTGGTGTGAAGCTCCACAGCACTACAGGTCAGCACCTCAGAGTTTTATAACCTGTCAGCTCTTTCTCTAAGTGTGTTTTCCAGATAGAAAACACACTTAGAAGGGGGTCTAAAGGTGAATAATTGATTTCCTTCACGCATCCCTTTATGTTTCAGAGACTGACACAGGTTTATACTAAGTAAATAAAATGTCTTCATGTACAGTGTTGTGGATGAGGGGACTGGCCTTGTTGCCATTTCTGCAGATTTGGGAAAGACAAAGAGGTTCAAGTTATTCCTTGCTGTTGAGTTGAATCTATGGAAAGACATCTGCAGCTTGTTTAAACCTAAGTTTTCTATCAACACTTTAACATACAGTGTGAATAAATCAGTTTTATGAATTTAGACTCTCTGCAAGTTGTCAGAGTGAAGCTGTTTTCTACAGGAGTAGTCAGTGATTGTTTTCTGTGAAAGGTTTGGAATATTTGCAATCAAAATTAATGCTGCACCTTCACCAGAATAACCCTAAAAAAACCCAAAATGACCCCAGTTTTAACATGAACTGCAGTGTTTGGCACGAATTCTGATAGACTTTTGGTTTCATTTTGTTTCATTTGCTTTCCATGGCACCTTGATAATGCTTCTCAAGAGGCACAGAGGAAGAAAAAGGTTTTCCTAGGAAAAAGTCTTCTGTTTAATAGAGAAGGTTATCTGTGAGTGGGAGAAAGTGAAAGGTTGAAAGGTGCACATTTAACAACTTGCTAACCTGGAAGAAGAGGAGGGAGGGTATCAAAGCTGTCATTCAATATTATCTGCAGGTACCCTGAATATAACACAAAATAAACAAGTATTTTAAAAGAAAAGGTTTGGTTCTACTGGAAACGAGTAAGAAAAGGATGATTTAGGAACTGTTTATTCTTTCTAAAAATACCTGTTAAAGATTACCTTTTATTTATTGTATCTTGCAGAGATGTTTTCAGGTGAGTAGAATAATAGAGTTTTATCCCTAGCTGTTATTATAAATTGTTATTGAAATACTGTGACTCAAAATAAAGAAGTGGCAAGAAAGGAAGTGAAAGAAGTGCCCAGAAACAAATACCAGGAAGGCAGGAGCACAATATCCAAAGGATGTTTGGTGTTGGGTGTTAAGCCAGTGGTTCAAGATTTGTGCTTTTGTTTTGCTCAGGTTTTAATACAGCTGGTGAAGGATTTAGATTCACATTTAGTTTAGTAAATATCAGCAATAATTTTATTCGTTGTCTCACACCACAGGTTGTCCTCCTCTTGCCAGCCCAAGTTCCAAACCTGAAATCATGTCAATCAACTGTGAGCAGAAAATCAAAATGAAGTCATTAAAAATAGCTGCCAAGAACGGGGCATTCATAGAACTGGAATTCTAAGGATGTTTGGATAACAAGCTCCAGCCTTTCACAAGTTTCCAGAAACTATGGATACTGACATTTAGTCCAAACAAACAGCATAGCATGAAGGACAATTGATGCCCTGGGACAATAAAGTGCCAGTATGGCAACATCTGTTTAAAGATGTAAATCAGCACTGATTGCTGCCATTTCTGTCATGAGCTCAACGGACCTTCAGTTCATGTAGGCAGAGGTGAGGGGCAGAACCTGTATTTTGCATTCTTTGAGGTGAAGCACAGAGGGCAGAACATTCCTCCAAGACAGGGTCAGGCTTTGGCTGCTGCCAAGAGAATTAGTGCAGCAGGAATGGCTTCAGCTCTCCCTGTGCAGCTCAGGAACACAGCCATTCCACAGAGCTTCTCTGTCCCAGCTGTTTCCCTTCTCTCTGACATTTCCAGTCCTCTGGCTGGTGGCAGTCTGGTTTGCTATCACATGGCACTGAGATAATGATGGTGCTGTGTGCTCTGTAATTAACGAGGTGTTTGCAGGGGCAGGAAAGCTGATGAGCTGACCTGCATTGAGCTGTTACACTGCAATGACCTGAGATGCATTTAAGCTGCACACTGTAGTTCAGTTTAGGCAGAAATCTCCTTTTCAGCCAGACACAGGTACTGGGTGTCTCTGTGGAGTGTAACACCATGTTAGAGGTGCTGGTCCAGCCCCAGGAGCTGCTGTACCAGTGCAGCACAAGGTCTGCACAGCAAATATTGGCATTTACCCATGTCAGGGTACTCAGGAGTATCCTCACCTGACTTGGGGATCCAGCATACCCTTTTTTGTGCCATGAAATCATACCAAGTTCTTCCTATGAAATTATGACTTAAATATTCATTCTGGGGGGAAATTAATGCCCTTAAAATCTCATTAAAAATTAGCTGGTGTGAGCTATAGGAAGATGGTCAGAGTCTAAGTCAATAAGGATCAAGTTTCTGAGGAGGAAGGAGAGTTTTATTAAAGATTTTACAGACCTTAGGAACAGATTGTTCTGGCACTTCAATGTGTGATAGACCTGTGTACCTGCTTGACATTGAACTTTTATCGCTATCACACACAGCCTGTAACCTTCTTTATCAGACAGTAGAAATTGTGGGTGAGCAGAGCCATGGAACGGTTTGGGTTGGAAAAGACCTTAAAGATGGAATATTCCCAGTCCCCAGTGGGGATACTGGTGCCACACTGGTTTTTCTGTGAGGAGTCCATTGACACATAAGACATCATTGGATCTCTGCTTTCATTTGTTCCACCCTGACCATGGGATGAGGGCACTTTTAGAAAGAAGAGGTGTTAAATAAGTTTTTAAAACAGCATAATAGGAAAGATAAAGTGGTTTTATTTTTTATTAAATCTGGTTTCTGTTTAACTCAGCCAAGATCCAGGAGTTGTGTCAAAAAGCACACAACCACATAATTCCCTTGCTCACTTCCTCTGCTATTTTCAAGAATTTTAGCTTAAGTATCTAAAAAATACCAGAGGATTTTTTTTTTTTTCATTCTAGCTTCAGTACAAAACTATTTAAATGATAGAGCATTTATCCCAGAGACTGGTTCCATATATGCCAACGTTAATGGGAATCATCCAGAATTAGGGCATTCTGTTTAAAACAACAGCACAGGTCAATTCTCCAGAGTGGAGGAAGATAAAAGGAACAATTTAACCAAACACACCATTTTTCTCATTTAGAAATCAAGAGAAATCAACGAATTTAAAGTCAACTTGTGTTTTGCAGCACCCATTCTTTTTTAAATTATTTCTGAGGAGGGAAGAAAACTAAACAGTTTAAGGATTCCTTCCCTCATTATTTTTTGGATGAAGAGATGTCCATCTCTTTAGACGTGTCTCTTTATTTTTTTAGGAATATGGAAGCCTCCATGAAAAAAAGCTTGCAGCCATCTCCTATCCTGAGTGCCTTGGAAAAGTCACTCCATAGAACTTACATTTCCCTGCCAGAACTCAGTTCCTGCTTGCTCTTAGGCATTCAAGGTCCTTCTGAGGGGGGAACATTGAGCAACACTCCAGGGGCTGCCCTCAGCTGTAAGGACTTCAGCATTGGCAGTATTTACTGCTCTGGGGTGAGGAGAGGACTTGTTCTTTATTGACTCTGTGTAATTTTCTGTTCTGATTTGCTCTCATGATGCAGCATGTGCTAAAGATTAACACTGTAAATGAAGAATTGCTCCGCAAACAAACCTTGGGTAGGCCACGGATTTCATAAACTTTTAAATGTTAGATAAATTTAATCACGGCTTTGAAGTGAGGACAGTTTGATCTGATTGGGTTTTGCATAGAATTATCCTTTTTCAATGTAGTTTTCTGTCTTCCAGGATAGCTGACAGCTTCTGTGTGCCATGGGGGATCTTTCCTATGGCTGACCCTGTGATGAGAGAGCCACTGTGAGTGTCTGAGCTGGAACAAATACAGTGTCTGTGACAATGATTTTGTCTTGTGTATTAATGCATCCTGCAGCTCCAGATGCCCCATCCTGTGTGTGGGTATTCAACCTGCACTTAGTACCAGGTTCATGTGGCAGGCATGGCTGATCTCTCATGCACAGTTAACCCTTGGTGAGCCTTGCCAGTGCTTGGATTAGTTCAGCTCATGGCAGGTGGCTGCTGATGGTGTCACCATGGGTTTAAATGGTGACGGATTGAAAAGGCACAGGACAGGTGATGGGGATCAGAAAACAGTCATTTAAGGAATCTATGCCCTGGCAGGCCAGCAGCCAAAAAAGACTTATGTAGGTGAGGTAGCAGGAATCTTGTACTGTTGTAACTAGAAAAAGTCTAAGCAACTTTCCATGTTCGACATGATATTTTGAGGGAAGACTTTCTGCAGAATGTTTATTTATATGCTTTTAGATATAAGAAAACAGCCCTGGATAGAGTAGCTTTAGATGCAGACCTTTTAACCTTGTATTTTGTGTGGTATTTTATTTCCACTAAAGTATGTTATGATTGGATACCTGGATTCTAGGAACAATGAGGAATATGAAACCTTACTTCAGCTGCTTTGACACACACAGTAGGACTAGTGCACAGTCCCTGAATTCATAGAGTCTTTACAACTGCATTTGTACTAATTTCACAAGATGGGAAAAGAAGAATACTGGAAATCAGGAGGGGGGGGGGGGGGGGGGGGGGGGGCGGCAAAAAGAAAAAAAAAGCAAAGAAAACAAACCTACAAAGACATTTCTAAATCTACCAGAATTTCCACAGAGAATTCCAAAGGAAATGAAGGATTCTAATAGGAAAAAAAGTTTAAGATGTTTGCCTATACGATGGGTTATTTTTACAGATCCAGGTGATCCTGCACAGCAGCACCAGGACAGGAGGATCCCAGGGCAGGTGGCCCCAGCTGTGCATTCCCAGACAGTGTCGCCGGGGGGCGATAGGATGTCGCGATACTCTGCCCGTGTCGCAGCTCGCCTTCCTCGGGCACAGGAAACGCAGCGCAGCTCCTGGAAGTGCCAGGATTAACAGCGCCCTAAATCACCCTGTTCGCAGGTTAGGTTATCTCAGTTTATTGCACTCAAAGCCTGGCTGCAATAAAACAACCTGAAGTTTATCTGTGGCTGGGTGTGTCCGCAGAGAAGTTCCCTCTGCTTGCACCGATTTGCTTTCCAGCTGTAGTTTCTAATTAATTTTCCCCAAGTGTTTGTGTCGTGCAAGTACTAAAGGACGTAGAACACTGAAAAAAAAAAACTTTTTTCCTTAAAAAAAGGAAGTTATGTTTTCTGAAAATGTCTGTGGTTCTAAAATGTGTTTTCAATGAAATCTCCATTTGAATAGTGAAGAGGGAGGAGCTGATTTATCCACACCAGCAAATACCTTGATGTTGAAATGTGACTGAAACTAAAGCAGTAGCATGTTGCTACTTTTTCTTTCTATAAATCATTGAATAAATTCATTTTGTTGGCATGCGCAAGAATTTAAACTTTGCAGGGCTTTGGAAGTGTGTACAGATAATTTTTCTTTTGTACTCGTGTTGATGTTCATACAAGACCTCATTTAATTTTAGCAGCATTGATTTCTCACACATTTAGTGGTGAGAGTAGAAGAACAAGCAGATGATCTGAAAGAAGGAACCCTCTTGGCTGCTCGGGAGCCGCAGCAGCAGTGAGGCTGTCAAATTATGATAGATTGAAAGGAGTGTATCTGTATTCATTTCCTATAACTGGGAGGGACACCTCAGATTCTGCCATGAGAAGGGTTTATCACAGACTGATTCTGCCCCTCTGTGGCAGATGGGACCACGTTGTGTCCCCCAGCACAGTAGATCCCAAAGGGAAGCTGTGGATTCCTTGCCTGCCTGTGGCCTGTCACAACTGATACACACACGAGTCAGGGGGCACCTAATCCCCTCTACCATATTTGTTAGGAGATGGTAGAAGGCCTTTTTGGAGGTAGGAGTTATGACTTTTATTATCATCATTCTCATGGTCTGAGAGCAGCTACGAGCCCTTACATGGTTTCACAGCCTTCTAAAAACCCACTTATAAAGTTGCTTCAAAAATCACAGTGATTTTGTTCTGGAAGGGTTGAAAAGTCTAAGGGCATTCTAGCATTGCAGCACTTATGGCACAGATCCAAATGATATTGCCTTTTCCCTTAATTTAATGTTCAACCTGCCTTTCTAGAAATAAAGCTCAGTTCCCCTGTTTTGCAGTGCTGTATTTTACACTTCTTATGCTTTTTTAATGTCCTTGAGATGACATTGCTTTGCCTGCTACAGCCTCTTTCTTCTCATGGTGTGGTTTATTTTGTGGATATGCTGGGCAGATGATTAGTGGAATGAGATATATGCTTCTAAATCTACTGGACAACTGAGAACATAAAAAATTTTTCACTGTGTGAAAATGTCTACTTGATGAATACTGACCTGTTTGTGAATTCAGGGTGTGAATTGTTTGAAACAAGGTGGATTGCTTGTATATTGACTTACAAATGGGCTCTTTTCTTTTAAAAACAAATTTTTCCTCTTCTTTGTGACCACAGTAATCGTTTCTATCTATGAACCATGTGCTGGTGTGTGCACACCTCTCCCAAGTCACTGCATTTCAGAAACACTGGATGTAGGTTACTGTGGAGTATAAGTGGAAATGCTGAGGAATCTGAGTTTAAATGAAATTAATCTGAACCTTTCCTAACCCAAGATATCAGATATTATCTTTTATTTTATAGAAGGGTAGTCAGTGTGATAAAATATTCCTGTTGGCTGGAGCAGAGGGATACATGAGAGCTGACCTAAAAAACCTGTGGAAAACAATGGTTTTGCCTCAACCCTGCAGATTTTGGAGCTTCACTCAAGAAATTGAGAGGAGCAAATATTTGTACAATGCAAGAGCTGTCAACAGTCTTTGGTTTGACAACAATCCGTGGTTGACCAGGCTTCCAGCCGGTAGAGACATGCACTCAGGGCCGTGCAGTACTGGACTGCAGTAAAAAGGCATGTTAAAAACGTGATGCATCCTGTCTAGTCAGACCTTACTGACCCAAAGCATTTGGAAATGATGATCATTAAACCTTCTCCAGCAGCAACCTCCAGTTTATTTGCAGGTCTGTTAAAACAAGATCTGCTGGCGTAACTTGGTCAGCATGCCACCTTTTTCCAGCCTCTTTATATGGAAGCCTCACCAGTTTTCCTTCTCTTTTCTCCACTTTTGGGATTGCTACCTTCTTTCAGCCCTGCCAAAAGGAAGACTCTCAGTGGTGAGCACCCCAGGACAATATTTCTGGTTAGACTCAATTTCCTCCAGTTGTGACTCAGCCACCACAGCTTGAACAGAGTTGGTTCTCTCCTTGCTGCCTCCTTGCCTGCAAAGGAGCATCTGCAGCAGAAGAGCTGCCCAGGAGTGTGTGCTGCAGTAACCCTGCAGCAGCAAGGTGTGCCCAGAGTACTGACAAAGCACCTTTTTCCTGGCACTGTTTATACTCTGATCTGAGTAAATCAGGCCCAGCCAGCTGAAGGGAAATGCTGCTGATGGGATCGTGTCCCTGCTGGAAGCTGGGCCAGCACAGCCATGCCAGGGAGGGATCAGACTTTGCCCCCCCTTTCACAGCTCCATGGGCAGCAGCCCAGAGATGTGTCTGCGCCTCCCTGCTGTAAAAGCAGCACTTGCCATCCTCAGCCCAGACCCTGCTTTGCTGTGGGACACTTTGCTCCGGGGGGAGGGCTGGCAGGGCTGGGCATCCCCAGGCAGTGGCACAGCACAGCTCGGCCTCACCCTGTTCAATGCACTGCACAGAACCTCTCCAGGAGTCATTGGCACAGGAAATTTTACAGCCTTCACCTTACAGTCTCTGGCTGCAGCAGTAATGCTTTTTAACTTTGTAAAGCCTGGGCTTTTTTCAAAGCCTGTATTCACTCAGCACCCACTTGAATGTATTTTTATTGTAACTGTGCGTGCAGTGCACCTCAGGGAATAAGTATTTCGATGTCACTCATCAAAGACCATGATGCAGTTAGTCGAATTTTTACTTCTTGGAATAAATGTACAAGTTTTTCTTGTTTTCAAGGGTTTTTTTGGCAAAAATTTATTTGTTGAGCAGGTCAAAAATGTATTATGTTTACTTTTCTCACTATATTCTGGCTCTTTAGTTAATTGTAAATGTGGTTTTACTCGTGTTTCTTAAATGTTTTATTGTATTGACTCTCCTGTAAATGAAGGGGGGTTACTAGCAATATTTGTACCAATATTTGCAGGAATACACATATAATTTTAAAATATATCTACATGTTAGAAAGTTAACTAGGAAGCTAGTAGGGGATGTTGCTCAGACAGCATTTTGCATGTTTGTAACTCAGATTCTTATGGTGAAAAAGATTATTGCAGATTAGTCCCTTGAGGAAGGAGGCAGTCACATTATGAGCTCCTGAAAAATAAATATTTTTTCTTTCCTTTTTTTTTTTTTTTTTTATCCAAGTCACCTTTTGCACAGCAGTTGTCACTTAGAAAATAAGCCAGTCCCACCATGTTCCACTTAACTGTTGTCTGTTTAATGTGTCTCTGCACAGGTTATTTAGCATTTACATATTCTGAGCTCTCAGCCATTCAAATTCAAGCAGCAGCTTGTTTGTTGTGGTACAAATGAGCTTCTGTGCAGTGAAAGCCTTGATTTTTAAAGTAAGAGCTGTAGAGCTGCATTTCTGAGCTGGCAAATTGGCTTGCTTTGTCATTCTGTACTCAATATTTCAGCAGTATTTCCAGTGGAATTTTTTTCATACCTTTCAAAGTAACAATATGGACATGACATTAGTGAATCACTAGTTTTTAGGGAGTCTTGGTGGTTGTGCTACAGCACAAAAGATTAAGACGAATGTGTGACAAAGCAAAAGGCTTTTGGTACAGCCAGGAATTCAAATCTATGGGTCAAAACTGGTGTTTCTGCAGAAATTACAGGACAAGAGCTACCTGGAAGCCCTGTCATACCATGACCTTCTTTAATTGCATGGGTATTAAGGCTGAGGCAAGTTTTAAATGATGTGTGTGCCTTAATCACAAAAAAATATGCAAATATCCCAATGAAGGGAACTGCAGCTCTGCTCTAACTCCCGTGCAGGTGTTCAGGCAGCGAAGAGCTGTCATCCTCAGACAGGGGTGGTGAGATTGCAGCTCTGCTTTTTCCTCCTTCAGACATGCAGGGTGCCATGCAAAGCACTAAGGATTTGTCCAAATCATAAAAGGGCTAGAGGTTTTTCCTTTCTACTTAATTTTAAGGAATCAGCTCTTGTCTGTATAGATACAGATGAAGTTATTGGAACTTGGCTAAAAAGAGCTGTGCCGAACACTGTCGCTACTTTCCTGTTTGGAAGTTGTGCTGAGAGGTTTTATGAGCTCTCTGCACCAATCCTGCAGCAAAGAGGAAGCAGCAAATAATGATTTCCCATCTCAGTTCACCAATTTAAGCTCTAAAGAAAGGTTTGATTATTAAGCTTGATATTTTCTCCTCACAAGATTAATCCTTACTTCAGGGAGTTAATTCCATTTATATCAGTAAGATTACTCACGTGAGTAACCAGCCACAGAATTTGCCTGTAGTGCTGTGATTGCCTAGGGGGAAGTACAAGCAAGTCTGCAATTAAAGTTACAAAAGGAAAAGGTCTGACCTTTTCCTTTTTCTTTTTTTTTTTTTTTAAGTATATATCTCTACTGTTTCATTGACTAGTGACAATGGATTTTGCATTCTGAAGTGTTACTAGCAGCAGCACAAAATGGCTTTGCTTTAATAAGGAAAAAATGGATATGCTAAAGCTTCACTGTGAAAGGTAGAAAGAGAAGGATCTCTGAGTTTTAAACTTCAGGAAGTCCTAGGCTTTCTTCATGTGCATCACATTAGTGGAAAATTCCTTCATTCATTTAAGAAGATAAACAGTTGTAACTTTCACGTTTGGTTGATGTGACATCAATACTGACTGGGACTGCCAGCATTCCAAAAAGGATATCGTCCTCATCTGCAGCCACTCAGGGCTGTGGGGTGGAGCCTGCAGCACAGGCTGAAACATTTACAGGTGCATAAGTACCTAGGGAAGGGCGCAGGTGATGCACCTGTCCCGGGAAAGGAGCACTAGCACAGGTGTGTCACAACTCACCAGCCACCTGGGTTAGAGCATGAGCTTCTTTGACCCACAAACGCACTCCCCTCCACGCTGCAGCCCACAGTTCCCAAATATCGGCCAAGAACCTCCGGAGATGAATATCTACTACGAGAACTTCTTCCACCCACAGAACATCCCGAGTCCCCAGCGACCAAGCACCTTTGAGACGACGGATTACAACGCCACTCCCAATCCTTACCTCTGGCTAAATGGACCTTCCATTACCCCACCACCATATCTGCCAGGATCCAATGCCAGTCCCTTTATTCCGCAGTCGTACGGGATGCAGAGGCAGCTCCTGCCTAACATGCACAGCTTGGGAGGAACTGACCTTGGCTGGCTTCCCCTCCCGTCCCAAGAGGAGCTCATGAAGTTGGTGAGACCACCTTATTCCTATTCTGCCCTCATTGCCATGGCCATCCACGGGGCACCTGACAAGAGGCTGACTCTGAGCCAGATCTACCAGTACGTGGCTGACAACTTCCCGTTCTACAACAAAAGCAAGGCTGGCTGGCAGAATTCCATACGGCACAACTTGTCCCTCAACGACTGCTTCAAGAAGGTGCCTCGAGATGAAGATGATCCAGGTATAGCCCTCTCCCCCTTTTCCCCCAGCTCTAATTTAACTTGATGAATTTTAAAATACCTAGTGCACTGTAAAGAGACACAGTAGCCCAGATACAGGACACAGACACAGTAGCACTTTGTTTTCAAATGGCTGAACTAGAAAGCAGCTGTGCCTAGGTGAGGTGAGAATCAGTGTTGCTGTGAGATCTCTGGAGGGAAGGGAATTCTGTGCTGCCTTGGGTCTTCCTGAGAATGGATCAATGAGCTAAGCATGAGAGCATGCACAGGAACATGTAACTGGGCAAGGCACACTCAAGACCCATTTGGTGTAATGCATGACTTGTGTCAAACTTAACTGGGAATTCAAGGGAAGGGATTTGTCAAAGAAATCCAGTGGCTTTGGGGAGTCAGCATTAATTCCCAAGAGGAGAGCAGGCTGCTTTTATTTTGTTTGTTTCGATTAGTGTTTTGCTTGGAATGACACCTCTGCCATTACCAACTCCCTGGCTGGTAGGCTGTCAGATATTCCTTTATTCATGGTTTCCTATCAATAGCTGTTAAGAACCATCGAGAACATTAAAAACTCATTTAAATTATTCTGCAGTAGAGGGCCAAAAGTCTAGTTCAGTCTTGTTAGAAACCTGTGCTACCCCACTGAAGCTGGAGGAGCAGCCCAGTGTGGGATTTGATTACTCTCTGCTATAAATTCAGAAGACCAACTGTATACTGAAAACCTCCTTCCCTCACCAAGAAAACAAAACAAAAAGCCCTCACAGTGACTCCACTTGTAGTTTTGCCTGTGTGAAGAGTCAGGGCTAAAGGGTAGAACCCAGAACTTTAAACTTTTTTCTGAGTTCAACAGACTTGTACTTTTGAGTGACTAAAATTATGCGTGTATTGCTCATGCAATTCTTCTGTTTCTGTGAAATGAGAGAAACACTGTAAAGTCCTAAATGACTGCTTTTTTTTTTGTTTGTGTGCATAGTTTAAAACTAGAAGTGTGGGTTTGTTTCCTTTGACAGGAAAAGGGAATTACTGGACTCTGGACCCGAACTGTGAAAAGATGTTTGACAATGGAAACTTTCGCAGGAAGCGGAAGAGAAAGTCTGACATTGAGGCCAGTGCTGCTACCCTTGCGTCTGAGAAATCTGAGGACAGTACCCTAACTGGCAGCCCCAAAGCTGCAGAGCATCAGGATATCTTGGAAAACTCATCACCTGGGACTGACAATTCACCTGAGAAAGGATCTCCTCCTCCCTCTTCCAGCAGCCCGTGCCTCAGTAACTTCCTCTCCAGCATGACCGCCTATGTCCACGGCTCCAACTCAGGGAGCCGCTCCGGGCCCGTGGGACTCAGCTCTGAACCCATTGACAAAATGGGGCAGAACATGGTAGGCTTCAATTCCTATTCCCCACTCTCCAGTATCCCCAGCCATGGTGCGGGAGACTGGTCCAATTCCGTGCCTTCCGGTCACCTTGGCCACAGCAACTCAGTGCTCAACCAGTTTAACACCCATTTTTACAGCAGCCTCAGCACAAACAACACCCTCTACTCCAGGGAAGGGACAGAGGTTTAACTGAAGGATTCTAGGACACTAGAGGATAGTTATTTATGAGAGGAAATGATCCCTGGGCAGGTGATTAGCTTAGCCTCTTGTCTCTAGGGCCACACTGCATCCTCCTCCTGACAGCCACCAACTTGTTACCCATTACACTGAAATCACAAACACTTCACATTTGGCAGCTGCACGTGAAAAAACAGGGATCATAAGAGGAAGGATAGGGAAAAGTTCTCCTCATACACTGCTTGTACTGCTGCCAACCAGGTCCTCTACAGAAGTCCTTGAGAAGTTACAGTTTGCCTTAGGCAGGGGACTCTTTCTGGCATGGCATTAACATTGCTGTGCTTTTTAAAGTGATAACAGAAGAGCAGTGGTACCTTTAAATATCCTGTCTTCAGCTATAGACTGCCTGTACTAAATGCTCAGCAAATTCTTATTTGGCCAAAGCTCTCTTCAACACTGCAGAATCCACACTAAATACTACTGTATAGTGAGTATACACTTGAATGGTGAGTGCTGTCTTTGGCTTTCTCTCATGCCAGTGCAGACCTTGTCTACAGCTTCATCCCCTTCCAGCCCCAGGGGGAATGTGGCTGTGCAGCAAACTGACATCATCATGGACACAACAGGAATTTTGAAGCTGAAGGGAAGTATAAAAAATGCACTGGAATTGTCTTCTGCTGTTGGATCTTTGTGTTTTCAATTCTAATTACAGGGTCAATTTTATTCCTTACACATGTAAATCTAGTCACGTAAGGGAAACAGGATCTGTTCTGAATATATAAATATATATATTTAAGACTTTTTTTTCTAAGAAGAAAACACATTTGTTATATCTTAACATTCTACATGAATCATTTCTACTGAATAAAGGATTTGAATACTGAGGTGGGAGGTGAGGGAAGAAGAAAAGGGAGGTAAGAAGTTTAACTATCTCTGAATTTCAGTTTCAAAGGCTGGATCTTTCAGAGTATCAACTGCAGATATTGTAAAAAGTCTCTGTACTGTATTTTTTTTTCATTTTCTAAAAGGCTATGCTGTTTGTCCTTGTGTAAATACTAGAAATAATTCCTATTTTCCCTACACTTTACTGTAGCAACAAACATTTCAAAATATAGATTTTTTAAACCAAGACTTGACTTCCACATTTATGTAGAGTAATATCTCAAAATAGATACCCCCAAAAGCATTTTTAATAAAGCATTTGTATAGAAGAGTATGTACTTGTGTTTGTTTGTACTGCACTACTTAAACCTTTAAAAGTCTCCTTACAAGTTTGACTTGAGGAATTCACATGAGGAAGGGCAGGGTAGTGGTGGCAGAAGGTCAGATACTGAGATGATATGTCCAGGCCATCCGCATTTGCATGCCTGGCAAATATAATTGCCTGCTATTGCACAAAATACTATCACTGAATAAAAAACACCCTTGGAGCTTCCCTGCTGGCATAAAGTGGTGCCAGTAATTTAAAATTTCAGAAAGCAGACTGTTTTCACATGTCAATTAGCCAATAAGACTGCAATTTTCCTGCATTCTTATTTATTATTTGATTTCTTTTATGTTTCAAGTTTCTTACTATCAAGGTTGCTCTGACTTTTCCTAGTTTTAGATCCACTATAATAAATTGCCACTTGGGAGTTGAAGCCCACCTACACTGCTAACACCCTTATTCAATAAAGAAGAGAAAATGCCCTTCTGGTGGTGTCCTTGTGCCATCACTGTTTGCTTCTCTCAAGTCAGGCACATGCTGAGGCCTGAGCTGTAACTCCTGCCCTCAGAATCTTCCAACTCTTGCAGAATCTCAGCCTGCTGGGTGGGCTGGAATATGTCCTGCAACTAACTCTGCAGTGACAGCATTTTTCATAGAGATCTGCTCATGTTAAAACTGAGAAATGTCTTCAGTCACTGTGCTTATACCTTGGATTCAGGACCCATGCCATAAATTGCCCAGAAATACAGTTCCCATAGAATATATGGTCCACAAACTCAGAGGAACTGTTTTCTTTAGTGCTGTACTGGAAAATGTTCCATTATGAAGTTAAAGACCGAAAGTGCGGGGGAAAAAGGTAGAAAATAAAGTAAGAAGAATGACATTGCTAAGTGACAGCAGAGAGTAAAAAGCAACTCTGTCACTCAGCACTTTCTTTGACTCTGCTAGTGCCCAATCCCAAATAATAACAGGAATTCCATATAGGTGTGCGTAAAAACAACCTTGTGCCTCATTGCTTCCCTGGTGCTGTCAACCCAACACCACTTTTGGCTTCTGCATGCTGAGGAAGTGCTGCCAAAATCCCAGTTCATGGAGAAAGGTTTGTTCTCCAGTGGCTTCCCTGAACACCAAGGAATTGGTACCCCTGCAGCCACCGAGCTGGCTTGGCACATCAGCTCAGCTGGTGGAGCTGCTCTTCAAGGAGGAGCGGAAAGATGATTGCATGCATTGTAATCCTATTTCTCCTCCAAACAGAACCACTTTGTAATGAAACAAATCTTCATCTGTATTTTTGTGGTTTTCAGAAAGAACTCGTTTTGGTAACCAGCCATTTCAATGCATTCCTGCAGCTCCTGCACATCGGTAAAGCAGCTGCAGGGAAACTTAGAAACTATTCTTGTATGAGCAGCAGCACTGCTCTGTCAAAAGTAATGCTCCCCTTCCTGTGTTTTACCAATATGATCAGTGTAAGGGTTTTGGATGGAAGAGCATCTGGGTTTTAGGGATTTTTTTGCCTATTATTTTGTTTGTTTGTTTTTAAGTATGCTATTAAAGAAGCCACTAATGTTGGACCTGTAATTAAAATATATTTAAAATATTGCTGAGATTTATAGACCTATAGTGTGATTAATAAATGTATTTACTAAGCTGCTCAAAAAAGAGAATCTGGGCTCCAAGAACTCTGAATAGGTTTCCCTGTTAAGATTCTTGATTGATTATTTTATTCTTAGAGTGTGTTTTGTGTTGAGATACAGCTGTCTTCACATACCATGTTTCATGACTCTGCAATTATTTGTTCCTGGTTTAAATGTTAACCCTTAAAGGCTGTTCCTATCTCCACTAACATATCCAGCCCTAAAATGTCAGAGTAGGTTACTGCTTGCTTTCCTTCTGTATTGCAGCAAAACTGCAAATATTAGAAGCTTTCACCAGCAGGCAGTGTGTCTTCACTAATGATTAATGAGTAACAGGCTCCTACATAAGTCTGAGGTATATTGCTGCTGGATCCCTGGGGCAGCTTCACTGTCACTGATCCCACTAGAAACACCTTCCCTGGGTTCTTACTCCACAGTTTCCCCAATCTGTGTCCTGGCTCTGCAGCCCTGGAGTCTGTGACTCTTCAGCCCTGGCTCTAGTACGAGGGAGAGGGGAGATTTGGGGTTCACAGCAGAGGTCTGGGCACACAGAGATCCCTTGTACCACTGCCAGGGTTGTTCCATCTCATTATGGGGTCAGCTGCAAGCCAGGAGTCCTGCAATAATAGGTTCTGTTTAGCTGAGGTCCTTTGTGCTCCAGCAGTCCTGTTGGAGCCTCATCTACAATTCAAGACATTTAAGCCACAAGGTTTAAAGATTTGGGTTTAACTGCAAGATTCCAAATGTCTGAGCTTCCAGATGATAAACTGATGAGAGCTTAAATGTTACAACTGGTTCAAAGATGACACCAAGAAGTGTGGTACAGTATCCCCTATATAGGAAAATCACATTTCAGGCCTCAAAGTATTTACTTCTCCCATAAACAGCAGTGGGTACTTTGCCAGATTCCCTCTGAATTACAATGTACTAACTTTCTCTCATGAGGGGATACATTATGAAACTCTTCACTGTTTAGTAGTGTCAATAGTTGCTTTGTTTCTTCATGTGAAAGCATTCCCAGAGGAGGAAAATAACGAACTTCTTCCCAGTAGGTTTGCCAATCCTAACACTTCCAGTTTGTAGCACTTTGCAGCAATCCTTAAAACTCTTTCTTAAGGATTTTAGAAAGAGCTGCCCTGGACCTGTGTGATTTTTTGCCCAAGTACCACGCTTCTGGAGCTGTGAGCTATGAACCAAAACCCTGCTGTACACTTGGAACCTGTAGCTTTCCCCGCTTTAAATGCTGACAGCTGCAAGACTGTGTTGCTGTGGTCCTGGAGGTATTGCTGTTAAACACACCTCAGGTGGTGTTTGCCATGAGCTAGAAACCTGCAGGGCTGTCATGCCCTGGACAGAAAGACACTTTAGTTTTTATTTATGCTGCAAGCTTAGTTCTAAAGGGGGTAATGACTGTGATCTACCAAAACAGCCCTTCGTAAGTGTACTTGCCCAATATCCTCCCTGCTGATATTCTGTGCAAATTCATTTTCAGAATACCTCTCTAAAATGAATTTTTACATGTCTTGTGTTGGCTGAATTGCAATACAAATTGTGCTTTACCTCAGCAATGGTTTTGGTTCTTTTTAAATCCTAAAAACGTTCCTCTGCTAATGTCTTTGCACAAAGTGGTTTTACCCTTGTGCAGCATATGATATCCTTTGCTCTATAAGAAGGAAGGTGCCAAGTTGAGGCAACTCTTAAAGTCGCCATTCCAGTCTTCTAAAAAGTGCTTTCACTATGTGACAGCCAGCAGTATTCTTCATGTTAGGCATACTTTGATTCTGCAACTGCCCTGAACTGCTCCAACTCCTCTCACTGAATCCTTTGCAGGTACAGGTCTGTCCTGCTGCCTCCTCCTTACCAGAGTTGAGTTCAACTAATTATTTCCCCTTGCTTCTGTTCCTCTGGAAGATTCCAAAAGGTAAGTAAGGTAGGTAGGCAGTAACAGGTGTTAGCATTAAACTCTGCATGAGGAGCTGTCAGAAGCTCTGCTGTAACCCCAGGACACATCAGGAGAACTTTTCTCAGGGTTTGAATTTGTATGTAGGTGACCTGTGACAGCTGGATTAGTAACACACTTCATCCCTGCAGAGCCCCCAGCTGCAGGAGCAACCTGCCCATAGTGTAATGCTGATACTTTCATGGCAACACGACACAGAGAAAATAACTGTACATTGCCCAGTACCCAAGTGATGGAAGCTTCCAGCCACCACATCGAAAATTGACTTCTGTCATCAGGGAAACTTCTTTATACATTCTGCATACAGGTTAATCAGGGCCTCAGAACTTCTGAGTCAGGATGTCCCACAAAGCAGTGGAGGTTATTTGGACTGCAGCCTGATGACAAACACAAAGCTGCTCAGTTTATCCTTTCTGTTGCCTTTGCAGAGCTGTAGATTTGTGTGGAGAAGTCTCAGTAGCACAGCACAGCAGGGTAATAATACAGCTCAGTAGCTGTTTGATTACATTGTTTGTAACAATGGGTTCTGACATGAGCAGTTTATTGTTTGCTAGCTCATGACAAGAGTTTTGTCTATGCAAACTTGCATGCAAATCAGGCATTATTTATTATGTTTCTCTCCAATGAGAGTGGAAGGAGAAAAACCACTGTTTAACCTCAGCAATACATTTCCCTATGAATAGGGCAGGTATTAAATGATTTATGGAAGGAATGTTAAGAATGCAAGAAGTTCAAAGAAGGTGGAGGGATATCTTTTTCCCCTGTCAGCTGGGAACCTGGCTATTTAATGCTGATAAAGCCATCATCCAACTTCACTTCATCTGTTGTTCCCATATGATGTACCTGCATTTCACTGCATCACAAGCAGGGAGATCTCTAATTAGTCTTACTGTTATTTAAAAAACCCAAATCAGTTTAACACAATTCTTGCACAGAAGAAGAAATGATGAGGGGGTTTATATTTATTCACTCTTGTTGTTTGTTGCTTTGTAGGGGTCCTTCCCTACCCTGGGCCTGCCACAGCTGTGAACAGCCCTGCTCAGCTCAGGTGTGAGGAATTCTGCACCTGCTCCTTAATTTTGCCAGACTGAACATACTCATTTGTCATGCTCATACTTCTTTAACCCCATGACCTTGCATGATGATTTCTCCTTCTGCAGTGAAATAAGTAATATTTTCACAGAGGTGAGAATTTTAGATTTTTTTATGATATTATATATTTTAATAGGAAATATCCTAATGAAAAAATTCTACCCAGATGACTTAGCATTAATATTAATAAGCTGGCCTTATCACATATCTTTCTTTAATATAAATTGAGTAGCCATACTTTAATGAGTGGTACAGGTACCGTAAAATGAATATTATTTTTCATTTAATTTCATTGCATTTATTCCTATGCAATCCATCAGGTGGACAATGCAAACATGCATGCTAAAGGAGATATATGTCTCCTCATGTGGACTAAATACCCCTTGGAGCGATGGTGAACAAACATCCATCCTGCATACAAAGGCAAATACTGAAAACTATTGGTTCCTGGAATGCCACATGATCCTTACTAATTCCTATTGAATATTTAATATCTCTCCCTCTCCATAATAGGAAATTCTCGAGTAAAATTTGTCTGACACTTTTCCTGCCACCTATAGAAAAGTTGCTGGGTTGTTACAGGGTCAGTCTTGTGTGTTACAAAATCACAGGTTCTCCGAAGTTGCAGACTTCGGTCATTGTTTTTCCCCTGGCACTGAAAGCCACCCCCATTCATGCACCACAGCAGACACCACACGAAAGAGCTGTGCTTTGCACTGAGACTGTTTTATCATTTGTGTCATCTGACATATGGCCTCCTTGGCAAGCAGGTGATGGTCTCTTCTTATTTGGTCTAAGCATTAAATTTCATTGATCCCAGATTTGTTCTGAGGAAAAATGCAAAGCTTACAGAAGCTGAACATTTTTCCAAGAGCACAAAGTCATCTCCTGTTCTGTTTGGAAGTGGTAAATTTGAGCTAACCCTGGTAGTTATGGAGCAAGATTGTTTTCACATTTGGATTTATCTAGCCTTGTCTCCATGCACCTTACGTAGACGTGCAAAAAAATGTGATATGCTTTGCAAGATATGTGCATGCAGAACAGTCATTGTTTTCCTGTTATGTGTATTCTTCAAGATCTTTAAACCTTTCAAGATCTTTTGACAGAAGATGGATGCAGCCAAAGAACATATATATCCTGCCCTCAAGAAAGGATAAGACAATGTAAGTCACCTGTAGGTTTGCTTGCAGCATGCTATTTTTGGTTTTCATATTTTGTGTTGTTTAAAGCAAATATTTTAAATTCAATTGATTTTTTTGATGTTAGCATTAAATCAAATATTGTAACTTTATGCAATTTTTGAAGACAGTATTTATGCAAATAAATATGCAACGAGACCAGGTCTTTTATCCCCTGGCAAGTTAGTAAGGTAGCCCTTAAAGGGTGAAAGTCCTCAGACCATTGCCGATCAGGACTTTTTTTTTCCCTCTATCAAAGTATTTAACATTCCTAGCCCTGCACAGAAGGGGAAAAATAAGGTCATAGATGTGGAAAAATCTGTTGATCATAACTGATAATATGAAAATGAAGCAGTCAAGCAGGCTGTGGACAGCACAGGTCAGGTCTACTTACACAAAAGCAAAGTTAAAAATGCAGTGATAGAAACATGAAAATTCTGGGACATGAATGAAACAGAAGCCAGCAGTTGTGGTCAGATTAATCCTTTAATGCTGCTGGTATTTCCTTGTTGCCATGTGGGACAGGTGATGGCTGGAGTATCCCAAATACAGGGGGAGTAACACCAACAAACGTGACAGAGAAAGGGCTGACCTGAACCCTGCAGTATGCACTGCAAACAAAAACTCTGTAACTTGAGAATCTTCCAAGTTTAGGGGTTTTGACACAAGTGACAGCAGAAGTATTAACTACCTCCTGCAAATTTTGAACCTCAGTGTCACAGTGGTTTCTGCACTACTTTGAGAGTTTCTGGGGTGGTCAGGGTATCATTGTTCCTATCTATGTGATCCAACAGTGAAGCTGTCTGCTTTATTACACATTTTTACTATATATTTATTGAGATTATTGATCTGCTAACTAGTTTGAGTTTGCAGATTATATTTGTAAAGGAAATTTTCACCTGAAATTTATTTTAAAAAAATTATTTTAGATTTCAGTGGACGGTTGTATGGACAAAACACACAAGTCTGTGTACTATGTGCAAATAATTCTGGACATATGTACAGGCTGGATTTGAATAATCAGGTAAATCAAGTGCTAACTTTTAAATACTCCTAAAGTTCTGTGAAAATTAAATTTTAAGCCGCACTCTATTGCCTCCAAATTGTGGTTATTGAACTAAGTGTTTTCCCAGCAAAGAAGAAACAACTCAAAACAAAAAGCAAGGGTGGTTTTTATCCTGAATCCGCTGACTGCTTCATATATTCCTATAATAAGCTGGAGGATTTAATGGCAGGAGCAGCACTTTGTGGAGCAAGCATGAAACTGAACAGACAGGGACTGGGAAATAACTCTGGAACTACTTAAACTAAAATTGCCACCAAGTTTTCTGTCATAAACCTTCATCCATGGTCTCACATAATTTTAGACTAATTCTGTATTTGGGTAACTGCTCTATGGGACACTTTCATCACATCTTCCAAGGGAAAAAAAAAATCAAGCAGTTTCAAATCATCAAAAGTTTTAAAAATAGGTGTGTGTTAGGAGAAGGGAATGGGCTTTGTTTTATAAATTTCAATGGTCCTTCTTACTCACTATTTTTTCCCACAGCTGATGAAGAGAGAAGTACAACTGACACTGAATCAGGGTTCACACCTGAAATGAGAGCAGCAAGCACTCAAGATTCACTCTTGTCCCCTGGGTCTTTGCAAGCTGTAACCACGTACTGCAGATGCACACTCAGGTTGGAAAGGAGACACAGGCACTTTGGACCTGACAGTTATTTTATGAGAATGGGCTAATTACATTGATAGAAGAGAAAAAATGAGCCATGCACAAATTAACAATCAAAATTAAATGCCTGTGTAATTAAATACGAACAAGGGAACAGCCTAGTTTTAAAGGCTGCTTATGAAACTGCATCGGAGTTTGTGTAAAGGGCCAGAATTTACTGCTTTTGCCAATTGCTGGTTATTAACCCTCAGTGTAGCTAAAGCTGCTTTACGAATTCAGAGTGAAGTGAATGTATCTGCTTGTGCCCCATACAGTGAAATAATGACATCCACTTCTGTTGGTTAGAGTTTCTGCAGGGGGTTCTAGAGCTGCAGTATTTCACCAATTGTATTTGTTGTAGGTTAAACTCAGGTGGAGACTGTCTGCTCCTGCTGCAATCACTCAAATGGCACTCAGCTGTGTCTCCAGATGGAACTCATTGTCATAACTACAGCACCCAACTGAAATCACCCTCTGATCAATAACATGATTCCTTTACTTCCACCCTTGAAAAGACAATATCCTCCTTCTTTAAATTACTCTTTAAAAGAAAAATGCACCTGAATACCAGTTTTTTATCACAGAGTTCTTGAACTACTTTTTCCAAATTTGCTCACACTTACAGCATAGGAGTAATTTGTCTGTTACTACAAAGTGACCTCCTGAAAAACCTGCCAGAAGTTCCAAGTTTTTAGATACTTTTTCCAGTTATTTAATTTTCAAACACTGAAAAAGCCACTATTCACTTTTGAAATCTATCATCAGTCTGTACTTTCCTGTCAGGAGAGAGTGGGAAAAGATATCATGAGACCATAACAGCCATTGCTTGTGCTCTCACAATGCCCTGACCACAACAGAAGAGAGGATTTATGCATCCTACACGTCTTGCCCAAGTTTAAAAGCTCATGGATTCAGTCTGAAACAATGAGCAAACAAATGCCAGTAACTCAGGGGAAGATTGAATTCATTTTCCACATAAAGTGAAAAAACAAAGGTGATTTTAAAAAGCACAACAGTTGGGTCTTTCACCCATGCCCACAAGCTTTTCCTTATTATCTCACTAAATTATTTGTTTGCTTGTCCTGCCTGGCTGGAACTGAAGGGGACTGAAGCAAGAGGTGTTCTGAACCTGGCAGCACAGCTCAATTGAGGTAAAGAAATCCACAGAAGTCCATTTGCCTGGGTAAAGCTGCAGTGAGGACAATTAATCTCTCATAGCAATTACAGTTACAGGAATTAGCTCTACAAAGTTGGTGCTCTGTCTGCTTTATGCTTACATTTGAACACTGTGTCAAATGTCACTATGTGACAGAGAATAATTCTGTATGTATTAAATGCAGACTGATGTTTTCCTTTGTGTCCAGCATATGTTTTGTTTCCTAAGGAAGGAAAACGCATTATAAAACTGTCTTCATTATGCTTCCCTGTAAAGTGCCAGCTTCCTGCAAATCATGCATGTATTTGCATTTTGTTAATTTGGAAACTGAGGTTTGGAATGAATGGACATATCTGAGGTGAGGCAGTAAGTTGGTGTTACAAACGGGAGTGTTTAAAATCACTTTAAAAAATCACTGGCAAGGGTACGAGCAAAAGTCGGATTTGTCCCTTTTAAGAGACTTTAAAATCCCTTCCCCTTTATCCTGCATAGTGGTGTTACCACAGTCACAGAAAGGACAAGGACACAGCACACCTGGTTTATTGTGAGCTTGGTTAAAAATTGTAACTCAGTGCAGCTCCCCATCCTGCAATTAAAGGTACTGGTGGAAATGTCACCATCCCTCTCTGCCCTGCACTCCATACCCTGTTCATGTGATTACATCTTACAGCTTGTAATTATCTCCTTGGTGCAGCCCCCTTAGAAACAATAAGCCCTCCTTACCTTTCTGCAGAAAGGAGTTAACACACATTCCCACTGAACAGCCCTAGTTAAGCTGAATTGTCATGACTCTTTAAAGAATTACAGTAACAGAATTTGATTACAAAAATATGTGTGTGTATATCTATATTATCCTCATTATCCAGATTTTTGGACTCAGCAGGAGCTGTCTTCTCTTTAACTTTCTGCATTTGTCATTATTTGGGCAGAAAACACTCTCAGAATGGACCAAAATTTTAAGAGATCTTAGCATTCTGAAGTTTCTTCTGATTAGTGCTGGTAAACAGGTGCACCCTACACCTGCCATGGTATAAAAGGTGAGCTTTACAAGAAATACAGTTCTTAATTCAGCATGGATCACCTAGTAGTTGTAAGGTAAACCTAGAAGAGCTACATGGAATAGTTAAATTAAACTCTGTTAGGACATTACTCACATGTTCACAATGCACATTTAGAAAGAGGCTTTCCAGTGCTGAGTTGGTGATACAAATGTAAATGCATTTCCCATTGTCTGAAGCATTTAGTTTGGGACTGCATTAATTCTGTTACCCTGCTCTTTGTAACACTTCTGTAACGGATGATCATGTGAGTACCAGCAAGTGATGACACAGTAAATACAAACAAAATAACTTTATATACAACTTCAGACATAGCACATGAAACCTAAGAACCCAAGCACAAAAAGATAGGATCATGCATATTAATGGTCTTAGAATGTTGAAAATTACAGTGAAGCATGCAGAACTACACAGTATGCATTATTTTTGTTTTGAAAACCTCTTTCTAAATCTGTAAAGTTGTCTTCTGAAATAGTCTGTTTAGATTATTTTCATCAATTTAATATTGACTGAACCACCAAAAACCATTCTGAAGTTAGTATTTGTTGTGTTCAGTTTTACTTTGTTTCCTCTTTTCTTCAGAAGGCATATTTGAATTGAAATTATATTGGCCATTAAAACTTCTGACCTACTCAGAATAGTGTGCAAAGAAGCACCTGATAACCCAGTCCTGGTAATGAAAAGGGAATATGTATGAAAAGGGGTTTCATGGTGTCCAAAGATATGAACAGAAGACCAAACTCTTGCACTCCTATCACATATTTTAGGTATTTTGTTTCAAGTGTGATGTGACAGTCTTGAAATTACCTCATAAAATCCTGAGCAGTTTAAGACAATGTAGAATGCAGCAGTCACTGTTCTCTGTGGTGATAAATTCTGACTGTGAAAGGAAAAACAAGGGGAAGAAATATGTGTTAATAGTAATTTAGATAGAGAGATTTCCTGGAAAAATACATGATCCAGTAATGCAAAGAATAGAAAAAAACAGAAATAGTTGTTTTTGTAAAACCATTGGAAAAATGTCATGTTCATTAGGAATTAGTAGAAAATTATGGAAATAAATATATTATTTTAATCAGTTTCATTTGCATCCTGATGCACAATAGCCTGGTTTTTCTTTTAATTGCTTATATTATGTTAAACAGTACCTGTGGTGATACAAAAAGAGATGCTGCAGAAGGCAGTCTCCTCTGTAACAGGTTACAGCTGTGTTAATTACCTCAGAGTAGAAACACCTTGCCCTCACAGCCTTGGGCATGATAAGTAGTGAGTTAACTCAGTTGGAGTTAGTTGAAGTCTGCTCGTTGTGCTGTGAAGACCCAGGGACAGGAGGTCTTGGCAAGAGCCAGAGAAGGTAAGATACTGTAAGATATTGTACTCAGCATAGACAGGGTTAGGCGGCCGTGCTAGGGGCAGGATGGAGCCAGACTTGGAGCAGAAGAAGAGAGACAATGCTGGAGCTGTATGGAGCTGCTCTTAGAAGATACAAAGAAGAAAGATATGAGAGACAAGGTGAATAACAAGATATAGATACGTGTAGCCTTCTGACGATTTCGGTGAAGCACCTCGAGTGCAGTGTCAATGTCGACTGGCACACATGCCAGCGACTGCAACAAGTACCCACAAGTAATGTCAGTGCTGTTGAAAAGCAACCCATAAAGTTTTACTCTAATGTCACGCATGGGTAAATGATTGGTAAATCAGTTAAAAAATTGGCAGAAGTGAGATCAGAATCCAATTCAAACCACAATTCTTGGGGGGAAAAAAATCATAGATCTATGTTTATAATATTTAGCAATAAAATTTACAGCCCTGTTATCTACCAGTTATGCAAAAACAAACACTTGTGCAGGAGGAGTGTGCCATGTGTTTATATATAAACAAATGGCCTAATCCTGCCCTGGGGCACTGCAGTGCTGGAGCACACAGAGCTCATGGAGATAGCGTGGGCTGAGGGAAAGCAGCCAGGCCAGGAGAGAGGTGATTTGTCTCAACCACCTAAAGGGAATGCAAGGTGAAGTTCCAGGCACAGCTGGAGTTCACATCTGTGGGCAGACTGCTGGCTGGGCACAGATCAGAGCCCAGGAGCCAGGAAAGCAGACCTCTGAGCTTGCCCAAGCTGTGGGAGCTCTGTTTCAGGAGAGCTCCATGACACCTGCATGGCCCACAGCCAGTGCAGCAGTGCAGGACATTCGCTCTGTGCACCTTCCGCTGCTGTCACTGCTGTGGCAGGGAATTCTTTGTGTCACATTCCAGCAGTGAGGGGAGCTCACTCGTCAGGCATGCTACTCTGATCCAGGGAATACTGTCTCCCAAAAAATAGGACGAGACATAGGTCATATGAGGTTCTGTGTTACTGATACTCCTCTTGCAAAGTTGTTTCATGTCATTCATTAAATGTGAAACATAATTTGTGCTCTGCATACTATCCTGAAACTTCATTTTTCAACATAATAATTCTTCCAGTTTCCATTTCTGAGTCTGATAATGAAATATAAATTAAATATTTACTTGCTGTCAAGCTGCTTTTCTTTTCTCATCTGGTATGGAGGAAATTGAGTCCAGTGAATGTTCCTGTTCTGTAAAAGCTTGACGGAGCAGTCTGAGTTTGCCTCCATGAGAGAGGAGGCTGTGTCTGAGATGCATTTTGAGATTTGGGGGTTGGTCAGGTGACAATTTTGCTATACAAGAAGCTGTAAGGGGACAAGGCAACAGTAGAGAACTAGGAAGTTGCATCCTTCCTGCAGAGCAAATCCACAGGTTTGCTCCCTGTGCTGATCAAAGAGGCTGATGGCCTTACCCTGCACACAGGAGGAGGCAGCCAGTAATCCTCATAAAGATTATATCAGAGGCTTTTTCTGCAGGGTGTAGAAAACGTTGATTAAAAGCCCATCTTTATTGTGAAAATTAGCCTTGATAGAAGGGCCAGTTATCAGACAGGCCAAGGTAATCTAGGCCTTAATCAAAACAGTAGTCCGTTGCATTAAGGCACGTCAAAGATTATTTTCACTGCTATAAAAAATGACTCATTTGGGTCATTATGTATCTAAGATACCTCGTGCCCATGCAACAAGGTACACTAGTTTGCTATAAAAAAGATGCAATTTTATTATGTGGCAAAACTCGATGCATTTTTTTGGTTGGGTTTAGGGCAGGGGTTTGGGAGGGCTTTTTAGTGGTGGTCTTTTCACCTCATGTCATTGACATCCTCGATGTGGCAACATTACAGACACACCATCTTTAGCTCTAAAAGCTTTTTTTCAAGTAGTACCAGAAGGGACCTTTATCTGAAACCAGGACTAAACAGGAGAAATGGGTCATGAATTGTACTTGCAAACAAATTTGTGAAGCTCAGTGGCTCTACTTTAAATGAGGTCATGATGGCAGTTCCATATTGTGGAATTTAGTGAAAGAACAAAGTGCTTTTCTTTATCGTGATTCTGTTTGGAGGATTGATTTTCATGCTCTTGTTCAGCATGCATGGTTTTTTAGTGGATTGACTTTTTCAAGGCAAATCAAACCTGGCCCAATGTATGTCCAATTTCCCAAAGTATTGATGACTCCTCTCCAATTAGTTTTAATTCTTTGGAACTCCATCTCCACCACCAGTTACAAGAGGGCACAGAGGGACAGACCTAAAGCCACAGTCAATAAGAATTTTACTTAGAAAAATTCTAAGTAGAATACAATTCTAAAATAGAACATGGAAGTGGCAGACATGTTGATAATTGCTGAACAGTTGGGGTTTTTCTAATACAATGTTCAATTTATGTAGGGCAGAAACAGCTCTGTGTCTCTCTGCAAAAGTTTGAGTTTTATGAGGGAATGCTGAAGACATTCATTTAAAATATAAATAAATCAGTATTTCAGGAAAATATAGTGTGACTTCAAAATGTTTAGACCTAAACAACAGATGGTGAGGCTGCTGCAGAGCAGGCATCACAAGAGAAATCACTGGCTGGTGACTTCCTCCTGCTCCTTTTCACTGATTTGCCTTAAACCCAAGTGTCTTGCTGTTTTTATTTTAACTCTCATTTCTTTCAATCTTCCAGCCTTCAAACTTCAGTTTTTAACCCATGGCTGTAATTCTACTACTGATATTATCAGTAATTAAACAAAACATAATTGTCTCCCAAACAAATGAGATTCCCCACTTGCCATTCTGAAGATTTAAAAGTGAATTGTTTCCCTAAACTAAAGCTAAGCAGATACTTGGAAGACAATTCTGCATCAAAAAAACTGGAATTGAAAGGTAGAATTAAGCTTACTACAGTCTCTTCTTTCTGCCTTTTCCTAAATATCACTTTAGAAATATATCCAGAGAGTTATTACAGACAGATGCCACCTGAAATCTTCTTTTAGCCAGATTACTAAAATACAAGCTCTTCTTCTTTCTGCCACGCATAGGAACAAGCTCAAACACTGACTTTGCCTCAGTAATGAGTTTGGATAATTTACAGAGCAGTAGAGTAAGGACAATAAAGTACTAAAGTAGTATTTCAACAAAAGGCTCTTAGGTTGGCATCAAGTTTTCAGTGGATATATTGTGCTCCATAGTTTTAAAACAAGACAAAACATAAAATTAAATAAACTAGTGGTGATATGGGAGCTAGATCATTGTTGAAAAGCAAGTGATGCTGTGGTGGACTGGGAGAGCAAGCAAAGGATGCAGGATGAACTGTATAACTTCATGTGCTGCCTACTTAGGAACTGAAATAGGCAGTTAAACCTGCAACACCCTATCTAAGGATGTGTTCATTTGTACTGAGTGTGTCATGTAATGGAAAGCAATACTTTTATTAACGTTTCTTCATTATTAATATTTTGAATCTCTCATTCATACGTACTGTACACTTAGTCATTGTCTGCTAATTATTGTAAACAGCAAAACCCTAGCTGCCTTCAAATAAAAATTGCTTCCTAATTACTGGTTATTGCACAGGAGCAAAATGTTACATTTTATGTTATTCTCAACAGGACCTCTAAGGTTCAGTTGGAGATAAGCAGTAAACACCGAAGTATTCTCATAAATCACAATTTTGCATATAATTACTATATGCCTGTAAAAGTGAAAATTCAGCTATTCCCCTGTTACTGACCAGCTCTGGTCTAGGAATTGATTCAGCTTCCACTGCAGCTCTTCACACACCATTTGTTCCAGCAGCTCAGATTTCCTTCATTTCCATGCCATGAACAATTCACACCATTTTACATATTAAGTCTGCCTATATTTTCCTGCATTTGACATTATGTGATGAAAAAAGTCCAGTCCCTCCCTTCTAGCCTGGATCACACTTGCTGTCCTTCATAGTGTCCTCTCTGGAAAATCTCACTTTTCCAGTAGGATCCCTGTATTCATTTTTAATCATTTTGTTCTCCACTCAGTATTTCTACTCCAGCAAGCTGGATTACAGCTGCTGAGTTAGTGAATTTTGTTTGTATGAAGCCAAAATGATGAGGTTGTGCTAAAGAAAGCTGGTATAACAAAACTAGTGGATGTTTATTTATGAATTGGACATTTGTGTTTTTATGAAATGGACATGTGTCTATTTACAAAATGGACAAGTGTGTCAAAAAGACTTGAGCTCCTTGAAGAATGTTCTCTTTTTCAAAGCCTACCAGTCTGGTCTGTGTTTTTGTGATCAAAAACTTAGTCATTTTCTTTCTTGGGTCAAATACGAGAAACTAAAAAGAGCAACCTAGGTTGTACTAAGATGAATCATTAATTTTACAAAACCTGACACAGTTCATTCTAGGTTATGACAGAAAATGAATGAAGCATTGCAAAGGCTGGAAGGTACATGCTTTTTATGTTTCTTTTTTTTTTTCCTCTTTTTTAAGAGAGAGGGAAATAAGAAATCTGTAAAAGTCAGCCAGCTAAAGTGAATTCCAAGAAAAACCCTTCAACCATGCTAGAAAATACGTATCTTTCAAAGGGCAAGAAACTTTAGGGTGAAAGTCACAGTTAACCTGAATTTGTCAGGAAAAAAATCAGTCTAACAGCCTTTTCCTTGGCAGGGCACCATCACCAAAGCAGCAGGACAGGAGTCACAGACCCAGAACGGGCCAGAACAGGGCTGTGGGACTGCAGGGGCTGGGCAGGGACATCGAACGCCGGAGTCTGCAGGTGGAAATGAAGGACGGGTAAGGGCCCACTAAAACACTGTGTCGGTCTTCAGGCACTGCAGAGAGAGGCTGAACCCTCAGAATAACTAACCTCTCATACACGTGTTTGTGTGTGTGTGTGTATAAAATAACAAAAGTAGTAAACACCTAGAAGAGATTCGCAGGGAGGTTCTGGTATGTGTCACTGTACCTTTAAAGCAAAGTCAGACTAAGAGCTGGCGGTGACATGAGCCGTGGTTCTTGCCTGGTGTGTCCCGGCCCAGTGCAGGCACCGGTGTCCCCTGCCGCCGCAGGAGCTGTGAGACCACCAAGGAGCCGCAGCCGGGGTCGGCCGGAGCCCCCAAAGTTGCCATCGGGCCGGCCCTGCCTTCGGCGCTCCCGCCGAGCCCCCTCAGCTCACCCGCCGAGCCCCCTCAGCTCACCCGCCGAGCCCCCTCAGCGCTCCCGCCGAGCCCCCTCAGCGCTCCCGCCGAGCCCCCTCAGCGCTCCCGCCGAGCCCCCTCAGCGCTCCCGCCTTCCCGCCCGTTCCGGCCTCGAGCTGCGGCGGTGCCCGGGCCCTCGGTGCCCTCAGGGTCCCAGTGCCTCGCTGACCTCCGGCCCGTGTCTGGGAGCAGGACCGGAGCAGCCCCTGCGTGTGCCGAGGTACAGAACCGGCCCTGCCCCCGCAGCAGGGTCCTGCTCCCGAGCCCTCCCCTTGCGCAGAATGGTTCGCTCATGGAGCGCGGTGGTTCCTGGCTGAAGGGGAAAAGAGCAGGTTGGAGACGGGGGAGGAAAGGGTGACTGTGCCGCTGGGTAGGTGATGAGTAGCACAACACGGGGCAGATTGTTCTGGATATGCCCGAACTGCTTCTGCCCTGCCCTGCTGCTCCTTCGGTGCCGGTATTTCCTCGCAGGTGGGGAGTGCTGTCCTTGCTCCCCTCACAAACCCAAGGGGTGAATTCCCATCCCAGCCAAGCCTTCAGTTCTTCCCCTGCACCGGGCACTTCCGGCTATAGATTTATACTCTTCTAATATTACCCCATTCCTACACAATTAATGAAACGTTTGAATTATTCACTGTCCAGTTTTATAGAACAGGAGTGAGCAAAACTGGAGTGTTACTCTGAGGGAGTTTACGTGGAGTCGAGTTGTGCTTTTCAGGTGCAGAATTTAATGTTCTCTTTAAACAAAAGCCTAGCTAATCTTGGCTTTTTAGAGCTTGACTGCATCTTTCTGATTTTTAGGACTCATGGTTGGAATTTAGATCACAAATCTTGTGATGGTACAAAACAGTTTCATAGGCTGCAGAGACAGCTCTGAAACCTGAGAAACCAGAAATAATTGAAACTGAAGTTCATTATCGGAACCCTTGTTTTATAGGAATCTCAGTACTCTCAGTCTGCAGGAGCCAGATAGTTTGAAAACATGGTTACCCAAACCAAACAAGCAAAAATCCAAATCAAAACAAGCAAAACCCAAACGAACCAAAACCCAAAGTTAAAAAAGCCCTCACAAACAAACAACAAAAATGCCTCATATTTTCAGCCTTCTCATCCATGGCACGGTGATAAAGGTAGGATAGCAGAGAGAGTTCTGCATTTTATAACATAGGAAAATGAATCCTAAGCCATATTTCCCTCTTATATCTTGTGGTGTTTCAACATTAATTGCTACCAAGCAAAGAAGTCATTATCTCTGCTATATTGTTAGGTCTTAATATACCTACTAAAAAGGCATAACAATGCACTAGACATTTTCCGTTTTGATGCAAGAAAGCAAATGGACATCTTCTGAAATGCCACACTCCCACAAGGTAAAGCAATTTGTTACATTGGAAGGGTCATGTCAGTGTCTGTGAAAGGGCAGTGCTGCAGACCATTTTCTGCTGAGGTGATGAGCAGCAAGTTCCAGGGTGTTCCTCTGTCTTACACTGCTCTGAGATATGGTATCTAACATAAATTAAATACTTCAGCCTCCTTTTTCGTTGCCAGGGCCAGTCTCTGAGAGTCTGGTAGAATGCTACTCTGAATTAAAGAAAAAAAAAAAAAGAAAAAAACCCAGCTTAAATTCCATTAAGCTTTTGTAAAACTTTGCATTGCAAATGAGGAGATGATGTTGCAGCCTTGGAAGTCTGCTTTATTTCATTTCAGAAACTGTTAAATGAGAGCATTTCAAACATTTTTGAAAATGAGATGCAGTTTCTGAGCTCCAGGCTTAGTTATTTCACAAGCTCTTTCCCTTCTGTGAAGTCGTAAAGCCAAACAAGCTTGGAGAAGCCTTGAGAATTGAAGCTGCTGTGGCAATCCACAGACGAATTCTGATATGGCTGTATTTATCAATTTATTTTCCTCTACAGCCAGCCTTTGTATTCAGATAGGCATAAAATTCATGTATTGTGCCCATAAGCAGTGACAGGTGCTTCAGTACAAGACCAAGGGTAAAATGTTGTATTTCATATAGTGATCAACAACTGTGAGTGTGATTTGATCTCACTTTTGATGGGGTATTCAGGGAAATGGGGTTTTATGATGTATTAAATAAGTTTTTCCCTCTAACATTAATAATGGAGCAAGGCTTGGATTTTTGAATTGAGGAGGCAGGTTTCCTGAAATACTTATGTGTAGATGTTGTGCCCACATTTGTTTCTCAGCATGAATGCAGCAGCGTTTTCACTGCTGGTATCCAAAAGGCTTTCTTGACTTCCTGCCTGTCCTGGGGTGCTAAACAGAATTTCAGATCAGAGTCTTTACATATGACAACTCCTAGAGAACAAATCTGAGCTTCAGTTTTCATCTGTCTGTCCAGAAAAATAGAAAATCATGGAAAATATGTACATTTCAAGTAGGTGAAGTGTGTGGGATGTATTCTTGATGGTTTTTCTCCATTTTTTCAGCCATTGACACATCTTCCTTGCCCTAAGAGAACATAAGTTCCAGCAATTCATTTCATCCACCACTTCCTTTATAATTTCTTCTCTTCTTTCTGTCTCCTTTTGTTTCCCTTGTGATAAACACAGGTATAGCCACACTCTAAAAGCAACCCAGGAAGCAGAGAACAACCTCTTGAGACCAAAACTTGGAGACTGGGGTTTGTAAGTGATGAAAGTTTCGTGATTGTGATGGAGTAATTATTGGGAAAGAGTGATAAAAGAAAAAAAAGGGCTGAGACACCACCTAGAAAACAAAAAGCTATAATGTTTTGGCTTGAAAATGAGTTTCTGTGTGCAAAACTTGATATTTGCTACAGAATTCTTTCAGGACAAGTTTTAATTATCAGGGTGGTATCTTGGTTAATGGCATTCTTTGAATTCTTCTGTGGCTGTGAAATCCTGAGGCCTTATTAAGGAATAACATGGAGAAAAAGGAGCCAGAGGAGATGAGCATGCTCTCCCAATTTCCCAAATTAAATGTTCCAAGCGCACACATTGATGGTTTTCAGCTTTGAGAGCTTTGTTAATTGAAAGAGCACAATGGGCGTTTATGGAGACGCAGTGGCGCATTCAGGGGTGTAGCCAATCCCCTCGGGTTGTGGCTGTGCTGCATCCAGCAGCCCCCTGAGCCTGGCTCCAGCTCCTCATGCTCACTCCTGCTGCTCTGGGAGTGCTTCTCATGGCATTGCCTTGGCTACCACTACTTCATGCTTTTGTGAGTTTAGCAAAAAAATAAGCAGAAGATATTTCTAAGCCTACATAAAAGTACTGTGCTTGGAGAGGCAGCAGTGAGTCACTTCATATTTTCAACTAATTTAGCTATTAACAATTCTTGTCTAACCAGAATGGAGGACATTCAGTGTGAAGCAGAGTCCTGCTAATGCAGACAGTAAATACCTTTTGTCTGCTCTTTTTACATAAAATATCTGTGTAATGCATAATAAGCTCATGGAGCCAGACTGGGGGTCTGTCCAGCTCAGGATCCTGCCTCCAGCAGTGGCCAGAAGTGGCCAAAGGAAGAGCAGAAAGTCAGCAGTCTCCTTAGAGATCCCGAAGGAGTCTACATTCAATATGCAAAACTAAACCCCCTCTAATAGCCCTCCATAAAACTGAACCAGCTACATGCTTAGCTGACTCCAGTTACTGGTAATGCAAATATTGATAGAATTCAAAACTACAGTCTGGAATTAGCAGATTCATCTGATTAAGTGAATAATAAATCATCTCATGTTACTCCTAACAGTAACACATTTAGTATTTGCATATGGTGTGAATGAAAATTGTCAAAGACATGCAAACTAGAGGTTGAGAAATTAGGTTCCTAAATAAATAAAGATCTTGAAATAGAAAAGCTGATATAGACTTGGTCTTTGCTGAACCCAAACTGCATTTACACATTTCTCTGTTTAGCTCACCCCACAAAAAACCTTTGGGGAAAGGCTTTTCAGACAGTTCATGGAGAGCTTCCAATATCACATTTCCTCAGTCCTCAGAACAAAGTTGTATCACTCATGAGATCTACTCCTCATGCTATGTATACATTCAAAATACACACTGTAAACTGAATAAATAACTCCATAAAAACCTGTAAGAGGTCACAAATGCCACTGTGGTCTTAAAAGGGGTCACATCTAATCTTTTTTTATTTTCATAGATAAATACTATTTTCTATGGTTTATCATTTTGAGATGGTTCAAAAAAATTTAGTCATAGTGATTTCCAGTGAGAGATAACAGCCTAAATGCTCAAAAATTCCACTCTACACAACAGGATTTTTATATCCTCCAGTGCTATTTAATTTGGAAGCCTCTGTAATATGTTCATATTGGAATCTAGTCCTAGGAACAGAATCTTTAAATTAATTTTGATACTTGAAAAATGCCTTGTGCTGTTCTCAGGGAGGAGAACAAAACAGTGGAAAGATTTGGAAAATTCTGTCAATTGATAGTAAGGCTATAAAGAGAAGATAAAAAGAGGGAAACAAGTAGGGATGGACTGTCCAAAGACACTGAGTGTGTAGTCAGAGCAGTCCTGAGAAAGGAGCTGTGATCTTGTGCTGCCAGGTGAATGCATCTCTACTTTTTCCTTCTCTAAGTAGCAGGCTGCACTAGATCTTTATCAAGGAGACAGAACAGAACTCTGCAAGAAAACAGGCTCTGTGCATTCTTCAGCTGTATAAAATTGTAACAGCGTTCTGACATTTTGCCAAGCAGCAGCTCATCTAAAACCTGTGTCTAGAGGGAGCAATGTGTGTTTGCAGTCTCAGCTTGGAGTGGGGTTGGCTGCTGATTCTATCACTCCTGGCACATTCCAGCAGGTTTAGTGTGCTCTGGAGTCCTGGAGCAGGAGCACTGGAATAGGATGAGCCAGTTCAGGGAATGGTCTCTTGTGTAATTCGTAAAGTTCTTGCTAAGGTGCCTGTAGGAAAAGGAGAGATGCAGGGAGCGAAATAAGTCTTTACTCAGAACTCAGTAATTAAGACAAAACTTTCATATTTGCTTCTCTAAATTTTAAGGGTGCAGCAGGAAGAATTTATAGGAGATCAGGACACGTTTGGGAACCCAGAAGGTCCAGTGGCTGGGATATTAACAAAGTCTAAAAATTTGAATTTTGCTATCTGATTTAGTAGATGATTTTCTTTCAGTGAGTGACTTCACGCCTCTGTTCTCTCACATCAATGTGTTAGTACTGGGCATTCTTTTCACTGTTTTCTTCTATCACAACAGTTTCCTGGTAGTTTTAGTGGATTGTGGATTATGCTACAATACATACAAAATAAATTAATAGATGCAGAATCAGGCCCAGTCTTTGGGCACCAAAGTCAGATTGCTTGAACTTCTGGGTACACATTCTTAGGAATTAGGTTTCAGGATGAATGAAGCTATTCATCTTTCACAGCCTTTAAGACTCTACTTACCTATGGAATTTTCCAGTATCCTCTGAGATTTGCATGCTGCTGTTGATTATGATGAAGTATTTTTTTGTGAATACAGCATATGTTTTTTTAGTGCATGCTAAATATTGCTATGAAATGAGTTGAAATGAGGAACAGGCATGCTGCACCATATTGTTATTTGCTGTGAAGTGATTTAACAAATGTTTGAACAGCTGTGCTGAGTAGGTCCTGTTGATATAAGTAGTGGAATCATGAGAGCTGCTGTTTTGGTTGTTTATAGTGGAAAGGGATCAATCAAATAATTGTCTGCTGGGATAAAGGACTCAATATGAATGTAATAGAAAGTTAAGGTAATTTATGATAAAGTCTGTCAAATCCAGCTTGGCATGTGGTGAGTTTTATTAAAGATGCATGTTTCTGATCTTCCAGAAAAGGTGATAGAGTTTTTGGCTACTTCAGCAATCAAGGAAAATTGCCTTGAAGAACAGTCAGGTTGTTGCCAGTCTTTGTATTACTTAACAACACTCTTTCAGTTCCAGAAATGAACCATCTCTGAACCACAATTCTAGGTGGACCAACAAAGTGACTGCCACACAGACTGATCATTTGTAGCAGAAAACCAAATGCTTCTGTGGCCAGCACCCCTTGCCATGGAAAGGTTCTGCTCTGCACTACCCTTGGCTTGCCAGTTTTTCAGTAATGAGGTAGTGAAAGAAATATTGTCTCTATACAGTCATGAGAGGTATTAAATGAACAGCTGGCATTCCTGACATACCACAAAGTCACCAAACGGGAAAAGAAAATCAGGGTAGAATATTTTAATGGGTTTTACTCCTAAAAATGGAAACCAGCTATCCAGATCACAAAGACCCCACTTGAACTTTCTGCCTGTGGTCTGACTTCTGATAAGAACTAATTTGTAAGGACAGTGGGCAGCCACTGTGACTGTGGGCAGCCTCTCACGTTGGAGCTTGGGTTTTTACCTTCCAGCAAAATGCACCAAATGAAGACCCTTAATTTGAGCATGGTGGTAAAACTTTTGGAAGTCTGAACATGAATTTTGTGCCAGGATTAATCCTCACAATCTGCTTGCCAGGGCTCAGGTTTACTGGAAAAGGTTTAGTGGTGGCAAGCACAGTGAATTGTTCAGAGGGCACACCTATGGTCTGGGAACCTGAAAGTCCTGGAGGGTGTGTAGGGACAGTGGCAATGAAGTGACTCCACCCTCGTCCCTCTAGTATGTTCCACCCTCCTGCTTTCCTTTTTTCATTGCAGTGTATTGCACTGCCCAGGCCTCTGAGCACTTCCTTGGGCTTTTTATAAAGAAGAAAACAGGTAAGGGAACATAAAAAGGACTTTCTTATACTAAGGAGAATGTCAAACTGAGATATGCTTATTGCAAGCCTGACCTTACAGGAGAGCAATCCTTTCCAGGAGCATTCACACTGAGGTGCCTTTATTGCAAGGAATGCTGTGTGACAATAAAAAGTTCAGTAAAGTTTATATTGCTGCTGCCATAGCTGAGACATTATATTTAAACAAAATAGCATTCCCTTTATGAATGCACACTGTAATATGAGTTCTCAACCAAAAGGAAGAGTTAAACTGGAATTTATTTCTTCTGAAGAATAAAAGATGTCCGATTCTGTGCTGGTAGCTGCAGGTAGCTGAGTACTGGAGAGTAACCTCAGTCACTGGCTATGGGTGCAGAGGCGTTGTGCTGCAGCTCCACTACGTGCAACGTGTCTTCACAATTATTCTGCTTGGCAGGGAAGTCCATCAGAACTTCATTCTTTGAATTAATTACTTCATTCTTTGAATTAATCGTGTTTATCATGGCAGCTGAGAGAGAGACATAATCAAGACATCCCCAAGTCTCCTGCCATCAAGGCGAGGCCTTGGTGCATCTCAGGGTGGGCTTGAATACAGCCAGCGAGGAAGCTTGTGCTGCAAATCTCCTAACAGTATCCCACTTGGCTAGTGAAAAAATGTCTGTGAGCTCTTTTGTTCCTCTTTTTTGTAGTCTAAGTAAATTCCAAACTGGAAACATAGTGAGATTTGACTTCATGGCTTTGACCACTGGTTTAACACATTTTCAATCTGTGTTAAAGATTTTTGTACTTTTAATTTTGCTAGTACATTCTTTTCTATTTCAGTTTTTTTTTTTTTCCAATTAATACTTGGTCCTCCTAATGAGCCACAAAATTTTTCACCTAGACAATCGGGGTAGAAATCAGTAATATCAAGGTAAGTGGTGATGTGCATGTCTTGATGAACATTAATGGTACCAATTTCAATAATCCTTTCACTGTTAGATAAAAGCTGGCCCGAAGATAATGAATCTGCCTTCAGGAAAAGCTAAGACATAATAGACTGGGAAAAGCATTTGTCTTAATTATGGTAATTATGTTAATTTAGGCTTTAAATAATAAGAGGGTGGCACTTTATATATTTAATATTTCAGTTAGCTGTGAGTATTAAGGAAAATGAGACATCTCAGAGATCCAGATTCACTCCAGCATTTCATATAAGCAATGCTAAGAAGCAGAAGCGTGAAGAAATAAGATGTTGCTGGGCTCTTCTATGTCCTTCTCTCACAAACACAGAGTGTTCAGCCAGGCCTCAGATCTACAGGTAGGGCACTGCAGCCTGTTTGGAGTAGCTGAGGACCTGACCCACAAATCCACTGGAGACTTTTACTTCCACTGCTTCCGTTGTCTTAGCTGCTTTCCTATCCAGTGGTGTGGTCTGAGATTTATTGTACTGAATCTCCCTGGCAGAATTAGAGCAATCTCGAGGCTATTTCCTTCAAAATCAGTCTATGAACAGAACTTTCTTTGAAATTTCTGTGAAATGTCATCTTTATAAATTCAGAAAGAAGAAAGTTGTAATCCCCTGTGACTCTCTATACCCACATGTGCCTAAGTATCCTGGAAGTTATTGGTTTTCCTGCTCCATGCGTAGTAATTATATTTGCTTAGCTACTTCTGCATGTTTTCCAAAACTTTGTTCTCAAACCAAGCCAAAGAATCTTCACATCCACCTTGTTTTCCCATGCAGGACATGCCCTGTCCTGGTGCCATTGGTGCCCATGTTTCCAGTTAGGCTGGGTCAGCCCTTCAGCAGACAGGCAGCAACTTGCATTGCTTCTTCAGTATCTTCTCTGCAAATGTATTTCATGTTGCTCTTCTCTGGAGACAAATTAGTTTGGGTTGGGCTCTTTCCATAGTGGAGACAGGAGGAATTACACACTGCAGTTTGTGCAGGCTCTCAGCTGGCTTTGGCCTGGGTAGTTCAACACTCTCAGCAGTGCAGCTGCACAGCAAACAGCTGGGACCTGCCTTCAGATCCACAACCAAGAGTACCTGTGGGGATCGGGACTCTCCTGGATGAGCTGCAGTTCCTGTAACGTGCATGCTCTCACAAAAAATTTCTAGAAAGGGAGCTGAAGCTCCAGCAAAGGAGGCTCAGATGCAGGATCAGCTGTGGGAAGGCAGGAAGGAAGGTTTTTGCAGGGACTGAGCAGCTGCACAACTTTGATGGTAGCAGAGAATGCCACTGCTTTAATTCTGGACCCGTACTTCTACCTTCAGCTACCACCGTTGCTTGACAGCTCTGTGCACCAACTGCTGCCTGATTCCGTGGCACGTTCTTCCCCAAGTGAGCCCTGCAGTTCCCCTCAGAGGGCTTCTCCATCCCAGCCAGCTGCTCTCTCTCTATCTGTCTATCTAAGTCTCTAATCTGGGCTATAAAGCAGGCCCATTTTCCCGGCAGTGTTTACTGAAAACACAGGAGCGTGCCTGGCTCCCTCGGCCATCCCTCCTCCTGCCCTCCCACTCCTGGCAGGCTGTGGAGGTCAGGCTGCTGCAGGACTCTCCTGCTGCCTTTGAGAGAGTGAAATCAGCAGCCCGTGAGCCCATTAACCCTGACAGGCTTGCAGTGGCTTCCTCTGGGGTTAAGGGAGTTCATTATGTTCACAGCCGGTCAAGGTGGTTGACAGTAAAGCAAACAGTGATTGAAATCTTCATTAGAGAGAAAACTGGAGTGGCAAAGTAAAGATTTGGGATAGGAGAACACAGTGAAACTTCAAGGCTTTCAGTAAGATCAGTAATTTTAAAATGAATTTCCTAAAGAAGCAGAGAAGAGATCATGAAAAGGGTCAACAACAAATGATAAGGGATAATTATGAGGTTGGTGTCATTCACAAACGGCACTGAAGAACTGGTAAGAAGAAACTGGAACTTGCTGTAGTGCTTAAATTAGGAAATAATCAAGTCTTTAATGAAAAAAATACATTTGAAATGGTAACTTCCTTGAATTTAGTGCTGTAGATTAATTCTGACTAAAACCCATGTATTTTGTAATTATGCTCCTGTTTCTGCAGGTATACACTAACGTTTGGGAAGCAGAAACCATCTGGAGCTGCATCTTTGTCCCTAGTTCCTGACAACTGGAATTGTGACAAGATAATTAGGGCCTTTGCTTAATAAAGTTTTTCTAGATTTCTTTGCAGCTTCATCTGAACTAATCTACCCATGCATATGCACCTTGCCTCATTCTAGGAATGAGAGGAGCTGAATTCTTTGTCTTGCCCTTACTGCATCATTTTTTTTTTTTATTTTTTTTTTAACCTTGGACTTAAAGGCAATAGAAGGAAGTGAGCTGGGTGATTTTTTCCTTGATAACAGCTCCTTTTCTTGCCTGGTGTTGTCACTAAAGTTCCACAGGCTGTTGAAACACTATTGTAATGGGGTAATATTGAGCCTGTAGGATGTAGACTGAGCACTGATGTTTTGATAGAGAGACTTTTAGGAGCCTTCCCCACTCTTGTTAAAGCCAGGACACATCCCTGCTTGTTAATGGAAACAAGATAAGATTTCAAGTCACATCTTGTGTCCTACACATTTTCCGGTGCGTCCAGAAATTTCAGTTATCTCCACTCGTGGCTGGAGATCAGGGGAGCAGTTTGAATTTTTAGTCAAATAAGCCAAATACGCCTCTATCTTCTCTAGTTATATATTTATTCAGTAATTAACCTAACTTTCAAGCTCACAAAACTAGTTCTTTGTCTCTTTAAATATTTGTCCTAGGGGTTAGGAGCAGTGATCTCCAGGGAAGATGAAAAGTCACAAGAGAGGTTGGTCTCTGAGCCAGAATGGCCAGGAGCTCCTCCATGGTCCCACTTGAGTGCCAAGACTTTTGCAGTACAGCCCCATCTGATGTCTGGAGTTTTAACATCCTTGGACACTAGCAGGATATTATTGCACATGGTAGTGTGTTTGTATTTTTTATCCATTTTAGTTTCTGGGTAAACAACAAGGAAAGAACATATTTTCCTCTCAGCATTTTTTTTCTTTCTTTCTTTTTTCCTTTTTTTTTAGCAGTTTAGGACAAGGAAGAATTCTTGTTCAAAAAATAACCTTAAAAGGAAAAATCTGATTATCTGTTTTGTCATAGATGTTAACAAAAGGCTCAGAGGAATCCCAGCCACAGTGAAAGTTGGTATGAAACTCCAGAATATGGGTCTTTTTAGTAGAGGGTGACTAGAATAATTAAATATTGACAAAAAATTAGATCAGAAGAACTGAGAAGCCTGTTTTTATGTAATTATCTATTAAAAAAGAGATATTTCAAAGTAATATTGAGAAAAAGTATAATTTTCAAATGTAATTACCTACAAAACAAGATCAGTGATCTGGAAAGAAACCAGTTTTACTTAACTACAAAGCAGTTGCCAAGAGGTTTATTCCATGAATTAAATTTTATGGATTCTGTATTAAAATCTTCTGCACTGTAGCTGAACAATTTGTTCCTGTCTTGACAACAGCTATGATAATAAATGCCAAGAGGTTGGATGTGTAGGTTTTTCATCCTCACTAGGGGTCTTTGTTAATTAAGAACTTTTGGCAGCCATTCTTTACTTTCTGTTTGAATTGTTTTTAGCAAAATGAAAGGGGTAACATTTCACTTGAAGAACGGAATGTCTGGAATTTATTTCACTCTTATTGCTGAAATGATCTTAAGCAGAGTGTTGGGAGAAAATTCATTTAACATTCCCGTCAACCTTGATGATGTTTGCTTCTCCTGCTGGTCTTTTCTATTTCCTCTTTCTCTGATTTACAGCATAATGAACTAAAAGACTCAGAACTGCATCTTACTTTAGTCAGAAGAAACAATTGGGCAAGGAAAGCTACAAACTGCCTGACACCTCTGAAAATCAATTAACTCATTATATGGTTGAGAGTTTGGTATTTTGATTTGTTACAATTGAACATTTGCATGTAATGTCTGTGGAAGCCTTGGGAATGAAAACATATATACAATAAGTTATATTATTTGTGCCCAATCTAATATTTATGAAATATGGAAAATGATGTTTTGTAGCTTGGCTTTTTATTGCACTCAAGTTCAGGGGTACTTATGGATTTGCTGTGCTCTGTAAAGCAGTTCTCACTGTTTCTTGTTCAAGTGAGGAGGAATTGCAGGGTTTGCATGTGCTGGAGGATGATGAAAATTCTGCAAGCTGCTGACAGAAATTGAATGCAAATTGGGAAATGAAGTGTTATGAGGCATTGCTAACATTAAATGTTTTGTTGTTTTCTCTTTAGAGATCACTGCATGTTGTGAAACCTTCCTGACACAAAAAGGCCTTTCGAAGCTGAGGTACCCTGAGGGCAGCTGGCTCAGAGCAGGGCTGGCCAAAGGGCCTTCTCTGAAATCCCTTCTTCACCCAGGAAGAGAATTCCTCATCTGATGGTGCACCTGAAACAAAGTTGCATGATCTGTTGACATTTATTAGTGCAGGTAAGTGAGGATGATTTAAAGATTTTTCATTTCAACTTCTTTGAATTATACATTAGGTTGAGGATGCTCAGAGCCTTTTGTATATGCATTTTATTGTCCAGTTTGTGTTTTCTCCTGAGATGCTCATTAGTTCAATTTCAGACAAGCTCCAAGGAGAGAGTGGGTTTATTTTAGAGGAATGAAAAAGACAGAAGAATTTGCTTTATATCTTTGCTGCCCAAAATCACACCTAAAAGATCCAGCTGTGAAAAGCGAAGGTAATAGACTCTCTTCTGTGTTAATCAGAGGTAAAAGATAAAAGATAAGCCTGCTGGCAACCAGAACACTCTTTCAGCTGCTTCGGCAGTGTGTCACAGGCAAGTCTGCAAAGACATTTCATCATCTCTCTGATAAAGATTGTGCTGTATTGAACTGATCTGCAAACATGCAAACAGACTAAACTTGTGTGTGCATTGTGCATATGTGTGCATTTGGATTTGTGGGCAAGTGGAAGGACAGCTTTTCAAGAGCTTTGTAGTAAAGTAAGAGAAGTTCATTGCTCATTAACTGCTTTCCAATTGTTCTTTCATTTTGGGCCTGTTTAGCATTTTTAGTGCATGGAAATTCTGACTCAGCAGTAGAGCTGTGTCATGACAGAGTAGCAAAGAGCATTTCCAGCTTTAAGGGCTAAGGCTTTATAAAGGTAAGGGGATATAAGGTGGTGCAGCAGCAGTGCATGACTTCCTTTTTTACTGTCACTGCCTTCTGGAAGCTGTTTTGTTCTGGCTGCTGATTAACTTCTTCAGTGGTTATTTGAAAGTCAGCAAACAGGGATTGTTTCTGAAACTGGAAACAATTATCAATAATATAGAACTGGAACATTTGAACAGCAGCTCCAGTCTCCAAGAGCACACATTTAATCCTCTTCAATGTTTTTAACATTAGAAACATGGTGAATTTCCAGTTTCGTTCATATTACCTTGGATGTAATTCTCCTTCCTAAACTGTGTGGAGGTACATGTTTTGACAATGTTTCTCTTTGGTAGGACAGACTAGAGTTTCACAGGAGAGAAAAGTAAGATCATAAGGAAACAGGATACAGCAGGGGAACAAATGAGTGGTTTGCCAAGAAAATATACATAAAGTTTTAAAGCCTGAAAATAGCACATTCTGTTTTTCCCTCCCTGAGACCCTTGTGAAGGATCCTGTTCCTGATGCCATTTAGTCCATGACTGGTGGTGAAGTCTGTCATCATCACCAAGAACAACCAAGATATTGGTCTAGTTTTAATTAAATATGTGGCAGGTAACGAAGTATGGGATAATTGGGATGCTGTTTATCAGGCAGAATTGGCTAAATCTGACAACACCCAACTAAGGTTTGTATAGGAATGTGAATCCTGTTGCCTGCATGGGATGGTGCTGTGATTTTTGGAAAGAGGAGTGCTGGTAGAGAAGGGATATCTGGGCGGTGCCTTTATCGTGAGGTCAGGAGGGGTTGGTTTTACCAGCCTCTTGCAAAGGTCTCGTCTCTGTCTTCAGTCCTGGCACCAAATTCAACTACTAGGTCTTTATTCAAAAGTATTAGTGGAACAAATAACAGCTAAGTTTCCCTCTTCAAGTCAGATCTGAGATGCTAAATATATCTGTTAGAACCTTCCTGAAAGAATGGAAATTTACAGTAAATGCAGCACTGAAAGCAGAAGTATTATTCTCTATTACAGTTATGCACAGCTCAGCAGATAAAGCAGATACTTTGTGCAAGCCTGGCAGCAGAGATAGGTTGTCTCAGAGGCATTTTATTAATTTTTCAAGAGTATAAATCAAGACAATTTCATGTTGAATAAAGAATTAAATACTTTTTTGCTCTCATTTCCGGACTCTCAGCAATCATTAAGGAGACAGTAAAAGGACTGCAAGGGAATTAGCTTTTTGACCCAATATTCACCAAGAGTAGATTCTGCTAACAGTGGGAATAGTCTTAATGAGCAGTTTGCAAGTGAAAGATTTATATACTTTCATTATAGGCAGGTTTTGTGAGATTTTTAACTTCGTGGCCTGAATGGAAGCTTTCAGGCAATAACTAAGAAAATAGTAAGAGTGGCTGTGGTGCATGAGGAGGTATCCTGCCTTGGGAAAAAGGAGATGTGATTAATTTCCAGGTCCTGGTGCTGAGATTCTGCTGAATGGCACATGGTCTTGCACTTCCATTTCACAGGATCCCTTCTCCTCCTGTGAAGTCAGTTGAGAGGACATGAGCAGCCTTTCAGAGTTGAGACAGGAGGCAGATGGAAATGTAGGTTGTCATATATATTCAACACATTCTAACTCCTCTTCATAGTTCCTCAATTCCAGGCTACTGAGTCTTCAGAGCACACATTTGCTGTACAATAGTTGGATTTGTTACCGTGCTGTGGGTGGCAGCAGGCAGTAATCTGTTTAGCTTGATCCCTGATCTATCTTTGTGTGGAAAAGTAGGAAAGGGAAGGTGAAAAGGGGATAATACTCTGCTGCTGTTCTGCAGTGTGCCTCTGGCAGGGGCCTAATCCCAAGGGTCAAAAGCTAAGAACATCAAGCAACTTTAAGCTAACAAAAGAAATGCTTGACAGTCCTTCTCCATCTTGAGCCAGATGCCTCAAGATTTAACACGTGGATGTGCCTCCTCTGCATAGTTTTGTCCCGTGGCCCATCCACCACTGAGTGAAAATGTCCCATTCTGGAAAAAATTCTCTGTTCTGCTTCAGCAGGGCCTTCTCCTTGTCCTGGCTAGTGGGAGGAATAATAGGGTTTATTTGCTTAAGCAGGTGCCCATGGAGCCGTCCCATGCCCCAGTGTTACCTCAGTGTTGATCAGGGGACTCTTCTTGTGAGAATTATGGTAAGGCCAGTCATGTGCCACTTAAAAATGGATAAATTGATTTTCAATAAGGGATTTTTTTTTTTAATCTACTACAATAATACTAGTCTGCAAAGGTAAAATATATTCTTTTGAAGAATCTTCTGTCCACTTCACTGAAATTCCAGGCTGTATCCATTTTGCAAGACCTGCCTTATACCAACGCTTTCTTTATCAGGATGCTGTGTTTACATTGCCAACATGGGATCAATAAGGTAATAGGAAATTGTTTCATTCAAATAAAAAAAGCTATGAAATCTAAAGGTAAGCTTTATAAAGGCCATATTGCCACTGAGTCCTGAGAAAATGGCTGCACCTGCTTGACCTAATGGAAAATTGGAAATGTAGGACTCTCTACATGTCCTGTAGTACATATAGGACTCCTACGTGTCCTGAGACTTAGGACAGTGCATTGGGCTTCCTGAATTTGAGGGATACTGCAAGTGAAAATGCAGGAAATGACAGGAACCAAATCAATGACTTGATTAAACCACTTTGACCAACATTCCTCTTTCATGTTAGAGCAACACAATGTTGCAGCCTGACTTATAATAAATTGCTGTTTAATAAGACCAGAAGTAAGTCATCTCTTTTCATCTAATTCCTGTTCAGCTTCCCCAGCTATAAAACCCTTATTAAAGAAGTTTTAGCAGCTGTACTGTTCTCTGAGGCATGAAAAATCTTGATTAAAGCCACTATACTGGAGTCAATGAAGCTTAAACCTTGATATACTGGGACATAGGGAGGGCCCAAGTCAGCTTTATGCTCCCCAGTGTCCTGCTGGCCAATCCACAGAGGACTGCTTGTTTTTGAGTCTGGAAAGCAGCTTGCCAGAACCTCCTGCCTGTCAGATAAGCATTGTGTTATCTGTGCCTATCTGCAAGGTTAAGAGCAGCAAGCAGAAAGCCGTGGTCACCAGAGAAAAGATATTTAAGCAACTTGGAGGCTGAGCTTCTGGTATTCCTGCTTTTCACAAAGAGGAGCGTTTGGGGGAAAAGATCATGGCTTTTACACTTCAGGTGTTGGGTTTGAGGAGTACAATTGAGCTGGTAGTGCAGTTTTCTTAATAGCTCTAAGGAAAGCTGTGCCTCACAGTATTATTTAAATCACCATGTGACTGTAACTTCATTAACAGTGTTAATGCAAGGTGATTAGTGATTGATACAAGTCAATGATGTTGATAAGTCAAGTTCTGCTCTGAATAATATCATGTGACTGCAAGGAGTGAAACCTAGCACAGAAATGGAATGTTTGCTACACATACATGGTACTGCAGTTACAGAATTAAGATTGAAGCAATGAGTTTTGATTCCTGCATTTTTAATATTAGTATTTTTTCATTTATTCTGGATATGATGTATATGACTTTGAATTAGGTCTGAAAAGCAGGGAAACAGCTTTATGTAGAATTTGATTTTTGGTTTTGCTCAGTCCTTGCAACAAATGAAATATATTTAATTAGTTTTATATTTGTTTTCATTTTGTATTTATCTCAGAGAGTATTATAAAATATATTCCCACTGGTAATGAACTGCTGAAATATTCTGATGAAAAGTATATAAAAGATGTTTTGATTTCTTAATTGGTAAATGAAAAATTTTCTTGTAAAGATTAAAAAACTCAAGAAACATCGAGATTGTACTGCAAGAGATTTCATCTGTAAACTAAGCCTGGAACCTCCAACTCATCAGTTGCTATTGCAAAATATCTTAGCAAGAAAAGAAGGTATAGTAGCTGGACCAAGGCCACCTGAGCAAAACACTGATTGGGAGATTGCAGTTACAGAATCAAGAATCATGTAAAAACAGTTTTTATGATTAATGAAGATTGGTTAACGAGTAACTGGCAAATAACAGATCACACCTCTTTGTGTGGTTATTTAAGTGTCATTGGCTTTTGTAATATCACAGAGCTGTTGTGTTTTATTTGAATAACCTTGTGTGATACAGTAAAAATCACTGTTTTTACAAGTTTGTTTCTTTTTTAGTTGAAGCAGAAAGGCTGAGTCATTCCTCTTAACCCATCTGTACACGTGCAGTCTCTGAAGTCCATGCCAGCATCCATGTTTGGGGAAAGGTTCAGGAAAAGTGAGAATGTATGGTTCTGTGGGTGCAAATGCAGAAATTCAGGCATATGGTATCATCCTGTGTGTAAAAAATAATTCTGATTAGAACATAATTGCAGTTACATTCTGATTGCAAATTGAGAGTTGTTTCAATTTGTTTTCTTGGGGTTATGGTATAGAAGGTTCAAGGCACTATTGCTCTTAAATGTCACTCAGAAGTTGGGTGTTACTGCTGAGGCAGCATCAAAGAGTGATATTACAGAAGTAAAGACTGAGGATAAATTCTATTGGCTAGAATAGATTTGTTCCCTGTGTGTAAAATGTATCTTCCATGCTCACAGGCTCACAAACCTGTGTCATGGGAGATCATTAAATACATGACAGATCATCTTATTTTCCTTTTCCCATTCCATCTTCTTTCTTTGTAGTTTGCTGTTCTTCTCTGTCAACAGTTTGTATCTATTTAGGTAAAAAAAGAACAGGTTATTGCTTAAAAAAGTGTTATTTTTAACCCTTTTCCACTAGAATAGTTGAGGTTTTTAGCTAACAATTTAGGCAAATAACAGATTTTTTGATGATCTGATTTGAAGGATTTTCTTTAGTACAGTAAACCAGGAATAGCTTGGTTTCTGTGGGAAATGAGGCAAAATTAGTTTAAAATTGTCAAGGAAATGGTTTCTAGCTATTCTAACTATTTTCTTGTGCTAGAGACCATAAGAACTAAAAAGAAAGAGAATCAGTATTCTGTCAATGTTCATCTGGGATATTTTCTTTGCAGTCACATAAATCATAAAACATTCATGTCAAAAGGAGAAATAAAATGAAATCATTCTTATTCTAAGGGCTTCAACTCTCACTATCTTTCATATTATAAATACAGTTCACAATAACCTTACACTTTTAGGATGAACTTGCAGGACAGAGAAAAACTAGAAGATAACTTGAAGAATAATGAACTTGGTGATTGCACACAAATTCAGGGAAACACCAAGCTGGATTAGTCCAGTTCTTACTAGGAAACACCAGTTTCAGGCTGAAAAATGCAGTGTCTGCTGGAGAGATATAGACCAAGCACATCATTAACAAGCACTGCATTTTTCATCTGTCAGGAACTCTATTGCCAAGGTGTCTAAACTGAGGAACTGAAATTTCTTCCTACTGCAGGTGCTGTAGACACTGCAATGTTCTGGCTGGCACTGCTCTGTCCTGTGCTGTTCTGGGACAGCCCACTGCCCTTTTTCAGCCCAGGATATTCTCTGCTACTGTACTCAAGTGGGAAAAGACCAAATTGTGAATAAATGTGGATATAAAACTGCTCCCAAGTAGGCCAGAGTAAAACTAATTTACCTGTTATAATTATAATTTGCATTCAATTCCTTCCAGAGACTAATGAAGACATGCAAGCAAATTATTTCTCCTTGGACTGATTTAAGGAAGCAATTTGAAAGTGAGGTTTAGAGGGGCAAAAAAATAAGTTATACCTAGTTCAAGACACTAAAATATTCTGTATTATAGAGATTCTGGTGGTACTTCATTGTTTGTAGTCTAGCATGTGCAAACCGCCACCAAGGACTGCCTTTCACCTCTTTTGTTATGCTCAATTTTTAACAATAATTGTCCAGAATTCTGCAGCACAATTGATTTGGTCACCAAGCAGGTACATCCTTCTGTGTAAGCTGGGGTGTAAATAATAGAAATAAAAGGATGATTACAGTCATCATCGATGTCTCCACTGCATTTAATTGACCTCAGGGAATTTTCCAGTGCAGGAGATAAAGTAACTATATGTGAATAGTCAGTTATTTGATCAGTGAAATGTTTTTAAATAGCCTGTACTTGATTACTCCCTCAGCCCTGGATTGGTGCCTCCACAGGTGCATGGACTGCAGCTCTGATTTACTCTTCATCCTTGGAAATCTGGTCAAAGCCTTGAATGTGGGCATATGACAATACAAACGTTGTGATTATCATCTGCAATAATGCAGCTTTGCTGTAGAGTATAGATGATTTATGAATGCTGGATTAAGACCCATTACCTCACTGAAACAGCGCCATCCTCCCTTCTGGAGAGGTCCCCACAAGTAGAGTGCCATGTGCTGCATGGCACAAATTAGTAGTGCAATGAAACTAAATTTTTGGAGGAGGTCCAGTATTGAGCTGTCAGCAGTTTCTCTCAGGGCAGTGGGTGCAGGGTGGCTTGTTCTCAAGGGAGAAAGTTTGAGATGGTTCAAGGGAACCATTAGTAACAAAACCCACATAAACTAGGTGTGAGGAGAAGAAAAGGCCTGTCTGAGAGCTACTTCTATCTCTGGTAGGCTCTGCTCTTAGACCCCTCTCATGTTACCCTGCAACAAGATGAAAAGTGACTGTGCTAGAGCCTATGAAGGGCATCTGTGGCATGAGGCAGTCCCTGATGCCTTACAGGCACTCAGCACGCACTGTGAGTGGTGGAGGGTAGCTGTAAATGACAGAAATCAGTCGTGTTAAGCTGATGTTGCTCTTACTCTGTTCTGGGAAAATGAGCAGCTGCACCAGGATTGCATTCTTATTTCTCAAAAGCATCTAAGCACCGGTCACACAGCGTTTGTGCTTCTTGCCACAAGTGGAGTTCTGAATCAGGAGCCACATGGATGTTTTCAGATCTTAATTGACTCCACACCAGGCATCCAGGCTTACAGCAGAAATCCACCGCTGCAAAGAAACCAAATGCTTTAGGGGATCCTACGTTGTGTACAGAGTTAACAGGGAAGCAGGAGGCCTTATTTATGTGGAGTACAGGAATTGCCAAAGCTGAAGAAATACTGTTTTCTTTCAATGATTAATATGCTCAGTGGAAGTGTAACATTTGCTGCCAGCTCTCATTAACAAATCAATGGAAAACAAACCCGCGTGGTAGGGAGTGTGTCTGGGAACAGCTTAAACAGGACTGAGCCGCTTTAGATTTCAGCTGTTTTCTTTAGCACAACAGTGTAGAGCACTTTCTTGTTTGTAGGATAAACACAGGGGATTGAAGTGATCTGTGTAGCACACAGGAGAGATTGCCAACCCATAACATTCTGCAGAATGCAAAAATTCCATAGCTGCTCCCTTGGGAATCATAGGCTACAATCTTCTTGCATGTTGGTTTCAGTGTAAATAACAGTTAAATCATCAGAACAGAGAAACTGCCAGGAAAACTTTGAATAAAGTATTAGTTCATTTTCCCTCCTTCATAACACAGCTTCAGCAGACTCAGAGCTCAGACAGCTATTGGTTCAGAAGTGGCATTTCACACCGAATTAATACAAGCAATGCATAAAAGTAAGGCTGTAAATGTTTGCTTTTTTAGCTCACTCACAGCAAAGAAGAGTGAAATACAATGGATACCTTTATTTTTAACCTTATTTTCACTTGAGAGTGATCACAGAAGGAGATCTCAGACTGCACATGAATTTGATCTGTGGCAAGAGCTTCACTGAATCAGCCTCAGTATGTGCAGTGATTGGAGTATTGCTTTCAGCATTTCCAGTTGTTCAAGGCTTTTTTAATTTTTTTTTTTTTATGTAGAAATTAGATTCTTTTAAATAAATGAGCAGAGACTATTCCAAGCAATAGTAGGCCTGTTCTTCAGACACATTGAAGCCTAACAATCTTCAGAGCCATCTGTTTGAATATTTGCAAAATTATTCATTCATGGTGAAAATACCTCACAGAGTGGCAAAAATATTTCAGGAGTAAAAACAACAGATACAAACCCATCAAAAAATTCAGGAGTAAAACCAATAGATACAAAACCAGAGGGAGGTAAGGCAGCCATCCCTGCAGGTTACAGATTTAGGACAAGAATGGCTTTGGGAATCTAAGGTATTTGTTCTAAAGCCAAGTACTCTAAGCTGAATGACAGTGCAGAGAAATAAGCTATACCTTCAACTGTACTTGTGAGCTGTGCTGAAACCAGGGAACCCTTCCCTATAAATGTTAGATAGGAGACCAGCCCTGCTGTTCCCATAAAATCAGCCTCTCCCAATTGTCTTCTCTGCAAGTACAAAATCCCTCCAGACAGAAGAGAACAAGATAGATTTCAACAGCTTAGAATAGAATAAGCTTAGATTTCACAAAGGCTCAACTGACATGCATCAAAAAATGTTTGTATATATCAAATAGATGGAATAAGATTTACAGTTTTCCTGCACAGGATTTTGGTGTTTAATACAGACTTGATGCTCATGGAGCTGACAGGGTCACACATAGAAGAGAACTTCATGTTTCTGAGAACAGAACCTGATCTTCAGTCACAACATACTGTGACTATCTTCACCATGTAAATGTGGTTATTTGCTAATGAACACACATCCCTCTGTATGTAATTGCATCACACTTTTCAGTCTTGTGTTCTCTCTAGAGTGATTATGTTCTCTCTGTCTCGTGTGACTCATCAGACCTCTCAGGTATACCCAGCGTGTGCTGTGCAGATTGATGCACTCAGCAGGTGTGGCAAAGGACAGGGCAGTTCAAGTAAAAGGAAATTGAAATGTATTTTCAAAGAGGATGTACAAATAGCTTGGTGTTTGATTTCCAGGGTGGTGATTAATTGCAAACTGTGAGATAAGAACATACAGGACAAGTAACAGTGATAGCCGTTAGTATCATGAAGTAGAATCACCTCTGGTTTGAGCTGGCTTTTGGTGGTAGGAACTGGAAAGCAGGGACTCTGGCAGTGTAAAGATAAGCAAAAGCCTGATTTCCCTCTCTGTGGTGAATTCTGGGGGCTGGAAAGCTGCACTCAGAGGACACTGACCTCATGGGCTAAGATTTTCTGGCACTCTGTGAGGACTCCTATCAGATATGATGGTGAACAGTAAAATATGGCCTGTCCACATGATCACACAGCTCATGCCCATGCTCAAGTTGATCCTGCTCATTTTTTTGTAGTTGCTTCTGCTAGAAAGCTCATCTTGGCCTCCACATACATTCTGAGTTCAGAGAATATGGTGTGGCTGTATTTAAACCCTGAACTCAAATACCAGCAGTGTGATCTGCAGAGTCTGGAGGTTCAGTGTGTCATCAGAATGTGTCCAGCTTATGCTTGAGCTAGGTGAAAGAGCGAAAGAAATTTGGAGCTTTTACCTCTTTCCCTTGTATTTATAAAATCATTGTATGCTTTGGTACAATTTGCAGTTCCAGCTAAAAGCTGTAAAAGTTGCTGTGTTCCAGATCATAAATTGGGGTGAGATGGCAGTGCTGTGTGATGAGGCTTGCACAATACCCATGCAGCTTAAATCTGACTTAAGGCTTTGCTATGAATTCCTCACTTTCATGAACACAAAATTAACTTCCTGTTCTTTTTACTTCTCTGAAGAACACATCCTGTTGCATGGCACAAGCAGGAATCTTTTTCTAGACAGAATAAAACTCCTCGAAGTGTAATTCAGTGAAGCAAGATCATCTCTGACATGGCTGTGCTTTTCCCCATTACCCAGTGCCTCACACCACTGGAAAATGAAATGAGTCCTGGCCTGAACGTTCCTGCTGTTATCTAACTCCCACTGTACTTCATGTCAATTATTAACATCAGCGATGATAGAAATCTTAACACATGTTAAGAAACAGGACTCCTACAGAATTTTTGTTAATCTGTATTATTTTGCCCTATGATCTTTCTTTCAGAGCCTACTTTTCTCCATCTCCTTTTCCAATATGCCCTCCCAACTGGAGTGTTTTGGGCTGACATGTTCCTTTCAGTATTTGGAGGACAGAGTGCAAAAACCATTTATTATCTCTTTCACACTCCAGCCAGAGATCTTTTTCATTGTATATAACCCTTCTGTTTGAGTTCATTTTATCCAATAATAATACGAAGAAGACTTTAAGTTAAATCAGTAGGCACCACTAAATTACTTAGCTGAGCTCTCAGATCATAACATATTTATATATATAAATATATATGTATTAAGGAAGTCGTATATCTGCCTTAAGTGTGGAAAGCTCCTTTTTCTTGCTGTTGTTGCTGACTTACTTACCTAAAGTTTTTCAGTGAAGATCCTTTGATTTTTCACAAGGTAATAATAAATAATGCAGCATAAAACTAACTGCCAGGAAAGGGAAGAGTCCAGTCATGTAGAACTTGGGGCTGGGAGTAGGAGAGGGCAGATGGATGTAGAGCCCAGGGACTTGGATTGAAGCATGGAAACAAGGAGCTGGTTTGGCTTTGCACTACTTCTAGTGCAGTTTTGGAACAGCACGTACTGAGGAGAAGGAACTTTGTATTCTGCAGCTGCGAAGGCTGAGCACAGTACAGCACTTGTGTTGGGGATGGAGGCAAACATGACTGGAGCCTTATCTTTCTGCCATTTCTTTCCAGAGGATACAGTTTTGAGCTTTGCCACTGGCAAGTGGCAAAACAAAAAAATGGTTACAGGCTGAATCTGACTCAGGAGGAGTCTGGGGAGTGAGAGAAGTGCAGGACTAAGCGCATGGTGTGCAGCTTCTCAACAGGATGAATGAACAAACCCAACAACAACAACAACAACAAACCTGCAGAAAATCAGGAAGAAGCTAATTTTTATTTTGCCATGTACTACATTTGGGTGGTAGAAGGGTGTTAAGTAGCAGTAGTTGTAGAAGTGCTGTTAAAATTTTTCTCCTTAGTACACAGGATATATGATGAAATTAATCACAGCAATTTAAGGAATAATTCAAGTAAGCATACACCTGGAATGAGAGAAGTTTTGTTTTGGAAAATTCATTTGGGTAAAGAAATTCTCCTAATACATGACATGCTATGGGTTATGAAGTGATATACCAGTATCAAAGCACTTAGCTGACCTTGGACATGACTGAGGGAATTTCAGCAGATGCACTGCTTTCGGGAGCTGAAAAGTATCCAGTTAAATGTATGGTATTATATTTCTGTATAGTTTTATAGCTGTGGTACCAGGTTAGATAGTAGCATGGTGGATATTATCACCATTCTAAAATGAGGTATGGGAGATACAATCTTGTTTGTCTTGGTCTGCTGCACAGTGATGGCAGAATCTGAGCCTGTACCTGCAGCTGACTCCCAAGTTTGTTCCTTCTCCAAGGCTTCCAAATACATGCTACCATTGCCATCCCTAAGTCATCAGTGCTCGAAAAAGCACATGTGGTGACATGATGAATTTCAGTAGAAATACTTGAAGAATACTTGAAGAAGTCTTAAGGACAGTGACAGGGATTGTTCACCTGGAATGCAGTTATTATCTTTGCTCAGGCAAGATTTACGTGGAAACAGGCAGTGAGAATTTTTTACGAAAATGATCAAGGAATTGGAAGATTTTTACATAGCATGAAAGACAGAAACATGTTTAATTAAACAAAAGAGAAGCAGTGAAGGGCTTCTCCTTTTATAGAAGGAGAGAGAGAGAAAAAAAAGAAGCCTTCCATGTTGAAACAATACTTTTATGAAAGGACAAAATGATGCAGTGCCATGAAAGTCAAAATGATGCAGTGCCGTGAAAGTCAACCACACTCAGTTACTCATGGGATCACCTCATAGTCAGTGTTCCTTCAGTCCTTAATTTCTCTGTACCATTGGAAAGCATTAATAGAGTTACTACCACTTGCAGGCACAAATTTCATTATGACAGAGCTTGGCTGTTCCTTGCCCTTTACACAATGCCACCACAATTTTGAATAAATTGCTCACAGTTGGTATTGGTTAAGCAAGAACTGGCATGGAAACTGCAGTCCTGCATCAGCTGCTTCTGTAATCCCTGTGGTGCTACCTGAACAGCAGCTATGGACAGGTGAGAAAATGGCCCTGCCATAGGCTTACCTTCTTTTGTGCCCAATTTTTTTATAATTAATGTTTACAGCAACATTAATTCCATGCTCTCATTAGAGCCTGCTCTTATGCTAAGGCATTATTCCCTTTGTAAGGTGAATTTTGAAATACCATGCTGCCCTCTTGAGGGTACATAACCGGGGGCAGGGGGTGGGGTACGCAGTTACTGGGAAGAAAATGACATTTTAATGAAAATTTGTTTCTTATGGAAATAAACAGGTTAGACGTGAGCATTTCAAAGCAATCTTCATGTTTTGGATGTTCCAAAAGGAACTGGCCTTGCAAGTCCTTGCAAATGACTCGATTTTTGAACCCTGACTCCACAGAAGATTTAGAGGATCATGTGCAGAGGAGCCAGTGGTTGGGAGTAGACATAGGGATGCTTTTTTACAAACATTGTTCTGTTTAGATTTGAACAGAGATTTAATTTGCAGAATGGAAAGAATCCTGTTTCCAGTGCTCTGGTATTGACCAGCTGTCTTGCATGACACAGTCATGGTTATGCTGCTCCAGAGTGGTGAGTACACAGTGACTGATCCAACCTGTACTGCAGAGCTCTGGCTGCCTCGTGACTTCTCCCATCTGTAGTGTCTCATTTGAAATGTTTGCTTTAAGAGAATTGTATGTGTCTATGTTGGCAAAATAGGAATGCAGGTGGTTAGAACAAGTGCTGTGAAGGATATGCAAAGTATAAGCACAGAGGAAGGAGACACTGACAGAAATTGGCTCTGAGAGTTGGGGAGGGAGGTAACATCAAAAAGGAAAGTTACTGGAGTGGCTGTGAGCAAGAGTCCCTCTTAAATGAATTGTTTAGCATGAGACCAGATGGACAATGGTGGGAATAAGGTTAGGTGAAGTAGGTTGCCTAATTGCTCATTTTTTATTCATTGTTCTGGGAATCAATTTAAAGTACAGTGTGTTCATCAGAAACAAACAGACTGGAACAAAAGAAGAAGGAGCTTGTTAGGCCCCATGTGATGTTGTGCCACTGTAAGGCTTGAATTGACAGGATACAAGAAGACATTTTAGCCATCTGTCCTCTCTCCTTCTGCTCCCCCATGCCTGAGCTATTCCAAGGGGATCCTAGAGAAGCAGAGACGCGCTGGGAGTGATTTCTGGTGCTAGAAAGTTCGACAGAGCTCCTACTGCCTGGACCAGAGGCAAAGGTTTCCATTTTTTCATGTAGTTTTAAAATATTTGCTGCCTGTCCTCAAGGGTCCCTTTCAAGGCCCAGCTGTGTTGTCAGGAGTGGCTTCAGAGCCAGAAGCTGAAGCTTCTGTCCCACTGGTGCCAAGGTTGGCAGCGAGGTGGCAATGACTGGCACCTGGCATAGCAACGCCACAGTCAGTGCTCCCTTTGCACCAGAACTTTCCATTCCAGCTGCTCAAACAAGAATCGTGGGCTCCTGAAGTGATCTCCAGTCTGCCTGCCTTGACTAGAAACTGGGAATTGTACTTCACTGAGCAAATATCCATGGAGTGACTAATACCAGTGAACCTCAAAACCATCTCCATTGCAGGGAGTAGTGTTGTGAAATATAGAAGAAATATGTAGTCTTAATATCATAGAGAAAGGCAATCAGTATCCTTTTCTGGTACCTGCTAAAATTCCTGAAAAATTGGCAATGGCCCATGTATTTATTTTTTTCAAGAGTAGATATAAATACTCCTTGGCTTGTCTTTTTGTATGCAAAATTTCCAGACCCCCCATACTGTACTTCCTTATACAGATTTTCAAGTATTCTTGGGTCCTTCTGTAAAAAGAGGCACATAGAATGAGTAACCACCACTAAATATAAGCAAAAATCCAAGTAAAAAAATTATTTAGAAGTGTTTATAACTGACTGTGAAAAAGACCTCCCTTTTTCACTGATTGTCTGATAGAAAGCTGAACATTTACTTTTAAATTATCAAATGCTTGTTTCCTATAGATCAGCCTATACCTGATATGGCCTTCAGCAAGGGAAAAGCCCCACAAAAAGAAAAAAAAATTAAAAAAAAAAAAAAAAAACAAAAAACACACAAAACAAAAACTCAAGAGCTTGACTGAGTTTGGTTTCAAGTATGGAATAATGCATTTTAAAATAGTTTTAAAAGCAGGTCTGCTGGGACAAAAAGCATAAGCTTCTTCTTGAAAATTAATCCTGTCTACTGACACTGTTATTTTTCACAAACTTCTTTTTTTTTTTTTTTTTTTTTTTTTTTTTTTTTTTTTTTTTTGTGGCAAGAACTTAACTGAGTTCAACCTCTGCTTTCCCTAGTGCAGAATAGCTTTGCCTTGTTTCTTAAGGCCATGTGCCTCTTCAGCAGCTTTCCTGCCTTTCAACTTTTGCTCACTAGGTTGGATCTTTTTACTCCTGTTGTTCCAAACTTCTTAGAGACCTGCAAATTGAAAATATTAACGTATATCCTTGTGCCTTATGATATTGGTGCATAATTATAGTAAAATAAATACTGAATAGAGAATTGTTTTCAGCTGCCTCCCATCTCTCCTGTGATGTTGTTCTTGTATATTCCCTTTTTAAAGGTCTGTTTACTAGAGGGGGGAGTAATAGATAAAAAGAATCATAGAATACTTTGTGTTGGAAAAGACCTCCAAGATCACTGAGTCCAGCCATTAACCCAGCACTGCCAAGGCCACCACTAAATCATGTTCCCAAGGGCCACATCTGCACATCCGTTACATCCCTCCGTTAAAGGGGACTCCACCACTGGTCTGGGCAGCCTGTGCCAGGCTTCAACAGCCCTTTCCGTGAAGAAATAAGCAAAACTTCTCTGGGGACTCTCAGAACTAGGGACATGATGACAACTGGTAACAAACAGGGATTTTAAAAAGTATCTGTTCTATATTTTATATCTCAGTGGCAGCTCAGTTCTCCAGAGATTTCTTTGAGGCAATGTATATGCAGACATGCTGATGTGTGACTTTGTAAGCCAAGTGTACTCTTGCTGGCATTTTTCCTGTAACTTCTGGAGCAGTGTAGAGCAGCACTTTCCAGATTTTCTGTGGACACCAAGGGAAAACTTGCTCAGATATCTCACTTACAAAAGCTGTTGTAGAGGTGCTGTTGAGATTCAGGCACTTTTCATACAAGCGTTATCAGTTTTCAGAAGTCCAGAGAAAGTTCCTGGTTTTCCTTTCTTGACAAATTAACATTAAATGGGAACATTGCTCATGCACACTGCATTTCAATATCTGCTGATATCCTGGTGATACATGCCGGGCATGAGCCTAAGCACAGATTTAGGAGGAGCTGTAGAGTACCTGTTTATTTGTGTGGTACATTTCACCTCTTCTGTGCTAACCTCCCCTGTATCTTATTTCCCTGAACCAATGTGTTGCAGTCTTAAGAAAGGAAATCTCAAATTTTTGTGTGCAGTAGGACCATGCATCAGTAAACAAAAGCAGCAGCTGTGAACTCAGCATCTGCAAACTGGGCTGTTTTACTTTTTATATTTCTTTTTAAACTGAAATTACACTAAACATTCAGCTTAATGATTCGGTCCATTCATTTTGCTTGAAGCCATATGACCCTGAACTCCAGCACTGTCTGATTTCAGGCTAAACAAGGTGGGTCTGGGTTGGTACCAAACTGTGAAGAAGCAGGAAATGACCTTCAGTGACAACACTTACTGCTGGTTCAGAGTGGGCACATGGCAATTGTCAGGACATTCTTTTTCCTGAGCTGAGACTGAACAAGATGGGAGGCAAAATGTTATTATTAAAAAAACTTCTCACTGAAGTGCAATTTAATTAAAAACTTGTATGTTCACCCTTGTACTACATAGTGCAGATCTAAAATCTTTCTATGCTTGCACTTTTATATCCAAAGTAGAGAATATCAGAATAAGAAACAGATAATATGCAGTATTGTTGCATTATTAACTATAACTGCTTGTTTCTGTCACAGAATTTGATAAGAGTAAACAAAAAGACATTTGATTTTAACAGAGCCTAATACGTTTTTTGCAGAAATGTTATACAGTGATTCTGTGAAAGCAAAATTCTCCTTTTCAGTGTTAGTTCTGCAAGGATGTATGCAACTGAAAAGAAAATGTAATGTGACTTTATCTGGGCTTGTCACATATTTGGGTGATCTAATTGGTAGAAATGTCTGTAGCCATTGGAGGCTTGGAAGCAGCCAATATTGCATTACTGAAACTTCTTATGCAACTGTTTTTATGGCTTTGTTTAAGATAAGATATTTTATGCTGGTACGGTAATAGTTAGGTAAGTGTAATTAATAATAGTAAGTTATACAATTTTTCATCTCATTTTCTGTTCCTTGGCAGTGGAGCATTTTGTTTACTTGGTTTCTTTCTCTTCCTGCATATTCAGTGCTTCTGAAGTGGCACAACTCTGACCCTTTCAGATATCAGACGCAGAGCTATGTTCTGTTGATTTAGACATAGATCTGGTACCCCAACTTGTGAAGCAGCTGAGGCAAAAATGACAAAAGATGGTGTACGTAGCAAATAAAAGGTGTTGGATGCTCTCCCTGAAGTTCTCATGGGCACCTTCCTAGTGAAGTATTGAAGGAAGTTCAGGCAAAAGGTTGGAAAAAACCAGAGACATTTGCACAATCCAAGAAAGTCTGTCTTGGAAAGAAGTTTCTGTCTATGGAGGTAATTAAAGAAGTCGCTGAGATCTTAAAGACAGAACTTGCCCTATGACTTCTTACTCACCCCTGCTGCACGGAGGCATGAGAGCAGCAGTGAGTTTCCATATAATAAATATTCTATACATGTATAATGCTGAGAAATTTGAGAGTGTTGGTTTCTTCTAAAAATTACTAAATATTTTACTTCCCTAACCGTCAGATCTTCCTGATGTACTCATTCAGCTATAACTTCTTATTTGAGGTGAAGAAGGATTAAAGAAACATTGCTACAAACGTTGATACCCCCTGACACGGCTCAGCTAAGGATTGAGGAGCTAGGTTGATTTTCCATTGCAGCATATTTAGTGAGGTGCCAGATAGTGGCACATGAGCAGAGACCCCTTGTCAGCACGGAGGAGATGGAATCACTGCAGCCTGGAGTGTCAGGATTACACTGAGTTCATTTAAATTGATAGGCTGCAAGCCTTGAAATTAAAGGGAGAAAAGTGTGTGTGACATGATCATAGTCACAATTAAGGCACTTTAAAGACAGTTTGAAATGTTTTTAGTGTAAAAAGAGTATTGACAAACCTAATGCCTTTTCAGAACCTTGACAAAACAGGTTATCCAGGCTGCAGTTTTTCACTTTCCTTCTAATTTATACAAAAAGTTTTTCCTTTGTGATTATGTCAGCCTTAGCTCAAGTGTCCTGAAAGACGTACTGACCACTATGTTAACAAATATAGATGCTCATCTAACCATAATGTTAAGTAAACATTTGCAATCATATAGATAACCCACCATATGACTTGACATACTCATTATTTAGACAAAATGGATTTTACTTACATACAGATCAGATGATGAGTTAAAAGATTTCTGCAGTATCAAGTTTTTCAAGCTTTATTATAAGAATTAAGGTTTTAAATTCAGGGAGGTGTTTTGACAGCATGGGGGATTTTTGTTTAAAAATGTGTTTCAAATATTAAATCATGATGAAATATATCTGTATGTGACCTTCAGAAGGTTATGATGAAGAAAAGACTTTTTAGGCTGTTTTGGTAACAAGAGTATCACCAGCAATGGCAAAACAGGACAGACCGAACTTATAAACATTACATCAGCCCTGTGTTAGAGATAACGTGTTTACTAAACTTCTCAAAATGAGCTGAGACCACGAGTCATCTCATTGTGATCAGCACTCGGACTGCTTCCTGCTAAGACTGGCTAGCAGACTGGTATATTACTGCTTGCCCAAAATATTGAACTTAAAAAGTGAAGCTGTCTTTATTTTGTGTAAATAAATAAAGTGTTCTCTCCTGGAAGGACAAAAAGGTTGCCAGAAAATACAAATACTGGAAAATACCAGCGTGCTAACGATGAGGACATTTGAAGTTCATCTGTTTTTAAGGAAATCTTATCATATTGATAAATGAAAAAAACACACCTTTTAGTCTTTCCAAACAACTATTTTTTTGTTTTTAATTCAGCACAACTGGTCTTTGATATTTAAATAGGTTCTCCTATGCCACAGGATGTTTAACTTTTGGAAGTTCAAAATGCACTAGACTTAGTACTCGATGAAATGGGATAGAAATATTCTCAGCTTTTGCTGTGCTCTTCATTGTCTTCTCAGAGATCAGCTCATGTTTTGGCATTTGCCAAGTCCACTGAATTGGGAGGGCTAGGGTAAAAAAATAGTGGAGAAATAAATGCATAAAACTAGGTCAGAGCACTTGCCTACATTTCCAGAAGGAAAAACTTAGATTGTTTAAGGGTATTTTCAGAAAAATGTCTAAGTATTAAAATATTCCATAGATATTTAGGCTCATTTTCAGAGGGCACCTCTGTGGTAACACAAGTGACATTTTGAATGTGCCTTTCTCTTGCTAAGCCTTCTTAGCAAAACCAAATGTCATTTGTTGTCTCAAAAGCTAAAGACATATTTCACATGTCAGATGTACAAAGATGCTACTGAACAAAATTACAGGCGAGACATTTAAATTCTGCTGCTGCTGGAATTTCTGTCATCTCCCTGATGCAGTGCACAGCAGCTTTCTGTGGTGACAGCAGAACTGGTTCCATTATGCTGCAAAATAAATTAATACTTTGTGTGAAGGCTCAGGTCAAAATAAAAACAGTTGATGGCTTGTTGTGTGCAGAAGTGACACTGTTATGTGATTAGGAAATACTGCAGCATACAAGTGGAAACCTGAGCACATTCATTTTCAAATTTCAATTGTGTCATTTTTGAAACTATTTCTTTTTAGGATCAGCATTATTAACATTTCTTGTGTTACCAGAGAACCCCATCTACCCAAAGAGCAGATGACCTTTTCTAGTGGTGTATGCTGAATATGTTAAATATTATAATTAATATCAAATAAAGAAATGGGTCATGTTATTTATCTGCAACATTAAAATTTTAATGACCTTCAAAGAAAATCATGTCTAGTTTTGCATGACCTAATCCTTGACAGTTTATCAGTATTTTGTCTATCTCAGGGGCTGCGAATTATCCAAAGTTTCAGATGAATGTCTTTGAAAGACAAAGACATTTATCCCATGGCAGAACTCTTCAGCACTTCTGGAAATGTCACTGATATTTAGGAAATTTTCAAATTAGTTTTAAAATGCTATAAGCAGAATCTTGCCTTCCCTAGGACTCTGTGAGTCAGTTTTGATTTCAGTATCTATTTCTACTTGAGAAGAATCATTAAACAAAATACATTTGCCAGAATTACTTAGAAGAAAGACAAGCTAAATTCAAAGGTTTGAATTTGCACTTAAATCCAAGTATGTGGCTCTCCTTGAGTTTAAATTAGAGAAGAGCAGTATTTAGTCATGACTTGTTGTTATGGATTCTGAAAATGTTGAGCAATTATATTTTTGTCTCCAATTCTCATATGGCTGTGGCAAATGGAGGCAGGTGCTGTTTGTGGGCAATCCCAGCAACTCAAATCTGTCTGCACTCATTTCCCTCCATCAGCAATGAAACAAAGGGATTCATACAGAAGAAACATTTCCCTCCTGCTCCCTTACTTCCTAGTTGCTACAAATACTTCACTTAAGAAAAGTAAATAGTTTGAATTGTGTAGCCTTATAAAATGCCTTTTAAAGCATTCTATTGCCAAAATCTTGTTCGGCAAATGTTGTCAAGTTGTCAAGAAAGTTGTTTGGCATAATGAAAATGGGACACTTGTTTCCTCAGAGGTACATTATCTGTATCTATGGGATTTATTTACTTGCAATGAAAAGAAATCACAATAGTCTTCCATGTTTCTAAACATCAATTAATTATTTGAATTCCCTTGTGTGAGTACAAAGTAGTATTTATCACAAAAAGCAAACAAAACAAAATAAACAAAAAAAAATCCCACACAACAAAAAAAGCATTTTCCCCATTAAACGCATAGGAAAATCGTAACATCATTTCTTTTCCCCTTCAGCTAAGAATCATTACTGAGCAGAAATGTAGGAATATTATCCTGGGTTTGTAGCCCAATTCCTTTGTGTGTTACTCTGATCCACATGTTAGCACAAAGGACTATAGAGCCATAAAGTTGTTCCATATCAATATTGCAATTAAGATTGTACTTATCTGGCTGCTGATATGATTTGAAATCTGTTCTTCTTCTGTTTTGAAGTTCAAAGAAATAATGCAATAGTCCTGCAGTAAATCTGTTCGGGAGAAAGTCTTCACAATTTCAGTCATGAAGTTAAATACTTGTGGTATCAAAACCAGCACTGCTGACCCTGAAAAAAGGACATCTGTCTTCTGCAGCGGTTGACCATCCAAAATTGAGCAAAAATATGTATTGTATGCTGCTTCCAAAGGCACCAGTGTGTGATCTCCACGCTGTTCTCACAGTGCAGATGTTTAATTAGTCACAGATACAATGCTAGCTTGAATGGCAGTCCTTACAATATTTTATTTAATTAAATTTTATACTTAATGCAATATATTTATATTGCAAATCCTATCATACCACTAAATCCATTTTTCTGCTGCTAGATTTGCATTTAATTCAAGCTTTGAATCATGCTCAACATCCTTGTTCCAATAACAGAACTTATTAGAATGGATCCACATAATAGTGCACATAATGAAAACGGGAGAATCAGAAACCTGAATTGCAAAGCCAAAAATGGAGGAAAATAAGACTGGCAGTTTTGGATGACTATTTTGGAAGGCCAATGTGTTTCCAAAGCCTTCTTTTCAAAAATTGCCACTGACCTTTCACACAGTGCTGAGCAGGTCTGTTGCAATTTCTTATTAATCAGAATAAGTCGAAAAAACAAGCTCTGTTCATTTACAGAACTGGTATCAAACTCCTTCAGTAATTGAAAAGAAAATTAAAATCTTCCACTCTCAGAACTGTTGTGGCTTCCTTTTCATATTTCCTATACTAAGATGAGGCAAACTGTCCTAGAATTTACATTCAGTTACGCTCAGTGCTTTCAAAAACCCCTCTCACGTAATTACAACTCTAAAAATCCTTCACCTGCCACCTCAGTTTCTTCATGTGAGAGATTTTTGCCATTTGACATTACAAACAGCTTCATAATGTAGGAAGAGGAAGAAAAAAAATCTTTAAAAATCATCTAGAAATCGATTCTTTCACTTACTGAAAAAAGAGACTAAAAATGATTTGAATGATCTTCTAAGGTGTTCTTAAACCAAGAGGGTGTAATTTAAGAACAAATTAAATAGAGAGCAGATATTTTCCTGTAACTAAAAATTAGCTTCTTATTTCCAGCTATGTGATTTAAGGTTGAAGAGCATTTTCCAGCTACCTGTCTTGTGCATTACTAAAAATGTAAAAGTAACTAAAACCAACTTAATTATATGTATTTTTTTATACATTAGAAAATATTTATTAGATAGAACACAACATGTGCATAACTTAAAAATCATGTTTACGAGTAATTTCTTATTCTACCCCCAAATGCCATAGTGGCCTTGCTATATCTCAGAATTGCAAGTACTGATACAATTATTTTCTTGCTCCCCCTTCCCATCTTTCCCACACTTATCTAATGTTTAATGCACTAATTGGACTAAAATATATTACGATTACTTTGCGTTATGAATATTTACCCTGGAAAATCATTCATATGAAACCATTCTGTTTTAAAAGCCACTTAAAATAAACCTTCCTAACTTGTACTCCAAACTCTTGTCCACAATTATGGTTGAAATAAGGTCCCCACAGATCCAGCCAGTAACCCCCACTGAAATCCCACCTGATCACCTGTGCCACTGCATGATGCTATCCCAAGAAATGAGGCTTTCTCAGAGTGAGCTTAGTGGGGTTTTGCTCAGGGATTTATAAAATGCAATAAAAAATGACAAAAAACACGAATGCAAATCTATTTTAAAATATAATATTAGCATTGTCAACATGAAAGACCTTATTTACTGCACAGAGAAGAAAATATTCAGAATAGTGTAGTTTGTTTCGGGGAATGCATGAAAAAGTTTCAACAACTAACACACAGTGTTTCTTTGCAAAATAGCCCCGTGCATGATGCTGAAGTGAAATGGGTTTTGCTCATTCTTGTAAAAGAAGGTCATTGCCTGCTATTGTGACTGCTCCTTTTGGATTACCTGCCTTTCTCTCTGCACAAGTCAAACAATAAATAAAGGTAGTCTGTTAATATAGATTAGAGGTTAAACTGTTGTTTATTATCACCTTTTATGGAGAGATTCGATAAAGGTTGTTATTGACCTTCCCTGCCTACAAACTAAGTGTCAGGTATTTATCCTAGGCAATCCATTTGCAGTGAAAAAAAATTACAGTCTTCCAGAGGAGACACAGGCAGAAACTGAGCTGCAATGATAAATCGTGATGAGTAAGAGTTCCCAAATTGAAATGCGTCTCAAATTCACATCAGGTTATGTCTCTGAGCATATGAGATGGGGAAATAATTGAGAAACAACAGATCCCCTCCTGCAATTTTTGAAGTCTTCTTTTAACCATCCTCTGGGACTTGGATAGAGTTGAGCATGAGAAAAGTATACAGCACATTTTCATTCCTTTGAGTTTATGTAGTACAGAGAGCTATAAAAGTAAACAACAGCAACAACAAAATTAGCATTCTCTTTCATGTGTTCCTTGAAATTGAAATGGTAGAAGAATAATCAATGTAACAGCACCCACTTACTGTGCCTTAATCACATTACCAGCATCCCCTTAAACTGGTTTGTGATGGTAGTTCTGCAGTGCACTGTGGATCAGAACACACCTCAGAAACTGGCTTGCAAAGGTTGCTGCAACCTTGAAGCCGTGGAAGAACTTCCTGAGTGCAGAGTATGGAAGGTTCCTGCTACAGTGAATAGAAACTCCTTGTCTGAACATCCCAAATTGTGAGGGTGTCAGAAATCCAGACTAAGCCTCCCATGGTGCTAAGAATGGAGAAGAGAGGAAGAAAAATAAGATCTCATAAATACTTTATTGTCTCTTTTATAAAGCAGCCACAGTCTTCTGCTTCCTCATCCAGTCTGTCTTACAGGCTGAGCCCTGTGAAATTGTGACTATTTGAAAAGATTTAAAAGCCACTTCCTCCTGCAGTCCTCCAATCCTGCCCTGTTATCACTTCACCTGTGATCACACCACAAGGTTACAGCAGATGGAAATGACCCAAATGACATTTAAAGAAAAAATTATATCCATCCAAGACATGTTCTTTTTTCCTATCCCAGCTTGTCAAAGTGTTGGCAGAGTAGGCAGCAAAGAAATCTTATGGGATCCAGCTGGATAAGCCCTGGTGGTATTTCATCATCATAGCAAAGTCAGAGTGGGGAAGGGAGAGCTCTGCAGCCAGGCACAAGGTGTGTTAGAAGCTGTGGCAAAGAAGCTGTGACACTGCTTCTGCATTGTCATTGCAAAGGGTCTGCCTGCTCCCCTCACCACTGAGCCCTAAACAGTCTGCTCAGGCTGACAGAGGTAAGAGGGCAGTTGTTGAATTATTGCATCTTCCTCGTTTCAAAAGCAAAATGGTTAGAAAAATTCAAATATTTTAAATGCTTGAAGAAGTAAGGTCATGATTTGTTTTCCAGCTGGTGTCTGGGCAAGTATATCTGAATTCTGCTGTGTGTGACTACTGAAGTTCCACTCTGGTTAGTTTAAAATACTGATTTATTCTTCAGAGCAAACCCCAAATTCTCAAATTCATTAAATAAGACAAACAGAGAAGTAAGTCCTTATCAAGTGCTTCCTTACAAATATCATTACAAAAACCATAGGAAAACCAGCCAGGAAACATTATAAGAAAAGGGAGAAATTTTAGCAGAAAAATAAAATAATCACATTTTCCAGAAATTTCTGAAGTTTGAGGAATAAATTTTTCCCTGTGAGGGTGGTGAGGCCCTGGCCCAGAGAAGCTGTGGCTGCCCCTGGATCTCTGGAAGTGTCCAAGGCCAGGTTGGATAGGACTTGGAGCAGCCTGGGATAGTGGAAGGTGTCCCTGCCTTTGGCAGAGGAATGGAACAAGATGATCTTTAAGGTCCCTTCCAACCCAAACCATTCTGTGATTCACTCTTAAGTTTTCAGAAGGATGTTAATCAGGAAAAAAATACAGTAGCCTAGGTCTGACTGTACTAGCCACAACCCTGGAAATAATATAAGGTGGGGGAAATGTGAAATAAGACTTCAGCACCTCAACAGCATTTTACTGGTATGTTCCTGCTAACAACCTTGCTCCACCTCAGAGTTTCTTAAGGTCGATGGTGTTGCTCTCCTTGCAGTGCTTTGGGAAAAATGTCCACACATTGGTTTCAGTAGTCACCAATTTTTGAGACAAAGCATTTTATTTGCAAATGTGTTATGAAATGTGTCTTGCTTTTCATTATTCTAACTGCATGCTTGGGAAATCTGTCATTTTAATGACCAAAGCTTTTCTTTTTCCCTTCCTAGTCTGGGAAAAGACCAAAATCTCACTGCTTGCACAACTATCCTCATGAATGTGTCGGAGTGAATGCAGTCTAGTGAACACCTAAACAGTTTGGTCCAAAGTGCTTCCATTTACTGGTTTCACCATCAAGGCTGAGACAAACCAATAGGAGCACTGGAACTGCTAATTGTTAATAATCATTTGATACTCAGATTTAATTCCATCTGAAAACAATTGAATGGCTTGTTCCTAGGCCTATTAACCAGGTTGCCCTTCACATCTGAACTGTTTCCACTGTCCAAAAATTTTAACTATCTGACAGGTGTACAGAGCTTTATTTAAAGTGACTTTGTGTCGCTTCCCAGCTGCTGTATCCTGTAGCCCCTGGGTTGCCTGTGACAGACTCATTAATTGGGCAGCTCTACAGAGACAAGGTGGGAATGCTCCAGTGACTCACAATTGAGCTTCACCTAAGACTGAAGTGCATTGGTAGGTGGAAATTTAAATTTTTTCTGCATCAGCTGGAATATTTTACTTGCTCATTTTCAGGTTGCCTATTTGCAGCCAAGTAAGTAAAATCAAATTTAGGGAGCTTTTAAACCAAAATTTGAACTTACTTATATTCAAAGATCTCTAGAGGTGTGCTACACAGAATATTAAAGATGCTTTGTTGCTGCCAATTCTGCTTCCCAGCAGCAAGGAAAGAGGGGTTTAATCAAACAAGAGTGCCTGGGCTAAGTGGTAAATCATGTAACACTTTTCAAAAGTGGGCAGTGCCAGCCTGGTTAGGCACAGCAGCCTCTACACCCAAAGCATTTAATATGTATTTTATTGCACCAGCAGTTGCCAACAAATCCTTGCTAATGTGATCAAGGTGTTAATGAACAATGACATGAAAGTTGCTTCTGGCAGCTTTTTCAAAAAGTGACCGAGGCCAGTAATGTTCAGCAGCTGATAGGCCTTTGTGTCAGAGAAACTGGTAAGAAAAAGGTAATAAAACAACTTTACATTAATCATTTTGGTGAAGTATTTTGACCTTATTTTGGAATGACTGCATACATGTATTTGTGAATCTTTTTGTGGTATTTTTATTTTTCAGTGGTACAGTTATCAAGACCAAACTTGTAACAGTTAAAAGATGGCCTTCCTGAGAGTAAACCCAAGGAGTAGCTTATAAAACACTGAGTACCAGAGAGCTGATGAATTTTTGCTTCAGCAAAGGTTGATTTGCCAGAGAGGCTAGGATTTGTTGTATGTACACAATGCATGTTCCCCTGATGAGATATGAAGATCAAAGTAAGTCGGAGTAGAATTTTACACTTCCAGATTCCTCTCTTTGTGATTCTTTAGAAACATTTCTTACACATTTACACCGCACGTTCTTGCTAGAGGAGAAAGCTATAAAAAGCAGGCACTGAAGCAATATAACCTAGGTGTTATAAAAAGCTTGGGCAGTAAAATGTCATCATTTTTCCAGAAAATAAATGCTCTCATGACTTTCAGTGGAGCCTCACTGCTTCCTTTAAATGCTAAGGTGGGATCAGGATGAGAACAGAGCAGCAACACCAAAGATCAGTAATCAGTTGTTGGTATGAACCAAGATACCAAAGGCCCCAAGTTATGATAAGATGATAAGGTGTAAAAGTGACTTATGTAAATTACTAAGGGATATGTACCAGACCAAAGTCATTATCAAAGCAGAGCCCTTTTATTCTGTGATCTTATTCTCTCTACTTTCTTCCTTGATATTAGAACCACACACAGAATTTTACTGTTCAGTTGCTGAAATAACATTGTACTTGAACCCTGCAAGACCAAACTTTTGGCTATATTCAAATCTTCACTAAGAAACATTTTGTACTTCTGATTGAATGACATTTTTGTGCTTTCATGGATTTAGTTCAGAGATAGCTCCTTAGGATCCCTCTAGGTCTCTTTCTGAGGCACAGTAACCTCTGCAGTTCTGTAACAAAAACCTGCAGTTTCATTACAACCATGAACAAGGAGCCTGACCAGCAGTGAACAGTTAATTTTGTAGCTGCTCATTTTTCTTATCATCTCCATTGCAAGAGTGTAAATTCAAAGTAAATATCTTTGAGGAATATTAATTCAAATGAGTATTACAGGAGGGGTTGTGTGAATAAAATATTGAGACAATGCACTCAGAAAAGGTGAATATTTACACATGTAAAGAAATTTTCAATTTCTTAGGTTCCTTATTTAGAGCTATCTCTTACAATTGTCAGCAACAAAAAACCTGCATTATTATGCATAAATTGGCAATTGATGTCAGAACATTTTTACCATTTCCACTTCACTTAATTTCGGTATATCTCATTTAATTTTGGAAATAAATTTATAGAGATTTACATGTCCCAGACATGTCAAAAGAGATATTAAGCAATATTAAGCCTTAAGAAATAATCCTGCTTTATTTCATTGCTTCTGAGGACTGTGCAGAGGAATAATGTGAATGGATTAGGAAATTGGTGTAATACCTGTCAAGTAATGTTATCTGTGAATGTGCATGAATTCTCCAAAGTTAAACCAACTCTTCTATATCAAATTCCTCAGGTTCTTGAGAAAGGTAGGAACAAAAATAATCTATTAAATTAGCTTGTAAAGCTCCACTTTCAATGGAGCCATTTTTATTTTCTTGGTGTGTAGAGAGCCTAATCCAGTGCTTTGTAAACATGTTGTCTCTGGCTGAACCCACAGCTCTTTGCTGCAAGGATATTTCTGCACCTTCAGTGGGAGCCAAGCAGAAAAGGGGATATATTTCAGTCCTTACAGCCACATCAGAGTGCCTGGATCTTCAAATGTTCAGGGTGCACAGCTCCACATTCGCTGTTTTGGGATGTGCTCTCAGCAAAGTTGACTGACCCTGTCAGGGAGTTCATTCCTGCTGCTGCTCAGGGTTGGAACTGAGTAAACTAATTTTGGGGAATAACTCTTGCCTGGCTGCAAAATACAGCAGAGCACCCTTTTATTTGATTATTTTGCCACATTTCCAGAAGGTATACCTGGGATGTCAAGGGAGAAAGCCTCACAATGTAAGTTTATAAAAGTCCAGGAAATGATCTTGTCTGCTGCTGAGGGGCAACTAAAGCATCTGCTGGGCTGGAATAGGATATTTGGATTGCAAGCTCTTATATAACATGCAATTCTGCACAGTATCCAGACAGTCTGGATTGTAGACTATCTGTGATGATGGTAGAATGTACAATGTGTAAGTATTAATTAGCTCTGGATTTGAAACCGAAGAAAAAGCTTTTATTGAACCTCTTATTGATGTCAGCTGTGTAGTGCCTCCAGCAGAAAACATTTTATGAGTTTACTGGTGTCAGCACAGAGCTGACATAGGCACAGAAAGCAAAGAGGCAGCTGGCATGACAAACATGCCTTACCTTGTACCTGGTGATGTCTGGAATCTGTTTCTTACCCTGCTGGAGGGATCACAGGTCCATCATGTGCAGGGAAACAAGGAGGTGAGGGCACTGAAAAGGTGCCTGGATTCATAAGATAAGCACTCTCAGCAGTTATTAACTCTTGACAGCCACATTCCACTTCATAAAATTTACACATGGTGCTATTCCTTGTCCAGGCAATTTGAAAATGTTAGGATTGACTTCCTTCATTTATTACTAAATCCAGCTCTTGTGTTATTTGTGGGAATGGGGAGCACCTCCCATTTCTTTGTGCTGTGTCTGCAGCATCAGTCAGATAACCAAATCACACAGACCCTTTCCATGATTTATCCAGCTTCCAATCTTGTTGAAAAATGAGCGCAATAAAAAAGGGTTGTGAAATATTTCTCTGGTTAAATGTCACTGTTAATATATCAGAATGCACAGAAATGGGGATTATGTATAACTATAGACACTTTGCTGCATTTAAATGTGCCTAATTTGTCATAAAATTATTCCTCTGTCGTTCCAAAGAAACCTAGTAGTGTCATAAGAGATTTCACCCATTTGGAGTTTACAAGAGAAATTATCAACTGTCAGAACTGTTCCTGGAGCTGTCTTCCAAATTCTCATTTTTGTCTTTTTGAGGAGTTTTGGGTTACTTTTTCTCATACAGTTTCATTGCACATTTTAAATTACTAAAAAAAATGAAAGCAATGGTATATATGTAAAACTTGTCTGAATAGGACAGACCCTGAAAAGAAGCATAATTTTGGCATTAATTTTTATTGACTTTCTTAGCTATTAACTAAGTTTGGTGAAGCAGCGGGGAGAAGGGCCTGATTCCCAATTTTGAAAACATAGAATCACAGAATTGTTTAGGATGGAAAAATTTCTAAGACCATCAAGTCAAATCATTCCCCCAGCACCACCAAGGCCACCACTAAACCGTGTCCCCAAGTGCCACATCTATATGTCTGTTAAATCCCTCCAGGGACAGTGACAGCTCTTAGTCTTTGAGGCTAAGTAGCTGCCACAAAATGATCACAGCTAATAACTGATTAACTTCTGTCATAGCTATTTCAGAGCAGTCTTGCTCCTAATTGGAAAATTTAAATTCCAGTGAAATAACTGATTTCACACATTCTCCCTTCTGCTAAAAAAATCTGAACATACTCCAGTATTTCAGTTTGCTTATTTGATTCAGAACATAATGCAACTTTTCCATGTCTGCATGTGCAGCATGGCAGCTCAGCCAGGTACACACCTGGTGGGTTTTATGAGACACAGCCAGGACATGCAAACATGAGGTTTTCCACAAGATAAATGCACAGGCCAGAGCTGAGTACCGGTGAACTTCAGTAAGAGGAGGTCCAGCTCTCTCAGCTGTCACTGTCATCAGCAGAAAGGAAAAGGCTTCCTTTTGTGTTGTTTGAATATCCCTGAATTCCCTCCTGGGGGTGCCACTGGGAGGGATAACCGCTGACAGTACAGAATGTGAGCAACCTCTGCGTGTGTTGGTATTCCTTCCTCCTGCTACAGCCTTCCCCCGGGATCACAGGATCCCTGACTGGGAAGCTAACACAATGCGCTTTTAAGGCAGTGGCATTAATTATCTGACGTCTCTTAGATAGTTGTCATTCTCACATTCGGGCTGAATCACCAGCCTTTTCAGGCAAGCATGTTCTGCTTTCTGCTTCCTTTGCCTAACACGCTTCGACTGTGGGAACGAGGGCATCTAGTGGCTTCTCTTTTGTTGCTCTCCAGTTCCACCTTTCCATCTTTCAGAGACTGTAATACTCAGTGTGTTAGGTAGAATTCGTGACACAGTTGTGTTACAGAGTACGAACAGTGTGAAGAGTGAAGTCTTTATTTATGAAATAAAGAATTTGCAAAAAACGCCTTAGTTAGAGGGAAATGCCCATTCAAACAGCCGAGACAGGAATTGATTCAGGATGTTTTGTTGTGCCTCCTCCTGGCCATGTCATGAGTTAATCAAAAGGAAGTCTTCTGATAAAGCAACAAAAGTAATCAAGCCTGTAATTTCAAAATTATAATACCGTTTCCCTGAGCAGAATTAAATTCTTTTGTTCAGTTCTCATTTCTGTACCTCTAATGTTTATAGGGCATTTCATACAGTAATGTATGCAAGCTGGCAAATCAAAAATAATGTGGAGAATTACAATAGAAGCAGCTAATAGAAGCTGTAATATCTACCTCATGTCTCTCAGCATTAGAGTTTGTGGTATTGAATTCATTTAAATGAAGAAGGGCTAATTTGCAGTGTAGCAAATGATAAACTTGACTTACTGGTATTAGCACACTCTCTTATTTCTCTCTGCAGTACTTCAGGCACTATGTTGTTACTGCTATAAAATCTAGGAAGATAAAAGAGCAGTGGTGAAATATCTGTAAAAACAGAGCTATTCAGCAATGACATCTCAGTCAAAAGGGCTCAGTGCTTTCCAAAAGACAAACTGGATTCATCGTTTTTTTAGGATCTGGAGACAATTTCACAATTCCTTGCTTTATAAACTTACTTTCCCTGGGTGGATGAACAAAATCTTTTTAAATTACATCTGGTGTGAAAGATTGTAGAGAAGCAGATGTGAGTGTCCCTGAAAACGAGAAGCAGACACAGTTCTATGACTCTAGAGAGCTGCCTGTGGACAAGTAAAGGTTCACAATTGCTGTCAAGCCCTGTGTCATTTCAATGGTTTTATGATGAGCTGCGAAAATATTTGATAGCATCAGAAATCACTTCTCTTGTGAAATCCAGAAAGCATGAGGAATTTCTAAATGCTTCTTGAAAATCTTCCATTTAACTCATGAATGTATCTTGAATTTCACTCTCAAGTCAGATATGTACTTCTGAGGGCAGTGGTCATTGCTAAATTAACACTGAGCATGGTCTAAATGGATAAATCTGTCTAGCAAAGTGCCTCCCTTGGCTTCCTTAAATTCATGTTCATTATTAAGCTTTGCTCAAACAGTATAACTTACTTTACTCCATATGAATTTGAATTGATGACAAAAAGGAACTGTCTGTTTATAAATTAGTTGCTGCACACGCAATAAGCTCTCCACAGGCAGGGCCTCAAAGGCCAGCAGGAAATTCATTTGCCTTTCACCACCCCCTGCTGACACCTCAGTCCTCCCCATTTCCTCTTCAGCTCTTGCAGCATTTGCAGGTACTTTTTACTGCTCACTCCTAAAATTGTGACTCCCCTGGACTCTTGCAACCCACTGAGCTCTCATGTGCTGGAAGAGGGACACACCACAGGGCTTTCTTTGCTGAGAGACTCAGGAGGCAGAAAAGCCCTGGGGCTGCCCATGGTGGGGTCTGCACATCCTCCTGCTGTGGGGGCTGCTGCAGGGACCAGCCCATCCTGCCTGAGTTAACAGCAGTGTCCTCGCTGTGCTCCTGCTGCCTGCACACTCCTCCAGCTCCTGCAAGTGCTCTGGGCCAGCTTGGACAGGGCTTGGAGCAACCTGACCTAGTGGAAGATGTCCCTGCCCATAGCAGGGGGGACAGAGCCAGATTACCTATGGTACCTTCCAACACAAACCATATTTCAGCTCATTTTGGAGAGTTTTGGAGGACTGGCTCCTGTGCAGGGCAGTGACCCACAGGAGCCCAAAGGAGCTGTACCCTCCCTGAGGCCTTTTTGGAGGGCACTCCAAGGGGGACACACTGACTGTCTGCCCCAGAGCTGAGCACCCTCTGCCTCATGTCACTGCACCCCTTCTGAAAACACACCTCACGGTGAAATAACTCTTCTCCCCCTTTTTCACCCCCTTTTTTAGTGTTGAAACAGCTTTCCCGTGATTGTCACACACTTCAGCTTGCCCGAAGTTATCCTGACGTAAGGAGAGACAAGCAGGAAGAATGGGGGAGGAACAAGCCCAGGGATCTGGTATTTAATCTCAGCTCTGTTACTGACCAGCAGACAGTGCCAAAAGAGGGGTTTAAAGTCTCTTAAAGAACATCAGATCATAATGTGGCTGGGGGAAGATGCACCACTATAGACAGTCAACACTTTTTTGTGTGTGCTTTAGATTTTCCTTCCATAAATTGATGTTAGAAAACAATTGCAGTGCCTTTTTAGATCTCTCAGAAAGCTTTCAATTAAAAAAGTACAGGAATATGTTTGAGGAATTCCTCATCACCATTACTCATACACTTATTCACTGTTAGTAATTCCACTTCAAACTCCTAAAAAAATTCTGAAACGCTGTCCCTAAAATAAAGTAAAATAAATAAAATCCAAGCTTTTGATTCTTCTTCAAGAAGAATTTAAATTGTTTGACCTCTTAGACTCTACTTTCAAATAACACTAGTGAAAATAATGTCTAGTCATTATATTTTTAAATGTTATATATTTTATGCGAGATATATACATTTATATATTTTGTACTTACTAATTCTTAATAATTTGGGGGTTGTCTTTTTAGGAGCCTCAGCCATGACTGATGAACTCATCATGAAGCCACTGACTGAAAGGAAAAGAGACTCAGACAAAGAATCTATGTTAAATGTATGTTAATTTTTTGATCATGATTCTTAATGTGCTGAGATTTTCTACATAAAGAACATTATTTACGTATCACCCAGAGTTTTTCCAGCTTTTATTTTTAGAATTTCTGAATTATAAGTAGAGAGCTTATAACTAGGCCAGAAATTGTGCTATGTGCACTTCTCTTTGAAATTTTTCATAAGGTAAAAATTCCTAAAGAAGAAATTTCAAATTATACTTCATTTCAAATGGTCAATAGTCTTAATTGTGTCTAGATTTTGATTAGGTTTTAATTAAATGTTAAAGTAAGGGAATATGATTTCTAAAGTAGACAAGAAGATATTGATTATAAACGAATTGCAAATGTTTCTGGGCCTGTTTTGGCAGGTTCATTAGCCCTCTGTTAATAGTGACCAGGTGTGTTCATCCCGTGTCTGTCACTGTAGCTCCATCTTGTGGCTGAATGATTATTCTCGATTAATTTTCGATTCTGTAGGAAAAGGTTGGTAGGAAACAAACATGAAAAATGATGAGGAGAGGAATCCATAGACATGATTAATTTCACTGCAGTTGTTTCTATAAGAAAAAAGTGACAGGAAAAAAAGCTCCAACCCTGAGTGTTTAGTACTCGCCTTCCATAGTTTTAATTAGTCATGTCAAAGTGGATACTTATAAACTGGGGGAAGTTTTAGTAAAATATTTTTTAAGAAAATGGAATAAAAAATGTCCTGAGTATTATGATTATCTGTATCAATGAGTTTATGAATCATATACACCCTGCTAGTCATGTTTTATTCCTGTTTTGTACAGGTGATCAAAAATTCTGACGGACAGTTTAACCTTGAGGCTGTGATTAAAAATGTTGACACAATGTCCAATGAGTTGAAGAAAATAAATGGTAATTCTGACTTCACCATCCAGTTAAACACAAAACTGTGTAAGACATTCTTCTTAGAGTGTGCAGTTGTGAGTGGCCTGGTTTTCTGTGTCAGACAGCTGAGTTTTAATGTAATGAAGCAATAGCTTTGCTCTTGTGTTTTGAAAAATTAATGGAACAATAGTTAGAGAGCAATAGAATCATGTTAGTTAACCGTGGAAAACACCTGCTAGGTGATCAGTCATTCCTTTCTAGGAACACTGAGAGTCTTCTAATGCACATATTACTAACATGCTAACACCAACTGAATTTAACTGTCTTGAAGCAAGCGAAGCAAGGCAACCCTTCAACTTCTTGAGTGAATTGATAGGTGAACACAAAAACAATGCTCTCTGTCGATTATCATTCACTGTCATTCAATAAATTCCATGCTCATACCCTGCCCCTTGTCTTTCAGTGGAAAGCCAGCTACTGCTTTGTGACCTGCTTTTGAATTTCAACCATCCTATGAAGGCCAAAGATTTAAGAGAAGCTGAAGAAAAGACTTGGAGTTTGACAGATTAAGTAACATCCATTTTCATGTATAGTCTTCTCTTAATACTGCTAAAGCTGCTGCTGCTGCTTCTTTCTTCTTCATCTTCTTTCTTTTAATTCAGTTTGAACTGTACAATGATAGCATGGTTTCCTGCAGTTAAACTATTTTTATTTTAAGCTAAACATGTGGAATGAAAAAAAAAAAGTAGGTTATTGGTTCTTAGAGGGGTTTTTCAACCCACATTTCCCAAATTAAGCCCACTAGGGCTGGAAAGACTGATGTAATTAATTTAAAAGGTCAGGAAACTGGGCATGAAGTTTTTTGTGTGGTTTTCTCATTTTAAACAAAGATGTGTTGGAACACCAACAAAAGATTTGAAATTTACTTCAAGTCACTGCTCTCTTATCTCAGTTGTGCTCGGGGAAACAGGATAAGAAACTGTCAGTGAAGGAGGAACTTGTGTTTTGAGCTGCCTTCCTTGTCTTAAAAATATTCTGAGAAAGGGGTCAAAGAGATTGGTTCTGAAAAACCAAAAGTACTTTTCATTCCAGTTTCTGTAATGGCTCTCTAATGCAACTAGCTACCAAAACAGGGAAGAGTTTGTGGTTTCAGTACTCTGTCCTGAAATCTTCTTGGCTCAAGATTTGCACAGCCACTATTTTAATGTAGTTCATTACAATTAATATTCAATCATCCTTTACTTGTGGACATGTTTGAATACTGAGATGTATTTTTATTCTTACACCAAATATATTCCTCTGAATAATCAAAGAGAGATTTGTTCTACTTAAAGAAATATGCAGTGTTAGAATTTGTTATGCTGGTTTATATTTTATTTCTCTTTCACTGGTGAGATGATTTAAAATCAATAAAACACAGTTCCATAGGAGGTGTTTCTGGGTTGTCAGATTTTTCAAGGCAGGGCAATGGAATAGAATTACAGTTCACAAGAGCCAGTGGTGATCTGGGGGATGTTGTTCTTAATTTTAACCGTTTTTGAAAAAGACTGATTAGAACTGACTTAGGATTAGGAGTCAATTTTTAAAAATATTGGGCTATAGAAGCAGCTTTTGTCAGCTGATGAATTTTTAAAATTCTATTTTTTATCAATTTTTGGACTCATAATTGCATAGAAATGAATTTTGCTAACTTTGAATTCCAGCTCTTACCTAAACATCTTAGAAAGGAACATTTACAAAATATATCTCTATGAGTAAAACTGTTCATTAAATCTGATTGTGTTACCTGGGAAATTTTACAGATTGTATGGAAGTTATTTGCTACCTTGAATTTTGGTTCCAGTGTTTTAACTGATATAGACACAATGGCTTTAAAGAAGAAAAAGTGCAACAAAGTCATAATTATCAAACCAAGGTCTTGTCAGAACACAAAGGAAATTGAAACCCAAGGCAAAGGGTTGGATAAATCCCACTTAACAAAGGTGAGGGAAAACTCTTGATGCAGGATGCTTCAGTGTTCCTCAGCTGCAATTTGTTTTTATGAACTGTAAGTGTCCCTTTTTTTCTTAAAAAAATACAGTAAAACAGAAAGCAGTTGTGCAAGAGGAACCAAGTTTGGCCTGACTGTGTGTGCTTTCTAAGAGATTTGGGTGGTTCTGCCACTTAAGGATCACAGGATGATAACTTTGTTAATGTGCTCCCTGTAAAAATGCAGTCTTGATTCAGTCAGAAAGACACGGCTGAAGAGAGATCTGTGTGGAGAAAATCTTTCTTCTGAGTGAGGTTAGAGAATCTGAGGAAATGCAAAATTCCAATTGCAGGCTGTGACGTGGAATCCCCAGTGCTGTGGCACAGAGGATGTGCTGTGTGGGGGTGTGGTGGTTTCCTGGAAAAGTGGGAACAGTTTCACAGCTCAGTAACCCAGACACAGATCCTGACAGGCACCTGCATTTCCAGGGTTGGAGGATTTTTTTTTTCCGCACACTGAAACCTGTGCGTCTTTCAGATCTGAGTTTATCTTTTCATAAAAGTGAGCAGAGTTAGATTTATTGAGAAAAAAGTTGGCTTTTATTTTGTCTACTCCTCAGCTTTGACAGTGTTTGGATCTACTCTATATCACTCCAAATAACAAAATTGCTGCTGCAATTCTGATCCAAAAAAAGAGATCCTATGAAAGCAGAGACTTGTACTGATACTTATCTATGGTTCATGAAATTTGGTGTGGGAATAATTTCAAGAGGATATACATATCTTGGAAGACAAAAAATTATCATGTGCTGTATGATTAATGGACAGTAATGAACAGTAGGAAAACTTTATTTTTAGAGTACTGTATTTAAGGCATAATTTAAAAATAACAGTCTTTTTTCTTTGAAACTGTGAATTTTAATGACTTCATGATTTTAGTTTGCTGAAAAGGGAAATACCTGGAAGTTTAGAAACTTCAGTAGGCTTCAGTACCATATGTGACCTTCTCTAAAGTTTCATTTAAATATGTCCTGCAGCATATTTTAACGTGCACTGGTTTCTTGAACCTCTGTCTTTTCCATCAATCAGAAGAAGGGGTGTTCTTTGGAAGTGATCAATGATATCTGCTACAGAAGAAAATTCCTGTGGGATGGAAAAAATGAGAAAGCTAAGGCAAAAATGTCAGAATTATTAGTAACCAGTAGAAACAAAAGGTTTTTTAAAAATTCTAAATATTCCTCAATATTATAAATATATATATAAGGTCCAGATCAACTGTTCTCATTCCTGCCATGATCTGCAGCTCAGTAACTCTGTGTACAAGCTACTGCAATGTTGTATAATTAATTTATATGGTCTTGGTCTGTTTAATACATGCTGTGCTTGATGTGATGACTGTACTTGAGAGTTCAGAAGTGGCTGATCAGTTCAGGGGTTCTCTCTCAATCAGAACTTCCAGGAATATGCTGATCAGTCTGTCTGGTGCCAGGAAATCCACAGAGTCCTGCAGGCTGAGCCACCAGTCTGGGAGCAAAGCTGCAAAGCTGTAACTTGGCAGGTATGGATTAGCTCTCAGCCCTGCATTTCCCTTATCTGGTATCTCAGTGGTAAACAAACATTCCCTAACCAGGCACGTGGATTTCCAATGGCCATGTTCTAAGGCCACCCTGTCATTCCTTGTGTTATGCAAACAGCATAACCTGATTCTACTTCCAGCAATAACAGTATTCTCCTGTGAGTAACTCTGAGACAATAAGCAGAATTCCACCCCAGGAGAACAGTCATCTGACACTGAGAAATGAGGCAGGAGATGCCTTACAATGAAGAGAAGAAGTGTGAAAAACACATAATACCTCTTTTCCTTTTAAGCTGGTTCCTAACAAATACAAGTGGTCCTGCTCCTGGTACCGGATCTGGATGTTGTACACTTTATCTCTGTACAGCACCATCAGTACATAGGGGTGAGTAACAGTTTTTCGTGAGCTGTCTCTCACCAGGAATGTTCCATCCTGAAACATGAAAAAATGAAAGGTGACAAATAGCAGATACTTATGGGTTTGATCGGTGTAACAACTTTCACTAGAGCACTTGTGCTTTAAAGTGTTTTCTCTTTCTGAAATCTTTTTTCCTTTCTGATAAGAGAAACTGCACTATTAAAGCATTTAGGTCTTTTGATAAATGTGTTGTCTTTCAGTTTGCTACTTAAACTTTCTGTTACCAAAGCGGGTTCTAAGGGAAGGTAGGATTGGTGTTGTGTGAGGGAGATATGCCATTAAAGGAGGAAGTAAAATATCAGACCAAATCTCACATCACTTTAACCAGAAGAGAAGTTCATTTCCGCTAAGTGCCAATCCCATTTCCTACGTGATGTATTTATAGACAGCTTAGAATAAGGACATTGTCTGTGTAATTTGGGGAAAGGCAGTGATACTGTACCACTCTCTCTGCTTTTCTTAACTTCAGATCTATTTTGACAAGTCTTCCATTGAAATCCCTTTCTTAAAGGCACTGAACAGAACCTCATAAGCTGGACTTTAGTACAAGTTACTGGAGTGGTGCACACGCCACCTTCAGCTCAGGGCAAGTGCTGTGAGGCAGCATGGGTAACCACAACTCCCACAGCACTAGTTAGTTCTATGTATCTTCATGATTTTAATTTATTTCCACATGTACAGATAAGCCTGGTTTGAACCTGTACTTCATTTTGCTGGCCTCTATGGCCTAGAAAAGGGTGGGATGCCCAGCCCTCTGCAGGTACCTTGTTTATCTTGCGGAGCGCTGCCTCTGCCTCGGGCCGGCTGACGAAAGCCACGTACCACTCATCCCTCAGAGAGCCCTGGGGCTGGGGGACAGGACAAGGACAAAGTCAGCTGCCAGGGAATGGCAACAGGCAAATGAGAGAAATCTCAGTGTGAGGGACATGTGGGTCTGTGTGCAGAATCTCTGAGGGTATGTGTGTCACGGATCACACTATTTATTATGGTATAGAAAGTGCTGCTAAATTGGTATAAATTACCTGCTCACTTTGATAAATTTGAAAATATTGCAGATCTAGCTATAATGCCCCTGCACATAAGCTAAGAAAAGAGATATTTCCAAATACTTTCAGTAAAGTGGCATGTTCTCTTTCATCTTACCTGGACACTAGGCACAAAGGCATCCTTCCCTTCGTTTGTGTGTTTGTTTTTTTAACTATCATCCGAGACAATAATGCAGACTTCCTGTGAATGTGCTATTTATGGTTGCCCAGCAATGTTATCACCACGAGTGGTTTGCTCTAAATTTGGTTTATTTAAGGAAATGTGAAGCAAAAAATGCACTTAAAAGAATGAGTCCTTTACTCATCAAAGTTTTGTGGAAGGAGAATGAAAATCTGATGCTGCTTTTAAGGCAGTTGTGTAAAACAAGTAATCCAACAAACAAGTATTTTTCTTATTTTGTCCTGCTGGGGTTCAACTACTGTTGTTTTTGGTGAGGACAAAATAAGTCACTGCAGTCTGACACAGAAAAGGAATCTGAAAGTACTCAGTAGTGTCCTGACAGTGACTACTAGAAAAACAACTTTGAAAGGTGTTCTCTCTCCAAACCAGAAAACTTGCTGTCTTTACAGTTATGGTTCAGGTTTTGTACCTCATCTTCCTCCGTGTTTGTCTGGTGAACAGTCTGTCTGCTAGGAATTGGCAATGGGGGTCTCATGTCAGCTGGGCCTCTTGAAGGAGATCTGCTGTTGCTGCCTTCAGAGATATAAAAGTAGAAAAACAATATTAAAACCAGGAAAATAATTTCACCTGTGCACCCAGGGTGTAGGATCTTGATTTTATGAAGCATGAAGTATTTTTATCACCCTGGTACTGAAACATCTAGAAATTATTTGAAATCAGATTTAGGCTTCTCCATGAGAACAAGGTTCTTTACATAATTCCATCCTTGGTGCACATGGACTTTAAAAAGTATTTCTAACCTTTTTGGGAATTATTAGCATACCACAGTGATTTGTGTAGCTCAGTACTGTACAGAAAAGGATGGTTATATGAAGTTTTGACACTGCTTTAACTAGGCAAGAAGCCCAAACTTCATGGGTGGAAAAAAAAGCCCAAAATCTTTGATTCAGGCTAAGTAAAGTACACAAGATGCCTTTCAGGAACTTGATAGTTTTCTGCTCACAGTCCAAGCAGAAACACCCATAGGAAAAAAACCAAAGCTGTTATATTGACTGCACTGGAACTATCTTTCAACTTTCATTCACTTAAAAAAGAAAAAAAATGTAAGCATGCAGCATACAAACCTGGATGGAAGCGTGGTGGTAAAGAGCCAGTTGAAGACAGGTTTCTAGCACTGTTTAAAAAAAAAAAAAAAAAAAAAAAAAAAAAGAGTAGTCAGTATAAATACATTTCTCTACAACATTTCTGTGCTCTGATCACCTGATCTGAACTTTGTGCCTGTTTTACACAATGTGAGAGCCCCTTGAGACCTGTGCAGGGTGAGGAGAGCCTTCTCTTTTCTTTTTGTTTTTCTTTCCTTCTTTTTTTGTGTAGGTAGATCCACCTTTAAGTTTACCTGGAGCTCAGTATCTGGGAATAAGGTAATCAGTAAAGGCCACAGAGAGTTCTGTACCAGGATCAATGCAGGAAAGTCCTTCAGCCTGTGGAGTTTTCACAAGGAAGGACTCCATCCCTCCCCCAGAGCAGCTGGGGAACAGGGAGCAGCTCACCAGACCTTGCTCGCTGCAGGGTTCCACTTACAGAGTTATTTTTCTTGCGGCTTCTGCAACATTGTTGATAAAAGTGCAGCTTCACATTTATGTTGCAAGCTGGGAAGGGCCAGCAAGGTCAGGGACTGGGGCATCTCCCACATGAGGAAAGGCTGAGGGAGCTGGAAGATGAGAAGGCTCAGGAGAGATCTTTTAAAGCACATAAATATCTGAAGGGAGAGCCAGGCTCTTTTCACTGGTGCCCAGTGACAAGACCAGAGGTTCCCTCTGAACATCAGGAAATACTTTTGAATGTGAGGGCAACGAAGGAATGGAGCAGGTTGCCAAGAATGTTGTGGCATCTCTCTCTTTCCTTCGAGACACTCAAAATGCCATCTGAATGGGGCACCAGGCAGCCTGCTCAAGGTGACCTTTCTTGGATAGGGAGTTGGACCGGAAGACATCCAGAGATCTCAACCTCAACCCACATCCAAAACTGCTCAAAATGGAGTCCCACTCTCTTCAATTTTTGTTATTTTTTGTTTCTTCACCTAATTGAGAACAAATGGCCTGCACTCCTTTCCTTTACTGTTCATATTTCTCTTCTGCTTAAATGAGCTGTTGAAAAGGCTCTGAGATAAATATGCTAATTTTGTTTGCACAACAAAAACACCCTATCATGACTTGATTTATGGGAGAGAATCAGTCAAACCAGAGGCCTCTGCTACAGCAAAATTTGGCAATGCTCTTTGAGTATAAGTAGAAGTGTTCATCATAGGAATAGTTCAATTTGCATATGACCTTGCTATTGCTACTTCAGTATTTGTTCTGTTTGGGTGTCAGCAGTTCCAGAGAATGATGGCGAATGTGAGGAATTCATCAAAGAGCCATTAAAAAAATACAGAGATTAGAAAATGTGCATCAGACATGGACTCAAGGAACCCACTCTAAGTCATCAAAGTCTAAGCCTGTTGCATGATACATCAGAAATCAAAATTTAATTAGGGGCTCTTCTGTCTAGCAAATGAAGGCATAACAATCAAATATTTCTAAGTTGAAGCTGGGAAAAATTGCAGCAATGTTCACAATTTTAAATAGGAATTATCAACCATTAGAGTAAAATTTAGTAAAAGGGAGGTGAAATTCTTTCAATTTCAACTCTAGACAAGGGGAGTTGTGGGGTTTTATTAGTTTTGAAGAGTTAGGAGTTGCAGCTCTAACACTTAAGCTCCTAGAGTGTGCAGGACCCTTTGTCCTGAATCCTGCCTAGTTTTGTAGGAGATAATCCCTTCCCAAAAGGACTGGTCATTCTTATGGATCCTGCAAGCAATGGGAGAGCAGTCTCAAGAATGGAAGCCTTATACTGTGTAGGGTCTTGATGCCTTAAGATTTAGCTTTTATGTTTTTCAGATCCTGCCTTAGTGTGTAACTCTAAAACTCCACAGCCTGTCAGCTGCTGTTCTCTCATTTCATTCAGACAAAACAATTCCTCTCTAGGCCTGAAATGCAAGGAAACCTTACTGTCTCAGGCCCCAAGAGATGTAAACAACAGTGAACTGGGGGGGAAAAACTTGGAGTAAATTACTTCATTACCTGAAACTGTAATTGGAGGATTAACCTCTGATATGTAAATGAACCAAACTTCTAATTGTGTGAAAAACTCATGACCATCATCCACCTTGGGCGTAGCATCTGTGAGACTTTTGACTGCCCAAGGTGAACCTATTGAAGGCCTTCAATAAGTACCTGCTTTTATTCTCTTAATTTTGTCTAACCTCTGTTCTAGGTAGCCACTCCAAGGCATCAATTTAAAAAACTTCCTTGCCATAAAACAGAGAGATTTGTGGTTTTTTTCTTTGTTGCCTGACATACACTCTCTGCTCCACTGATACAGAGCTTCAATTCTATAAAGGGTTCTCCTGGATAGTAGGAGCAGCAGTAATTAGGATTTTGTAAAGACAAGGACACAGTCTCAGCAATGAACTACCAAGAGATTGAGATTCAAAAGGAATGACCAATAGTGGTGAAACAAACCTTTCTGCAGCAGGAATGCTGTTGGATCCTGGCTTCGGTGGAGGCTTGACAGGTTTGGGTGGGAATGCATTGGAGCTGTATGGGGGCAAAGACAGCTGTGGCACTGGTCTTTGGAGGGCAGCTGTGGACAGGAAGAGAAGGAAACTTAAATCCTACATGAGATATTCTTACAAGAAGTAGAATGAAGAAATTCTGTCACCTTACTGCTGTTTAATTAGATAAATATAATGCAATAAGTAGTCCTTGATGTGTTAGTTACAGATTGGAAACTCATGTGGTCAGCTGAGAACTTAAAAGTAGGTATTCAAATTAAAAATAGACTGGAACTGGCTTGAGCAACATTTACATTTTCTAACTTCTGTTTTGGATAAGTCACAATTCAGGTACCTTAACTGCAGCAGAGCTGAAGGTGGTACATGTTTTCTGTCACATTGCTTCTAAATAGCAGATTTGATATCACCTTTTTGAACATCATTCTGAGATTTCTCCCAGCATTAAATAAAACATTTTCTTTCTGCAGCGTCCTCAGACCTGAACTAGCAGTAAGAGTGGAACAGGTTAACTGTGCTCTGCACAGCTTAAATAGCCTTATTCTTCATGGAGGCTTATGGGCAGTGATAATTCATAGAGAATTGGACAAATGTCCTGCTTCTGTTATGGAGTCACTTTACCAACTTAATTTCAGAAATCAGCATTCTGCAGTAATTTATAAACACTGTTGGTACATGGAAGAAGTTCTGCTTCTGTTCATAAAAGTGACTAACATTGCACAGAGCCTGGTGCCAGCAGGGTTTGCTGAGGGCTGGGAGACACCAGGTTTCTGTTCCCAGCTGTTTGATGCTGTATGCAGAACACTATTCCCTCTAATGCAATGTATTTCAAAATAAGAAATCCTGCTGCCTGGTAACTGGCTGACTGAAGGAAGCTATTAGCTATTGATTTCCTGGGGTTTGTGGCTTTGATATATAAATCTGCATGAGGCACTTTATAAGAATTTTACAGCCTATCGGGGTACCACCTGACTTTAGAAATGGTTCTAAGGAAACAACTCTGAAATAATTTCCTTTTTACTTTTTTTAGAACTATGACAAAGAAAGATTTTAAGTTTGAAAAATGGCTGTAGAAATACTTACTGTCTTCTTCTTCCTGGGGAGCAAAAAAAAAAAAAAATTAGCAACATATTATAGCACAGTTCTTAGGAATGTTTTACAAAACAAAATCTGTACATTGGTGAATTCTGAGTAGACAAGGAGTCCTAATATCTACACTGTCACTTCCCTCTTAAATGTTGGGTGTTTTGTCTTCATCCAAATAATTTTTAAAGTTTTCACATTAAAGTGCAGCCATTATTTACAAACAAGATGTGTGGTAGATGTCCCATAATACATCTTGATATAAAATAGTCAGAAACTCTCAGGAGGTATAAATTTTCCTTATACATTTGTCACAAGTAAGTGTAGACTCTCAGAGTTATCTATCTGAAAGTGAAACTTTTAGGTCAGCTTAAGCTGAAAGGATAATCAGAAGCCCAAATCTCCTTTAAGCAAAACCACTTCTCCCATGTCATAGAAGAAATTCTGGTCTTATTCTTGTTGTTATCCAAGATAAACAGGGAACAAACTGAGCTTGACACAGAAGAACTGTTTAAAAACACCCCAAGTGCTATGAAAGATCCATGAGTATTCCTTATAATTTATTAAAAAAACACGTTTACCTTTCCCAGCATTATTAATTTATACTTAATTTTACTGTAACCCCTATACTTTTAAATATATGCTTTAAGACTATACTTACTTCATTTTTCTTGTGTGGTGGCCAACTCTGCCTGAAATGAAAACAAAACACTCATCGTAGATGAAATAATACTCATTCAATTTGTGTGCATTAGGCCATATTTTCTAGAACATGAATTTATAGTAAGTTTTAAAGACCAATGAATGCAGAAACATTTTTTCCTCATAAAAACATCTAAGATTCTAATTTGCAGCCATAATCTAAGGCATTATTCTAGTTCTTAGCCCATCTTCATTTTATCAATAAGAAAAATGCCTGATGAATTGATTGTAAGATTAAAGCTTAAAACAAGTTTGTACGATGATGAAACATTAGTCTTCAAGCCTTGAACACATTTACAATATTTGACAATACTGCTGGAGCACATCATAAGGATATCAGGCTTTGTTTCTCTGATAAATTATCCTGGCTGATTAGCAGATCTCAATTATTTCTTCTCTTATTTTAAGTTCAGTCAGTGTTCAGCCCCCAGGCTGTCTAGAAAATGCTGGGGAATAATCCAGTTCTGCTAGAAAATGCTGCTGGCTGTTAAGAAGGAGTTTTGCAGGCTAATAAAATCAATGGGATGAAAGTAAAGCTTTCCTTTTCTAACACCCTAAACAATAGCAATAGAACTCATGTGAAAATGTTCCCTAGAGCAAGAACTTGCTCTGGTGGAAAAAACATGGATCATTTATATACTTGTATGACTTGGAAGTGAGTCATGCCCCAGGTAATGGCTCTTTCAGATCTGACTGGAGAGAGTTTTTCTGCATTCACACCTTTCTGCAGCTTCAAGCACATTCTGTGCATATTAATAAACCAAAACTTTGATATCCACAGACCCTGCTGTCATGCAGTACCGGTAAATCAGACCATCCTGTGTTGCTTTGCCCATATTTTTGTTAAATTTCATTTCTCCTATATTGAATTTCAATTAAATGAGCACTTACTTTCCAGGGCTTTGCTTCCTTAGAGGAGGTGGATTGCCTCTTTCGTATCTGTCACTTGGTGGGACAGGAGGTTTTGGCATCATTGCTAACTGTTCTCCCAGAGATCTAAAGCAGGAGCGAGATGATGAAATAAAGGCAAAAAGCTGCTTATTAAGAAATAACTGGGGAATACTGGCAATGAGAGGATCATTTGCAGAGGACAAACTCTTACCTTAGCTGTGAAACCAGGGGCTGTAAAACAACAGGGAATAGTTAAAAGAATGTGTAAGTGTATCAAAATAGGCAAAAAGCTATCAATGATCACCAAAAAAATTTACCTTTTCAGGAATGCCTGGCTTCTTCCCTGAAAAGGGCAAAAGCTCACATTTAGAAAAAATTGAAATTGATTAATTAAACTTCCTATGAAATAAACAAGTTTTGAATAAAATTAAAAGTTAATCTTGCAGGTTGAAGAACTCACATCCTGAGATGTAAGCCAGAAAAATACTTTGGCTTTGCAAGTGTTGGTAAAATTGCAATCTCTCTTATTAAAGGGAAATTTAAACATTTTCAATACAGCATGTGTCACAATCACATTATCTAAGGTTCAGCGTTGAAATACTGGATACGTTTTTGCCATTAAATAACAGATAAGAGTTTAGATAATAAATATAATTGTAGAGTCATATCTGTAGATACTTCGTATAATGTGGTTTTCAGGTCTGAAGGAAATGCCATTTTTTTCTGGGTCTTATTAATTCTCAGCCTTCTTTTAAGTCTGTTGCCACATTACCTACAGCAGTGTATGCAGAGTTTCGTTATCTTTGTATGCAAAGGTGATTTCCTCCTTTAATCTACTAAATACTTCCTTGTCCAATTACTTAAGTGTACATCAAACCTTTATTGCACAGGGTTCTCATAATGTCTTTCTGTTCACCTGTCTGACCCACGGTTGCTGTTTTCTAGATGAAATTTCTCTCCCACTTTGTAAGTTCTGCTCACACCATTTATTCATAAACAGATTACTTTGATTACATTTGGTTAAGCCTTGTTCTTTTGAATTAATTATATACAAACTGATGATTTTCAGTAATTAAAGCAACCCCAGTGATTGCAATGTAAGCAAATACCGACCTGATCCTGGGCTTTCTCTTTCATATGGGGGAACAAGGCGATCCAGAGAGGGTTTTGTGCTTCTGTCTATAGAAGGAGCTGGGGCTAAACACAACAACTATGTAAGATCATTTGCTGGTATAGGTCAATATATGTTTATTTTGCATAGATTAGAACTGGTGTTACTTCTTAAAATAACAATTCAAACTCCTCTTTGAGTAGCAGAAGAGAGTGGAACTGAGGGAAAAGGGGAAGAAGTGAAGTGCTGCACAGTCTGTGGGAAAAGCTTTAGAAAGAGAACACCAGCTGTACTCACGTTTCAAAGGCTTCATGTTTCTGTCTCTACTCAAGTCGTTGTTGCTTGGTGGAGGAGGGAAAGCTGGCAGCTAAAACAAGAATTTAACGAGTGGTTAAAATGTGTCTTCGCCTTTCTGTTTGGAGTGTATTAACCCCACCATGCACATCTGCCAGTCTCGTGTGGTACAGCACAAGGAGTACATCTCCTCTCACTGCAGGAAGGACAGGAGCCAGGGACCCTCCTGAGGCATGACCTACACCCATTGGGTTTTGTTGGATGCAGAATTGCCTCCATCTGCTGTGTCTCCCAACACCCCAGTGGGATGTCTCCTCAGGAAGGGGGGGTGTATTGTCAAAGGAAAAGAACAGGAGCTTCAAAAATGCTGTTGTGTCTCTGTGACACTGCATCAGAACAGAAGTCCCTCCATCACATCCTAAACCTTTACTTGTGTCTACATTGGTAGGTTTAGTTTACATCTCTTCTGGCAAAAACTGAACCTATAGTGCCAGCTGTCAACAGCACAGGAGCTTTCAGTTTTGAAGTATTCACAGCAGGAAAAAGAAAGGGATCAAATCTTGGTCATCAATCTTCTGATGGTCCTAATTCAATTGGGCAACTGCTAGAAGTATAGCTTGGAAAAACATAATCTTTTTGTTCAAAAGAGAGGCATCTCTTACAAGTATATAATTTGTGTGGGAGAGGCACTCACAAGTAGGTGTATATTTCCACTGTAAGAATGAATGAAATAATGTGAAATAATTAAATACATTTCTCCCATGAAATTTAATTGTTCCTGGCCACCTTGTAACAGAGTTCAAATCTATTTTGATGGCTTCCTCTTCATACACTAGGTGAATTAAAATGGTCCTACTCTTGGACTCCTAAGAAGGTCCTGGGATAGGAAATAGATGAGATATTAAGAAAGGAACATACAGTAGCACTTCTTCCCCCAAATGAGGCTGGTCCTGGGGCTGGGCCAGGTCGCTGGGGCGGTACCGGAGGCTGATGTGGAGGCTGGTGTGGTGATCTGGTTGTTGAAGGTCTGTCTAAAGAAAACAAAAATCCCAAACTAAACAACTACACAGAGTTTGATATTTAATACTCATTTGATCTTTATGACAAAGAGCCCTTAAAAGAACCTGGCTACTGAAGTTAATAAATCAGAAAAACATTGTAGGATTTGACTGGCAGTTGCTTTAGGATCAGTGTGTTGTGTTGGGAGTTCCAGGCTGATCTGTCCATGTGGGGGTGACTCCCCTGCCAGGCTCTTGGCCACAGGATTTATTTCTGCAGCACAGTGTGTGAAACACCAGCCAGTCTAAATGGCAGCTTTGTGCTCCTGAATGGACTCCACACCTCCAGGCTGCTGAGGAATCAGACAAAACGAAAATGACAGGCAGGGGCAGCTGATTGTTCTTTTCCCGAGTTTCACTAGAGATTTTTTGCCATTGTTGTGACAACTTGCACTGTCCAAGGCTGTAGCCAAAGCTACTGCAGCATTTTCATATATGTAACTTCACACGGGTTCAAGTCAAAGGCCAAATAATGCACACATCACACAAAACTAATCTTTATTCCAACAGAGCTTGTCCAAAGTAGAAAATGTAACTTTAAAAGTCACAAACTCACAGAGTTTGTCTCACTAAGTCTTGCTCATGAACTACACTGTTACCTCCAAGGAAAAACCTTCTATATTCTATTTTCAGCCACCTAATTACATGGCTGATAACATGGGAAAATCTACTTTGTACATTATTAATAGCACTTAATTTTTAGTAATTACCTATATAATCTGTGCTGCTTGGAAGTGACTTGGCAGGAAATATGACATTGTGATGTGCTTCATCGTTATTGGATGGAGGTGGCTCATAGCCATCACTGTCGTGTTCTGCTTCCTCAGGCTCCTCTGTCGGTGATTCATAGTCAGCCTCGTCTTCCTTTTCCTGGTCTTCATCAGGGCTTTCGTAGTCATCATCATCATCATCCTGGCAAACGAGCATAAAAAGTGGATGCTGGAAGAGAACACTAAACCCTTCAGGGCAGTTTCCTTGTGGCCTTTCACTGTTCTATTTTTCAGTCTGGAAAATACCAAACTTTTACAACCAGTTTGAGGGGAAAAAAATCTGTTGAAATAGTACAGGGAAAGGAGGCAACGTTCCACTAATGCATGGAGCACTCAAGAGCTTAAGAAAAGAAGCACATATCATTTGATGACAGTGAGTGCAGTGAGAGGTCAAGATAAGGTGCAAGTTTACTGAAATGCATGAAGTGTTTTAGGGAGCAGACAAGGCACCAGCAAACAAGCCAGTGTTCCTAGGAACACAATGGAGCAGCAGTTGATGCTGCTGCTATTCAGTCTTGCTTTCTAACATGTCCTCTACAGCATGCAACCCAACTTCTGAAATTTATTCATAAAAACTGAGATCTTTGATTTGGGTCTTGGTGTCCTCCTGACCCAAACCAGCCTCGTTTGCAGGACCTCATAAGGTGACAGTGTCCATATGGTCACTGCGCATCTGTGCAATCTGCCAAGGCTTGCGAGAAAAAGAACACTCCATTTCTCCTTGGTATCACAGCTGGGATTTCCAGAGTCCTCTGCACTGGCACAGAGCCCTGTGCTCTGTAGGTGATTACTTTTATCTCTTTTGCTCCCAGATTAGCAGCAAATCTCCTGTGAACGTAGTGACAATTGTCTTCTAAAAAAACCTCTTCCTTTTGTTTTTGAAGAAAAGCCATTTAGCACTGGTCAGAGTGCTAAATGGCACCTCAGAGATCTTTAAACGCAGGCTGTGCATCAGCAGCTGATGTGTGTTTCACCCAACGACCGTGTGAAGGCATTTCCTATTCCAAAAGGCAGAAGGAACTTCTGAAGTCTAAATGGCTTTGAAAAAAAATTACCGGTCAACAATTTGGCTCTAGAGAATAAAATGGCAAGAATTTGCCATTGAATAACACAGCAACCTTGCATCTACTAGACACCTCTTTTAGGAGCTTGAAACAAGCACGTAAAAATCAGCTGTGGTTCTGTGGAAGGCAATTCTCTATTTCTGGGGGAGAACCTTTTCTCAGTGAGGAAATTTGTAGCAGCCATTCCCATCATTCCCGCTCCTGCTTTTCCTGCCCCAGCTGCCCCCAGCCGTGATGCCAAAGCAACCAGGGCAGGAAGAGACAGCCCCGCCCTGAGCCAGGAGGTTTCTTAACCCAAATACTCACAAATGAGGACCAGCCACCGTCATCCTGAGCGTACCCTGTGGAAAGAAGCACAACCGCACATTTCTGAGCATTTCTGGGCAGCTTTGCCAAAGAGGTAATAACTTGTCAGAAAGAACCCAACAAATCCCAGGTGAGTCTGAACCTGAGTCCTGTGCCACAGGAACGAGCTGTTCTTTCAGAGGCAGGCTGGCAGTCACCGTGAATAACATCCTGATTCAAAACTAAGATAAAGCTGCCCATTGTGATACGATCTAGGTGCTGGCACTTCAAGTTTGTCCCACTTCCAATTTAAATTATAAAATTTGAAACAAAATGCTTTCAGAATGAACACAGACTTCTTATCTCCTTGTTTAAGACTATTTTAGCTTCCATAAAAGAAGGGTTTGTTGTTTTTTTTATTTCAGCTTCCCTCTCTAATACAGTGCTGCTAGGAGGAAGGGCAGGGGGTGGAGAGGTTGGAACAAAAATATATAAGCACTGATGCAATTTATTGGATTAAAGAAAGACATTTTGATGATTCTCAGGTAAAAATATCTGTTCTCTCCTTCCTTCATCATCTTTTCTCTTTAAAAACATTTTTTCTTACTTATTGTCGTGCATCTATGCTTTTCTTTTTTTGAATCTTCTTTATACTCCCGTATTTTCATTTATTGTTTTGGATTTTTGGTTACTAACCCTGCTCCACTCTTTTGACTCTGCTCTGTGAGTATTAATTTAACATTTTAATATATTTAAACACCTTTTGTTGTTAGGGTCTGCCAGTATACACTTACCTGTGTTTTCTGGAGATTTTTGTGTTTGGGCCCTGCAACAAAAATACAAAAAAAAATTCTTTCTATTAAATGTTTGAAGCTTCTATTGCAAATAAAGGCAATAGTTAACTTTTACAGTAGAATGAAGTTTACACAGATGAGTTTAACTCTGCCCAAAATGCCAAAAACACATTAGTTGATATTTACAGAGAGGATCATAATAAAATCTAAACGATTTCAAGAAGAATTGAAGTCAGACAAGTCAAGTGGTTTGAAGCAAGGGGACTCAGTAAATACATTTACCAGTCCTGAAAACAGAAATTTCAAAGTCAAGTTCATAAATATAAGGTTAGATAAGGTTTTTATGGTTTTCAGTTCTAGTTTTGGATTCCAGTGAATGGAAAGGTGTAAAATCATGTAATCAGATAATGCAAAACCATGTTATGTAGACTGGACTTGGTTTTCATTGTGTAGGGTCAAAAATTGTTCTTTTCCCATAGAATGTTCCTGCAATTTTTGCTCTTCTTCTATTGTGCATATTATATTCAATGACAAATATTAAAAATTAAAGAGTATAATGATGTATAGATCTGTGGAATGCATTAATGAAGATTTATTATAATATATGCCTAGGCTTCATGGCCTTCTTAAAGGCTGTGTGCTCAGGTGGAAAATTGCAGGAAATGTGCAAATGTTACTTGGTCCTGGACATGGCAGAAGTATCTGGGGAGTTCATGGGCTCAGGATTTGATATTTGACATCAGATGACATTAATGAAACAGAGCTTTATTTTATAGAATTTCCGGGTTGCACTTCTGATCCAGGCATTATTGATCAAATGAAAACCAGTCCAGAAAAGATCTATCTGAAAGCTTTGAACAAGAAAGCTGAGTTGTCTTACTCACCATTTTGGAAGGAAAGAGAGCCTCCCTTCATTTTTGTTTATTTCTTGGCTTAATTTACTTACAATTCTATTGGAAAGAAGAACAAAAATAGTTTAAAAACACACAAACAAACAAACAAACAACAAAACCTGAAACCCATCACTTGTCAAAGCAGCTAAATCATTTTCTTTGCCATTATCCCTCAGTATTTGCTAAATTTAATCTGGCAACTCATGATTATCATTTACTATGTGATAAAACCACTAAATTTACCATCTCATTGCTAAGTTGTGCTACAGCACATCCAACTACAAACTAAACTGTTTTTACCTCGGTAAAACCCCATGTTGCTGGACTCTATTTAAAAATAAACATTAAACCCAGCAAGCTTTAGGATTTTTGGGTGCTGTAGACATCAAACTGCTTCAAAAAATGGCCATGGCATTTGCATGGAAAAAGCAAATAATACTTCAGGAAAATAGAGTTTATGGCTGTGAAAGCAGGGATTAAATGTTCCCTGAGACTCTTCTCTATTCTTTTTGTGTTCCTTCCTCTGCAGCCAAGCCATCCCTCATCCAGAATCTCTCCAGCAGAGAACAGGGAAACACTGATCTGATTCCATGTTTTAATACATTTCCAGGGCATGGCAGAAATATTAATGGAATATCAAAAGCCTGTGATTTTATGCCTGGAGAGATCTTTCCAAGTGGAGGACGGTCAGTACTGAGATTCATAGGCTTAATTCTGCTGAGAGACCAGAATTCTGCTCTGCTACTAATGAAGTTTGCCTCTATGATTATTTTGTTTCAAAGAAAGCTTAGGATAAGCCATGATCTGATTCTGAATTGTCATTATTTCTTATTGAGGAACATCCAACTGAGAAAGTCCTGTGGCAAACAAAGCAAATTGTTTACATACATCGAGTTAAAAATATGCCATTTTACTTCCAGCTTGTATTGTTTAGGTCTATCAGAGACAGTAATTGTGGGAAATATAAGTATTATGGAAAAAATCAGGAACTTAACATATCTGTTTGTCTCAGATTCTAAATTCTATAAAATCTTAATTGTTTGTTAATATAGAAATCTTCCCCACACATCTTAGACTGGGTCAATCAAAATTGATAACAATTTTGTAAAATATTTGTTTATGGCCAGGCAATTATCACCCTATTTTGTTTTTCTTCTCCTTTCATGTCTTCTTCTGCTACTCAGTAATAACAATGCCCTCGTTTTTTCCAAATGACCTAATTGGTGCATCTTTCATGTCCAACTGCTCTTCTGAGCCGGGACTGGAGGAAGACAGGTTTTCAAGCCATCTAATATGAAAAACAGGCCAACAAAATGAAGTTATTTTGGATCAGGGTGATAGTGCTGCCTGAAAAGGATGAAGATGAGTAGTGTGAAGTTAAAGATATGCACTCAAGGATCCAAGTATGGAAAGAGAAATACAGAGAAATAATATTCTTTATGTTTTCTCGTTTAAGGCAGTGTTTTGCAATTTTCCCATTTGAAGTCAATATCATCATGCTTGCCCCTTTTTGAAATAAGCACTGCACAAGTGTTAACAATTTCTGAAGGATTGCAGCTGTCTAAATCTGACATTGTTACCCAAGCAAGTTGGATAAAGCAAGAGAAACACTGAGTTAGAGGCATAGGAGTGCTCTTGCTCTTCTTTCCCATGGAACCAACGCTGTTCTGCACAAGACATTTCCTTTTGCTGCAGGGGATAAGGAAGTTGCTGTGTGAATAATAAATTCCATGTGAGACATGAGGAAGTGTCTTGGGGTGAGCAGTGCCCTGCACACATCAGTGCTTTGGTCAAGAAGTAGATTATGGAATTTGTCTGTGGCTTATTCCCTGCTGTAGAAGAGGCAGAGGATCTTTCAGAATGTCTTGGGATTTTTTCAGCTAAAGAAGTAAAATGAAGTTCTCTGGTTTTGGAGCTAGACTTCCCTAGCTGTGAATGAGACCTGAGTGTTTGGAAGCTTTCTGGACTAAAACTGAGCTGGCTGCTATGAGGATTTACACCAACTGGTTTTTGAGGAAAAACTGACAGGAAGAAGTTGATCATCTTATCTTGCTGCCAAAAAATTAATCATATAATGCTTAAAATACAGTGTCTAATCTTTACTTCTAGTTTATTTGAAATGCTTCAAACCAATGGCTCAGAGCGTTTATCAGAAGAAAGCAAATTTTAGGAGGGTCACGCTTTACAAGCAGCATTCTCAGGGAAGATTGCTGCACTGAGCAGCTGAGCCTGTCACCATGTGAGGAAGGAAGTGCCAAAACCACACTGCTCTCTGAGCTGTGGGAGTGGATGATAGGAGAGGATAAGGCAACAGCACTTGCAGAAAATGTTACTCAGACTTCTCATTCTCTTTCTACCTCCTCCACCAGTTGCTAAACTTAAAACTGGCAGGAAGTTGAAATTTTAAGAAACCCACAGAACCGGCCCCCAAAGCAGGACTCCAAAACTGGTTTTTGTTCACTTGACTGCAGATACTGTTGACATGAATAGAATCCACTCTGCATGTAGTGGGACAAAGGCCTTCAGATGGTCTGGAACTGAGAAATGGGCAACAAGGACACAGCCATGCTTTTTTTTTCTCCCTTCTTTCTTTGGAAGACCTCCATGTGTCTCATGGTTGGAAACCTTCTAACTTCCAACTTAAATATGTAGCAGAGAACTCATAGCAAAATAAAATCCTTCATTTTTCACCATGAAATATTAGAATAAGCCAATTTCTCTTACTCAGTATTGACTTAATGGGATTGTTGTTCTTCATTAAGTAACTTCTATGAAGTTATGGAAGCTATTCAGATGAACTGGAAACTTTTTCAAGGCCTAATCCACAGGAGCTGAGGAAAGCTATTGAACATTGAATCACACGGTCCAGACTGATTTCTCTTGAACACCCACCCAAAGCAAAAGCACATGAAAACAATTTCAAATCCTCAGCTGTTGTAGACATAACTGACTTTTTTTTTTTTTTTTCCTTTTAAGTTAAAGTCAACAGTTAAGCAGTGAGCAGTTAAGTCATACTTCAAAGGTAATACTTGCATGAAAGTTTAACCTTTGTGTAGCTGCTGTCAGTCAAAGAATTTTTGCACGAGTTCTTTTGACCATCCCCCAGACAATCTTCTTGTATTGTCTCATTTTGCTTGAGCAGTCATGACAACACTCATTTTATTTTGGAATATTCTTCTTTTTTCTCTCAGTACGCTCCAATAAACAAGTCTCTAACCAATCACTCACAAATCATTTGCCTGATATTTCCTATGAGACTTCACTGCAAAACAGCTGAAATAATTTTTAACATTGAAATAGTTTGACTTTACTTACGGCACTCTGAGCTTTGGAAATTTCTGAATATCATTTTCAGACATGTTCTGGAAAGGAAACACACGGGATATGTGACAAAATTGTCCATGGAACACTCTGTGACTTATCCAAGTAACACATACACATATATTCAAAAATGTGGCATGAATTCATGTGGTATTCACGTGACTTCAGAAGCCAGGTACGTTGAATTCCTTCGTGTCTGCACAGTGAAATTAGGCAGGATTGTACATGACGGCAAAATTTCAGGGTGGAACTGTAGATTTTAAAATAGAGAACCTTTGGCTGGAGTTTTGTTCTAAGAACCTTATCTCTAATTGAGTACATGAAAAAATCCCATGTTTTAGGGGACACATAGCTAGAAAATTCCTTGGACTTAAAAGCAGCTTTGGCAGCCCAAAAAACTCTTTCTAGAAGCAGGGAAGGGGGGAGGATGTTTGTTCCCCCCTCAACCATAACACAGCCACTGGACTGAGATTCCTCCTGACTGAGATGTGCTCTCTGGAAACCTTTCCTGATGCTCCTGCAGAGTCATCCCTTCTCTTCCTCCAGCATCTGCAAATCCACAGTTAGGACACATTCAGGCATTATGAAGACTTTGGATTTCATAGATCTAGTTTGTTTAAAAGATTAAAAGTTTAAAAGATTCAACTTTTTGCTTAGTTAATCACAAGCTTTGTGAATTCTCTTTGGAACAGGGATGATAGTCTGGTTCTTTTTGTCTTTTTTTACTGGTAACAATAATAGGTTTCTAATTACACATTTGTTCACAAAGCTGCCAGTGTCAATGTTCAGGACAGAACAAATCCTATCTGGTTTTTTGCCTCTGGGAGGAGTGAGACACAGGAAAAATGCACTTTTTAATGGAAATGTCCTGCAGTACTTCCTGAAGAATTGTATTTTTTCTAAAAGCTCTTTACGCTTCTCTCTGGGGTTCTGTTCTGGTGATAAACCTGACAAATATTAGAGGTATAAACTCTCTTACAAGGGCCACATTTCTGTTTCAAATATTAGAGAATTGTATTAGAATAAGTTACATGGAATCCCTTTTGTTTTATTCCTACTGCATCTCAACAGGGCTTTCCTTGTGGTAGCCAGTAGACACAGCAAGGTGACTCTGAAATCAGGATTTATTCTTATTATTTTAGAGAAACATTTTTACACCAGGTTTATCATGTAGATCTGACAACAGCTACAAACCCAGCAAACACTCAGCCTGATCAGCTGCTTCTGTGCAAATGTAATTTGGCAGTTTCCAGTCACTCACAAAATGTTAAAAGATGTTTCTTAGGAAAACCATTCATAGAGAGAAGCAATTTTTTCCAGGTTGCTTTGTACTCTGGAATATTTTACTGGACATCTTCTGTGGTTCTGTTTAACAAGTGAACCTTTTCCCTTTTTTTCATTATGCAATTGCCAAGTAATTCAAAATCTTAAAAAGAGTCTGAGCAGAGGTGAGCAGCTGCTTGGCTTGCTCAGTAGAAAACATCCTTCAAATCTGCTGGGATGCCTCTGAAGAGTTGCTGCACTCTAGGCTAATTACAGAAACACTCTCGAAATAATAGACAATCACAAAAATCCCTTAGAAATCACACAGTTATTGCACTTTCTATTTGCACCTCACAAACTACTAGAATGTCTGCTTCCACAGCCAGAACTCCCACTCCAGCCACAGATCCTCAGTGCTTGAGCTGAGGAGGACCTCTTGGGGGCTGGTAGGATAAATCCCATGACACATCTGAATAATGCTGACTGCACCCTCCGGCAGGAGGGAGGGGTCAAAATCCTTGGGGCTCAAAAATTTTTATGTTTTGTTTCAATGAAATGTCAAAAAATGGAATATTAGGATGAGTAAATGAAAAATACAAAACTTTAGAACAGGTATGCAGAGATCTCCCCACTATGACTAATTAAACAGAAGACCAAAATTACTACTTCTGGAGAAATAGAGGGAATATCTGAAAATAGAAATAAAAAGCAGTAATACTAAAAGCTCCTACACATCTTCATGGATGTGTATTTAAGACCTGGAAACAGCTGCTATGTCGGTGGAAGTTATCAGCTATTTTCTAAAATTAAGCCAAGCCTGGAACAATGTTGATTTAAAGCCACTGGGACTTTGCTTACTAGTTTTGATGCTCTTAAATTTTATTGATTTTGTGTATTGCTACAGAAGAAATCTAATTTTATCTATAGAGGAATGAAGGAGTTATTCCAATGAAAGGCCAGTCATTCTGAGCAGGGCTGTGTCTTCTTTAGTATGAGAGGATAATTAATAAATGTGGTTTTCTGTAGTTAATATTTGAAAACAAGAACTTCCTATAAAGGAAGAGATGAATTCAAGACAAGATTATTTGTTTAGAACTTCCCTGTCAGTTTAAAAAATGTTAAAAAATATTCATATTGAACAACCTGCTTGGGCTCCCAGCATTCTATATTTAAAGCAAGTTATCTGGCTAATTTTAACAAAAGCATTTACCTCCCACATTTATACTTCAGTAACCACCTGGAATGTGGCTCTTCATCTGCCAGTGCAAAATAAGGAGGAGTCAAAAACATCACTTGGTTGGAATTTTACAGGAAGAAATTTTACCACTCCACTTACCAAAAACCTTTGTCCATTTATGCTGTGCTTCCTCACGACTTTCTCACAGTCCTTATACTTTAGCTGCCAATGAGAAGAAGAGGATTATTGCACCCTTAATTATAAGAATCAATAAAGATGAACATCTGGCTGGCTTTGAGTAGATGCTTTCAAGATATCTTTTTGTATTCTATGGCCTGCCTAAATGGCTCATTTTGTTCCATAAAGATGGATTTTTATGACATTCTTCAGTGGACTTAAGGGTTTTCATCCATTTAGGAACATGTTATTCCTCACATTTACGAACCACCTCACAGTTACCTGGCCCAAAGAAATATTTGAAAAAATGGATTAATGTGGTACTGATGGGGATGAGCAGCTGCAGAAGTAGAGCAAAACCCTTGTTATCCAGGAATACTAAAGCTGACTGATCCCAGTCACAGAATTCATTGTTGGCATCCAAAAGCTTTCCTTTCTGGGTGCAACTCTCACTTGTTAATCCTGGAAATTTTCTATAATATTTGTAAAGCTTTTCCACACTATTATGTTTACCAGTGGCATTTAGGACAAGGATATGCTCTTTAGAAGTTGCTTATGGACAGGTTGAACACAAAGCAAGACATGACTTTTAAACATTTCCAACAGTTAGTTGTCCTTTTTTTTTTTTTTTTTTTTTTTTTAATACCATAATGTAACAATAAATTTATATTTTTGATCTGGAGTTTTTCTTGTTTCAAGTTGGCCAGGTCCATATCAGAAGGAACCCAGAGGGCAGGCAAAGTGACTTTTGGAGGCTTCAAGAGGAAGGAACAACTCTTACTCTGTCTGAAACTTGAGTCAGTGAAAGTTATGCAGACAAGCGACCCTGTGCTGCTGGGATAGCTCTCCTGAAGAAGAGGAGCTCTTACAGGGAGCTTTATGTCCTTTGTAATTCTATTCCATTTTTTCATTTTAAGGTGTAACACTGTAACTTGGTGAAGGTGCAAACGGACCCTGGAAACAACCGAACAGCAGAGAGGATATTTTTAGGAGCCACCTTCAGTTGTCCATATGAAGAAACAGACCTAACTCTGGTAAATATTTTAGGATACAGATGAAAACTTTTGTGCAGACTGAGGACTTAAACCTGTAAATAATTTCTTTCATACAGTGAGTGCTATCATGATGTTACCAGCACAAGTCTGTATGCAGAGGGAAGCAACACATCACTGTGATTGAGACCTAATCTCAATCTTGAAGTAATTGATAAAAAAGCTGTTTAGCTATTAAAAATAAACCTTGGAATATCCCAAATATGAACATCTTTGCTTTTTCTAAACAAAACAAAACAAATAAACAAAAAAAGCCCCCACCAGAAATTATTTGAAAATTTGGTTCTTCTTCAGTTCATTCATTCTCTGAGCTTATCTGGGGACAAGATCTGGTCACAGGTGCCCAGAGCTGTCTGACTTGGGCTGACATTCTTGTCTTGATGTTTTAGATTACATAAACAGCTTTTGCCCTGATTCAGCTCCCCAAGAGTGGAATGCCATTATCTCTATTCTGGAGAGCATCTTGATCACTAGAAGGGAGGCACTACAGATAAATGTGCATTCAGTTATGGTAGAACTTACAGTTGATCCTTTTATCACTGTTCAGAATATTATTATCATATCTTTCAGAAAGCCGTTTTTCCCTTCCTAATTTCTTGGAAATGGTGGTCCAACTTCCCCCTGCACTGTTGTAATGTTTTTCGTACTTGTCTGAAGTTACACGTTGATAGTGATCTCATCTGTTCCATCTCCAGTTTTTGGTTTCACTTTCCTGTGCCACTAACTCCTGCACCCTAAAATTAGGGGCTTCTAAGTAGTTGGCAGTTTCACTTCTCTGGAGATTTGGTAGACACAGAGACTCTGTGTTTGATCTGCTCATCTTTTTTAAGTAGTTCTGCATTCTACTATCAAATTTGCCTCAACTCCCCAGATAAGACTCTCGCAGAGTTATAGAAGCCATTGGAAAAAAAAAAAAAAAAAGCTTCACGTTATTTCAAAATTAAGCCCGGGGTGCTCCAAGTTTTACAAGTCTAGCCATGGATGTGATTAACAAGGACATTCAGAGGCTCATTTGTTACACTAAGCAATTTGGGAAAAAATACCACTTCTGAAAATCATTGAAGATGAAACAGAAAACTTGTAATCTTCACACCTTAGTGCCTTCCACAGCAGTTAATGTGTGTTACACCAACAAGCATTGTTGTAACATGGTTATTTTGTCTAACTAAGCCATGAGTTTCTCTTATACCCGATTTAAAAGTCCCTTTCAAGATGCGTTTTCTGACCAGTTGAGCTCAGCTTCTCATTTGAAAACAGTTTTGCTTTTAGTTCTGCGGCGAGCTTTGCCCATTATAAAATATCTGAATTTAGCCCAACCAATGTTACAGCAGTTTGCTCCCCCATCAGACAAAGACAAAACATGGCCAAACTCACCGTCCTGAAATATTCTGCTAAGTCATCTGGGTCCCAGGTGAGCACGTCGGAGCGGTAGGGGACATTCCGCAGGTCCATGGTTGGTTTCTCCCCAAGGCAGTCAGGGAGTGTTCATAGCCCTGCTGCCAATGACACAGCCATGGATTCCCTCTGTGTGGCAAGGATTGCCTTGCCCAGCCTCCAGCTGCTTCTGTCAAGGAACTGTTCTGGTCAATTTAAATTATGTTGTGAGTTCGTTCCAGAGAGACACTGCTTCCTCTGCCACAAAATGGTCTCTTCTCAGAAAAGTTTCAGCTAGTCAGCCTTACCACTTCCTTTCTCTGAGTATAAATAAGTAAACAAGGAAGCACAGCAGAGGGCTGAAAATGCTCTGCCTGCTACATAGAAGTAAGTGCCTATGGATCGTAATTGCTTGTAACTGCACACATAAATATTTATGTGTTGACTCACATTATACATGCTTAAAAATATTGTCATGTTATCTGCATAGGTGTGGGTTACTCTTCTGTGCAAGTCTAGCCCAGATAAGAGCCCCCAAAGAAGAAAACATTCACTTAAGAGAAACTTTTTTAATTTACCTCAGCACCTGAAATATCCTTCTTTGTACAATTAAAGGTTATTGTCAGAGCTGTACATAATGAATGATGGAATTACAGTCAACATCCATTCAAATAAAGAATCACTCAGTGAAACTAAAAATGTACAAGTTTAGATGAAAAGTTATTATGTTGCCATTGTATCAGTAGTTCATTTTTTGGCTACTTCTTACGAGGATTTTTGTATCTGAAAAAGAATCCACAAAACCATATCATTACCACAGGGACATGATAGACTTTTATCTGTCCTGCACAACCAATTTGGGCACCCTCCTATCCCTTTGCTGAGATTACATTGAGTAATTTCAAGTGTGTCCGTTTTTTAAAAACAGCCAGCATGTCCATTCTCCCTTTTCTTGTTGTGGAACCTCTCCCACAGCTGTGCTGGTATGAATCCTTGGGCTCACTCCTCCCTTAGACTGCACAAAAGGTGGCAATTTCTTAGCTTCCTGGACTAGTAAAAATAAGTGCATAGTTCTGAAGCACTGGGAAGGAAAGTTCCTCTTTTTTTATGGAGAAATGAAATGCATCCCTTTTGTTTCAGTCACTGATGACCTCCTAACCTCCTGTCTGCAATCAGCAGATGTGTTGCTTATGAGTGCATGTATTTGAAATCAAACCTACAAGTCTTCACACTTCTACAAACAGTAAGAGCTTTCCTTTTGAAATTCAGAGTCTGATTTAAAGTAGCTTGCTTTTTTTCTGGAGAAATTCTAGAAAATGATGGCAGCATGGTATTTAAAACTCTCTGAAATTAAACTGCTGTCACAGCTGTTCTAAGCAGAGTAGCATTTATCAAATACATGCTAGAGCTGTGTTTTCTGGGTTCTTACTGGAAATTACCTGTGTGAATCATCTGAGGCATGTCCTGACATTATCAAAGAAATATTATCACCTCTAGGTCGGGGGATGAAATAGGACTAAATGAACCAGTGACAAAGAATGCCCAAAGGAAAAGTTGCTTTGCTGGTGCATTGTCAGCAGTGGTAAAGGGGATGTTACATAACTACACCTCAGACATCCCACCACACTCCCTGGATTTCACAGCGAGACAGGAAGAAACCTGTGTTAAATTTCTAATTGCTTTTTCTAACATGTTTCATTACCTTCTAATCTGGTTTCTATCCCAAACCCAGTGGCACAGATCTAATTGCAATTGTGTTACTCCTTATTTGTACTAATATGAAACTAATTAGTCTGGTCAAAATTTAGGCTGGTGGTGTCATAGGAGAATTACAGTATTGTTTATTCTGATGCTGAGAAAGGAGGAAATCGGTTACCTCTGAAGTCGATTTCCCAGTCTCAAGAGCAGCTAACACAGAAATTCTAACACATGTATCTATTATTATTTACTTACATCCTGTCTGTGGCACTGAGTACATCACAGCTACGTGCAGATTTCATGCATTTCTTGCAAAACCCAGCTGCACATGAACTTGAGCTCTGTTTTTCTCTACAACTTCTTTTGTAACGTCATAAACACATCGGATATGTTGCCCCAGTGAGGCTTGCTGAGGAAACACCAATTAGTATTTTTTATATTTGAATTTTGAGATATACTCCTACAGCAGCTGGCAATCCCATGAGATGGATTTAAAGCTCTTAGATTTTCAAAAGCTGAGAAACGCTGACTTTACTGCTATTATCAGGTGCATATCTTTCTATTGAGACTTTCCTCTCCTCTTTTTAAAGAACTAGGTGTTTCATAGGTGTTTTATAGCCTGCAGTGACACAACCTTCACACAAAAGAAGTGTCTCCTCAGTAACAGCTGCCAATGATATGTTCTTTCTGATGCAGTGATGGTCTGGTGACTGATGTTTGAAAATGTGAGACTCAAACCATTTTAGGCAATACAGGGAGGAAATTCACACTGCCGACATTCTGCTGCCTTCAAAGAGCAGCAACATTTTACATTTTCTCTCACCTCTCTCTGGTGGTCTTCTGTCCCTGTTTTAAGTGCAGTCAAGGGCTTACTTTGAACCTGAACTTTCAGAAGGGTTTATTCTTCTAGAGTAACTCAGGTTACATGCCCATATCCCTAGAGCCAAACAAAGAAAAAATTCAAACCTTGTAAGAATTTCATCTTCATGTTCACCTCACTCCCAAAGAGAAGTGGATCTTTATGGACTGGTTTACATTTGTCCTGCCCAAATTTGTTTTTAAAAGACATGGGTAGGTTCTTCTTTTTACCTTGGACAGCCTACAGTTCCCATTTTAACATGACATGCCCAATTCTCAGGCTGAGAATTGGGAGTAACCTCTGTAACTGAGAGACTGAAATGTCAGCGATAATTTGGTGGTTTGCTGAGGCCAGACCAAAGGGAAGGAGAGATTTTGGATGTGTGGTGGACAAATCTCTGATCATAGAAACAGCCTTGGTGCTGAGGGGGTTCAGATACTTTCTAAAATTTCATATATTTTTATCACCCACCTCGGGAGGATGAGCACAACAAACCAACCTTTGCTTAGCAACAAGCTAGATTCAGAGCCAGATAAGGGAGATAAGGGAAGCAGACCCTGTGAGGTGGGATTATGCTTTTTTACCATGTCAGTGTCCTCCCTTACACACCTGGCACAGGTGTAAAACTATCCCCTGGGGAAAGTATCGAGGCTTCCTCCCCACCCAGCCCCACACTGGTGACTGTCAGGTGCAAGAGCAGGGATGGATGGACCCCGAATATGACACTTTAATGGGAACAGCAGCTGAGGTAAATGCTAACCAACCTACCTGCCTCTGGAATGTCTGGCTTGAATAAAACTGTGTCTGGGACACTTGCTTAAAATCCAATTTCACACAAAGCAAACAAACAAAAAGCGTTCTCTATAGGAACTCAATCCTCAGCAAAGATTTTCCTGGATGGAAAAAAAATATACGTATTTGAAGAAGCTTTTTTTCCATTGCCAATGAATTGTGTTGCTCTGAGCAGGTGTCAAGATGGAGTTTAGGCAATTCTAAAAGGCCTGAAATCCTAAAATACAGCTACTGTAGAGTGCAGCTGGAATCTATTCAGACCAAAGAGAATCAAATATCTACTAAAGTCCTGTAAAAAATAAGGCAAGTACTTAGTCTACCAAGAGCAGTTTGCTCAGGTACGTGTTTTATTCCACTCTGGGTCATAAGTGACATTATGTGTCTGGTTTGTCCAGAAATGCTGAAAACACTGAGACCTCAACAGAACTGTCTGCTGAGGAAAGACTGAAAAAAATGTTTGCTAAGTCTGAGAAAGGGAAGTTGGAGATGAGGGAAGGAAAAAAGGAGATAAACTTGGTGGCTTTGGATGATAGCAGTCAGCTGTTCTCATGACCTGTGAAGGCCTCTGCTACCAAGAAAAGCTGCTGCAAGCTTGAGAAGGAGGAACTGGGGTCTGAAGAGCTCTCCTCCAGTATTTGGGCTGCTCAGTGCATTCAGCAGCTCAGTTCAGGAGCTGTCAAACAAGTTCAGCTGTACTGTGACACAGAGGGGCCAAAAGGACACCTGGAAATGATGTTCTGTTTTGGACGTGACCCTTCTGTACTAACAGTGTCTTCCAGGTACAGCGCTCTGCCACTGAGCACACCGGTTTCGTACGGAGCCGCTGCAGCTTAAGGTAAAGATGAAGCAAGTTAAAAACACACCCTTTAGTCTGGGCTAACTGCTCAAACCCTATCCACCCGTGGTGTCAAAAAGCACAGACCTCCTCCCCCAGCTCCAGGCCAGCCTGCTGCCCAGGGGGAGCTGCCAAGACCTTGGCTCTGCAAGGCTCCAGTGACCCCCAAGGGCTTTTTCCACCAGCCCAGCTCCCTTTGGCTGGAACAGCTCCTGCTCTGGCTGCCACCTGATCCCTCCCCTTCCTGTCCCCTCTGCACCACTGCAGGCTGGGCTGTGCTGGGGAACTTCCCAGCTCCACTGGAACCAGTCTGTGGGAGCTGCTGTCCCTGGATGGAGCTGAAGCCTGAGGTATTCCCATTCAGTACTTCCATAACAGGCTTTCCATTTGCTTTGCCTTCTTTCGGGTTTTGGTGGGTTTTTTGGTTTTTGGGTTTGTTTTTTTTTTCATGGTTTTTTTCTGGTTTATTTAAAAAACCCAAAATTGTTCTCTTTCAGCAACAATGCCGGAACAAAAGTTATTATTTTTGTTTCATTAAAGTTTTTTAAACAGCAGTATTTCAAGTTCTATTCAACTATTCTGACAGCTAAAGATATGATGATTATTTTAACCCATTTTGCTATTTTAATCAAATTAGCTATTGACACCCATAAGCAGCTTATTGGTTCTGACATTGTTTCTCACTGATCTTTTATTCAGTCAGGCAGTTGTTTTCTAACCTAAGCTACTTTGTAGCTTCGACTCCACAGAAACATGCAGAGTTTATACCGTAAACTGGTTGCTAACATGGGATTTTGGCGATTGCTGCAGTTGCATTGTTCCTCTCCATACACAAACTCAGAACTGGATTCTGACCCTAATAGATTTCCAATTCTCTGAATATTTCAGCTTGCTGACCAGTAAGAAAAGCACTTGTGATTTGGCAATGCTGTGAAAAATAAAAAATCATCTACAGCTTTTCCACTGACATACACTCATTTCAGACCTTCTCAGGAAAAGATTTTGTCAATCCTGAAAGTTTTCAAGAGTGTATTTCACAGACCAGAAAATACACAGATGACTCTGAGAAAACTGCTGCTAGTCAACATCATCTTGGGTATAGTTTTGCTTTTAATGTTAGTTTTGTTTTCAATCTTTATGTTCCTCTTTGTGACTGGCTTAGAGTTTCCAAGGAGATGAATTGTTGAACACCCCATGCTTTTCAACTTTTCATTGTTATGTTCAAAATACACTGTATTCATAAGAGGCATTTTTTTCTTATAAAGAAGCATTTAGCATAATATATTTTAAATTGCACACGTGTGTTGTACTATGAGTGGACTTAAGATAATTCCTTTTATCCCCTGGCTCATTATGAAGGAAGGTCAGCACAGGTCAAAAGTTCATTGGAGCAGTCCTGATCTATCAGGGCACTACCCTGAGATGTGGATTAAAATAACATCTGAGTGGGATCTCACCTCGATCATACTTTCCCATTCACATAATAGAATACCTGCATAGAATAGAAAACCTACTGTTTTCCAAACAAATGTCAGAGGATTAAAATGGATAAAAAACATATTAATGTTTTTCTCTTATTTCTCCATCCAATTAATAAAATTTGAGATTGTGTAGGAGAAAAGGTTCAGTCTCATTTTGCCATCTAGTGGCAACACTTTGGCTTGCTGAGATGAATTTCAGAAAAGCAAGCTGATGTTAGCTAGAGGTGGGTATGAGTTACTACTTCTTTGGGAAAATCAGTAATTTTTCTACTTAAATTATTATTAGGATTTACATTTTATAGCAGCATTGCACAATTGGGCACATTGCTAAAATGAATTTTCATTTGCAGGTACTTGGGTGAGCAGAGCCTATTTCAGTAGTCCAGTGTTCCGTTGTGTCTTTATGAATCTGGGTCACTAGTGACTTTTTCCTTGTGGATGTCTTGGTTTGAAAAGACGGGTGTCTGCTAGGGAAGGCAGGAGCCTCCCTTGGACTGGAAAATGTAATCCCCTTCCCTCCAAATGGATAATTTTGAAATTCAAGGGCTCTCAGGCAAAGCTGTGAGAATAGGACTAGCAGTTCTTTACTAGTGTGTACAAGAAGGCAAACCAACAGCAGCAAGTGCAGCATTAACAGAGCTGGTGAGCCCGCCTGGGCTGCGGCACTGCCCCTGCGCTGCAGCTCCGGGCACGGCCGCGAAGGGCGCTGCAGCATTAACAGAGCCGGTGAGCCCGCCTGGGCTGCGGCACTGCCCCTGCGCTGCAGCTCCGGGCACGGCCGCCAGGGGCGCTGCAGCATTAACAGAGCCGGTGAGCCCGCCTGGGCTGCGGCACTGCCCCTGCGCTGCAGCTCCGGGCACGGCCGCGAAGGGCGCTGCAGCATTAACAGAGCCGGTGAGCCCGCCTGGGCTGCGGCACTGCCCCTGCGCTGCAGCTCCGGGCACGGCCGCGAAGGGCGCTGCAGCATTAACAGAGCCGGTGAGCCCGCCTGGGCTGCGGCACTGCCCCTGCGCTGCAGCTCCGGGCACGGCCGCCAGGGGCGCTGCAGCATTAACAGAGCTGGTGAGCCCGCCTGGGCTGCGGCACTGCCCCTGCGCTGCAGCTCCGGGCACGGCCGCCAGGGGCGCTGCAGCATTAACAGAGCCGGTGAGCCCGCCTGGGCTGCGGCACTGCCCCTGCGCTGCAGCTCCGGGCACGGCCGCCAGGGGCGCTGCTGGCTCCGGGCCGGGCAGCTGCCATGATTCCCCCGGGGCTGCAGGGGGCGCTGTGGCGCGGGCTCGGCGGTCACGTGGCAATGGACAGCAAGGGACGGAGGAGAGGCCTGCACAAACCCCTGGGACAGCTGTGCTGAACAGGGCTGTGAGGAGCACCAAGCTGGAACAGCAGGAAGGAGCAGAAAGCCTGGGGTGGTGGACGAGATGTATCAGGAGCTCCGGAGCTGGGGCTGTCTCGGCAGGCAGGGGGTGAGGGTTGCAGCGCAGCGAAAAGCTCGGAGCAGTGCTGAAGGAGTGGAGCGGCCCCGGCTCTGAGCAGGGCAAGGAGAGGTGAGCTCAGGATCCTGGGCACATGAGCAGGTGGGGATAGGTCCCTCTTTTAGTGAGGTGGGTGTTCATGAGGCCCCAGTTCAGTGGCTGCTCTCACAAACAGAGGCTCACCCCAAGGCAGAAGAAGCAGCTCTGGGCTGGGCTCTGGCAGCAGCAGCAAATTCCCTTCCCCAAGTTCTGACCCTCTTCCTCCAAAGCCGAGAGAGAGACAGAGAGAGCCAGAGCCAGCAGCTGCCCCAGTCCTTTATCTCCCCAGTTCTCATGGTATCTCTGGTATCTCTGCCCCTCAGGGAGAAATTCCCAGATAAGAAATGTGCAACCAGATGCCCTCCTCCTCTCGGCTTGATCACCTCTTTGGTTTCTTAAGTACCCAGTTGTGTTTCCTAGCTACTTATGGGAAAAAAAATCTACAAGTAAAAAGGAACAAAAGGAAAGAAACCTAACCCTCCGACAGTGGATATGAATCATTAACTTCCCTTTCTACTTGCTCTTGGATTTTTACCAAGACAATGGTATAGCCAGTTTATCTTTAGAAATATAAAGAATAGCTCGAGGCAGACTGGCTGGACAAGCTATTTCTTCCTTCAAAAGGAGAAAAGCCAAAACTTTAAAACTCTTTTTTAATCATTATAATTTCGTATTCAATTTATATTTCTTTGGTATGATGTTTTGTGCATGTCTGTATTTCAAGGTTTATAGTAATAATTTTTTCTCCTCTTCCCAGTTTCGTGAGATACTGGTCATTATCTGGACCTGCAAGATCCTATGGTGCTGCTTTGAGGTCTTACGGAATAAGTGAGTATAGCCTGGCAAGTGGCAATGCTGTGGAGGGTTTGGAATTGTTCTTTGGAACAAGGGGGCTGCATTCCTGTGCCAGAAGTGCTGAACTGCCACAGCAGGAGTAACCAGAGTTCTTGTTAATAGATCCACTGGGAGGCATTAGAGGTGAAACGGCACTGAATGAGTGGTGTTTGTAAAGAAAAATATGTAGGGTCTATTTTAGAACCATTTAGACATAGTGGAAAGCAGAGATTAAGCTCTCACCTCCTGTGGATCCAGTAACTAGACTTGATTGTTGCAATTTTGACGTCTGGTGGTCTGAGTGATGGTCACAATCTTGATCCATCATGGATAGGGGAAAGCCCAAGAAACACCAGGATCGGTGGGTTAATACACATTTAGGTTTAGATGGAACACGTGGGTACTTCCTCTGAGGAGGGGAATTTTGCACTGTCTGAAGGGTCTTTGATGGTTTATGATCCCCTTTAAGTCATGACCCCTGGCCCAAATTTGAGCAAAGTTGAGCGTTATGCCCCATCAGAAGGGATAAAAGCCACAACCCCAAGTGGGTGAGTGTCCCGTTGGAGTGTCACCCTTCCTTGGGGCAGGGAGAGGACACTGGCAAGAAAACAAGCACCATGGTCTGTCTGGCCTTCCCCTCATCTGGCTCAAAGATGAGCACCAGAGCCTCTGCTGCTCGGTGTGCACCCCCATCTTATGCAGATCAGGTTTCACCACCACGCCCTCAAAAACTCTGGTCCTCACCCTGAACCGGCGCCAGCAAGCACCAGGCTCCATTCATGTCTAACGCCCTGTGCCTGGCACTGGGCTTCTGCCACCCAAAATTCCCAACGGATGAGGATTTCTCCCAGGTCCAAGCTGACAAAAGTGTAAATCCTGGCTGCCCTTGCAGTGCCAAAGGCCTCCTACAAACTGACATCAGGAACCTGGGGGGCTGAGTTTGGTTTCCCATGGAAAAGGGCCACCGTTGGTGTCTAATGCCTCCACAAATGGACGGTTGTTGAGGCAATGACCATGAACATTTCAGTCTCTCACACAGGTGCACTTTGTCGTGCAGTGCAGATTTAGTCCAATGCACTCTCCTGTGCATCAGACATCGTTTGAAGGATTTCTTTCAGTAGATGTTTCCAACCCCCCCAAAATTCACCTTTGTTAGCAGGTATTGGAAAAAGCAGCAACGAAGCCTTCCAGCTCAGCAAGTATGAATAGGTTCAAACCCGGCACATCTTTTTGGGACGTTACACCTGAGGTGTAATTGCACTGATGATTGGACTAGATGTTCTTGAAGGTCTCTTCCAGCCTTGACGCTTCTGTTACGAGCATCTGGTGGTGCTTCTGTACCTGTTAGAGCAACTCCTTGCCTTCCCTACGCCTACCTTGCCTTGCATAGAAGAGGACAAGTACAAGGAGAGGCATAGCAAGGCCGTACCCCCCGACGGGGCGGGCGGGTGCTGCCGGAGGTCGGCCCGGGGCGGTGCGGGGGGCGGTGCTGGATCTTATCCTCCCCCGGCCCGGACAGCGGGAACAGCGGGAACGGCGGGAAGGCCACGAACAGGAGCAGGACCAGGAGGGTCGGCGGTGATGGACGAGAAGGTGGGCGCTGTCGGGGCGGCGGGGAGCGCCGGTGCGGGCACGGCTCAGCGCGGGGAGCCCCCGGACCGCGGCTTGGAGCGCAGGCTGGGCTGGTCCCGGTCCCAGCGCGGAGCCGCCGCTCCCCCGGGGTCAGCCGGGGCCGGGGGTGCGCGGGACCCCCGTTAGCACCGAGGGTGTGCGAGGAGAGCCGGGTCCTGCCTCTCCGCACAGCCCAGGCACCCCTCGGGCCGCTTCCCTGGGCTGGGACCCATCGCGGGAGCCACGGGGCCGGGCCGCGGGGCTTTGAGAAGGGAATGGGGCTGGTTTTTTTATCCCGCTTTGAGCACGTGTTTCTCCGGTGAGGGTCCCACCCTCGCCCGAAGTTGGTTTTAAGTCCATGAAAGATGAAATCCCTCGGCGGTGGACAGGTGCTGCCACCTGGTGGCGGTCACTGTTAGCTGGTGATCTTACACCTCGCTCCTTTCCCGCTGAGGTGTCTGATAAGGGCCCTTAGCTGCGTCCTGGGGCTGATAAGGAACCTCCTCAGGGATCTTTCAGTTGGCATAAATCACTTGTTACTGGGTTTATTTGGTTTGTTAGGACTCAAGCATCCCTGGTACTCCAGTTCTGTCCCCAGGACCGCTCTCACTCTCTCCTTGCTGGTTTTGGAGGAGTCAGGGTTCAGCCGTGCAATCCTGCCGACCACCGTGCACAGGGACCAGACGGAAATGGAAGGTTTAATTGCAGAGATATTAACCTGCATTGACAATTCCACTGCTTTGAGGACCACGAAGGATTAAATAGCACTTGTATAACTTATATATTATACTTGTATAGCTGGTATATTTGATAGCATAGCGTCCAGTTTTAGAAATTTGTGGAGATTTCACCGATCTGAAAGCCAGGGAAGGTAGTGGAATGCATTGTGAGGTTAAAATTCGTTTTTGTTGTGCCATTATGTATATTACCCACTTACAGCTGTGGATACATTATATCTCCACTAAAACTTCCCTTTCATGTTTTTTGCTTCATTATTGGGAGCTGAGTAAATAGATTTCCCCCTTTTTGGTTGAAAGTTGTGCTTCACATATTACGGTTATATTTTCCCTCAGCCAAATTCATGTTATTAGGCTGAGCTCCAAAATTTGCACAATTGTGGCTTATTCATTAGCAATGGTCATTGAAATGAATTCAGGCTTAATCATGGTTACAGCCATTACCACAGTGGCCATTACAGATGGAAAAAATGAAGGTTTCCATCCAGTGGGTCAGGTTTGGTAATTTATGTGCTCAGTCTGGTTCATTCTGGTGCTGATTCCTTATGTGTGGAGAATAAGCAGTCCTTCAGTGGATAACTTGATTTTCAGTGGAGACGCGTTGGCATAATTTCCAGTATCATTTTCTGAAAAAGTAAAACAACATAAGTCTCGGCAGGGTTTGCCTGGACAGGTTATTATCTCATTAAAACCAGGAAAAGCCGCTGTGCATTCATTCTGTGTTTTGTACCACTGCTAGTTTCCCAGGTAAGTGTGCCCCTAGGGTGAGTCAGTCACAGGTAGTTTTCATTTGTATTACTTTTACCCTAACAGGTTGTCCTGATTGTAAAGCTGTCAGATGTTCACCTTGAATGGAAGGTGGAGCACCTCATTCAGGATTTGCATAAAATGCTCATGCAGCCCCAGCGATTATTTAGTTACTGTAAAGTACCCTGAGTATCCCCCTCAGTCGTGTGTGGCTTCGGGCTCTTTTTCAATAGGCCATTAGCTCATTCTGTGCCTCCGTTTGACTGGGGCAATATGGAGTGTGGAAAACCCATTGAATTCTGACTTTTTGGCCCGTCGTACCTACTTATATGGAAAGTGTGAGCTGGTTTCGCTGCTCAGACTAGAGATGAAAGTCCCTCTTCCCATTCAGAACATCTGTTCTGTGTCCTGAAATGCAGTCGAACTAAACAGTGAAGACACCGTTGGTCAGGGCTAGTTTGAAGTGAGTTACATTTAAATGCCATGCTCGGTAAAACCCCATCCTGCTGTAACAGGATCGTGGGGGTATACTGCTCCTGTTGGAAATGATAGAGCTCTTAAATTTTTGTACTAACTTTAGTCAGGGGTTTCTTTCACCTTTGCCCCGGAGGAGGAGAATTGCAATTTTTAGAATTCTTGAAAATAATGCTTGATTATATCATTCTTTCCACCTCTGTTTTCTCGGTGGATGACCTGTAAATCCTAGTTCTTGGGAATGGTCAATTAGTCTGACATTACACGTAGAATTCTTGAAATCACCATGAAAATTACTCCATCCCACATATCACCCATATTAGTGAGATGTGGGATGGAGTGAATTTCGTGGTGATACCAAAAATGCATGCAGTTAGTGTTGCACATGTGGGGATTTCCCCACCTGTTCTAAAATTTCAGTAACACTCCTGGTCAATTGTTCATTAAAGGCTGAGTCTTTTCTAATTTCATCTCATTTTGTAACAAGGCCAAGGATTTGGCCAATCTTCAGAAGATGCAGTTAATTTTATAATCTGCACAATGTCAGGAGCACTTGGAGCCCACATAAGCAAGAAAAAGCTTGACTTTTACCTCCAACTTTTGTTTTCTTTTCTGCCCTCCTGTAATTGTCTCTTCAGCTGTTTCTGTTTTCAATAACTCAGCTGCTTTCCTGCTTTCCAATTCAGTTGTCAGTTCTTGTTTCTCTTTAATATTATCTTTTCTGTACTGGCAGGCAACCTTCCACTATCCCAGGTTGCTCCAAGCCCCATCCAACCTGGCCTTGAACACTTGCAGGGAAGGGGCAGCCACAGCTTCTCTGGGCAGCCTGTGCCAGGGCCTCACCACCATCACAGGGATGATTTTCTTCCCCAAATTCAATGTAACCCCCTGTCTTTCAGTTTAAAGCTGTCATGATGCAATGGGTCACCTTGGCTCTGTGCTCCTGCTCCCTCCTGCAGCACCAGGCAGTTGCTGCCTTTGTTTTGGCTTTCCAGGCCCTTGCAGGGCTGTAGGAAACTGTTGTTGACTTTGGGCTCTGACAAAGTTGCTGGACCTTGTGTCACATGGAGCAGGCTTGGACAGTCCCTGGGATGGCAATGTTGGGAGGCTCCTCAGGTTCCCTGAGAGCAGAGGGGTTCGTTTGCCCCTCCACATGCTGGCCGGCAGTGGATCTTGCAGTTCCCTCGTGGGGATGGGATGCTCCCAGCTGGGAGGCTGAAAGCTCTTTGCTCACACAATCACCACCACCATCTCCTTCAGGCGTGGACCAACGGGATCAATGAGGCCGCTAAGATGGCCCTGCTGGCCTGGGAGAAGGAGACCGGCATCGAGCTGGTGCAGATCAACGGGCAGAGGCACTACGGCGGGCCCCCCCCAGGTATGCCAGGAGAGCAGCCGGGCCGCGCGGCCCCGGGAGCGCGGCGGGCTCACCGCTGGCACCGCGTCCCCGTGTCCCCGCAGGCTGGGAGGGCGGCCCGCCGCCGGCCGGCACCGAGGTGTACATCGCCAGGCTGCCGCAGGACGTCTACGAGAACACCCTGATCCCGCTGTTCGAGAGCGTGGGCAAGCTCTACCAGTTCCGCCTCATGATGACCTTCAGCGGGCTCAACCGGGGCTTCGCCTACGCCAGGTACGCCTCCCTGCAGGACGCCCGGAGAGCCATCGCCACCCTCCACCGCTACCAGCTGCGCCGGGGCTGCGCCATCGTGGTGTGCTGGAGCACGCAGAAGCGCGAGCTCCTTGTGAACGGCCTGCCCGCCTCGGTGAGCCAGCGGGAGCTGGAGGCCAGGCTGCAGGCAGTCACTGAGGGCATCCGCAGTGTCACCCTGCACGCCAGCCCCGGCCAGAGACAGGCCAAGCTCGCTGTGCTGAAGTACAGGTCGCACAAGACTGCTGCCTTGGCCAAGAAAGCCCTGATGGAAGGTGAGTGGTGCTGAGGAGATGCTGCTTGGGCTACTCTTCCTGGGGACTCCCACCTCCAGGATTGGCTGCAAGGTGACTTCAGCCTTGAGACACCCCTTGTGCTCCCTGTGTCCTGTGGGATGCCAGCTGCCCTTGGTGCAGTTGATTTCCAGCAGTCCCACTGGGGTTGGGATGAAGGGGCTGCTGGAGGTCTCCAGGAAGCTGCCTGCTCAGAGCAGGACCATCACCAGTACCAGTTCAGGGCATCCAGAACATTAACAAGGTAATTAAACCTTTCCAGTGGAGCTGCCCAACCCCTCAGTGTCCCTTAAACCCTCCCAATGGAGCTGCTCAATCCCTCTGAGCCCTATCTCATGATTGCAATGCTCTGATGGGACATGTCCTGATGGGACATGCCCTGAAGTGCCACAGCTGTAGCACTTCTGGGGCAGGGTGGCAATGGGGCAGTGAGGGACCCAGGCTAGCTGGCAGGGCCGAAACACTTCCGAGACATCCAGCCGGGACCTCCAAAGTCCTGGTTTGTACCCATTTCTGCCGCAGCTGAGGAGCATTTGGCTTTGGTATCTGTCCACCTTGGTCCTAAATCCAAGCTGTCCCTAAAATCCTGGAGATCACTGTAACGGGTGGGGTGGGGTGGTGCTGGAGGGTAGGCGAACATCTTCTGTCTCCTAGGGAACCTGAGGCTCGGGAAAGAAGGGATGAGGGTGGACTGGCTGGACCCCCAAGTGAAGAAGAAGCTGCAGCTCTCTGAGGAGAAGCCATCGCCCAGCTGGGTACAGGGAGGCGAGAACCTGGCAGTGCCCAGGCCGGTGGCTGCACCTCTGTCACTGCAGAACGTGCTGGAGTGCTTGAACATGGTGTGCTGGAAGCATCGCCTGAGGGCACCCCTGTTCATCACCAGGTGTGTCCAGGTGAACCCCAGCGGGTGGCAGAAGTTCTGGTACCAGGTGGTGATCCCAGGATACCATGTGCCCGTCAGTGGCTTCACATGGGTCTCGCCGAGCAGGCAGGGCCAGAGCAAGCAGGAGATGGCCAAGGTGGTGGCAGCCCTGCACATTCTCTGGGTGTTAGGTGAGTCCTTGCACAGCCAACTCCCCGCCTTCCCCCAAAGCCTTGAAGAATCTCCTGGGAGTGTGGAGCTGTGGCACTTCTGGGGCAGGGTGGGATGGGGCAGGGAGGGACCCAGGCTGGCTGGCAGGGCTGAAACACTGTCACCTCTGAGGTGGGTGTCACCCATGGGTGGGATTTCTGTTTGGAAGCACAGGATGCAAGAGGAGGGGAGAGGAGGGGGTTTGGGGGTGAGGGCAGAGCCTGACAATTCCCTCTCCACTGCAGGGTGCCAGCTGATGTAGGCAGCTGCTCTGCTGGAGCCACGATTGAGTCTGAGCCCTGCTGGGGTCCGGGCCCTGTTCCAGCTTTCCTTCAGGTTGTTGGCATTGATTTTGAGAGCTGGCTCCGGAGGATAAGGGTTGCTGTCCTGGTCCATGGCAACCATCCTGCCCTGGGCAGCCCTTGAGTTGGTTCTAGTTTTGGGTTTGTTTTCCTGCCAAGTTTGGCTTCTGTTGAGCTAGTTTGTGTTGTGTTGGAGGGGCGGATCCTGGAGAAGCAGCAGTTCTTGGAGGGGCTGCCAGCACTGGATGCCAGTGTGAATGGAGGGAGTTCCTCTGCTAGCATGCCTGGTTCCTGAGGAGAGGAAAGGGCCACACACAGAGAGTGACCCAGTGGTCACAGTTCTGTGGGCTGGTGGAGCTCCTGTGTGGGGAGAGGAGGGCCTGTAATGTGTTTGCATAATGTAGAAGCAGCTGTGGGGTTCCCAGCTGTCCATGAATGATTCCTCGCGAGTGACCGTCCTTGCGAGTGGCTACATGTTGTTCTTTTGGGATCAAAGAGTTCTGGAAAGCACCAGCTGTGTCATGTCATGTTTTCCTCCTGCATCCTCAGCTCCCTGCCTGTCCAGTGCATCTCAGTACTCCCCCTGCACACCAGGAAGGGCAAGGGAAGGGATAGGGTGTGATTTGGAGCCTTCAGAGCCTGATGGGCCCATTGTGTGGGAAGCAGCATTCCCTGGCACCTTGATCTTTGTTGTCTTCCACTCACTGGGCTCTTTCTGACCAGCTTTTGATGCCATCAGGCCCCTCCGAGCACCTCCTGATGTCCTCCCCAGTGTATTTTGGTGGACCTCTGGGACATCTGGTAGCACCTTGTTGGAGGTTAAGGTTTTTCCTTTTGTTTTTCTGTCTTAGGGAATTTCCTCCCATTTTTGTTGCTAAGGAACAATAACCATTCCAAGGGAGGTTCTGCCTTCCTTAGCTGACACCTGTCTTTCAAACCAAGACCCCCTTTAATGCTCTCCAGGGACTCCAGGTGTCTCAGTTCTGCAGATGGCCCAGCTCCAGGAATGCCTCTGGCCATGTCCCATCCCACCCCAGCAGGTGCAGCATGATCCCCTGGGCCAGCAGCACCTGGGGGCTGCAGTGAGTGGTCCAAGGGGTCCCAGGCAGTGCTAGGAATTGGCTGGGGGGATATGAGCCACAGCCAGGAGTAGAAATCCTGGCAGAACTGCACCAGATCCTCCCTATTCCCCAGCAGGTGCAGGGGATCCTCCGGGGACCTCGGCCACAATGTCTGGCCATATCTAATGCTGTTCCAGGCCCTGCAGCTGCTGCCCACTCTGCTCATCCCCAGGGAAGGACCCATCCCAACATCTGCACCTGCAAGTCCCTTGGGCAGCACCCAAGTCCCATCCCTCTTCCTTTTAGGGATCCCCAGGATCCTCCAAGAGCCTTCTGGTGCACTCTTTTAAGTTCTTGCACTCCCTGAAGTCTGTTTGTCCCTCCTGGGGCACACTAGGAGTCGTTGCCTCATGAGGATGAGCCAAACCATAAGTGAAAGGCACTGGGTTTATTTCTAACAGCTAAAGTCTTAATTAACAAAGGGTAATTGACCTGTTGGGACAGCAAGGCAGGACAGTGATGAACTTGTGTGCCCTGGACAGGAACCCCAGGATCCCATGTCACCCCCTCACCCCTCCTGAGAAACACCCTGCCCCTCCCCTATCCCAGGACCCCCAAATACACCAGCAAACCCCAGCATTACCCACTTCCCTCCCAGCACTGTATCACCCACCAGAGACCCCCAGCCATGTCCCCCATATCAGAGCCCTCTCATTCACAAGGGATGTTCAATCACGACCCCTTCCCCCATAACCCCTCCACCTGGGGCCTTCAGCAATGTCCCCCCATTCCCTGCACTGCCCACACCTGGGACCCTTGGTGGTAACCCCCGCCCTGACCAGAGCCCCCATCCATCACGGACCCCAATCAGGGACCCTTCCCAGTCCCTTTTGCCCCAGCCATGTACCCCCCACCGCTAAGGGTCTCCCCCGCTGCCCCCTGCACCAGGCCCCGCCGATGCCAGGACCCTCAGCCTCGCCATCCCCAGCCTTTCCCCCCATCCCGGGGCCACTCCGGCTCCTCCCACAGGGCCCCGACGAGACCCGCTCCGACACGCGCTGCCCTTTAAGGCCGCGCCTACAGCTCAGCTTGAGTGGCAGCCCTAGGAGCCAATCAGAACGCCAGCGTCCCGCCCGCCGACCGCGCTACCACGACGGGTCACCGCGCTCCGTGGGCGGGCACTCCCCGGGGCTGCGGCTCTGATTGGCCGCGGCCCGCGAGAAGGACGCGGAGCCCCGCCCCCGCGCCGGGCGGGGCGGCAGCGCTGAGGGGCGGCGCCCACGGCCCCGCGCGGCCGCTCAGTCGCTGTCGCTGTCGCCGCTGTCGCCGCTGTCACGGCCCTCCCCCGCCGCCTCCGGCTCGGCCTCGTCCCGCAGGTCGGCGAAGAAATCCTCCCCGCTGCCCAGCGCCTTGCTGCTGAGGGCGCGCAGCGGCCCGCCCTTCTTCTTCTTCCGGCGGTAATCATCGACCACCATCGACCCGAGCGCCGACACGTCCCAGAACTTCACCTTCTGGTCGTGGCCGCTGCTGGCCAGGAGCTTCCCGTCCGCGGCCACGGCCAGCTGCTCGATGGGCTCGCCCAGGTGCTGCCCCACGCAGCCCAGCACGCGGTTCGGCAGCACGTTCACCGCCCTGGGCACGGCACGGGGGCACTGAGGGCCCTGCAGCGCCCGGGGATCGTCTGCCCTCCTGTCCTGTGTCCTGGGCAAGGCTGATCCCGTCCCACACCCTCCTCATTCCACCCCTTCCCCATCCTACACCTCCCCACCCCAACTCCCCATTCCCTCCCCTCCCTATCCCATCTCACCTCCCACAACCCCTCCTGATCCCACGCCCTTCCAATCCCTCTCCATTCCCCCTCACCTCATCCCACAGCTCCCAGTCCTGCCCCAGCGCAGCCCCCTGACCTGATGACGCCGTCCAGGGACCCCACACACACGATGCTGTCCGTGATGGGCACCATGCAGTCAATGGTCTCTGCCCTGAGCGCAAAGCGGTCACTGGCGGCCCCGAAGCCATCCCAGTTGAAGAGGTAGATGGTGCCTTCACTGGAGCCACATGCCACCTTCCTCCCCCTCTAGGCACGAGGGAGGGCAGTGAGGCAGAAGCAGAACAAAACACTTGGAGTGAGAACAGGGGGCTGTGGGATCCCGCTCCGTGCCGGGGAGCAGTGCCAACCTTCATCAGCACCACAGATGTCAGGTCCCCGTTCTGCGGCTCCGAGAGCAGCTCAAAGCGCCGTCTCTTCACGTTGAAGACACCCAGGGTGCCATCACCACTATGGTAGGTGGAAGGGACACGCTGTGACACGGGACATGGCCCAGGGCAGTCCAGCCATGAATGGACATGGGGAGCCCAACCCCAAGACCATGAAAGCCCTCTGGTACCTGGCTGTCAGTAGGATCTTCCCGTTGCCATCCACGCTCATGGCACTGATGTATTCCTCCTGCTGCCGTGCCTCCAGGATGGCACTGCCCCTGCGCAGGTCCCACACCTTCACTGCCCCGCCGTCGTCACCCGTGGCAAAGATGTGGTTGTCGATGGGCAGCACGCAGTTGAGGGCCGATCTGCAGAGACGCCGGCCCCACGGTCACGGCTCCCGGAGCTACGCTGCGGGCTCTCCCTGCCTGGCCCAGGGCTGTGTGGCCCTGCCGTGGGAGGGAAGGGGACAATGCCCCGGCCGTTCTGCCCAGAATGAGCCGCCTGTATGGACTTACTCGTGGGCCTTGGGGAAGCGCGTTTCCAGCCGTCCCTCCTCCGCTGTCAGAATGTGGATGGACTTATCCTTGGACACAGTGAAAAGTTCTGGAGAGCCGCGTTAGTGCCTCCCGCCCGGCGTCCCCCGGTGCCACCCCACGTCACCCGCACTCACTCTGCCCGTCCTGGGAGAACGCCACGTCCCGGCACGACTTGAGGTGATGTCCCGAGGACCAGAGCTGCGTGTTCTCCCCCTCGGTGCAGGAGTACGAGTACCTGCCAGCACCGGGAGTGCTCGTCGGGACCCGCGGGGCGGCCGGGGAGCCCCGCCGCCGGTGCCCAGCGGCTCCCAGAGCCGGGACCCCCTCCCCAGCCCCGGCCCCACTCACAGGTACACGTCGCCGTCCACGTCCCCCGCGGCCAGCAGCGGCCGCGCCGGGTGCAGCGCGATGGCGTTGGCCGTGGCCTCCAGACAAATGTCCTCGGGGGCGTCCCGCACTCGCGGCTGCCGCGCCTCCGGCTCCGGGGAGTCCTGGGGCTCCTGGGGAGGGCGGGGCCGTGGGACCAGGGCCCGGGGCTCCGGGCTCCCGCAGCCCCACGCGTGCTCACCTCCTCCATGGCGGCCGCCATGGCTCGCTGCTGATTTGCATGGCCACGCCTCTCGTTTGCGTGGACCCCGCGCCCTTGTTTACATGGGACCGCCCCGCCCGGCGCGGCGCAGGGTGGCAGCACCTCGGCCTTCCAGCCTGCGGGCGCCCGTGGCCCCACTTCACCAGGTCGCTGCCCACCCGCCTCCTGTTTTCCTCTTCTTCAGCGCTTCAGCACTGGGAGCTCCACAGGCTTCTTAGTTCGCACCACGGGCTCCCTAACTCACACCTCATCACCTCCTCTCTGCTCCCAGGGGAGGGGTGGCCAGGGACCAGGTGGCACCTCGGCCCCCTGCAGAGTCTGGGGCCTCCAGCACCCCCCTAGAGACCCCAGCCCAGCCAGGGACCACCAGCAGTGCCCCTGCCCGAGGGGCCATCCCAGCTCCCTGCTGGCCCTGCCCTGAGGGAACAAGCTTTGCCTGGTGCTGACCCCGTCACACACACCCAGAGCAGCCCTCTGCCAGCGCTCAGAGCAGCCTGCACATCCTCTGCTTCAGGTCATTGCAGGTGCTGTACCCGAGCTCAGGATCCCACCTCTTCCCCCTGCCCTGAGACACAGAATGTTCAGCTGTTAATTTTAGAATTGTTAATTGTTAATTTTAAGCAGGGATGCTGCCCCCAGCCCAAAAGGCTCCCACAATAAATACACTGAATCACCACGGTTTGCCCTGCCAGCCCCAAGGGTGCCTAGAAAGTAAGAGTCCTGGCATCCCTGCTGCTCCAAAGGAAGCCAGAATGTGCCCAGGCCCTCCTCTCTGCACAAGCAGATGTCCACACACAAATTTAATGTCGTTTTATTAAGGCTACAACATTTACACAGCACAGGCTCTACAGCAAAGAACAGAGGGAGGGAAGAGCCCCCAGCCATGAGCAGAGAGTGGACGGTGTGTGGGGCAAGGAGAGCACACCAGCACGCTCCAGGAAGGCAGCTCCCAGCAGAGAGGAAGAAACACGGGAAGCATCAGTACTTGGGACGTTTCACCTCAACCCTGGAAGAGAGAGGGACAGGAGAGTGGTGAGGATGCACGGCAGGCAGCTCCACCATCCTCCCATCCAGAGCTCAGCACTGACATCCACACTGTCACACCACAGAAGGTGGGGGTGGCCCCTGCCCCTGCAGCTGAGCCACAAGCAGAGACAACTGTACTTACCCATCAGCCTCCAACTTCTTCCTCTTCTCAATGATCTGCAAAGAAAGCACAAAGTTCTGTTACCCTCAGGGAATCTGGCTGCTCACAACTAGCAGCAAAGGGGCTGGAGGATGCCAGATACACCTGGGGAGAGCTGCAGCCAGGCCAGAGGGAGCTGAGGTGAGCTACAGTTGGAGAAGCTGGGCCTGTTTGCCCTTTGCTCCTTTCTGGCCACCACAGACCATTTGTTCTCACCTTCTCCAGCTCATCCCCTACTGCTCACCCTGCCAGGACAGCCCCTAGCTCTGCCAGCTGGCAAACAGGGAGCCACTAAACACATCCCGTCCCCTCCAATCCCCTTTGGATGGTGCCAAACTAATGGTTTTGGACACGTTCATCTGCTGCACAGCCCAGAGCAAAAAGCCCCTGACTGGGGTCGCTCCCAGGACAATAGTTCCAAATAGAGCTCCAGACTCCTCTGCAACACTGAAGCCCCAAGTATTTGGCTGATGTTCTTGCAAGGAGCAAATCCAGCAAATCCATGGCTGGGAAGAGCCGTGGCTGGGACAGCAAGGACAGGACTGGGTGGGAGGTGTCCTGGGCCAGGCTGGCAGCTCCAGGCTCAGCAGCCGCAGCCCAGCTCGGGCACTCACGGCGCTGATCTTCTTCCACTGCCGGTCCAGCTCGGCCTTGTCATTCGTCTCCTTGAAGCGGCGCGTCTTGCGTCCCTCAGACATCTTGATGCCGTACTGGAAGGCTGCCCTGGAGATGGAGCAAGACATGGCTCAGCACTCACAGGGGATCCACAGCCTGCCAGAGGAAGGGACACATCTCCCCAGCCATGAGCACATGCTCCAGAGTTGGCCTGAGCAGCCCCTGAAAGCAGCACCTGGGCTGGAGTCCTCAAGAGTGACACTAAGAGCAAAAACAAACCACCAGGCCCAGGACTCACAGCTCCTCCTCAGGTTCTCACAAGGGAGGCCCCAACTTGCTTTAAGCTGTCCCAGCACCCACACTTGGCCAGCATGGCCATCCCACCCAGAACCCTTGCTTGGCCCTTCCTGAGGGCTGCACTCACTTGGGCAGAGCCTCTTTGTTGTTCATGTACTCGCTGTACTCCTCCTGTGTGTCAAAGTCCCAGCGGCCCAGAGGCCCCTTCTTGTTACCCTGCAGGGAGAGAACAACTCAGAGCAGCTCCTCAGTTGCTGCTGGGAGGGCTTCTCACACAGCCTGCACACCCAGACACAAGACTCCATCTCCCACCAGCCCCAGAACAATGAACGGCCTTGGCTCCAGATCCCCTCTCCAGGAAGCTCCAGACAGGAGATTTCATGGAAAATGGAGTGGGAACAGAGCTGCACACCTGCCAACACCTCTGGGTCAAGTGCCAGTGACACCTGTTTGCTCCCTGACACAACAGGGAGCTGATCAGCAAATCCCAAAGCTCACTCAGCACCCAGCTCCAGTGCTGCTTCTTTCCCATGGGATCCTCTCAGCTGGCACTGGTGCCTACTTTGCTGGCTGCTCCTAAAGGCTGGTGCCAACATACCTGATCCATTTTGCTGTAGTCTACCTCCTCATCGCTGTCCACAGCCATATCATCCATTCTGGAGAGAAAAAAGCAAGGAAAGGGTTCAGAGTGGGTCCATGAGATGGATCAGGACGCGGGAGCTAGTGGGCGTCACGTCTCATGGCCTCAGACCAAACACACACAGTTCCTGGACCAGAGGGAAGTGGTCCCAGCTGGAAGCCCTGCAGGTGACCTGTACCACAGGGCATCCAAGGTTGGAAATGCTTCCAGGATGACTCTGCAGGCTGAAGGATGTTCCTCTCCCACTAAGGGTGGCCAGAGCTTCACAACCACATGGATTAAGATGGAATGCAGCAGATTCCCAGCTATCTCAGCCTCCCCCTGGCTGTGAGGGGCAGCAAGCTCCAGCACCCACTTACAGCAGAGAGCAGCTAAGAGCCTGAACCAAGGGCTTGGGATGGTTTTACCAGGGACAGCTGTTCCCATGGACAAGGCCAGACCTGCTCCCCCAACAAGCAGTGAGGCTGATATTCAAGTTCTTCTTCTGCCCTCAGCATGCCCTGCTCCCACCCCACAGCTTCCCACTGCTCCTTACGTGGCAGGGTAGCACTCGGCGTAGCTGTTGGACATGCCAAAGAAATCTCCCAGCTGCTTCTTGTCTTCTGGCTTCTTCAAAGTGGCAGCAGTTAAGGAAAGCACCACATGAGCTGAACCTAACAGCTGCAGGCTGGGCACAGCCAGCTGGAAAATCCCCTCCTGCCCCACCACAACCAAACTGGGGGGTGAAGCTTTTGTTTGGTGTGGGAGAAGCAAAGCCTGGGCAGCATTTCCCTGCTACCAGGTGAGGCAGGACAGCCCCCCAGATGTGCTCGTGCCTGCAAGGGCAGCCCAGCCCCACAGCCAGCCAGGATGGCAATGACAGTAAAGGATATGCCTCTGTTCCCTCCCAGCCAGCAGCTCCAGCAAACTTCTCATTGATGGACTTGATAAGCTCCTTGGCTGAGCCGGGTCCTGGGGTAGGGAAAACAGCAGGTTAAATCTGGGGGGAAGAACAGCTCACTGCAGAACACTGGGGCTGGGCAGAGTCCCTTTGGGACACAGTAGCAGGCAGGATAAGCTGCACATGAGGTAGGAGAGGAGGAGGAAACCAGTTTGGCACTGATGACATCAGCTGATCCTAGGAGACCTGGACTCTTACAACAGTTTGTGTTGGAAGGGATCTTTAAGCCCACCTTGTTCCAACTCCCTGCCTATGGCAGGGACACCTTCCACTATCCCAGGTTTCCCCAAACCCTGTCCAACTTGGCCTTGCACACTTCCAGGGACAGGGCAGCCACAATTTCTCTGGGCAACCTCTGCCAGGGCCTCATCACCCTCACAGGGAAGAATTTCTTCCTAATATGAAATCTACATCTCTCCTCTTTAGCTTAAAACCATTCCCCCTTGTCCTATCCCTCTCAGGTACCCACGCCACTTGACTCACCTTTGTCGATGTCTGTGGGCTGCAAAGAGGGAGAGAGAGTGTCAATCACACAGAGCTGAACCACAAACCCAACAGGCTGGTGCTAGTGCTGCCTCACTTGCTGAGGGACAGGACAAGCACCCAGCCACCCAGCAAGCCCTGGGGACAGGCAGAGCTCAGCAAGAGCTGACACTGGCACGTGTAGGGGCACCACCAGAGATACCCAAAGCCCCCCAACTCCACAAAGGGCAGAGCTCAGGTGGGACAGTCCTTCACGAGCAGAGACTCACCTCATCATCAGCCTTGGGCTTCTCAAAGTAGCTGTGCCTTTTCTTCTCCTCCTCCCGCTCCCGGTCCCGCTCCCGGTCCCTCTCGCGCTCCCGGTCCCTGTCACGTTCTCGGTCCCGGTCTCGGTCCCGGTCACGCTCTCTCTCCCGGTACCTCTCCCGTTCCTTGTCCCGTGGCATCTTGGCAGTGGAGGGCACATAATCCCCAATGTCTTCAAAGATGCTGTAAGTGGAAAAGAGTCTGGAGTGTGCTGCAGGAAGAGAGGCCATAACCACCTTCTTGTGACCTGGAGCACACAGGACCAGCACCAAGAGCTAAGGACAGCAGATATGGAAGTGACTTCCACATCTGTCAGAGGTATCACTGCACTTCTGCTCCCTTCTACTGCAGGAGCTGAGCCTTGTGGTCCAGGGCAACAGTGAGCCCTCACCTGCCTCAAGCCTGAAATCGAAGCCAGAGCTTGCCTCCAGCGTTGTCCTACAAACCACAGGTCCTGCAGCTCCCAACTCAGCGCTCTCTAAATGCGGTGGGCCAAAAAGCCATCCCCTAAGGGACAGAGGTGTGACCCCATAGCCTGAGGGCAGGGAGGCACTTACTTCATATCAGCTTCAGGAGGCTTCTTCTCATCCAGCTTCCCTGCGAGGACACAACAGCAGTGAGAGGCACATCACCCACTCTGCCCCCTGTGCTCCTCCCCTGTCCCTGTCTGGGTTCCAAGCTGCAGGAGAGGCAAGCCTGGAGGAGATCACATCACACCCAGCCCCCCCAGGAAGCCACTGTGTCCCTGCCCAAGAAGGGGCATTTCCCCAAGGAACTGGGCCTTCATCAGGAAGAGCAGAGCACCACAAGGTACACTCACAGCTCTAATTTCCCAGTAGCCTGTCCCATGTGCTCCTGCCTTCAGGACACAGCGCTCAGGAAACCACTGAGCCCACTGTCTCATGGCACAGGGAAATACTGCAAACCAAAACATATCCCATTCCCTTGGGATATGCTCCAAGCACTAAAATCCTATTACTTGGTTCCTTTCACCTCCTACCTTTGTCTTTCTTCTTGAGCTTCTTGTTGCGGGTGCCTTGCCTGAGATAGGAGAGGATCTGCGTGAGCTTGCTGATGACGATGTCGTTGGTGGTCAGCGTGGTCTGCGCCTGAAAGGGAGATCCACGAGGAAGCATCCCGCCCCCTTGACAGGGAACCCCTCCCAGAAAAACCTTCTCTGGCCAATTCAGAGCACTGAAGTGAAGCAGGCTGGAGACCAGCTGGGTACCTCCATGGTGGGGCAGTCAGCCTTGCTGCGGATCAGCGTGGTGGGGATATCGGTGTCGGCATATTCATCATCCAGATCTACCACATAGGCCATCCTGCCTGGCAGGAACAGCTCGTTCCGCTCGTAGGTCTTGTTCTTGAACAGGATGCGGTAAATGTTGCGGCCTGGACAGAAGGAAAAGCGTGGGAAAGCAGAGGACAAAGCCAAAGTGAAGCGTGTTTAGTTTATCAGCAACACAAGAATTGCTTCCTAAGGACACACTTCCTCCAGTCCTCAAATTCAGGACTCTCCTCCTCCAATGGTTTTCACTCCTCCATTCACTCTCCAGGATCTCCCCCACATTCACAGCACATACAAGGTGGGGAACAGCCACATCCACACAGTCTTACCCAGCCGGGTCTTAAATTCAATTTTGTTCTCAGGATCTTCATCTTTCCTAAACAGAAACCAGAAATATTAGAGCCAAGTGAATGGCTCTTCTGCATCCTCCTCTCTGGCAAGCAGCTGCACTCAGGAATACAAAATACTCAGTCACTCACTTGGTTTCTTTCTGGGGCTTCTCCATCATTTCCTCCTCTTCCTTCTCCTTGCTGGCAATCTCAGCCCGTACCTGGGTGCAGAGTAAACCCACACATTACAGCCCAAGCCATGCCACTGCTGCCCATCTGTGAGCCCCATCAGATCCCCAGCCCTGCAGCAACCCTCTCCAGGAAGGGAAATCCACGCTGTCAAGACCAAGCAGTGACGCCCACCCTGTGTGTTTGTGGGAGAGGACAGGGCAAGAGCAGCACGGTGATATCTGCACTCACCTTCTGCAACAGCGCAAAGTCCAGACCCTTCACCAAGTGGGTGTGCTCCATGTCACCACCCAAGAACTTGGACTCCTGGATCAACTGTCTCCTCTTCTCCGCCGCAGATTTATCCCTGTGCAATGAGAACAGAGCCAGGTAAGGGCCAGCCCCGCTGGATCGGCCCTGTGAGCCAAGGCCCCAGCACAGCCCACGTACGCCTCGGCCGTGGGCCCCACAGCCCTGTAGTTGGCAGTGGTGCTGATCAGCTCTGTCTCCTCGTAGTCCTTGTTCACTCCATCTCTCCTCTCCTTGGCTCGATCCCGGTACTTCTCAGCCAGTTCCCTCTCACGCTCGATCTCCTGCTGCCGCAGCTTCGCGTAGTAACTGGGGGTGGGAAACAGCTCAGGGTTAAGAGTGACCTGTTCGTGGTTTTGAGGTCAGGTAACAGCCCCTGATGCCTCACACACACCCATTCTGCTCCCAGTCCCTTCCCCAAAAACACACTAGAGCACCATGGGACAAACAGGCCTGGAGGAAACTGCTGTACTGAGGCCAGCTAAGGAGAAGCCCCATCCTCCCTTCCAAAGAGAAGGGGTCCAGTGCAGTCCTGCTGCGCAGACATACCACAAAGCACACAGTGATCAGTGCAATGTCCCACCACTGCCCTGCCCTCCCACACACCCACAGGGCCTCTCCTGCTTCTTCTGGAGGTGAAACTTCAGCCCCATCTGACTGCTGCCCTCCCTCAGCTGTTCCCACAAGCAGTGACAGTTCCTCAGCCTAAGCTCATCTCCAAAGTTCTTAAATAATCCACTCGAGGCCCTCTTTGGGAGCCCAAGAGATCAGAACTGCTTCCATGGGCAGGACATGATGTACAACGGCAAGTTCTGCTGCATCTCTTTCCCCACTTACCTTTTCTTCTTCCTCCTACGAGCAGCTGGATCTTCATCCTCATTGTACTCCCGGGGCATCCTGGAAAAGAGTGAAAAAATACATGTACAGTCTGCAGAGACACATGGGTGACAGGTAGACAGAACATCCCTCAGACACTGAGGTGCTCAGAGATGGAACAGAAGAGTCTCTCACCCTTAATTTCCCCCTAATTCCACACCGTCAGCAGGGTGTCAGACTGATTTTCACCAAACCAAATCTGCCTCCTGCACAAAGTGTCTTAACAGCCATGAAGTCTCTCTCTTTTATTTACAGCAGCCCTGACCCACCTGCTCCTCCACTTCCCACACTCACTGGCAAAAGCCCCTGTAGATATTCCCCTGCAGCGTGCAGGGGAGAGGGTCAGCTGGGCACAGAGCCCCAGAGGGAAAGGGGGCAGGGACTGTCCCATGGACCCGTGAATCAGAGCCCTACTCACTCATGGTGGCGAGATTTGGAGGGTGGCGCAGATGTTGGCGCAGCCCGCGGGGTCATAAGAAGCTTCCTGAAGTCTTCATTGGTCAGCTTGGACCTGCAAGGGAAGGAAGGAACAGAGATCATCGTTCCTAAAGAGCTCTGGAGGAGGAGCAGGTCCTGTGTGACCGAGATGGGCACCAGGTGCCCCGTGGAGGGGGCCCAAAGGCTGGAGTGCACCAGTGACTTCCAGCTTCTCAGTGGGAGAAGCTTCTCAGCCTGGGGCTGCACAGTGCTGGCCCAGCCCCACCCCAGGGCCCCAGTGCTGGACTCACTGGTGGAAGGAGTGCGAGTCGTCCACGTCGTGGCCATCGGGGGCCAGGGGGTTGGAGAACGGCTCATCTAGGGGACAGGAGAGAGAGAGAGCTCAGACACTGCCTGCACAGCTTCACACCCTCCCAGGAACCACGAAGGGAACAGCGTCCACCTACAGCTCCGAGGTGGATCCCAGCCCGCTGTCACCAGGGCCGGCCTCGCCAGCCTGCACAGGACACGGGGGTCTCGGAGCCACTGCGAGACCCGCCGCCCCGCAAGCCCCGGCTCTGCAGCTTCCAGGGGGGGTCCCAGGGCCTCCCCGAGGGTGCCCCGTCCCCCACACCCCGGGACCGCCCCTGCATCCTCTCAGCGGCCCGAAACACCCGACGGCCGCACTCTCGGGGCGCACCCGGTGTCAATCCCCGCGCTGAGGCTCAGCCCCACCGCACCCCCGCGTAGCTCCTCGCCCCTGGGCTCCCGCGGGGTCCCAGCCCGCGAGGTGCCCTCCCCCGGCTCCGCGGGCTGTGACCGCGCCCCGTTCCCCCGCAGCGCTGTCCCGAGCACCGGGACAGGGCTCCCCGCGGGTCCCCCCGCTCCCCAGCGCAGGTTGGGCCTACACCACCCCCCCTCACCGCGCCGCTGCCACCCGCCCCAAGCGCCGCGACAGCCCCGCGCGGGCAGGTGCCGCGGCCCCGAGGGTGTCCGGGAATGCCCCGTGTCCCCTGTCCCGTGTCCCCTGTCCCCACACTCACTGTCGCGGTCCGGCATCGCTGCGCTCCCAGCTCCGCTGCGCGACCCTTCCGCTCAGCGCTGCCTTCCCAGCGCACCCCGCGGCGGGCGCTCCCATTGGCGGGTACGATCACGGCGAGCACTCCCATTGGTGGGTGCGATCACAGCGGGTGCTCCCATTGGTGAACGGGCACGGCGCGCGCTCCCATTGGCGGAGGCGCCGCGGTCCCGCCCCCGCGCTGTTGTCCGGGCAGGGAAGATGGCGGCGGCCGCTGTGAAGAGCATCGGGGGCGGGCTGGGCAACGGGCTGAGGGAGCTCCGCATCCACCTGTGCCAGCGCTCCGCTGGCAGCCGCGGCGTCAGGTCAGCGCGGGGATGGGCCAGGACGGGGCTGGGGGTACTCCTCCAGGGGAGCGAGACACCCCCGGGCTGACCCCCAGGGACCCGCCGCTCCTCCTTCCCTCCGCAGGGAATTTATCGAGAAGCACTATGTGACTCTGAAGAAGGCAAATCCCAGCTTCCCCATCCTGATCCGCGAGTGCTCCGGTATCCAGCCCAAGCTCTGGGCTCGGTACGGTAAGTAGGGGGTGCCCGCTGGGAAACGCCGTGGAATGGTTTGGGTTGGAAGGGACTTCAGGGACCGTCAGCACTCTGGGGAAGGATCAGAGGGAGGGCGTGGGCGGGGAAGGGACCGGCAAGGGCAAACGGGGATGGGGAGAGTCACAGACTGTTTGGGCTATAAGCGCTGTTAAAGCCCATCCGCTGCCACCTCCAGCCGTGGGCAGGGACACCTTCCACGGGACCCGACTGCTCCCCGCCCCATCCCGCCTCGCCTTGGGCACTGCCAGGGCTGGGGCAGCCACAGCTCCTCTGGGCACCTGTGCCAGGGCCTCAGCACCGTCCCAGGGAGGAATCGCAGCACTGCCTGATGGGGGTTACACGAGGATGGTGGCGGAGGGGGAGCAGCTGCCCTTGGGGCAGGGTGTGGGTTCATTTCAGGGAAGTGACCCGGGAGAAGCACAACAGGGCCCGGTGCTCAGCAGGGCCTTTCCAGCCTCTGGCTGTGATCTCCCACCCCTTTCACTAGACAAAAATGTGGTTGTTTTTCCTTTATTTTCACTGCGTTCTCAGTGAAACAAAAGGAGGGAGCAGAAAAGCCTCTCGGGAAAGGATTAATTTAGAAACTTTTGAAAAGATGCAATGACTCTTTAAGCATAAGCGTCCCAGTGTGATCACACAGACCAGGGGAGTCTTGTGTGTCTGAGTGTCTGGCAGGGAAATGGAGCCCAGGGTTGGGGCAGCTGTAGGATCTTTCTGTAGGCAGCTGTAGGAGTTTTCAGGCTGCTTTCCTGACGAGAGCACCTTGCTGGGACGAGGCTGAAGGCCACAGGGTTGCTCTTGGATGTGTCTGCCCAGCCAGAGCTAACAAAAAGAGACTGGGAAAGGTGCTGAGCTGCTTTAAGCTCTTTCCAAGGGAAAGGAGGAGAGTAAGAAGGTGGAAATGGTAACTCAGGCACATGGAGGGACACTGGGACATGGTGAGTGTGAAGGGGTGGTGATGGGAGCCTGGGCTGTGACATCGGTGCCCTTGCACCAGGAAGGGACCCACACACCTGCCCCCTCTCACCCTGTCTGTTTTCCCACAGAGTTTGGGAAGGAGAAGAGCATCCCACTGAACAACCTAAGTGTGGATGAAGTGGGCAAGGCCCTGGAGAGCGTTGTGAAAAGCCACGCATGATGAGACAGGAAATACACACGTGGTGGAGACTTGACTGATTATCTCTAATGTCAAAGATGTATCTTTAATTTATGAATTCATAAACACAATGTGCTTACCTTGAGCTTGGTGGTGGCTGAGAGCCCAAGGAATGGCTGATGCAGCCGTTCACCCCTCCCTGGCACAGGAGGCTCTGCCCAGGCTGCAGCTCAGCTCTGTCCCTGCTCCAGGCTCTGGGGGACACTGGGCTGGTGGCTGCCAGGTGGTGACAAGGACCAGCCCCCCTTGCAGCCAGCACTGGGCACATCAGAGCCCTAAGCAGCCCTTGGGAAGGCAGGCACAGGGTGAACAGTTTATTCCTCCCCTGGCAGTTCAGGGGAGGGAAGGGCGGGGCTGAGGCCTAGGAGAAGGCAGCCAGCGTGGCCTGGCAGGCACTGGGGGCTCCTGGGAGCTGCCTGACCATGTCCAGCAGTGCTTGTGCCCGCTCCTGCAGCTCTGGGGTGCTCTGGTGCTGCTCCAGGGCCTGGTGCCCACCTTGCCTGGTGAAATCAGCAGCAGCCTGTGTGAGAGGAAAGGGTGAGAGCTGGCTGGGTGCCACAGCTGATCATCTCTGCCCAAGCCACCCCAACTCAGAGAATGGGGCTGAAGGAGTTCCCCAGAGCCCTCCCAGACACTGCATTCCCACCCAGGTACACCCCACCACGCTGGTAGTTGGTTGGGAATGACTTTAAAGCTCATCTCATTCCAACCTCCTGCCATGGGCAGGGACACCCTCCACCAGACCAGGCTGCTCAAAGCCCCATCCAGCCTGGCCTTGAACATCCAGGGGTCCAGGGGCAGCCACAGCTCCTCTGGGCATCCTGTGCCACGGCCTCCCCACCCTCACAGAGAAGAATTCGTTCCTGAGATCTGCAGCAAATGAAGCAACCTCAGCAGGACCAAATGAAAACTTGGGGTAGAAACAATATGCCCAAACAGCAGTCCCTGCCCATAAGAAAGGAATTCTCTGCAGATATGAGAAGGGCTTCCACCCTCTGCATCACAGTGTCCCTTGGGGCAGGGGCCTGGCTGCTCAGGGTAGTGTAGCAGCCATGGAGGACACTGTCATTCAAATTCCAGCAATCACCCCCCTCCACAAGAACCATAACCCCCACAACAATCAGTCCCCATCCCCTGAGCTCTCCCGGCTCTCACCTCGGGGCAGTGCAGGAAGAGGAGGTGCAGCAGCTCCAGGCACTGCCCCAGGGCCTCGGGCTCGGGCAGTGTGAGCAGGGGCAGGAGCAGGGGCAGGAGGGGCTGCTGGAGCAGCCGCTGGCACTGCGGCGCTCCCTTCTCTGCGACGTTGCACAGCACGGTCAGGACCTGCGGGAGGGAGAGGGAGCCAGCAGCCAGTGCTCCATGCGCAGGTTCCTGACAGCCTCGGGAGGGCTCCCAACCGCTCCCCACCTCATGGAATTGTACAATGGTTTGGGTTGGAAGGGACCTTAAAGCTCATCCAGTCCAAGCCCTGCCATGGCCAGGGACACCTTCCACTATCCCAGGGTGCTCCAAGCCCTGTCCCTTCTCTGGGCAACCTGGGCCAGGGCTCCACCACTCTAACAGCGAGGAATCTTCCCAATATCCCATCTAACCCTGCTCTCTGTGAATGTAAAACCATTCCCTGTTGTCTTGTCACTTGTGCCCTTGCCCAAAGTCCCTCTCCACCTTTTTTTCTTGTCCTGCCAGGTGCCTTCCCACAGCCAAGTGTCCCACCAAACCACTGGATTTGGAATGCCTTCTCCACACCTACCCCAAGGCACTGTTCATCCCCGTGCCAGGCAGACCCAGCCTTGCCACACACCCCTGGCAGTGTCCCCAGTCTCCTAAAGCTTTGGGGTCTTTCAAAGGGAAGTGGCAGGAGCCTTCCCAGGCCTGCCCCAGGGGCTGGCCCCAAGTTAACATCTCCCTTGGGACCACTCTTATGCTGGGACAAGGCTCTGCCAAGGGCAAATACAGCTGGAGCGGCTTCAGGGGAGGTGGCTGGTGACTGCCACCACACGAGACCTGCCAAGCTGTCACTGCTGCCCCATCCACCCTCCAACTCCAGCACTGTTAGTGTGGGATTCACATTACTGAAACTCCAGTGCTTCCCCACCATTCCCAGTGTGTGGGGCAAGCTTTACCAGCACCGTGGCCATCTGGGAACACGTCAGGAGCTGCAGCAGGGCTGGGAGCAGCTCCAGGGACAGCAGAGCAGAACAGAAGAAGGGATCATCCGCTGGGGTGGGCAGAGAAGGAACACGTGAATGAAACCAGGGTGGGTCCCAGCAGTGTCCGGCTGTGCCACCAGCCCCATGGGACACTCACCCGTGAGGTTGTTGAGCAGCCACAGGCACTCCTGGACCAGGAAGGGGTGCTGCTGCAGGAAGCACTGCAGGATGAGGAAGAGGGCGATGAGCAGGCGCCCGTCCTGGCCCTGGCAGCCTGTCTGTGCCAGCAGGTTACTGAGACACCGCAGCACGGGGCACACGAGCTGTGACAGAGGGACACACCAATCCCTTTAGCTGAGCAGTGGCCCCACAGCAATCCTGAGATCAGCCAGCACCCTGCCCACCTCTCACCAGCTCCAGGCCCTCGGGAGCGCCCTGGGGGACTTGAGAAGCCAGGTCGAGCAGGAGCGAGGTGAGGGCAGGCAGGGCCCCCAGCTCCAGCAGCACCATGTTGTCTCTGTGCCTGCAAAGGGAGGGACAGTGCGGTGGCCTTGGAGCTTGGAGAGGGGAAACTGCCACATCTCCTCACCAAACAACAGGGCCTGGAAATTCAGAGTGCCCTCCTGAACCACCACAGGGCTTATTTCATGTTGGAACAGTGGCTATTTCACAGTGGAATAGCAGATTTTCTTTTTCTGAGCTTATGAGGAAACTTAAAAGCCCATGAAAAACAGATTCACTGGAATTATCTGTGCCTGACAGCCCTGACCCTTGAGTATCTTACACATTCCTTGGCTCCAGTGGCAGGCAGGGATTGCTGGCACCACCCAGATGGGTGGCCCTGAGCCAACCCCACAAGTGTGAGGACTCAGGGAGTTTGCCTTGGGAAGTGTGGGGGACAACTCCAGGCATGGGAAAGCAATCTGAGGGCATTTCAGAGGACTAGAAGCAGCCTCACCCATTACCACCCTGTAAAAGAGCTCAGTGATCCTGCAAACAGCACAGGTGCTCAGATAAGAGAGCTGGGATACCCAGGATGGCTGGGGAATTGCTTCCCCAAGAGAAAAGGGGAGGCAATCCAGACCCCCTTGCAGGACCATGAGCCTTCCTGCGTCTGTCTGGCTGCCCCCAGGGAACTCAAAAAGAGGAGAAAAATGCATTTACCTACAAATGATGTAGTGCAGACACCACGCAAACTCCACAGCCACTCCCATCCCAGCCTTGAGGCCGGAGCAAACCAGGGGGAGCATGTGCTGGGGGAGAAGCGACTCCAGGACCAGGCTGGGGACAGAGAGCAGAGTTAATGCAGGCACGGGCTGGAGCACAGGCAGGACACCAACAGGGACACACGAACCCTGGCCACTGAGCAGGGAGCTGCTATACCCCATACTGGGGCCCACAGGGTCCAAACACACACCTGGAAGGGACTCTGCCACCTTGGGCTCTCCCTGTGCAGAGCAGGGCCTGGGGACACTTAGGACACTTTGTCTGGGGTCACACTTTTGGCACTGGGGGCTGTGAAGTCAATCTTTTCCTTTGCAAGAGGAGCACAGCCAGAATTCCCTGCAAGCCTTCCCTGCTCCATGCTGGCCTTTACTGAAATACCAGAGCTGTCTGCTCAGATGAGGCCGAGGGAAAGGAGCCAAGCCCTGCTCCCTGATCTGCATCAAAACTTCCACAGTTCTGGTAGGATTCTGCTCTGAACCATTTTAATGTCACTGGGGTGGGGAAGCACACAAACACCACGGGAGGCCCCGGGGCCCATCCTGGGCAGGGGTCAGAGGCTCAGACTCACGGGATGATCTCTGTGGGCGCTTCCTTGGCCTGCAGGAGCTGTGAGAGGACATAGCCCACACCTTCCAGCACTGCCTCGTGTGGGGACTGCAATCACAGAGAACAGAGCTGATCCCTCCAGACAGAGGCAGGGCCACAGGGAGCCAGTCAAACCCAGCTGTGCCTGGAGAAAAGAGGGCACAGAGGGGACCAGCAGGGACACAGGAGCCTGTGGCCACACCAGAGCTGAGCTGTCCCCCTCCCCACATTCACTGGGCTCAGCCCAAATGCAGCAAAAGTCCTGGTTTGAGCATTTAGACCTGCAAACTCCAGCTCTGCTGGACCCAGGCCAGGCAGAGGGGACAGGGCTCCCTGTGCTACAGACTGTACTAGGCAGTCACTGAATGGGGGAAAGTGAAGAACTGGAGAAAAGCACAAGGTGGTGAGCTGAGCCCTAAAATGAGCACAGGGGAGCCCACAAGTGACCCTCACGCTCGTGGGAACAGCTCCCAGCAAAGCTTCCCCACAGCTGGAGGGATGGCTGGAGACTCAGGGCTGTCAGCAGAAAACTCTCTCCAGGGCACAGCAGAAATGTGGCTGAGCTGTTTCACCCACCTGGATGCAGGATGCCAGCACTGGAATAATTCCCTGAGGCAGCAGTTGCTTCCTCACAGCCTCACTTTCTACTACGAGGTTCCCCAGTGTGTACAAACACAGCTCCTGCAAAACAGAGCAGAGCAGGAGGTGACGCCATGGGCAGCCAGCAAAGCCTCAGGTCCCACACATTGCCCTGATCAGGGCAGGAGCTGGCCTTGGAGGGGGAAACACAGATGGATCTGCTGGACCTCCCAGCCACCCCATTCCCAGCTCAATCAGCTTCAGCTCATTCTTTTTCTATCTGGCTGAAGGTGGGATCTGATCACTCCCACTTTGGAGGTTTTTCAGGCTTCTAATCTTCAGGATGACATTTCCCTGAGCCCCCTCTGGTTCTCCTGGACCCTGCCTGTGTGCTGCATTCAAATGAGATCAGCACCTGAGGTCACTGCTCACCTTGCTCCTGAGCCTGTCTGGTTCCCAATGGGGCAGCTGGAAAACCCATGGGCATCCCAGAGCTACTCCAAAATGTTTCCTCCTTTCCCAGATCAAGTTGCACAGCATGGAGCCACAGGCACTCTACTATCTAGTCTTTTCTTTCTTTTCCTTATATATTTTCTTAAGTGATACCTTTGTACTTTTATATTGTTTCATTTCTACAGATAACAACCAAAATACCTCCTTTCTATTGCTACATACCTCCTTTCCACTGCAACCAAACTCTTCTAAAATAAACCTACCATATATATATACACACACACATACATATTCACATAAACATGGGTCATTCAGTGTGCTTCCACTCTAATCCAATCCAAGGGATCTGTGATTAACAAGAACTCAGTCAGGAGCAGGTTATAACACCTGGGCACTGGGAACAGTCCTGCTCTGACGGCAAGGCTGCGATGCCAAAAGGTTTCTGCTTCCAGAGGGCCCCTCCTCACCAGCACTCCCACGTAAATGTGAGCAGAAGAGGTCAATACCAACCACACCAGAGGACTCCCAGGTGGCAGAGCCCCGGCAAACAGGCACACAGATCTCACCGTGAGCTCCAGGCTGTGTCCCGACAGGTAGGTGAGCAGGTAGGAGGTGACAGGCAGACACGCCTCGGCCACCGCGGGGACACTGGAGTGGGACAGCTCGTGCAGGCAGCGGGCAGCCTCCAGCTGCAGCTCAGCCAGGCTGCTGGTGAAGAGCCCGGTGAGCGTCCGGATGCTGCCGTCCAGCCTGGGGGATGCAAAGGCCGCTGTCACCTCCCAGCCGGGGCCACAAGCCAGCTCACCCACCCAGCCACAGGGACACAGGGCTCCAGGGGACACGCCCTTGGCAACAGCCACAGCAGGCCTGGGCTGACCTGACAAACTTCTGCTGAGTCTCCTCGTTCTGCAGAGCCCAGCGGAGGCGGCCGAGCCATCGCTTCCTGTCCTCCGAGCCCCTCTGCATGCCCCTGAGCAGCTCCAGAACCTGGCCAGGCAATTAAAAGGTGGCTGAGCTTCCAGCACTGCCAGCGTTACAATTTCACCCCGTTAATCCTTGAGGCAAGGGAACCCAGGGCATAAAGATGGGGACAAGCAACCTTCACTGTGTCTGGCAGTGAATCAGAACCATTCCCAAACCCACCCCCGCCCAGCCTCCTTCATATGCTGAGTCTGGGGAAGACCCCCTGGGACCCCCCTTGCCATGGAGAACGTCAGGTTCTTCACCTCATCCTCTGAGAGTGGGTCTGGCATGACGTCTGCTCCATCCTGTCCCCGCTCCTGGGCCGCGCTGTCGTCCCGCAGGAGGCGCTTGCTGACCAGCTGCTCCTGCCGCCGCGCCCTCCGGAGCGCTGCCACCGCACGGGACTCGTCACCTCCTGCCCGGGGCAGGACGCTTCCCCATCCCACCCAAGAGCCTCATTCCTCCCTCAATCCAGGAAGGAAGTGCCCGGTCCTCCTCGTGCAAGCCTGGAAGGGATGCCCGAGCCGAGACTACACTGGAGGGTCGGGCACACAAAGCCTGAAGCCACTGCTGGGATAATGGACAGGAGGAACACAGGACAGAGGCCCGAGCAGCAGCTGGAGGGACCTGAGGCTGGATTTCACACAGGATCATTGAATTATTAAAGCTGGAAAAGAGCTGCAAGATCATCAACTCCAGCCTTCAACTGAGCATTCAACTGAACACCACCACGGCCACTGAGCCATGCCTCAAGTGCCCCATCTACTTGCTTTTGGAAAACACCTCCAGGAATGGTGACGCCACCACTGCCCAGGACCGCCTGTTCCAATGACTGACCACCCTTTTGATGAAGAAATTTTCTTTAATATCCAACCCAAACCTGCCCTGGCCCAGCTCGAGGCCGTTCCCTCTCCTCCTGTGCCTGTTCCCTGGGAGCAGAGCCCAATCCCCCCGGCTGTCCCCTCCTGTCAGGGAGTTGTGTAGACCCAGAAATTCCCCGAGCCTCCTTTTCTCCAGGCTAAGACGTAGGCGAGACCTTGGAAAACCCAAACAGTGGGGGGGCTGTAGAAGGCACGGGGAATTCAGGGCAGAAGCCCCGTGGTTAAAACGCGAAGCTAAGCTGTAAAACGCTTTCCCGAGCAGGAAGCGGCGCCGCCTCCCAGCGCAGCCCGCGATGCGCGACCGGGCGGGGCGGGGCTGGGGACGGCCAGGGCTGAGCTGGGGGGTCCCTCCCACCCACGGGGGACCCCGCAAAGCCCCCGGCTGTGCCCGCTGTCCCCGGCCGGACCTGCCTCTCGCTCCCGCCGCCGCACCCGCAGCTCCTCCGCGCTGCGGCCGCCGCGCCGGCCCCGCCGCCGGCCCCACATGGCGGCGCAGGACGCGGACGAGGAGGAGGAGGAGGAGGAGGAGGAAAAGGCCGATCCTGGGGCGGGCCCGGGGCGGGGAAAACACGATCCCGGCCCCGCTTCGCAAGCGGAGCAGCCAGCCCGCTGCGGGCACGGGCAGCTGTGCCCCCGCAGGGATGGGTACTAGTTGTGCTGCGGCCGAAAAAAGCCCCCAGAGATTCACCAGAAATATGAAGCAAGGCGGCTCGGTGCCCCGGGACCTTCTACCGTGGTGATGGGGACCGAGGGGCAGAGGAGTTCGTGCTTCCCCAGGGAGGTGTTTGGAGAATTTGCAGCTGGAGGGCAGAAATTAAAGGTACCAGCCCCGGGCAGAGCTGCCGGGATCATCAAATGGGCCGGGAGGAGAGCTCAGAGGGCAGGGGTGACTTTTCCATCATGCACTCAACAGCAGTTTCATGGAATTCCAGACCCATTTGAATGGGAAGAGACCTTAAAGCTCATCCCGTTCCAACCCCTCCACCATGGGCAGGGACACCTTCCACTGTCCCAGGCTGCTCCAAGCCCCGTCCAACCTGGCCTTGGACACTTCCAGGGATGGAGCAGCCACAGCTGCTCTGGCACCCTGTGCCAGGGCCTGCCCACCCTCACAGGCCCCCGCCTTGGCCCTGCCTCGGCCCCGGCCCAACCCCGGTCCCGCCTCAGTACCTTTCCCGCCTCAGTCCCGGCCCCGCCCCAGCCGGGGCCCGGCTGAAGGCAGCGATCGGCGCTTTTTTTATTTTAAAGTGCGGCAAGAGCTTTCAGGAGCTCCCATACCGTGGGCCGCGGACTCCAGAAAGGCAGCAGCTTGCTCTTCTGTATTGGTTTCTGCAAACAGCAATAAATTAGCCCTTGGTCCCCGCTGGAACCGCTACCTACCCTCCCTTTTCCAAGTGATCGCTCCAGGACCTTGCTCACTCTTTAATCGATGTACTACTCCCCACCCCAATGCACCCCCCATCCCTTGCTGTGTCACAGCCCCCCGTGCCCCAGCATGCGTCTCCGGGGCTCAGCTTGAACGTGATTCCTCTGAACAGTCTCCAGATATGCTGAATATCTCCGTGAATGTGAAGTGGTGGTTTTTTTAAAAAAAATGCTGCTGTTTTATTTTTTATACAAACTAAAACACCAGAGGTCATTGAATCCTATATTAAATACATAAATTAAAAAATAACCATTCATAAAACTTTACATACAATAAGGATTCTCTCCTACACGTTAATACATATAGTACAGATACATGTCCAGTGTTTATCAAAGGGTAATTCTGCCAAGTCATTTAGAGTTTTGTTCTGGAATAGACACCAAAAAAATCTGAAACAAAAAGTATATATAAAACCACAGAGGTGCTGATGTGAGAGAGGGCAGGGGAAGAGAAAACCCTTTGGCTCACCAGCAGGTGTGTGTCTGTTCTCTTAGCCCTGCTCATGTCAGGAGACCCTGGCCTGGGCGGTCCTCATGGGATACCACAGAACTGAAGGCTTTGGGTTTCAGAGGATGTTTCCCACTGAGATGATGGTAGGGGGCTGGAAGATGAACACCACCTTAAAAAAACCCTCTCCATTGTCCTCCAGGCACATTACTAAGAGATGATGGAGCTGTGAGCCAGGCTGGTAATACTGCAAGAAGTACCATTTCCTTACTGCAACCCCAATTACCTAAATTCATCTAACATAACCAGGCCCTCATCTGAAGTGCTTAAGTCCAAAAAATAGTCTTCAAAATCTCTCAGCTTGGTCATTGGAAAAAAAAAAAAAAAGCAGCAAGTCAAATTGTGGTCAAGCTGATTTGTACAACCTTCTGTGGCTCACCTCCTGCTTTGGTGGAATGGATAGCCTGGAGTGCTGCTACTCCTGAACAGCCTTGAAGGGATGCATGGGAGGGACCCAGGGCTGTATTTGCTGTTCTCAAAGGCTGCAGTAAATTTATTTTTATTTTTCTTGTTGGTTTTGGGGAAGGGAGGTTGGCTGCAGTGACTAATCTGAAGGAGGATTCTCAATCCTTTGCTTCAATCAGGAACAGCAGAAAGCCCAGGATTAACAGTCCAAGGACAGAGATGGGTCCAGAAATAAGAATCAAAAAATTAATTATTCATGAGATGTGAAACCAAACATGGAGGAGTGTACCAGCTGTGGCAGCTAAACAACCTTGATTCAGTTCCTCATGCCTAGATTGAAGTAATACTTTCATAAGCGATAGCAATAATTTCTTTATACAATAGGGAATAGGTAAGTATATGCATATATATGCGTATATATGTACATATACATATAGATACATGTGTATATATATATATATACACACACAGAGACATTAATCTCATTTTGATCTAGCTGATAGCAGAAAGTTTGTATTAACTCGTATCAGCAAGTGTGTTTTAGGCATGGCATGTGTTACGCTGCAAGGAGAGTAAAGCAGTGGTGGTTCATCTCCCTGGAGAGAGGATCAATCTTTGAAAAGTTTGCAGATCCAGGTCTGCTGCAGTCAGACTACCAGCCCCATCCCACCCTGAGCCCTTGGGAATGCAATACTTGCATGTATATGTATACACACAGGAGTAAGGGACTGCAAATTAGACAAAAAAAGAGAAATTAAATAAGATATGGCTCAGGGAGGGTAAATGATGAAGCCTGCTACAAGACCAGTCAGGTACATTGTGAAACTGTGTATTTCTATCTGTACCATAAACCTTCTGTACAATTGCCTGAAATAAACGTTTCTAGATTTTTTTTTTTTTAAACCAAACCAGTGGTGGAAGTTATTGCACGATCACTGAAACCAAGTGCTGCTCAATCTTCTCCAAAAACTCAGTGCTTTAACTGCCAGCCCTAACACTGAAGAAAGCAGCCTGAAGGTGTGAAATTACCTGATGCTGCAACAGAGGAGAAAAGAGTGAGGTGGGAAGAAGGAATAACCAGAGAGAAAGCCCCCTCTTTGTAGCTGACAAGCTACTAAGCTTTTCAGTGATATCCAGCTGTCACAGGAGTGGGACCACTCTTCCAGGGCCCAACTCCAGAGCTTCAGGACTGAGCTCCTAGCTCATGGAAGCACATGTACATTTGGGTCAACCTTATTCACAGAATCTTCTGCTAGGGAAAAGGAATTTGAACAAAAAGCATACAATGTGCCTGCAGTCACATAACATATCTACCTACAAGCATATTTCTTAAAAAAATGAACCAGCAAACATACAAGCAGCTTGGTGCCAGAACTCAGTAAACCCCTTGGCTGAACCAGTGTTTGAAGAGGATGTGGTCATTCTATAACTTAAATTAATTTTAAGAAGCAGGAAAAAAAATCACTTGCTAATAACTTCTACTCTTCAATGGAAGGCTTAACAGTATCTCCCAGCACTCAAGAAATAAGGATGTTAGCAGTCTTTGTGGAGAAACGGAGCCCAAAATTGCAATGCAGTTGGGTAAATGGACATAACTGATTAAAAGCTATTCTGGCCAAAAAAAAAGTATCTGTGAGGGGCAGGCATCCTTGATGCTAGAGGAACTTCCTCCCTCCTATGGCTAAGGAACTGCTTTTGATATGCTGAGTTGCTCTGGCAAGTGACCTCACTGCTTTCTGCCTCAATTGCTTAGTCTGTAAAAGTAAATAGGCAACCAAAGGAGAAGCTCTTTGAAAAAAACACTTTAAAAGCTTCTGATGTGCGTAAGATGTTGGTACATGTGATCCCTGCTTTGAAGGTGTAAGTAATGCACAAGCTATATTCTGGCCCTTAATTTTCTAGTTTGTAGTACAGAAATCCGTATCTTCCAGTTAAAATGAAGGCTCCATCACAGAAAACAGAGCCTTGGAACCCAAAGTCTGAACAGACAGGACGCCGTTCCCCAGGAAATGAAACCAGAGGCACTGAGAAGTGCACTGTCAGTCCATCAGTGAGAAAGGGAGGGTGGGTGCAGCTGGCTGCACTGCTTCCCTTGGCACAGGACCCTCACAGTGATTGCTGCAGGCATTATGCTCCTCAGAGACGTTTCTGACAGAGTACTGGGCTGCATGGACGTATGACCTCAGGGAGGGACCACAGCTGGGTTCCATGCTTTGTGATTGCACAGGTAAGTAATGCTCTGAAATGAAAACTACTTTTAATTACTCTTAACTGTCAAAAAATCTAAACAGACTAGCAATATTTCTTATTTGTAATAAGGTCGTGTTCACAAAGTTTTTCCCCCATTTTTGGTCTATGTATCATTGATTAGGAAGTCAACTGACAAAGTCAGTTGACAAGCTGAACCAAAACATGTTTTCCAAGCTGGGACAAAACAGATGGAAACTGATGCTTTGTGAATCATGTCACATGGATAAGGGGATTAGCTTTCCTCCCTGCCCTGTCCTGTCCTCCAACATTTCTTTCTCAGAAGCTACTCTGTAGGTCCAATTCAGTGATCTTCAGTGGTTACTCTATAGTGAAACCAAGTATAGTCATTATTATCTCAATGGCAGTCTTTAAAGAGTATGAAAAGTATCTAATAATAGACAGGCTGTTCTTCATGGAGGGATGGTGAAGAGAGATAAGGCTTCAACTCCACTGGAAACCCTCCTTTTGCCAGACATCCTCTTTTTCCATTCCTTGGCCAAGGCAGGTGGTGCTGTGTTATGATCTCAAGGACAAAACATGGTGACCTGTCCTGCCCATCCTGCAATAACCCAGACTGTTTTTCTTTCTTCTTTCTTCCTTCCACACTGCAGCTGTCATTTTTTCCTGAGGTTAAAACCAAAGAGGGAGAGTAGGAGTCTCTGCAGCGAGAAAGCCACACACTTCAAATCGAGCACTCTGTTGTCAGCATCTCGAGTTTCTCCTACTCTGATCTGTTCATTTTTGATCCATTTCTCAGATGACAGGGTGACATTAAAATGATTGCCCTGCACAGCAGGAATAGATTTTTCTATTGTAACTTTGGTTCCATGCCCAAGACACACTGACTTGATCAGCTGAAAGTTGTTCCTTCCCTTTAAGTTCTTCCTAGGTGATGTAGGTTGTCAGTTTATTTTTCTTCCCCTTTTGTAATTTCAATTTATGGTATTTCATTAGATGCAGCATATATCATAGCTTTAGACAGGAACTGTCAGGTAACAAATTTTGAGTGATGGCTTTAAAATACAAGGTGGTTGCAGTCTTGGCTACAGGTTGTTCATTTTTATATTTTTGAAAATAGGTGTAAACAATATTCTCTTCATCGAGGGGTGGAAGCATTTGCCTTTATAAGGACTTATCTGTGTGGTCGGGCACTCTAAAAGTTAAAAAACAAAAACAAAAAACACCTGTATCAGTTAAGTTATAAGTTTTTAAGTTCCTCTACCTACCTATCCCAGCTTTGCCAAGGTACAATCTACCAGTCAGGAAGCTGAAAAGGTCAGTTCTTACAGCTGTCAGTGTGAAACTGGTTTTGTCTGTATGAAAACCATTTGTGAGAATTCTGTGTATTTTGCTAAGCTTGTCCATTTAAACCCCACAAAGTGTGGTGCATAAAAGGTTCCATGGGCATCTTCACAGGAGTAGTATGAATAAGTTTCAATGATTCTTGAACCAAAGCTGCCTAGAATTCACCCATAACAAGAGCCATGGCAGCAGGCAATATCCTTGGGGTGTCAAAGCAAACCTGGAATTCCAGCTAATGCAGCACTGAGGCAAACAGAAACTGCTGCGGTTCTGCGAAAGCCTACCCTACCTACGGAAAAGAACATTTGTTCTTGGGTTTGAGACCAGGAAAAAAAGGGCATATTTTGTCTTTGTTATCTCAGCATTCAAGCCTACAGAGTAAAATTCACTGGGTGCAAAATCCACACAGACCACACTTCCTTATGTGATCACAAATAAGTGAATATGTATGTTCACAAGCAAAGAGAAAATGCAGGTAGGAAAATCCCACATAAACAGGAATTAGAGTGCTTTTGGTCTGGATACTGTATTTGCTGCACATGGTTTCCTTTATTTGCTCATTCTTGTTTGTCCTTTGTTATTTCAGTATGGCAGTGAGTCCTGTGTTCACTGTGGGTAGGAAGGAAACCAGAAAGTATCATCTGTACCCACACTTTGGGTTTCTCTCTGCTGGTTGAAAGATTGGTAAAGGATAAACTGCACCAAGGCATGAACAAAACCAAAGACTTCTCACCATCAAGTGGCTTCCTAGGATGAATTGGGCTTTTTGCTTGTTTTGTCAGGGATCTGAAGTCCCTTATAAGGCTAAGACAGTTCACTTGCATCCAGTGGAAGTAAAGCAATTTTACAATAGATATAGCATATTATATATATGACAATATATATAACTCAATAATTATAAGAAGAAATGCTGATGGCATACTCCCCATGCCATGCTCACCTTTGCTGAATTAAATCACCTGGGTAGACAGGTGTTCTTTAATGCGAATGGGCAACACAAATCAATGTTAGCTATTCTCTCCAATTCCATGTATTCCAGCCTCAGAAAATATGACTTTGCTAAAATCCCTCTCCATCTTGCCAACACCATTCCCAAAGTGCTTGTGCCTGGAGATTTTCCCTCAGGTATTGAGGGGAGAGGATCCCAGAGAGGAAAACACAGGGGTGAAGGCAGGGGATGAGGAGCTTACCATTATCTTGTTTTTGAGGAACTGCTACAAGACTTGATGCTTTGCACCTGTGGAGTGACTGGCCTTGGTAAAACACTCTACAGGTATCATGCGTGCTGTGATGCTGGGCCTGCTGCAGCTGTCTTTATAGTTCAAGGGAGTTCACAGCAGTGCAGATCCTCTGGAAAAGCATTGAGTTTATATATCCCCCACACAGACCTCACACAAGATTTTGCCACTTTCATAGTAAATGTTGATTCTCTAAATCACTGTATCTCCACCACTCTTCCTTCCTCTGCCACTCAGCTCACCATAATAATCTGTCTTGATTAATCTGTTAATCTTGATTAATTGTAATCTGTTGATCTCTACCTGATGTTCATAAAGCCAAATATGCAAAAGAAGCATTGGGAAAGGCAAAAGAATCCTTCATCTCCTGGGTGGTCCTAGGAGTGCCACAACTGCCTAGCATGCTTTCTGGGGCTGTGAACCACATTTTAGCTCCTGCTGATGCTTCTTATCCTCTCTGTGGGGAACTGGACCCCTGTGTGCTCCAGGGACCAGCCATTATGGAGCAACAGTGAATTCAATGAGTGAAACTCATCTTGGCATTGCAGTTAGAGCACCCTTCCTGGGCTCAAGTGATCCCAAATGGATTTACACCTGCTAAACCTTAGATGTTATGTAAAACAAGAGGAAAACCCATTGAAGGGGATTGGGCCAGAATGGGGGCTGGAAGGTGGGGAGAGAAAGAGCATGGGGTGGGAAGTGAAGTCTTGACACAGTCTGTAAGGGACCCATGTAAATTCCTGTGCAATGACAGCAGTCAGTTGTGCAGCTGGGATGGTTGTGTCAGCCCTAGGGACAGCACAGAAATGTTTATGTTGTTTTGACTATTAGTCCTGTTCAAGGAGCACAACAGCAAGGTGTGCATCAACTCAGTGGAGAGCGAGAGCTGAACAGGACCCAGCAGCCCATGGAGGCATGATGACTCCAAGTGAAAAATAGCAAACCTCCTAGAACTTAGGAAAAATATAGAGTTCTGATCTTAAGCATCTCATTAGCTTTTCTAACCAGCCAACATGTGCCCTCAAATTAGGCCAAAAGGACATGTTATCAGCAAATGGTATTAGGAGATTGGTATTGGTAAAACTGGGATGTATAAGCTTCTCACCAATTCTGTAGATGTACTAGAAGAGGCAAATACTAGAACCAATGCCATACCCACACTGGTGGAAAATGTAGGTGCAAACTCTATATACAGAAAACTCTGAACCTCTTATTGCCCAAGTTTCTCATATGCTGCACAAATATTCTAGTGGTGATAGGAACTGAAAAAGGACGACAGTACAGGCCAATAGAAAAAATTCATGCCGACAGGTTCTTGCAAATGTCACTACCACTTCCTGTGATTTTTCAAGGTGCACCTTAAATCCAAGAATTTTTTTTTATTTGGAATCTCCCTCTAGGCTGACTGCTTGTTCTGGACTCAGGATTCTGTTTTACAGCAAAAGACACAGTCATATAAAGTTATTTGCTATTACTGTGTACTGTGAAAATCTTAGCTTCTTAAAATTATTCTGTCCATAATTTGGTTGCTTCAGAAGAATCTCTGATTTTTTTTCTCCATTATGAATAATCAAGAAACTGTGAAGTCAAACTTTCACCAGTCACAGCCACTTAAAACATCTCACAGCCATATCGTGCTGTAACCATGGTTCTCCATGAAATCCTGCAGTAGGAACACGATGAAGTATGTGTATTTCATGACCACTGGATCAAGGCAGTATGTTTTGAACAGCAGCAACTTGATAATGATATTGACTGTTGTTTACAAGAGCTGTGATCTTAGATCAGTCCACATTGCTCCTAATTCTTCTCTATGGGTTGTTCCCCATTCAAGCCAACCTCCATGTATATTGCTGCCTCAGCCCATACAAACATCCATTTTGAGGTCTGGCCGAAGAAAGATGCAGTGCATTCCAGTTGATGTGGATAATTCTGAGAGTAGTCTCTGCATCAGCACAAAACTGCAAATGAAAGCTTTGATCTAGCTGAAATGAAGCACAAAGTAGGGGCTCTTCCTTAAAGGGAAAAGGAAAACCCACCAAACTGGACCCATGACACTTAATTATAATCAATACCTTGAATTGTATCTGGAATCTCAAAGAATGAGCTGGTACAAATGGTAGAAGGGCATGGCAGAACATCTTTCACACAACTGTATCTCAGCTTGTCTCAAGCTGAGCAGAGGAATTATTCATTGACGCAGCTGAAGCCAGAGCCAAGAGAGACTGAGAAATTTAATGGTATGAGTCTGTCCCCAAATCAGAAAATTATGCTGTCATTACATGCTCTTGGAACTTTAACATTAGCCCAGAAAAAAAAAAAATAAAAATCTACTTTTGTTATCCTGGATCAAAAGAAAACCTGTCCTAGCCCAACATCCTTGTTCTGGAAGTGGCTAGCCACAGCAAAAAATGGGACCATTATAGTTCTCTGATTTATTTCCCCATTTTCACATTACTTTTTGAACTCTGAACTTTCAGCTGCTAAGCATACTGTGACAAGCTCCTTTACAATCTGTATCCTTAACTATAAACTTTTGTTTACTTTAAGCTTATCACATGGTAATTGTTTGTACTTGACGGTGAATAATAGCAAGCTGTCTGTCCATCCATTCTATGACAAATACTTTAGACCTCTCCAATACCTCCTTTTATCAGTGTCACTTCCTGAGCAGAAAAATTCTTCCATTTCTCTGTCTCTTCCGTCCTGTCTCTCAGCAGCTGATCATTCTTCCTGACCCTTCTTTGTATTTTTCCTCCTGCTGGACACAGAGCTCTACCTGTTTTAAAATCCTTCCTGAGTGTCAGTTCAGAGTGTGTTTACAGTTGAGGTTATTTTAACTGTTTTCCATCTGCATCCCTTTGCAAACATCAACACTGAATTTCCCCTACAATTCCCTTGGCTTTTTGATACTGTGAAATTCCTTTTACAATTATGGATAGCACAATATCACCAGCAACTCAGCAGTACAACAGCCCCCTACTGTGAAATATTACAAATTGACAACAACCTGCTGCATTCGCTGAACTCCAAACATCCACAAGAACACAAAAGGATGTGATCCTCCGCTCTGTGCAAGAAGTGCTAGCTTTGAGGAAATAAATAAAACAGTCTTACCTTTCCAAGAGGCACATTGACATCAAGGCCAAAGAATAAAGGCAAGAGAGAAGAACAAGAATAGAAATAGAAACTGCAGAAGAAAAATAAGATTTTTGTAAAAATGAAAGGTAATGGCATTGTAAACATCAGTATTATTTTTGCACTCTGTAGAACAGTTATAATATTTATTCATTCAGAAATCAGTTATTTCCCTCATTACATCTGTACCACACCACCTTCCAGGCTTAGAAAACAGATCCCAATAATTTTGGTGATGGATTACAACCAGCACCATATTGAAAGCCTTAGGTGTAACTGTCACATCGTGATACCCCACAGGTTGACAGGTCATAAAGCTGGATATCAAAAATAGCATTTGTAGTTTTTTTAAGTCAGTTAAAAAATAGTTGCTGCAATCCATGCTAGAAATAGCCTAGGTATATAAATACATAAATATAAAAATATATATGTACTCACATATGTAAGCTTATAGGTACACACACACACAAACCGTCACCATTACACATTTAATAATGTAATGTAGTATTTTAAGATTAAAGTCGGTATCTAGTAACAAATTGAAAAGAAAGGATAGTGGAACATCACCAACAGGTGCAGCTGACTGAGCAGAACAGAAAGGTCATATAGTTCAAGAGAACTGTATCACTACTTTCAAAACAAAGTTCATCAGTGTACTTCAGAAGCATAACAGAACCAACCTTTTCCTCCAGATCTTTAATTTGTCTCTTTTGGATGTCAGTTTTATCTTCTAAATCTCGGATCCTCTGGAAATCAGAAAAGAAAGCATCTACACTGAATTCTCAGTAAATCCCACTGAACAAGTAGCTTAATGTTCCAAGTGCCAAAAGCTTGAAATCAACAAATCCATTTCTGTGGCAGGGATAACCTTGTGTCATACTGTGACTCCATCCACTCATCCCACCAAACCACAGCTTTAACATGTGTGCAGCTGCTCAAAATATGATCCTGCGTATATGTAACTGGATCCTTAAATGCTGGAAATTAGTATCAATGATTGATCTCCTTTCACATTATCTATTTATTAATCCCATGTTAAACAGATGAAAAGTGTAAGACCATGGTTATAATCTTTAGAATTCTATCATGATTCATTAAGATTTCTCAGTTTGATGTGTTGAAAGAGGATTAAAGCATTATTACTAGGTCCAAAATTATAAATGTATACAATACTATGAATGAATACTATTGATTCTGTGGTGAGTGACATATATGTAACTCATAAGGTGTGTATTTTTAGCAGAGCTAGGTACTTTAAAAAAATATTATGTAGCATGACTTAAACTTTTGCCTGCTTGAGAGGAGAGATCCCCCAGAACAGAACTTCTAAGTACAAAAAAATGAGGCCTTGAATCTCAGTTTCTCTTTTTAATTGTCAGGTCATAAGACAGCTGTCCAGCAAATAGCAAAAATCCAAAGAGGCAAAGGAGGAGACACCCAAAGGCCCAAGCACCTGGAGAACCAGGTCACAGGTGACCTGTGACTGTCTTCCTCAATGTCTGGAGATGAGATGACTAGCTTATGGCAGCTTTCAAAATCACAGAATGAGCCAGGTTGAAAGGGACCACAGCAGTTCACCTATTCCCACCTCCCTGCTCAAGCAGAGTCATCCTAGAGGACATGGTACAGGATTGCATCCAGATGGCCTTGGAACATCTCCAGGAGGGAAACTCCACACCCTCTCTGGATGATCTGTTCAGCGCTTGGTTACTCGCCCAACGAAGAAAATCTTTTTCATGTTCAGGTGGAACCTCTCATGCAACAGTTTCTGCCCACAGCCTCCTATTGCTTGGCCACCTCCTCCTTCCTCTGCCTCTCAGCCGCCTCCAACGTGCCTGCAACTGAGGCTGGCTCAGAGTCATTCTGAGAAGCCAGAACTGCTGTGGCAGTGTCCCTCGGGGCAGCTGTCATGTTTAAGATCAAGAAGCTTCTTATGCAGCACAGGCCTAGCAACAAAAGGTAAGGGTGGTCTCAAGTGCCCAACTCAGGATCAGGCAAGACTGTGAGAACTGAGCCTTCCTCAGGATGAGGAACTGTGAGAACTGAGCCTTCCGTGAACCAAACCTCCCTAACCACTGGGGGTGTGCTTCTTCTCTTACTCCCATCAGCATCGGAGTCAGATCCGTCTCATGGTGCAGCTTTCACCTCACTCAGTGTGCCGTGTCAGTCTGCCATTTTGCTCTGGGACCTCGCATCTTGCAGAGCAGCAAACTTTGAAGTCTTTGAAGGTGAAATGCAGTACCTTATCTCAACAGTGAAAAGTACAAATGCCCACTTGGGAGGGACAAGTAGTATCTGGAAAAACAGACAGCTCTCCTGTGCCATACACACCAGCAGCATTTACTCTGCTTCTCTCGTGTCCAGTCCAGTAACTAGGGATGACCATTTTTATTACAAAGCTAAAACCATGCAGACAGAATCCTGGATGAAAACTTCATGCTAGAATTTTAAAACTCAAAATATGCCAAAACAATCTTGCACAAGCTAATATCATGTGTGCTTGCATGCACAGAAAAGACCAAGTACGAGACAATTCAAAAAGCTAGATGCCAGTCTCCCTCATGGCCTGGAGCTTGCCGAGATTTGAGCTCAGATTGTGTTCTTACACAGAAAGGCTGAATAGATACTACATGTGAGTGGTTCCTTCTTCTTACCTGATGAGCCTGCTGGAGCAGCTCCATCCTCTCCTGAAGAATCTGGCAATCATATTCTCTGCTTTTCCTCAGCATCTGACGTCTTAGCTTTTCTACTGCTGTCCGCAGCTCTTCCTGCTGTTTTTCAGTGAGTAGTTCCCCAAACTTTATCACTGTTTCTTGCTGCAAAGCATTGTACAAGGTGGCTTCAAGCTCCTGGATCCTCTGGTTGATGCAATACCAAAAGTCAGTTAGAGATGAAACATGGTTTAAACCACACTGGGAACTGGGGGATTGGTGGCAGATTCAGGCCCCTGCACGAGAGGCCTGTGCTCAAGTGCACAAAACTGTAAAAACTGAACACAGAAAATGTTTCCATGTTCTGAAAAAAGGATAGGAACTTTTATTTTAAATATTTTAATATTAATTTTCACTGAAATCCTTCACTTTTATTCTTTTTTATGGAGTTAGAGATAAAGTTGGATAGAATTTTCAAATCTGAAGTGTGAATTATTTCACCAGTTCTAAAATCTCCACCTATTTCTCTAAAAACCTCCAGCTAGACAAGCCGACATTAATGAGCAATATCTGCCTTAAACTGACAAGAGTTTCAGACTTCAGGAGACGTATCTTTTTATGACATGAAAAGGTAAGATATTGTGTTGAAGTTGTGCAGATTGCATGCTTCTGATTGCATCAGAAGAATGAAGAAAGAACAAATTTTAAGAACACCAATACTAACAAAAAAGCAAAAATCTCTCCTCCTGATTCAACAAGAGTCTGTGTGCTATTGCAGAGTTGCCCAGTATGTGCTGCAGAATTTCCTTTGTACATACCATGTATGCTTGGTCAAGAGCTTGCTTCCTGTAGTCTAATTCTTCCTCCAAATAGCCTTTTATTTTGCAAAATTGCTCCTACAAAGAAGGATCATTTGGACAGAAAAAACAAATTAGTTATTCCAAATACTTCAGGAAGTTTTATCAGATCATACACAGATATCTAATTCATCAGGATGAGGAGACTGGTTTTCAACTGATGCTCAGCAGAGTTATTAATATCTGACTCAGCTAGAAAAGAAGGAAGGGCAAATAGCTGTAGATTGCTCTTGTAGGTAAATAAATCTGATCTACATGGAACTAAATCCATCCTCTCTGTTGGCTTCAGTGGTATTGCTTGGCATTTCAGTAGTGAAATTTATGGTGTTCTGTGTGATTTTTCTAAACATACTTCCTCTGGCATCCAGACTTACTCTTTTTGTGTCTTCTCTTATTTTAGAGGAGGTGTAAAAGTGGATTAAACTAAACAGGAACTAACTAGACATTCACATTCCTTGGGGGCAGCTGCTGTGCTTTAACTTATCAGTCCACCTTTAGCTGAACAGACTTAAGTACAGACATACCACAGGAACAAAACAAGCTACTACAGCTGTCTAATTCTTGCAGTTATGTTTGTTCATCTTGTAGACTACTGCCATTAACTAGAATAAGAACAGGGTAAGGTACTAACTTTAGTTAGTATGTAATGAAAGCCAACAGTGTTATTATTCAGTTCAATCATTTCTCACATGCTGGTCCTGAATAAAATCCAATACAGCAGCTGATGTTTAGGCTGTGAATCTTATGAGACAAATAATGCATGCATCTCTGAAAATTATTGAGAAACCTTTGAACCCTCTGCACTTATTAATAAATAGTCATCCTCATAGAAAGAGAGTTTTTTTTTAATTTTTACTATTTCTGTTACTGTTATTCTGCTGTTGCATGTGAACTGGACCAGGAACAAGTGTGTGGATTCACCAATAATCAGAGAAATGCTGCATAGTTCATTTGCCAGTAGACTTTCCTGGTTATTTTTTGGCATGTCAAGTGTGATGCAATCAGTGTCCCTAAAACATGTAATAAGGAAAGTATTCTTACCATATCACTTTCCAGTTCCATCATCTTCTGATGCAGAGCAGCTTCAGCTCCCTCAATCTGCTGGATCCACTGGAGAGAAGACAATGAAACCTGTAACCTGCTGTGTTTTCTAGCACACAAGCAGTGGCAAGTGGGATATCTACAGCATCTTGTTAGTCTGTTTTTAGCAGCCTATTGCTAGTGCTGGGCTCATCTTGAGGCTGTTTGTGACAGAGGCAGCCATGAGGTCTGCAGGTAGCACTTGGCAGGGAAGCAGCAAGAGGATTACCACTACCCCACAGATAAAGGCCCACAATGGGCCTACAGCATGTCAAAAATAGTTTAATTTGTTTTATGGTAGTTCTGTTTGCAGGAGGCATTGTTGAGCAGAGTTCTTGGAAGCTGTGACACTGAAAAAACTGTGCTGCATTTGAGCCTTAGATAGCAACTATAACCAACCTCCACTTTCTCAGTTTTTGAAACAAGAAATGTAGACACATACTTTCAGTGAAATTTTGGCTTACAGACCCCTTTGGAAGCCTTAGAAATCTCAGGACTGTAAATACCAAACTTTATCTAATTACAGCTTAAATTTCTGATGATTTCTCACTCAGTTTTTAATTCCAAGTTTTGTTTCATATTATTTTTGTATTTGTAATTTTTTCTACTGCACAGCTTGGGCGACCTCAGTTTGATATTTTTGCTGCTTCAGCAAGGTGTTTGGGACTGTGCTGGCATAGTTTATTTTACTTGGGGAATCACTCCCAACAGTAGAAAGTTTAATGATACTGATGACAACAACAGGGCAGAAAATGTCTTAGATGAGGCTTTAGGTAACACGTGAGAAAAGCAACCACATGATTTACCTTTTCTGCCAAGGACAACACTGTGGAAGCTTGAATTATGGCCACTTGTTCTTCATTCCTTAAATTCTGTGAAGATAAAGACAGGAAAGAAGAAAATTGGCAGCAGTTTCCTGCATGGATAAAGACAATCCAGCCTACAAACCAGGTCCACGATTTTCAGAGGATCTCTGTAGTACTGGATATTCAGCTTCCATTGAAATATTCAGTCTGTTGACATAAGACGACCACTACTTTTGCCTTTCTACATGTTATGGATTAACTGTATAATTCATTCCATTACACCTTAAAAGAAATGTAAACTAAAATTAGACCCATTTGTTTGTCTTCATGCAAGTTTTACAAAGTTGAATTTCCATTAAAGCTTTAGTAAAAATAGTGCTGATTTACATCAGCACATGAACAGACAACAATGTTCCTCTGTTTTTATTTCTTACAAACTTTTTATCTAATGTTAGCCAGAGATACAGGATCTCTTTTACGTGGGCAGCTATGTATTCTTAGCCACAGGGAATTTGATAATTCTTGCCTATTTATGAAACTGTTAAAAAGAATCCTGGTCCTGATGAAGTGGTTTACTCAGACTGCCAAACTCATTCATGTGTTTTCCTGAGTGAATGGGATGCAGTTGGGCCCAGTCCCAAATATTGGTGGTCTTTGGACATTCTTCCCAGTCTGCTAAACCACATGTAACAGATGCATAATTTAACAAGCATGTTAGAAAACAGCCATAATTATACATATCACTCATTGCACCATACAAAATGCAGCTTGTAAAGAGAAAATATCTCCCATTTCAACTTACCCCATTATCACCTAGGATGTCTAACTGCTTTATAAGGTCTGGGATGCTGACATCCTGAAAAGAGAGAGTAAGGTAAAGTCATGGCACGCACCTTTTATCAAGGCTGCAATATCCATCTATCCTATGAACCACATGGAAGTCACCCATTTTGTTTTATCCTATGGAAATGCATCACACATTGATTTCAGTTGCCTTTCAACCAGATTTCATCATTATGGTAAGAATTTTGAGTCTAATTGAACTGTATCTGTCACCACACTCTTACATTAGGCTCAATTTAAATACCTGAAGTTTCGTGGATTTATAATGGATTACATAGGCAGCACCCACCATTCCCGCAGGGAGAAGTGCTGCTTTATACAACTGACCTACCTTAACACCTTCCTTCATGCAGTAGATCTGTAGAGCACTGACACCATCTGAGAATGGGTGAATCTGGAGATTAAATGGTGGGGACCTCCTCTCTCTTTCCTGCAAATAAATTGAAAATATGCTAGAGAATCTATTAGAATGAAGGAGATGCACACAGAAAATGCCATAGCTGCTGTTTATATCATGCTTGACTTGCAAACCCCAGCTCCTCATTTTACAAGCCAAGGAAAGAAACATCTAGATCCAGTCTAAAAAAGTGAACCAAGCAGGACAGGATCCTAAACCCAAGGTAACTGTTTAATGAGAGATTATTTATGTCAAATATAAAATTATGTCAATTTACAAACTGACTGTGGAAAGGCTGTCACCTAGCTAAGAGTCAAGTGATTTGCTTTATGCAGTGTTGAACAACTATATATCATTGTAAATACTCCCTTTAGAAACAGGTGTTTGACTTTAGACTATTGGGAGACTCAGATTACACATTTTCCTCATCCCGGCATGCTGTACATTCTAATATCTGTGGAAAATCACGTTAAAAAAAAATTATCAACTTAGCTATTTATACACCTTTATTGCTTAAAATTTACAAATATTTGTCCAGTTTTAAAAGACCAGAGGAAAAAAAAAATGAAGATGCTATTTCTCATTCCTTTCAGATATTCAGGCAAGCACAGAAGTGAAGATTAAACTTCACTTTCACATACATTTTTGGTTTATGAACATGTAATTCACTTGATCAGTTCAGCTCCCTGCCATATGGAAACACAGCTGTCAGGTAAAACCGTGGAACAATTCTATGAGTAAGGAGCAAGTCTGACACAGCATTAATTTATGAGACCCAGAAAAGGCTCTCTGTGGCAAACGTATTTGGCCTCAGACAGCAACGGAAAAGATCAACTAAAAAATAAACCAGCTTATACTGGGGAAGAAAGCAGGTGAAGTTTTGGTTGGCTGGCACTCCAAAGAAGAGCCTGTAACTAAAGGCACTTTGGGAAGAGGGAGCTTCCTACAGAGGTCCTACAGAGGCTTCTGAAGCTCCTGCATCAATGTCCAGTATCACCTGAGAGACTGTACCCACTACAGGTCATGGGAGAGCTGCTCAACAGGGAACGTGTCCAGTGCCCACAAAAGGAACAGCACTTACACATCCACAGACAGACTCCTCCAAGTACTAGAAAAATCATGCCCACAGGCATGGCAACTAAGAGGCATACTCATGATAATCAGCTAAGCTTACCTGTGCACACTGGGCACCTGGCCCAGGGTGAAGTGAACCAGCTGGGTATGGTGCTCACTATTTATTATTACTATCCAGGATATCAGAGCTGACATATTCACAATTTAAAAATGCTGGGTCTGATTTGTTACTCGGTTTTATTGCTACAACATTTGAGTAAACCCTTCATTAAAGCTGGTGTCCAGTGCAAGTACAGTCATTCAATGTTCTACCAGCTCTCCCGCAAGCAGCGCATCCATCACCTCCAGCTCGAGGTTGCGGAACTCCAGCAGCTCGTTCTGGTCGCGCGCATCCTGCAGCTCCTGTTGCAGACGGTTGTTTTCTGCTTCCGTTTTCTCTATCTAACAGAAATATGTTAAATCATGACCCGTGTGACTGTTACAAGAACCATGAAGTATTTGGTGAGTAGTAGTTGAGCTAGCATATGTTGTGCAAAATCTAAACCCTTAAGATGTCTCACAGGATCCAGACAACCCTTCAGAGTGAACATGCAAACCCTTGGAATGTACCTTGTCTAAAAGCTCTTGGTTCCTCTTAATGAAAAGCTGCTTGTCTTCCACCCAGTGTGAGTCCTGTTGGATGAAGCAGTAGTATTACAGAATAATCAAATTCCATGAGGCTGGGAACATTTATTGAAAATTGGAGCCACAATATTCAGGTTTTAACATCCTACAGGAACAAGCTGTCTTTTACAGAACAACAACATTTTAAGTTTACCAAGATGTAGCAAGGCTTCTGAACTTGCCAGATCTGCCCATTTACTGACTGGCAACATTACATCTCATGGAAGTTTACACTGAAATTATGCTAGGTATTTTGTAAGCAGAGCAGGTAAGATACAAAATAGGGAAAAAACCACACAAGAGTTACTTACTTGCCCTTTCTGAGCCAAAGTTTTCTCCAGATCTTCTATTTTGGCTTTATACCTCTGGACTTCAGCTTGAAGTTGCTCCTGAGCCTGTTGAAGTCAGCCATCACATTAAAGAGTAACAAAACCAGCAATGTGACTGGTATTAAAAGGAAACAAAACCCAGCAGAACCCAGGTTCATGCTGTCAATTCCACAGAGTGAGCAACCATTAGAAAGATCTGACTCAGTGATGTTTTGTGCCACCCCTTAGACTAGCACACAGATGGCACAAGGGAACAGAGCAGTAGATCAGCCCCAACACCCCACCCAAGCCTGTTCCACCATGAATTGCATCAGAGCAGCAAAACACAAGCTCAGGTATTTGGGGTGCTCTGCTCAAAAACCCCAATAAGGAGCAATCCCTAAATTACAAAAAAATTGCTCAGTAGATCAGAGTGGCAATAGGGAGTGGGAAGAGGCAATTTTAACCGCCAGGGAGGTTTTCAAGAGCTGACTCAACTAAGTACTAAACAAACTGATATGATCCCATAGCTGACTGCTTTGAGCAGGAATTTGGGCTGGAGACTGCCTGAGGTGCCTTCCAGCCTGAATGATTCTTTAATTTTATTAGAGGGACAACATTTTTAGCCTTGGAAGGTTTTCTGCAGCCTGCATCACATTAAAATTTGAATGTAATTTGCGTTTCTTTGTTAGAAACATGAAGATGTTCCTAAAGTTGTTGCAATGTGTGGTTTTGTGAAAACCCGCAGGGCCTTCATTTGCCTTTAAAATCCAACCCCATCACATCTAGGCAAATGAATAGAAAACCCTTGTGATACTGTGTCAGGTTGCAGAGTTATCTGCTTTGGCATGCCTGCCTGACTGCAGGTTCAGGTGGAGGACAGCTTCCTGTAAACTGAATGACAGTGACTGTTAAGAATGGACACATTCTTTAAAAATGTACTCAGTAAACAAGTGAACAGACATTTCTCAGTGTTATGGATGCTGTATGTAGCTTCATTCCATTGCATGTCCCTTTGAGGGGTTTCTTGTCCTGACAGCAACAAAATACTGTTACTCTCAAACAAATACTGACCCTGGCTTCTCTTTCAGCATCTATGACCCCTCCTGTCTGTTCCTGCAACAGTGCATACGCTCTCTGCAGGGCCTGATACTCCTTTGTCAGCTGTCGAAACCGCAGCTCTGACTCTTCTGCTGCTAAACCCTGAAGAATAAGAAGGGACATGTATGAGCCATTGAGAGAAAAGCACTGTCAAAGCAAAGAATGCAAATGTCATTTGTTAAGCACAGTAGTTGGTTTACAGGTCTTGACTCAAATAGCTTTCTGGATCACAGTGAGTTTGCTGTGATCTGAAATGAAAAAATCGCGAGATTATACAGCATTTATATCACAGTATCACCTGAGTTGGAAGGGACCTACAAGGAGCACTGAGTCCAAATCCTGGCCCTGCAAAGCACCATCCCCAAGAGTCAGAGTGTTGTCCAAACACTTCTTGAACTCTGTCAAGCTTGGTGCTGTGACCACTTCTCTGGGGAGACTGTTCCAGTGCCCAACCATTCCCTGGGTGAAGAAGCTTTTCCTAATATCCAACCTAAACCTCCCCTGATACAACTTCAGGCCATTCCCTCACGCCCTGTCACTGGTCACCACAGAGAAGAGATCAGTGTCTGTCCCTCCTCCTCCCCTCATGAGGAATTGTAGGCTGCAATGAGGTCTCCCCTCAGTCTCTTCTCCAGGCTGAGTAGACCAAGTGACCCCAGTAACTCCTCACACAGCTTCCCCTCAAAGCCCTTCACCATCACTGCTGCTCTCCTTTGAACGCTCTATAAAAATTTTTTTCTTTACACTGTGGCACCCAAAACTGCACACAAGCTGAGGCCACTGCAGAGCAGGACAGTCCCCTCCCTTGACTGGCTGCCAATGTTAGGCCTGATGGCCCCCAGGACACGGGTGGCCCCCTGGTGCCACGGCACTGCTGACTCACATTCAACTTTCTGTCAACCCCTGGGTCCCTTTCTAGGCGCTGCTTTCCAGCATCTCATTCCCCAGTCCGTCTGTAGATCCAGGGTTGCCCCATCCCAGGTGCAGAATCTGGCACTTTCCCTTGTTGAACTTCATCTGGTTGGTGATGGCCCAGCCCTCTGATTTGTCAAGGTGTCTCTGCAGGGCCTCCCTGCCTTCGAGTCAAATAGCTTATCCCTATTTTGTATCACCTGAGAACTTGCTCAGTATCCCTTCCAGTCCCATGTCCAAGGAACTTATGATGCAACTGAAATGCCTGAGACAGAGCCCTGCAAAACCCCACTAGTGACAGGTCACCAGTATTCATTATAACCCTTTACTATGTCTTTAAACTAAAAGAAATGTGATAGGTTTGTTTTCTTGAAAGGGGAGAGGAGAAAAAATCACCTCAAATTGCAAGGTAGTCATAGCTATAGACTCTATGGAGTAGATTATGGAAGACAGTCTCAGCATTTCAGTATATGAGTAACCAAAATTAAGGTCAAACTTAAGAAGTACTTATAACTCAGTATGCAATATAAAAACCTAAGTGTTCTTGAGAGCCTGACCACTTGTGTTGAAAGTCATTGTCTCTTGAAAACCGGTAACTTGTCTGTGGAAAGAGTCAGATCTTACCTCATCCAGATCATCGTCTGGGGTTGCTGGTGTCCTGTCTGTTCTATATGAGGCCACAGAGGATGTTTCAGAGTCCATAGAATCATCATCATACCCAAAAACGGTATCCACCACATGTCTCTATAGAAGGAAAAACACAATTTCTGAACCTTCACATAAACTTGTAGCATGTGCTCTGGAGAAGGTCAGAAGGGGGAGTTGCTAGTCACTTAGAAGATGAGGTGTGATAAATGAACAGTGGGTTCACTGTTGCAGTGGGTTCACTGATGCACTTCCTCTTAGTAACATCTTCCACTTTGCTGACAGGTTAAAACTTTCTAAACCTGGAGTTTGAATCACACAAAAAACATGCACCAAAGATGTCAATTAGCTTTTGCATACATCATAATTTTTGCTCATTGTGTTGTCAAGTGAACACAATTGCCATATTCTCCAGTGTTATAATCTCCAGTTTAGAAATAAAATTTACTGATAAAAATACTATTTGGTCCTTGTTGTGTCTGCTGCACACCACTTCATGACCCACATAAAAACAATGTGATGACACAGCTAGGATTTATTAGTCTGAAATTCCCAGTGTGTAGACAGTGCTGTTACTTTCACAGAACATGGCTAATGCACCAAGGGATGTTCTTGGAAGACTGAGTGCAACCAAGCAACCAGTATTTCCACTTTTTGGAGGTGGGATGTAAACGTTGCAAAGTCATGCTTCACATCTAGCTGATAAAGGAGCTATGCAAACCACTCCTGACTACTCAGCTCTGAAATTGCTGTAAATTATACCGGCTTTGGACTTAAATCAATTCAGGTACAAAAGTTAGTTAAAGACATGTGGAACTGAGCAGGAGAGAATGACACAGTATCACAGGCAGCAATTTCCACCAAAGAACAGAGATGCATAAGGATTCATCTTTAGCCCTTATGTGCTGTGAAAAATAGATCACAGAAAAAAATGGGAAGGTCTCTGATAAGGTAAATACCTCTCAGCATAACAGACCCTGAAATCAATACTTATAGAGACCAAGTGGAAGGACAGTTATTACAATGGGGGGGGGGGGGGGGGGTGGGCAGGGAGAGGGAGGGAGGGCAGGGGAGGGATGATGGATGGGACAGGAGCCCCATTTTGCTGCAAATGAAATAGCTGCACACCCTTAACAGAATTTCAAAGTGGATTTAAAAGCTCTCCCAAAGTAAGGAATTTATAAACCTGATCAGTAAAACAGATTGTTATAATCCACATAGCCCTCTCTTTAATCAGATTGCTAAAGTGCATTTTCCTACACAGCCTACTTGAACACTGCAAATGAGAAACAATTTTTCATCTTACCTTGATTGGTTTTGAGCTCCTTTTATGCTTTCTCCGACGAATGAGTTTCTCCCTGTCCTGGAAAAATTAAAAAGTTACTCTCTCTTCTCTGCAGCTGTTAGATGGCCAAATATACAGAGGAAATAAATAATAGTGACACCCTCCGTATGTTCAAACAGGAATCTGATTCCAGGTAGAAGGGAGAATTCATATCCAAATCTGTATGTGTGTCAGCTGAAAACCACCTGAAAAAAAGCCCCTGTGCATTTGCCTTGAGCAGCCGTCAAACAACAGGAGCTGATGGATTGCCCTCTAAAATCACTGGGAGGCTGGTGCATGGGTTTGGGCATTGTACCAGGGGCTGTCTGCCTTCCCTGACAAGGACATGCTGCCTCTGTCTCAAAGTCATTAAATGATGGGAGTGTTGATCTCACCATTCCTAGCAATGATGTCTCAGAAGAGACAACAGGCTGTTTTGGAATCTTTCTCCTTTTCCTCAGTACCATGATGCAAAGTCTGCTGACAAAGGAATTGTCAGCATTAAATAACAGAGGAACTAGTAACCCGCTGTCTAGCTGTACGTGCTTTTCCAGCACATAATACTGTTACAGCAGCCCTCTTGTTAGAGGGTAGAAATGAGCCAAGACACAGAGTTCTTGTTTATCACAGCATGAAAAGGACCCTGGTTTATTTCTCTTTACAGCTCAGCCACCCTGACTCCAATATTCACTGACTCTGGCTGCAGCAAGCTCCTGCTGTAGGTTTCCCTTGCAGCCTCTGACTGCTGGTTATTTCCTGCTAAACTCTGACTTGCAGGGATTAGTGTACAGACTCTGAATGCAGGCTTTTACCCAGCTAGACTGTGACTGCAGGTTCCAACAACAGGCTCTAACTGCAGACCCAGACTGACCTCACAGCAGTGATTCTCTCTCCTCAGGATCCTTCCTCTTCATGATCCTCACGTTCATGATCCTCCATAATACTCCTCCTCAGCTAACCCACTCCCTTTTATCACACCTATCTTTATTGGCTACAGCTGTGACTCATCAGGGGTGAGGCTGTACTGGGTAATTAACACAGCTGTAACTTATCAGGGCCAAGGTCACCTGTATTCCCTTCTCCTACATGATATAGCACGGTGGGCCGGCCTCTTCCTAAGGAAGCATGACTTAGTCATGACTGTAAAACACCTTGGCACAGCCCTGTCTTGTGAATATGTAGGTACCTTCCCAAGCTCCACAGTTCTTAGTCTGCATTCCTTTCTGGAGCTCAATTCGCAGTGTTATGCTTTGAGTCGTAGGGGCTGATGCTCCACTACAAACTCAGTAAACTGCACACATGCACACCTACAGCTAAACATCTGCAGATGTTAAAAGCAGGTAAGATATTAATCCTCAGACCTCTAGTTATAAGAAGAAATACTATCAGTGGTAAACTACACACAGCAATCATTCCTAGTTTCCTTGTGCTCTGGACATACCCTTGTTAACTCATCAATTATGTTCTGCTGTTCTATGACCTGAAGCTTTAAAAATTCAGTTTCTTGTTCCTCATTAGCCTGATCCAGGTCATTGAGAGATCTTAATTTCTTTAGAGGAGGATGTGATGTTATTTTTTCTCTCTGTGGTAAGAATAAAAGAAAAAAGAGATAAAATAAGAATTCAGCAATTAAAAGACCATCTTTCAGTTAAAAACTAAACATCACCTTTCATTTAAGCTATACAGACCTTTAAATATGCTTCACCATTTTTTATTAATGCCCATCAGCACTTCTTAACAATAAATTAGCACAGCAAGGCTGAGTTCTTTAACCAGAACAACAAAGCTTTATCTATTTAGTTATCATGTGGCAATACAGCCTGTACAGCCCTTGAAGGTTACATGCCACAGCTCTTCCTTGGCCATGCATCAAGATGCCCCCACACGTGGCAAATAGAATTGAATCTGTCTAGTGGGTAGGCAAATGCCATCTACTGTCATGAACCCATGTCCTTACTGATATTCAGTGTAGGATCATACACAGTGAGGCAATGGACATGCTTTACTCATGTGAAAGACATGCATGCAATCACACCAGCAGGAAAGGCAAAAACTGTGGTAACAGATCTATTTTAACCACAGGTCGGTATCCTGCCTGCTCCTGAGCATATGTGGGAAAAGAGATGGCTAAAACCTGTGAGAATTACTCTGGCCCCCACAGCTTGTCAGCTTTCATGATTTGGGCATCCACAGTGTGAAGAGCAGATGTCAGGGAGCTAACTTAGCACATATATGCTGTGTCCACAGATATGCACCAGTGGTGCTGCCCAGTGATGCCTAATGCATGCAGATTCCCAAGTCCTTTCTCTTTGCTGTGGGAGACTCCAAGGGACTGTGATATGCACTACCAGAGCTGTGGAAGAATAATTCTAACCCATGACACCTGCAATAAGTATATCTGTCTTCTAAGCACAGGTAAATTGCAGAGTCTTTAAGAGGGTTAACCATGTAACAGTAAAGTCTTTTTTCCTGTGGGACAAGAAAGTAAATCTGATCATCTCTGCCTAATCAGCAGGAAAGCTGCTCCCATTGCAGGGCACTTAGCCTGCTCAGGACAGTGGCTACTACAAGTCAGGGCAAGGTCCATGAACACCCATAGCAAGGGAAGTCGTCTCAGTCTACCAGCTTACATCTGGCAACCCAGAACACCCACCTCCTTTTTCATTAATGCCAAAACAACATCAGTGCATGTGTAGGAACACAGGGACTGGAAGCAGATTGATAAGCAAGGCAATCCCATCTGAAGGATATGCAGACCTAACTGCTTTGACCCCACTTCATATGGCTGTGACATGGAAAATGTACAGCTCCAACCAAATTTAAACAACACCATTCTCTCTTTCCCATACCCACCTACTGTGCATATGTTCTATGGAAAGATTCTATGTGCTTAGTGCCATACCAGAAGTTATCAGCTCTAAAAAGAACGTGTGCATGATGCAAGAACATAATTCTGACTGAAAACATCACTCTTAAACAGCTTCCTTTTTGAATTCCAGATGAAAAATAGCACAGTAGGACATGCCTCAATGATAGAACTTTTTTTCCTCTTTCTTTTTTCTTGAAACAATTGAAACTCAATATTCTAACTTTGAGAATAAAGACTGTGACTATGCATTCATATAAATATATTGCTCATGTATGCATAATACACAATGTTATGGTATGTAAATCTATAATAATATAGACCAAACCATGGCTGTATTTTAGCAATAGTATTATTACACATTATATACAATGCATATTCTCTACTTATATACATCATGCACCATGCAGATGTGGCCACCAACACACAGATCATCCAGTAATCCTCATCTTACTCTTCAGTACCAACCATTTCTATATTTTCTTTAGTGACTGCTTTGAGTTTGTCTTCCATGCGCTGCAAAGACTGCATAAGTTCATCATTTCTCTTCGTGAGGCACTTGTTCTTTTCCAGAAGAGGTTTACATTGTTTCTCAGCTTCTCGGACACGCTTCAACTGGATTGATAACAGCAATTAATAATTTTCTTGAGAGACACATGAATACACTTGTAATTTGCAATCTTGACCTCTATTTTGCAATTGTGACATAAAGCACATTGAAGCTGGCCAAACTGATATGAAAGTAGTGCATTAAGATTTCTAGCTCAGGAATGAAAAAAAACATCAAGAGTTGAATTTATCACCCTCAGCTTTAAGCAGAGAAGTTAGGAATGTAAACAGGTTAAATAGCCAGGGTCCTGATTCGACACACAGATATCACCACTGAGTTGAAAATCAGATAAAGGGATCAATTCACAGTTGTCAATTCTTCCTAGACTAAGTACTTAACTATTTTCAACATCGTCAAATACTGGACTACAAACCTTACAGACGTTATTTAATTTACACGGCAAGTCTCACCGTGCACAAGGTAAATCACCAAGCACATGTTGTGTGCTCAAAAGGAGGGACCAGAAGCACTCACACAATGCTTCAAGCCTTGCTGCCTTGACCTCCACTGTGATTTTGTACTCATGTAACTTCAATTAAATTATTGTTTAATTCTAGGATAAAAAGTCTTCCTCAGTGACGCCGGGGAACGCTGGCTAGCTCTCACCCCAGCCACGCTGGTCAAGAGTGGCCATCCCTGGACTGCTGGCAGCCCAAGTAATGGTGTAGAGCAGCGATGCCTTCTGCTCTCTACAGTCCCTGTATATTGTCAGCGTCTGGGTTCGAAGCAAGAATCAGAGAAGGCTCTCTCAGACATCTTTATTCTCCAAGGGTGGTGCAAGAGAGAGGGAGAACAGGGTCCCGCACCTACTTTTAAACTGGGTGATGGCGGGGTAGGTACAGTTTTCCAACCAATCAGGGACACAATGGGGTGGGGGGAGTGATGAACAAGAGGGCAGGGGAGGGGAAAACCTGGGGTAAAACCGACCAAACCAAACATCGGGGGGATAACAAGAACAAACCATTGGGAGAATTACTTATCAAAACTTATCAAAACCCCACCACCGCACCTCAGCCTCCTGAGTGATGGACGTGATGGATGGACAAGGCATATTCATCACCAGCTTTATCCTTGGATCCTCCCCCTCTCTGCCTTTCCCCATGGCTCTCAACCTCCTCTGTCTGCCAGTGCAAAAGCTCACATACCAGCTCATTTCGTTCGTCAACAAGCAACGTGTTTCTGTCTTCCAGCTTCCGTATGGTGGCATTCAGCTCCGCTATCCTCTTCTGGTTTCTGCGCAAGTCCTGTGCGTGGGCAACAACATCACACAGTTACTGATTCTCTTCAAAATACGTGCTTGGGAAAATAATCCTTAAAAAACACACACCAGTCAACTTAAGCTGCCTTCATCAACAAATTATCTTTAGAGACTTCTACAGAAGTAATGTAAATATACGGAATATATTGGCAAATATATATGTTTTTAGGAGGAAGTATCTGGTTTGGGGCATACTTTAATTGAAAATTTTAAGCCATTTAAAAAACTTAAGAGAAAACAACCAAACAGATGACAATTTTTTACAACAAAGATGAAAACGCTAAAAGATTCCCATTTTTATTGCCTTTTCCTATACATTGCTTCTATTTGCTGAGCCACTACCTCAGGTGAAAAAGTCAGGACAACCCTTTCTGTATCAATTATATTTACTTTCTTATTCCTCATTTTTATATATGTAAATATGCTTTTATACATGCTTTGGTTGTGTAAACATCTTCCATTTAGTCACACAATGGGTGACTTGCATGCTTTGTGAATGACACCCAAGGGCTGTCTGTGGGAAGACAGACAAAGAGGAGGATCTGCTAAGAGTCTCACAGATTCTCCATGCTCAGCCTTCTCCTTGCCCCTCCCTGCTCATCCATCTAATTCTGTCTGGTTTTGAGGATGCATGTTATCCAGGTAGTTAGGTTCATTGATGATTCTTTCAAAGGGGTACTGATTATTTAAGATGTGTTATATTTGTAAATAGAACTACTGATGAAAACCAGCAGTACAAAGCTTTGTTCAACTAGCATGCTTTCTGAAGGCTCTATGGACATTAACTTGTCTGTACTGAATGAGTGGGAATGTTTTCCCAGGGCCTGAGAAGGTATGTCAGCAAGAAACACACATCCATGCTACTGTTTTGCAGGGACAGGTAAAACCTGCATACAGGGCTGCTGCAGTGCTCCGAACCATCTCCAGCCCTTCCTGGGATCTCTCTCTTGGGACTGCTCATGTTACACTCTGCCTCCTTCACCAAAAAGAGCTGTTCATCCAGAGCTTCCTTTTGCAGCTGCAGCTTCTGCACATAGCCTGTCTGTGTCTCCAGTTCTTTCTCCAATGAAAATATTATCCTGTCTTTAGCCTTGATCTCGTCCATCTGAATGAAAGAAACACCAGAACAATATTACTGTGTGACAGCAACAGCATTTCTCCAATTTGTATCGTATGATTTACTTAAGAGCACTGATCACTCCTCAAATCTGCTCTACCACACTGCACCAGGGCTGTAAAACAACACAGTCTGAGCCATACCCATAATTTGGCACAGGAGCACATTCATTGAGCATTTTGGCAACACAATATACCTCTAGGATGCAGACTGTGAAAGGGGGGAGGGGTTGACAGTTTAAATTCCCATTTATTTTACTTAATTGTCAATTCTTGAATTCCAATTTTCAAGCGAAACTTTCTACTGTTCAAGCAGGTCCAGCTCTCCACATGACAGTGTGTCCCAGTTCTGGCCAGGACAAGGTTAATTTTTGCAGTAGCCAGAGGACCCAGAGGTTATTCTATCTCATCCCAAGTAATTTTCTGGGGATGGGGGAAGGGCTGCCTTCTGGATGAGGGTAGCATGGCTGTGGTCAGGTCACAGGCTCTATGGTGAGCATTTTGCACCTAAGTCACTCTCCTCTCTCATGACCATATTTCACTGCTCTTTTCAGTAAAGTGGTCTTACTTCAATTCATGATCACATCTTTACCTTTTGCACCTCCAACTCTCCTCTCCAGACCATTGCAGGGGAATGGGAAGTGAGCAAGCATCAGTATGGTTTGAAAGTTCAAGTGGGAGCACAAATTGGGAAGTTTCTAAACCACGACACAGAGAAACACCTTTGCTGGTGTGGGCTTCTTTTTGTTCATTTGCCACAGTAAATATTGAAGGCTACACCAAGGCAAACCCAAAAGGTATCTCGTCTGCTGCCATGGTTTACTGTGTTTAGGATACCATAACACAGGCTGGAGAAACCAAAAAACTGCAAGTGCAGATGCAAATGCTCTTTATCTAACCCTTTGCGCCTTGCATGTATTAGCAAATCAGAGCCAAATCCTTATGGATTAGCCGATCATTTTCCTAATTAAAGCTGTTAACTGCCATCACAATGCTGATCTTTTTACTCCTGACAAATGACAGTGAGAAATTTGTAATACTTTTTCAAAGTGAGTTGCATTGCAGAGATCTGTTATGCAGAAAAAGCTGAGACACAAAAGGCAAACTCAATGCAGCCTAAGAGAACACATGAACTGTTTTGATTACTGACCAGGCGTCGAATATCCCTTTCACTCTCCCACTTGATCTTGGAAATGGCTTCCTGGTGGGACTGATGTTCACTCCGAAGATCGCCTGCCTTGATCTTATCGGCCTGGATCATATTGTTAAGGGCCTCATCTACCTGTTTTTTGGCAGACTTCAGTTCAGTAATTTCCTGCAGAAGCTTAAGGCGCTCAGAGTCAAACTGTTTTCTGGCCTCTTCACGAGCCTCAATGGTCAGCGCTGTCCGTACTTTATCACTGCTCCCATCCCGCAGTGCGCACAGCGCTGACTTGAGGCGCTGGATTTCACTGTCTCGGACTTTCACCATTCTCGTCATCTCCTGCTCGTGCTGTTTGATGAGGTTCTCCCTCACAGCCTGCAGCTCCTTCATTTTCTCCTCATGGAGTTTGGCTTTTAGCTCTGTGATCTGCACGGTCTGCTTGCGCTGCTCCACTTCCCGGATACGCTTCGTTTCTTGAGTCTTCTCTCTTTCGAGTTTAGCAACCTACATTGAGATAAAATCAAAGTCATCTGCTGCAATGTAACATTATCAAAACAAGCCCACCCAGACACATCCATTTCAAATTGAGAAAGACCCTGCTGAGATCCTAGACAATCCTCCACATTCCTAAAACAAAATACAGGCCAGCTCCTGAGGCATTCACGTAGATTACATTGTCTTTACTCAAACAAAAAACTCTTGTCTTCTCCAGATGTCCTGCCTCACACAATGATGCTACATGTACTTTTAATATTTCCTTATGCAATAAAACTCCATGTATATGTGTGCATTTGTAACTGCTTTTTAACCCAGCAGTCAAATTCACCAGAAAATTGGAGGGCTCAGAAATAGCAAAATTCCTAAAACTTTCAGATACTGCTGTATTTGAGGGCCAGAGATTTCTCCAACTTGTAGCTCAGTAAAATGGAATCTTTTCCACGGAAGCCACAGGACATCCACAGTAGATGTTACAGGTTGGGGAAGAATCAGACCACTGTTTTAGGAAAGAGTTGTGTGGCCTCTGTTGAATTCTGTGATATAATTTTTTCCATGTGTTTGTCTTCTTCAGCAGACACTTTTATTTAAAACCAAACCCTCACCTTAGATTTCTCCTGATGCAGCTCAATTTGAATGTCTGTTAGCTTAGTCCTGAGTTCCTCATTGGCAGCCTGCAGGGCAACAATCAGTGCCTCAGGCTTTTCGCCCTTGCTCCGTCCTTTTTTTGACATGGTTTCTTACTAGCAAGAGTCCACGTGTTTATTTCAAATATGGACTGCCATCTTTTTCTGTTCCTTTCAAAGCCAGTTAGTTCAGCAACTACTGCGTGACATCCCTTAAGGTCCTGGACTCAGCTGCTTTGGAAGCCCTGTGAGAAATAAGAGATACTATTATCTGTCAGTGGACACTGTATCTGGAGAGCTCACACGCTTACAGAACACAACAGAGCACTCCTGACACTGTTGTACACTACAACGACACAGATTCTGACTTCAGAAGGCTGAAAATGACTGTTTATTTTCGGGATTTTTTTTTAATACTATTTTACAGAGAACAACTTAATTGGTGAAACAAACTTTTTTAATTACATTGGTTAAACTAGAGGGACATCAAGAAGAAGTCTCTCTTAGGGAAAGACTGTAAACAAAGGTTACAGTTAGAAAAACATGTTTTTTGTTTACAGAAAACTTTCTGGGAAAAGAGTTTCAGAAAACGAAAACATCTTAGGCACGAACCAGGGTACACACTCCCATCTCCAAACACTGCAAACAAATCTTTGTCTGAAAACCTGCAAGGGAAATCCCAGCACAATCATGCTTCTGCACCAGCGTGGCTCACTTGTGGGAATTCCAGGTTTGCCCTTTCTTCTGTTCTCAAAAAAGGGCACCATGCACTGAAGATAGGCATTAATTTACCATAAAGATTAGTGCTGTTGGGAGTACAGGACTAGAAAGGACAGGTTATTTAATCCAATTTTTGCAGTCTGAGGTAACCACAAAGCAAATGCTTTAGTCTCAAGGATCTATCAATAATATCATTCTCTCCCCCTTCCCAACCCCTGATCCCCTGCAAGACCCTGTGCCGAACTCAGACTCTCCGGAACACTCCTACTATCTATCACAGGAGGAAAGAGCAAGTCAAGTCCTCATCAGCATCCCAGGTCTCTGTGGAAGCAGAAAACGAACAACATGCAAGGGCCTGCTCAGATTAGAAATTATCCCCATGGAGTGAGAAATGAGTGCCTATGCCTTTTGAAGGATTAAGATCCTAATTTACAAATGAGGCAAGAAATTACAATATCACACTGCAATCTAGCCATTGGGGTTTTAACATCTGGTTATTAACAGTATAAAATAAAATTCTGGACATTAGACAAACATCATCATTATCCCTGTGTTCATCTTAATTTGATAGCATTATTATTCCCATTTGTGGCCGCTAGCTGAGAGAATGTGTTGAGATCTGGCGTATCAGTTTGGAGATGGGCACAGCGCTGAAACATTAAAACTGCATAGAAGGGGACACAGCATAGTATAGTGGTGGTGGTGAAACTTTTCAGCAATAATGATTAGTGCTCCAGTGCTAGATTCCAGGCAAGCTTTCCTCCATTATTGTCAGGTTGCATGTTAATTTTTATTTTTTATTTGCTTTAGGTACAAAACATAAATGGAATCATAATCTCCTACGTTAAAACAGAAATAAAGAGACCTCCAAATATGAAAGCCTGTTTAAGGCAACAAAAACTTGCATGCATCAGTAGGAGGAAGGACAAGAAAAGCATTTAATGTCTCCGAGTTCCAAGAGGGAATTTTGAGGCTGTTTCAGTAAGTCCAACCAAACAGTCATCTGAAGGCATTTCCTGCAGCACTTTACTCACCGCTGTTCTTCTTCAGTGCTACAGTGACAGCTCAATACTAAGGCTGATAAAGAGAGATCACTTGCAAGCTGTAGGCCACTTTCCCTGTCATGTTCCAGCTGTGGAGTGGTGTTTGTGTAACCGAGAGCATCCACAAACCTTGTTTAGGCAGAAAAGCATATGGGATTTGCCATCAGTATCACAAAGCAGGCAAAGTACAGTAACAACTCTCCTGTTATGTATGGTGATACAGTCTGCATGGAAACTGAGACGCATTTCAGAACAAAGGGTTCTGTGTCAGCAATAATATTTCCATTCAAAGTCAGAGGAGCCATCTCACACACCAAAAAGTTCTCAAAATTAAGGCTGCCCCAGTTAGTTATTACATACCAAAGAGGTATGAGCAAAAATTTGAGATGTAGTCTCTGCCTCAACAATCTTACAACTTGTTCAAATATCCTATTCAATTACTGTGAACCAAGTACTTCCCAAAACACAGAAAAATCTGTCCCTTTTCTAACACCAGATGCTGCTGTCCATTTTGACTGCACAGCATGCTTTTGTACCACAGCCATTCCAGTCCTTTACTCTTAATGCATCTCCCAGCAGGCCTAATTACAGAAGAATATGCATATAGCTATACATTTATAGCAAGTAGAAAGACTGCTAATTATGCAACAGCTGCCCAATATGAGAACCACCAAATGCAAGAGGCATCTGAAATAGTAAATCTCATAGAAACACTTGTGTGAAATAACTTTGCAGGAGAACCACTGTAAACTGGTTCCAGCCCCATAATAAGAAGTTCTAATCTTATAGAATAGATATCCAATTGCCTACCCAAGTACAGTAAAAAATCATACTTGAAATATGAAAAAATGCCTGCAGCTGAAAACCACTTTACCAGTCTGTACAGTGCTAAAGTGAAAGGAACTTTGCCATTGACTGGAACAGGAGCAGAAACAGGAGACCAGTGTGCCTCCCATGGTAACTAAATCCATAAAATGTATTTAGAGATGAGCCTGGGGACCCAGAAAAAAGAAGGAAACAGAATTCCACTAACTCCTAGAATCTTAATCAGACATACTGCCTTTCATCTTGATGAATGAATAAATTAATGTACTCAACGCTTCTTCTTGCTCTTTGAACATTGCCCCATAATTGTATCAGAATGCTGCAGTGGTGGGTGGGTAAGGATGGGGTGAGAATTCATAGCTCTGATCTAACTAAGAACACTTCAATAGTGTTAAGTGGTATTCAGATTATTCATAATAATACATCTTCATTTTCTTTCCCAGGAGAGATCCAGAGAAGCACCATTTAGCCCAATTAACTTCTAAATATGAAAGAATGTTTAAAGTAAAACGTAACTGAACAATTCCCTCTGTTGCATAGGTGCTATCTGCTCTAGGTGTTTGTTGAAGGTGGGCACAAGTACCCAACTCTCATCTCTGCTGAGAAACCTCTCTGGTTTGGATGCTTGGGCGCTTTTCAATGTCACTCCAGCTCTCTTTACCACAGACTTGAATGCTATAAGACACATATTCTAATCATAGGTGTGTGGCATACTAGACTGGGATTCAAATGGAAATAACTTGGAATACAGTAGACAAGACTGTGCAGGGCAAGCTGGAGAGAAGAATAGAAAATATTCACTGACAGGTGTTGCATGATGAATATAATTGCACTACAGTTCAAAGTGGTGATTAATCGGATCCAGGCACAGGACTCTAGAACACCTTGGGTTATTGTGAAAACCAAGAACAGACTCAGCCGTTTCTTTTTCCAAACAGGAAGAAGGTGTCTGAGCTAAGAGATTCATGGAGTACCTTTCAATTCAAAGCAAAGGAAGGGAAACAAATGCTGCTCACACTAAGTGAAGTGTAGCTTGGCTAAATAGTTGATATAGGCTGCTACACTGTGGCTGAACTTCGTATTTGACAAATGTTTGCGAGATAAAGTCTACCAAAGGAAAGAGAAAGATCAGGCTTGCATTTTTGTTCCCAAATCTAGTAACATTTTACTTTATTTTCCTAATCAATATTATTTATTTCTTTGTCCCTCCAAAGACCTTGGTGTCATCAATAAATACTTGCACAACACATGAAGGTTTTCACAGAGCCCCATAAGTTCACCCTACTAACCAGAGAGGCATCTCTCCCTAAAATTGTACTGGTCCTGAAGTCTGAAGGCATCATATTATACACCAGATCATAATTAAGACTGTAAGATAAATCTGCTCTGTGTAATTTCAAAATCTCTTCCTTTCTCAGCATTAAAAAATCAGAAAGTGCTGCAGGATAGGGGGAAGGAAGAAAAGAGGTAGACTCTAAGTAGATTTCAATACAGTCTCCAAATCTGGAGCTGGTTTTAAAAAAGTCATAATTTCTGTAGTGTGAAAAATCTTGCAAGTTAAGAATTTCCCTGCCTAACAGAAAACAAATTGAAACCTTGATATTTTTCTTTTAGAAATATTGAAAGTGTCTTCTTAAAATGCCCTGATATTGAGACATCAATGCATCATTGCTGAGAATATTATTTTGACTTATATACTGTCACACTTAAAAACAAAACAGCTGTGTCAAAACCAAGCAACTCCTTCAAACCATACACTAATTAAACACTCTTGAAAACAGTAGCAAAACTCTTGCTTCAGTTCATACCACCTACGAGTTTTGTCAAGATTTATTTACTAAAACTGACATCAACTAGTTGTCTGGAAGGAAAGCTTTTACAGCATAAAGGAAAATATCATAATCAATAGCAGCCACTCTTTCCCTACATCCATTCTGAAGCTGACTTACACAATTGTAAGTCAAACTTGTTGCTCTCATGATAAAGGAAAGCAGCCTGAAAAACCTGCAAACCCTTGTTGGATCGGATTCTGTTGGGCAGTATTGCCAAACATACATTTACAACCACATCATCACTGCATGCTAATTCTGGAAAAGACTGCCTCTCTAAGTTATTGTCTGTCCAGTCCCTTGCCAGGTTTGGATTTTGTGACCTGACTGAACCTCAGCTGGGGTTCCAAAGCTCACTGGCCTTTCTCTAAGTGCTAATGTTTCCCTTGTAGCAACAGTGTAAGGTCCTCAAAGTAAATCTGCTCACTGTTCATACCAGTACACTTGATTCTGTGACATTTATCAGAAAGGAAAAAGCATCAATGGTCTCAGGTCTTCCAGAGCAGGGAGGCAGTTTCAGACAACATAAAACTGAGCAAACTGTGCAGTTCTGCCCAACTGACAATCACTTCTCACCAGTGTGTAAAAGTTAACAGCTCAGTGAACTAATACACATAACCCGTTCTATCAACAATGAGAAACAGGGCATATGCTGAGTTTGCTCAGCAGTATTTACTCCCAGTATTCCATAGTCCTCTTCCACAGAAGTCCCTATGACAAGGAAGAATATACTTCAGGAAGGATGCTAGTGCAAGCATCAGCTCATCTGTCCATTTCAAGGATTAACTGATCACCTCTAACACAGCATCTCTTACTGACTCCTCCAAAACCTGCAGTCCCAGGAGGAAGTCGCTGGGAGTAACCCAGCACCTAAAGTATTAGGGAGGGACCATCAGAAATTTTTGAATTGTCTCATTTGTGTGATCATTTATGTTCTACTAAAAAGAAACCTGCCACATGGGCAAAATAATTTTATTCCCAATGAACAAGGTGTGTATAGCTAAAACTGCAATTAAAAGAAGGGGGTTTATTTTTCTTGCCCATAGGAAGCTCTGCCTCCGTCTGAGCTCACACCAAGGGTCATACTTTAATTTCAGTTATAATTTTCTGTTTTCTGAGGGCAAGAGCAGATAGAAACACTAACTCATACATGTGTTTCTCCCAACACCTTGCTCTCAGACACTTGATTCTGCTCAAGGAGTGGCTCCACTGTAAGGTGGATTTAGCAATGTGAACAAGCAAAAACTCTGATCTAAACTTGGTTTTCTCTGGGCCCAGAGCCACCATTTCAGCTCTTGCCAAGATAACGATTAACATGCTAATTTGGAACCCCACTGACACAACTCTCCATCAGAAAAGAGTGCTGTGATTCAGATTAGGTAACTCCAACATGAAGGGGTGCTCCAAATCACAACTGCTGATCCAAGCACCCTGGCTCTAGATCTCAATCCTGACTCTAGAACCAGAACTTCAGAATGTGGCAAGCACGATGCAAGTATCATGTGAAGCTTTTTCATCCTCAGCAAATCCTTTCTGACCTTTCTTTCACCATCTCTGCCAACAATCTGCAAGAATTTTGAAAGAGGCATTTTCTATTCCCACAAAAGGGTGAAAATCCCTTGGAACTAGAGGAGCAGTTCCAGTGCTTATGTGCTGGAAATTCCAGTACCCAGACTGGATTCATGGTTGTTCATTGATCCAGTCTTAAGCAATACTTTAAGGAAATAATATTTCCATATAAGCTAATTCCCATTACTGCACCAACTCTGTTAGCTACAAGGGGAACACCGACCATACACAACTCCCTATGTTTCCAAAATCTGTCTCATTTGCCTTAGTGGGATTTGAATGAATCCTAAATTTCAAATCCTAAAAGTCTTTGCTTTGGATTTTATTTACCAGCTCTTCAGGACAAATCCTAACCACCCTCTGATTTTGACTGCACAAAAATCACTGTATTGTAGTTAGATTTCTAATCAATATCACAATAATTTTCAAGAGTATTAAAATACCCTCTGAACTGAGCTCATAATATCCCTTGGATATGGGGCTCTACACAAGGAATACGGGATGAATGTGGTGCTGCTAGGCTGCCCATGCTAAAATTACCATTGGCCCTTGCTCTAAAACATGAACCAAAAAAACTCTACCCAAGTAGCTGGCAGCTCCATGGAAACAGTAAAAAGGGGACAGAAGCATTATTGTTACCCACAGCAAAGCTAAGCAGATTTGTTAAAACAATATTCTAGTATTCTGTGGCTAAAATACCATCTGTCTCTTTCTCATACAGTTATTTTCCTAGAACTTGGCATAACACAATACACACTGAGAACACTAACATAATAAAGAAATTCCTGCCCTATCCCAAAAGGAAATGGACATTTTCCAGAATCAGTACTTTTCAGCATAAGATGCAAATGGATACTGCCTGGAGACTCTACTTAAGAATGGCAGGATTGTCAGAACAAGGACAAGCTCTATCAACATGCCCAGCTCACTGCAATATGGGGGCCTAACAAAGCATTTTTCTGGTTTCGTACTTTGCACATTATTCCATGCAAGTAGATCACACTCAACCACCAGACAACATGCACCACCTGGAAGAGAAACATTGAAATCCATGGAGTTTATCGTATCAGGCTCTCCTTTACTTGATTTTAACAACCCAACAAAACTGTCTTTTATTTAATTGAAATGCATATAAACAAGAAAACAACAGAGAGGGAAAGTTCATGCCCCAGATCTTTCTCCTGAAAACCCTTCCTTTTCCTCCTAAGACCATACAAATGATCACCTCTTGTCTGACAGGTATCAGAGGAAGGTATCTTACATTCACTACTAAAAATTGTCAGATATTTAAGGAATTTCTCTACTTAAAGCAACAAGGTCAACTTTGGAAGTTTTTGCCATTTTTAGCTCAGCTCTTGATATAGCCAATAAACGCAGACATTGGTTTCAGAACAGATCAAAAAAAAATCTGCACTCTGGCCCCTTTTCCTTCCATTTTCTGTGAAAAGAATATGAATGTTTCCATTACCAGGGAAGTTCAGCAAAAAACAAAGTTTTAATGTTTATCTCTTCACATTAACTTCCCAGCAGAAATGTAAACACATCTTTTACATTAGTCATTTCTATACATCTTTTAGACTCAAAATACCTCTAAAAATAAGAACATTACAAGCAGTGATTTTTTCTCATTTGCGAATTGTTGTGAATCTTACCCTTCTGTCATATGGGGAAAGATAAGTTCCTTTGTCATCCCTAGAGTCTGTGAACTCTTTAAGAATGCTCTGAAACAACAGAAATCTTTCCTGCCAGTGGCACAGCTCAGCTGAGAAACAAGTACTCATCATGCTTTACCCTGTTTTCCAACATACCAAATGAAAACATACCATGTAACACCACACATGCTGACTTAGGTAGCCCTGCTCATAATGGGAAGAACAGAACTTGACAAATGAACTAGAATAAAGAGAAACTCATGATAAATGTAGAATTTTTCCTTACAGTTTGCTATTTAAAAAGTATCACTGAAAACTTACAGGATGATATTTGCTTTTAAAATGGAAGCATCAGCAGCTATATGTATTATGATGGCCAGGACAGCAGGTGATGAGCTGATTTCTCAGCTGAAAAAAAGATGTAAGCATGGAACACCACCCACTACATCCAGCTGAGATGCTGGTTCATACATGATGCAACAAAGCACAAAAAAAAAATTAAGCGGTTTCACTTATGAGACATTCAGGATACTGTCTTGAACATGCAGATTTTCATTAAGGCTGAAATCAGAAAAATATTCTCTGGTCATTTCAGAGAGATTTGACTAAGCATTACGATTATATACTGTATTTCATTTCAAATAAATTTACAAATGCCTAAATCCTCATTGAGTTCCCCTAACACAGGCTCCCATGCAAGTCACAGATACCCACTTCATATTCCAAGAAAACAGCAACATGTAGGTCATGTTGTAACCCACAAAAATCCGTGACTTAATGCAAAAGGGATTCTGCAAGCAGCCTTGCTGGATGTGGCTGGGGAAGTGATCCAACCACATGAAAGGCACAGATGTTTGTCAGCTCTCCACTGTGCCTCTGAAACACGTACTGAACACACACTAAACTTACAGGTTTGTTCTTGAAAGCGCTTCCAAATTAATTACACAGTCTTTCCTTAGTTATAAGCTACCAAACAGTAACCAGCACAACTGTTCTTTCAGATGTAAATAATCTAATCTTTTTCCAGAGCAACAGTCCCCACATACCCTGTGTTCACCTAAGACTGATTGTAACTGATTACAATTTCCTGTCAGAGAGGGGACATGAAAAGGGGATATTATTAAGGGGTGTATTAAATAAAGCAGATTCTCAAAAAAATTACTGCATCTCATTTTGTTCCTCGCCAATGCACAGAGATGGAAAAGAGCATCTTACAGAAGCTTAAATATTAAGTACAACTAAATACAGTGAAAAAAAAAACCCAAGGACTTATCTACAAATCACAGAACTTAGAACAAAAATCTCATTAATGTTCACGAAGATCTAAGTGTATGTTGTGTATTAACATAAATTTAAGGGGTTTTGTAATTTTTGTACACCAAGCCTACCCCAAATACATGCCAAACAGTACAGTATTGATTCCAATTAATTTCTATCACTTGTAACATTAAGAGTTCTTAGGATTTTGCTTACATTACAGAAATGAAAAATTAAAAATATTTCTGCACCCATTAAAAACATCAGCTTGATGAACATTAGGAAACCAGTGCACATACAAGCGGAAAAAATCTAGAAAAAAAAATCCCGACTCCATCATTTCTCCCAACTTCATATGCTCACTCATTTCTGGTTATCCTAAACCACCTGGGACCTCAATGTAATTTTCAACAACTGTTTCTTCTTCTTTTCCATTTTAATTTCCATGTTACTCAGGCCTTTTGTTTACAGTCCATGCAATGTAAGGTTTAACAGGTCTTTCCCTTAAACACTTTAAGGAATACTATAATATACAATTTCAAAAAATTAAACTAATAGCTTGAGAAATGGAGTACGGGGTGAAGACATTACCTCCTGGATGGAGATGGAAGGAATGCATAAAATGAAAATGTGAGCCAACATGCATTTTAGCATTAGCTACTATCAATTAATTCAAATAATTCATTACTTTTTATAAAATAATCTGAGATGCTGTTATACTTTGCACTACCATTTTTAACATAAAAGATCTGGTATACCATACCACCTCTTCTGTCCTAACAATTTTCTCAGGTACATCAGTCTGCTTTGTTATCCATTATAGTACATACCATCCAAAGTTAGAAATGGAAGCGTAGTCTTTCCAGTATTCATTTACACTCCCTATTTGTTGGTATTTGTTAAACTGTTAAGTAAGAAGGTTTCATTGTGCAGCTATGTACTAAAGCGTGTGCTGCATTTATGTGCCTCTTTCTTGTGAAATGCTGCTGTGTGGATGGTCACATATACCAGTTCACTTTGCTTCTCCTGTGACCATGGCTGATGCCCACTGTTCAACACAGGGAAATGGGATGTCCAAATATGATCTTCTAGAGAAAGCGCAGATCCTAAAGTTTACAGTTCACAGCAACTCACCAGTAATCCAAATGCATGGCAAGCAAAACATACAGCATCATCAGTTCTAGCGAGAAGAACTGAAAGCCCACGTTCCAAGAAAGAAAGCAAGAACATACTTGCATGTATTATTTTTCCTTTCAAGTTCATTGGATGTTTCCGAGCCCAAACTGTAGACTGTGATCCACACTGTTCTGTCGTTTCCAAAGAAGCTGTGTTTACACTTATTTGACCTGACAGTGTTCAGTGTGGCCACACCACAGAGCTTTCTCATGGTTCTTCCAGCATGCTGTTGAATTTTCTATTTAGAGTCCTACCACCTGAAGCAAAGATTTCTAGTCCTCATATTTTAAAGGAGAAATTCAAACAGCCCTTAAAGATACAGAACTAGAAGTACTACCAAAATTACATTTTTCTACCCTCATGGATTCTAGATTTTGGGAGCTGATGACAGAACTGCACAGATGCTTTGCACAGACCTATAAAGAGAAAGCAGCAGAGAATCCATCTCTGAAGATGGGAAGATAAATTTGCTCTAATCTGATAAAGACCCAACCTTGCAGGGATATAGATTTATAGAGGAACTTTGAAGATGTTACCTGCTTGGAATTTAAGCAAGCTATTGATTTCAAAACACATCACGCAAACATGTAATTATAAATTCAACTGAATAATATTAACATTTTTTAAAAATTGGTTTTTAAAACAAGAACATTTGGTTTGCAGTCTTGCAGTACAAATATTGCATTATCATGCAAAAGATTAAAATGAAAAGCAAAATATTTACCACTATTAAAAAATACCATGACTGAGTAGCGAAAGCACCTTCAGGCTCACATAGTTTGGTTAAAAAGAAGAGGGGAAAACCCTGGGGGTTATAATTAACAAACTACTTGGATTTCAACTGCTCAAGCTACATCTGAGTTATACCAGCCTTACAGCAGTAAAATGCATCACCACACCTTTGTTACAGTTGAAGGACTAGTTTTGTAACATTCTAACCCATAGTATCAACTATTTAATGAATGGAGGCCAAAACTGAAAAGTATTCTGGGCATCCTTCTATGGTTACATTTCACAGCATTTTACTGACTTGAATACCCTGAGGTCCCTTATGCTTTGTAATGACAGAGAACTTATGCAGCACCTTTCCAGCTACATTGAAGTCTTGATAGTAAAAAGTCTACCAGAACCCAGCATATATTCACAAATTAAAATAGCCAATCACCTCCTTAAAACGCAACCACACACAACCACACACACGTAAGATCCATCTAACGTTCAATTCTTAATGTGCAGGATACCAAAGTTCTTGTTCAGAAGATTATTTAGCTGGGAATGGCCTCTGAAAGTAGAGGGATTATCAGAAGCCACTGAAACGTGACAGGGGCAAGGTTCTCAGAAGGGAGGCTGAGTCAGTTGCATTAGCAGTAACACGGAGATTGAAGTTAGGCTTGGTGAGGACACTGGAAATAGCTGGCTCAAAATCATCTCCAAAGTGAGAGCCACATTTCTCTACCTTAGGCACTACCAAAACAGTCAGTCAGAGAGCAGGAAGTCAGAAAGGTTGCAGTATCTGTCACTGACAGCCTACTCCTTTCTGGTAGGAGTTCCGCTGACAAACAGGGAATCCCAACAGACCACCAAACTGCCACAGTTCTGGGAAACAGACAAAGCTAAAGGGGCAATCCATCAACAGTTCCTGGCAGCCACCTCCACTGGGTAACTCTTGTGGAAACCCCAGCAAAAACTTTCCAGCCTTTCCTCCCTGAGGCTTCTCCTTGGGATTTTGCTTCCTGTGGTAGCAAGGGTGGAACTGGCTCCAACTACACAACTTGATTAGAATCACAAAATATCTCACGTTGGAAGATACCCCTAAGAACCACTGAGTCCAACTGCCTGCTTCTCATAGGACCACTTAATACCAAACTACATGACTAAGGGCATCATTCACACAGTCCTTCAATTCTGATAGGTTTGGTGCCCTGAGCACCTCTCTGGAAAGTCTGTTCCAGTATCCAGCCACCCTCTCAGTGAAGTAGCATCTCCTACTGTCCAGTCTGAACCTCCCCTGATGCAGTTTCATTCCATTTCCTTGTGTCCTGCTGGTCACCAGAGAGAAGGGATCAGCACCTCCCCCTCTGCTGACTCCCTTGAGGAAGCTGTAGACTGTGATAGGGTCACCCCTCAGCCTTCTCTTCTCCAAGCTGAACAAAGCAAATGTCATCAGCTGCTCCTCCTAATTCTTGTCCTCAAGACCTTCCCCTATCTTGGTCACCCTGCTCTGGACACACTCTCAGTAGTTTCTTGTATCAAGGTGCCCATGGCATCTTTTGATTGACACGAAACTACTGATTCACAACTACTTGTGTCTTGTGCCGTCACTCCCAAATTTCACCAAAATCGTACCTATTTCTAGAAAACCTGTTAAAATCACCAGGTGTTTACCTCACTGAAGTACCTATCTGAGCCAGGTTGAGCACCAGCAGAGGCAGCATTTACAGCACAGCCGCCCTGGGTTTGAAATTCCTATGCAGAGGAGGAGGCCAGATCAATAGAAACAAAAACAGAGTCAGAGCAGAAGCAATAAACCTCACATTATAGCCTGAAAAGGAACAAAACATTCTCCTGATGGGCTGCCCTATGCTTAGATGAAGCAAGACACCTGCACCATGGCAGAATCTGACCCAGCAAATCAGAGAAGCTGAGAATGGGAGTCCAACATGTCACCTTACAGTGAGGCACAGGACAGCATCAGAATGCAAATGTTTTTTAAAAATGCATCTCTTGGGCTTTTTTCTTACAAGAGGTCAAATTACATTTTTTAAATATGTCCCTTTCTATGTTCCCAACCTATAAGGTATGAGCAGCATCTTTTAAGTATTTGCATTCACAGCAAAAACCAGAAACAGGCTACAAATTCGGTGCCACGAGGTAGCTCAAATGCAGGATCTAGATCTGTTGTAAGTGGCCAAAATGAAACTGAGGAATGGCAATCCGGCAATTTAAGCATAAATTGCACACCGGTCCATGAGGCAGGTTTCCTCCATCAGTGGCTGTGAAAAAGACATGCATTGCATGTACAAAGAGCTGCTTTCTGCGGGGTCTGTGTTTGCAAGACAGAATGTCTTCTCACACTCACCACGCCAGTCCAGGTGCAATTCTGAACATTCTGCTGGGCAGGAAGCCTTGTGTACCGGCGTGGGAGCGGTGGAGCGGGCACAGATGCACACCGCGAGTGGAAACGAACGCAGGGAGCGCCTGCAGGGCCGCCCTGGCCTCGCTCCACTCGGGCTCCCCCGCGGCGCCGTCACGCCGAGGCCCAGCCCGGGCTCCGCCGATGTCCCCCGGCCCCGGAGCATCCTTTCCCTTCCCTTCCCTGCAGCAGCAGCAGCCGCCGCAGCAGCGCGCCGCGCCCGCGTCGGGCGGACAATGACCGGCAGGCATACAATGGTGCAGGGCCGGCGGGAGGCTGAGGCGGCTGCGGGCTGCGCCTGCCACACCTCTCCCGCCATCTCCTCTCCATCACCAGCGCCGGCTCCCGCTCGCGCTCCCCTCCCCTCCCGTCCATCACCTCCATCGCTCCTCTCCCCCGACGCGCCGCCGCCCTGGCCCCCCGCAGCCGGCCGGTCATTGTTCTACCGCCGCGGGCACCGGGCGACCCTCTCGGCCGCCGCCGCCGCTCACCGTGCCGCCAGGGAAAGATGCCGAGCGGCGAGGGATAGGCACGGCGCATCCATCTTCCTGCCGCCGCGGCGGCTCCAGCGCCCGCACTGCCCCGCCGCCTCCTGCGCGCCGGCGCTGAGGCCCGCGCCGCCGCCCCACGGCCGAGGCTGCGCTGCCGGTCCGGGGCTGCGGCAGCCCCGCCCGCCCCGTCGCAGCTGCGCCCCGGCAGCGCCGGCAGCACCGCGGCGAGCGCGGCCCGATCCGGCCGAGGAGTGCTCGCGGCGCACCGGGCCGTGCGGCTCCGTCAGGGCTCCCTGCCGGCGGCCTCTGACAAGCCGGCCTCTAAGGGCGAAGGGCCGCAGCCCTTGGACCACAGCCAGGGTGACACAAGGCGTCCGGAGCCACCGTGGCCCCAAGCTGAAGCTCGCCCCAGGCCTTGCCACTCCCGAGGGACACACCTCATCACTAGTCTCCATTTGGACAGCACATCAAAGGCCACAATATTTGGGAGTGTGACTTTCATCACCCTGGGGTCTACCTATCCAATCCATCTTTCCAGCCTAGAGACAAGGACACGGTGTGGAAGCAACAGTATCAAATGCTTTGCACAAGCCCAGGTAAATTACAGGAGTCCCTCTTCCCTTATCCATCAGCACATAATCCTCCACATAGAGAGAGGGCCACCAAGTTTATCAAGCACAATTTGCCACTAGTGACAACAATTTTACATATGGTCTCATAGGTATCCCTCAGGTTTGCATGGAATAATTAGGAGAGTTCTTGCAAAATACATCAAGATCCAGTTTCACTGTTTTAAGCAATCTGCAGTAGAAAGGGTCGTTGAATGGATACTATGGAACATAAAACGGTAAGTTCTAGAGAGGCCCAGAACTAAGGACATGGGTTCCCTCTGCTCCATGCACATGATGCAAATGCATTGTACAGGGGGCCCAGGGCTGTGACCCGCAAGTTTCCTATGTGCCCACCTGTACAACTGGTCTCATGAAACACAGGAACCTATGGCTAAATGGGAAAGGGTTTTTAAAATGCTTTGTCCTTGATTTGAAGTTATGCCACAGACATAGGGATAAGGCTGTAAATTTATAGGTGTGAACAAGGACACTAATTCTGAAACAAAGGCATAATTATCTTTTTGCTTCCTTAACAAAATGATCCATTATAGTTCATTTGATTCCATTGCTACAGTACACATGGAAGCTGCACCATAAAGAAACCCAAGGACTGTAACTTTACCATTATTTTTTTAATTGTGCTATCCCAACTGCTTTTTTACTGAAAGCCAAAATTATCCATCAGATCTACAGTGAGAACTCAGACAGCTGTCACCTGTAGCTACTTAGGATTCCTCTGATACTTGCCAATTCTTTAACATACCCATGGGACCTAGCTCTAAGTGCCTATTCTACTGCTTTAGTGAAACCTCTCCTCTAGTTTAAGACAAGCAGAAGTCATTAAGTAGACAGGTAGGTAACAGTCTCTGATGAGGACAGTAGTGATACCACTAAGAGGTCACATCCAAAGAAGTGCAGTAAAGACCAGAGGTAACTTGGCAGAATCGAACTTAAAATGTATTTTAACTCAAGCAGACAAGCTCTTCCCAATGCCTTACTTAGGAGTAGTCCTGTGTAGTGGGACATGTTTGCCCTCTGACTGGAATGACTTGGTGAGAAGTAGAGCAGGTTCTCACATTGCAGTACAGGCACTTTCACATCAGGCTGCACTTTGCCTGTTGGAGCCCATCTGTCTTCAGCTGTGGACTCTGCTAATTCCTACCCTTCATGTGAGGGCAACAACAAAAGGAGGAATTTCCCTGGAAAGTAAGCCGTTGCATGTCCCGTCTGCAATGTCACATCCAATGCAAAATTTAGAAGGATCAGAATTGTTCATGGTGTTACAGAAGACAGATTGAGAGGGGAGACACGACGTGTGGGAGTGTTGCTGGCTGACAAGGATGCAGGAAGGAAAAAGGGAGCAGCAACATCTGTGGATGATGTTTCTCCTTGGTTGCGAAGCTGTAAGATCTGGCGCAGTAGGGCCTTTCCTTCTTCTCTAGTCTGAAATTAATTTGTAGAAAACAGAACAATGCACCTATGAATGGATGGTTTCTGGGTCAAATTCAGTATGTAATTTGTAATGTAACTTAATTAAAACAAATTCAGTATGTAATTTGTAATGTAACTTAAAGCAGTTTGTCATTCTGTAAGGCTACAAGCTATAAAAGCCATTCTTAATTCTTTTTTCTTGTGCTCCTCAGAAACATTAAGGTAAGTCACTTTTTTGGTTTTAGTCTTTCCACCTTTTACTCCTGATTGGTGTGTTTCTTGGGTATTTCAGAGAACAGATCCATCAACCACTGAAGCTGTCTAAATATTCCAGCAGAAAGTAAATTGGGAAAACTTAGAATAAGGTGAATTCAGGTTATAGAGAGCTCCAGGCAACTTTGTCAAGGACAAGCCAAACACCCTGCACTCATGTCTACCACTAGGCTGAAATTAAAAATTCCAAACTGCCCACTTACAGATACATAACATCACAAAATATGGGATTGCACACAAACCCCAAGTATTATTATATCCTCTGCACTGTCTACACACAGAAGATGAGAAAAAAGAAGTTTTAGAAGTACCACCACTACACAGTGTGTGAGAGTTTGTGACCATTAAACTACCTCCTCAACACCAAGATTTTTAGCAGCCTTAAGACTGTGATATGAAGCTTCAAATTCTTTTTCTTAGTGAATACCAATGAGATATGATTCAATTTCACTATCTACACCACATCCCATGACTTTTATCAACTATACACAGCATGACTGATCAGGTATACACGGCAACCACCATTCAGGATGTGATCTGTATGGCAGACAGCCCTCATTCCTTCATAAAAGATTTCTTCCACTCTGAGGGGAGCCAAGTTCAAGGTCATAGATCCCTTAAGAAAGAAGCAACAAAGAATGCAGCTACTCACATCATTGAAGGCACAGCATTTTTGAGCACATGCTGAGGCTTCATCCCAAAGCTTACATTTGAAGTAGTACTGGGCCAGGTAACGAAATGCAGTGCTGACCTCCAGGTGCTCCACTACCTCCTAGAGTGAGTGTGGTAAAAAACATCATCTGTAAGTGCCTTCCAAAGTAGTTCTACACCATGTTTACTTCTCCTTTTATTCCCAAAATATCATCTTACCCCACAGGAATAGATATCCTGGATGTATTTGATGTAGCATTGAGCTGCCTGTTCAGATTCATTCAGCTGTTCATGCAACCTAGAAAAGGAGAAAAGTGGGTCACTGGAATAAGACTGCACTGTTGAAAACCTTCTTGGTCTACGAGAAAGTACCTGCTCATTCTGACCTGGACTAAAGCCAGGTCCTTTCCTTCAGAATTTGCAGGATATGCAACATGTACTGCCCCTCATGGAAAGAGATGACCCAGCTTGCATTCATGCTGACAGACAGGGAGGCAGTCAGATAGTGACTAGACAGCTAGAAACAGTGCAGGGACCTTTGTTTACTCTGTTGCATTTTAAACCTTTTAACAGACCTTTGCCATTCTACTTACTTGCTATCTCCTCCACTGCTCCCTCTTCCCCTGCTGCAGCCCAAATTTGTACAGTTTCACTTTTCACTTGCCCTTTTTTCCCCCTTCTCTTTTTCCACTTTATATTACTTTATCCCCACCAAAAAAAATTAGTGCTGATGTCACAGTATTCACACTAGACCTCTTCCAATGTCACAGCCATATACTAGAGAGGAAAAACAAAATCAAACTACAATTTTGTACGTCATCTACCATCATGGGCTACTTTTAAGTTGCAATACAACAAATACAATTGCTAGCACTGCCTGCTCAAATCACCTCAGGATTTAGAAGTCCTTTGCAACCCACATTATGCTATCATTCTGTCTAGTTATCCTGATGGAAACAAAGATAAAGCTGCACACCAAAATTTGCAGTCACTACAGCCCTAAAAATACCAATTCTTACACAGCTTCAAAAGTAATAGTGCCTAACAGCAATTCCACTTATGTTCTGCATTTTATCATTAGGTATCAAAGTGCAACTTACATTTAACACAACCCTGACAGTTCAGTGAGGGTACATACTCACTTGGCGAGTTTCACAAGTGCCATTTTCTCTACATCTCCCACAGCATAAGCTCTCCAATAGCACTGTCAAGGAAGGAAAGTCTGTCAAACATGCCACAAAAATTACTCCAGCTCATGACTCCAGCATGCAAGTCAGAAACAAAAAACTACTGGGCTTGTCAGCAAAAGGGGCACGCATCTGTAGACAACTCCTTATTTATCAGCTGCTCTAGTTATATTGCAGCAATACTTCCCCAACTGTAACTGCCAATGAGTTTAGGTAGCACTAGCTACATAATTTTGCTGCAATTTCACCCAGTGTTCTGGGAGACACCCTAAAGTCTTACAGATCAGTTCTCACCTTCTTAGCTTCCACCAGCTGATTGAGTTTCTCATAGCATTCTCCTAGAGCAACCAGCATACGAGAATCATTTGGTCTGTAAAAGAGCAATTCTTCAGGTAGTTTAATGGACTGCCAGCTGATCTCAGGGTAAGGGGAAGGTTGCAGGGGTGGGGGGGGGAGGTGGTCAAGGGAAAAAAATAAATCTACACCTGGCAGTCTGTCATCCTTTTGCATAAAACATCACTCATACTCCTGACTAGTCATCCTCAACATTTAACTGACAAAGCTTTTGCTAAAGCTTTGCTAAAAGGATTTGGAACAGTAAAATTGCACACATCACAAAGCATCAATGTTTTTTCCTTAGCTCTTGTATGTGAATTCCTTAGCCAGTATCAACCATGTCAGAATGAAGACCAACAAACACAGCTCCATTCTCTACCTGAGCTGGTGGGCCCGTCGGTAGTAGTAGAGACAGTAAAATGGCATTTTGAGGATTTCATAGGTTTGCCCCAAGCCGTACCATGCTCTGTAGTCCCTTTTGTTCACCTCTATTGCATGCCTGTCAAAGAAAAGGAGATGAACTAGACAGAAAGTCAGGATCAACCTAGTCCAGCAAAACACTAAGAAAAAATAGAAGATACTATTTCAGAAAAAGATACTATTTAGTGCAGTACATGAGCATACAGTACCTATAAGCCTGGATAGCTGCAGATGTGTTCTTCATTTCCATATACTCATGTCCCATAAGTGTCCAGGCTCCTAGATAACGAGGATTCAGTTTCAAGGCCCTCTGGAAATAGAGTGCTGCTTTTTCATGTTGGGAACGCAAGCTGTAATAATTTCCTAAAGTAAAAGTCATAATATTTAAATAAATTTTAAAAACCCACAACCAACCAACCAACCAACCAAAAAAGCCAACACCAATAGAGAATAGAAAAAAGGATGTAATGTGTATTATCTAGTACCTCCTAACAAACTGTAAAGAGTCCTAATAAAGACAGAACTGATTCAAACCTCAAAAGACCTAATTGCACTCTGTTCACCAGTGTTCTGGTCAATCCTTTTCCAGCTGTACCAATCAATTTATGATTCCATCCCCTTGGAATGTTATGATCTAAAAAATTAATTTCCTGCTCCTGACACACAATTATTCCCATTGGAGTTTGAAGACTATTAAGGCATTTTTCAGGTACATAAGTCTCCTTTCTGCCCTAGTAATATTACAGCAGCTTTCGGAGAGAAATGAGGGAAAAGGGTACTCTGTCATTTAGTTGGCTTTTCAGGCTGCCTGAGTCTACATTCACTAAGTGGTGATTTTGATTGCCTTGCAATCACTTCCACAAGTGTTTCCAAGATTCCCCCACACAGCCTACAGACAGCAAAATAAGATGTAAAAATAACTGTAAAAGAACTGGCTCTCACCAATTACACAGCAGGTCTCAACACGGTACTTGTCTATCTCACAGAGATTATGAGCCAGGTAGCTCAACTCAGGCTTCATGCTCTAGAAGAAAAAAGATTAAAGTGATGAGAGAGTACATTATGGTTTGAAAGAAAACCTAAGCCATAGGCAATGCATACATCTCCATACAGATGCGTGCATCTCTTGCATCTCTTCCATGGAGTTTGGAAGCAGAAAGCCAGCATTCAGAGAGGCCAGACAGCACCGGCTGCTTTGCCAGTATTTAACATACCTCCAACAAATACTATCACTATGGACAGGCCACAGGAAGAGTGCTTACCCTTACATAGAGCAAGTTGGAGAAAGTGTCCATATTTTCTATCCTGTAAGGATCTTGTTTCCTCAGCTCATTAAAGATGGATAAAGCTTTGTCAATATCTGAAGAAAGAACAGCATATGGGACACCAACAACTATAAATGCCAAGTTTGCATTAAGAGGGTCATTTCTACTTAGTGTCACTCACCTCTTATATTGTGGTAAGCAACTGCAATCTGAGAGATGATATAAGTGCTTTTGGAAAATCCTGCATCAATGAGACTCTGATACTTCTGCAGAGCTTCCTCTATCAGCTGCAGCTCTGTATAAATGTGTGCAAGAAAGAACTCCTTCATCCACGTATCTGGCAAGGACAGGAACTTCAACTAGCAAGAATCAAAGAAGAGGACGAAGAGATGACATTCATGAGTATTCTACAAGCTACACATGGCAAAGAATCCATTATCCTCCCTCCCATGACTTAGGATATGATCCTGAGGTAGGAGGCTTTCCTGCAGTCACTTTCTTAAACCCACTTGGTCAATTGAGGAAGAAATCGTCTTCAAATATGACATCACCTGGCTCTTGCCTCAGCCATTAAATTCAGAAGTCCTTTGAAAGACTACACTTTCTTCCTATGTTTGAACATCAGTATCATAACACTAATTTCAATGAACTAAGTGAGCAGACTCAAAATTATATAATAAAAAACGTACTTCCCACAAATTGGTAATACTCTCTTCTGCATCACTTTAAAAAGTTTTTTTTAAAGTACTGTTTTAAATACTTCATCAGCCAGAATTTACTGAAGAATTCCAGAACTCAAATTCCATGCAGAAAGAAAAATAATCCATTTTGGTTTTATATCTGAAGTTTGTTTCTTTGATACAATTCACCTCCTATCTGGCTTTGTACATTATCATTTCAGTTTTGAAAGTAGTGATTCTATATATTGTTTCAAAAGTGCTCAATAACTGAGAAATTAGAACCAGATTAAGAAAAAATATAAAAGAAAAGTCTCTTAGGAGGATCTCCTTCATGTGACAAGGTGATAACCCCAGTTACTACTTCTTCCAAAATACATGAATTAGAAATTTCTTAAACCGCTTTGTGGGTAAATTATAAGAAATTAGCCCTGCCTGTATAAAGATTCTCAAGCTACAGCATGGCAAGAAATTGAAGATAAGGAAGATTTAGCAATATAATTTACAGTCGTGGATTGCCTTGCCTGGCAGTATCTCATGGAATGAAGCAGTGGGCATCAATCTTGTGGCCACAGAAACACCGGTCACGGAATCAGGCTAAATTCTTGAGATTTGTTACCACATCTTGGTATCTCCAAAGATTTACCATCTCTTTATCTGTTATCAAGTTGCAAAGTTCCAGCCAGGCTCCCCAGTGCAAAGGCAGGGCATGAGCAGCTTCAACAAACACGTCTATTGCTTCTTTCACCAGGTCCAGTTTCCGCAGCACAACACCATATCTGTAAAAAAACAAGCATCAGGTTGACAAGAGTCATGAAATTCTGCATATCCACACAAACATATAAGAAATGCATGGAGACACTTACAGATAAAGGCCAAATCCATCCAATTCCTGTGCCTTATGTTTCTTGCTGAGCTCAACTCTCAATTCTCGTAGAGCTTCATTTTTCACCTGTCCTTTTTCCAGAGGTCCTACATGAGGAGAAAGTCACACAGCTAGCTTTCAATAAGGAGTCTCACCATAGCAATGCAAAATCTAGGGTACATTCAGAATTATCACTGACATGACATGGAGGCTTCCCCGCCTGTTTTTATTTTCCCCGTTTTAAAGAAAATCGCTTAAGTCTGGTCACCCAGTTTAAAAGAAGACCTAATAGATGAAAATCTGTAACCTGTAATTAAGCCAATGAATCAAAAGAGAATTAAAGAAATCATGTTACAGCACACTCTTATCCAAAAAAAATTGAGGGGAAAGCCATACACCCAAGATGAGTTACATAAAAGGTCAACAGCGAAAGCTTCATTGTCTCGTCATGTGTTTCTTGACACCAGAGACTTACCCAAACTATCAACTGTCTCATCATCCTTCTTCTTTTCCCCAGACTGTGGAAAAGAAAGGAAATCCAAGATTACATTACAATAGTATATTTCCTATGTTTGCTGCAGTGCTTGCAGCAGCATTTAAACCGAGTTTTCAACCAACAGTACAGTTCTGAAAATCCCTATCTTTCTTTACCCCAACAGAGAACTTGCACTTCAAGGTGGTCATTAGGAACAGAATAAGCAAAAAAATAAGATATGCCAGGGACGGGTAGGAGGCAGAGGAGTTCAGTGCTAGGAGACAACCTTTTTTTTTACCTTACCAGGTATCTGGAGTACATGTACAAGAAGTAAGCTTTCTGGCTCTTGCAGCCCTGTAAAAAGTAGGCAGCCCTGTCATATTCCTTGAGATCGAAGTAAGACTTGGCCAACGTGTAGGCATCCAGATCACGAGCATCCTCCTGCAGGGACACGCGAGAGTTTTAAGACCCGAGAAGTTCTGACATACTTTAGGAAAATCATGGTTATGAACATAGCAATGAAATTGCTCCACAAGCTAAGAATGTAGTTTATCCATCTGTATAGATGGTTAGAGTACTATCAGAGAAGTTCCTCCACTCCTTCACATTGATCCGTTCACAATGACCCAATTCTAGAGTTCTCAAATAATGAGTACAGACTATTTAGAAACATTTCAAATAAATTGTGAGATTCCAGAAACAAATTGTGGCAGGCTTAGCTATTCAATTAGTATGAAGGACCATAAACAAGAAACCTGCTCAGGAACTCCATATAAAAGAATATTAATCTGCTAACATATAAGAGAACACTTCCTTAACAATTATACCTTGAAATTCATGACATGTTACTTCTATAATACACCAGCACAGGCACATACCTATGAGTTGTACTGTATTTCTACATAGCTGGGGATGGAGACACAACTTGTTTCTCTTGTGTCCTAACGAGCACAAGTTTAATGGCAAAACATAATCAGTATTAAAATAATTTTAACCTTAGTAAAGAGGAATAAAAACAAAGCAGTATGCCTGTGATTTCAAATTTGGCTTACAGAGCTCCTTGTTTAGGACACAGCAACAGATTATGTTTTCATCTGGGAAAGCACATTCAGCTCTGTCGCCCCACTGAATACGCTATGGCAAGGATGTTCCCAGCATTATGGCAGGATTGGAGCTCAGCACAGACTCCCACCCATGGGATTTGGGAGATTGCAATCATGTATTTTCCTCCTTAGTTAAGATTAAACAGCCCACCCCCAAAAGCAGCAGCACCTTCTCCTAGAGCTCACAGCCACTTTCCCCCAAGCACAGCCTGGGCCTGTACCTCGGTGAGCACTGGGGGAGGCGGCAGCTCACTCAGTGGCAGTGGCTCCAGGGCGAATGCAAGTTCAGCAGCCCTGAGGGAAAGAGAGCATTAGAATCACTGAACCATGAAGGTTGGAGGAGATCTGTAAGATGAAGTCCAACCGTCAGCCCAGCACTACCACTGTCACCCCTAAACCACATCACCCAGCGTCAGATGCAGATACCTCTTAAGTACCTCCAGGGATTGTGACTCCCTCACCTCCCTGGGAAACCTATTCCAGTGCCTGACCACCTGAACAAAGAAAAAAAAAAATCCAATATTTTATTGAATCTCCCCTATCTCAACTTAAAGCCATTTCCTCTGGTTCCCTCCCTGCAGGCAGGGCAGAAGAGCCTGGCTCCCACCTCACTGCAATCTCCTTTCAGGGAGTTGTAGAAAATGATGAGGTACCCGCGAGCCTCCTCTTCTCCAGACTAAACAAACTCAGCTCCGTCCCGTCCTCCCTCTCGGCACAGAACATGTTAACCCGGGGTCCCACAAGCTGAGGTCCGGCCAGCTGAGCCCGGCTCCGCTCACCACTTCCCGCTGTGCTGCAGCCCGCGCTCGCGGCTCCGCTCTGCCACGCTCAGCAGCTGCTTCTTGATCTCCCGCAAATCCGAGAAGTCGCCGCCGCCCGCCGCCGCCACCATTGCCGCCGCCGCCATCGCGCCAGCCCGGCCAATCACAGCCCCTCCCTCCGGTCTGCCCAATCGCAGCCTCGTACACTGCGCACCCGCCGGTCGGCCCGGCCAATCACAGCCCCGCGCACGGCCCTCCCCCGCCCCTAGACGGAGTCGTCTCCTTGGCCGAGTGCGAGAGGTCTCGCGACCAATCCCAGGCGCGCGCCCGAACCGTGCTGTCTGATTGGCCGGTTGTGGAGGGCGCGCGCCCGAGCCGTGCTGTCTGATTGGTCGGCTGTGGAGGGCGCGCTTCCCGCGGAGGGCTCAGGCCCGTGCTCCCGCGGCGGGACTCGGCGGCGGTGGCGGTGAGGGATCGAGACAGTCCGCCACCGAGAAACACCAGGCTTCCTAATTTCTCGTTTAATTCTTAGCTGACAGGGGATATACTCGTTATGTGCCACTCTGCCCCCAGGTTCTAGTCTTTAAGATCAGTTGATTGTTTCTTAAGGAGCTATTTCAATTTGCTTTTGTGTTGATAACATCTTCTCATTTAGTATAATTTCAAAATTTTTACTCACGTACTGCTACTTCCTGTGCTAAAAATCATAATTTATAAACATTAAATGGAATCGATTGGTGTTTGATTCTAACAGTACAGAAAGTGAAGTGCTTGTTTTGGGATGGTTGTGCTCCACAACTTTTTAAGCTTTTCCGGAAAAGTAACAATATACCTGCATGCTTATCCTAGGATCAGAATGTCAACTTTAATTATCACTTTTAAAACAGAAGTAAAGAAAAAATAGTGTAAAATTTCGTTTTGTATGTCATTTGTAAGTTACACTTTTTGATTTTTCTTCTTCTGATGGTAAGGGCAATAAATATTCTGTAGCATGAAAGTGTCCTTCACAATCACTTTTATTGCAGAAACGACTTGAACCAGAGGACTTAGTGTTTGAACTGGCAACCAGTTCACTGGAGATGAAAGGAATGTCACTGCTGAGCATGGTGTCATTCTACTTGATTTGTTATTGTCACAAGAAAAGATTTTTGGTTTTTTGATGAGCTGTGAATGTCATTAATTCTTACACTGACTCCAGTATAGAGTCTAAGGCTACCACTGGCCTTCACTTTGTTGATGACTGCTATGAAAATTTCAAAGTTGTGTTGATCTGGAACCATTCCATCTGGAGCCACCTGCTGAAATTAAGGTTGTTCTACAAAGGTTTACAGAGATAGGCAATGCCCAGTTTGTTGTTAAAGTGGGAAATGATGAGTTATTTATAGTCGTCCATGATCTTTCAAATAGACAAAGCAAATTAGACCATTATTTGAGGTATAATGTTAGCATTACGTGGGGTTTTCCCTCTCTTAATTTTAGCCAAATGTGTTGCAAGTTCAGTTGTAGCTTTGACAGAAAATACTTCTATTCCTCTGCCAGCCCATATATCCAAAATGTAAATAAAAACTTCTTTGTTATTGTTACTACACAGATGGGTCTAGTCAACACAATGCCTGACTCATACCTCATTCTCTCTCTCTTTGCCCCATCCCAAAACACATGCAAAAAGAGCCTCAGAATTTTTTTTCTGATGATAGATGTTTTTGTCAATACTTACCATCTCTTTTATGTTCTCCGTATGTAGGGATCAGCTGTTAGTGTTCTATGCTCCTAAATGTTGTATTTGATATTTGTTTGATAATTACATTGGTCCCTGAGTTGGATTCAATGATCTTAGAACTCTTATCGAACCTAAATGATTCTGTGATTCTCTGCTGTTTTTAATTTAAGGATGTTTGGTTTTTACATGAATACAAAGAGTAGTATTTAAAGAAATTTGTATGTGTGCGTGAGGTTTATGAAGTGCAGCGGTGATCCAGCTGTTCTTATGACTAGACTACTTCTCTCGAAGAACAGCGTTTCTGGCAGCTGTGAAATACTGATCTGTTCAGTGAGAAAACGTATTTAATTCTTGGTACCTAACCCGCCGGATTTGAGTCCCTGGAGCAGTACCGTAGCTGCCAGAATCAGTGTTTGTGGTTCCAGCTGCTCAGCAGGAGATGGCGCTTTGCGCTCTCGAAGCAGCAAGAGGAGAGTGAAAGCAAAGTTCCATTTGGGTGAGTTCAATAATTCAGTTGCTTAAGACTTGCTTCATAATGAGAACTTGCAATTCTTCCTGTCATTCCATTCTGTAATAGATGGGTCTGAAGTGACACCCGAAGCTGGCTTTTAGAACCAGTAGACTAATTAAATCCTCTCTGCATAGAAACAGATAGTATCTTGGGGAAATACAAATTAATTGAGCAGTACTAACTGGATGCTCTAGGAAGAGGGGAAATTGTGCCCCATGTTATTGCACAGCTACCTGATATTTCCTTGTGTATCAGTATATCATACTAGACATCCTGAGGAAAATTATGTTAAGTATCTCTAAAGTATGTTCTGCACATAATTGACTTTATTTTCTTTATTTGAGAGTGATGCTGTTCTGAAACAGAAATTAATATATCTAAATTGTCTGGTGTTAGCTGCACTGTGATGGATTAGAAAGTCCGAAAAACCCAATAGTCACTTTGGTGACAGCTTGTTTCCTATGAATTTTCCACAGGTCAACACAAAGGGAGGTAATAAGGACTTCCAGTTTAACACTGATATGTTCAGTGCTACCTCTAGCCATTGAAGTATGTATTTTCTGTAATTCATGCTTTTAAACTATTTTGAGAGAGTTTTGTGGATTTTGTCTAGATGCCTAGGTTGTCAAAGTATTTTAAATATGTGTATAGATTGTCTTTTTTCCTCCCTTTTATGAGCAGGAAATATAAAATCCCCACAAAGCCCACTAGATTACATCTCTGTAATGGAGATGCAATATAAGGGAATTTGTAGGGATGTTTTTGATAAAAGTAGATTATTTTTATCACCATGAAAAGTTAGAATGAATCCCAGTAACCATAAGCATATATCAAAATACAATATTACAGCAATTCCTGGTAACTGCCTTGGTTCAGGAAAGAAAAATACCACTTTATGTAGGTTTGCTCCCAGCAGCACGTGATTTACTGCTTGTCCTCATTCTGTGTTGACGTGTTCTGGAATAACTTATGGCACTTGAAGCCATCTCTTCCAAGGTTGCATAGTGTCATTTGGTCAGATGAGTGAAATCATTAAGTTAATAGTGATTTACACTACTGCAGCATTCTCTCTGAAAGATATCCCTTCATCTGCTGAAGGAAGGCAACCGAACATACATTCTCCTCTTGTATGTTATCACTGAAAGCAAAGCAGGTTAGCTTGAATCACCATGGTGTTTCAGTGGGCTAGAAATGTATAGCCATTTGAAGGATACTCATGTTTTAAAATTGCTCAATATTTGTCTGAAGTCATCTTCCCACACTGCTGTTGCACTATTAAGGGAGATGAGTAAGAAGATTCTGTATTCAAAGGCAAAGAGGAGGTTTTTCATGCTCACTGAATCAATGCTTTCTGCCTAACTGAAAACTGAACCTAAATAAAGTGGCTGTGTTGCTGCTTAGTGAATTGAATTTCTTCTGGTAGTTCCACTTCAAAAAATATTGGTATCCTATCCTCCTTCAACCTCTTGGCCACTCCAAAGAAGCAAGCTACAAGAGGTATACTGGTACCTAGCTCATAGGATTAATTCAGTTCTACACACGTATCAAATCAGTAACTAGCAAAGAAGGGTCCGAGGAGGACTGAGCCTGAGAGTCTGGAGTTTTCAGTGAGTGACAGGTAGAATAAGGATGGTTGGACTGAATCCAGCCAGTTTATAAATGGAGAAGTCAGCACTGGTAGCATGTCACAAGAGTGTAAGCACAAGATTTATTCAAGGAATATTTAATTAAACTGGAAGGTAATGGAAGATACAGTGTATAGCTCTTCCATTACAGAAAGTACTAGATTGCTTAGATGATTTATTACTAGGGAGAAATAATGGCTTCATGTTTTTTCCAAGACACAGGATGAAAGTGATATGACATTTTAAAGCTACACAGATTGCATTGATATGAACTTAAGAATTTTCACTAAGCTGAGTACTGTCCTTCTGTAGATCTACTTGTTTCTGATCTTGTTAGATAAAACATTTCAGAGGAAAAATTTGACTTTGTTTTGCAACATCCACGCTACGGTGCAGAAAATTTGTAGTGTAGCTGCTGTATGCTGCCTTTAAAGATAAAATTCAACACAGTAAAAACACAGTCCCCTTTCTGGTTAGGGGACTAAGACATTGTTGCTTCAGAATGGGAAATGGTTTCAATTTTTGTCATGAGAAGTGTATACTGCAACATGTTATGTTGCCATGTCAAATCTCACACCAGTTACAGGAGTTCTCAGTTGAGTATTTTACATTTGCTGATTTCAATTTAGATTTGTATTGTCTGCAGAGGTGTTAAATACAGAATAAAAACTGTCAGTCTGGTATGACTGATGGGCTCTTGAGTAATGAAGCCTGGCACTGAAATGGCAAAAAGGGGTGAATCTGCTGTTGCCAGTATGGGGGCTGCTGAGTTTTACAGGATGGAGCAGCTGTATGTAAAAATGCTTCTCAGCCACTCTTAAGGTAGCTGTGAAAGTAATACTATTAATACATGTTGGAAAACCAGTGAGGTTTTAATAGAAGTAAATGTGCTTCTCCAGCCTGTGGGCTGCTGGTCCCATTTGGGAAGGCATCTACGTTAATCTGACATCTTGTTTAGCACTGATAACACTAGAGAGTCCAATTAAAATATTTCAAGAAGACATCCCTATACAAGACTACACAAGACTACACTGATTGTCCATTAATGTGTATTGAATTTTAGCTAAATACAGCCCCGGGTGCTGTGCTGGAAAGCAGGAAAGCTTGCTATTCAAGCTCTTAATTCCTTTTATATTGATTTGGCTGCTAGTGATACAACCTTCTACTCTAATTAACTGACATCTGCATTAGGATGAAAAAGAGCCCCCTGCTTGAAGCTGTCCACTTGTTTGTGTTATGAAATGTGTCCTTCTGTTATATTTTGCCCAGATGAGGTCAGTCTGTGCAAAATAGACCATCTAAAGGATTTGCTTTCCTTTTAAATAGCTTGTAAAGCAAGTTTATCTTTCTGCTGTCTCCATTTCTGCCTGTTTTTCCAGGGCTTGTGTTGCTGGGAAACCTGTCCAGAGCTGGTTCACTGACTGGGTGCTTTTCTAAACCTTCCTTCCCCATGGACTATTAGCTCCTTTGGCTAATTTGAGGTTGCCAAGAAAAGTGTAAATTGAGATAAAGATGAGCTATGAAGACCTGAGGATAATGGGTCGTTTTGTATGGTTCAGGTTATGAAACAACTGAGATGTAAGGGACTTAAATCAAGCTAAAAACATTGCTAGATTGAAATAGGCAATCTGCTTATGAAACCATATTGCCAAAATTACAAGCCATCAGTTCTCAGTTTGGGAAATTTTGATGTCAGCATATGAAAAAAATAAAATACAGTTAAAGACACTAGTTTGCAGAAGTTCATCATGAGCAGCTGTTTGGGTTTATTGTGTGTGCTGTTGCCACATATGTGTTTGCCTTTTTTTTTTAGGAGAAGATTGGGAGTCTCAGAAAAAATTATGTGAAGTCAGGATTCTCTCACATTATTACCTTTGTAGAAGCTTCAAACCCAGTGACAGGTGCTGCAGGAAGCTGCTTTCTCTTGCTATGGGGACTGGAGCATCTCTCTTACGACATCTGAAGAAGAAAATTTAAAACAGGGCATTAGACTCAGTCTTGGAAACACCTTAACATAGGCAACTGGAATCTGAATTGAAAAGTTCATGCTTGAAAATCTGAACTAAATACAGACTCAGGTGGACACCTGAGCAATACTATGCTATAATGAGTAATTGTATGAGCAGGACTCCTGGTGACGTCTGCTAACTGAGATCATCAAAACCAAATGAAACATAGTCCAGTAAATCAATCAACTCATCACCTTTTCCATTTCATTACCATTTTATTGTGCCTGATTTACCAGGTGGAAGATGTAACTTGGTGATGCTCGAGAAGAGAGGCCAACCTTGAGCTCTTACTGTTAGCATTTCAACCTCTAGAGGGACTGTTATGTCCTGTATAGGATTAGTAAAACAGTTCAGATATTACTCCAAATATTTTAGTAGATTGCTTCATAACAAGTCATAATCTTTCTCTCAGGGCCTTTCTGTGTTCAAAATGTATATAAAACTGACATTTTCACTGTGATTTGTAGTTTTATATTCGTTCCATTTACACTGTGATTTGTATTTGCACATTAAAAATGAAGTATTCAGTGTACAACAGAACTTCTGTTGTGACACCACTACTCCTTGTTGGGAGTAGAATAGCAATTGGTTGGGTAGTGTACTTGTGGAACCAGATTCCTTGTGCACTAATTTTTTTGCACGAGAATGGATTGAAATTAGGAAAAAAGATGGGAAATCTCTTAGCTGATTTCTGCTAGAACTATCGTAACAGGTGCACATACTCTAATTTCGAATGACGGGTGTGAAATTCAAAGAGCTTGTGGCTGGAAAAATTAGCTGCTAATCTCACATTTCTGCAGAAAGACTGAGCAATTCCTGTTTTGTAGCCCTGAAAACATAATGGAGCCCTGGGGATCACTGACAAAACAAGCTTCTTAGAGCCACTAGCACTTAGCAAAATTGACTTCAGTTAATCAAAAGATTCTTTAGGGAGAGGGGGGAAAAAGGAGGAAGCTGAGTGTTTCAAAAGCTGGAGGACAAGTAACTGTGTGCAGATGGTTAAAGAAATTTCAGTTTCTTGCGGTGAAGCTCAGTGACCCATAATATCAGTATCTAATGGGCAAACTTATATTGAAGATAAAGTAATTTAAGTACTAGACTGGTGGGGGAAAAGGGTGAAAGAGAGGAGAGTACAGTGGCACTTTGCTCAGCCTGTGTGGACATAGAGCCACTGACCACAACTCTTTGGTTGCATCCACCCATCCATCCAATTCCTTATCCACCTATTTGTCCACCCTTCAAACCTCTGTCTTCAATTTGGAAATAAGGATGTCATGTGATTTACTAATCAACTTTGATTCAGCCATATTATCAGTAGCACATTTCTCAGTCTTTTTACAAGTATCTCTGAATATAAATAATCTTCTCTTGTGTTCTCAGGCTCACTAGCAGTTCTTGCAAAGTGCTTCTAGAGGGTCCAGTCCATACCCCTTAGCTCTTCAAGCATCTCGTGGTGTGAACTCTGTGATTCTGGCCATACAGTACAGCAAAGGCAAAGATGATTTTCTCTGCATCAGGAATAAGTGATTTGAGTGTTGCTTAATAAATTTTGTCATCTGATGTGGAGGAAGAACGGCTGAATCACATGCCTTACAGGAAAACAGGTGGGACCAATGGGAAGAAGGATTAGCCAAAAATCACACAATTATTTTGTGCTAGCTTAACGTCTGCTTCTTCTGCCCAAAGGTAAAGACATAGTTATCAGAGCCATTTATCAGGTACATCATTTTAGTATAAACTTGTTTAAAAAAGGGTAGAGCCCCTTTGTCATCTTAATTAGACAGTAACCCATTGATTCCAAGGGGGCCTTCATTTTCTAATTATTTAGTACATAATGTCATTAAACATCTTCGAGTGGACAGGATTGCTCTAAAAGCTTTAGTTCCAGAGCTCTAATATTAGGCTTTTGGCATTCATCCCTGTGTGTGAAAAGCAGTCCGTTTGTTTACCAGGAATTTAGATTCCCATTACTGGGGGAATTAGCAGTGAGCTATTAGTCTGATTCAAGCACTTAACAATTGCTGATCATCTCCTTCTAGCGTGGGGATAATGGAGGTGATCAGCTGTAAATGGAAAGTATGTGGGGCTATTTTCATGGAGGCACTTGGAAGAAAGTGCAGCATCCCCTGACCTCTGCTAACCCTGGGGTTTGCAAGAAACCCAAACACCAAGTCACTTCCTGGAGGAGAGCTAATCACCTATCAGAAGAGCTTCCATTAGACACTAACCAAGCTCAGCCTCAACCGACCCTGCCTCAAAAGAAAAAAAGGTTCAGCCACAAAGTCCCTGGGGTAGAAGTGATTAGCCTCTGATTGTATTTACCAGGATCTGTTTCAGTGGGGGAAGCAGCTGTGGAATAGCTGTGGGTTGTGATTCCATAGTGCTGAACGATCCCATGGAGCTCAGCAGTGCTGATTGGCTTCCTCTTTCTCCACTGTTGTCCCCAAAAAGTTTGCCTGGTTCATGGACACCTCAAAGATTACTTTGACAATTCTCCTTTTAATTCCTGTGTAAAGTTGCCTACCATTTTGGCAAATAGAGTGACGTGATTTTTAGGATGTATTGAAAAAGATACTTTCATTCTTTATGGATGCTGAACCTGTAGCCCTTTCCTATCAACTGAAAGTTACCTTTTATTGTCAGCTGATTTTGAGAGGTGTGCCAGGGATCTGTAGCCAGGAATCACTGTTTGGAACCAACAGTGCTTTAGCTTTTCATCATCTGCAATAACATATTGTTCCCCCTTTGAAAAGGAAAGCTGCAGCCACTTGAGTCATACTAAAACATAGGCATTTCTTGGAGGCAGTGGGAATAATTTGAATGAGGTAAGGACATTAATTTTGGACTCGCAAAATCAAGTTTTATCTCTGGCATCATCTTGCTTATGACCTCGGGCAAGAAATGTGAATTGCTTCTCCCACTTGTCACAAGAAACCACTTATCTAACAGTTGGCTGAGCTCGCTGCTGGAGGACTATATGAATGCCCTTTATAAATGCTACATTAGATCATGTTGAGAGATCTAAAGCTCTATCAGCGTTCTAGAAGCCACATCTGAAGTACATGACAGTGAATGTAGAAGTTGTCAAGATTGCTTTGTAAGAGATTCTAATTCTGTTCTTTACATTTCTGTTCCATAATGCCTCCAGCAGTGAAGACAAGGAGTGTAGCTTCTATGAAATGCAGAGGAAGGCAGGAGACTTCTAGAGTTGCAAGATAAATTTTATTAGTCAGACCTCACATTATTTTACTCTTTAAAAATAATCTACATTACAATAATTAGAAGGTTCCCTCCTCGTATATGCTTGCTGAATGCTCATTGCTAAGACTGTCTGGATAGAGAATTTTTATTGGATTATTTTTGTGTTTTGTGGATTGTCTTTTGTGAGACCACAGGTGCTCACAGGATGTTGTTTTCCACTTTCGGGGAACAGAAGCTGAAGAAGGTTTGTTAATTGCCCTGTAGTATGGTTAGTAAGCTGTTCTGAATGGGTTTAGGAAATATGCCAGTCTTGGAGCATTGGTGGTGCTAACAGAACTGAATTGATAGTGATACTGGCATGACATTTCCAGTAGCAGTTAAGTTGTGCTTGCATATATGCTGTGTAGTCGAAAAACCATGATATTTGGAGATCAGGTGTTAGAAAAGTCTAAGTTAAAATGGGTTTGTACTCAAAACAGTGTGAGTACCTATGAATGAAGGTGTAGTTAAAAGTGAATTTTGCTTGCAGTTATTGATGAACAAGCTCAGAAGCAGCTGTGCATATAAAGGTGCATGAAAAGGGGACACAGGATACTTGGGAAAAAAACCAACAAATGGACATGTTTTGCTTCAATTTCAGTCTAGAGCATGATTTGTCCAAGTGTCAAGCATTTTCCTGTACAATCCAGGATATGACAGAAGACAGCAATTGCAATCAATAACCTTCTTAGTAGGGATTTAGTGCCCTCAACATGAACAAGAAAGTGCTAATCCCTTTTTCCATATCAATCTGTCTTACAACACTAAATTTGGGACAGAGATCACAGTGCAGATGAGTGGAAGATCATTGTGTACCAGTGTGCATGGTACAAATCACTCAGAAATCTACTCCTTTATTCTCACAAATATTCTCTCTGTTGTGTGGAATAGTGGAAAGAATAACATTTTCTTCTTCCTTGTCACTCTCCATTAACTTCCAGAGATGACAGATGCTATTACATTACAGTCAAGAGTCTTGACACATTTCTAAGTCCCACCATATGGAGGATGGTCTAATGTAGATAATATATTGGGGTTACACGGACTCTGTTTTTATTAACTAATGGTAGCAAATACGTGGAAACAGTGCTGTCTCTTGCTCCAAATAGCCATATTTCAGTAGGTAATGAGAAATACCAGCATTAGTACTCCTGTTTATTAAGAAGACATATTCGTTCCTACTGCATGTAAATAGTACATTGCTTCTCTGTGTGACAGAAGAGATGATGCTGCTGCATGCATGATTTCTTTGCCTAGGAAATATACAGAAGTCTGGAATTGGAAATGGGAATATCACCACTGCAGAAGGATAATTACTTTGATACATACAACAATGTAAGATTCTGTTACAAGGTGTCTGATAGTGACTGGGAACCACAGCATATTACCTAGGTGGTGCTTCCCTGACAACAGATAAAACACAGGATAAAAAGAAATAGTCAGCTATTCTGCCTCTATTCAGGATTGTAATCATGTCTGGATGTGTATAGTATTGCTCAGATCTGTTGCCTCTCAGAATGAGCAATGGGCACTATATGTGGGCATGGAGGAGCTGTTTTGAGCTGAGTTTCTGGCTATTTGAAAATGTAGGCTGGCTGGTGAGGCAACTCTTGCAAACAATTGATTGTAGACTGCTAACCTATGCTCAGAAATCAATATTCACTTAACACCACATTTTAACAGACAAACACAGTACAAACTAACAGCAGTTACACAGTGCACACATTTACTTTCAGAATAAACAGGTCATTAAATAATGCTTGGCAGAGGAGGAAGGTGGGGCAGGTGGCTGAAAGAGGACAATGGTAGCTTGAATATATGGATACATACAAGGAGGTTCTTGCAACTGAATGTCCCAGGGTTTTGTGGTCAATGCACCTTCAATGAGCTGAATGCATTCTCTAAGGGTTACAGAGAAGGCTTGTCCTGAGAGAGATCATCTTCTCCTAGATAAGCCTAAATCTACTGAAGTTGAGCACCATTCATCTTGATCAACAAAACCCAAGTGTGGTGCTACCCACAATAATGGATTATGTATATGTTGAAGGGACAAAACAGAATGGAGCATAAACTCTAGTATAGTGTTCTTGATCTGGACTGGTATTTTTCATACACGTAAAAGAATGGATTTGAAAAGGGAACTGAAAGTAATCCAGAGATGGTGTTTAGCAGGGACTTCACATGTATGTTGATTGAACTTTACTTGCAACCCATACTGAAGCACAGGCTTCTAGTCTTTGGGATGATATGCTCTACTCTCTGCCTTCAAAGGCTTGAAAAGTGGATACCAACAAAACTCATAAAGTGCAACAGGTCCAAGGTCCCACATGTGGTTTGGGACAGCCCCCAATATCAGTACAGAGTGGGGGAGTGAATGGATTGACAACAGCCCTGCAGGAAAGGACTTGGATACATGGCTAGATGGAAAACTAGACATGAGTCGGTAAAATGCACCTGCAGCCCAGAAAACCACTCTGCACCCTGGGCTACATAAAAAGAAGCCTGGCCAGCAGACTGAGAGGCAATTCTTCCCCTCTACCCCACCCCACCTAGCATTCAACTCTGAGGTGCCCAGTACGTGACAGACATGGACCTGTTCAAGCAGGTTCAGATGAGGCCATGAAAATTACGAGAGGGCTGGAACTCCTCTCCTATGAAGAAAGGCTGAGACAGTTGATGTGGTTTGGCCCGTAGAAGAGAAGGCTCTGTGGAGACCTTGTTGTGGCTTTTCAATACATTGGGGGGGATGATAAGCACAGAGAGAGACTTTTTACCAGGGCCTCTAGGGACAGGATATGGAACAACAGTTTTAAACTGAAAGAGGGTATGTTTAGATTGAATATTTGGAAATAATTATTCCCTCTGAGGGTGGTGAGGCACTGGCACAGATTGTCCAGAGAAGCTGTGCTTGCCCCGTCCCTTCAAGTGTTCAAGGTCAGGTTGAATGGGGTTTGCATCAATCTGGTCTAGTGGAAGGTGGTCCCTGCCCACGACATGAGGGTTGGACTAGTTGATCTTTTAAGGTCCCTACAAACCCAAACCATACAACGATTGTATGCCTGAGGACGAGCTCCAGATGGTGGGGTGGTCGGAGACACTGTTAGGTTATCCCTACAGTCAGAAACCAAGCCCTGCACAAGTTCTGAAAGAAATAAGACCTTTGATTGAACCTATTAAGCTGGAACATTAGCCTGTTACTCAAAATGTGTACACAGCAGAAGCAATGGTGAGAAATGTACCTGCAGAGCTGCAACCTGACAGGGGGAAAGCAGGGTGCAAGTATGTGGGAGGTTCCAGTGATTGCCATTCTGGGTTAAGGCCATTTCTGTTGTCTGAAAGCATTCTGTTTCCCAAAGGTGAATCTGTCTGGGGACATGTCTGGATATGGAATAGTATTAATAATATGGAAAGGAAAGATTCCATTTATGCCACATTAATGTGGGCTCAGCAACAGGGGCAGGAACAGAGCCAGAGAAGGCCAGGAAGTAGCAGCTCCAGAATATACAGAGGAGGCCATAGGCATACTGCTCTGTTTGGAGCTGTCTCGCTGTGTCTTCCCTTCAGCCACCTAGGAAATAAAAAGGAGGGATGAATCCCAGTTAGACACATTTATGCTCAAACTTCTGGCTGCAGAACCTCTAGGTCTGAGCACTAACGTGAGACTATTGAAACTCCCATGGCCAGACATACAGCCTCCTGCCTGTTTCTGCTTGTCTGTGGAAGGAGTAACTTAAGGTAGAGTAGTCCAGTGTTCTGCATGCACATGGCCTCCCTTGGTTTGATGTCCGAAGTCACATAGTTCCAGATCCAAGGTTTTTCAACTGCTGTCTCTAGGCTACTTGGCTCGCTCCTTTGTCAAGGCAACAAAGCATTGCATACCTGGGACATTGCTGAAGAGAGAGATGTGCTCGAACTGTCTCCTTGGAAGCTTAGGGAAGATGAATAAAATAAGTCTTCCTGTCTTTCTAGAGTTGTCTGCTTCGGGTGCATTTGAGACCAAATGGTATTTTCTGCAAACAGAAGTAAAGTAAGAGTAAAGAGTAAAGAACAAAGAAAAGTGAAGATTCTTACTGTGCTTTTCTTGTGCACACCTTGGAGTCTAGTGAACAGAAATCTGGAGAAGCTATTTTAGGAAAGGTACTCACAGGCTATGTGACCTTGATTTAGAAAATACCTATTCTCTGTTTCATGAATGGCCTGTCAGCTTGTGGGTTTACTTGTGAGATTGAGCAGACTGCAAAAACAGTTTGAACTGTACTTGAAGACTTTTGGGTCCCTCTGTGACTTTCCCAACTCTGTATTTTGTAAGGGGCAAGTTTGTAGTATCTCGGACAAGATGATTAAATTGTAAATGTGTCTATAGTGCTGGGTGTAAGGCTTTTATATACTGCAGGGTGTAGGTTTAAATATTAATCACTTATGTAATTATGCTGTTTTCTTTTATATCCTTTTAAAGCTTTTACAAACATAAAATATTTAAATCTCATTGAGGTATGTTGCTAAAATGCTAGGAGATAAAAGAAATACAGACTTAGGGTTACACAGTTGCATGTAACAGGACTTTTGCAACTTCTATGCTGAATCTAGTAACAGGCTGCATCAGGAGCTGCTTATCTTGACTGAGTAAATGAGGGCCAGGGGTGAGTACAGCAACAGAGGACAAGGAGAGGAATCCTGACCCCATAATCCTGGCGCACAGATGTGGTTACTCAGCAACCTATGGATACAGCATGTCTGACCTCTCCTTGGTGATGTTTTTGCAGTGCCCTTCATTTGAATGATGTTTGGAAATAGCTTCAAGGTTTTTTGAGATGAACAGAAATGTTGCCAAAAGATACAGAAACAGTTCTTAGACCAGATCCAGGCTGGTCCCATAGGTTGCAGAGGAGATCACAGAGACATTGCAGAAGATAGAACTATACACAAGAGCAGTGCAACACAGGGTCTGGAAACCACAGGATTTAAATTCTCTCTGCTGAGCTGTTTCTCTGTGATGTGATTCATGCTTACCAAGGCATTTGTTGCTCTCAAACATGCCGAGTATCTGGTCACACTTCTCCTTCTGATTGCCGCTGTTTTCACATGTACACCACAGGGAGACCTCCACACTGGAGTTACTGACATAGTTGGGTGTCATGGGCGTGCCTGTCCCAAAACCCCAGATGAAAGAAGCATTATGAATCATGTCATGCTAAAGGAAATGCTGCCCTAGAGGCAGAAGCCTTCCACTGTGATAAGCATGTTACCCAGTTGAGGTCAAGAGTGCCAGCTAGGTGGCCCAGGCTTGATGAACCTACCTGAAGTCTGCTGAGCTGTGAGAAAGTGTTGAGATTGCTACGCCTGACTCAGGCACTCTGTGAGATGTATTGAGAACTGAAGCTGGTGCAAGCATTAAATTGTGATGTGTACACAGCAGAAGCAATGGTGAGAACTGTACCCGCAGACCTCAGTGCAAACTGATGGGGAGAAAGCAATTTAATGATGCAAGCATTAAATTGTGAAGGATTTTTATTTTAGGATGTGAAGGACTTGCATCGACTCAGCTGTGTTGCTGACATATGGCAGCAAAAGGTACTCTTGCTTCTTGTGTAGCTGGCAAAACTGTGTAGCCAGGTGCCTTTGACAGACAAACAAATACTGCACACCTGTAGTGTAACCAGGCAGTGCTCATTTAGCACAAAACCAGCAGAGCCATTTGGAAAAATGGAAGGTATAGTCTAGATTTACAGCTTCTTTGGTACTGCTGCTCTTTACATCCTCTTTTGAGCCACTCTGAAAACGTTTTAGTAGATTGGTAGATAGTAAATAACTAAACTCAAAGATGACCTTCCTTCTAACAGCTGGTAGTCCTATATTCTGGCTCTCCCTAGAACATAGCTCACACAATACTAAGGAGCCATCAGGAGTCTAGAAGTCAGGCAGTGATGAAATGCCGTGTTTAATCACTGCTGTGGTGGGATGTAACTCCAGCATTACGAATGACAATGACTTAGTTCACACAAGCCCACAGAGTGCTGTTGATGAGGCACTTAGAGCGCTTTGCACCAGCTGATGATGCAAAGAGGCATCCAGAAATCTCAGGCAAGGATGGGGCAAAATACAGCAAAAAATATCATGGAAGAGCTCTCTTTGGACGGCATTTATCTCCAAGGCAAGGGAGAGCACTAGCATCAATTAGTAAGGCATATTCACCTGTACATGGAGCGCTACCTCCTGCAGGAGACTGGGATGGTCCTTCACAACATCAAAGAGTGCCTGCAAGTTTGTGTCCTGAAAGCATCCACCCTGTATGTTCCTGTGGATGTCACTTACCAATCATCCCCATGTAAGCCTGCAGGCATGCAGCATGGTTGTGCAGAGAGCAGCCATCTGGAGACATGTCTACAGGTTGACAATTTTGTTGGAAGTCAGCCAGTCGGGATCTGTAGGAAGGAAAATGAGACCATCAGTGTCGATGTTGTTCTCTTGGATAACATCCTCTGCTGCCTGACCTACTTGCAGATATGGTCTTCTAAGCAGGAGTCCAGAAGCCAAAGGCAATTTGGTTTGGTGTTATACTGGAAGGAACAATCAGGAACGATAGTTTTACGGCGTCTTTCTCCACAAAATTCGTCTTGACATGGACAGAACAGGATCCTTTTGGTGAAATCCTCAGGAACTTTCTCAAAGAAATTCCTTAGCCCTCTGTGGCACTTGCGCTGGTCACACACATCCTCACTTCCTGCTCCCTTGGTGCAGATGGAGGCATAGTCTGTGCGCAGACGAAAACACTTCTTGCTCAGATTACAGACATGTGTTGCTCTCAGACATGGATTTGTTGCATCTCCTGCTAACTGTGAGCCTATAAAGCCAAAAGAAACACAAAAACCATGAGGCAAGTCTCCAGAAGTGATTCTTTATGGAAGCAGGAGTACTCCTTTCTTGATTCTCAGATTCAAAAAATCAAAAAGAACAAAGCAAAAACAGTCCTTCTATGTGCCTGCAGTATGACACTGTAATTATACTAGTTACAAAAGAGTACTTTTTTACTGGTTCATAGTATGGTGCTTGTTTCAGAAAATGGATCATTGTCGGTTATTACTGGTTTCATGGGCCTGGATCTGTGGCTATATTTACACTTGGTAGGAGTGACAAATTTAGGCAAGCAGCCAGAGCAGGCATTCCTCTGATTAAAGGAGTCATTACCCCAAATTGTTCTTAATAATCTTCAACCCATGAATAGATAAGAGAGGGCAGAATTATATCATGTAACCATTACAATTCTTACCTGATACCAGAGCTGCCAGTTTATTATAATCTGTCTTCCAGTGTTCTTCATTCATTGGATTCTCATAGGGAGAGGTCTCCAAACTGAAATAACCTAGGCAAGATACAAGATATTTAATGCAGTGGGAGATGGGAGAAATGCTTTGTGACCAGCTTTATTTATTTATTTGCTTGTTTATTCTTAAATGGATATTTTTCTTATTTATGTCTGGTTCTTTCCTCAGGCTGGAGTTCAGAAATGCTCTGTCTCCCCCAAAGCCAAATGCCAAGAATGGTTCTTCTGGAAATGCAAAGCTATTACTGTGTAAAACCCTCATTACATTTTATCCAGTTGGAATGTGGTCTATGTTGTCATTTGGATTTTTCAGCTTCAGTAAATGTGAGGAGCTGAGCAGCATAGGCAGGCTGTAGTGGGAGGTCAAGTAGAAGCATCCCACAAAAGAAAGCAACAAAACACTTAGGGATGCCATGGCAATATGTGTCGTAATCACATGTGTTTTCAGTGATGGACAGACAGGACCATTTTGAGGTATTTTTCACAGCATTAAATCTAACTATCTCAGTATATCTGTCTTTGTCTCTTAGGGTTGCTGGTGTATTTGAAGGGCTGATCCCATACCAGATCAGTTTCTGTGCTTATCAAACAGAGCAGTAATGAATTTTCTTTACTAGGAGATATGGTTCCAGAGCAATTACCTACAGTGCTGGGAAGTGGACTTTCACAGTTGTTTTCAGCTAGGGGATGGGGGTAAGCCTTATTAGTAACTTGTAAATTTATATTACTTCATCTCACCATCTGTCATGCTGGAGTGAACAGTCCAGAAAATGCGTAAGCAGTGCTCCTGTCTCTTCATGCGCCGGTGACACTTGCAGTGCAGCAAAGAGCTGTTCCCAAGGTCAAGTTCTGCATTCAGACATCTAACCCTGCTATCGTGATCCAGTGAAAGGAGGCGAGTCTTGGCCAGGGCACAGTTTTCCAGGGTCCTATATGTGGCATTGCAGGTGGAGTCAGAGAGGCACAGCTGCTCTGCCACGACGCAGTCACTGTTGGGCAGAGCCATGAGGTCTCCTGACCAAGTACAGAAAAGACTGTTAGGACCCCAGTCAAGATTAATGCCACACAAGCACCTTGTCATTGTTCTGCAGGAATCCTGTCTTCAATAAGGACTCCTTGCAAGAAACAGAACATGTTGGGATCTTTCATGTGGAGTAGCTAAGGAAAAAGAGCTGTATGCATTCACACACACACACACACACACACACACACACACACACACACACAAAAAAAAAAAAAAAAAAAAAAAAAAAAAAGGGGGGGGGGGGAACAAAATGTTAAATAAAAGCCTCCAAAATAATTTTGTTCAACTTGGCTAGGATCAGGGATTGCTCTGTATTTTAGGGACCACTAAGTCCCTGTGAAACCTTAGGGTTGCTGAGGTCTGCTTTGAAGAAGCTCTTCTATTCGGGCACTGAAAACCACAGTGCAATAAGCACATAGAAACACCACACTGTGTACTGTGAGTCAGTGCTGCTGCAATTACTAAAGTATATCCTGGTCATTAAGAGATGTACTGAGAAAACCATTTATAGGGTATAAAAACAACTACTTTAATGAGCCTGAAGACTTAAGAATGTGTATTCTTTGCATAATAAAATGAATCCTTAATAAAGGATGGAAGTAGCTTCATATGGAAGGGCTGATATGCAGTCAATTAAAGTACATAGAACCCAGTCCCTGAAATCCCTGCCGAAAAAGCAGATGAAGGCTTGGCCCATAAGAACCTCATGAAGTTCAAGAAGTCCAAGTACAGGTGCTGCACCTGGGTCAGGGCAATCCCAGACCCAAGTCCAGACTGGGAGATGAACTATGAGAGAGCAGCCCTCCAGAGAAGGACTTGGGGGTTCTCAGGGGTGAGCTGGTCACGTGCACGTGCAGCCCAAAAAGCAAGTATGTCCTGAGCTGCATCAAAATCAGCATGGCCAGCAGACTGAGGGAGTATGTTCTGCCCTCGTGAGATCCCACCTGCAGTGCTGCATCCAGCCCTGCGGCCCTCAGTACCGGAAGGACATTAACCTGTTAGCATGGGTCCGGAGGAGGCCCAAAGATGCTCCGAGGGCTGGAGCACCTCCCACCATGAGACAGGTTGAGAGAGCTGGTGTTATTCAGCCTGGAGAAGGCTCCAGGGAGACTTCCACTGGACCCCCTTCCAGTACTTAAAGGGGACTTATAAAAAGGAAAGATAGCAACTTTTAATACAGGCAGATAGTGATAGGACAAGAGGGAACAGTTTTACAATAAATAGGCAAGACTGAGATTTAGATGTTAGGAATAAGTTCTTTACTCAAAGGGTGGTATGGGCCTGGCACAGGTTGCCCAGAGCAGCTGTGGCTGCCTCATCCCTGGAAGTGTCCAAGGCCAGGTTGGATGGGACTCAGGGCAACCTGGTCTAGTGGAAGGTGTGCCTGACCATGGCAAGGGGGTAGACCAAGATGATCTTTAAGGTCCCTTCCTGCCCAAGTCTTTCTATCATTTTATGATTATGTTGTTATGGGTAGGTGAATTCAGTCTGTAATCTTTCTTCATTTCTGCAGTATATGAATCTGTGTTCACAGTACAAGTACAACGAAGTCTTGAAACAAGATAGTTTCCTAATAAAATTTATATATAGGCTGCTATGTTTCTTCCCTTCAGGTCTATATTCCTTGGCTGGCTTTAGGAAATGACTGTGCTGAGCCTTACACGTACCTTTGGTGTTCTTTGGGTACATCATCTTACCTATCATCCTCTTGTTCAGCAGATGCAGTAGTACTATTTCAGTCTGCCATCACTATAAATTAGGGGGAAATCTTGGTACAACTCATATTGCCCAGTGTACCATCTTCACCATGTAATTTGTTCTCTCACTTACTTAATTTTTGCTAGCTTCATCAGTTTATTTGCTGTAAGCAGTAGAATGCGTAATTCCATTCCATCCTGCTTCTCAAAGTTTCTACTTTCCCTACCATCCAGTAATATTATCTAGGTACCTTTGTCTCATTTGTACAAGATTCTTTGTTCTTCTAGCAACTTACTCTACTTTGTAGTTCACCTGGCTCTTACATAGAGACTTGATGACTTTTCAAACTCCTTGAAAAATCTCTCATCAGGAATGCTTTGTATGCAGCACAGTGGGTTCAGGTGAAGCTGCTCTAAACCTCAACTTTAAAACAGTCCTCCTCTATAGACATCATTTACTGGCTGTGCGTTGTTGTAAGCCCTGAAGTTTGGCAGGTTATTTCATTTCTTTAAAATCTTGTTTTAGTAGTCCAGACAGTAACAATGTGAAAGAATGAGAAAGCTAATTCTTTCCTAGATCTGTGATCTAGGCTGCATAACATGTTAAAGATGTATGTGTACAGGAATCCCATCTGTAGTTAAAAAAAAAAAAAAGTTAGAAGGTAATAACCAATTAATACATTATGATTATTTATATCTTAGAAAAAAATTGTTAGGTAATACAATACACCTTTATTCTCTCTTTTCAATGTCCTGTCATATAGCTATGTCTATCTTGTTGCCCCTGGTGCACCACGCTATTTAAAGAGACAACAGTTACAGAAGGGATGCTCTTTCCTTTATTAAACACAGTTACCAAAGAAGCATTGGCATTTGGACATGGCAAAATTTGGGAAATCTTTTGGGATCGTGTGGCTGCCAGTTGCTACTGTGGTCTAACTGCAGCAGCCCATCTTTCAGCAGTCAAAAAGCTGCAGCTTCTTCTGAGTGCAAAGCACCCCTAGATAGAAACTATGAATGCTTCAGAGCAGTTTCTAATTTCCTTATTCCTAGTCACATCAGCCCTGCAGACTGAACAAGAGATGAAATGGGAAAAGGAGTAATTTCAATCCTTAGCTCTTGTGATTTGGCAGTAGTAGGAGGCAGAGTAGAACAATCAGCTGCATCTCCGCACGAGTTCCTTGGATTGGTCTCAGCAAACTGAGACTAGTCTCGGAAAACTCTGGGCCTTAAGCCTTCCAGAGGGCGAATGCATGGGGGGTAGGTATCAAAAACTACTCTGAGCGAAACCAGCGAGAGCGCGGCGCAGCCGCGACCAGCTCAGGCGAATGAATCCCCGCGTTGTGTTCGTCCAGCCGCATTCAGGGATCGGCTCCCATCTCCTCTCGCCTCCTCACGTCTGGCCTCCAGGGCAGTCGGTCCCCTCCCCAGAGCGTCCCTCCAGTTTGGCCACAACCACACCGGAGGCTCCCCGTTCCGGCTAAAGCAGCAGCCGCCTTTCACGGTTTCAATCGCGAATTCCTACCCGCCGACTGCGTCCGGGGCGGCTGGAGCCGGTGGCCGGGAGAGCCGGGTAGCGGCTGCGAGCGCCGCGCTCGGGACGGGCTCCGCGCCCGCCCAGCATCGAGGGGGAGCAGTGGTCAACCCCAGCGACCGCGACCCCGGCGCCGCCCCTGCAAGCCCCGGCCGCCCCGGGATGCGGGCGATGCCGCTGTCTGCCCGCCAGGAGAGGCACGGGGTAGTGCCGCCCTGCCCAGCCCGCCCCGCGCCCCGGGCGCTGTTACCGGCTCCGGAGAGAAGCAGCCCCAGGAGCAGCGCCGGCCCCATGCTGGCGGTCGGTGGCTCCGAGCGCCGGGGCTGCAGCTCGCATGCTGCGCTCGACCCCGCCTCGGTGCTGCTGAGCCCGGCCCGCCCCGTCGAGGTGCGGGCGGCGAGCGCCGCCCCCGGCCCGACCCATCGCGGGTTCCGGACGCGCCCGTGGGGGCCGCGGCGGGTGGAGAAGCCGGGTGGCCATCGGGCTGGTGCGGGATGTCGGGTGATGGGGATCGTCCAGCGGCGAGCCGGGCAATGTAGGGACGCTTCAAAAGGGGCGTTTTGGAACGGGCTGCTCAAGGCGTTTGTTTGTTGATTCATAGCACACCTCAATACTGAGAGCAGAGCTGTGACTGCGCACCCTCGGGGTCGTACTTGGGTAAAGGATAGTCAATCTCCGACTTAGAAGAGTCTCCTTCACTCTGGAGGGAGTGCTCTTGGAGGATACAGAGGCTGACTGGCTTTTGAGTAGATTTCCCAAGAAACTCTTGGGTCTGTGGAAGGGATGACTGAGCTTGTAGCTTCTTCCTTCTGGCTTTGTGAAGGCTGTTATTTCCGTTTCTTACATGTTGCTGGCTCTGTCTTGATTGAGCTGCTTGTCTGCACCCACACGGAAGATGGCACTTCTGAGAGCCATGGCATTTAGGCACCTGTGCTTCTTTTGAACAGATGTTTCGTTTTAATTTGCATCCTAAGATCAAATTAACCAGTGTGAAAAAGTTACGGTCCAACATATGCATGTCAAACATTAGCATATGAAAATGAGGCAAACGGTTTGTAAGTCAATTGTTTGCATAAGTAGAGAGACCTACCCCATCTGCCCGAAAACCCCAACAGAAAGGGTAATAACTGTGCAAATACATTAAGTATTCACGATCGAATCCAGTGGTGCCCTCCTCTTCTTGAGTTTTTAAGAAAGATTAGTCCTTCTGCTTAGGGAAAGATTAGTCCACTGCAGGGAACTGCTGTGAGAGAATTCTTCTGCATGGAAATCACTGTTTATCACTGTATTAAAGCAAGTAGCAGTTCCAGTGATAGGCTAGACATTTCATCTCTACATCCATGACTGCCACAAGCAGTGAAGAGTAGATTTGACCAAGGAAGTATTTTGTTTGCTGTAGGTGCTGAGTTACTTAGCCATACCTTATTTTGTATAGTATTGATCTTAAGATTATAGCACACTGATGCTTCTGCTGCTTCTTTTAGGATTTGACCACTACAACCCTTCTTGAGTCAAACCCAGAGCGAGTTACTGGGAAATGCAAAAGATGCTGAGTCTTGGTCGTTTGTCAGGAGTACCATCAGAGAACTACTGCGGGAGGTAGCACACAGGAGGGCTGAGCAAACACTTCTCTGCCTGGGCTAATATTTACAGCATCACACTCTGCTCTTTACAGGGTTAGAGACAGACAGCAGACATTCACAGCTAATAGTAACACCTGTACACGACAGAAATATCAACCTAGTGCAAACAACCCAGCAGAAGTTGATGTTTATATTTATGGAAAACCAAATAAAAACCTCCTCCATTTCCTAGCATGAGTGCTAGTGCCCTAAACAGCTCTGGCTGCTCATTGCCAAAGAAGGTTCAGCAGTTTGACATCCATAGCAGCTACCCATAGTTTTGTGTTTCAGTTCCTGGGATACTTGTCCACTTCTGGCTCAGATAGTTTTATTCTTTTGTTCCTATGAGTAAAGAATTCAAAGCTGCTCTTGTATTTTAGTCTCAGTGTTGTTCACAGCAGGAAGGTCAGAGACATTTAGGTGTTTGTCTGGTTAAGTACAGTCATACAGCTCACTGGGTAGACTATATCTTTGGTGAGAATAATTGTAAGTCATTCTACAGAAAAAGGGAACTAAGACATTTATGATGATAAAAATTCAGGGTGAGTGTTATAAATACATATTATATTGTTGGCTTTTCGCAAGTATTACGATAAATGCTATATGTATAATGTTAAAATGGCTTTGCTGTATAGATATAGCTTTTGTTTCTGCTATTAGCAAAAATTAGGCATAGTAGTAATAGTTGCTATAGTATGCTTAAACTGTCTGCTTGGCTGGGATAACATCCAGTGAACATATGATGAGGACCCTGCTGCTGATAGGCCAATTATCAACACCTACCATCTGTAGAAAGTATGGACCAAGGCCCAAACTAGAAGTAATAAAAAGAACAGATTAAAACCACAGACAGGAAACACGCATGCTCTAAAAAGACAGACCCAAAGAGTAGCCATGCTAAACTATTCCTAGAATATAGAAATTAGTTTGTGAAAAACTATAAATATGCATAGTAGCCTATAAATATGCAACGGGCTAATGTAACAGAAAAAGTATTTAAAGAATGTCTCCAAAGTTAGTAAGTGTGCTCTTGGCTGAATGCCAAGCACCCGGCCATTAACTCTTTGCTTTGTCTCCTATTATCTTTAATTAAACTTTTTAAATTTTACGAAGAAAGTTTACCTTGTTTTTCACAGTGAGCAATGGACATGCTGAACAACATAGCTTCAGTGCAGAGGGACGCTGCAATGAAATGAAAGAACTGGGTCAACAGGTGCCTTATGACATTCCGGTAGGAGAGTCAAGTTCTGAAACGGGGCACAGTGACCCCATTCATCTTTCCGGGATGAGAACTGAGTGGATGCGAAGTTCTCTGGAAGGACCTGGAAGTTGCCATGGGTACCAGTAAGATGTGATTGAATAAAACAACCTATACACCACACTGTATTAGGAGGAACATGGCTGAGACTGAAAGAAGTTATTCATGTCTGCTTAGCAGTGGTGTGGCCACACCTGGACTGCTGTGTGCAGTTTCCTGCCCCTGATGTTCAAGAGGGATGTGTAGAGAGGGTCCAGTGGAGGGCTACCAAGATGGTAGCACATGACCTACAAACTGATTATCAGAACCTGGGCTTTGTTTGCTTGGCAAAGAGGAATTTCAGAGATGATCTACTACCACCCTACAGCTACTTAAAGGTGAGCTGCAAAGGCGATAATCCCAAATGGCAGGTGATACAAGAAATTATGATGGCCATAAATTGGGTTGTTCAGGCTGGGTGCTATGAAGAACCTTTTCACTAAGAAGTTGGTGCAGTGCTAGAACAGGTTATCTATAGACATATCAGAGTCTGTACTGACTAGCACAAAGATGTTGAATCAGAGACTCTCTAAGTCCCTTTTCACCAGCTAGTTAAGGCAATGGCTGGTGTGCACATGCATGGATGACAGAAGCAATTTAAGGCATGAGCAGCTCAGAAGAAAAATTATTTGTAAAAGGAAAGCAAAAACACTTTTTCAAGAGAAGAAAGGAGGAGTACCTTAGAACAGCGCTACTCTGCTACCTTAAGTCTAAATTTTTTCAGAGGCAGGAACATAGACAAAGTAGTTTTAATAGTGCATTACACTATATTTTGATTCAAAGGCATTTAAGTGATGCACTGTGAGCCCATTTTTCTGATCCAGGTATATCCATGATTCATATTGTCTCTCCTTGTCTCAGGTGAAGCTTAATTAGCTCGCAGGACAGTGGATCTGGCAGTGGCAAGACAGACCCAGGCCTTAGGGGTTGTAGCTGTTCAATGTAGTCAGAAAAATAATGGAACTTCATGGTTTTGGAAGAGTATTTCCCAGTTTAGTTCTCCCACTAAAACTGCACTGCTTGCTCCCCTGCCTTCCTTCAGTTGGAAGAACAAAAGGCAAAGATCCCGGGTGGAGATAAGAAATAGGAATGAGATAAGAAACAGTAACAGCAACAATATTAATAATGAAAGGTATAAGACAAAGAAATTATTTGCACGGAAAATCTGACAATACAAACTGTCTCTTCCCAGCCATTCTTTCCCCCACTAGAAGGAACTCCTTCTCCTCAGAAGTGAGAGCTCCTTTTTCTGCCCCCAGCAATGATGTGAGGTTGTATCAAATAATATTAGGGTATTGGCCATGCCCCCTCCCACTGATCTGTGCCAAAACCAGGACAGGAACCAAAGATTTTACTTTCCTGTAGGCAATCAAGTTAAAGAATATGGATTAGATTATTTCCCCTTGTTTCAGCAGCAGTCCTGCAGCTGCTTTCCACAGTGAAATGGACTGGACTTCTATTTATTCAAGCCATGAGACAGAGGCCACATTGGGCCACAAAGATCAGTGGTCCCACTCTACTGATACCTTCACTGCCTTTCAGTGCTGTGGAACATAGAACCAGAGCTTGTAAGTTCTTATTTTAATCACTGCTATAAATTTTCTCTTCTTTGCTTGTAAAAAAGATGGGCACATGGCAGGGCAGCAGCACAGGGGCTGTTTACTTTACATTTTATCAGCAGCATTACGTGCTTTAGAGACTTGTACCGGGAAAGACTGAGGTACAAGCTGCTCCTACTGAGTCAAGAGTATGCCCTGGTAGTCAGGAGGGAAAACCATGTCCTGGGGTGCATCAAGCAAAACATTGTCAGCCAGTCAAGGGAGGTGATCGTCCTGCTTTACTCTGCACTGGTACAGCCTCACCTTGACTACTGTGTGCAGTTTTGAGCAGCACAATATTAAGTAGACATTAAGCTACTGGAGACCATCCAAAGGAGGCCACAAGGATGGAGAAGGGACTGGAAGGGAAGCTTAAGAGGTATGGCTCAGGTCACTTGGTTTGCTCAGCCTGGAGAAGAGGAGACTGAAGGGAGGCCTCACTGCAGTCTTCAACATTCTCACGAGGGGAAGCAGAGGGGCAGGTGCCAATCACGTCACTCTCATGACCAGTGACAGGACTCAAGGAAAAAGCATGGAGCTGAGTTGGGGAGGTTTAGTTTGGGTATCAGGGAAAGGTTTTTCACCCAAGGAGTGGTTGAGCACTGGAACAGGCTCCCTGGGACAGTGGTCACAGCACCAAGCACCTGTCTGAGTTCAAGAAGTGTTCAGACAATGCTCTCAGGCACATCATGGAGTCCTTGGCATGTCCTGCACAGAGCCAGGACTCGGACTTTACGATCATGATGGGTCTCTTCCAACTGAGCATATGCTATTGTTCTATGATCCTGATAAATGGCAGGACTTTGGACCACAGCACAGAGTTGCTGTACCCAGACAGATGAGGCTTTCTTTACTAATTTTGCCCCTAGCAATAAGGTTTCTAGGATTTCCAGTTTCTTTGTCCTCTCTTGCCTCCTACCCATTGTGGTTTTTTTAAGCATCCAACAAATACATGCTAGAGATTGGAAAAGTACTTGAAGAGCTATCAGCAAGTGTTGATAGGTGACGAGGATACCTGTATGCACTCAGGGAGATTTTAACTGAGGTTTTTTACACAGACATGAAGGTCAGCCAGTGTAAATGTAAAGGGAGACTCCCTGGGCTATAGGCAATTGTGCTTGAGAAGACTAAAGCTGTTTGAGTATGTGTTAGAAGGCTTGCCTGTGAGGTTTGGCATGCAAACCAAATGGGTAAAACTACCCAATTTTTTTTTAGCAGCTGCATATAGTATAGACACTGGATTATTTCTTGACAAACTGTTGGAAACTAGTAGTCTCACTGATTGCCACGAACAACTTACATGCACCAGATTACTTTTTTTTTTAACTACAGGCAAATTCATTAATTCATATTCCTTAGCCTATGCTCTTGTTTCTTTCCACACAGGTGGATTTTTGCCCCTTCCAGGTTGTAACAGAGTCACTCTTCATGGTTTTGTCTATTCACTATTTCAACCAGTTCATTAAATAATCTGAGATATTTAAGGGTCATCAAATCCAATAGGCCTTGAAACACATCTTTCTAAGCATTTTTTCACTCTATCTTTGCCAAACATTCTTACCTTGCTATTGTTTAACTGCCCCGAGCAGGGGTCAACAGAGGCAGGCAGCAGCCAGGATAGCCGCAAACCCATGGCTAAACCCCAAAAAGTAATTGATTTCCCTTCCCTTGCTAACTGGGGGATCCACACAGCGACCCCTTGGCAGAGGCACACAAGGGGAGACACAGGCACCACTAAACCAGGTTCATGCCAGAGGATCGCTGGATCACACCAGTTCACACCAGTTTAGCAAGGATTATTCCCAGCTTCATGTTTACAATCCTCCTCAACAGGCAGTCATCTACTTTTAACCCATTCCTCCCAACACATTCGCCAGCTGGCAGTTCTAATTATCACGTTGCTTTTTGCAGACCTTACTCTTAACATCGAACAGGAGGAACGCACACAGATCTGTTAAACACCACAGATCGTGGCATACCTGAATGGAATGTGGGAGGTATTGAAGAAAAGGGTCGTGTGAGAGTAGATCAACTGTGTGGACTTCACACCAGGTACCAGAAACATTTGTGTAATAAATAGCTTTAATTTTTCAATACTGTACAGAACTTGCTTAATGATGTCCTTGCCGTGATTTATGTAGTGGATTCTCAGGATTAGCGGTAACCGCACCGCTGATCCGCTCCCAGAAGCACCGTACAGGCGTGGGAGACCCGGCTGTAAAGGTGGCAAAACAGAAGCAGAATCGATTTGAATGGCTCCCTGCTTTGTCTCAGGCACAGAAAGCTTTCTACGAAGACCTGAACCTACATCCCAGGATCCACCTTCCAATTTTTTTGCAGTCACCCTCCTGGCCACTCCCTGCAGCCTCAGCCGTCCCGAAGCCGAGTGTGACCCGGGAATACCGAACGAACCCGGCCGGCCCCGTTCCGCGCCGCCGGACCGCGCTCCCCCCACGCCCCCAAACTCGGCGGACCGGAAGCGGAAGCGCGCGGCACCACGGTGGCGGCGATGCCGCTCGCGTGGGTCCAGCTGCGTCTTTCCGGTTCCGCCGGAGCGGCGCGGGCGGCGAGTGACGGGATCCCGGGTCCTTCCGCGGCGCCGAGGGCGGCGCGGCCCCCCCCGGCCCATGGACCGGCACAAAGTGAAGCGGCAGCGTCTGGACCGGATCTGCGAAGGTGAGGCGGGGCGGGCGCCCCTCGGCAGCGGCGGCAGCAGCGGGCAGCGGCACCTGCCCTGTGCCGCGGGGACCCGACGCAGCTGCTGCACGCCCGTGGGGCTGAGCGTCCGCCCGGCCGGCGGCGAGTAGGGCCCCGCCGCAGGCGGAGGCGCTGCCTACGGCCTTCTGGAAAGGGCGGGATGGTAGTGACTGTTGGAGGCTCTGTGGACGTAAAGGTTCTGCTCACTTAAGGGGGAACACGTATTATCTGGGCATGCTGGGATGGAGGGGGGACAGGTCACTGGGAAGGAGGTGTGAAGCGACTTTGTCACTTGTTCTTGGATCCTGAAGTAAGATGGCATGCTGTTGAGTAGATCACCTCTAATATATTATTACTGATAATGGATGCCTTATTTTCCTTCATCTAAGTGGTGACAGAGGTGGTTGTGTTTTTTTTTTTTTTCCAGCGTCTTTTCCCTGTGTTTATTTCTTGTTAATGTCTTTTGCTTTGCCTAATCTGTTCCTAAATACTATTAGCAACTTACTGAACTAGCAGATGCGGGTTCCAGAATTCTTGTCTTTCATGTAATGATTCCTGCTGACTGTTTTAATAGGCATACGGCCTCCTATTGTGAATGGCCCAATGCCAGCACGGCCACTGGTTGCACTCCTGGATGGACGAGATTGCACTGTGGAGATGCCCATCTTGAAGGATGTTGCTACAGTGGCATTTTGTGACGCTCAGTCAACTCAGGAAATCCATGAAAAGGTGGGCAAGAAGATGTGCAAGATTCAGAAGTAGACCTTTGCCTCTTAGGTAACCAAACTAGATATTGATTTGGACTGGTTTTTGTTACAGGTGCTGAATGAGGCAGTAGGAGCTCTGATGTATCACACCATTACCCTTTCTCGTCAGGATCTGGAGAAATTCAAAGCCCTCAGAGTCATTGTGCGTATTGGCAGTGGCTATGACAATGTTGACATCAAATCTGCTGCAGAATTAGGTATGATGACACCATGAGGTGTCTGTTGTGATCAGAACTGAATGCAAAATGGAACACTGCATGTGTTTTTGTGTATTATAGCTGAGTGCATTTAAAAACTTTTATGTACAAATATTTGGAGCTGCTCAATATCGGGTGTCTTTAGGAAGCTGATCGATGGAGGGCTGGTAGGTGGCTTAAAAGAAAGAGTCTCAGTTTTCAGATTGCTCTGCCACAGGTGTTGGTGTCTTTGTTGTTGCTTGGGATTCAGGAACCTAATTATGGTGTCTAGGTAACTTTTGGAGAGGTGACTGGTCTTTTTTTGACCCCTGAGCAAACTGATGTCTGAAAGCCACCTTCAAATGCTGATGCAAGATAAAGTCACTGTAAATGCTTCATGAGTTTTCCTCTTAATTTTGTATATGCAAAGAGGTTCTGATACAAAACTTTATTAGTGATCCCTTTAGAACACTAAGCATATGAAAAGTGTCTGGATCAGATGACAAAAAGGTGCTATTTACTATTAAACAAATGACAGTGAGACTTCTGGACCTTTTAGCCTCCTAGGTGAGATGCATCACTTAAGTACCTTCCCCTTCTCTTTTAAGTTTTACAAGTGTAAGGGATTTGAAAGCTTCCTTAATGTAATACAGATCTTGTTAAGCTTAAATGAAATACAGGTATTAGTATATAAAATTGAAATAGGCAAGCATTGCAATTTTCAGATCTGTAAGAACAGGTGAATTGCTAATAAATGAAGAGTGTCTATTGGGCTAGTGCTTGAATTAGGTCAAAAGAGCCTTTTCATTTGGATGATTCAAAGGAATAGTCTCAAGAGTTCCTGTCCAGGTCCTTGGCTTTCATCCAGCCTTTATATATTTGTGCTGAGTTTGGAACCTAACCTAGTCTTACATTTCTCTGCTTAAGGTCGCTTTCTTTGATTCGTTCAGATTCAAAGATTTCTATTTTCTCCCACTGCACACTCATTAATCCAAGGTTAAATGAGTCAAAGTTCTTTCACCACCAGACCGTTGCTTGCCACTTTTGCTTTGGAGTGACAGTGTGGTGACCTTTACACGTGGCCAGGTTTGCTTTTTCAGGGACAATTAGTGGTTATTTTCATGCTTAGCCAGGCCTTTTAATTCATTCGGAGGTAAGATACTGTTCCTTGTGTTTTCTGAATCTTTGGGCTGTTTGTATTTGTGGTTTTTTTACATTTAGGTAGAATACTGCATGTTAACACAGATCTGTGTCTGGCTGTGTAACAGATCGATGCATGGGGCTTGTCCAGAGTTGAATGAGATGGTAATCAGTGAGATTAAGAGAAATTGGGTTTTTCTATCACCCCTACTCATGTCCTCTGAGTTGTCTGTGTGGCATGGCAAAATTGGAAATAATTTGATAGAGAAAAACAGTCAGATATTGGGATTGTCTGTGGCCATTGCTCTCCTAATTCTCATGGGAAAGCATGGTCTGAGTTTAGCCAAATGTCTCCTGTGACTAGGCTTACAAAACAATGATGCCTTCAACCATTACCTAGATTTTATTTCCAGTTTTTAGCTAGGTGGTGGACTTTTGAGAAATTAAATGGTATGTTTCCAGCCTCCCCGCCTCCTTTTTTTTTTTCTTTCTTTTTTTTTTTTTTTTGGTCATAAACTGCTCAAGACTTACTAGATTTTAATACAGTGTTACATATTTCCACTTTCTGGCAGTAATTTATGCTTCTAGGACTTCAACTCTCTTTGCATTACAAATTTACCTGATAGTTGTAGCCATGGGTTTTATGGTCCTTGTGGTTGTGTGTTATTCTAGAGTGGGAATGTTATGTGTTGTTATTTTTAAGCTTAACTTCAAATGGATTTAGAGAAGCTCCTGGGGCTTCTGTCTGCATTTAATGAGTGAGTTACTTATTGTTGCTCCTGGGGAGGCTGATGCTTGCAGTGAGCATCTGGACTGTGAAGCATGAAGAGCTCAGCCATCTGTCTCAATTCTTCTACAGTCTGCCTGTTAATTTGTCAGGAGTATCTGTGGAAGAAGTGCATCTTTTTGAATGCAGATCTCTTAAAACAGTCAGTTGCTTGTATCACTTGTATGGCCCAGTTTTCTCATTTCAGCTTGTTCGTTTGTGTGTTTGTTTTTCTTGTAAGTAGAGAAATAGATATTTATAAGGAAGGAATGGTATTTCCTGGGGGATTGAAAAGATGGCTGGTCACATCTGTGTTGTTGTAGAATGAGGTTCTGAAATGAATCCTGTGTTTCTTGAGTTCTGGAGTACTGAATTATCATGGAGCATTTGTGCTTAGAGAACTTTATGTCGGTTTAGAATTGTGATGCTAAAAATCTTCTATGACATCTATGGCTTTGTAGGCATTGCAGTTTGCAACATCCCTTCCTCTTCAGTAGAGGAGACTGCTGACTCTACCCTCTGCCACATCTTGAACCTTTATCGCCGTGTTACTTGGCTACATCAGGCTCTGCGGGAAGGGAATCGAGCCTCAAGTGTAGAACAGATTCGAGAGGTGGCTGGAGGTGCTGTGCGTATCCGTGGGGAGACTTTGGGCATCATTGGACTAGGTAAGTGATGGGAATTGTTAGACTGAAAAGAGAACTATGAACGTTTTTGGGAAGCTAAGAGTCACATACTGAGAAAGGTGATAATTCTACAACTATTCTTTGTGAAACACACAGACTCCTAAGGAATGCTAGTGCCCTATTCTGGATATCTTTGAGATTTGGGTATGTGTCAGGGGATTGGGTATTCTTTTTTCAATTTCAAGTGGTTAGAAGAATTGGAACATTCATACAGCTCTTCTTGGTGACTGTTTCCTTCTGTGCTAGGTTCTGTATCAGTAGCAAAGCTGCCTGAAAGGTGGCTACCAATTCCTTCTTCAGTCTGACTCAGAGTCCAGATTTGGTTTGAAAACAGAACTGCTTCTTGACTAAGTTCTGGCTATTGCATGGGGAAGAACTAGAATTAGTTACATAGGAGCAGCACTGAATAGCCTCCTCTGGATCCCTATGGCAATCCTAGGGGTTTCCAGGGTTGCAATATCTTGGGCCCTGGCAGTAAACTTCAGTTTACAGTAGGTTCTCAGTCTACCCCAGTATCTTGTCTTTAAAGTTTGTTTTACCTTTCCTTGATGATTGTGGGTTTTCTTTTGTGAAGGCCGAGTTGGACAGGCAGTGGCTCTGCGAGCCAAGTCCTTTGGCTTCAACGTGATTTTCTATGATCCCTATCTGCCGGATGGAGTGGAGCGATCCTTGGGTTTACAACGAGTAGGAACCCTGCAGGATCTACTAATGCACAGCGATTGCATCACATTGCACTGCAGCCTGAATGAACATAACCATCACCTCATCAATGACTTCACTATTAAACAGGTGCAGCAGGAGCTTGATTTCCCCCACAGAGCACTGTGGAAATGAATGCAAACCAAAACTGCTGCTTTCACGGAGGCTGAGAGCGTGTGAATCCTGCTGCCTCTGTTATGTGCCTCCTGCTGCCTTTGGAGGCTGGGCGCGTGTGGATCCGGGTGCCTGTGCTTTGTGCTGTATAGAATTTTATGTTAAGAGAAGAACAGGATTGGCTCTTGCAAAATAGTTTCCTTTATAAAGAATATTTTAAGTGATTCCATAATTTCAAATTATCTTTAAAATAATTTACTGCACTGGTTAGAGCTAGATGTGGTGTGGCTGGGACTGTGTACATTGTTTTACACAGCACTGCCAAAGCCTCTCTGCCCAAGCCCACTGCAAAGCCAGTTTTGAGCTGAACTCCACTAGTCCATGAATGCTTTCCAGTGCTTTTATGAGAGACATTTGGACATTGTAGTCCAGTATTGTATAGCAGGATACTTGATTCATTATTCCTGTCCTCTTTTATTTTAATATAGTAGGATGAATACGGAGTGCAGAACTTGAGAGTTCCACTTTTGCCCCTGTTGTCTTTGGTTTTGTTTGTTAGTTTTTAAAGCAAATTTCTCAAGTATTGCTTGCGGGCATTTCCCCTGTGGTAAGCTTTGCAGTAAAAGCACTCCTAGCTCCTCCAGGCCTCATCTAATCACTGCAGACTCCTGCTTGTTTCCAGTAGACTTCCCAAGATTCGCTTAGCTTCCATGAAAAGTCTCATTCTCAGTGCACGTACTATTTTTCTTCTTCCAGATGCGTCAGGGCTGCTTCTTAGTGAACACAGCCCGAGGAGGACTGGTAGATGAGAAAGCCTTAGCACAAGCCTTGAAAGAGGGGAGAATCAGAGGAACAGCATTGGATGTGCATGAGTCTGAGCCTTTCAGGTAATGTACCTGCATGCCTGCTGCTATCTAGTGGTTCACCTAAACTGGATGGTTCTTTTGGTGGTGGTTTGGTGTTGGTTTTGTATTGTGGGGGTTTTGGGGGGGCTGGCTTGTTTATTTGTTTGGGTGGGGGGGGCTGGGGTATTTTTTCTTGTTTTGTTTTTTGTTGTTATTTGGGTTACAGTGATACCCAAAAGGACAGATGGGGTTACCAGTTCTGGAAAAAAAACCTTCTTTTTCCCCCCAGTTTCGCTCAGGGGCCATTAAAAGATGCACCCAATGTTATCTGCACCCCTCACACTGCCTGGTACAGTGAACAGGCTTCCATTGAATCCAGAGAAGACGCAGCTAAAGAGATCCGCAGAGCTATTACAGGTAATGAAGATTTGCAGCTGCTGCTGAATTAGTGGGTTTTTGTTTGTTCACTGCAAGGATTATGCTGATTGTTATGAAAACTTAGACTCATTAACTGTTTTCTGGAACCGGAGAGTAAGTTGATAATTGTATCTTTGCCTTCTGAGAATTCTTGTACCTAATGCCAGAGTGGTTCTCCTTGGGAAAGCCTTTTTACCTACATCTTCCAAATCCTTTGCTATAATTCCTTTGACAGTTTTACTGTATGCTTTTTTCCTTGAGTAGTCCATGTTGCCTCTTGAAAAAGGTTGTGGCAATAATTTTCACATGATCATACAAGTGGGGAGAAAAGATCAGTTTCTTGCCATTCCCAGACACCAGATGCTTAGAGGAGAGTCTCCCATACCCGGTGTTATCCTGTGGAGGTGGATGAAAAGATTTTGCACTTTTCCTTTCTACTTTCCTTTGTAAATGCTGCAGGGAACAAATCTTTCCTACCTGTTTTCTGGTTTTTTTGTCATTTTTGGTGCCCTTGCAGGTCACATACCTGATGCTTTGAGAAACTGTGTTAATAAGGAGTACTTGCTGTTAGCAGCTCAGTGGTCCAATATTGATCCTGCAACTGTCCACCCAGAACTCAATGGAGCTGCAGCTTACAGGTGAGATATGTAGGTTATCCAAGCGTATCTTCCTGCTGAAGTAGGTCAGGGGTTTGAGAACTGCTTGTACCTGCAAACAGGTATGTCTTTGTTCCTATATACTCTATATGAGCTCTTTCCCAAAACTTAACAGCAGCACTTCTAAAGCCGTACGAGTATTCAACAATATTTAGTTCCAGCTGCAATACCAGTCAATATTTCCAAATCCTTGAAAGACATGCCCAAGAGATACCTTAATATAAGAAAGCCTGCTAAATGCCCCAAAAAAGGACTGCAACTCTGCATTAGAAGTTGTGCATATCATTAGGGCTATATAAACAAAGCAGAGTTCCTACGTGTAGCCCAGATATGGACCATTACTGTGACATTGTCCAGGGGATTTGTTCAGTAGTCTAAACAGAGTGTATTTGAGTTTATCTGTTACAACCCAGCTAAGTGATTGTGGGCAGGTTGCTTCCCTTCTCTTTGTCTCCCATCTGCAAAGTAGGAAATATATTTTCTTTCCTTCTATGACACATCTACAGAAATTAAGATGTATTTATGGAGAGGGCATAGGGAAGCAGAATGAAATTGATGGAAGAATAGTTCATTTGCAATTCATGACTGTCACTCTCCTATTTTTCGTCTTGCATCTAGCTGTTTTATTCAGATTCTTACTTTTTCTGTCTTGGAGCCCAGTGAAGGATAACTGCAGCTTACACGCCTCCTGCTGATGGGGAGGGAATTCCTAGCCCTCCATGTGCCTTCATAGAGCACCTTGCGATATTTTCAACTGGAGATAAATTTTGTATCTGTTTTCAAATGCTTAGTATGTGGCCTCGGACTGTTTGGGTCTGTCTGCAAACAGGTGTCGTTTGGCATTAGGATACCACTGCTAGTCTTCAGCTCTGGAGACTTCCTGTGTTCTGTCTCAAGAGCATTTCTGTTAGAAAGAGGAATTTGTTTTCAGCACGTTTGAGGGCATGGCTCCTTTTCCTTTGAATAACTCTGTTGGACAAGCTTGTAATTTCTATGTTTTTGTTGGTTTTAGGTTTCCTCCAGGAGTAGTGGGAGTAGCCAACCCTGGGCTACCAGAACCACCAGTAGTGGAAGGGATTGTAGCTCATGGGATCCCTCCTGTTTCTCACTCTGCACCACGTACCCCTTCCCCAGGAGAGACAAGCAAACTGGATGCAGACAGAGAGATTCCTGCTGACCAATAGCAGCGTATTTCTCTCCTCTCCTTTGACAGCAGAAAAAAGTAGGAGGGCATCTCCTCCTAGGACCTTCTTTAACACCCTGCAGACACTGTTTCCTGTTCACATGGGACAGGAGAATGCATTTCATTGCCGACAGACTTTAGCTCTTGCCTTTATTTTGTAACCTTTTAGTTATAATTTCTTAATGAATCTTTCTCCTTCTCTGGGGCATGGCAGCAGTGACCTTGCCTCCCCTTGGCTTAATGAATCAGTTCTCCCATGTATGTGCTTCAGTTGTCTGTGACAGGGAGCTGTCTTTGTGTGCTTGAAATTTGAAGTGAAGCCACCTGATCAGGGATGGTCCTCGGTATTCTGAACTTAAGTGCACATTTTTCAGTTGTGACTTGTAGCTTACATTTAATTTGGCTGAACCTCTTTTAAGAGTAGCCATGGGGAGTATCAGAGAAAATATTAGTGAATTGGAGAAGTTGTGACTATTGTCTTCATTATGCCCTTGATAGAAGGCAGCCAGGCTAAGCTGAGTGTATTACTTTGCTTGTTTTAATTAACATTTCCTGTGAGAACAGGCATAATGCAGGCACTGTTAGTTCTTGACCATACCAAGTTTTCTCTATGCAGTTCTAGGCCTGAAGTTAAAAGTAACAGTGTCAAAGCCAGCGTTTTAAATAGTTTGGAAGGGATTAAAGTGTAATCAAATGTATTTTGATGGCCGCCATGTTTGTGAGGCTTCAGAATTGTTCACCCTGGAGTCTATAACTTGGAGAAGGTAAGAAAATGGAGAAAGAGGAAAAGCATGCACTGAGAGACAGTGAGTAGCAATAATGTGCAGCTGCAGTTGCTGGTTCCTCACACACAAGTACCTCATAGTCTATGGCAGTGTTTATCCACAAGGGATCCATCGCACTAGAATTATAAGCTTTAAGATACAGATTTTTTTTTCTTTTTGCACAATTGCATCAGCTAGAAGTAACATCCCACTTATCTGTGCTGGTGGAGAAGGCAGCTTTTAACAGACAGGAAAATGTTTTTCACCCAGAAGGTGAAAAGGCTGAGCACCGGAATAGACTCCCCAGGGAGGCTGGCACAGCACCAAGCCCATCTGAGTTCAAGAAGTTTTTGGACAATGTGTTTGGGTACATGTTGGGATTCTTGGTGTGTCCTGTGCAAGGCCAGGAGTTGGACTCCATGATCCTGATGGGTCCCTTCCAACTCAGCATATTCTATGATATACTGCATCTCTATGGCAGGGCAGGGCAGCAGGGCAATGCAAGACAGCAGTTTGTTTTACATGAATAGGCTTTGTGAAACTGAAAGGAGAATTGATACTCTCAGTTTTTCACCTGAAGCCAAGGCAGGATTGTTGCTGGCAAGTCTTCTCCATTTCACAAATGATTGAATATGAATCGCTTCTTTGAGGGGTGTGGAGTCCTCAGCAAAAGAGGTTCCACAGGAGAAGTTTTTTCTTTAATTCCATGTCATCCTTTTGTTACACTTCAGTTATAGCCTTTCCATGCACAAGATGTAACAATATCTGATTGATTTGTTCATGTTGTTTGGATATATTAAAGTAGGTGCTATATGGGAGGCATACCCTATTGTGTGGGTTTCTCTGCCTCCCTTGATTATTCTCTCTGTTGTGTGTCTCTGACTGGAAGCTGAACAGATGGGAGCAGACTGGAAAAACAATTTATAGTATGGACAAAATCCTCTGTTTAAGCTGTTTAGTTTAGGAAGGTAGAGGAAGGTAGGGAAAGCTTTCAGAATAAGTTAAGTTCTCACATTTTTTTCCTGGTTTAAATTTTTTCTCCAATACTGCCTTCTCTATAGTGGCTTACTACTAATACAGTGATTCATTCCTTTCTCCTCCCCTTCTCCACTCCCCCCAGCAATTCAAGAAAGGAAAATAGTCAAGAAGTAAACTTCAGGTGTTTTTTTACAAATTTTACACTTTAGCTGTTTAGTATTGGTGAGTTAATACTAGTTTTCTAGTGCTGAGTGTCTTTTTTTGATAAGGTATTTGTCTCAGTGAAGTTTCTTGGCTTCTGTGTTTTTGTGGACAATTCTGATTCTACTTCAAATTCATATACCTCCTTGGCTGCTCAGTTTTAGCAGAGCAGACTGAGACTGGTGGTAGGCATGAGTTACAGGAGAACTTTTTCTGAACAAAAGCCTATTGCTCAGAAGCCCATTGATTGCAGATGTACCTAAAATAACCATCAGCACTTTCCTGAATTCTCTAATCTCTAGAAAATTCAGATTTCACAAGCTGCTGGCTCAGAAAGATCTTCTGATAGGCAGGTGTGGAAAAGTTTTTAGAGAGCTCATCTTCTATTACCACATTAGGGAAGCAGTCTGTCCATAACTACTCTTTATTTGCTGCTGAAAATTCCTGTCCTGCTTAGGGGTTCAGGTCTGATATTATTTAGTGGTAAGGGGCTTCTAGTTACAAGCTTTGAGGAACAGAGTACATTGACCTTGTCTTTTCTAGAGCACAATGCAAGATAGATTTATTTTTTTAGAAGAGGAAATTTATTTTTTTTTCTTCTTAACTGCAAGTATCTCTATCTCAAATAACTGACCAGAGGAAGAGTAGAAAGATTTCATTTGGGGGAAACTTGAGTTTCTCCGTTCATATTTTTGGTGGCTAGATACACTAGTGACTAGTAAGCATAGGAATGAAATGATTGATTCTGTAATAAATATTTCCAGTTGTGGGTACCAAGGAGTTGAAGCTGACAGCATTGATAGTGGCTGTTCTATCCAACACAATGTAGGCTTGTTATTGGATATGACAGTAATTTTCGCCTTCATTAAAGCCACAGCAGAAAATGTTGAGCTGAAAATGAACACAGCCCTCATGTTGTCCTCAAAGAAGGACTCTCTTTGCATTTATAGGATTACACTGCTCGTGTGCCGTTTGTACCTCTGTGGACAGCCAGAACCTATTATCACCAGACAAAGGCTGTTCTGAATGGCTAACTCAAAGAAAAATTTACCAGTACTAAAGCATCCTGAGGTCTTCTTTCCCTGAGTGCCAAGTGCTTTGTTAGCACTCTGTTGTGTGATACACTGGACTTGCAACTCCCCCTCCCATGCTCAGTGCAGTATACAGAACCTTTGACTTTTTTTTTAATGCCTTCCTTCAGAAACTAGTGCAGAGCTTTAATCCCAAAGAACAGAAGTCTCCCAGGGTGAGGCAGGAGTTCCCTAGCCGCACTAATCTGCTTACAGGAGGTGCTCACACTATCCCAAGGTACATTCTGTTTGTCAGGGTCACTGCTGCTGACCAGCCTTTTTTAAAGAGGACTCAGAGTTTCAGAAATATATTTTTGTAGACAACGATTAAACTGTGAAACATTGAAATAAAGCATGTAAACAAAAACTTACAGCACTGTCCTCTGTACAGATGTTTTCCTCACTTCAGTTCTCTCCTGGCTCATTAGAAAATGTTTGATTACTTCTTGGATATATTTTAATAAAGTTCTCGAAAGAACATGGCTGCTGTCTGTGGAAGGGGTAGCCTTAGATACAGTGTTGAAAGGGAGGGTTGAAAACCTGTACAGGTGAGTGTCCACTTCAGTCCCACTTTTCTCAAATTAGGTAAATTCCACAGAATTGGTCCCTGTATCAGCCACTCTGGCAAATTACTTTCTTTGCTATAGCATTGACCATCAGTCAAGGCTGTGCAGGTGGCAGTCTGGAGAAGAAGCCATCTTCAGTGCTTAAGGGACAACTTTGGATGGAGGTTGGTGGTTACTTCCCTGATTTCTCACAAGCTGAAATTATGATGTCTGGTTTCGCAGCCATTTAAGTATGTAGTTTAACAGCAGTAGCTGTCTTTACCCTTTCACAGTAAAATAGTATTTGAAATTAACATACAGCTCATGAAACTAATTTTTCTAACTTGTAATAGAGGTTGTGGCAACAGAATTAGCATGGAAAAGTTATTATTGAATTTACTTCATGCTTTATGGCTTATGGTGTCTGGGTCAATCATTAATGACACTTACGAAACCCCCAGTATTGGTGGATTTTATCACTGTTGGCCCACCTGGTGCTATATGCCATTGGAATATCCAGCACCATGCTTGGGAGATGGGAAATGCTGGTCTGCTTTAGCATGGCAATGGGAGTCTGAGCTGGTGGAATGGGAAGGGGCAAGGGAGCACTTGGAACCGCATGGTGGTACTGTTTCTGGTGTACCGCTGATGACCTTTCTGTTTCAGTAAAGAAATTCAAGACATGAGGGCAAAGACTGGTCTTCAAGGAATGTAGTACTGATCTTGGATTTACCATGGCACTCACTTAGATGCAAGATAAAATGCCTCTGGTGCCATTCAATAATGTTTCATGTACGTACTGTACTTAAAAAAAAAAAAAGGGGGGTGGGGAGTTAGAAAATCCAGTGCTGTGTAGTAAATCAAAACTCAGAGATGCTGTACAGCACAGGAGGAGAGCACTGAGTGCTGATGCCACTGATACTCTGAAGTTTTGTGTAGTATTGGGTATTGGGCATTGCCTTACCCATGTTCCAGTCAGTACATTGCATCCCTCTAACTAGAAAGTAACAAAGAGGAAATGTCATCTGCTTAAAACAACCGGGCACAATCATTTGAATAAATGGAAGTGAAAGCAAGCAACTTGCCTTTGCTGTTGCTAGTTCAGTGTCAAATGGGACTCTACCACAGTGAAGAAACAATACACGCAACAGAACAACCTACTTCCACTTGTGCTGGTATGCAGTATGGTATCTGCTCCTCATTCTGGTTTATAACACTGCTACTGTGCTTTTACTGCACAAGCAGAAACAGATAAAATCGCACGTCAATTTTCTAACTGTAGGATGCTTAAGTATTTTGTGGTTCATGTTGAAAAGGGGCAGGTTTCGGACATTGTGCTATGCTGCACGAGAACTGTTCAGATGTATTAGCTAATCATGACAGCTGAATTCATTCACATACTGATTTTCTATCTTAATTACTTCCTAAATCCACCCCTTTGCAAAATCTGCCTCACTGGAAGGCGAAGCCCCGCGCCCTGTGCGGCGCTGCCGGTCCTCTGGGGCCGGTAGCAGTTCCTCATGCTATCTGTGGGAGCCAGCTTGAGACGCGGGCATTGGTTCTTCTCTGCGTTTCCCTCGAAATTTAGCTTAAAACTCCTTGATTTCTGCGCTAATTCCAGGTTTTGAACTTAGCGTTCGTAAGCCATTCCGCCTAGGCAAGGCCCATGCCGGCCGGCCGACCTCCAGCTCCGCCGCAGGGCCCGACGCTCCCTGAAGGAGGCCTGGGTCCCGCCCGTCCCGCGCGGGGTGTTGTGGGGCCGGGTCGATCGCGCAGTGCACGCCGGGACGGCGGCGGGCGGCGCTCGGGCCCAGCGCGGGGCAGGAGCCTCTCGGTGCCTCGGGCGGCGGCGGCGGCTGCGGCCGGAGGGCTTGGGCGACGGCTTTGCCCGGCGAGGATGGCGGACGCGGCGGCCTCTCCCGTGGGAAAGCGGCTTCTGCTGCTGCTGGCGGCGGGGCCGGGCGAGGGCGAAACGGCGGGGTTGGAGCCGGGGCCTGCGCTGCCCGCACGGGCCTGGCGGAGCGGCACCGTGAGGGCCATGAGTGGAGCGGTGCCCCAGGACCTGGCGGTGAGGCCCGGGGCGGGAGTGGGGCGCAAAGTACCGTGGACGAGGCTGGGGGTCGAGCCTCCCGCGAGGGCCGCGGACAGGCCGGGCTGGACTGGGGGCGGACGGGGGTGCCGCGGCCGAACTGTGCCGGCGGCCCGAGAACTCCTGCAGCGCCGGTCCCGCCGGACGCGCTCCGGGGCTGGAAGCAGGTATGTGAGGGGCCCGGCACCACCGGTGCGGTGGTTGGACGTAGCATACATGTGAAGCAGATAAGTCTGGGACATTTCTGGTGCTGATGTATATATATATGTATGTATATAATCTCAAAGCGTTGTTTTGGGTTGTTTGGGTTTTTGTTTTGTTTTTCCGCCGGGAAGATGTTAAATATTCTCGATCAGCGTGAATTATACATGAAAATATGTATCGAAGGCTGAATTTTGAGTGAGGCTCCTCCGTTTGGTTTTGTCTCAGATTTTGTTTTTAGTTGTAGGAATTTTATGTAATGTATTTAAGCACCTCTTTAGCATTTGTCTGGTCTATTTCTAGTATACCTCGGTGAAACGCTTGGGTGGAGATCCTAAAAAGAGCTCTTGAACTGTATTGGTGGAGTTTCTCTTTGCAGGTGTCAGTTCTGCAGGCCCTTGCTTTACGTGCTGGCGTGCTTCGGAGGGCCATGTCTGATTTAGTGACCCATGGTAGCAGGAATGAGATTCTATATTTGTGAAGAGTTTTAGTTCTCTTTATGATTAGGTTTTTTAAAAATTAGTAGTTAACATAAGTTCTTTGGTCTTGTTTGCAGAGTTCCAGCTTTGAGCTGTTTCCTTGACATCCATCCTCTAGTGATACTCTTTCTTTGGCCTTGTTGTAGAGCTGCACCTATGGCTGTCAGCAGAAAGCAGTGGACTGGGTTTGGCTTTGCAAAGCTGGGGGGCCTGGCACACTGTGTCTGCAATTGAGAGCTGAGGTTATGTACTCTAGCTGCTGCCTGACTTGCTTAAGGAGGAGGAAAGAAAAACCCGTGCAGAAGGGGTTTCTTCAAAAGGGAAATATGTCAAGTGTTTGAGACTATCTGGATTGTGAAAGTATGTCAGCTGAAGAGTCGCTCCTGTAGCAGTCTGTGTCATCAATACTCTTGCATTTTCATTGGTGTGTGAATTCATTGCCTTCATTCAGCACTGCAGTTCTCTCCCCAGTTGCTTTCATCAGTAACCTTCTATTTAATACTGTTTCAGGGGTGTAGCTGTCTATAATGTATTCTCAAAAATCTATGCAGGAACTGTAAAATGTGAACTGTGTAAAATAGTCGAGGCAGAATTTAGAGTAATGTGGGACATTCAGTGTTTTTATGAACTCTTCTATGCATGGTGAATGCTGTTGTGACAATGGCAATGATACACTATCAGAAAAGAGTTCTTTTTAAATTCATTCTGTCAGAAGAAGTGATGAGTTGGCACCAAGTGGTCAACCACTGTTTAGGAAATACTCTTTTAAGGTAATAATGTGGACTAGGTCTGATAAAAGCTAAGAAAATTTTATTTTCTATTCTTTGGTCTACCTAAGTCTGTCCTTTCTCATAGTACCCTATAAGGATGGTTTCAATTACTAGCCTGTAGTCTTAGGTTGGGCTTATAGAAATACAGAAGTGTAGTTGAATATCTGCACCTTTTTAGGGCAGAAATCTTGGGAATAGACAAGAAGTATAAAACTTGAAAGCATGGGGTTTGTTGGTTTGTTTTTTTGTTTTTTTTGTTTTTTTTTTTTCTGGTTGAGTAAAGCCTCTGAAATATTTTTGGATTTTTTCCTCTGTAAAATTTTGGTTACAGAGAGTAGCTCCTAGCCATTCTTACTTTGATATAATGTGGAATAATCTAATTGTGGTTAGTCCACAAAAAAAAAAAAAGTATAAAGGTCAATCCTAGTTGTTGTCCCATCTCCAGAGCATCTAGAAGAAATCCTGAGGAAAAACTATGCTGCTATTAGAGAACAGCTTTGCCTCTTCTAAATGGAAACAGGTATTATCCTCTTTCTGAAAATGTTCACTAGAATAGGATCGTGAAAGACCTGTTGAGCTTTATCTCAGTCTGTTCCTAATATTGTAAAAGTACATGGTACATGCTAATGACAAAATAACTCATTGTGTCACATGAAGGACAGTATTGCTTATGTGGAACAGAAGTATGAGAGGTGATTGTTTTAGTTCATAGGCAAGCTCTACAATACTATGAAAGTTAGGAGGCCTGGGACACAAAGTGTTTCGAGTAGGGACTTCTGGCAAAGTAGCACAAATATAATATTAAGAAAGCTACAGGCCCACTGAAAATGGAAAGATGTTCAATCTAGTTTCCAGTATATTGCTGAGAATTATTGAATTGGTGAAAGGATATCTTGAAAGGTCTGGTACTGTTTCTCGGCAGGGCAGCTTAAGCAGTAATGGAGTTCAAGAATTCATCAAGAACATTACTTCATATTCTTCCCTTGGGGTTTGAGCTTCTGAGTCTGGAGGGAGGAGTGGGGTAGAGGAGTAAATGGTCTCTTTTAATACAGTTTATTGGTAAAGCAGAGAGTTGTCTGTCTCCGGTTAGTGTCTTGTCGCTTCCCAGTGATCTTGTAATGGTTACAAAACCCTGTTTTGACTGTCTAGCTTAAGGTATTCCTTAACTGATTAGTAATTTTTTCTGTTCGTCTGACATGTTTGATTATCTGTGGCAAGTGTGTAAGTTCTGTAGATGAGAGATGGGAATGTGACTTTTTTAACACTTAATAGCTCCAGTTGATAGGACATGGAATGAGATCTGTAACCTTAGCATTCTTGTCATGTAATTTCAAATGACTTTAACAGTTGTCCTTTGTGATAGGAAAAAAAAGAGGATGATAAAATAGTGATTTAGATTTCTAGTGTGTGTAGTGTGGTTTATATTGTTACACTTGTAAATAAGGTTATTAAAAATCTAGCAAGAAGGTAAATCTAGGTAATCTCATGCCGTCCAAAACATTTGCATTTGTTCAGGGAGTTTAATAATGTACAAGACAAGACAGAACTTATGATTTTGAGTGGATTTTGCAAACACACACTTCACAGGGTGAAGTATTTAGTTCTGTGAAACTAAATGTCAGTTAACCATACTGATACAGGCTGTCTGTAAAAAATCCTACTGTGAAAGAGGCTTGCATTGGGTCATCATCTGTATTTTGGGATGAACAATTTTCATGTCTTTAATTTCGTATAGGAAAACACAGCATTTGGAGCCAGTGATGTATGTTTGGGGATAAATAATTTTTCATGGGTTAGTAATTGTTAATTTGATTCCCATAGCTATGTAGATGTATTCTCAGTATTAGCACTGCAATATGTATCCTGATTTTTCTTACTAAAGTTGCTGTCTCATTTTCCATAAGGATTGTAGGAATATTATTTTCTAGTGAGTGTATGAAAAGAGATGAAATACTTTCGAAATTTTTTTAATCAGATCTTTGTGGAATTCGATGGCTGTAATTGGAACCAACATGCGTGGGTGAAAGTCCATGCTGAAGAAGTTATAGTGTTGCTGCTGGAAGGATCATTGGTTTGGGCACCTCGAAATGATCCAGTTATGCTTCAGGGGACTCGAATCTCGCAGGCACAGTGGCCTGCACTGGTGAGTATTTGATCAGAAGCCCTTAAATCTTCAAAGATTTTCATCAGCTCCACTCAAGGCTTGGATATTGTACAGGCCACCATTTTGCAGGTTCAAAAATTCCTTGGGATGGACTTTTAGTAATAGGAGTTCCTTAAGTGGCACTTAATAGTGCCTTTGGGAAAGCATTGGAGAGGCAGTATGCTTCATATGCTTCATATGCATATGCTTCAGTTCCTGCCCCAGAAATTGCTATGATATACTGTACAGAAAAGTGATTTTTACAAGTTAGTCTCTGAAGAAATGTGTTATATATCTGAAAAGATTATTTTTCCCTAGTTTAAAACTTTATGTATGTTAGGGTTTTCTGAATCGTGAGAATAAGCTTTTTGGTCTTATGAAGCACTCTCCAGAGCTCTGTATTGTAAAGGCTGTTGAATCAATTGAATAGGTATACCAGAAGGCATCTTTGGGAAAAGAATGTGTACTGTACCTGACATATAATCATAATTTGCCACTCCTAATCTAAAAAAAATATTTCAGATTTGGTGTCAGCATTAACTAACATGACATGTGAAATTTTCTCATGTTTCTTGATGTGGTTAACTATTGCTATTTACATGGCAGTTACATGTCATGACAGTTGGAAACAAAGCTGTATATTTTAGCAAGCATATCTGAATATACCCATTTTGCAAACATCCTGATGAGTAGTATATTGTGAAGAGCATTCCTAATACATTTCTTCTCTTAGTGGCTTCTGAGGAGGAAAGATCATTATATGTGAGAATCCTTCCCTCGTTTTTTGCCCCATTTAATTTTTATTATTTGCCCCTTCTTTTGTTTCTTTTCTCCTCCCACAGTCCTTGGACTGCTTGGGATCCTCCTCTCTGCTTTCTAATACATTTCGTGCATGGGTACATTGAAAGGTTTTTTCCTGTCAAGGATCATGTGTGCCTTGGTAGAATTTGAATTTAGTATTTTAAATGGGCACTTGGGCTCATAGCAGCAAGTTCATCACTGCGTTTTTCTCTGAGGATTTCTTTATTGCACTTGGCATAAGGCAGAAGAAAACCAGGCCTTTACAGCAGACACTCTGTTGAGAGTGTTTTTTCCATAGGTGAAGTTACCCTTTCAGTGTATTTCCGGCTTATCTCCAGGAATGAACTCTAGTTTGTTTCATCTGGGAAGCTGTTTTTACACAGGATCAGCGTCTTTCAGTTGATTTTGAAGTCTGTCAAAATCTGAGTGATTTGGGGGTGTTACCATAGTCTGCATGCTGACTGTAATGATTCCAGACTATTTCCACTACAGCTCAAGCTTTGTCCGTAGGCTTGCTGAAAAAAATGTTTCTATCCTCTGTACTCTGATAGCCACATGAGCATTGAAGCTTTCTCTAGGTACTGCAGGCCTACCCAGATAACTGCATATGGGAATGCAGATTGGAGTTAGTCAAAGCACCAGAGTACATTTTTGCAATGGGAAACCAGCTAACTTAGCATTACAAAGGGGATGGTATCTTTCAGGGGTGTGGGGGATGATGGGTTTTGTTGGGTTTTTTGTTTCCGTTTTTGGGGTTTTTTTGTTTAAGATATATCACTTATGAATGTGTTTTCGTTCTTCGTTGTCTCTTTTTTTAGTCCCATTTGCTTTCAGGAGATAGTTTTGCATAAACTGAGAAAATAAATTTTTTGTATTTATACTGTTGTGTACGGGACAACGGAGTGTAAAGAAACGTGATGAGAGCTATTAAGGGAAAAATGTCATGAATACTTGTGTTAAAATCATGTAAGTGTAAGCATGAGACAACACATTTCAAAGACTCTGGTTGGCAACTTCCTCTTCCATCAGCAAGTTATATTATAAGGTTGTCTGATTCTACTATTACAAGGTTTCTGAATTCACTAGGTGTTTTTAGTGATTTGCTCTGCATCTTGAACATCAATAGTACACTTGCTATGAACTTCAGTTTTTCACAAAATACTCAAAAATGCTCTCATTTAATAATAAGTGTATGACTTCTTACAGCTAACTTCTGTAGAAGAATAAAATGACTCCTTTCATGAGGCTATATCTGAAATATGTTAGATAGTTTGAACTATTAACCAAAGCTTTTTTTTTTTTAAACCTTAACCAAAACTTTTTTTTTTGACCTGAGCATCAGAAGGTGCTTACCTATGAAAAACCAAATGCCACCACAGGTGTTCTAATTTCTGCTTTAAGATCTAGTGAAAAAGTGGATCCAGTTGTCTGTAATTCCTGTTTGTAATGCAAGAATTATTAGCTTAGACATAATGACTAACATTTTACGTTAAAACTCAAGCAACTCAAGTACAAGTTGAGAAATAAAAAGTTTTAATATTTTAAAATCTAAATAGCATGTAAAATTGACTGTTATTGGCCTGTATGTATTCTCAGTCATTTTGGTAACTTCTTTTTTTTGTTGTTCATCACAGACCTTCACTCCTCTAGTAGATAAGCTGGGGTTAGGCTCTGTGGTCCCAGTGGAGTTTCTTCTGGACAGACATTTACGTTTTCTGTCTGATGCCAGTGGATTACGTTTATTTCAGGTATTTGAACTGTGTTTAGACGAAATGTAAATTTAGCCTTGTGCTGTGCTTGTCAGATTAGTTTTGGGGTTTTTTTTACTGTTCCACCATCTTTCTCCTTTCACTGCCCTGTCACACATTTGTGTTTGTTTCCCTGCATTTCCAGGTCCTTACACTGATGTCCATTTGCATGCGAAAAGTACTGATACTCTACATTGTTTAGTTGGAGAGCTAGCTGATAATTACAGTGGAAGTTCTGCAACAGCTTTTGCATAGTTCTTTAATCCCTCCTGTCATACTCAGTAATTTTTTTTTAATTTTATTTTTTTCTTGTTTGTCAATCTCTGACTGCAGTCCAAGAAGAGCTGTCTCCTAAAAACTAGTGTTTCTATTATCCTAGAAGGTTATACTTCATTAAAACTGTTTGTTTTTGGCAGATGGGAACAGAGAGTCAAAATCAGATTCTGCAGGAACAGCCTTCACTAAGAGAATCTGTCAATGCACTGATCAGCGACCAGAAGCTTCAGGAGATATTTAGTAGAGGTGAGATGTGTTTTCTGTCTCAGAACTACTTTGTTGTGCAACAGCTGTAAGACTATGCTGGAATTTGTGAATGAAGTTAGTAATAATATCTGTTACTGTTTCATTTGGAAGGTCAATTTTCTGTATTTTGCAAGTTCTTTACAAAGTAACATTATCTTATCACAGATACAGGTAGGCAGTTGCTGAGGTGCAGCCAGAGGTATCTACTGGGAATGGTCACTTAAGGTCCATGTACTTACAACTTCCCTATTTTAAGTCTTAGTTTTGAATTTTTAAAGTGTTGATCCTTTTCTATGGTTCTGTTCTGTAACTGTTGAAATTTAGAAGCGAAGTTCCTTTGTAGCTGCTGATCCTCAGAAACCTTCTTTTGTAATGGCAATTCAGTTTTTGACATTTTGATAATTAATACATCAGTTGTTTAAGCTGAATATATGTGTGGATGTGGCTGGTCAGCATAGAGTTAATATCTGTTGTCTGGATTGTGTATTAGGGTTAAGCCTGATTGTGGCTTTTGTTGTCAGATTTGGATCATCTTGGTCAAGTGCTAAAATAGTTTCTATCCAGAGTTCATATGCCACGGAGCCACCCTGAGACAGACCACTGTCTTACATTTGAAGGATGATGTAATTCTTCATGGGAATTTGGTGCCTTTTGGTCAAAGAAAATGTGTATTTATAGAAATTCTGAGGACAATACTTCTTACATGAACAAGTAGCTTAAGAATTGTCCAGTTTGAAGCCTTCTAAAGTGCCTAATTCTGGCTGTTTCACATACAGGTTGTTGGATCATGTGGATTTTGATGATCCAAGATTAGCAGAGGTTTTGTCTCGGCTTAGGGTAGGAGGAAAGCTCAGCATGCTGATGTGGAGAGCAAGGACAGGGTGAGAGGAGACCTTTCTGTAGATGATCTGTTATCTGTGTGAAAGAACTAAGACTGGTTGGTTTAGAGATGTTGGGTATCCAAATACATGTTCCTACTCTGAAATGCGTGGCATTCCTTCTGGGATTTCACACATATGGACTAAGTCATGGGACTGTTCACTGGATTGATGCTGCCTAATTAAGCTGTAGGTTACAAGCAAAAGAATTTAGTTAGTAAGGAGCACCTATGTAGCTTGATTTTGTCAAAGGAGTGAGTTAATTTTGGCCTTTCGTGTTTGGATTTTTTATGTGTATTCATTTTGTCTTCACAATAGCTTTGAGTTACATCAATGAGGACCTATTGACTTTTTAGCATAAAATGCCTGCTTACACAGGATTTGCAGCAGAAGCCCTGATGTTTTAATTTCTTTCCACCTGGAAGATGACGCTTCAAGCTCTAATTAAATGCAGAACCATTTTATTGTATGGCTCTTTAACTAGTATGGCACAAAGCTTGTTTTGAAAAGGCACTCAAAATCCTTCTTTTCCAGGTCCTTACAGTGTCCAAGGCCAAAGAGTTAAAGTTTATCAACCAGAGGATGAAAATAGCTGGCTCTGTGGTGTTGTGAGCCACCAAGACCCAATAACTCGTCTTATGGAGGTGTCTGTGACCGAGGTAAAAATACGAAGCAATGCTTCGGTGTTCCTAAAATACCATTCCTCAGTATCTGTATGTGGAGAGTGACAGCTTCGCCAAAACTTGTTATTTTTGGGTTGTTTTTTGCTTTAAAAGATGAGTAATTATTTGTGTTGCGTTTCACAGTATTTTTTCCTGTTACAATGACCTTCTAGAATAAATGATGTCACCCAAACCATTTCTATTAAAAAAAAAAATGCTGTAAGGGTTTTACTGGAAATGAGTGCTGTAAAAAAAAAATTGAAAGTGACTCTCCAGAAGGGATAGCATTCTGATGCATAAAAAACTACCTTCTGGTTCTCTTACATTGTGATCTTCCTATGCCTTCTCTTGGTTTCCATCTCACAGACTGTACAAGTGGTTTGAAACAACTGTAGCAAAATAGATGAAGTCTCAGTATAAATACATTTGATTTATGTATTTTAGCTCAGACTATTTACTTTTGCCCTGTTCCTGTCAGTAAACCTGTGTACAACACAGCGAATCTGCACTGCTAGAGTTACTGATTTTTATTATGTGCTTCTGTGCAGTCTCACAGGTAGTTGAGTCTTGCCAGTGGCCCGCTCCATTTTCAGGAACAGCTAAGAATGGGTCCATGGTGCTGTGTAGCAACAGCACTTATCTTGGTTTTCAGGTCCTATCCTGTGTCTCATGCCCACTGCCCCTGTGGCCTCTTCCATGTGTAGATTGAGTACTCTGAATGAGCAGTAATCCTGCACTCTGACTTACTGCTATTGCTGGTACACAAGGGGAAAAAAGTATACTATGTATGGTGAGTCAGCATAGTCCTTCAGGGAGGCATACAAGTTGTGGAGTTATGTGCATTCAGCAGATACATGCTAGGAAGAACACAGAACACTGTGTACTTACTGTGAAATAAAAAGTCACCTCCAAGAATAGATTCCTTACTCTTTTTGGGGAGACACTGATGAGGATACTTAGGCTAAACTGATGTGCTTCTTCCAGTAGTCCTTTCTACATCTAGTGGAGTGAACATGCACGTAACAATGGTAAATCAAATTCAAGAGCTGTGTTTAATGCAATGAGTGCGTTTAGAAATGCTCAACAGAACAAATATACAAGGAAACAGTGGTACGAATCAAATCTGAAAGTTTTTGAAATAGAGAAGGAACAAAAGGATAGAAGGTGAACTAGAAGGCTGTAGTATCATATTAGTAAGGAAGTGAGATAGTATGAAAAGGTAAATGGGAGAGGACGTGCACAGTAACTGTGTGTTTAGGTCTCTTATATTGATACTATATACTTTGAATTAAAAATTAACCTCTGCTTTTCTTTCTCCTACTTCCTCATTATCAATCTGTATAAAAATTAGAGCGGTGACATAAAGTCGGTGGATCCTCGACTAATTCATGTGGTGATGGATAGCACTTCTCCAAGCGAGGTAGTACAGCAGTTCATTCAGGTCTTGTATATACAGTCTGAAACTTCGTAAAATTTTTGATATGAACTAAGTAAAATCTGGAAAGGACTGAAAAATGATGCAGTGTTGACTGTGGACTTTGGATAATTTTAATAATTTTCCTCCTAAAGTCGGAACAGAAAAATTTTGTTTACTGTTTTGATGGTCGTAACTTTCTTTAAACAATCTTCTCTTTTTGTTCAGGCCTGTTTACTAAGTTTAGCATGGATCTTGGAATGGGGATCAGTAGCAGTATAACCATGGTGGTTGTACTCCATTTTAAGGTGTAGTGTTGCTGCCTTTTTCTAACAGGATCACTCTGTGCTGCTTCACAGACCTTTTAAGGCATTTCTAAAAATTGCCATCTGGTTGCTCTGCCTTGTAAGCAGGCTTGTATGTTTGTGGCATTTCACTGCTTCAGTTGAGACGTTCCATGATAGCATTTGAATCTGAGTTTTTACCCTAGGCTAAAGGGCAAGCTATCTCCTGTAGTTAAATACTGTAGGCTTTGTGTAGTGGACAGAAGGCATGCCCTTGAAAAGAATCATGGGATTTATACTTGGAGCAAAAATTAGTGTGCAGATGGTATTCATATGTTATGAAGAGCTTTGTTGAAGTATTGCTTATTTCTCAAAATTTTGCCAGGTTGTGGTTCATGCTACAGCAAGGTAGCTCAGCTAAAGAATTTCTTGTGCAGATCTTACTCTAGTACACAAACAAGACTGCACTTAATGCTTGTGTTCTGTGCTCACATAGCCTCACTCTTTAGATGTCTCAATTTGTGATAAAGTGTTTCTAAACTTCGGAGCAGTGTAACATATTCGGTTCTAACAGAAAAACGTTCTTTGCATGGGTATCTGGATTGTTCTGTTGAGTGATTGCATGTCTTCATCTATTATAGGGAGGGGGCCTAAAAGCAGCTAAATCATCATCTAAAGGGAAAAAGAAGAAAGAAAGCCTGGAGGGAAAGGATGGAAGGAGGAGGAAAAATGTATCAGATCCTAGTTGTGATCCTGCAACAAAGAAGCTAAAGGAGAGGGGTGAGGCAGATAGCAATGGTAGTGATGGAGGTGAGGCAAGCAGAGGTCCCTGGAAAGGAGTCTCCAGTAGTGAAACAGGACTGGATCCAAGGGCCAAGCAGTTGCCTTCATTTATTCCTCAGATTAATCGCAATATTCGTTTTGCTACTTACACCAAAGAGAATGGCCGAACACTAGTAGTCCAAGACGAGCCAGTTGGTGGTGACACACCATTGCCGTTCACTCCATTTTCTCCTGTGGCTGGACAACCGTTACTGGTTGGATCTGGATGTAAAGAGGCAGGAAAATCACTGGAACAGGTTGGCCAAGGCACAGTGACTTCTGCAACTGCAATTACTACAACTGCTTTGACGCCGACAACTGTGAGAATCTCTGATACCAGTTTGCCAGCTGTTACAGGACAGGAGAAACCAAAAACAGTCCGATCACAAGCCCAGGGAGAGGTGAGTAGCTCATGATCCAGCACGTTCTCTGCAACATACTCCTGTTAAAATGTGTGTCCATGGAATTGAAAAAACTACTTTTTCTCTCATGAGTCTGTCTCCTCCCAAAGAAAACCTGTTATCTGACCTAAAAAATGACTCAAAAGAAAATTAAGATAATTGGTGAAGGAGTAGTAAGAGATAACTGTGTAGCATTCTTATGCTTATTCAGCCTTAATCTGAGAAATGCAGCTTTAAAATAACACTAAGCATTGCAGTTAGTTAATTTTGTTCTGTCATACAGAAGATAACTGCTTAAAATCTCTTGCCTTTATATAAACAAATCTGCATGAAAATGCGCACTGAGTTGAACATTCAAGTTACTTTAAAAAAAAGCCTCAAAACCAGAAAAACGAGCCCACATTTAGAGGACCTTTAGCAGAGACCTGTCTAGTGTGTTAGAGCTGTGTTATCTATATAGTAGAAAAATGAGCCAGTTGCATTGTATACTATCTAGGATTAAATCCAAAGAAATAATTAAAATATTTGAGATGAGAGCTCAGTGTGGAAGCAGCTTGAAGACTTTTTAGTTATGTCTTTTTTTGCAAGGGAAAGAGTGGAAAAATAGAATGGAAACGCTGTTAAAAATGAAATGGAAGACTTAAATAAATCAAATGAAGGTTTGTTAAAACAAAAAATGAAACCCACCTCAGTAAGCACAACAAAAATAAAGAATCTCACCATTTACTGGATAAAAATTGTGAAGAAAGATAATGGGAGATACATTAAGAGAGTCCAGTGTGATTGCCAGGAAGTTAAAGGCATTGTTATTATTCCTGTCTTTTGTATTAGATAATGGAAAGGCTGGAAAGGTTAGATGTTTATGTTGGGATAAAGATTCCTAGATGGTAAGGTGTAAAGGAGAAATAGAATTGTTGAAAACAGGAGTGTTGCATAGTGAGCGTAATATAATGTAATATGAGCTCTTCTATCCCCCACCCCCAAAAAAATCAAGTAATTCAGAGTTGGGAGCAACTACAGATTGTGTAATTGTACTGAGAAATTTTGGTACCACCTCTCCTTCTTTCCCTCTCTCCAACGCCACATTACTTTTTAAAAGCATTAATAATTTGGCTTCAGAGTTGGCAGACAGACCACTAGTCCAGTTTAAACTAGTTTTTTGAGGGAGGGAACCTGGCATAAATCAGTAAGCATGTTGTAGATAGTTCACATATGTTGCTGTTTCAGACTGTCTACTGTATCATAGTGTGACTTGGTCCTTGAGATGACTTCACAACCTTGGTTTCCATTCTAATTCATATTCTTTTAAAAACTATCAGAACTCAGTTTTCTAAAATTATTTTTTATCTCTAAAAAGAATTACCTGAAATTCTAATGTCCAGAAGAACTGTTAATAGTTATGAAAGTTATTACAGCTGGAAATTGGTAATGAGGAACAAACTAAAACTAAACATTAGTATGCAGTGGAGTAGGTGTGCAGGGACACTAGTGACCAGTAGGATGTGTTACACAGAGTCTGTGGTTATATTTAACATGACCTTGAAATAAAATTTTGTTAATGATGAGCAGATTTCTAAGTGGGAACTCAAAGAAAAGGAGTGGAGGTGATCCAAATGATTCTATGAGGAATTAGTCACAGTAAATAATCAGTTACAGCAGGACTGTCAAAATTGGAAAATCCAAGCAAGTACCAATTGAGAAGAGAGCATGGGAATATTCCATACTGCAGTTATGGTTCTAGTAGAAATCTGCCATTCACAAAACTTTCCTGTATTTAGTGGTCATAAAAATAAAGCCTTTTGTGCATAACTTCTACTGATTTATTTCCTGGGAGGCACCACGTCCTAGGCATCTATCTACCTGTCAGCAGATGTGGCTCGTGGGGACCAGGAATAGTTTGTCTGCTAACTGCTAGGGGGCTTGCTTTGTTTAATTGACTTGCAAACTACGTTGCTTATTTCAGGGGTGCTACTTAAGTAGGTGAAGCTTATCAGAATGCTCTTGGGAGAGGGTGAAAGATTGGAGGGTATTCAAAAGCAGTTTCAATTAAGGTTCCCTTTTTGTTGATTTGAATTCAAATGATCAGCAGTTTTACTAACTTGCTTTCCTATGAATTAGTTCACCTGTCTGGTGTCTCACATTTGTTCTAAAATGTGATAAGACATTAAGTACTAGTTTTCTCTCTGTGTTCAACTTCAATAGCTTGTGGGTAGGAATCTTTAAAGAAGTTTCTTCATTGTAAGTAAGTCTGCTGGAAATTTCTGTTCCTGATGAGTAAGCAGAATGCTAATGGTACAGTGAGATGAATTAAAGTATTCTTGAATCGAATAACAATCTTATAATAGACTAATGCTTATTAATTTTGTTTCAGAATTCCCGAAGTTCACTTTTGGCTTCTTCTGTATTTGGAATCTCTCTCCCAAGTGCTTCCCAGTCCTTGGTATTTGGGGCTGGAAGGAGCCAATCAAATGGAGTGATGGCTCCAGAAAGCAAACCTTCTGGATTTCCTTTTGGCTGTGGTACTGGACAAGAGGCTCAGAAAGATTCTGATTCATCCAAGAACTTGTTTTTTCAGTGCATGTCCCAGAATCTTCCTTCCAGTAACTATTTCACGGTCATTTCAGAGAGCTTGACTGAAGATGTCTCTAGTCGAGACTCATTCAAGCAGTGTACAGAGAGTGTGGGTGCTGGGACTTGTAAAGGTAAAATTCTTTCAGTGGAGAGTAAGCCAGGAGCCCAGTCTGGTAGTTCTGTAGAGCGGAAGTTGCCTGTGGAATCTATGCCTACCCTTACTCCAGCCTTTTCACGAAGTCTGTTGAATACTCGTCCCCCTGATAGTCATGAAAACCTGTTTTTACAGCCCCCAAAGCTATCACGAGAGGAACCCTCAAACCCTTTCCTGGCATTTGCTGAGAAAGTAGAACTTAGTCCTTTCAGTGGCTTTGCATCTTCATCTCAGACAGGGGTTTGTACTCCCCTTACACCTGTGGGTCATAAGGCCACTTCTGGTTGGCCGGAATCACTCACCTCTACAGACTCTTCAGCTAAGAAGAAAACCTTGTTTATAACAACTGACTCCTCAAAGATGATCTCCAGTGCTTCTGGTTCAACAGCTGCTGGTGGTGTTCAAAGCCCTTCCACTGTAGGGAATGGCCGTTCCACCTCACCAAACAGCAGCCTGACACAGCCTATCGAGATGCCCACACTTTCCTCCAGCCCAACAGAAGAAAAACCAGCTGTCGGGCCTGGGCAGCAGGACAATCCTCTTCTGAAAACTTTTTCTAATGTGTTTGGTAGACATCCACCTACCCTTTTCTCTTCACAGGCAGAGTTTCCACAGGAGAAGAAAGCCCCTTTTGAAGCTGTGAAAAGGTTCTCACTAGATGAGCGGAGCTTAACGTCCAAACAGGACTCTGACTCCAGTACAAATAGTGATCTGTCAGATTTGAGTGACTCTGAAGACCAGTTACAGGCTAAGGCTTGTATGAAGGGTATCCCAGACCACTTGATGGCAAAGCTAGGCCCCAATGCAGAGCGCAATGCAGAATTACTGCTGGGTAAAGGAAAGGGGAAGCAAGCCCCAAAGGGCCGGCCCCGCACAGCTCCTCTAAAAGGTGATGACTTGAATGCAGATGATGTTTTGGAAACACAAGGAGGTGGGATGCTGGGTTATCTCCTGTGTAATGAACTGCGTAAACTAACCACGGTTGTAAACCTCATTCCTGCTCATTTGGCAGCTCACAGGATGCTTACGAGGCTGAAGCTTAATGCTTCTCATATGTGAATTTGGTGTTCACTTTGATAAATGTTTAAGCATGTGTGTCAGGACAGAAGTGTGGTGCAGGCTTGAACAGACTTACTGGTTTTACATGGGTATGAATTTACAGATCTCTGAAAAGATGATTATTGGAGCCAGTATCCTTTTGCTGTTGCAGTTAACTAATAGATTTTTACTTCTACTTTGCCTCACTCAGTTGGCCAGTCTGTGCTGAAAGATATGAGTAAGGTGAGGAAGCTGAAGCAGTCAGGTGAGCCTTTTCTCCAGGATGGCTCTTGCATCAATGTAGCTCCACATCTGCACAAGTGTCGGGAGTGCCGTCTGGAGCGGTACCGCAAATTTAAGGAGCAAGAGCAGGATGATTCAACTGTGGCTTGTCGCTTCTTCCATTTCCGGAGGTGCTCAAATCCTTCCTTTCTTCATATGTAGTCTATGTGCAGAGCTTGGGCCATGTCCAAGCACAAAGTAATTATGTTTTACTTACTAACTATGCTTGGGTTCAATAATGAAGGTTTTGAGTGTCTTGCATTTCCCTGCATCAGCTGACAGGAATTCATTCACTGGACCAGAAGGAGCTGCTTTTCAAAGATAAAGCTATAGGATACTAAGTGAGCCTCCAGGAAATTGAATTTGCTTTATTGGGTAGAATTTTACTTCTGGGTAGCAATTTTTATGCAATAACTCTCCCTCCTTCGTAAGGCATTCAGAACAAAGGTAGAATTTAATTCGCTCAACAAATAACTAAACATTCCCAGCATGAGGCAAATGTTTGACCATATTCTGTTGAGTACAGGACTAATTTTTAGGAGTAGAACATTATGTCTGTGTTCCCTCTGTTTTGCGTGCATGTCTTACACTTCTTTGACCTGTTGTGTTTCTCTTCATCTTCCTTAACTGCCTATTCTAGCAAGTGCTACACATCTTCCAAAAGTAGTTAGTTGACTTTCTGGTATGTAAAGGATGAAGTGAATTTTTAGTATGTGTCACCCATCCAGTAAGCATGCTGCTTCTTTTCCTAAACTTGTTAAAAATAAATCTAGCTTGAGGTTAAAGATAAGATGGTTTCTGCTTCAAATTGAAGCAGAAATTGATAGGACAGGAGATTGATATTGACAGGAGATGTTTAGGGTTCTGTCATACTTTTTTACACCTTTTACCACACAAAGATTAGGAGGGTCAACAGCTACTGGTAGAGCAGTAGTGATTAATCTATGTGGAGACCAGTGTGACAAGGATTTTTGCATACATCATAATGTGAGCTGTTAGAAGAGTTGCCAGGTGCTGGCAGCCCTAGCCAGAAGTGAAATACTGTTTTCTCAAAAGTTGGGAAAAACTTTCTCATTAATTAAAATTGAGAATTTTAAAATTCAGAATTTTGCAAGCAGTGTCATGCAGCAGGTCAAATTGAATTTTGTCATCTCTTTCTATTAATAAGATAGAGAAGTGGGATTTAGCAAGCTATAGCAATTTCTTTTAGGTGAAATTTCCCACCAATGTTTACTAGGACCTTGGGATTCATTCTAATGTGTGTTGTAGCCACTGCTTTGTATGCCTTATTCTCTGTGTTACTGGGATTTGCATAGTAAGTGTACTGTCTGTAGAATATAGCACACTAGCTGAAGTCTTTTGCCCCCTTTCTGGGTTTATGTTGTGATAGAGATGTCATTATAAGTTAATTAAAGGCGGTTGAACAGTTTCTCAATTACTTCATCCTATTTCCTGCAGGCTGGTATTTACTCGGAAAGGTATACTACGAGTAGAAGGTTTCTTGAACCCACAACAAAGTGACCCTGATGCTATGAGCCTATGGATTCCTTCTTCCTCCCCTGCAGAGGGGATTGATCTGGAAACTTCCAAATATATCCTGGCCAATGTTGGGGACCAATTCTGCCAGCTTGTTATGTCAGAGAAGGAGGCAATGATGATGGTGGAGCCACATCGTAAGTTAGGCTCTTGTCACGGGTTTTTTCCATCCTTTCTGTATAATGCATGTTCTGTATAATGCAGTGGCATAGAATTGAAAATGTCATATAATTTCTTGTTGAAATGCTTCTCCCGCTCTTCCAAAGAGAGGCTATATTTACCTCTTGGGGGTGTAACTGAAGGACCAGCATTTGAGGCCTTTCTTTTGGATCAGTGCAACATTACCACCAAGGAAGCTAATGGTCACTTTTCCAGACATTAAATCGTTTTTTCAATAAATAAATGCAGAGATCAGCTGGCTCATGCTCCTACGAAAATAGAAATAAGCCAGAGCACCTACCACACTGACCAGCTATGCTTTAATGACCAGATTTTCTGATACATTCCTGTCCTTTTACGTGATGCTCCAGGGACATCATGTAAAAGCTCAGGGTTTTCTAGGGAGGGAGCAGTACCTTAATTCAGCCCGCAAGGACTTAGCTGAGCAATTACTTGCCAACTTTACTCATCAGAGGGGAAAGTGTTTAGGGGGGGGAAAAAAAGTAGCCAGTTTAGCTTATCACATGGATAACTGACTATCCGATTTTTTCCCTTTAGTTTCTGGAACATACAAGGGCAGCCATTTGGAAAGCCCCTTCCTTGGCAAATATGTTGGTTTAGAATCTGAATAGTTGTCAGAGATCTCATTAGTGAAACTAAGTACACATTCTTTTATATGTTCATGGTTTTATATGTTGATGTCACTTGTTCATAAAACTAGCAGAAGATTTGTAATTTTGCTGTAAGTTCCATTAGTGCTTCATTAAATTCAGTTATTACAGAACACTGTAAGGTGCTGCTTTTTCTCGTAGTGTGTATTTTGATACCTGACCTTACCAATTCTTAGAAATGGGAATTTTAATAGTGTCACTGAACTAGCAAGCGACTCAAAAAATGGGGCTATAAATGTAAAAAGTATGTGTTTCTGTACTCTGCCTTCAGGTCATGTTGCTGTGAATTTATCAATGTTGCTGTGATATTCTCAAATTAGGTGGGAGAAATGCAAAATGTCAAAGCAATAATTTCTCTCTCTGTAGAGAAGGTGGCATGGAAGCGAGCAGTACGTGGTGTGAGGGAGATGTGTGATGTATGTGAGACAACACTCTTCAATATTCATTGGGTTTGTCGAAAGTGTGGTTTTGGAGTCTGTCTGGACTGTTACCGGCTGAGGAAGAACCGTCCACGTAGTGGTGAGTACTGGGTATTTTTCCCCCACTGTAATCTTTGAACTGACTATCGTCAGGGAATAGTTTCTGGGAAGTTCAGGAAGGTTTTGTGGGAGAGTCACTGAGTATCAGCTTGGAAGGCTGCATGTTTGGAACTTGCTACTGTTCTATTCTTCATTTCCTTATGTACATGTGTTTTATCTATTTGCTTAGGATGTGATTATTAAAATCACAGCGCCAGCAGGCATGGAATGTCTAATGAGACAGTTGACTGTATAGTTCTTTTCCTCAGAAAGTGTAAAACAAAAATCAAGTAATATCTTAACAGTTCAGAATTGTTGTAAGGGGAGCTAGTAAGCAGACACCACAGAGAACTTCTGTCTTTAGTAAGATTGGAAGGTTATTTTTTTTCCCCTTGGTTTTTTTTGGGGGGGGTTGGGCTGGTTGGTTGGTTTGTTGTTGTTTTGGGTTTTTGTTTTTTTTTTTTTATTCTGTGACACACCAGGACTTGTAATTCAGGAAGAAGTTCATTAAGTTCAATTTTAAGAAATAAAAGCATAAGAAAGTAGATACCTGGCTGGGGTGTTTTTTGTACTTTAATGTATTGAGACCGCTTCGGTGGCATGGATGCAAACAAATGGCCATCTCAGTAAGATTATTAGTTACATTATTATATGGAGCAGAGGTATAAAATACTGGATGTTAGTAAGTGTGAATACTACTGTCTATTCATTATGATAACTTAGAAAAGCATAATGGTAACAAGAGTATCATATTTTAAAAATTGAGGCTAGAAGCCAAGATGTTTAGGTGATTGAAAATAAGCTGCTAGAGATGACTGAGGGAAAATTGCTGTGGTAGCTGTATAATCTGAAGAGACAGAAGTTGCTGTATATCCAGTCCTAATGATCTGTATTTATAGTTTACTTCTGAGATCACCAGGTTAATTTCCTGGACTGTAAAGAATCTAAATAAACAAAATTAATACACAAATATTCTATATTGTAAAGTTTTAGTACAAAATATTTTTTTCTCTTTATTCCAGAGACAGAGGAGATTGGTGATGAAGAAGTTTTCTCATGGCTAAAGTGTGCAAAGGGTCAGTCTCATGAACCAGAGAATCTCATGCCAACGCAGATCATCCCTGGTACAGGTAATGCTTAAAACATGAAAGGAAAAATGGCAAATTTTGGATTAATTCTGAGCAAGCAAGTGGAAAAAGTATAAAGATAGATGATGATGTAGGTGATACGTCTTCTAACATGGATTTAGAGGATACTTCCACTTGCTACTGCAGAAGGGTTTAGAGAGAAGGTAATCCAAGTAAGATCAAGCTGTGGATTTGAAGTGCGCATCCATCTAGTATTAGCTCTGACTTGTGCTCAGCTGTTTTAACTTCTATTTTAAGTAAATTTGTTTAACTAGCAAGAAGGAGTTTTTTGGGGATGGTTTGGTTGTTTGTTTTTTTTTTTTTCTTCCCTGGTGATGGGGAGGGAAAGTAAATGATCCATGCTGACCATTTACTCGACTGTTTACATAGCTGGTCCTAAAATTATAGAATTGTTGAATGGTTTGGGTTTGTAGGGACCTTAAAAGATCAACTAGTCCAACCCTCATGTCGTGGGCAGGGACCACCTTCCACTAGACCAGATTGATGCAAACCCCATTCACAACCTGACCTTGAACACTTGAAGGGACGGGGCAAGCACAGCTTCTCTGGACAATCTGTGCCAGTGCCTCACCACCCTCAGAGGGAATAATTACTTCCAAATATTCAATCTAAACATACCCTCTTTCAGTTTAAAACTGTTGTTCCATATCCTGTCCCTAGAGGCCCTGGTAAAAAGTCTCTGTGCTTATCATCCCCCCCAATGTATTGAAAAGCCACAACAAGGTCTCCACAGAGCCTTCTCTTCTACGGGCCAAACCACATCAACTGTCTCAGCCTTTCTTCATAGGAGAGGAGTTCCAGCCCTCTCGTAATTTTCATGGCCTCATCTGAACCTGCTTGAACAGGTCCATGTCTGTCACGTACTGGGCACCTCAGAGTTGAACGCTAGGTGGGGTGGGGTAGAGGGGAAGAATTGCCTCTCAGTCTGCTGGCCAGGCTTCTTTTTATGTAGCCCAGGGTGCAGAGTGGTTTTCTGGGCTGCAGGTGCATTTTACTGACTCATGTCTAGTTTTCCATCTAGCCATGTATCCAAGTCCTTTCCTGCAGGGCTGTTGTCAATCCATTCACTCCCCCACTCTGTACTGATATTGAGGGCTGTCCCAAACCACATGTGGGACCTTGGACCTGTTGCACTTAATGAGGCTTGAGTGGGCCCATTCCTTAGGCTTGTCAAGGTCGTGCTGGGTGTCAGTTCCTTCTCTAGAATCAGCTGCACAGCTCAGCTTGCTGTCATCCACGAGTTTGTTAGGGGTGTGATCAATTCCACTGTCAGTGTCATTGATGAAGACACAAAACAGTATTGGTCCCAGTAAGGACCTTTGAGGGACATCTCCTGTTACTGTTCTCCATTTGGGCATAGAGACATTGACTGTGACTCTTTTGGATGTGATCATCCAGCCACTTCCTTACCCACTGAGTATTCCATTCATTAAACTGTATCTCTCCAATTTAGTGACAAGAATGTTGTGGGGTACTATGTTGAAGGCCTTACAGAAGTATAGGTAGATTACAGCTGTCCATCTTCCATTGTTTAATGATGCAGTTGCTCCATTGAAGAAAGCCACTAGATTAGTCAAGTGTGATTTGCCCTTGGTGAATCTATGTGGACTGTCTCTAATCTCCTCTGACTTCCATATGTTTTGACATGTCTTCCAGGACGATCTGCTACATGATCTTACCTGGGTACTGTGGTGAGGCTGATGGGTCAATAATTCTCAGGGTCCTCACTTTGACCTATTTTAAAAATGGGCATGATGTTCCAGTCCTGGTCCCTTGAGATTCATCGGACTGCCAGGACTTCCCAAGTATGATGGGGAGTGACTTGGCAACTACATCAGCCCAATCCCTCAGGACCCTGGGATGCATCCTATGAGGTTTCATGGACTTTTTTGTGTTCTGGTTCCTCAGGTGCAGACCCACCTCAAATACTGTGTGCAGTTTTGGGCATCTCAGTACAAGAAGGATATCAGACTGTGAGAGTGTGTCCAGAATAGGGTGACCGAGATGGAGAAAGGTGTCAAGGTCAAGACTTAGGAGGAGCAGCTTGAGGTCACTTGCTTTGTTCAGCTTGGAGAAGAGAAGGCTGAGGGGTGACCCTATCACAGTCTACAGCTTCCTCAAGGGAGTCAGCAGAGGGGGAGGTGCTGGTCCCTTCTCTCTGGTGACCAGCAGGACACAAGGAAATGGAATGAAACTGCATCAGGGGAGGTTCAGACTCTGTTTCACTGAGAGCGTGGTTGGGCACTGGAACAGACTTTCCAGGGAAGTGGTCAAGGCACCAAGCCTGTCAGGTTCAAGGAGTGTCTGGATGATGCTCTTAGTCATGTATTTTAGTGGTGGTCGTGTGAGGAATGGAAAGTTGTTCTCAGTGATTCTCATGGTCCTCTTCCTGCTTGAGATTTTCTATGGTTCTCCAACAAGAGGAGGAACTTTATTCCCCCAGTTTCTGCTTTGAGGTTCAGGGACTTGAGAGAGGTAGGAAGAGGGAATACAACTGAAAGCTGAGTTTGTCAGCTTTCTCCATGTCAGCTGTCACTAGCTCAGAGATCTTATTTAGTGCAGATGGTTTGTGTTGTATACATTTTCTTTAATCTTCCTTTTCTGGCCAGGATAACTGTTGAAACCATTATTCTTCTTTGCATCCCCTGTCAAATCCATTTTCATCTGTGCCTTGGGTTTCCTGATGCCATCTCTGCACATCCAGGCAGCATCCAGGCAGCATCCAGGATGATGTGTCCCTGGTTCTACTGCCTCTGCACTTCATTCTTAGATTTTAGTTTGATCCAGGAGATCCTTCTTGATCCATGTTCTTCCCCTGCCTTCCTTATTTGATTTTTTACATGGGGGAATTGAGAGCACTCACACTTCAAGAAAAATGTTCTTAAAGAGCTGCGAGCTCTGTTCTGTTTCTCTGCCCCTGAGGGCAGTTTCCCAGAGCATCTCATACACTAATTCCTTAAGCAAGTGAAAGTCTGCTCTCCTAAAATTCAGTGTCCTGACTCTTCTCTTGATCTGGCCCATGTCCCTCAGGGTTGTGAATTCCATCAGGGCCTGATCACTGCAGCCCAGGGTGCCACCAGTCTTGACATGTCTGATTAGTTCTTTCATGTTGGTATGGTAACAGGTCCAGTAATGCTTCTCTTGTGGTTGGTCTCTTTATGTCATGGATTAAGTTATCCAAAGCACTCCAGAGTTGTCCTTGCTGTGTTGCTTTTCCAGCAGACATTAAGGTGATACAATTTCCCTAATCATTATGTGAGCATGATGCTTCCTGTAGTTGAAGTAAGAACACTTTGTCAACAGGCTCCCTTTGGCTGGTGGACTGGAGTAAACCCCAGCAGTGAGGTTTTCTTTATTGGCTTGGTCCCTCATTTTTACCCATAAGTTCCCGAGCTGTTAATCACTGTTTTTCAAAGACAGCTCTGTGTGGTCAGTATGTTGTTCTACATGGAGAGTACCTCCCCACAGTGCACCAGTTCTATGATTCATTCTGTCACATTTCAGAGATAAATATTAGATTGTCGCTTTCCTGTTGCACAGTGACTTCTGGCTCCTCCTACTCATTACACAGGCTGCATTAGTATGAATAGGCCTTCCAGCTGGGCTATCAACCTTACCACCTCTTTACAGGAACATGCCCAAATTCCTTTGAGTTATTTCACAGGTATTTCACTGTTGTTTCCTAATACATCAGTAGCCCCTGGCTCTTGTCTGTTGCTCAAATCTGCATCTCCTTTCCCCACTAAATCTGGTTTTAAAGTTTGCCATATAAGTTTGGGCGACTTGTTGGCAGAGGCTTACTTGCTCTGCTTGGTAAGATTAATCCCATCTGCTCTCAAGAGACCTGACTTCTCAGAAGTAGATTTGTGGTCATAGAAGGCAAAACTGTTGAGTATGGCACCAGCCACGTAGCCAGGTATTCACCTGGTCAATTCCTTACATCTGTCTTTGTACCAGGAGGATAGAGGTGAACACCTGTGCTCCAGATCCTTTCAGCATTGCTTCAAGGGTTATGTAGCTTCTTGTGTCACCTCATTGCGGTATTGTTGGACCCTACATGGAATAGTAGAAGCAGATGATAATCTGTAGGATTTGCCAGGTTTGACAGCCTCTCAGTGACAGCAGGTAGTGTTATCACTGTTCACCACACTGTACTCTTCAGAGACAATGTCTTGTTATATAGCACGTGATCTTAAAGATACTTTGCAGTAATACTAAAAAACCCCACCCTTTGGAGATACACTTTTTTTTTTTTAGATTTCTTTGCATGTGATAATAAAGACCTAACTTTATTTACAGCGCTTTACAATATTGGAGACATGGTTCATGCAGCACGAGGCAAATGGGGTATTAAAGCCAATTGTCCGTGTATTAACAGACAGAACAAATCGGTGCTGAGACCAGCTGTCACTAATGGAATATCACAGGTGTGTAATTTGAAGCTGAAATTACCTTGTTTGACATTTACATTTTAAAGATCTTTTAAGATGTTAGATCCTTTAAGGTAATCTCTTGTGAAGCAGGAATTTTACTTTCTTCATATGTACTCTGAGTGTTTTAGTTTAGCCAAAGTGTTCTGGGTCATTTCTTGGGGACATGAACTGCATCTGTTATCTGCCAAGTGGTTATTTGGGCTAATACTGTTATGTAGAAATTGGGTAGGAAGCCATTCATATGGATGCTGTATTTTAAAACAAACCACTATGTGTAGCTTGCAACATGTGCTTTTATTTTGTTTGTGGTTCCTGAAGGAATCTAGAGCAATTCTGTAACTATCAACACAAAAAAAAATCCTCCTTTAGTAAAAAAAAAACAGAAAGAAAGAAAAGGAAGGAAATCAAAAAGAATGGCCTTATGTTAAAAGATGACATGGTAAGAATTCACACCACAGTGCAAAGGTGAATACACACAGATAAAAAGCTCCTGTATTCTGCTGCTACCTAAGCATAAATGAATTTTGCTGTGTGCTTATAGCAAATGAAAAAAGAGAAACAACAGACAAAACTAAATGCATTGGATATCGAAAATGTCTTCCAAGTTGAATTCTTCCCTTTATTCAACATTTAACTTGTTGTTGTTGTTGTTGTTGTTGTTGTTTTTGTTTGTTTGTTTTTTTTGGTTTTTTTTTGTTTTTTTTTTTTGTTTCAGCTTCCAGCGGGAAATCCTAGTGCATCTGTCGCTGGAAACGAGAACACCTTTTCCACTGGAGCAGGGAGAGCAGGAGTGGGGCAAGTAGAAATGGACACTGTACCAAAATCAGAAGCACCTGATAGTAGGATAGAAGAATCTGCAAAAACAGAGACATTACCAACTAATAACACTGGGGAAGTAAAGACTAACAGACCACTTTGTCCAGAAACAGCTCCATCATCAGCTTTACACTGGCTTGCAGATTTAGCAACACAAAAAGCAAAAGAGGAAACAAAAGGTGAGCAGAAGAAAGGCTCTCTTGGGGTTGGAATTAAAAGATAAATGATAACATGCTGTTTGATTGCTGTTTTTTGTGAGAGTGTCTAGCCCTAAATAGAAAAGAAAAAGGTAAGTTTTCTTCCTTTGCCTCTTAGAACCAGTTTTGTTCTACAGGCTTAGAAAAATGCAAAGCTGGGAAGATGATACAGCTGCAGACAATACTGTCGTGTCACTCACAGTTTATTTCTGTGCCAGTTTGTGTATTATTTTCTCAGTAGCTGATATCCTGATGTAAAATGATAGTAATTAATTTCAGATGCAGCTTTGTCACTTTATGACTGTTGAAGTAAATACAGCTCTTTTGCGTGCTATGTGAAGAGTTCATTTCCAAGGAACTGAGACTAGAGTCCAGTTGGAGAGTTAGATGAAAGCTTAGAGCATCTTTAATACTCAGTAGTTGGAGTGAATACACTTCCTAGATGTCAGAGGTAGCATGACTAACACAGGATTTATTCCTGTCCATATGTCTAGAAGGGGCTACTTTACATGTTGATGTTAAATGTTGGTGAATCATGCACAAATTTTGCAGGTCTTAGTCACTGTAATATTTTGACTACCATTAACATTTGAAATATTTAATATCAAAACATTAATTCAAAAAGTCAGGGAAATGGTTTTTAATTGAATCTCTTAAAAATTGTGTGTTTGCATGTGTTGAGCCTTTTTGGATCAGATCTATTGTGCTATTTACCCTTAGCAGCATATGAAGGGTAAAATGTAAGTGAAGTACCTGATGTGTTTAATTCTCATTGAGCTGCTTCATTCACTATTACAGTGATAATGTACCATTACCACAAGATTCTGTTAGTACCCTATTTCATGCAAGAGCAAGTAATTTCAGAAAACTTTGTGATCGTTTTAACTTTGCCTCTTGGGGATTTTTTTTCTCTCCCCTCCCTGTAATGTTTATATTTATCTTGCAGAATCAGGATCACTGAGATCAGTGCTTAATAAAGAATCCCATTCACCCTTTGGATTAGATTCCTTCAACTCCAGTACAAAAGTTTCCCCGCTAACCCCAAAGCTGTTTAATAGCCTCTTGTTGGGCCCAATGACATCTAGCAACAAAGCTGAAGGCTCCAGCCTCAGAGATCTGCTACACACAGGGCCAGGAAAGCTTCCTCAGGTCCCATCAGACACAGGAGTCCCCTTTCCTCCAGTCTTTTCTGCAGCTTCTACGGTAAATAATTTTGTATTCCTTCAATGATATCTGTTCTAGGGAAGAATTTTCATCTAAATGTTTTTATAGTATTCTACTTCTTGAATGTTGAAACAAATGTAATACCTCACCAAAACTCACCACCCCACAAATCTGTAGAGAATTTTCATGCCAATTTTTAGTTCTAGCTTACTACTGCTGAGGAGAGGCTATTCTTTTCAAGAGACCAAGAAAATGGGTTAAATACGGCCTATAAATTGTTTAGTTGATAATCAGCATTTCTACAAAAGCTCACTTTAAATTTCACATCTTTAAAAATATTGTAAGAGCATACCACAGAAAAAAAGACAAAAACTTAAGAGTAAACCGATTCCTTAAACTTATGTATACTTGAAAGGCATTTGAGCTAGAATATACTTGGCGGGATCTGCTTCTCCAGCTGGATCACTGCATATCTATGGGGCCTGATGGGATTCATCCAAGAATCTTCAGAGAGCTGCTGATGTCATCGCAAAGCCTCTCTTGAGGAGTTTCATGCAGTCTTGGGAATCTGGAGAGTCCCCAGCTGACTGGAAGCTAGCAAACGTTGTCCTGAGTTTCTAAAAGGGCAAAGAGCAGTACCTTGTAAAACACAGGCATGTCAGTCTCACTTAAGTGTCCGGTATAATAATGGGAAAGATTATTCTGGGAAGTATTGGAAAACATCTAGGGTACAATGCAGTCATCAGTCACTGCCAGCATGGCTTTGTGTGGGTGAAAGTTCTACTTGTTCAATGTGACTTCCTTCTATGACAGGGCCACCTCATTCATCTAGGAAAGCCAGTAGATGTAATCTTTCTGAAAGTAAATTTTTGATGATGTCTCTCAGTATCCTTCTGGACAAAATGTCCAGCAGACAGTTGAATAGCCACATTTGGACAACGTGCTCAGACACAGGGGTAGGATTCTTGGTGTGTCCTGTGCAGGGCCAGGAGTTGGACTCGATGATCCTGATGGGTCACTTCTTCCAACTCAGCATATTCTATGGTTCTGTGACTCTGTAAGTTTAAGGTGTAGTTGCTATTTCTGAATGCCTTTTCTGGAATAAGGATACTTTAATCCATTTTGGAAGACGTAACTTTGACCAAAACCTGAACAAATCAATAATGTTTGAAGTTGTTAGAAGCATTTAGTTTAAGGAGAAGGATAGATGCTGTGGAATTTATCAATGCTTAGCTCTTTTCGATGAGTACTTTCTCCAAAAGCTTAGGCAGATAGAGTAAAGAGGAAGACAAAATGGCTTGTCTCATAGCAGATTTTTTTTTTTCCAGGCAGGCTGGCTGGAATCTAGATAATAGTTCTTGTTGGTTGGTTTTGGTAGAGGGAACTGTACATGAAAATATGATGCTGCTACAGGAAAGTGAATCCGAGAATACTTTTGCCTCTCATCACTGAGTACAGGCGAAGAAATTGTGGTCACTTGTTTTAAAGCAACTTATTCCTTCAAGACTTGAGATAGGATGTCTGAACTTACATCCCTGTCCCAGCAACTCTATGCATTCTCTCACTACATCTAATCAGATCTATTGTGTAATGTGTTTTTTTTCGCTTTCCTGACTTCTGGTCTTCATTGAGTAATTTAGATTTAAAGAACTTATGAAGAACTCTGGTCCAGCTCCTGACTTGAATGCTTCATATAGAATGAACAAAACATACCTGAGAAACAACAGTTGTGTTACTCAGATTGAGAGAAGCAAGACTGCTGCTGATGGAGAGAATCATCTTGATCTTTCTACAGCATTGATAGTCTGTTGTGAAGAACAATAAGCATTGTCTTTAATAGTTAAGCTGCATATTATCTGTCTTACAGCCTCTAGAGAGTTAGAGTAATGGTACATTTTGAAGACCATCCAAAGTGGATGATGTTGTGATCTAGTCTGATTTGGGTAAGATGGGTTGTAGAAAACTAACATAATTCCAGGCAGCTGTAGAGTGGAATCAGACTAGCAGTGGGACAGCATCTCTTAAAGGAGCTCAAGGCCCTGGAGGACAACAAGCTGCGCCTGGGCCAGCACTGCACGCCTGCAGCTACAAAGGTAAACAGTCCTGGGCTGTATCAGGAAGCATGCAGCTGGAGCACATCAAGGAATGTGATTGTTTCATTCAGCCCCTGTTGGGCTACACTGGAACACTATTTCCAGTTTTGATTTCCCCAGGTGAAGAATGACAGTGAAAAATTGCATGGGATCCAGTGGAGGGCCATAAAGAATGATTAAAGAGAGAGCTTGACACATTCGAAAAGATTCTAGAAACTGGTTCTCTTCATCCTAGAGAAGAGAATGCTTTGGGGATCTGATCAATCTTACCATATCTTAAATTGATTGTAGGGAATATGGAGGTGCTCCTTTCATAAGGATGCATGGTTAACAGGGCAAGGGGCAATACCAGTTGCTTCAGGAGAAATTCTGTTTGGATATAAGAAAAAAATTCTCCATTTACATTCCAACAGTGGAATAGGCTGCCCTGAGAAGTGAATTAATCTTCGTCCCTGTGAAGTTTAAGTTCGGCATTACCCAGCCCACGGGAACAAAACCTAATTTCAACACAAATTTACACCATATGATCTCTAGGTCTTCTATTGGACCTAGACCCTACTACAATCCCATAAGTATTTCTTACAGTATTAATGTATTCAGTAATGAATAATGTTGTGTTTTAAATTGATAGCTCTATATATGGTAATTTTTTTTTTATCTATTGGACTTTAGTGTTTAAGAAGATGGGAATTTTGGGGAGTGGGGAGGGAGTGGTATTGATTGGTTTGTTACGATTTTTTTTTTTCACTTCAATGACAAGGGTTTTGCTACCAGAAATCTATCACACCCCTGCCCCCTCCCACAAATGTGTGAATGAAGATCCAGTAAGTGTTTATCTTCTGTTGAATACATGAACTATATTTAGGGTCATAAGTATTTTGCTGTAAATAGGGCCTATAGGCAGGCTTTTTATTTTTTAAAGTTAAAACAAAATTTAAGGTTGTGTTGCTAACCTGTTAAATTTTAAACACCCCTTGAGTTTTAAATGTCCCTTGAGCAGCATGGCAACCAGAACCAGAGAGTCTGTCTACTAGCAGTTCCACTGACATACAGGAAGCACTTTCTCCTCTCTCTGTTGGTGTTTACTTAGTGTTCGCATATCCATCAGCTTACATGTCCCAAGGTTGAATTCACTTTCTCAGTAATGGGGTGAGGAAAATTAGGAAAGATATGAACTATTTTTACTGTCAAAGTAACTGAATTTAGATCATTAAAGTTTTCTATTTTATGTGTGCATAATATTTTTCTAGGGACCGTTTAGTTGGTTATTTTAACTTCTACCATGGTAAAACAGAGACGTAGCCATTTCTGTTCTTACTTGGATACATGTCTGTCCCTGAGCCAGTTTGTTTCTGGTGCGTGTTTTCCTGGTAGCAAGGTGTCTGTGACTAAAGCCGCAAGACTAAACTTACCTCTGGATTTATGTCTTCTAGGGAGTCAAAGGTAAAGCCAGCCTGCCAAACTTCTTGGACCATATCATTGCTTCTGTGGTGGAAAACAAGAAGACATCTGATGCTGCAAAACGAGCTAGTAACTTAGCTGACACACAGAGAGAGGTGAAGGAAATGGTAATGGGATTAAATGTGCTGGATCCACACACTTCTCACTCTTGGCTGTGTGATGGTAGACTTCTTTGCCTTCACGATCCCAGCAACAAAAACAACTGGAAGATCTTCAGGGAATGCTGGAAACAAGGCCAGGTGAGTGATAAATATCCAACCCTTGTTGCTTATAAGTGTGCTGAAAGTGCAGTCTGTACCTTGGTAAAAACAGTCTATTCGAGCTTTGGCCAGTTCCTCCTCAGCTCCTGAGTGAATATGGTGAATGAATATTTCAACTGTAGCTTTATAAACTGGGGACACAGCAGCCCTGTTCACTCCATGCTGTATTGACTCAAGCACATGTTCGCTGTGACAGCCCTTTTAGTTGCAATGTGCTTTATGCTGAACCTGTTCTGCTCTACTGCAGCCCAATAGTAAATCCACTCTGATTTCCGGTGTGCACCGTAGCATTTACCCCAAACCTGACGCTTTATAGCCTCAGGGAATGGTCCATTCCTTCCAGCTGCAGTATGTGCAAGAGTGAAAATGCTGCATGCAGTAATCTACTGAATTTTGGATGTACTTGATACAGTATCTCACCCTGAGCTCTACAGCCAATGGGAACCCAAGTATTGTTCTGGACTCAGCAACTCATGCATGGAGCACTCTAGTGGATTGTCTGAGGTGCCATCAAGCGGTTAGGCCTTCAGACAACAGACTGTACCTTAGACCTGCTCTTAGCATAGCCACTTTTTCAGAAGACAGTCTGTAGTGCTGCAGCTTATACTTCTCCAGAGAGTCAGTAAGATCAGCCTGGTCAGACAACCTGAATCTTAAAAAATGGCTGAGTAGTTGCTGCTGCAAAGGGAGTGCACCCACAGCTCTAACAGAGGATGATGTCCATTGCTGTTCAAACTGTATTCTTGGCACTTGGTTCTGCAGCTGCCTCTGACACAGTTACCTTCACTAACTACTCAGAATTGAGACCATTGGTGCTAGACTCTTAGGTCCGTCATCATCTTTTCTGGAGAAGTGCTTGTAGTCAGGTAGTCAGTCACATTTTTACAGTGCTAATGCGCTTGGCAGTCACATTCCGTGCTTATTTGTGGTTGTTCACAAGACACTGAGATGTGGTGGAGGAACAGGCTGTTTGTATCTCTTTTGGCACTCAGAGACTATTCTTGACAGAAGTAGAGTACTTTTCATTTAAGCGTAGCCTGTCCCATGGAACTGCACATTCTCTGGGTTTCCTGGGCACAAGCACAACCAGCACATAGCTGTGAGAACTGCAAAGATGACTGTTGTGCCACCAGACACATTCCTGTTCATGATTCCTCTGGCCAGCTCCTAATAGTTGAAGGAAGGTACCGTGCAGCACACCCTTGCTTGTCTGACTAGGAACTTCATTGCCAGCTTCCCACTAAGTGCAGCTGCCTTCCTGTCCCAACTTTTTTAGGAATCTCCTTTTTTTTTTTTTTTTTTTTTTTTTTTTTTTAATCCTGTTATATTTTTCTGATTTACAAGGGATTTCAGATCATTCTTTTGCAGTGCTGTGGTGTCCATCATCTACTTTTCTTTGCAAAGAGCTTCTTAGTCTCTGGCTAGTATACTTTGATAATTTTCTCAACACTTTCTGTCAGGAAATACTACTGTCTCTCTTAGGAGGATCCTAAATATCTTGGGAATGCCTACAAAAAATGTGCTTGTCAGTTTCTTTGCCAATGAGACTGGTAAATCACCATGTGCAAGATGCTGCTTGTGACTGTGGGGTTCTTGACTGGTAGTGAGTCCTGAGAGACTGCTTATGGACTCTAGAGATATGATTACAGATCTTGTGTCTGATGTGTAGCTTGCAGTGTGCATTGCCATCCAAGTCGGTGCATACCCTGAGGCTCTGGCTACAACTGCCATGCTCGCGTACTCTTTGTGACTTGCTGTTTTAGACTTTTCCCCATGGTATGCTTATTGATGCTTTTGGATCATTTTATCATTCAGAGGACCCTTTGAATAGGAACAGACTGGGCAAGTCCTTTGCTCATTCACCAATCCTCGAGGTGGTGTTGCAGTCACTGGAGTTTCCTGCTGAAATGTGAAAAGAAATTGAACAGCCTCCCTTGTTCCTGCATAAGAGAGCTTGTGACCCAGGCAGGCGTTACTGTTTCAACAAGATAATTTTAAACAGAATTTCTTCAAGCAGAGACTCTCAAGAAACTGTGCTCTGTCACAGTTCTTCCTTGGCTTACATCCTCCTGTACATCCCAGCTGCACCTTTAAAAGTGAAATGAAGTGAAAGAACATTAATTCTACCACCATTCCCCAAATCCTCTTCCTGTTTGGGGTTTGGAAAAGGTTATTTGGAAAAAAACCCTTATCCACCCTCCCTAGCACAATAAATGCACACTGGACAGTAGATCTGTGCCATATGGAGATCTTGGCTATGGTGGCAACCCAAACTGTTAAAAGAGAAAATTCTTTTCCCTTAATGCTTAGATAATAAATGGTACTCTTTCAGTGTCACTCAAAAAGAGCAACATTTTTTGAGTGCTTTGTCTTAGAAATAAGTTAAACTCTATCTTATCCCAGAATTCACTGAGATCATAAGAGTAATTCTTGCTGAAGTTGTTTTTCAAGAGTATTTTGCTCTCCTGAAAATGATTGTTGCTCATCTGGGGATACTGTTAGGATTCTTACCCTATAGCAACCTGATATTTTCAGAATCTTCATGCTAGGATTTTTCTTTTTTGAGACACTGAAAATTTGGTATGGTACTGGAGCGTTGTTGTTGTTGTCTCCCTGTAGTTTGAGAGCAGATTTGGCAGAAGTTGTCTCCCAGGCAAGTCCACTGTCATTTTATCTTGGAGCCCTATCTGTGTTCTTCATTAGAGAGAATATTTTCTTTCTTCCATGGCAAATTTCCTGCTTAATAGCCAAAAGGGTTCTACCAAGTTAAGTACTTTGGTTGTTTTGGGGTTTCTTTTAATTGCTATTTATGAGTGGTCAAGTGAATACAGCAGGGATCAAAATGTCATTATTTTTCTGTACTGAAGACAGCTGGTTTATCCATCACCTTAAAGTCTACCAGCAATGCTTTCTACACAATCCGGTGAAAGGTACTGTTATTTTACTCATACATGATCCCTAATGTTCGTTGTAGAGTATGCTTAAACTTTTTTATTGCCTTAATGTTAGCATTTTTGCTGGGGTGAGGGAGCATATTAAGATTTGAGATTGCTGTATTTGCTTTGTTGTCTTAGAGAGGTTTGCTGCTTCTCAGGGTGTCACATTTGGGACATAGTGGAAAGACTACCGAAGCTTATCTGTCCCTCAAACATGTGCCCTCTGCTGCTTTTCCATATTGGCACATACAGTACTGCTGGGGAGACCAGGACAGTATCAAGAGTGACTGCATGGCTCTGGGAGTATTAATCAAGGCCATGGAGCCATCATGGTTTTCTTACTCCTGCCAGTGAGGGGTAGGGAAGTGGACAGATCCTGCATGTCAACCGTAGTTTGCACAGCTGGTTTTAACCAAGAGGGTTTTAAGATCATGGGAACCTCTTTGGGGATTGAAGTTTGCTCGGAAGAGATTGGATCCTTCTAAGAAAAAAAAGCATCTTTGCCAACAGGCTGGCCAACCTTATGAGGAGAGCTACAAGCAGGAACAAGGGAGGGAGAGTATGACCTGTGATCCAGGAAGGAATTAGTTGATTGATTTGGCAAGCAAGCAGTGTGAGGTGATGTGAGTAGGAGTAATCCCATACTCAAGAAACCAAGGATGAAAGATGTCCACCTCAAGCATATGCGTGTAAGTAAGGATCTGTGTGCATCACAGCATTATGAAGAAAGCTCTCACACTGTTTCTGGGAAATCAACATGACTCGGTGTCTTTCTGAAGTACCTGTACACTAATGCACGCAGCACATTGAACAAACAGGAGGAATTAGTGTGCAGTTGCACAGCCGTGGTCTCATTGGTATGACAAAGTAGTGGGATAGCTCATGCAGCTGTAGTATGGGAAAGAATAGGTAGAGGCTGTACAGGAAGGACAACACAGGAATGAGAGGCCAGAAGGGTGAGGAGGGAGCATTGCTGTTTTTGTGAGGAGGAAGCTAGAATGCTTGAAATTGTGTAGGAACTGATGATGAGCCATCCAAGAACTTATGGGTCAGGATTAGTGAGCAGAGTAATTATGGCAAGTATCTGCTACAGGCCAACTATCCATATAAACGTGATAAGACCATCTTCAGAAAACTGAAGGAAGGCCTGTGTTCACATTTGCTAGTCCTCATGGGACCACCCTGATACCTGCTGGAGGAACAACACAACAGGTCACAAGCAGTCCTGAAGTTTTCTGAAGTGCATTGGTGTCAATGTCGTGAGACAGCTGATCAAGGAAACAGCTAGGGAAGGGCACTTGTTCTGGACCTCGTGCTTTCATGCAAGGAAGAACTAGTTGTTGATGTGGAGATATGGGGCACCGTTGGCTGCAGTGACTATTAGATGGTGGCATTCAGATCTAGATTCTGAGAGGAGGGAGCAAAGCAAAAAGTCACGATCACAAATCTGGGCTTTGGGAGAGCAGGCTTTCACCTTTTCAGACTTGCTTGGAAGAATCCCATGGGGATTTGGTCAGGAAGAGAAGAGGAGCTCAGGAATACTGGTTGAATCATGCTTAACCTGCCTTGTAGCCTTCTGTGATGAGATGGCTGGCTTGGTGGATGAAGGGAAAGTACTGGATGTTTTTTATAAAATTAATAAAGGCTTTTTACACTGTCACAATGTCATCAGACAAAGTGGAGCACAGACTTTGCAAGTGATCAGCAGTGTGATGGACTTAAAACTGACTGAAATGCCATACGTGAGAGCGCTATCACTGGTGGTATATCATAGGGGGTCACTTTCAGGGTGAGTAGTATTTGTCAAGTCATTAGTGACCTAGATGGGATAGGGTTCATAGACCCTTAGCAAGTTTACTTACTAATACAAAACTAGGAGGAATGACTGATAACAGCAGATGGTTGTGCTGCAGAGGGTCTGAATAGGCTGGAGAATTGGACTGAGAAGAATCTGGTGATGTTCAGCAAGGGAAAATGCAATGAAGAATCAATGAAGAATAACATCCTACAGCAGTTGCTGAGAAGCAACCATTTGGAAAACAGTTTTGCCTGGAAGGATCTTGGGGTCCCAGTGGGCAAGGGAGTGACCATGAGCCAAGAATGTGTCCTCACAACAAAAAGAGTTGTCAGCAAGTCAAAGGAAGTGATGATTCCCTTAGTGTATTCTGTTCTGGGCTCCCCAGTTCAAAAGAGTGGTGGACTTAGTAGAGGAAGCCCAGCGAAGGGTCACAAAGATGATGAAGGGACTAGTGCATCACTTAGATGAAAAGAGGCTGAGCGAGCTGGGACCGTTCAGCCTAGAGAAGAGAAGGCTCAGGAGAATGTGGGGAGGAAATCTTAAGACGAGGGAGCTAGGCTCTTCTTGTCAATGCCCACTGACAGGACAAGTGGGAGTGGGTGCAGGAAGTTCAGCCACAACACAGGAAAATACTCTTTTTCGGTGTGAAGGTAGTCATTTCCAATCTAAATGTTTCTGTGGAGTTTCTTGGTTTTTTCATTCCCCTGAAATTCACAGGAGTAAAGTAACAACCCCTTTTTGTTTTCTTAAATCTCACTCTTCTGGAGTTGAGGTTTCATTGCTGCCTTCTAGAACTTAATGTCTGCGTTGTATTGTATTTGAAAACCAAGGCCTTTTCTGTTATCCCCAGAGTTGGGTTTTTTCCCATTAATTTCTGAATCAATAGTTGTCTTCACTTAGGGACTAAAGTCAAAACTAGATAATACAATAGGAAGCAGCAGTTAGTTACTGGAGTGTTTTTAAGTAGCATAACTTTGAAGTTGCTTGTATATAACTCTGTAGGTATCTTTGTCTAACACACTGATACCACATCTGGGGACATCTGTGTTTCTCACTGTTGTGCTGGACTCTTTCATGTGAATAAACCAAGACCCACCATCAGATCGTTGTTAACACATAGGGCACAGCTTGGACTTAGTTCAAACTTAGCCATGGGAGCTGCCATTTGAACATAGGTAGCAGTTAGCAAATCTAAAGGTTTTCAGGTGGGAATAGTCCACATGCAAGTTCACTTCGTACCCTCTTTGTTTTCGCTCAAGTTTGGTAACTCTCTTTTGAGATGGCAGGGCGAGAGGAACTGGAAAGCTTTTGGCAGTGTTGGGAGGATTGTCTGGTATACCTTTCCCAATTGTTGTCAGTTTAGCAGATGCTTTAAGTGTTTATGAGGAGAGGCCACTGAAATACCTGTGTGGAATATATGTACATCGTTAGCCTAAGCATCTTAAAACCCCTTTTGCAAGTGAACAGCCTTTTTTCCACTACTTAGTTTTGTCCTACACAATTAATGTTGATCTGTGATTATATATAAATATATAAATAACAAGTGAAATAGTTAAACAATTCGTAATAAAATACAAAAATTTTGCACGAGAAGGCTTTAGTACAAATGCCGTTTCTAGTGGTAGTTGCACGTCTGCTTGAGAAAAAAGACAGGTGGTAGAATTCTACACCTAGTCTACTGTCACAGGTGGATTGACCCTGTCTGGCTGCCAGACCCCTCTACCCAGCTGCTTTCTCACTCCCCCTTCTCAACAGAACAGGGGAAGAAAATCAGGTGAAGAAGTTTCTGGGTCAAGATAAAGCCAGGGAGATCCCTTAGCGATTGCTGTCATGGGCAAAACAGGTTTAACTTGTGATAAAGGAGTTGAATTTATTGCTAATCAAAAATAGAGTAGGACGGTAGAGAAGAAAGACAAATCAATAAACACCTTACCTCTCCCCCTCACTTCACCTTTTTCCTAAAGGCTCAGTTTTACTCTCTCATCTCTGACTATTCTACCTCTTTCCTGCCACAACCCCTGGAGTTACACAGGGGGGATGATGGGGTTGTGGTCAGTTTATAATGTATATATGTCTGCTGCCCTTTCCTCCTCACACTTTCCTGCTGCTTCAGTGTGGAGTTCCTCTCACAGGATACTATCCTTCACGAATGCCTCCAAAATGAGTCGTCTCCACGGGCTGCTCCTCCAGTGTGGATCCCCAGTGGGCAGTTTTTGCCAGAAAACTTGCTTATTAGTGGGATTCTCCCTACAGCCTCTGCCAGAGCCTGCTCCAGCATGGGCTCTCCATGGACTTCCTCCAGGGAATATCCCTCTGGTGCAGTGCAGGGTCCTCTGTGGACTGCAGGTGCATCTCTACTTCACCATGGCCCTCCACAGGTTGCAGGGGGACAGAGCCTGCCTCACTATGCTCTTTGATGGGCTGCGAGCACCTCCTCCATCACTGACCTTGGTGTATGCAGAGCTGTCTCTCTCCCTTCCCACTGCCTGCTGTCCATGTGTGTGTCCCCTGTCTCTCTCTCACATACATGCACGTCACCTGTGGACAACTTCTTACCCTTTCTCATTATGACAGAGATGCCACCAGCATCAGTTATGGCTCAACTTTGGCCAGTGATGGGTCTGGTGAGCCAGTTGGAACCATCTGTGTCCACCACGGGGCAGCTCCCAGCCTCCTCTCACAGAGGCTGCAATGCTGCAATGCTGCCAACACGTTGCCATGGATACCTAATGCAGTTGCCCTGGCAAGTCTAAGCCAACGCCACTTCTAAGGCAACTGCACACGGCGTGGAACTAAAGTTTGCTTTGACTCTGGTTATTTGCTTGATGCACAAAAACCAGACATGGATGAAAATAGATTTGTGGTGTCTTTTGTATGGTGGTAGCCAGGAGTCTCAGCTCTCTTAAGAAAGTTTGGCTGCATGTGTAAGAAATTTGGTTATGGTGGAGTAAGCATTCATCTTTGTATTCTCAGCCCGTGCTGGTATCTGGTGTCCATAAGAAGTTGAAGTCAGAGCTTTGGAAACCAGAAGCTTTCAGCCTGGAATTTGGAGATCAAGATGTAGATTTGGTGAACTGCAGGAACTGTGCCATAATTTCAGACGTGAAAGTGCGTGACTTCTGGGATGGCTTTGAGATAATATCTAGTAAGTAATATTTATGGCTGACTAGTTTAACTGAGCAGTCTGTCTTGCTATCTTGAACTCTTCATTTTCCATCTATTTTCCAAAAAAATAAATTAAGAAAAAATCTGATTACTTATCAGTCTCATCCAAAGAAGGCATTGCTCCTTACATGTAGCACACCCTAGAAAATGCTTTATTGGTGAAGATTAGGGCAGGACTGTCCAGGAGAACTGTCTGTTCTGCAGTGTTTTGGTGTATGTTACTTTCATGTGTCAAAAAATAATCCATGCCACAGGAAGCTACTTTTTAACTTTTCACAGTGAAATTAATTCTCAGTTACCATTTTTAAGACAGTAACTAATGTGTCTACCTTTGCTCTCCTTTCAACCTCAATTTTTATTGTAAAACTAAACTTTTGATACTAAAATTTGGATTTGGTGGAATACATCAGTCAAATAAATTTGACATAGCAAATTATTTTTGTAGTAGATCATCTGTGAGTACAAATACAAATTTATATCCATTATGAATAGTAATGCTATATGCGTGCCTCACATGATAACACATTATTTAATGCTTGAGTTCTTCTTTGAGAAAACCTCCTGTTAAGTGTGGGTGGGAAACTAACCAACTAGAATTTCTGAGGACATAACGGGTCAGGTTAAAGGGCTTCTGAAAAGCAGAGTGCTCCCTTTTAGATTGTATATACCTGGATCTGAGTGGTCTTATAGTTACAGATGTTAGAACTGTAAAAGTTCATTGCAATGTTACTGATTTTAGAGTTGTGTATAAAATATTTTCTGTATTTATTGCTGTGTACATATTGCAGAAACGGTGAACTGTTGATGAAACGGATGACTTAATGGAATGTTCGTTCAACAGTCAATGAAATTATAGATTTGCAGACCAAGTGTATTCCCTCACTAGTCATTTTCCAATCAAAGAACTCCCAGCTTTTGACTTGTTTTTTTTATATGGTTAGTACAGAGTATTGTATTTTGTACTGTTAAATTTCCTACATTTTTTGCTATTAATCAGAAATATATGGCCTTGGAGGATATAGTGGTGTGATCTTTGTGTATTGACAGTAATTGGGGAAGTTCACAAACTCTTCACTTTTGTGCTGGGGTCATTCATGAAACAGTGAATTTGTATGGGTCAAGTTATCTTTGAGAAGTGTTACTTGTAGTTTGTCTCCAGACAGATATGCTTCTTTCGGCAAAATCAGCTTTGGCTTTTCCTTTAGTCAAAACCTTTACCACACTATACATGAGAAGTATTGGTGACCTAGGTTGGAAAACCTTATGACTCTTGATAGTTTCTTTTAAATACATTTTATTTAAAGTTTTTTCAGCCATGTTCAATCTCTTATATAGAGGAGGAGTATTTGCTACTAGTCCAGAGACTTCACATGCTAATTTTTATGAAAACTGTTGGCAAATTACCTGATGTCTCTGATTTCTCTGCATTACATGAGTTCAAAATTTTTGAAATACGTGGCTGGCTCCCACCCTCACATTAAGTTACCAAGGAGATGTAGAACAGCCACTGACTTTGGAGGTGTTACTGAGATTATTCTATATGAGACTTAAATGAATTTTAATCTTTTGCTGTTTCTTTTAATACTTTGGGGCTCAAAGTGGACTTTTGTTTTGATCCTTCTTACATCTGCTTTTCTTTGCTGATGATACATTTTCTAGGGTTTGTCCAATTTCATGTAATTTGTCAGATCTATATGTTTTCGTGCAGGTAGTTCTTCACTCTATCCTTTCTGAATAGCCTCCTTACAAGCTGCTTCTTGTTTAGAACAAAGATCCTTGATGAGTTCAAAATCTTGAATATGGGAAATTGTGAAACATCTTTAAATTCGAGTCCTTGAGTTCACTCGCCTCTCTAAAATCTGTAGCTTATCAAAGTTCATTATCTTTAAATCAGTCACTTCAGTTCACATGTCTGCAGTTCTTAATTCCTTTTAATTTCAGTAAAATATTTTTTTATATTGCAAACTCAGGCTGTCTTCTGTAGCCTGTTGATACGTAACACAGATGTGATTCACAGGTCTCCAAGTCCTAATTTCTTAGATATGCTTTCTCTTTTGATGCTTATCTGCTAGATCAGTTTGGCTGACAATCCTCAGTAAGGTAGGAAGCAGTGAATGGTGTTACTCTGGGGCAATGGGGATGCTAAACTGTTAAGACTGTTGTATACGTAATTTTTCAATGGGTTGGCCTCATGTAGAGTTGTGAAAAATCAGGTAGAAGAGTGAACTTTGTTTTTCTCTAAAGGTTAGCGTGAGTTCTAAGTTACTCACGTACCACTTCCAGATAGACTCTCTTAGCCCTGAGATCTAAGGTAGCCCTAAGACCTGAGGTAAAACAGCAGCTGATTAGTCAGTGCTGTCACAGCATACATCCAACTGTGCATGCCATCTTTCTGTGCTGCCCACTTTCTGTTTCCAGTCAGGGCTTGTGTAAAACTCTTAAAGTGAGGAACAAATGTTTGATTTTGGCACTCTGCTAATTTGAGTGCCTCCAGCAAAGAAGAATTAAAAACACTAAAGGCTGTCTTCCTTTGTGACCACCTGCCCTTTAGCTTTTTTGAATGTGATGTACCATGGTTTCTTGCTTTACACTGAAGTTAGGGTTGATTTCAGAACAAGAACCATTAACTTTAATTCTGTAGAGGTAACACTTCTCTTGAAATTAAAGATAAAACTCCCTTAGACTTTGGTAAAAGGAGTAAGGAAGAATGCTTTGGAAAGGTTTGTTTTCGAAGCTGAATAAAAACTATTCTAAGACTTAGCAGCTGTGCAAGATCTGTCAAACTTCTGCTGTAAGTGATTATATCTCTATCTGTCTGTCTGTCTATATATATATATATATATAGTTGCTAAACTGTTGTTGGTCATACTATGATATTGCTTGGGAGCCCAAAACAAAAACAGGATCCATTTTGCTGTGCATTGTAAGAGGTACAAAAACCCTTACAGCTTTAATAAGGCAGTGGGCTGTGATAAAAAGATATTACACAAAGAAATCATAATTTGTTTCTTGCAGAACGGCTCAGGTCAGATGATGGTCAGCCAATGGTACTAAAGTTAAAGGATTGGCCTCCAGGGGAGGATTTCAGAGATATGATGCCTACGAGGTAAGTAACCGTTAGTATCATTGCTGACAGGACTGCTGTCGGTGCTACAGGAAGATAACCCGCCTTTGTCTGTCTTTGCTCTCTAGGTTTGAGGACTTGATGGAAAATCTTCCTCTTCCTGAATATACCAAGAGAGATGGCAGACTGAATTTGGCTTCTAGGCTGCCAAGCTACTTTGTCCGTCCTGACTTGGGTCCCAAAATGTACAATGCGTATGGTATGTGAGTATAGTTCTGCAGATACTGGTTTTTGTGACTCTTTGTTACACTTAGGGCAGATACAAGGCTGTGGCATTAGTCAAAACTCAGTGCTTATCCTAAATTTTTTTTTTTCATTTAGTCCTGCAAATCTGGTCTTACATTAGCCCTATCTCTGTCAGATGTGCCTTCTTCTGCCTTGTATATCCAAGAGATGTACATACAGTAAGTTAAGTTTGCAAACAATTATTAATACATATGACAGGCATAATACCAATACATGGTTCAAGGAAAAGTTAATATCTTTTTGAGAGGAACTGAAGTGTTTAAGAGGAAAATGATCCACCTTCTGGGCACTTTGACCTGTTTCTGGTCTGTTATGATAGGTACTGTTCAGTGAGTTGAGTTCCTAACTTCCAAAGCTTATATTTTAAACAAAAAATAGATAAATACGGTTGTGATCCTAAAAACTCTTCTAGGCACACTTCTGTTAATGTTTGCTGATACAAAGATTTTTTTTTTTAGTGTTCTAATTCCCTGCCATGTTACTTGCTAGAGATGGTTAAACAGAAGTAGAGAGGGTGCTATTGAAGGGCCAGGGGAAAAAAAAAGGAACATGTTCATAAGAAGGTCAACGAATTAAGAAGCAAACATTTGAAATCTTTCTCCACTACTTAGTCACTTGAGAGATGTATGTTCTTTCAACGTGTAAAGGTACAAGCACTTGAGTCTGCAGGTTTACTGAATTGTCATCTGAATCTTTAATGGCGAGTTGATCACCAACTGCTGTGAATTCAAGTGGTCATGGATTTTACAGCTTAGTATGAGAAAATAAAAAACAGCTGGAGGCTTATACTTCTAACAGTCCATTGACTTGCTGCACACAAGGATGCTAGTGCCACTTAAAGCAGTTCTCTCATGCCTCCCAAGCAAAGGAAGACTTGCTTTGTGCTTATGATGGCTACGTTCTCTAATACAGACTGTATAAATGACCCTTAGAGAGACAAAATTGTAAAATACAAGTTCTGGCTTTGGTGTTAAAATGCTTATTTTTCTTATGACTTGGGTAAACTAGGTTTGCTACTTATGTTTTCTGTAAAATTAAAGAATTAGTTATCAGTAAATTACGCTACACGTGATACGAATATATCTATTTCAGTTGCTGTTTGACTTTGGTTTCTGCTCTCATTGCTCTACAAAGTTAGCTTTCCAGACAGATTTTTCAGTTAGGTTATTTCTATAAGAGGTTAGTCACAGAATTTGATTTTATTTTGCACTCTGTTATAGGCTTAATTACTGCAGAAGACAGACGCGTTGGTACCACAAACCTGCACTTGGATGTGTCCGATGCTGTTAATGTCATGGTGTATGTTGGGATTCCCATTGGGGAAGGGACCCATGATGATGGTAATGCTTAAGGAAAGCTGTTTTCTGTACACTAGAAATCAATTGTGTGTGTAAGAAGACCGTATCTTTTATTGTTTAAGCTTGTCATATCTCTGATATATAATTCAAGTATACGAGGCAGTTTGCTACTTTTACAGCACATAATTAAAAGTACAGTAATGCTTCATTAGTTCCAGCTGTGGGAGCAGCAGAGTTTTACTAGAAATTAGGTACATTCCTGAAGGAAGGAGGAGAAAGAGTAACTTACTACCCTTTCTTCTCCTTGTATTTGAATAATTGTAGCTCAGTTTAAATTCATGATTCAGCTTTGTGATTAGCTGTCAATGGACACATTCACTGAATTCTATTAAAATGAAGCTTGATGGGCTTAGAAAGAGCGCTGTATGATGGAGCAGTTGCAGTGTGACTGAATTTAGTAGCTCAAAACGCTCCTTCTTCTTCTCTGTCAAAAATGAGCAGCTTTGTAATCACATTGCTTTTACATGGATTCCCCTTTCAGAGGTTCTGAAAACAATTGATGAGGGAGATGCTGATGACGTAACAAAGCAGCGAATCCATGAAGGAAGAGAGAAACCTGGAGCATTGTGGCACATTTATGCTGCCAAGGATGCTGAAAAGATACGGGAACTTCTTCGGAAGGTATGCTGGTTACAAGGAAAGTTTGAGCTTACAGGGTTCCTTGACTAGCTTACAGCGGCTGAATGATACAAATTGCTATCAACATCAAGTGCATAGGTATTCCACTTCTGTCTTTGAGGACATTGATAGTTACTATGTTCACAGGTTTTCAGCCTGGTCTGGAATCTTCATACTAATGCATGTTGCTATTTACGACCTAAATGACCTTTCTACCTAGAAATAGTTTGTTATGGGTTTTGGTACAGACCATTTTGTGAGCCAGCAGTATCAAGGTGCTCTGTCATGATTTCCCTCTGCCCCATATCTTGGCCCTAGGTTGGAGAAGAACAAGGCCAAGAAAATCCGCCAGATCATGACCCCATTCATGACCAAAGTTGGTACTTGGACCAGACGTTACGTAAGAGACTATATGATGAGTATGGTGTGCAAGGCTGGGCAATAGTGCAGTTCCTTGGTGATGCCGTGTTCATTCCTGCAGGTGCTCCCCATCAGGTAACTATACCAACTCCAGGTCATACTGACAAATTGAATTTGAGGCACAACAGAGCTGCAGCTTTAAAATAACTGATAATCAGTATTGCGCACTTGAGGTTTCTTTTTCTACATATGCAGTTCTTACATCACTAAAAGTTATGTAAATACCTGAATGATGTGTACATAACTGTGATGAAATTACAGGGGGGAAAAAAGGCTGGGGTAAAAGGAGGGAAAACATTTCTGTGTAGTGAAACTTTAGCCAAGGAAACCAAATTCAAAGGGTAAGAGACCTTGCTTTAGGGAGCACTACTGTATATGGGAAAACAGAAAACCTGTTAGATATCTTGTATTTTGTTCTGGTTTTACTATTAGATGCAACTCTGTCATTTTCTGGTTTTGATGAGTAAATGTTGGAAGAGCCTTAATATATGGGGGCAGGTATTGGTGTTTCTGGAGGTTTGGTTTTTGGTGTTTGTTGTTGTTGTTTCTTTTGGGTTTTGGGTTTTTTCGTATGGTTCGTTGTCTTGGTATATCAGTCATTTGATATGGGTTTTTAGGTCCATAATTTGTACAGCTGCATTAAAGTGGCAGAAGATTTTGTATCTCCCGAACATGTGAAGCACTGCTTCCGTCTGACCCAGGAGTTCAGGCATCTGTCTAATACTCATACAAACCATGAGGATAAACTGCAGGTAACCATTTTACGTCAGTTCACACTAAATACATCCTGTGTTTTGCCAGCTTAGTTCAGTACTAGAAATGTATGCTTAAGAAAAGAGTAACAACTTCACACAAATCTAGAGGTTCTCATTTAATAGCTATGTTACTTAATTCTTAAGTACTTCTGTCTACAGTATAATGTAAAGAGAAATTAGTAATAGACTCCTGCGTTTCCAGAGAACTTTCCCCCATTAGACTAATGCACGCATTGGTATTAATAAATTTTTAAATGGCTGAATCCTAATGACAGTAGAGCAGACCAGAAGAAAAAAACACTCTTAAAAAGGAAACAGCAGTGCTTTGTTTTGAAGAGAGACATCTATTTGACCAAGTACACTTAAGTTTGTTTCTTTTTTGCTTAAAGGAAAACTCCTCTGAAAGCGAAGGCTTATTTAAGTCAGGGATATGGTTTAGTGGTGCACTTGTCTGTCAGTTTGTGGTTGGATTCAGTGATCTTAAAGGTCTTATCCAACATGTGTTAGTCCTAAAATTAAATGTGTTTTGGTTTGAGGAAGCGTGACTGCTTCATCTAATAATTATACACAGAACAGAATAGGTACACAAGTACACTGGATATATGACAGTAAGTTCTGCAGAGAGAAGATCTTGTTGGATTTTGTCTAACACTTCTGAAGCATTAGTATTTGCTCAGTTTGCAAATTTTGTTGTCAGCATTTTTTGTGTATCAGTAATCACATGTATGTGAAAGGAAGGAGGGTGGAAATCTGCAGAATGGCTGTCTTCATCTGTAAGTAAGTACACAGTATATAGTCACTCTCCAGGATGTTAGCCAAGGATGTCAGAATCTACCATGTTAATTCTCTCATACCAGTTCAGTGAAAGTTTGCTATAAATTTCTATGTGGATTTTCATGGGATTATAAAGGAAAGCAGAAGTAGGATCAACTCTCGTTCTGATGTCTAACACTGTACCTCTTCAGCTGTGATGATACAAATGCGGAAGTGTTTCTGTAAATTAAGAGGTTGCAAATGAATGATGCTTATTATTAAAAAAAAACCCCAAGAAACAAAAACCCACAAAGTGCCACTCACTATTCCTTTGAAAAGGAATACTGGTTGTATTTGTCTCAGAATTTCTTTAATTTGTCATTTTTAATGTATATTTTTATATAAACCTCTGTCTGTATTTTATATATTAAAATGCACAGAGACAATAACAGCTGCATAAATTATACCAAAAGATAAGGTCACATGTACATCAGGAAAAGATTGTGGTGCTTGGCAGTTAGTTGAGCAATTGCAATTGAGCCACTCACTTAGGAGGTGAAACTGTTCCATTCAACACCTGGAAACAGAATTCAAATAAACTTAGATCAGAAAAAATCAGAAACAAGACAGAACTTTGATTCTCAAATAGGTAACTGTGAAAAAGATAGCAGTGAGTACTAGTGGATTTCTCATCTTGTGCTTGTTTTTCTGCAAGATTCACAAATTTGAAGAATTTCTAGCCTCCATGCTAAGACAACAGGATGATTTGTTGCATCATCTTAATTTTCATAGGATTAAACCATATGACTTTCTCGCATCTTTTAGATTTGATTTGTATGAATCTAAGTGACTTGATAGCAAGGACATTTTTAAAATAAACTCATATATATAACTTCATAGTGTACTTCCTCCTAGCTTTCACAAGAGAAGGAATTATCTTAAAATGACTTGAGTAAATACATGTTGCTGGGTGACCATAAGATGAATCAGTGCAGGTGTCTAAAATACTTGTCATCTGTGAAAATTAAAATCTGCGCTGTTGGTATCCTGAAGAAAAAAAAAGAGGATATATTTTGTGTATACGTACCAACTATTGCAAATTCAGCTGTCAAAGTTGATTGCATAGCTATGTAAGACTCTCCTTGTTAGTCTGGAGAAGCTGATTTTTTTCTTTTTCTTGTTGCAGGTGAAGAACATTATCTACCATGCAGTGAAAGATGCGGTTGGCACACTGAAAGCTCATGAATCCAAACTAGCTAGATCGTAGGAATTGCTAATTCCAAATGCCCTGTCAAGTAGGCCTGTTGCTCACGGTATATACAGGGACTGCACATGACTGCCTCTGCAGGAGCAGGAGGCTTCTCACTGGGAGCTGGTGTGGTCAGTATTACACACACTCTTCAGCCACCTGTATTCTACGCTGCCTCAACACTGAAGGTCTAATGGAAGGTCGCGCTGTTAAATGCAGAATTCCAGATTCTAAAAGGTGCCATATCCCTTTCCTGTGGCCTTTTGCAAATTGATGGAACATGGAAACCACTTGGTGTTCCTGCATATTATGATTAGAAATGGTATAAAGAGTGTGGATGTTTTTTTCCCTCATGCCTAGTTAGTCTCCACAAAGCTAGACAGAACATGCTAGAGGTGGGTTGTCCTACTGCAGACTTGGTTGATTTGGTTGATAACTGCTGAAAAAATGTGATCAACAGTAGCCCAACTGCAGAAATTCAAACAAACTTTCCGTGTGAGATACAGGCCAAGGAAAAGGATAAAGCTATTCTCTGCACTCCCCTTCTTCTAGCCGTTTCTCTATACACTGTATAGAACCGCAGAACTAAAGGGAGAACCCACTTTTTTTTTCCCCTGGGAGACTCCAGAAACAAGAGAATTGTGTATTTAGTGAAAAAATAGGTTTGTAGTGAAACAGTTAATATTTCATGAAAGTAGATATTTTTAGTATTTTTGAAGTACCACAATTGTTCCTGGATTTTCAAGGAAAGGTGTTATTACGTTTAGTCTTCCTTTCAATAAAATCAAGAAGTGATTTTTAGAAAGCAGTCCAAAATAGCACAAAAACAGCCAAAGGAGAATCAAATAGAAATTGGTATCCCACCTCCCTTGCCCATATTACCTCACCTCTCTTCCCCCCTCTCTCTTTGCCACCCTGCTTCCTCAGAATGAGAAGTAAAAAGGAGTATAAACTCTGTTCTCACATGGAGATGTTGTACATCTCTCCCTGCACTGGTGACTTCAGGCAATATTCATCCAATACCAGTGCTACCTGAAAACATCTGTAGAACATCTATCCTTTCCAAAGTGAAGGAATAGTTAACTTTTGGTGTCACCTTTGTCCAGAACTATTTTAAGTAAAATGTTCCTGCTTGATAGAACTGTATTCAGAATTACTAATGTCAGCATTGATGCAATGGATTTCATTGTCCGGGTACATGGGGAAGTGTATTGATCTTATCTCCAGCTGTACTGTAGTGCCACTTGCAGGCCTGTTAATATGTTCACGGTTATTTCATTTTTTAAAAAATAAAAGTCATTTACTGTAACAGCCTGGGCAGTTTCCTTCATACCTGTACACTGGTCTTCCTGCCTTGAGGTTGACTCAGCCCCTAGTAGTATAGGCTGCCTGCTAATTTTGACCTATTGTGTTCTACCAGAAGGCTCATGTGGTTTAGCCTGGCATCCCAGTTACGTGCTGGGAGCACACCAAGCAGCCTGCCAATTCTTGATTCTTCGAGGTAGTTTGGATAGAGGATCTGTGTTGTCATAAAAGATGTCTCTTGTACTGTGCTCCCCATCTCTGTCTTCCTAACAGGTTGGGGTCCAGAGATGCCCTCTCCACTGGAGATATGGATGGGGTTGTAAAAGTTTTGTGGTTTCTGACCTTGGAGGTTGTGATGACAGCAGCAGTTCTGTTCACTGACAGTTTGGTTATTGGGTGCAAAGTCCAGTCACAGACTTTTGCTGCCTCATACTCTTGCAGCTGTCCTGTGAATATGGACTAATTCAGTCTAGTAGAGATAAAAAGGGTTATTCCAGACCCATGAATCATTCAGCTTCACTGTATTCTGTACAATTTCTTGTGCACTTCTGTTGTACTCTGTGCATACTCTGTGCAGATTAATTATAGCTGAGATGTTTCCCTCATATGTGTGTGAATTGGATATCCATTAGAATTGGATAAAGATCAAAAAGGCAGAGACTTGGCTGTATTTAATACAGTAGCATGAGTAATTTTAATTGCAGTGATCTACAATAAGAGTTTTGCATCTCATTCTAAACCTTTGTTTAGTTTGAGTCTATCAAGTACTGCTTCTGTCTTCTGAATTTCCTTTTTTATTAATCATGGAGTACAATCAACCTGAAGCAATATTCAGTCAAAATCAGAGGGATTATTAAAATTAAGAAATACCATAGAATCATAAAATGGCCTACATTCAAAGAGACCTTAAAGAGCATCAAATTGTTCTGACATATATCATACAGAGCTTACACTACAAGTAGCCAGCCAGTGATTATAAAATTGACTTAGGAGATATAATCAGTAGTTTTTATCACAGTATTTTCTAGTTCAAGATTTTAAGGGGCAGCTGGTATGTTACATAGAATGTAAGCAGATTAAAGTAGACATCATAAATCAGAGGGGTTTTAACAGAGGAAGAATAAAAACTTGAGTTACGTGTCTTAGTATAGTTTGCTGCAGTCATCATACTTGTTCTACCTAGTGCTCTCTTGCCATTACTACATGGAGGTGCATGAGAGAGTGGCCAGCACCATTTCTGAATAGGGGCTTTAAACTTTGGCTGTCTTCTAGCCAATGTGTAACAACAGACAAGATGAAGCAAGAATTCAGAAATACGTGACTGTTGGCCTGCCCAAGTGAATTTAGATTGCATTCACAATACTGAAGGTTGGTGTGTGCTCAGCCATGCAAGGCTGTAATGTCCCCAGTCTGAAGATTTCACTTCTTTTCAACCAAAAAACTTAGTTTTCTTGATACTGAATAAAAATGTAATAGCGTGCAAGGTTTAATTTTACAAAGCCTAAATCTTTACTCTGAGGCAACTGTACCAGGCAGCATAAATACAGGAAAATCCATCTGTCGTTTCTCTGAAAGATTCTTAGACGGCCTTTTGTAAAACCTGAGGATGTGGAATCAGAATTGGAGCAGCAAAGTTAGATGCTAAGCAGTATCTTGATTTACCTACAATCCAAATAAGATGAAAGAAGTTATGAGGCATGGATATTATTTAAAACTATTGCTCCCTGTATGTATAATTTCCTTCTTCCTCATTCCTGATAGCCCTTTGATAGCTCTGAGCTTCTGCAGTTAAGTGGTATTGGTTGAGGTGTATGGCACACTAGTGATTTATTCATGTATCAAGCACACCTTGTAAGCATTGATTCAGTAGAAGATGATTGTGAAACTACACAGTATGTGAATGAAGCACGGCATAGAAGGGCCTGTTGACAATGCATCTTCCCAGTTCTGGTTACTGGTAAGGAACCTTATCTTCTGATTGTCAGCTTCAGTGTTTCCCCAAACTTACTACGATAGCTGGTATGCATGCCAATGCCTGCTTATGGTCTCTCTCTTCCAGTACATCTCAGAATCTGAAATCAGCCCACAGCTTCTTTCCTCTCAGCTGGCAGTGTCTTTAAGATTCCTATTCTCAACCTTTGAAAAAGATCTGCACGTTCCCACCAGGTATTTGAAAAATGATCAGGCAGAAATCATCTTACTTTTCTCTCTTATCTCCCTCATTCCCCTGCCTTGCAGGAGCTTTTTATTTATCTCTGTCTTTATATAGTCTAACAGGAAAATGGTAATATAATTTTCAAGAGCTGGATACAACAAAATACAGCTGTTTCCTCTTGGAAAGTGTCTTCCAAGAGAACAGCCTTTCAATCACAAAGCAAAACCGGTAAAGAAATTTTCTCAGAACAATTTCCAGTTCTAGGGCCCTAGCTCTTAAAATGTCTTTTTTGGCTGTCAGCTTGCACTTTTTCTGTTTTCCTTACTTCTTTCAGCTTTTGATACTCTTCCACTAAAGTCTGCACCTTTGTGCTTCAGAGAGGGTTTCCATTGTGCTCTGCCACTTCATCTTTATTCCTAAGACCCATATTTAGTCTGGTAAACTTTTCCAGAATCCTCTATTCTTGAGCCCTGATGAATTGCTATTCCTCTTCATCATTGCAGCTTCTGCCTGAACCTTAGCTTCAGCAGGGTCTCTGGATCTGACCTGGCATTTTTCTTAATGTAGCTTTGCTTAAGCTGCTCTACTCGAGGAACAGCTTGTTTGATTTCCATGCTTTATTGTTTAGCCATAGCAGATGGGTAGATATTTGGTAACCTATTTGGACCATTTGTAGAACACAAGTTTAGCATGAGTTGTTTTAGCAGTAGCATATCTGCAAAAAAACCCATACAGCCTTAATTTGAAAACAGTTGATGAATTGCTTTCCTGGGTAGGTCTTAAGGTCTTAATTGCTCAGGAAACTGATGCAGTTAAAAATGTAGTTATTTTGTTGAAGGTTTTGTGTGTTGGTGTTATTTGGACATGTGGAAGCAGATTCCTTTTATCCTATTAGTAGGTCAGTTATGCCATCAGTGGTGTAAATTGTGCAGTCCCTTATGCAATCATTTTGTGGCCATTCATATCCAAAAGCAGACTGTGACAAAATGTTCTTTGTCACTGTCTGTAGCGATGTTAGCGTTTTCATCTCTTGCATGTAATGGGAAGTTGTCAATGTTTTGTATTTGTCATCACTGCTCATTATAGTGAATTTCATGCATTCATGAGAAAATTCTTCCCAAACAGCTCTTTGTTTTTATTCTGACTCCTTCCTTGGTCTCATTCTTTTTCATAAAGGCTGTTTAGCCACTATCGGCAACTAATGAGACTTCTCCATAGTGCCTTCCTTATTTTTTGTTTTGTTTTTTTGTTTGTTTTGGGTTTTTTTGTTTGTTTGGGTTTTTTGTTTGTTTACTGGGGTTTGTTGTTTTGGGGAGTTTCGTTTGTTTGGTTTGGGGTTTTCTGAGTTTTGTTTTGTCTTGTTGGGGGAGGGGGGCGGTTGTTAGCTGAAGAACCATAGTAGATTTCTAGCGATTAGTTTTCTCCATTAAAAAACAGCTTATGTAATGGTTATCTCAGTGTGATTCAGAGATTTGTGTACGGGGCATCATCAATCCTTGACCGTAATACACGTAGAGGCTTCCAGGGACTCAGTAAAGGACTGGCGTTGACTGAGAGGAAGATTCTTTTAACAGTATTCCTTGGTGAGCTGTTAAAACACAACAGTTTTCAGTATTCCAGTATGCTTAAGCATACACATTTCCCACCCTGCACTAAGGGTATTTGGCGCCCCCCCCCCCCCCCCATAACACTGTTTAGCCTTGTTTGCGTAATTAACAAAGTAATCCTTGACTTCTCTGCTTTCGAGGAAGAGTATCTGGCAACACTGAAATTACCTGGGAACTACGAGTAACAGCCTCTTCTTCTGGTTTGATAACGCAAACGGCAGTATCGGCTAGTTGAGTTTGTTTTGCACCCATTTGTTTTGGGTGAAACTCGGAGCCGTGGATCTCTGAAACGCTTTTACCCTTAACTACCCTGTTTGCAGCATGTAATAGCTATTGTCTTGATTTCCCTGGAGGAGGCAACTGGAGGGAAGATGGCTTCTTCTGTGGTCTCTATTACTCTGTCTTCCCAAGTGCCCGTGATCTCAGTTCAACGCTCTCCTGTAATTTCCCTCACTTTGCGCATGTTGTTTCTCTGCCGTCGTTCCAGCAATGGCACTTGTCTACCTCCCTGCTGCCGTTCCGCTAGTGGGGCTCCGTTCCCGGGTTTCCGCCGCACCTGGTGTCAGCGGGGGGCGGGCAGCGCGACTCGCCGGGGTTCCGCAGCGGGGCGGGATGCTGGGGGCCCTGCGGCCTCTCCCTCGGCCGCGTCGGCTCCTCCCATGCGAGCACACGGGGCGGAGCTGCGCTTGCTGCAGGAACCTGCCCTTTAAGAGCCGCCTCCCGCCGCTGCTCAGCCCTGAGCCTCGCCCGGTGCCGCCATGGTTTCCTGGATAATCTCCCGCCTCGTGGTGTGAGTGCGTGCGGCCGGGGCGCGGGGAGGTGCGGGCTGCTGCGAGCCGCTGCGCGGGGCCCATCCCCGGTGGTCCCTCGGGAGCCGCGGCCCAGAGCGGGGCTCTGGCGGGGGCGTTGGTGCTGGCCCGCGGGACCGTGAGCCCCGGGAAGGGGTGGCTGGGGGGGGGCGGGGACGGGCTTCCTCGCGGGTGGCTGCGGCCGCAGACGGGCGGGTCCGCGCGGGCTGCTGCGGCCCACGGGTGGTGCCGCGGTGAGGGAGGCTGAGCCCCGCCCGGAGACCGGCATCACGCCGGCACCGGCATCCCGGGGGGAGTGCCCGCCGCTGCTGCCGGGGGCGGTGCGTGCCGCCGCGAGGCGCTGAGGGGTCTGTTCTTCTCGTAGGCTGATCTTCGGCACCCTCTACCCCGCGTACTCCTCCTACAAGGCCGTGAAGACGAAAAACGTAAAGGAATATGTGAGTACGGGCTCGCCGTGCCGGCGCAGCGCCCGCCTCGTCCTTCGCGGCCGCCTCGCAAGCCCCCGGCCTGTTCCCGGGACGATGGCACTCCGGCTCCTCAGGGGCTCGGGTCAGCCAGGCCGCCCAAGCAGCAGCTCCAGTCGTCTCTGGAAAAGCTGCCAAGGATGGGTGCTTACTGAAACGGGAGGTTTCAAACCGTAAACCTGGGCTGGCTTTTCTCGAAAGATGCTGAGTTAGGAAGGGAAAGCGGGGCAAACAGTGCAGCCTGGAAGCATGTGCAAGTTCAGGACAAGTTCTCTCTTGTAGCTTTTCCTTACTTTGTGTCCTCCACTGCTTTTTCAGTACTACTTTTGTTTTCTTCCAAAGGGCTGAGTAATCCTGCTTGGTTTGTGGCTTCCTGTCAACATTGACAGCTTGTGATCAGTGTCTTATGTTGATAAAAACTTAATTCTCTTCCCCTTCTGGAACCGTTTCCCTTTCTCTGTCTCCACCGTTGCTACAATTACCATTTTTAAAACACCAGATTTTTTTTTTTTGTGTCTTATGGTGTGTCGCCTTCTTACAGAAGGGATGTTTGAAGTGGATCAGTTGAGACAAGACCTATGATGTGGAAAAGTATGGCATTAATTTTTGGGTTTTGTTTAGTGATTCAATGGTGTAGGTTTCCTGAAGTAGATAGTCTGGATTGCTAGAGCAGAAAATATAATCTTGTTTTTGGTTTCAGTGAAAATGGCTGGAGTGGTTCAAGAAAATCTATTTGAACTGCTAAAGCTTACATATTATTTCTCCTTGAGAGGGCTCCATCAGAAATAAGCAGTTAGATGTTGGACTGCCATCTGTCTAACTCACTTACATTTGAAGCGCTTCTTCCTCCTCAACACAAGTGGAAAGATGGGGGAAAACATAGCAGAAGGGACTATATCTGTTCAAACGGTTCTTCATGTGAAAAGTCAGCAGAAAACTTGAATGTTGTACCACCCATTTTCAAATCCAGCTGTTTTATGTACTACTGCTTGCTCATAGTGCTTAAGAACCAACATTGGTTAGGGTTTGGTGGTGGAGATGGATCTTACAGGTGTATCTGTGCTGAAGGGGTGTATTGAATCTTGAGTTGACACAGACCAAGCTACCACAAACAGTCTGTCAGTGACATTGGAGTATGGTGCAAATTTACTCTTCTCTACCACCATGATAAAAATTCAGGATAAATTCTTGAGCAGTTGTGGCGAACTGCTCCTAGTAGCTTGGATTGTCCTAAAAGCAATTTCTTTCTTTTTACATGTCATCTTCAGCATTCGTCAAGTCTACATTCCAACTATGCTTTTGCATTTGCTGAATTCATTTAAGTTCTTGGTGCAAATTGGGGAGACTATATATGTGTCATTACCTGAAGCTGGTGATCATCAGGCTGAGCAGCAAATACCTGACTCCTTTTAGTGGATTGAAAAAAAAATACAGCCTCATTTAACCCACAGTTTTGGAAGGTGTTTCTAATCTGTCATAAGAGGAAAAAAAATAGGGCTTCTTCCCATCTGCTTTCTGCTCTTTTAGTTTTTGGTCATCTGCAGGGACTTCTAGGACTAGAAATTGGATCCTTCTAGTTTATTTAGGAGCTATACTTCTTTTTTTCTTTGGCTTTAGAGCATAGGGTGAGGGGTGACAGAAGGAGACAGAGGCAAGAGACCTGTGTCCAGTGTCAAAGATGTGAACATGAAGTTTATTTAAACAGTAACAAAACAATGTCTTCTGTTCTCAGTTCATACTCCTGAGCATTCTGTTTGCAAAGAGAAAAATGAGCACTAAGCTTACACTCAGGCTGCCTACAGTGACCCCTTTTGAGTGACATCTGCTAATATATGTAAATGTAATAGTTTTCATTAAGAAAAAGCAGACACTGTAAGTTCATTGCTTTGTATTTAATCCCATTTCGAGACAAAATGTCAGCCAGGGATCAATCAGGATCCTTTTTTGAATTCTTTTATCAACTCCTACCTAATCTCTTGGATAGAAAAGTATCTTCTGCACAGTTTGTCATCTTACTATTCACAACCTTTTCCAGATGTTTCATGAAGATGAGCAGCACAGATCTCAACACTGATTCCTGGGGGATTTCACTGGTAACTTTCCTCATTGTGAAAAGTGGCCATTTACTTTTATCCTTTGTTTCCTTTTTTTTAATAATCCTCAATAGCCCCTTCATTTTTATCCTTGACAATTTTGTTTCTTTAAGTGTTTGTATAGACCGGCTAGAGACTATTTAGAAACTTCATTTACCCTTGCCCTGTAAGGAAAGCAATATAGCTAGCACAGGCTTATGAAAACCTAAGAGTTCTGCTACACTTGTGAATTTGGTTTTTTTTCTGAAAAAACCCCACAATCTTCATTTTGTTACATATATGTAGGTATTGCTAATTGCTTTTATTACTATTATTGCCTTCATTTTGCCTAATGCTGAAGTAAGATTTACTGGTGTATAGGTTTTCTGAAATCTCTCACTCTTTTAGACCCCTTTTTGCCAACTGAGATTTATCATTATTCACACACTTCTTCATACAAGAGCTGATTCATGTTGCTGCACCGAAGACTTAATAATTTGTTTCAAAAAGTTGCTTTAGATCAGCTGAACAGACCTGGTCTTGTCCACACTGATGATACAAGAAAAAAAAAAAAGTCAGGAGAGAGCCATACGATACAAGTTTTGCTATTTTCTGTTCTGAAAAAGAAAGTTTACAATAAAGTGGAAATAATTTGGATTACTAACCACTATCTTCTAAGCCATTCACTGTGTTGGAGCAGATTAATTTTCTTTTATGAGAAACTTGTGGAGGGTCTTTCAAGAACAAGTCACCAAATTTTCCAACAATGTTTGGAGAAATACCTGCTTTTATAGTATTTGCTGTAACAAGGATTGTCAACATGTCGTTATTATATGAACATAATTGTTCATGTAATTTTAAGATATGGATTAATGTGTGGATTTAATATGTGGCATTTCCCTGATTCAGTTAAATTTTTTCCCCATTCTTGATGACACTAAGAGTGTTAAATTGCTTTTAATTAAGGGGTCCTCTTCATTTCTCTGCTACTTATGCTACTTTTTAATTTTCAACAGGATAGAAAACCAGCAATTTCCCTTAAAATTCAGCTGATTCTCTTGAGGAGTAGTTGGCTTGTAGCTGAGAAACCAGTTACCAAACAGTAAAGTGTGCATCTGTGTTTGTTAGGGGGGAATTCTTTTGTGCTTTGAAAGAAGTACTGCTCCAGATAAGGGTATGAGGAAGTAGAGAGATAGATGATAGGCGTCCAAATGTGCCATAATAGTATATACATATACTCTAAACCTTAAACAAGAAGTTTAGGTTGATGTGGCATGTTCTTTGCTTTTTCATCTCTCTCAGTGAACCTTTATTTAAAAAGAAAAGTGAATTGCTTGTGTAATTTCTGGGAGTAATGATTAAGGCAAAGAATGCTTATTAGTGAGTTAGAGCAAAATAATATGTTTCTTGGTTTGTTGTTTTTTCTTTCTTCCTAAGGAAAAACTTTACATCAGGAAAATACAGGGCTGCAGCTGAAACTTAAATTTTTACATATGTGCATTTTTATATATTTTTACAGTATTCATGATATGTGGAAGAGTATAACTTCTTAAAGTAAACTGATAAATCCTTTTGGATAGGCTATTTGGGGTCTTAACACTGTTGCACGATAATGTTGCTCCAGGGCATGCATTCACCAGTGTATCTGTATGTGTTTATCTATTTAGAGCACAGTAAAATCCTACATGTTTTCTCAGACTAAAATGTACCATTTAGTATGTGTCCCTCTCCATTACAGATTATATATGCCTTCTTTTTGAATCTGTCTTAATGTGTGGAGATGAGTCATTTATACTGAGCAGACATTTCACTTTTTTTCTTTGTTCTGATGTATGTCCATTGAGTGACTGCTCTTTTGCAGGTGAAGTGGATGATGTACTGGATTGTGTTTGCCTTTTTCACCACTGCAGAAACACTCACAGACATTGTTCTTTCTTGGTGAGTTCCTTGGTGGCACGTTGTGGGGTTTTTTGTTATTGCTGTGTCTTTGTTTTGGATTTTTGCTTTTTTTTTTTTAAGCAGAGAGGAGAAGTGTTAGGATGCGAAGAATAAACTGTGTCTTCTTTAGGAGCTTTCAATCTCTGTGCTGAGTCAGCAGGTTTCTAGAGACTGTGGGTAGTAGCTGCCACTGTTTCAACTCCTTTGCTTGCAAAGTTAGGGTAAATGCACAGTATCTGTAAAAGGATCTTCATCCATTCATAACTTAAATATTTTTGAGAAGCTGTTAATGTGAACTGGTGCAGTTTGAAAAATGATAGTCTAAAAGGCACCTTAAAGAAATGGTGGAAGGAAGGGACCTATTTTGCTTTGACAGCCTTTTATGTGGAAGAGCAGATCACATGAATATCTGTGCTGTGAGTGGTTTGCTTGATGAGCTTCGCTTACACTAGGGAGGATGGGACAGACTGAAGAGAAGGAAGCAGATTCTTATTCCTTTCAGTGCTTTGTGTCATGGTTGGCAATATGGAGGCCTCCAAAACTGACAATTCATTGTTACAGGGCTTCAACTGAACCTTTGAAATAGGGTATCTTCAGTTGCCTCATTCCTTTGGTGTTTGAGTTTTGCATACATCTCTGAAACATGTTAGTCAAGAGTTTCATCTTCTAAAGAATCATGAATTACTACACATGCCTACAAAAGTACTCAGCAGCCTTATTTCTACCTGTATAAGATCTAAAAAGCAGACAGAATCGAAAAAGTACAATAGTTTTAGCTTATTCACATAAAGGACTTCTGAAAACAAAAGTTTCTTCCTACTAATTGAGTCACTAGAGAATTTGCATTCACTTGTTTCAATCTCTGCTGTTGTATCTTCCTAGACTTTATTGGGTGAGGGTTAGAGACGGCAGGCTTAGGTTCTGCATGCCTGCTCTTTTTCATTTACACTGGCCCTGCTTTTGTGTCTTATCTGAGGAGTACCTGTAGCAGAATGAGATTTGAGCTATCCCAGGCTGGGCCTCAGATTCAGGCCTGTGTGGAAGTGGATAAGCCTGTGGCGCAGGAAAAATTCAATTAAGGTGTGTTTAGACATTAGATGGTATAGTTATAGTGTGATCATGGTAGCTACCTTAAGGTTGAGAATGTTTGCATTCTTCTTTATGCTGAAAGCCAATGAGAGAACCCTTGTAACTGTAAACTATTTGAAACTGTATTTAACCCGCCATTTTGAGATAATAGAGGGAGAACGCATGATTTAACCGTATTGGTCGTATCTGCGTTGCTCAGTCCAGCTTCCCATGTAATAAAGGGTTCCCTGACTTCAAGAACGTGTTAGAAGTTTCAGAAACAGCCATTAGCTTTAGCAGGAACGTGATATTACTAAGATATATGGTTGAAAATTTTGGAAATTGAGAAGGGAAACTAATGTAATATTAACATCCACTGGATGCTCTCTGAAGAAACTTCAGAATGATGAGAGTAGCTATCAGATTGTAATTTGGTGTGTTTACAGGGCTGAGAGATGCCCTGTTTATGGAGTTTTCATGGCTATGGATGAAAGACTAAATGATACTCGAAGAAGGTATGTCCTAGGATTCTAAAAAGGGTTCTGCTTTTCTGGCCTGAATAATTGATTCTCTTTTTTTCTGAGTCTTTACCTTGCCTACACTCTTTCTGCCTGTGCTGCTCTCTACTAGTTATCTCCATCTGTCTCTGTGCTGATCTTGATTCCAGTTCTCCATCTTTCTCTCTCTTCTTCTTTTTTTTTCATTCCCCTTTCTCTCAGGTTTCCCTTTTATTTCGAGCTGAAAATCGCATTTGTGATTTGGCTGCTCTCCCCTTACACCAAGGGCTCCAGTGTCCTCTACAGGAAGTTTGTGCACCCAACGCTCTCCAATAAGGAGAAGGTACTTGCTCGTTGTTGGAAGATACTGACCTGACTGGGAACTGAATGACTTCTAATTCAGTTATGCCACAATAAAAACTGAAATCAGTGTATCTTGCTTGTGCTGACTTTAGTGAATGTAGAATGATTCTGTGTCTGACAATGATGTCATACTGCAGCTTACTGAAGATTGCAGTGTAGCCAATAGTTTGCCTAATGCTTAGAAAGCTTGTTTGGCTAACCCAGTGTCATGAGCCCTTACAGTCACTGTCTGTAGTTAAGCCTTTTGAATCACAACAGGAGCAGCATTTTCTGTAGCCAGTCTGTTTTTTCATATTTTTGGTATAAGCAACTGCTTTATTTCAATTGTTACAATTTGGAAATAGAATGTTGTAATTTAAAGTTGCATTTACATGCTCTCTGTAATTAGTAGAGAAACTCTAGTTATATGATCAGTGACACCTGATGCTAGTAGCCTGAAAAAAGAGTGTCTAGATGAGCTTTGTGTTTTTAAGGGTGATGACGGGGAAACTTTGATCATGTTTGTAACAAGGAGCTAAATGCCACATTCCATATTGCATTCCTAGGAAATCGATGAATACATTACTCAGGCTTGTGACAAGAGCTACGAAACCATGATGCGAGTTGGCAAGAGAGGGTTAAACCTTGCTGCCAATGCAGCAGTTACTGCAGCTGCAAAGGTAATGCGATGCCTTTGGTAACATTCAGGAATTCTCCAGCAGTTTAATTTTGTGTACCAGCAGTTAGGTGCTGTGGGTCTGTTAGAGATACTAGTACTTGTTTGGCACAAACCTACTTTTCCTTCCTTCCAGTTTGCCCTGCGGTTAATCCCATCCTTCGACTTAGAAAAAGTACAGGGGTAGTGGAGTGGATTTTACTTTAACCTTTTAGTTGTTGTTCTTGGGAGCATACATTTTCCCTTCTCTGTTTTTTTTCAGAGTACTCTAATCGGGAATAGGGCACCTTTGCTCCTCTTCTGAATGAATGATCCCATGTGAGATGATCTTGGTGAGGTGCCTTTCACCCTAATTTTATATCCTCTTAGGGCCAGGGAGTTTTGTCTGAGAAGCTTCGAAGTTTCAGCATGCAGGATCTCACTCTGATCCGAGATGAAGATACTGTGCATATGCGAAGCCATGATCCACAGCTGCGCCCCTCTGTTGCAAGTCTTCTGGAAACTGTTGAAGACTCAGGTACAGAGCACCTGCTGGGCCATTGTGTGAGACCTCAGATGGTGAGCCAGGAGGGCTTTCCTGAGCCTTGGGTCTCAGATAGGAGGACAAGATTGTAGATTGTTTGGGAGAAGTTGAATTGTCTTCCCTAGAGCCTTCTCATTTAATATGTACCTCTGTACTTATCCCATTATCATTATTCAGGATGGTTGACATCTCTCTGTCATGCATTCCTTGAGGATGGGCCATCTTAAGCCTCATGAAATTCTTTAAAAGTTTGCTAAAAGTTTTTAAATTCGTTAAAACTTTTGCTCTTGTTCCTTAGCTTCCTGTTACTCCTCAGGAGAGGAGAGCAGTGTGGCACATCGGTCTACTGGAACCCCCCCAGATACTAGAACAGACCCATCAGATGAAGACGCGGGAGACAAACTTCCTAAACGTACCCAGAGTCTCAAAACTTCTAAAAAGGTGATGAAAGCTGAGGTGAGTTGGTGTACAGATAATTTCCAGCACTGACATTGATTTGTGAGCTTGGTTGGAAGACTCTGGCTTTATAGTCTCAGCATTTAGAAGCTGTATATATGATTTTTGTCAGACTGTCTCTGTAGTTGAGTCCTACATCAGAGGACTTGCCGTCTACTTGCTATACTTGTCTCTAGCTTTTGCATTTTTATCATGCCTGTAAGCCTCTGTCATAAGCCAGAACCCAGCTTTTCTTTCATTTGGGTTTTGTGTTGAAGGGTGGAGCATTAGATATTTTTAACATGTTTCGTTGATAATATCCTCTCTCCGTCTGCTACAGTCTGAGTATATAATAGAGACATGTATCCCTGGGACAGCCACTTTCTCTTCATCTAAAAGCAGCAGTTGTGTACCCTCTTAGGCCTCCCTTGACTTTTACACATTAGGTACGGGCAATTACACCAGTCCCCACCTACCCCATTCCTGGAGTTTTTTCTTGAAGGTTGAGTAACTAGTGATTCTTCAGTTGTCATCTTATGTTCATGTGATGATCCAAGGTATTTACGGCCATTCAGATGGGATATGAGATGCCTGATTTCTTATTATTAAAATAAACCATACACAAAAGTAAAGGCAGTTGTGTCCAAGAATCATTTAAGCTTAGCCATCTTTTTTTCAGGTGTTTTCAAGTGTGTTTTGTAGACGATGCTTTTTGGGGTGCTGCTTTTCATGTCTTGACTCTTACTTGAATGTTTCTTATGGCTTGATTTGTACATGATAAAATGCTTCTCCCTTTTTATGAAGTTGGATTCCTATTTGCTTGATTCAACTTGGTCTTCTAATGTTACTATTTTTAACTAAGATAAATAATGCTATATAACTGACCCACACTGTCGAGGTATTCAGGCTAAATATTAAATAGTTTGAAGGAAAGTAATTGCATAGAGCATGATTTTAAGTTGTACTGTTAATCAGATTTTACAGTGTATGGGAAACTTGGCATGTACTTGTGCTCCTTGTAATAGAATCACAGTATAATTGAGGTTGGAGGGGATCTCTGAATTCATCTGGTTCAAATCCACCGCTCTTGTAGAGCCCGTTTGCAGGACCAGGTCCAGGTGGCTTTTGATTTTCTCCAAGGATGGACATCTGTGTCCAAAGATGTGTTTTAATTTAACTCTGATCTCTCTATGGCTTATTTCTGACTTGACCCCTCTTCTTTCTTGTCTACTGTATTAGACAGGAGCAGGTAAACAAGAGGCTCAAAATTTGAGTCAAAGCTTCATAGTGATGACTTAACAAAGTAAATTGTGCAAAGACACAAAGAACTCTTCTATGCTGTTTATTGTGAATACAGAAATACCGATAAAGCCCTTTGCAGACATTCTGGTTTTTATGCTCAGACTGTTGGATCTTTGGGTCAGATGTAGGACTTGTAGGAGGTCTTAAACTGAGATCTCTGAGATTGCCAGCCAAGACTGAATGCATCATAGATGAATAAATGTGCTCTTCTTGCCAATGTCTAGAATGAAAGATACAGAAGTAAGGTGTGAATGAGTTCAGGATGTTTCTGTAGCTTTCACAGAACTGCACTGGTGATTAACTGGAAGTTAAGAAGCAGAAAAGTTAGAGCGGTGAAATGTTATGTGAATGTTACCAGTTAGAAGTATCTGTGTTTAACCTTTTGTTTGGACAACTGGCTTTGATTTTACTACTGTACATATCCTGTTTTAGAATGTCTTCTCCTGGTTGCTGTTTGATGCATTTGTTGAGTGATTTGTTTAATGAAAAAAAAGGAATGGTTAAATAGCCCTTTGAGACAACAGATGACATGAATAGGGTCATGTTGTAGTTGTTTTGTCCTATTTTCACTCTACATTCTTGCATCTTTTTGTTAGACATTGAGATGTTAGAATAAACTAGGGTAAGATGCTCTTTTTCTTTCTCCTCAGCTTCCAGTGAGAAGTGTAAGAGCCCGCCCTAAGAAGAAAGCTGCCACATCTCTTGCTTCTGGCGAGTCATCCTAAGGCGACCTCCCCCTCCAGCATCTGTCTCTGTCCTGGGATTTGCCTTTCGCTTTTATGGGGAAATTCTCCAAAGGAAGGGAGCTGAGATTCTTGTACATAACAGATACTGCTTTACAGAGCTCATTCCAAGGCAAGGGGGAGGCAGGGATTCAGAAAGCAGAGTAGAGGATACAAATCCTCAGGAATTTTCTCCTTTTCATCTCTCTGTTGGAGGGAATGCTGATATGTCTGTACATAGCCAGTTGCTTTGGAATTCCCATTGTACAACTCTAGTTGAGAATCTTTGCTGGAAAAACTGACTAGGGTTAGAGACATCCCTTGCACAGAAGCTGGAAAAATACTAGACACTGGAATTCCACAGGGTGGGTGGCTCTCTAAAATGTCTTATCTTGCTCTGGGTATTCTCCTGCAGCTGTGTGTTGTTAAGAAATGCCCATCATGAGTTGTGTTCCGTAAGAATGGACCATACCTGATATGTCCATAGCCTTTGAGAAAGTGACTGAAGTGATGTATGCTGAGTGCTTTTGAACTTAAAGGACAGGCTCATGGGATGTATATGCTAGATTCCCATTATTCATACTGGAAGATGAAGAGATTGGTTTTTATTTTTTCTGGAAGGTGAAGGGAGATAATTGGAAAAACTAATAAAGGAAATGTGCTATTACATGCACATTATATGATGGAGTAGGTAAGAGTTACCATTCAGAAGGAAAGCTTGGCATCTCTAAGGTTTTGGCTCTTTTTAAAGCTGCTTGAATTTTATTTCATGTTCTAATGCTCACTTTGACTCATATGAAAGCATCAGAATGAAGTGAGTCCCATGCAGTTCCATGGCAAACATACTCGCTTTGCCATTTAGTTGTTGAACTCACGTCATTGTGTTGCTTGTTACTTCAGACAAATTCTTTTATTCTAGCAGGTGACTGGGGAAAATCTGTCCCAAAATAGTCTGTGGGCATGCTTGAGAATTTCAGAAGCCCTCACCTCTCAGCTTTAGGAGAGTCAATCCTCAGGACATGATAACTGCAACAGTTGATGTATTAACAGTTGAGTTCCGCTAACTTCAGGACTTCATTTATGGGGGATAAAAAGCAGGGACTAGGGCACAATACTGTTATTAATCAGTCCTCTTGCTTTATCCTGCTGCAGCCCTTGCACAGATTTTCTGTCTGACATGTGCCATGTTTATCAGTGTCCTGAGACTCGAGCAATACTTAACACTTGGGACAGAAAACTACAAGGAATGTAGAACATATATTGTGGGAGTGAAATCACAGTGCTGCAGAGAAAATTTGCATCATGCCACACTAATATCTTGAACGTTGTTCACATGTTCAAGTGTTGTTCACATGTTCAAACATGTACACATGCCAGCTGAGTCAATGAAAATTTATGAGATTTATGAGTATGGTTCTTGTTATCAAGATCTATAATGAAGGTGTACCATTATAAACTTGGGTGTCTGAATGAATACTCGATGGTCTTAATTTTCACGGGAATTAGTTATCAAAGGAACCTGGCTCCTACGTGCAGGTTGGTGTTTGTGTCCCATACTTACGGGTGTTTGTCCCCCTTACTTTTACTGTCACATTTCTGAAATTACAGTGAATTCTTCACAGAGCCCAGTATTTTGCTGTTGACAAGGTATAGAAGCACTTCTGCAGCTAATGCTCCACAAGTATTTCTGTCCTAGAGAATAGCCTTTCAAAAGTTTATGAAGTTGAAGATTAAGACTGATTTTTTTTCTTGTTTCCCATTGTCTTGGTGGCTAATGGTTTTTTTGTTGAATTGACCAGTTATTTCAGGAAGCCAATTAAGTTGGATTTACTATTTTTTGTAGCTTTTAAAAATTTAAATCTTTTCAGTCCATGTTAGAAACTTGCATCTTGTCAGAAATATTTGTCCTAAATTATCCACAAGGCCTTATCCAGAAGCCAGTGGAAAATCCTTGATTTGCTTCTGAGTTTCACAAAAAAAAAAATCCCAATTATTTTGTTCTTTTTTAGTTTATTAGCAAACTTCGTATTCATGTCTTACTAGCACATGTAAATGCATGTCCTGAAGCAGGAGTACTTTCTGTTTCCAAAAGAAATTCCTCTCTCTGGACAACAGATAAAAATCTTTCATGGTTATGTGGAAGATCCAGGTGTGAGGAATTGCTGTGCTAGACTTTACTGTACTGAGCAAGAGAGAACCATTGTTCTCTATATACCAAGTATGTCTATGACTGCGTTTCTTGATTTTTTTTTTTTTAATTAAAATTTTGGATAGCACATTATTCACGTAAATCATTGCAAGGGACTTGATGTGGAAGCCAAGTCTTGCCTTGCTGATCTTCTTGCCCTTTCCTTGTGCATGCACTGTGATTATGATTACTAGGTTTCCACAGAGTGATTTTCCAGAATCTTCTCTAGAATCCATTTATTTGTAGTGGTTTTTCTGCTTTGAAGCATGGGAAGAATTTCTGAAGATTCAGTTCTGGTACTTGGATTTATCTTTGTCTTCCTGAGCTAGGTCCTGTGCTAAGTAGCTTTTACTTAGCATTGATGCTTGATGTCATTAGCTTGTGGGTGAATATGGGTCAGTTTTACTCTGATTTTCTGTACAGGGGAATTGGCTTTTGATTGCAAGAGTGAGTCTGCAGTAGAGTCAGGGACTATCTAGTGTGTGATATGAAGCTGATGATGTCAAGCAGCAGAACGTACCCAGAGCAAGATCAATGTCATAGCATGGATACTGTTTTCTTCTTCTAGTACAAATGTGACTGCTAGATTGTGCTTTGCTTGGTCAAAGCCACTGCAGATCTACCACCACCCACGTGACCTCTTAGTGAGTTTCTAGATATAGTTCTGCATTGGATGGCGCTGTCTTGCATAGAAATTCTCTTGTTAACGAGAACGCTGAATGTGCTGTTTTGATAAAATGCTTTTATCAGCTGCTGTTCAGTGTTTTCAGCAGGAAATGCTCGAATGTAGTTTCTCTTCAGTATCATCTGTGGGCTTCATTGTGCAGTTAAGTGAATGGTTAAATCTTCACCTAGCAGTAGAACCTGTTGTGTTTGGTAAATGTTTAGATCCTTTTCCTAGTATGCCTGGCCACAGAGCGAAGTGCAGTAAGAGAAAATGACACTTGATGGTGGGGGCTAAAGAGGGTGGCATGTACGTGTCAAACTTAGTGTGCCTAAAAGTTATCCTAAAATACCTGTACCATGAGATGCAAAGTTGAAGCCATGACTGCCTTTTAAAATGAAACGTTTTACTTTCATGCTTTGTAGTAGTATGAGTCAGTGTTCTGCTGTTAGAAAAGAAAATAATGAAATGTGGTTTCCTGTCTGAGAAACTTAATGATTTGTTGCATAAAAGGGAAAAATGTTTTCTTGTTTGGCAGTAGTCCTCTGTGGTGGGTAAGAAATATGAAAATACAGGGGAGACAACTGTCAGGTTTTAAACCTTTACACTTTACCTAAACATCTTTATTACTTTTTTAAAATTGAGTTTGTGATTCTCCAGCTTTACATTTCTGGGACTGATTTCTTTTAGACTAGAATAATTTCCTTGGTAGGTAGAGCATATATAGAGAGAGGGGTGCTGGTATTCTTAAAATTGCAAAGCTTGTTCTGGGGAAGTTTCACCTTTCCTCATTTTAGTGAATTGATTTCCATTCATTGTGCTTTTGCAGTGCTGGGCTTTCTTTTATACATCCCTCTTGGGAGTACGACTCCCTCATAATATACTTCCTTGGAAAGCAAGATTTCTAGAGAACCACAACTTTCCAGAAATGGTTATTCATTCTGTGCCATCTTAATCAGGAGGAAATTTAGTGCCTTAGGAGAAAAGTAAGATATCTATGGAGAACTCTGCTGGTTCTCTGATCTACACATAGCATTGTATTAAGGAGGCTTACAAGTTGATTGTGAAGTGTCATTGTATGCTTGAGAGGAGCTGCTGAATCGAGCTAATTTTTCCTTTCCGTCTTCCAAAGTTGCATATAGTGCTGGAAAGTGTGGATTGTTCCCTAAGAGAGAAATCTAGGGAAAAAAGTTGTATGCTAAAGGGGACAGTGTATTTTATTTTGCATTACTGCTTGCTGGGGAGATGCTGAATGACTAGCAGAAAGCTCCGGAGGATACGTTTGCCCAGGAAATTCTACCCTCTGTCCCCTGCCAAAGCCTGCATTTTTGGGTGAGCCAAATACTGGACTTAGTTATGCTCATATATGTGTTTATTTGTAGAATCCCAAAAATTGGTGTCAGAATTTCCAGTGCTCTATTGCTAATGATAACAAGAATTAAAATAATACGAAGTGAAAAGAAACAGTGGCAAATTGGTGGGGATTTTTTCTGCACCTTTGCAGGTAAATTTAGGTCATTGCTATTTATATGCCTAAAATCTTTGCCTAAAGCCCCTTGCAAGCTATCTGTTACTTTCTTGCTTTCTTTCCGAGCTCCTATTCTTCTGTGAATTGGTAATGTTTTTTATGTTTACTCTTATTAAGCAAGGGCTGGCTTCCATTTTACTGAATGGGGAGACTTGAAATATACTGTATTAGGGCAGTAATTTAGCCCTTTTTTCTTATTTAAACCCATGGCCTAGATTCATACATGTAACTTGTACGACAAAGTCTAAGGCTGGATTCCCAAGGTGGAATGTGAGCTTCTATTGCAAATAGCATAGTTTGACGTACTTCCCTTTTCTTGCAGTGGATTCTGGCTGAAATGTGCTTACTGTAGACCCTTTGGACAAGAGCATTCTCTCAGCATTTAAGCAGATAATATTAGAAGTAACATTTATGGGAATACTGCAAAAATAAGTGAACACTAAAGCTCAAGTCTTCTGTAATATATAACTGTCTGAAACTACGTAAAACACTAAAGCATTTCTGGCAGCAGTGGAAATACATTACTATACTGACTTACAAAGGCAGGGAATTCAGTCATGGTCTTTGTAGCACATTTGGGAGGAAAGTCAGTCTGGATGGCAAGCATATACAGTTTTACATACCAGGGAACTAAGTTTTTATCACAAATAGTGCTTAGTAACATACCAAAAAGAAAGAAGTCAAAAAATTTTGGTGACTATTGAATGATTATCAAACCTAGTATTGAATATAAACCTTCTGTATTTGTGCCACTGCCTTATTTGGGAAAGCACTGAGTTAATGGACTCCTTATTTCTGGCTCCTCTATTAAATTATTTCTCAAATTAATGTCAAATTAGAGATGCTTGGGTTTGACTCAGCATTTTAATGTCAAAGTCCCCGTTAGCACAGTGCTGATCTAAATGGAGTACTGCACAAGGAGGGTTGTGAATTATTTTGTCCACCAGAGGGTATAAGCATACCATAAAATCACTGAATATGAGAGAGCAGAGAATGTCTCATAACAGTTCAGTTATGACAGTTGAACACCAATATTTCCTAGGTATGAGTGAAGGTCCTCCTTGGGGATGAGGGGGAAAACAAACGGGGGCTCTAATGGAGAAATATGAAATAATACTGCTTTTAATCTCTGACTGAAAAGGCTATTTTAAGCTCTCTGGGCATTCTAATTGAGCCACTATCTAGTGAGCTTGCTGAGACAATAGTGTTACAGAAAAACTGTCCTCACTTTTCTTTTTCTTTTTCTTTTTTTTTTTTTTTTTTTTTTTTTTTTTTTGTGCGTGTGTGTGTGTGTGTTGTTGTTGTTGTTGTACCTTCAAACCATTTTCCAGCTGCAGGAAGGAGCTCTGAAAATGTCAATGTTTGTTATCCCTCACCCCCCACCCCGTCTTTGCAAGTAACCATTTGCTGCATGTTGCTTTACTTCATACTCTGAATTTTAATAGTATTTCCTGGTAAGGATGAGTATTTTCTTTCAGTTGAATATATTTTCTGTGAAAAGAGAAGCAATTGTAATCTAAAAATACAGATGTATCTAATGTTACTATGGTAATTTGTGACCATGGCAACAGAGAGTTAGCATTCAGACGAATTTGGTTGGTTTTTTGGTTGTTTAGTTTTTGTGTTTTGGTTTTGGGTTTTTTTGGGTGTGTTTTTTTTTTAAGTCAGCAACCTAATTAGTGGTGCATGCATTTCACAAAAAGAACCTAACTTTTCATATTTGTTAACCATACAAGATCATATGGGTCTAAGGGATTTTGACATTCTTACATAGAAAAGCTGACAAAGTGCAGGCTGAATGACAGTGCAGTGGAGAAAAAAAACTGGCTTAATGGCCAGGCCCAAGGGGGCAGATCAGTGCCAGAAAGTCTAATCAGAGGCCAGCAGCTGGCAGCATACCTCAGGGTTAGTCCTGTTCCCGTCATTAATGATGGGGAAGAGTATGGCCTCAGCAAGTGTCCTGGCAATGCAAAACTGAGGGCAGTGGCTGATACGCCGGGTTATGCAGGAAGCAGCAAGAGGAATGTAGGTTATTTTGCCTTCACTCTCAAAATACATGGAAATCCTGGTAGGAACATAATGCAACAAATATGAGATTCTTTCCAATGTTGAGAAAATCTTTTATTTGCAACAGCATAGATGGAGACTTGCAGGTTAAAGGAGGATCCAGGACATACCAGGAGGTTTCTGTAGGAAAGAGAAATAGAATCTAGAGTAGTCCTAGGGATTCTTCAATGTCAGACTTGGGAGGAAAAAACAAGAAGAATAAAATATATTCAATATGTGTCTATTTTTCCATCATATGATCAGAGTTGGGTAAACCAACACAGTGCTTTTGGGCAGGTGCTAACTTTCAAGTATGAGTTTTGGATTGCCCTGACATGTCCCATCCCAAGAGTGTGTACTGCATTCTACAAAACATTTAGTAATTATTTAAAGAGTTATAAGAAATTAACTTCTTATTAAGGGAGGTGGGAATGGGCTTTTGTGGCTAAGCCTTGTATTTAATGTATTTATCTCTGCCAGTATAGAGCTAACATGAAGGCTCTCTACTGTCAACAGTCAAAGTCAGTTTTATAGGGAGTGTGCGGATATAAGTTTAGCCGAAGCCAAACCACAGTTTTTTTCCAAGCTTTTCCTTTTTCCTAGGCTCTGCTGGGGAATCTAGCAACCGAACGGAAATTACAGCATTGCTGCTATCACTTGCTTATTTGGGGCAATGAATATACTGAATTAAATAGAATTAAGCAGCATTTAATAGCTTAATTTTTGTAAAAGACGGATGTTGTGACCATCCTGTATTTACCACAAAAATACAGTAACTGATGCAAGGAGGCATCGTAGTGTGGGAGGGCTATTACCTCCAAAAAGGGAAAGCAGAGAAAAGGCCAACCCAAGCTGAATTGGTACAGCTAGTGCAGTCTCCCGTTTCTGATACTGCTCAGGCTATTTGATGACCAGAGGTTAATTTGGAATTAAACAGACATTGGAAAATGCCTCATGATGACACTGTCACCTTTTTGCTGATGTGCTGAAGCACAGTGGTATTAAATGACTAGGTTAATGGCGTTTTCCTGGGAGGGGCAGTTGTTTGAATTCTGTCACTAGTTTTTTGTAGTCATTAAGTTTGGTCGCTTGCTGCAGTACACTGACTTAAAGGTACAAAACCTAAGTCACTAAGTGTTGTGCTTGCTTTAATACCCAGACTCTTCTTAGGTATCTTTCAACATTCTCTTTTTTGAAGAACCTATTTTAAAGGGCCCATTGCTTATCTTCCTTTTCTGTCCAGAGTATAATACAAAAGGTTCTATCAATGCAGATGTGCTCTCATTCCACAGGTGGCAACTAATCCTTATTTCTCTTCTCAATTATTTTGACATTTCCACTAGAAGTGGCTTTCCTGGCTAAGTTCCCTTCTGAGGCATCAGGGTCATAAACATGGAAAGACAGCCCTTCCGCTGGGGTTAAAGAGTATTTGAAAAAGCTCATTATACTGTGTCTATTCAGGCTGTATCAGCTTGCTGAAGACTGCTGATGAAACCAAAAAGGCATCATCTAAGGACTAAATTTTGAGCACTAGTTCTCATGTGGGTCTCTCTGGTAAGCAGTGCTCCCAAGCACAACGGATCACAAGTCTATGATGGCACCTCTAAAGAAAAAGTTGCTGTGATAAGGTTTAATTATTGATGTGGGTGGGGGAGAAAGGTTCTGGAGATTATTTATTCACTTTTTATTTCCAGTTTATTTTGACAGATAAATGTCTTGGATACTTTGAATTTAAATCTACATGTGTCATGAGAACAGGCTTATAGATTTATGAGTTGAAGGTATGGCTTTTTGTTCTTTGCTAGTGAGTTTACACACCTTTCTCCCACCTCATGCCCCAGTTTCTGCTACTGATGCCTGTGGATATTATTTTAAAAAATGCTGTTTCGTTATTGTCACAAATTGTGCTCCTAAATAATTTTAGTTTATCTTCATGACTTATGTGTTTAGTCTTCTGCCTTTCCCCCTCTCCATTGTTGACTGAATAAAGGTATGAAAATGAATACAGAGTCCTTCTATTTCTGCTATGTAAAAATAAGGCAAGTTTTGGGAATCTGGTTTGTCCTGGCATTGTTTCCTCACTTAAATGTTGCCTCTCAGGTTGTGTCCGCTTCCCAGCTGTTAACTGAGGACCTGGATTCCTATCACAAGTGTATTTTTAGGTGGCCTTTTTGTTCCTGCAGAATAAAATACTGTTGCTGTTAAGCATCTAGGAGACCTACCTGAATTGTAATTACAAATAACTTTTGAGGAGGACAGAGGTTGCAAAGCATTCATTTGTGCAAAGTTAGAGAATGGTGAATATCTTTTTCTGGGACCCTGTGCAGAAGCACAAATGTTTAGTCAGTACTACATAGCTACCTAGGCATGAAACATGAGAGTGGTCAGGAAATAATTGTCTTGCAGAGTGGCTAGCAAGAATTCAGCTTCCTTACTGAAAAACCTGTGGTAGAGACAACAGGCGGAGGGTGTGTGAAATTACAAGTTAAAAATGGGCTGTGAGAAGAATTTTCTGTAGCTATCAGAAACAGTTGGCCTTCTACAGACCCAGCTAGCAGGTAAAGTTGGGTAGTTGGGAGCTAGCAGTTGTAGTGGCTGGGATAAGAAAGGAGGTCACCTAGCAGGGTTCTAGTGGCATCTTTATACTTGGTGTTTTGGACAATGTAAGTCTGAAGCTGATGAACTGTGGTCTCTAGCTGGAACTTCATAACAGTAGTAATGGACTGAGTCTCCATTTTGGATTGAATTTAAATCCTTTTTGGCTTTGAAATTCAGCCTAGTTTGTTTTGTTTTTTTTTTCTCCCCAAAGTAGACTCTTGTGTAGGTGGAGCCTTTCTCTTTTTACCCCCTTGCTGTCAGTTTTTCCAATCAAAGAATCATAGATTGGATTGAGTTGGAAGGACCCTTAAAGATAATCTAGTTCAACCTCTACTGCCAGCCTTCCACCTTTGTGGATGTCCTCGTGAAGGAAGCAGATTTTCTTCTGTTTCAGCCAGCTCAGATTGGCCATTCCTAAACACAGCAGTTGAAAGCTGAAATGTTTATATAGTAAATAGAAAGCGTGTAACTATATTTCTGAGCATATGCAAAACTTATGTGGTTATTTTCCTCTTTGTCTGTGACATTTCATATCCCCACTTGCTCCAACAGCAGCTGACCTGTGCAGAATGATTACAGGAGCAGTTAAGGAGCTGCACTGGGTTTGGACTTAAGTTTGCCTGTTTATTAGAATCATTGGCAACTCTCGAGGCTGAGTCTTTTCTCCTGGGCTAGCAGGCTCCAGTGGAAATTACCACTGAATTTGTGAGTTGCTAGCCCTAAAAAGTTTTTTCCTTATCTTTCATGAAACTCTTGACAAGCAAGGAATGCTTTTCGTCAAATTGATCTCACAAGAATCTTAACTGCATCCTCCTTTAGCTTGAGTATTACTATGCACCTTAAAATTTTAGCATAGTTTCTTTTTCTAATTGCAGAAAAAAAAAATTAAACATGGGAGATATATTTCACACTGCTTTGAAAAGGCAGTTTCTGCTTTCTAATGAGTTACCTAATACACTGTGCAGTGAAGTTTTCATCCTTCCCCTTGTAATTGCACACAAACCCATTATTTTTAGTTTAGCTTCACAGTTTGGTAAAATGAAGCTATTTGAGAAGGGAGGAGGGCTGAACTTTTGTAGAAATTCCAAACAGCTCTGCACCGAATCATCAGTCCCAAGAGCACAGACATTCCATAGAAATGTCAGACAGTCCTTCTGGCATATTAATGAGGAAGCAGCAATGAGTTTTCAGTCATGCTGCTTTTAAAGTTCTTGCTCAGCTTCCAATAAAAATTCTTAGCACTTGATAATAGAACAGTTTAAGCAAATCCAAAATCAAGATAAGGATATAATCCAGATTTGGGCTATTTCTGTCATGAAGTAGGAGGGGAACCTTGCCTCTAGTGATGTGTTCATGTGTTATTACAATCACGCTTCTTTCCTCAGCTTTTACAGTCAAGATGAAGAAAATTTGTAAGTCCACCACTATTCTAACTACTATGAGCCATTTCCTATTGGAAGATTGTGAATTTTAGCTTACTATATACTTAAACATTGTTTTATCTTTCAATAAAGATATTGCATTCAAATTTTCTTTGAAGCAAGACTTGTGCTTTATTATAAATTTTTGTCATAGATCAACCTTAAGAAATAAAAAGTAAAAAGTACATGTTCAGGAACAACTTACTGAAGAGGTAGGGAGGGAGATTAGGTAGTTAATATGTCTGTGACATTTTTTTGTCAAAGGTTTTAATGTTTATTGAATGCAATGCAAAGAAATCTCCCGTTCATGTACCACTGAAGTTGAATATCTAAAAATAAAAGGAAGTGCAAAGGAACGGTAACAGAGTGAGTTCAATATAGGCACATTGTATTTCCTCTTATTCAGGAAGTACAAGAGGAGGTGTCATTAAATTCTTGGATTCTATAAAAATTAATTCCTTGGGCTTCCTTAGTCTGAGGATAGGAAAAGTTTCATTGCAAGAGCCAAAGGTTTGTCTCCAATACACGAGTCTATAACACTATAATTGCTAGCTTGTGGGAATTCATTGTTGCGACATGTCTAAAACTAATGGGTTTATTAGACTTCAAGTATTTGATTTGTTTCATAGCATACATGGTAACTGAAAATACTATAGTAAATGATAAAGCAAAAGAAATCTAAGAAAACACCTACTGCTCTTCCCTCCCTTCTCTACTCACCTGCAAAATGCAAAAATTTTAGAAGCAACATTACCTGGTCTGAGCTACAGACCAAGTCCAGCATGCATATAGTACTCTATGGATGCATTGCTGCATATTTGTACTCTACATAAACAGCATTTCATAAAATTGTTATTGTGATTAACCACAGTTAAGAGTCCTCAGTCTTGGTGGTGAGTAACAATACAACAAAAAAAATAATTTGTAAGTCCAGCTAGAAGGGGAGATTATTTCCTTTAAGAATAGTGGTGTCCTTGTACTTAAGTAATCTTCGCACTGGTATATGGTATTTCTTCATTCTCCTAACTTTATCTAACATGTCTTGAGTTACCACCAAGTCAGTTCAAAATATTACTTTCACTTTTCCCCTGCCCGCATTTACCATTCAGAGAAAATAGTGGTGTTTAGCTATGTCCACAGATTCAAAACTGTAACAGATCCAAAATTCTGTAACAAGTATATGCAGTTTTTGCGGCACCTGTAATTAACAGTTTGAGACCAGTTGCTTCTAAACTGTCAGCATTGGAGATGTAACAGAGCAACAAAGCGTAACTTCTTTGATCTAATCCAAAGACACTATGCTCAATCTATGATAATGTCCTCTCCATCTTTCCTGTCATAACATTCCTTCAGTGGTCCCTATCTGTGGGAGGTTCTGTGTCTCTATAATGGAAACAAAAGATGGAGGACAATTGTGTGAAGGATACCAGTTAACAAAAGAATTTGGCCTTTCCTGCCTCACATATAAAATATAGTAAACTCCAAACAAAACTTCTCCCCTGGGTACGGGACACTAAACATCAGTTTAAGCAGCATCCCTGGCATTTAATGAGATCTGGTTCCTCAGATAATAGTGAGATCCTTTGCTGATATGTTGTAGTTGTCATGGTTACAAAAAGGATCAGGTGCTAAATACAAAGTATCAGAAAGATGAAAATGGAGAAAATCTATGTCCAAACAAAAGATCGTAGAGCAGATTAGATGTTACCAGGAAAAAATAAAGGGAGTGGTGGCAGCAACTAGGAAATTCAACAGGAAATAAGAGGAAAGAAAGTTCAAAGGTAGATAATCAGATGCTTGATCCAGGAAGGAACTTGATGTGCTTATGTTTGTAATTAATGAAAAGCCTTCAAAGAGAAGTCTGGAAACAATATTCCCTAGCAAAAGTCCTTTTTGGCTTATTCTCTTTGAAGCTTTGCACATTATATCAAGAATGTACTGTGGAAGACAATGTTCTGATACTGAAGCATGGACAGTGAATTTTTCCCCCAAGGATAATACAGCTAGTGGCATAGGTGGAAAACAGAGGTAACTATATGATGTTGGACATGAGATTTGCATAGAGCATTCCTGACTCTGTGCCCTCTCCTGCTGTTGATGTTTTGGGCAAGTTCCATTTGAAAGATGTAGATCTCCAAGATGTAGCCTCTATGTTCTCTGCCCTGGTTTTGAGGCAGTAAAGATTTAGATGGCGCTTTTTTTTTTTTTTTTTTTTTTTTTAAGTTGGTGAAAGCTAATTGAACCTTTTGTTCTGATGAAGAGAGTATCTGAGATAATAAAGTGAGCCGCATAGTGGGATGTGAGTTAATATCACAGTGATTCCCTGAGCAAGTGGGTTGGGATCTTCAATTAATTCGTGCAGCAAGATGGGAAATCAAGTTTCCATGGATACTGAGCCAGCAGCAGCACTGACACTCAGCAATTGCAAGCTTAGTTTCCCTAAAGCTTGCTTCCTAAGGAGGATTTGCCTGCCTGTTCCCCCCTGCTCTGTATTCTGTATTTTCAAATAAAACATTTGAGGACAGATGGACATTTCAGGAATAGCTAGAGACAAAAAATACTGATCCCATAACCTAGAAAATTGTGTACAAGAAATGCAAATGACTTGCATAATTTAAATCTACAATTAGGAATAAAACAAACAATATTAAAACTAGAGGAGGACAAAGGCTGTAGCCTATTGAGCTTTTGAGAATCACTGAGGTTGACAGCAAGGCCTCTGTAAAGACAGATTTATAACCAAGGACACATGTTGTATTGTGTACACAGTAAGAGCAGAGTACCTTTTCTAGTGCAGGGTTGTAGCTGTTTTCAACATAGATGCTCACCTAGGTGATTGCAGCAATGTGTATATTAGCACTCATGAAAGAAAACTGGAAGAAAAAAACATCCAATTAAAAATACAATATAGAAAGCCCAAATTATAGTTCTTACTCATAAGCTTACTGCCAAGACATAGTGATAGGTGGTATATTCATTAAAAACATGTAAGATAAGTGAGAGGAAGAAAGATATTTAGCAATTATATGCATTTTTAAATCCATTTTGATTCAAAGTAATAACTAGCACTGTATTTTTATCTGCCATAGGATACAAATTTGAGGAAATTTGCCACCTTATTTACACCATGTAGTAGTCCATCAAATACAGAATGAACACTGATAGCATCCATATGAAGGCACTATAACTAGGAATGTCTTCAATACCTGATCTACTCAAGAAATCCCTAATCAGTATTCTTACTGATTTTAATTTAAACTCCCATTAATCTCTTACGCTGACTTATTTAACATGGTATTTATAGATCCTGGCCAGCTCCATTGGCAAACACAGCAAAACAAAAGCCACTTTCATGTTACTTTCTATCCAGAATTGCAGTGAGAGTGGGAAAAAACCAAACTTAGAGGGTTTGAAAACTGGAAGACAAACTTTCAAAACAGTAAACTGCTAACCTTGCCATAACATGTTGAGTACACAGCAAGCCCTTCGGCTTTGTTTCTTAGTGAACTGTCGTACAAGAGGGAGAGTACTCTGCATAAATATTTCAGCTTAAGCAGAAAGGCAGTAAAGAGTTCATAGGTATTTCCGTGATGAATTTTCTAGTGTTTTGCTGTCTAACTCCCAACCTTTTGTTGTCAGGCTGGTTTGCCTCTGTGGTTTTGTGGTATCTTGTAAATAAGCACAACTTGTAGCACTCTTTGTGCTCTCAAGAGTTGTGCTTGTTCTCAAGGTTATGTAATACTACTTGCAGTATGTGTTCCCTGTACTGTGCTAGGAACATACAATTAAATTGCTCTTTGAAAACACTTTCCTGTCTGTCGCTAGCACCAGTCCAACTTCCCCTACAGAATACAATACATCTGTTGTCTTTGTTCATTGATAGCATTTGTTGAATGCTCATAATTGTTACCTGCTTTGCCTTTTTCCCACTACTTTCTTACCTTTACCTTTCTAATACTTTGTATATATTAATTCTGCAGGGACAAAGAGGACAGCCTTTTTTATGGTGAATTGTCTAACTCAACCTGATACCACAACAGACTTTAATACCATTTGTCACAGGTCTAACAACAAATGGAGGTAAGCATTGTCTCTTGGCAACTGCAACCAAATTACCTAAACTGGAGGAGGAAGGTTCACCAGAGCAGAGGTGCTCTTCAGCACCAGGGGAAATATTTGAATACTTCAAGTACTGTACAAGCTCTTGAAGTCTCTTAATCCATGCATCCCAAATGAACTATTTTTAAAGGGTTTGTTTAAATCAGAGCATGAAAGCCTGAGAGGAAAGCCCTCAGCTGCTTTAGATTGCTGAAAAAAAAAACAAGATTACATTGTCTTTCCTCTCATCTATAATGTCTGATATTAAGATAAAAAAAACCCGAGCAACCCAATTCTTACACATTCCATGCTCTATTTAATTTTTGTACAGCATGTCCCACTCTTGAGTACCAGGGGAGAGTTCCTCTCCTGGATAGACAGCACCGTCACAGCCACTGGGAGCAGCACATTTTGGACCTGTGTATGGAACAGATAGAATCACGTACCAGAATGAGGGAAGAATTTTGCAGCAAACACAGGGCTGTCAATCTCAGTCATTAGATCAGAGCCATGCATTCAAAAATTGCTGATAAGAATCTGTTTTTCACGCCTTTTAGGATTGAAAAGGCTGCTTAAATTTAAATATTTTCTCATTTATGAGTGCATCTGTATCCACTCCCTCTACGTCCCATCTAAAAGCAATAGACATTTATTGTAATGAATGCAACTGTACAGAAAGCAAAAAGTAATTATAAATACATTTCATATATCTGTATGGTATCCTTCAATACATAGAAATGTCACAGTTTTTATAATCAGGTGGCTTGGTTCTGGCATGGAGAGTGAGAGGGAAGAAACAACTCTGTAGCATTTATTTTAAAAGCTGCAAAACCCTCCCCCTTTTCTAATTATTTATTTAATAATAACATAATAACTAGAGAATTATAGAATTAGAGAATAATGAAACTTTTTAAAGGAAAAGCCACATAAAGCTTGTTTTATGGTCTGGAGTATTAAGAACTGTTCCCAGGGAAAACAGAAGAGAACAGAATGAGGTAATTGGAGGTTTAGGATAAAGACAATTGAGGCATGTGAATTTGAACAATTAGTAAGAGACCTAGAGAAATTATGCTTGCTGCTGTTATTATTACATATCCAGGCAAAAGCAACAGTTCTGAAAGAAAATTACTTAATTTTGCCAATGGACATTCCAGACACAAGGAAACTATGTTTGTGGATAAAGTGAAAAGTGCATCTAATTGAAACAAACTTAATGTTAGAACAGCAGGCAAATTACAAGGTTGGTTGTCTTTTCTTGCTTTCAGAGTTGAACTTAGTTAATTCAGTGCCAACAGCAACAGTGACCTTTTTAGTCACAGCACAAGTTGGAAAGACCTGGAAGTAAGCTCACCATTAAAGCAGTTAACAAAAAGTAACTGAGATATAAAGCTGCAATAGTGTGGAAACATATTTCATAAAGGCACAGTGATTCTTTTATTGGCACTATAGCACAACAGATGAGTTTGAATCAAAAAAAACAGTAAAAAATTAAACACTGAAAGTCATGCTGAGGCTGAATATAAAATACCAGTCTCTACTAATAAAGCAAGCAAAATAAAACCAAGGATTTGTCTCATGTAATCTTTAACTTTGGAGCCATTCTCTCTTCTCATTTCCTGACCCCACAGCATTTTGCACTCCATGTCCTTGGAACAGCATTCCTCTCACTGAAACGTACTGAGAGACAACAAATACATTTGACAATGATGGACTTTCAAGGAGACCCAGTCTATTGCACATGTTTATTCACTAGACAATCAGAGCCAAAACTGTTACATTTTCAAATAAAATTGTGACTAATCCAGTGGCAGTGTCTTACATTTCTGTGCTTTCACTAGGAGCTTTAAGAGAAGAGTTACAAATTTATTAAAATACTGCCATTTTGGAAAGACATTTCAAATACTGATCTGTAATAGCAAATTCTTTGGACATTCATATCATACTACCTAGAAAAAAAAACCCCAAATGTCTGGTTAGATGAACTAAACAGATCTTAGATCTCAAGAGTAAAAATATAACACCTTTCATGTAATTCCTACATACCTAATGTTGTATTCAGAACAAGAAAATGGAACACAGAAGAGGAGTTTGGAAAATGCATAACAACAGGCAATTTCCTAGCTCAGTGCACAGGTTGTAAGTCATCCGCAGCCTCTCCAGTACTTCCCTGAAGCCAGCAAGCCTCACCAGAATGGTGCAACGTTGCAAAACAGTCTTTATTACTATAACTTACGTGCAGCTCAAGCTAGTTACACTGCTCTGTCTGCAACCCTAAAGCAGATCTCGTTTTCTCTTATATGAATTGATAAATTAGAATTATACTGCTAAAAATGAAGGTAGTTGAAAGGAAAAACAGGATTAGATTTTTCCATCTGTGATTTCAGATTTTGAAAACAAAAATCCAAATTTGTCTGAATTATGCACTTCAAAATCTGTAAAGGAATATTGGGCCTAACATACAGAGTGTATGAAAGAAATTCTCTAGGAATCAGACACCACTTTCTGATCTTGAAAAGGAACAGAATAAAAAAAGAGCACAAGGAAGATGCAAAGTCAGTAGGATGTTCAGAAGCCAAAACAAACTACAGTGTTTGTAGAAAAAGTCAAGTTCTGCTACTCACCCTTTTCTAACAGAACTCCAAACTGTGACATGCTGATGAAAATCAGCCTAGTTGAAATCTTTATGTATGGGACATGACAAAAGCTGCAGCACGTGTCTGTTAAAAAAGGAAACGCTCCAATTCACATTTTCAAAATAGAGGTTTGGCCTGGTGCACTGAAAACTAGTATGATTTCTCTCCATAAAGAGCAAGTACCAAAGAACAGATGTGTCGTAGCTGCAGATAAGGAGAAGCTATCTACGTTTTTCCTGGAGGCATTGTGTTGCTACAGCTCATCACTGATTTCAAGGTGGAAACGTATCAGTGTGGGAGGGACTGCACAATGTTACTGATAAGGCACGGTCCTAAATACAGCAACTCAGTTAAAAAACATACACATGGCTAAAGTCTAAATATTCTATAGAAGCGGGCACAGAGAGGCCTGCCATTGCTCGCAACTTGAATATAAATCACAAAGGCGCTAGAGCCTAGAGCTACCTTCCCACGGCAAAAGAAGGCCGCCTGGCATAAAGCGCTGTGTGGCCCTGCCCGGCTCGGCGCCAGGATTTCCGCGGGGAAGAGCCAGCTCTGCAACCTACCCCGAGTGGCGCTGCGGGACGTGGCCGGAGGCGGGCGGTGCCCCGAGCGAGCAGGGCTAGGCCAGAAGACGAACCAAGTCGCCTGCCGTTACGCTCCGTCTCTGCGGCAGAGGGGGCGCCGTCCGCGGCAGAACATGGAGCCGCAGACGGCGGCGAGCTGACCCGCCGGCAAGTGCCTCGCTACACCTGACGATGGGGCGACCGTGCGCCGCGGAGCTTCAGGCCCAGTCACAGGCACGGGTCCGCCTAAGCACTGGGCTGACAGCTCCGGCCCCGCCCCCGGAGCCCCGCACACTGCGGGGGAAGCCCTCGCCGCGATGGCCGCGCATGCGCACTGCGGCCGCACTGCGTCGCCGGTGCCGCCTGGCCCGGCGCCAGGGGAGCCCCGCGCGCCGGCAGCGGGGCTGCTCGGGCGGGGCGGGGCGGCGGCCGCGGCGAGCGACTATTTATAGCGCGGGAGGCTCCCCCCGGTTTGGGGAGTGTTCTTCCGCGGCTCCTCGGCGTGCGTGTTGCATCGAGCAGACGGCCGAGGGTTCCATGCGGAGCCGGTGCAGAGCGCAGCCAGCGCTTTGCGGGGCGGGCAGGAAAGAGCTGTAGCCGTGTCAGGGGACAATCCTAAGGCTGAGAGAGCAGAGTCCCGAGCGCTGCCACTTTTCATCGCGCTGAAGTCAGTGGTGGCTGCGGCCATGTAGTACCTGGGGCTCTCTGTTTATCGTGCCCCGTTCTCCGCTACGTGAAGAGACGCACCGAGCCGGGGTCTGATCCGGTCTGGCGCTACGGGCAGAACTCCGCCACTCTCCTCGGGAGCGGGCGGAGCAGGGCGATCCCGGCAGGCCGCTGGAATCCCGGAGATTGCCTTTTCTGGGAGCGGGCAGCTCCTGTCTTGGGCGCGCTGCCAGCACCCAGAAAACTCCACATCGAGGCTGCGGCGGGCGCGGCACCGCTGACCGTTAGCGGCCGGCGCTTGGCTCCTCCGCGGAGACGGAGGGGAGGCGAGTAGTGCGAGCTGAGCAAACTGGGTGGGGGCGAGGGGGAGCCCTGCCCGCGAAAACACGGCGGCGACCCCGGGGTCTGCCGGGTGCTTCCCAAGGCTCCTGCGCCACCTTCCCGGGCAGCTGCCTCGCTCTTCCGCAGCCCGGAGCTTCCGCGTGCTCCTGTTGCCTGGGGGCGGGCGCGCGCCCGGCTGCAGACTGGCTCTGCCCCCACTCCCCCCGCCCCCCTCCAACCCGGGGCCGGAATCGCCATATTAGGAGCTGGAAGAGTCCGCCGGAATCGAGACTTATAAGGTTGTTTCCTAATATGGAAAGTACGGCGGGGGCTTCCGGCGCCTGGCCGGGGCCGGCAGGGGCCGGGGACCCCATCTCCCGAGACCGGAGATGCTGCGGCAGCGCTGCGGCGGCGCTGCCCACGGGCAGGGGTCAGACTTGCGCCAGGCGTGGGGCCCTCAGCCCGGGGCAGGCGGGGCCCCCCGCCCCGGCTTTCCCCGGTGCCAGGCTCTGACGCCAGGAGGGGTCCTCCGGCCCGCATCCAAATAAGGGCTTCCTGCTTTCCATATATGGCCATGTACGTCAGGAATGGGGCGGGCTGCGGCCGGTGAGACCCGATATATAGAAGCGGTGCCGGGGCGGGCGGGGAGCCGAGTGCTTCCAGCGGGCAGAGCCGGGGGAGCCCCGGGCGGGGAGCCGAGCACCTTCAGCGGGCAGCGCCGAGGCGACAGCGGCGCGGGGCGCAGAGCAGGCGACGGCTGCCTCGCCGCAACCGGCCCGTCCGCCGGGCCCGCGGCGGCAGCGCCATCACCCGTCAGAGTCGGAGCCCGGCGCCCTCATGGCCGCGGCCAAGGCAGAGATGCAGCTCCTGCCCCCGCTGCAGATCTCCGACCCCTTTGGCGCCTTCCCGCACTCGCCCCCCGCCATGGACACTCACTATCCCAAGCTGGAGGAGATGATGCTGCTCAGCGGCGGGGGCCCACAGTTCCTTGCCCCGCCGGGGGCACCCGAGGGTGCGAGCTTCGGCGCCGCCGGGGAGCCCGGAGAGCAGCACTTCGAGCACCTCACGGCAGGTAAGCGCGCTGACCTCGCCCAGGCGGGCGGGGAGTCCCGGTCTGCAGCGGGGGCAGCGACGCCTGCGGGAATTCCGCGCTGCAGCGTCGCCTGTGTCCCGGCGGCCGCGTGGGGGGATTCTCCTGTGTGCGTCAGCGGCCCCGGTCTAGCTGCGGCTGGAGAACTGCCAGAGACGCTGCAATATGTTACTCTCAATTAGTAATTAACCAGAATCTGGGGCTGCGCTGTGAGAGGGATGGCTCGCGAAGCACCGGCAGCAGCTGCAGTGGCTGGTGGAATTAATTGCTATTCCTCTCTTTGCAGACACTTTCCCCGAAATCTCTCTGAACAACGAGAAAACCCTGCCAGAAACCAGCTATCCCAACCAAACGACGCGACTGCCACCGATAACCTACACGGGGCGCTTCTCCTTAGAGCCGGCCCCCAACAGCAGCAACCCCTTGTGGCCAGAGCCCCTCTTCAGCCTCGTCAGTGGGCTGGTGGGCATGGCTAATGCACCTCCCACCTCTACGCCCACTTCATCTTCACCATCCTCCTCGCAGAGCTCCCCACTGAGCTGTTCTGTCCAAGCCAGCGAGAACAATCCAATTTATTCAGCTGCACCAACGTTTCCCAATTCCAGCTCTGACATTTTCCCTGAATCCCAGACCCAGTCCTTCCCCAACCCCTCTGGAGCCCCCATACAGTATCCACCTCCAGCTTATCCGACTGCTAAAACCAACTTTCAGGTGCCAATGATCCCGGATTACTTGTTCCCTCAGCAACAGGGTGAGCTCAGTCTTGTTCCAGCTGATCAGAAGCCCTTCCCAGCCCTTGAGACCAGAGCACAGCAGCCTTCCCTCACCCCACTGTCCACTATTAAGGCATTTGCTACGCAGACTGGCTCACAAGAGTTGAAGACCCTCAACGCTAATTATCAGTCTCAGCTGATCAAGCCCAGCAGGATGAGGAAGTACCCAAACCGTCCCAGCAAGACGCCTCCTCATGAGCGTCCCTATGCCTGCCCAGTGGAGTCCTGTGACCGGAGGTTTTCACGATCTGATGAGCTAACACGGCACATACGCATCCACACGGGACAGAAACCTTTCCAGTGCCGCATCTGCATGCGGAATTTCAGCAGGAGTGACCACTTGACTACGCACATCCGCACACACACAGGAGAGAAGCCATTTGCTTGTGACATTTGTGGCAGAAAGTTTGCCAGAAGTGATGAGAGGAAGAGGCACACTAAAATCCACCTTAGGCAGAAGGACAAGAAAGTGGAAAAGGCAGTTCCAGCCTCAACTGCTTCCCCAATTCCTGCCTATTCATCCTCTGTGACTACATCTTACCCTTCCTCCATTGCCACCACTTATCCCTCCCCAGTGCGCACAGCGTATTCTTCCCCTGCTCCCTCTTCCTATCCCTCCCCTGCACACACCACATTCCCATCCCCTTCTATAGCAACCACTTACCCCTCTGGCACTGCCACTTTTCAGACCCAAGTGGCCACCTCCTTCTCATCTCCAGGAGTCGCCAACAACTTTAGCTCACAGGTGACTTCAGCACTTTCAGACATGAACTCAGCCTTTTCTCCAAGGACAATTGAGATCTGCTGAGACTACCTTCTGGAACAGGAGAATTCACCCTTTCCATTGGTATTATCAGACATGGACTCTCCAATTACTCCCACAATATCATACGTTGCAAGGCTATTTAGTTTAAACATCAGCTGCCTGAACCAACTGCTGCTTAAGTTTTCCACCTCTGTTGAATGACTTAATTTGCATGGACTGTGGATATAAGTTCAATATAATTTTCCCCGTAAACAATAGTCTTTTATTAGGAAGAAAGGACTTTTGATTAAGTATCTAGCTGATGTAAATTGTACATGTGCCATGGTTTTACTTTCCTTTAGGTACTATTGATGTTGGGAAAAAAACTTTGCATATTCATATTGTATAATTTGGAGTTTGCAGGGCCCTATTTTGTAAGTGTTAATTCTATTTCTGTGACAATGTTATAATGCGTTTCAAACTTCTTTGGGAACAGCACTTACTGTATTTGAGCATGTTGGAGTGATGCTATGTTAATATCACCTGATGAGACTCTCACATGTGGCAGAAGTTTTGTTTTAAAAGTTACAAGTCTTGGTGCCTTTTTGTGAAGCCTTGCTGACGTCATGCATTTGTGTGAGTGGATGCTTTGCATCTTGCCTTAAAGTGGAAGGGATGTTACTCAAAGAATGTAAGGAAGAGCAGGGAATGGGTGGGGACAGGCGCAAAAGAAAGGGCCAGGGGATGGAATGTAAGGGAAAAACAAACAAAAACCCAACAACCCCCCCCACACACACACTCTGTCTCCCTCCCCCACCTCTCAAAGTCTATTTTTGTTACAGAAATGTAAATTTATATATATATATATATATTCAGGAGTTGGAATGTTGTAGTTACCTACTGAGTAGGCAGCAATTTTTGTATGTTATGAACATGCAGTTCATTATTTTGTGGTTTATTTTTACTTTGTAATTGTGTTTGTTAAAATGAAAGTGACTGTTTGGCTTCTAAACACATTGAATGCGCTTTCCTGCCTTTGGGATATTTGGTGTAGAATACCCCTCAGAAAAAAATAAATAAACCATCAAATTGTGCAGACTTACACTTTCCTTGAAATTACTACTTAGGAAGACTGCACCAAAGCTTCAAAGCCACATGTACCAATTGTCTCCTGGAAAACAAGACAAAACCCGTTTAAAGAAAGGAGAGGAAATCAATGTCTTATGTCCAGTTGCTAGCAAAAAGCATGGATGGCGCACTCATGTTCTTGCATTAGGTGTATCACCAGCTCTTTTGAAGTAGCCACAATTACTATCTTCTGGCTTTTCCAGAGCTAACCTTAGACAGAAAAACAGTTCTTCTAGCACTGAACTTAAAGTTAGAATATTGGAATCCCAGCTGTGTTCATAGGTAGTCAGAAATCTTACTGGATGTCGAAATAATAGAGCAGTTTCTAGGCTGGAAATACAGTAAGCTCAGTCATAATGGCTGGTTGACAGAAGGTAGCCCTGGTCAGCTGAGGGCTGCCATAAGTTCCTCCTTGACACAACATAGGGCATACGAGTGTGTGGGCCTGATACCCTTTATTACAGGTGTTTCAGTATTTGTAGGAGAGAACCCTTCCCTGGTGGCTTGAAATGCATTTCAGGGGTTATGTGACCACTACAGACTGAATTCAGAAGAAATTTGATCTGTGAGAGCTGGTGGTGCAGGTACAGAAGAGGGTTCTGATGTTTCAACCTTTTGGGTAGGCTCTCTACAAGATACTTATGTTTAAGATTGTGACTAGCTGGCAGAAACAGGTACTGATGAATGCACCTAGCACAGTGTAAACTGTCTAGCACAGCGTGCCCTACTTCTTACCAAAATTGACTGTACTGGCTAAGAGGGGCAATCTGCTGAAGTCCCAATTCTAGTCCTTCTCCTCAGGTATGAAGACAACCTCTAGCAAATGGCATCGATTCTGAAAGATACCTAAGAACCTGCCAGTTGGTAAATCCCAGTCTTGTCTCTCAGACAGGACTACTGTGGGGAAAGGCCTGTGCAGCTTTGTACTGGCTTGTGCCTGCAGTGTTGGATGTATTTCTGCAAGCTGCTAACAGAGGGACTTTGCAGCTGGGCTTTTTCAGAAAAAGGTGCTAACTCTTTTCAATGCAAGGGGTTCTGTTCAAGGCAGGTTGACTGGCAAGTTGAATATATGGCTTCAGACTACCTAAGCATATAATCCATGTCAGAAGTCACAGAATTCCCCTTATGGGAGACAAGACAATGGAGGGTCTCCAAAAGTGGTGCTTCAAAGAAGGAGGCAAATATTATTATGTACGGGTAACGATAAAATTTTTGCCTACATCCGTTTCCCAAATCAAGAACAAAATAACAATTGGAGTCAGATTATTTTGATCTGTGAGCACTGCTCTGTTCAGATGTATAGAATAGAATAACTCAGTTGGAAGGGACCCAGGGCCTACAACGAACATCTAGTCCAACTGCTATTAAGGATACATATATTACAATGTACAAATGTCTCTTCAATACTGATAGGCTTGAGGTACTGAACACCTCTTTAGGAACCCTGTTCCATTTGACTACCCCCTTGGTAAAGAAATGTTTTTCAGTGTGAAGTCTGAACATTTCCTAATGCAGCTTTGAGCTACTCCCGTGTGTTGTGTCCTGTCACTGGATACCACAGGGAAGATCAGCACACCCTCCTCTCCACTTCTCCTCCTCAAAAAGATGTAGATGTTGATGTCTTTTCAAGCTCGTCTCTGTTAACTCCCGGTCTAGCCTTCTGGAATTTTGATTATGCTAAAAACTGACCAAGTAGGCTCTCAAGCAATGCCTGATGAGCCTGAGGGTGCCCCAGGTTCTCCAGAGCACTTTGAAATGAGCAGTGATGGTAATTTCCATGGCTAAAGAGGCAAAAAGAAGACAAGTTCTCTTTGGTGCATTGTGTGAAAAGTGGTCCAAGTCAGGCAGTAGTGTTTGGCTATACAGGAATGAAGGCCAGTACACCCTTGCTAGCCTAACATAAAGGAAATAAATACATGGGGTCTTCTGCATCTGCTATTTTCATGGTCTTTGTTCCATAAAACAAAATCAGATTTCAGGGAAATAATATGCTTTATGAGAAAGCATTTCCCATACATTTTCTGCAAGATCTTTTGTTCTGTTGCTTTTGTTTGCTGAACAGAGGATTTCTGATTCTTAAAAAGTTTGCTTCTAGTCCAATTAGTAGGATGAGCCGGTTTCAAGGAGATAATTCCCAAGGAAAAAGCAGGTGTTGTCAGTGGCCAGGAAAACCCTCCCTCCTGTAGGAAGTGCAGCGGCGGGGAAGGAAGCGAAGACCACTCGCCTTTACGCTCACGCGCAGAAGACCCATTTGCTCGGAACTAAACCTCGGCTGCTTGTGATTTAAAGCTCAGTTCAGATCTGACCACTAGCGACAGGAACGGCCGCCCGGCTGGGCTCAGAGCACATCCCTCCCCCCGCCCGGCTCCAGCGCTCGCAGCGCTGCGCCAGGACCGGGGGGAGCGCGCCGGGGACAGTCCCGGCTGAACAGAAGCACCGCCCCCGCGACGGCAAGAGTCGCGCGACCATATTTGGTATTTCCTCCGTGCCTTTTATAGTACTTCCGCGACCCAAAAAAGGAGTTTCCTGCTCAGGCGTTCCGGGGCTGCGCCGCGCAGCCGCCGGGATGCTGCAGAGCCCCCCCTCTTCCCCCGGCTCTCCCCCTCCCGCCCTCCTCCCCTCGGGAGGCCCTCGCCGGGAGCTGCGGGCCCGCGGCAGCCGTGGGTCACGCGCCGCTCCACAGTGGGGAGAGCGGCGGGCCGCGGCTCTCCGTGGGGCTCCCAAAGGCCGCTGGAGCGCAGAGCGACCATCAGCGCTTCCTCACTGCTGGTTACTGTTCGTTTTCCTTAACAGGGACTGAGTTGTTCTTCATACACGCCTCCGAAATAGGTAGGATGCGGTCTAACATGAGGAGTACTGCAGAGGCCGGTGACCTTGTCCACCCAGGCTTTTGCTCTGCAGACTCTTCTGTAAGCGACTGTTCACGTGGCGAAGTGAGGGTAGTCCTCGACTAGGTGGTTGTTTTGTGCTTTAATTGCACTAGAGAAAAATGATTGTTCGGTTTTCTTTCCCCTTAGAAATAAGGAGCTAGAAATAAGGAGCTAAAAATAAGTTTTGGCATAGTCGGAGCCCAGTGTATGGTGTGGTAGCCTATGTGGCCTGTTGCATTGTGTCCTTTTGTTTTCTAGAAATGCCAGTGGAGACTTTCTGTAAAGCTGGTAAAATGCAACTAACTGTTAAAGATATTTCTGTTGTGACTGCGAACTGCTCTTACCAAGTAGCTCATGGGGCCTGACTGGAGAGATGAGACAACACGGAGAAGAGACACGGAGACACAGAGAGAGCTGTAGGCAGAGACTTCGTAGTGAAGAGGTACGTGGACATGGGCGTTTCTTTCCTTTAGGGCTTTCACTCGTACATGTCCGGATTTTGTGCATCTAAGACCTCAGGTAGCCCCAAGAAAAATAACTTTGTAGACTCTAAACTGGTAGCTGGCAGACTGAAGGTGATCTGAGCAGATGTTGTTAGAAGGGCTGCTGCCAAGTACGTGCTCACGACTAAAGCTGAGTGCAGTGGCTGAAGGCTGGCTCGTGGAGTGTCTTTGACCCATTCTAAACCAAACTGTTCACTAGGGCTGACCCCTTCTAAAGCAAACTGCACTGTTAACTAGGGCTAGCATATTTGTTGACTTTTTGGTATAAGTGTCTGTTTATTTCATTTTTTTTCTGGTTTGTGGCCCAGTAGACTTTAGAATCCTCAAGAGTTTTGAGTGTAGATACTATATTTATGAAAAGACCTTGGTGCTGTGATTGTTGAGCGACACATACCAGGTTTTTACCTGTGTACATTAGCTTAATGTAGCCCTAATAAGTACTAGTTAAACCTAGAAAAGGGATTGCATGTTTTAAAGTGCACATAGACTCTAGGATGAAATGTGAGATGTAGCTAAAGAACAAGAACTTTAAAAATAGTTAAGCTTTTCTGCTGTAATCAAAGATCAGCCTTGACTGCTAGCCTAACGATTTATGGTCTTGAATGAAACTCTCTCTTCGAAATAGCTGAGGCTGATGCTTATACATAACCTCTAGTACTTTCCAGGCTTCAATTTGTGATAATTTTTTGGCATTGTCATAACAAAAATGATCTTTGCAAAAGTATTTTCAATGTGTATATTTCACTTCCATAAATACAAAAAGCATTATCAAAGTACGCTTTTTGAGCCTTTTTTTTAACAAGCATATAGGCATATCTTTTTCTTTTGTGAGCTTTTCATACCCCATTTTTATATCTCCAAACACAAACTATGTTACACAATGATACTACCAGTAAGTGTTGACAGTTGAAAGGTCTGTATTCATGTTCTCTTGTTAGGTTGACCGGAGTAATATGACATGACTAATGTTATCCCAGCTGGGCTTCTCCTGTAGCAGTACAACTGTTGATCAGTAAGAGACGTGCAAACATCGGAGTTGGAGAGATGGGGAGAAAAAAAGGCACATAATGTTTTCATCCTTTTGGTAAGGTTCAGTTAAAACTTTAAAACAGACTGAGCATTACTTTTTATGTCAGTGGCTGTTTTACAATCTGACAAGGTTAGTTGGGGATGGCTTTAGAAGCTCACAAATACGTGTTATATAATGAATATCTAAAGTCTCTTTATCCTAATTGCTGCACTTGTGTGACTGCACCAGCGTTTGTGGCTCTCGGGTTATCTACCAGAATGTGCCCAGCTACTGAACTGCCTGGTGCATTCCAAGATGTGAATTCTGTGAGCTTAGACAACTGGAACTATGCGTCCAGGTTTGCCTGCATCCACAGGAATTCTAGTCATAGCAGTCTTGGGTAACCCTTGAAATATTTTTAAACACATCTTAATAAAATCTAAACATAAGTCAAAGAAGTGTGATTAAGCTATGGAGGGAATGAGTTTGGTTTTACTGTTTTTAATGCTTTTTACTATATTTTCCTTTGGAATACTTGAAAGAACATTGGAACATAAGGAAATGAAGGGACAAGCTCGATTGAGTGAATCTTATTACCAATTTCTTTGAACAAAATGTCAACAGTGGTTCTTAGAATACCTTCTAAAAGGTATTTCTTCCTAATTAGCCAGGGAACTGGAGTGGGAAGTAGGACACAAAATTGAAGGAAAGGTACAGCAGCAGCATTTTGTTCTGAAGATACTTGTGGTTAAAGCTCTCAGACATTATTCTGTTTGTGGAAATAAGCTTGAGAATTATACAAAGCTCCAGATGCATTCGAATGAACTGGAACACATCTGTGAGGCATTGAATTTCACGGCAGAAGGTATCCATATATCTCACATTTTTCCTAAGGAGGAGGTCTTTTGTGTACAAAACAAGCCACCCGAGGTGTTTTAACTGTGGTTGTAATGTGCCACAGATCTCTAGGGTCATAAAATGAAGACATGATGATCTTTTTTAAAGAGCATGCCTACATTAAAATACAGTAGTTAATAAGCAAGGAAGCATTGATGGTGTTCATTAAAGGCGTTATTATAGTCAAAAGGAGTTCAGTCTCTGGTCCATTGTCCAAGACAGCCCTGGAATGTTTTTCTGGTGATTGTAACCTGTGGCTCATAAATTTCATGAGCTAGAGGTCATGTCTTTGCACATTTCATCTATCATTGTATAAGTGATTTTGTAAACTATACTAAGTTTTAGCATTCACAATATCTGATGGAAAAGTGAATTTTACAATGTCTAGGTGCTGTATAAAGAAAGAGAGCTGTGTTTAAACCTGGCGCTTTCTAATGTCATTCGATACCTCTTAAGACTATTATAGAAAACTATGAATAATACTACTTCCATGATAACTGCTGAACTTTGTCATGCTTTTCCCAATTTGCTTTCTGGTTGAAGAAGCAGAGTCTGTTTTGTATAGCAGCTGATCTGTATCTTACTTCATTCATGCATGTCTTTTAGTACCTTTTGTCATGCTGTTACCTCATTTCAGAGAGGTAGAGGTCTGCATTATAAACCATATTCAAGATGGAGGAGCAATGTGGGTTAATTGTAATGTGATTCCCCACCCCCCCATATGTTTTCTATTGTTTTGCAAGTATTTCCAAGTTTTGTATCTGACTTTTGAGCAATGAGCTTTTAAACCTATTAATTATCAAGATCCCATTTTGGTCGTAACAGTTCTCTGTTATGACAATGTATAGTGTTCAGTATTCAAAGTTTAATGTTCAAACTTTGAACACCCATCCCCTGTGTGCCTTTGGTTTTTATTTTTGCGTTAATTCACATTGAAATGCATCAGCAGCTTTACTGTTTGTTCCCACAATATTGTTAACCCCTGCAGCAAAAAACATGTCAGCTGTCAAACATGGAGGTGTTATCATATGAGAGTGTTTAGTTCCCAAGCCAAGTCAATCTCCTGCCTTGTGAAGCTCAGAAACCTGGGAAGAGCCCAACTAATGTAGGGCTTGGACTGGCAGATAAAATTGCTGGCGAATGTTAGGGAAAAGCATCCTAATAGAGTGTCTCAATTTACACTCAACTTTACACATTCCTGGTACAGGAATCATGCAAAAATTGTCAAAAAGAACAGGGATCAAATGGGATTTACATATTCCTTGGAGACCACAATCCAGTGGGAAGGCAGAGAGAAGGAAACAAGGCCAAAAAAGGCAAATGAGCCAAATCTGCCAAAAACCTCAAATGGCCACATTCCCTGGCATTGCTGAGGAATTCAGCCAAGCTCCAAGCAAAAAATATGCCCATATGGAATCCTTTATGGGAGACCATATTCAACTGTGACTCTTCCTGGAGAAAGCCATGGGATAGGTTATCTCAGTTTCAGAGAATATGTCATTTCCTTGGGAAAAAACACTTTGATCATTGCATAAATTTATTGTTTGAGCCTCACCAGTTACCTGGGATATCCAAGTCCATCTTCCCCAGCAGGGAGACTGGGAGTACATCCAGACATGAAGAATTTCTGGGAGGGACCCAGAGAAGAAAGAAGGCTCCTGCTTTACAGGTCTGTTTTATAACCCCTCCTGTCAGCCACTCCTGTTCGATCACAGCAGATCTGTGCTCTTGTACGCACGACCTATGCAATAAACCGCATGCTTCAGGAGCTGCGCTGGACTCCAGAGATCTCTCCTCACCTCCCTCCCACCCGTATCCTACAATTACACTACAGTTTTATTTTGTTTGTAGATGGCGTATGATAAGGGATATGGTCTATGTATTTAATGTTATGTTTCTTAGTTTGCACCTTGATCAGGTGGTTTTTGAATTGAGTTTTGTTGAATTTTTTTTTTTGGTGGGGTATTACATTTTTAAAGGATATATTTTCCAAGGTTTGTGATAGCGTAATTTGCTGTAGTATGAGGTGTAGGGGAGGTTTTTGTTTATTTGGTGGTGGCTTTTATCATGGTAAGTGTATAGTGTTTGTTTTGGGGGCTTTGAGGTAGTGTGATATAGTTATTCTGTTTGGGTTTCCTAACATTTATATTTGGATTATTGTTTGCTATATTATAGGGTTTTATTTATTTGGCTTATTTGATTGCATGGATAATTTGGAAAATACCGTTTATGGTTAAATTGATCTTTTGGTTTTTGTATTTATAGGTGGTATTTTTGTTTTGATGGTTTGAGGCATTGTGCGTTTATTGAGTTAGGAATATTTTTTTTTGGTGTTGTTAATTTAAGTTTATTTGTGATATTTTAATTTTTGTAGTTCAATTTGTTGTTTTGGCGTTTTTTATTAGTTTTATTTTTGGGAACATGGGTATTGATATGGTGGATTTTTTTAGGTAGTTTCTTTGGGGTAGTGACGTTTATTTTTTAGTAGTTTAGATTTTTTCATGTTGTTAATTAGTTTGGGGGGTTTTTAGTTAATTTTATAGAGTATTGGTTATTATTTTTGAGTTAGTGTAGAGGTAGAGCTTTGGGTATTTTTCTTTAGTTGTGTTTAGGGTCAGTTTTACAGTTTTGAGTTTAGTAAGTTGGTTTATCTTTTTTGCTAGTTTTTGTGATTTGTTGTGTGGGATTCTATATGGTTTTTTATTTCTGTTCCATTTTTATGATGCGATAAGAATTGTTAGTGAAGAGAGTGTAGTGTGGTTTGTTTGCTGGTAGTTGGTTGTATGGTGGAGGTTTTTGGTTAGTGTTTGTTTTGGGGTGTTTTGTTAATGAAATTAAAGTTTTTATTGAGTTAATTTGTAGTTATTTTAAAGATTTTAGGAAGATTTAGATTTTTGATATGGGTGCACTGTATGAATAGAGTAATTTATTTGTTTTATGTGATATTGGTGGCGCAGTGGGTAGACGGCATTTTTGTAGTAGTTATTTTAAATGTTTGAGGGTTTTTGGCACTTAAAATACTTGTTTTGGAGCAAGTTTGCTTGGAATGTTTGGGGTTTTGGGTTAATTATACTGGGATATTTTAATTAGGAGCTTTTAGGTTTTATTACAGTTAAAATTTGTGATTTTTTTGTTATGTTAGTAATAGAAATAGGTTTTGATTTTGTCTGTAGTGATGGGATTAGTGTATATGGTGTACTAGTGTTGTCTGAGGATTTAAATTTTTGTGGTTTTGATGTGTTAGGTTAATGAATTGATATAGTTCGAAACGCTTTTTTTTTTCTTTTTATTTGGTTAGAGGCAGGTCTTTTTAAGTTTGGGGGTTCTGGGTATATATTTTGGAGTTTTTTTTAAGGGATTGGACAGGGGGTTTTTTTTATTATGTTTGGTCGTTTGACTATGAGTAATAAGAGTTGTCTTTTTTGGGGTGGAGTTTTTCTTGAGTTTTCTTTTTTAAAATGTATATATTTGCGTGGTTGGGGTAGTGGTGTTTCTGGTGCAACGCTAAGCATCCATTAGTGTTTGTGTGTTTTAGGCAGGTGTGACACTGAGACCCCCTCACAGAGCGGACAGCAGATCAGCTCAGATCCTGCTTTGATGTTTGGTTTTTTATGGCACCAGACTAAGAGACAGCAGCCCGGTGACAGCAGGAAATTCCCAGGGGCCGAGCCGGCCTTCCTTTGCAGCCGATGTTAATCTCATCCCTGGACATCCGAGAGGTACACCAAAGGCAACATTTTTTTAATAGCTGTGAGATTTATATCTTGATTTTGGGACTCTCTTTTTTGCCAACTTTATTGTAAAAAGTCTTATTTTAAAGTAAACTGCTTCAATAATGAATTTATGGTACAAATAATCTCTAATGTTAGAAGGTTAAAAGCACTAACACCAACATGGCACCTCCTTAATTTTTAGCAGCAAAGCTTAATTTTTCTGCTGCTAGTAAGTTAGTAAAGGAGTTTATTAGGTTTTGCTGCCCTTCGCTGATACTCAAGGTCATTAAAAAATTGCTCTACTGTTCTAAAATAAATGCAGGTTTTAGACCTCCCTCATTCTCCCCAGACTAGAAACACGTGAATTGATTTTTGATCTTCTTTCTTTGGGTTTCTGTGGCTTGTTAAGCTGCCTGGAGAAGGTGTCTGTGGACGTGGCACCCAGGGAATGGTGCTGGGAAGGGCAGGATGGGAAGAAACTGCTCAGAAATCCAGAAGCAGCAGTGGACTGGGAGCTGATCCTGCCTCAGTCACTCCCTCCTGGACAGTCTGTGTAATGATAATATTCCTATTTTCCTTTCTGAACACAGGGTCGGAGGAGAACAGAAGTCATTGCATTGATGGAAAGGGGAACACCAGGGAAAAACTGCTGCTGGTGTCCTCAGAGAGCAGAAGGAAGAGCCGAGAGAAATAATTGCCTGGCTGAGGGGCACTCGTGTCCCCTGTGGAACAGATCCCTGCGTCTCCTCAGACCTGCCGGTTTGCAGTACAGTTTGGAGACGTTCTGCTGCCGCTTTGGGTCTTAAGGACTGGAAATCCGTGGATTTCTGGGTGGTTTCCACAGGTTCTCCTGTTTTCTAGGAGCTGCACGGTGAGATAGGAGTTTTGAGAGCGGCCCTGGCAGAGCTGCCAGCGGCGAGGAACAGGGAGCATCCGGGGGGCTTTTCCCAGCTGAGTTTCTCCTGGAGCGTGCTGGGTGTACTGCTGGGTGTTTCAGCTGGGTTTGGGGTGTTCTCCTGCAGGCCCAGCTGTAACTGCTGCCCCTGAGCCCAGGCCTTGCCGTGTCCCAGCACTAAACCTGGCAGCTGGCTGTGCTTTTCCAGCCCTGGAATCCCACGGGCAATCCCGGATTCCCGGAGCTCCCCGGCGCACAGCCCGGACTCGCTCCCTGGGAGTTGCACTTCAGTCTGCCTGAAGCAAGGACGTCCTGCCCAGCTTTGGAACTGTGTTCCTGGTTTTTCTTTCCTCTTCCAGGTCGTTGGCAAAGAAGGAGAGAGCCAAGGAAGCCAAGGCAGGGGAAGGCCTTATCCCAGCCCAAGGTTCCCACTTTTGTCTCTGACTCCTGGAGAATTGCTTGGCTGTAACCAGAGGCTGTCCATTGGATTTCCTGCCTTTTCCAATAAATCGTTGCTTTCAGCTGGAGTGTGTTCCTGGTGTCATCCTGCTCCTTCTCCTCCATGGATTTGTAAATAAAGTTCCTGACTTTTGCCAAGTTGAATTTTATTATTCCAGCAATTGTGGTGGCTCTTCTGTTCCACTGAAACTTCCCAGCTCTGCTAAGAGCTTCAGATGTCAGATACAATTAAGTATGGAGTTTCTTTGCAATGTTTCTCCCACAAAATACAGACAATTCTGGGGTGGGAGTAACTTGAGGTGTTTAGTTCTCACTTCCCTTTAAAATCCGAGCAGAGGAAGCAGATATTAAGTCGTCATTGCACCAAACTTGCACCAAATTCCTGACTGTTCCAATAGTTTTCACTCTTAGAAATTCCTGAGCTTGTCTTCCAGGCGAGATTTAGCTATTTTTCCTTCCTTTGGTTTGATGTTTTTCCTCTTTCTGATTTTAGTAAGGGAATATTGATTGCAAATGCCAATTTTCCATCCTCGTTGGAATTTTGCTACATCCTAGGGCACATTTCCCAGGACATTTGCCAAATTCACATTGGTAAATCAGGAGCTCCCAGAGCTGTGTTAGGCAATGGCATGAGGGGAGAGCTGCATTTATTTAATTTTGTCTTTTATTCTATTTATTGTTTATTTTATTTTTTATTTATTGCTTTTTGATTTGGGGTTTTTTAATGCTATATTTTGATTTTGTGTTTTATTTTTTCATGTTATTTTGTTTCTTGTTTTGTATTTTTAAATGGTTTTATATTTTACTTCTAATTTTATTTTTAGTTTAATTTTAATTTTAATTTAATTTTAAAAATTTATACTTTTTAATTTTTATTTTTTTATATTATTTGTTTATTTTTTATTTGGTGTTTTAGTTTTGTATTTTTAATTTTTAATTTTATTCATCTTATTTTTCTTTGTATATATTTGACTTTATTACTTTTAGGTTTATTTTATCTTTAAATTTTTATTTTATTTCTTTTTTATTTTATATATTTTTATTTTTTCATCTTTGCTTTGTTCTTTTTTTTTTTTTTTTTTTTTTTCTTTTCATTTCTTTTCCTTTACTCTCTCTTACCCTGCGTGTCTGGAAGTTTGGCTGTTGGCAAAAAAGGAGTTGAAAAATGACATCCATGACCCCTGGACATGTGGATAGAGCTGAGGGTGCTGTTAGCAAAACCTCTGCATTTTCTGCTCCGTTAAAAAACCTGAACGGAGGTGGTGCCGTTTTTTTCTTTGGAACCCCCACCGGGTCTCATTCCACCCCTGTGCAGTATCACCAGCAGTGACTTGATGTGGAGGTGTATTTCAGAGATGGCAATAAAACCAAGTAGCCCTTTGATGTTGTAACTCTCCCAAGCTCATTGTTCACTAACAGAGGAATCCAAAACAAAGCAAACAAAAAAATGCCAAAGCAAACCCCCTGAAAAACAGCCCCCCCCCCCCCAAAAAAAAACCAGAAAAAGAGTAAATATGCCAATATTATTTTAATAAGAATTAAATCTTTACCCCTTGGAAAACCAGGCTAATTTAATTGTAATTAATTGTGCTTCTGCTGTGTTAGGTTACTGAATTCATATAATTTAAAATATCGTTGTAAAATATAAACAAACAGGAGCTTAAAAAATACAAAAATAGGAAATATAAATTCTAAAAATAGAAATATAAAACAAAAAATAATATCAATAATATAAATACGATATATCATATTACATGTTGCGTATATTCTATGAGATATACATAGATAGGAATATAAAAAATAAATTGTAATGATAAATATCAATATGAAAATAAAAAATATTAAAAATGTGGAAATATAGCCTAAAAGAAAGGCTTTTTGGGTTTGGATTTCATTGGTGACAGGGTTCTTGTAGTTGTGGTTGGGAGACTTTTGTGGCGTTTAATTTAGAGAATTTTTGGAAGGGGATTTTTGGGCACCTTTTTTGCCTCTGCTCTCTGCCGGCCCCCGACCCAGCGCTGAGCTCCGGGGCAGTGCTGGCACCTTGTGGACAGAGAGCGGTACTGCAGCGCTCCCCCGTGCCCATCCCCGAAGCGCGCTAGGGCCGGGCTGTGAACTCGTGGACAATGCTGCCATCTCGTGGTCAGTGATGAGTACTGCAGCGCTCTCGCGTGCCCCTCCCCAATGAACGTGACAAGCCCTGGCTGAGAGCGGGCGCAGCGCTGCCACCTTGTGGACGGAAAGCGGTACTGCAGCACTGCCCCGAGCCCACCCCGACGCGCGTGGCAGCCCCGGACTGTGAGCTTGGGTGCACTGCTACGGCCCGACATTCCAAGGATGGCGGCAAAAAGGGCGGGAAAAAAGCAAGGACCCTGGTGGCATCTAGCCAGCTGCCTGCGCAAAAACCCGACCGCAGCGCCGTCTGAGAGTGATTTTCTGAGGTGTTTCCAGGTGTTTGGACATGGTCTGTGGGCTCAGAGGTGCCACCGAGGGGTTCCGGCAATCGATTTAGTCAGGCACCTCTGTGTGGAGCCCGGGGGGCCTTAGGAGTGCCACAAAAAAGATGGCGGCTCGGCCGGAAGTGGCTTCAGCCGCAACCAAGATGGCGGCGAGTGAGGGCGGATGTCACGTGACGCCCTTCCCAGTATGGCGGCAAAAAGGGCGGGAAAAGCTAAAGACCCCGAAGGCATCTAGCTGATTGCCTGTGCGCAACCCCTGACCGCAGCGCCGCCCAGATGAAATTTTTTGTGGTGTTTCCAGGTGTGTGGATATGTTCTGTGGGCTCGGCTATGCCGCGGCCGTGTTCAAGCCGTCGATTTAGTCAGGCGTCTTTGTTAGCAGCCAAGGGGGCCTTAGCAGAGCCACAAAAATGATGGCGGCTCGGCCGGAAGTGGCTTCAGCCGCAACAAAGATGGCGGCAAGTGAGGGCGGAAGTCACGTGACGCCCTTCCCAGTATGGCGGCAAAAAGGGCGGGAAGAGCTAAAGACCCCTAAGGCGTCTAGCTGATTGCCTGTGCGCAACCCCGACTGCAGCGCCGCCCAGATGAAATTTTTTGTGGTGTTTCCGGGTGTGTGGACATGGTGTGTGGGCTCCGCTATGCCGCGGCCGTGTTCAAGCCGTCGATTTAGTCAGGCGTCTTTGTTAGCAGCCAAGCGGGCCTTAAGGGTGCCGCAAAAAAAGATGGCGGCTCGGCCGGAAGTGGCTTCAGCCGCAACAAAGATGGCGGCGAGTGAGGGCGGAAGACACGTGATGCCCTTCCCAGTATGGCGGCTCGGCGCCACGTGCTTGACCTTCCCAAGATGGCGGCAAAAAGGGCGGGAAAAATGCAAGGCCCCCTAGTGCGTCTACCCGGCTGCCTGCGCTCTACCCTGACTACGGCGCCGCCTGGGAGCAATTTTCCGCGGCGTTTCCAGGTGCGCAGACACGGTCTGTAACTCCAGCCGTGCTGTGGGCGGGCAGGAGCCGGACCCACGCCCACAGGCAGCGGCAGGGCCGCCTCTCGCTTCCGAGCTCCCTCCAGCACCGCCCCCCCTGGGCGTGGTCCGCGTGCCGCCGCCATTGCGGTCACCGCGTGCTGCCGCGTGCCGCCGCCGTGGGAGCCGCCGCCGCCGCTCACCACCCCCGCTGCCCTCCGGCAGGCGGGGGGAGTCAGAAACGTGAGCAGGGGCAGGAGGCCGAGGGGTTGCGGGGGAGGCAGGGGGCGGCGGGGGGACGCAGACGCCCCGGTTTTCTGGGCAGGGCTTCCTGGGGACAGTTTCAGCTGCCCGCAGCTCTGACCGGGTTCTGCCTGGCTTGGAGCGGGGCTTGGAGCAGGGCTTGGAGCGGGGCTTGGAGCGGGGCTTGGAGCGGGGTGGGGGGCGAGGGGGGGCTGAGCGGGGGAGTGCTGAGCTCCGGGGCAGTGCTGGCACCTTGTGGACAAAAGGCGGTACTGCAGCACTCCCCCAGCCCACCCCGATAATGGACAAATGTTCACACCCACATCCTTCTGAAAAATGGTTCCTTCAAGTCTTTTGGTATCGTCCCAAGCCCCTCTTCATCCTTAGGATCACTGCCCTGACTCCCAGGTACTTAGCAAGAAAAAGGAGCAAGTGGGAACTTGGTGGCTTCCCTGGGATCTCTCCTGGGTCCCCCCGGCCCCTCCCGAGCCCCGGCTCCACCCTGAGCCCGGCCCCCTTCTCCCCGACTCCGCCCTGAGCCCGACCCCGTTCTCCCCGGCCCCTTCGCCCGGACGGCCTCCCCGGCTCCGCCCTGAGATCGCCCTGTTCTCCCCGGGCCCGCTCTTCTCGCGTTTCTATGGTAACTTTCTGGGCTCCTCTCTCCCGTGTCTCTGTGGTAACTCCCGGGCCGCTCTCTCCCGTGTCTCTATGGTAACTCCCGGGCTCCTCTCTCCCGTGTCTCTATGGTAACTCCCGGGCCGCTCTCTCCCGTGTCTCTATGGTAACTCCCGGGCTCCTCTCTCCCGTGTCTCTATGGTAACTCCCGGGCTCCTCTCTCCCATGTCTCTATGGTAGCTCCCGGGCTCCTCTCTCCCGTGTCTCTATGGTAACTCCCGGGCCGCTCTCTCCCGTGTCTCTATGGTAAGTCCCGGGCTCCTCTCTCCCATGTCTCTATGGTAACTCCCGGGCTCCTCTCTCCCGTGTCTCTATGGTAACTCCCGGGCCGCTCTCTCCCGTGTCTCTATGGCAACTCCCGGGCCGCTCTCTCCCGTGTCTCTATGGTAACTTCCGGGCCGCTCTGGCCGCATCTCTTTGGTCTCACCGGAGGCCCTCTGGCCCTGAGTCCTCCCACCTCGCTGCTCTCGGGGTTCCCGCCGCTTCCGGGTGGGCTCGGGTGGGTTTTTGGGGTCTCAATTGGTTTTGATTTTGTCTGTAGTGATGGGATTAGTGTATATGGTGTACTAGTGTTGTCTGAGGGTTTAAATTTTTGTGGTTTTGATGTGTTAGGTTAATGAATTGATATAGTTCGAAACGCTTTTTTTTTTTTCTTTTTATTTGGTTAGAGGCAGGTCTTTTTAAGTTTGGGGGTTCTGGGTATATATTTTGGAGTTTTTTTAAAGGGATTGGACAGGGGGTTATTTTTATTATATTTGGTCGTTTGACTATGAGTAATAAGAGTTGTCTTTTTTGGGGTGGAGTTTTTCTTGAGTTTTCTTTTTTAAAATGTATATATTTGCGTGGTTGGGGTAGTGGTGTTTCTGGTGCAACGCTAAGCATCCATTAGTGTTTGTGTGTTTTAGGCAGGTGTGACACTGAGACCCCCTCACAGAGCGGACAGCAGATCAGCTCAGATCCTGCTTTGATGTTTGGTTTTTTATGGCACCAGACTAAGAGACAGCAGCCCGGTGACAGCAGGAAATTCCCAGGGGCCGAGCCGGCCTTCCTTTGCAGCCGATGTTAATTCTCATCCCTGGACATCGGAGAGGTGAGTCGAGGCTGGGAGCTGCAGAGGAGATGGAAGCGAGGTGCCTGGTCAGGAGGGGGCGCCGCTGAGCTGTTGGTGCAGGAGGAGCGCGGGGGCAGGAGAGGCGAGGCCGTGCCAAGGCAGGCAGAGCGGTGTTTCAGCCTGCAGCTCCAGTGTGCAGCTCGGCCAGATTGCCTTTCTGCTGAGAGAGCCAGCTGGCCTGGCAGCACCATCTGCTGACTCCTGCAGGGGGATCGCTGCAAGGGCAGGAGTAGCCTGGATGGCAAGGCCCTGTTGCTCACATTTGGAATTGTGGAATCTTTTAGGTGGGAAAAGACCCGTAAGGTGGTGAAGTCCCAACTGTTAACCCAACAATGCCAAGTGCACAACTCAGGCAATGATAGAGTGTCATCTATTCGGTAGATTTATAAATACGTGTGTATGTGTATACATACATAGATCTTCAGCAACTCTATGAGAAGGTTATTCTGTGGGCTGTTCAACAGCTGCTTCCTGCCTCAGCTAAAGTTTATCAAAAATCACAGAAGAGCTTGTTGGGTTAAAAAAAAAATTTGTACTTTAAGGGAATGAAAGTTTAACCTGGGCTGAAATCACCTTAACTGCAGAAGGCAATTGAAAATGCTAAATGGTTGTTTACATAAAAATAAAATTACACATGCCCAACATGAGAACTGCAGGAATAAAGGGCACTGTTTACAGAAACAGTGCTGTCATTTGCCTTATGCACTGGAAAGCACACAAGAGAATACTTTTACAGTACATGTAAAAGAGGATTTCCTGCCTTTTCCAATAAATCGTTGCTTTCAGCTGGAGTGTGTTCCTGGTGTCATCCTGCTCCTTCTCCTCCATGGATTTGTAAATAAAGTTCCTGACTTTTGCCAAGTTGAATTTTATTATTCCAGCAATTGTGGTGGCTCTTCTGTTCCATTGGAACTTCCCAGCTCTGCTAAGAGCTTCAGATGTCAGATACAAGTAAGTATGGAGTTTCTTTGCAATGTTTCTCCCACAAAATACAGACAATTCTGGGGTAGGAGTAACTTGAGGTGTTTAGTTCTCACTTCCCTTTAAAATCCGAGCAGAGGAAGCAGATATTAAGTCGTCATTCCATGAACTTGCACCGAATTCCTGACTGTTCCAATAGTTTTCACTCTTAGAAATTCCTGAGCTTGTCTTCCAGGCAAGATGAGCTGTAGCTATTTTTCCTTCCTTTGATTTGATGTTTTTCCTCTTTCTGATTTTAGTAAGGGAATATTGATTGCAAATGCCAGTTTTCCATCCTCGTTGGAGTTTTGCTACATCGTAGGGCACATTTCCAAGGGCATTTTCCAAATTCACATTGGTAAATCAGGAGTTGTTCAGCACCAGACAACTTGCCAAGTGTTTATTTGCCATAATTCATCTCTTTGTCCAGTTAAATGTACTGCATTTTTAATTACACAAATCCAAATCCCATGAAAACTTAAATCCTAAATGGCCTAATTGCTGTTCCTTGGACACAGTGTTCTTTCCTGCCTTGGCCCGTTTGGATGTTCATCCAGAGTGAGCTTTCCTCTGAAATAGAATTTGTGTCCAAGCAAAACTGGGGATTGCCTAGAAAGTCTTATTTTCTGGGAAGCACTGAGTTTGTTTTCCCTATCTCTGCATAATCCAGGATAGCCCCGGAGCTGCGTTTATTTAATTTTGTCTTGTTTTTTTTTTTAATTACTTGTTTATTTATTGCTTTTTTATTTGGGGTTTTTATTTAAAGCTATATGTTTATTTTATTGTGTTTTATTTTTTCATGCTATTTCTTGTTCTGTATTTTTGAAATGGTTATATATTGTATTTCCTCTAATTTTATTTTTATTTTAAGTTTTTATTTAATTTTTAAAAATTCCTTTTCTTTTGTACTTTTTAATTTTGATTTTTATATTATTTGTTTATTTTTATTTGCTTTTAGTTTTGTATTTTTAAATTTTTATTTTATTTATCTTATTTTTCTTTTTTATATTTTTATTCTAAAAATTTTATAGTAAAAATTTATACTAAAATTTTACTTTTAAAATTATCTTTAAATTTTAAGCTTATTTTTATTTTGTTTTATATATTTTTATTTTATTTTTTCCTGTTTGCTTTATTCCTTTCTGGGTTTTTTTCCCCATTACTCTTTCTTGCCCTGTCTGAAAGTTTGGCTGTTGGCAAAAAAGGAGTTGAAAAATGACATCCATGACCCCTGGACATGTGGATAGAGCTGAGGGTGCCGTTAGCAAAACCTCTGCATTTTCTGCTCCGTTAAAAAACCTGAAGGGAGGTGGTGCTGTTTTTTTCTTTGGAACCCCCACCGGGTCTCATTCCACCCCTGTGCAGTATCACCAGCAGTGACTTGATGTGGAGGTGTATTTCAGAGATGGCAATAAAACCAAGTAGCCCTTTGATGTTGTAACTCTCCCAAGCTCATTGTTTACTAACAGAGAATCCAAAACAAAGCAAACAAAGCAAACCCCACAAAAGCACCCCCCCCCCCGGCTCCTGCAAAACACAAAAAGAGAAAATATGCCAATATTATTTTAACAAAAACTAAACCTTTACCCCTTGGAAAACCAGGCTAATTTAAATCTAATAAATTGTGCTTCTGCTGTGTTAGGTTAATGAATTTGTGTCGTTTAAAATATCATTTAAAACATAAACACGCGTTTGGAAAAATACAGAAATAGAACAACATAATAAAAATATCAATATAAAATACAAAAATAATATCAACAATAGAAGTAAATACAATGGATCATATTGCACGTTACATTTATTATAATATAAATAATATGCATCGATAGGAATATAAAAAATGGTAATGATAAAGATCAATAACAAATATTGAAATGTAGCCTAAAAAAAAGGCTTTTTTGGTTTGAATTTGGCAGGGTTCTTGTCGCTGTGCTCGGGGGTCTTTCGGGCCATTTATTGCAGGGCATTTTTGGACACGGTCTCTTTTGCCTCCGCTCCCGGCCCGGCCCGGCCCGCGGGGGGTGCGCTCGGGGGGCAGTGCTGGCACCTGGTGGAGAGAGAGCGGTACTGCAGCTCCGCCCATGGCCGCCCCGGACCCCGGGGGGTGCGCGCCACCCTGACCACGGCGCCGCCCGGGCAGGATTTTCCACGGCGTTTCCCGGTGCGGGCCCTGGCCCCAACGCCGCCCCGCTCCTCCGGCCCCGAGCCCCACAGCCCGCCATGGAGAGGCAGCACCGCTCGGGACACGCCGCCGGCACGGACAGGAGCGAAGCAGAACTCCCGGTGCCATTCCCGGCCCCGCCTCAGCTCCACGGGCTCAGCTCCGGGCTGAGGGGCGGGGCCAGGAGCGATGGTCCCGTCCCCGGGCGGGGCGGGTCCCGGGGGCGGTGCCGGCGGCGGTCCGGGGCGGGGCTGGGCGGTCCCGGGGGCGGTCCCGGGGCGGTCCAGGGGGCGGTCTCGAGCGGGCACGGGGCGGTCCCGGGGCGGTCCCGGGGGCGGTCCTGAGCGGGCACGGGGCGGTCCCGGGGTGGTCTCGCATCGGTCCCGGGGACGGGGCAGGGGGCGGTCCTGAGTGGGCACGGGGGCGGTCCCCGGGCGGTCCCGGGCGGTCCCGAGCGGACACGGGGCGGTCCCGGGGACGGTCCGGGGCGGTCCCGGGGGCGGTCGCGGGCGATCCCGAGTGGGCACGGGGCGGTACCGGGGACGGTACCGGGGGCGGGTCCCGGGCGGTCCCAGGGACGGGACTGGGGGCGGTCTCGAGCGGGCACGGGGCAGTACCGGGGACGGTACCGGGGGCGGGTCCCGGGGGCGGTCCTGAGTGGGCACGGTGGCGGTCCCGGGGCCGGGTCCCGGGGGCGGGGCTGGGGGCAGTCTCGAGCGGGCACGGGGCAGTACCGGGGACGGTACCAGGGGCGGGTCCCGGGCGGTCCCGGGGCCGGGTTCCGGACAAGGTTCAGGTGTGCGGGGCGGGTCCCGTGCCCGGCTCAGGTGCGCAGGGGCCCCAGGGCGCCTGCGTGGGGCGGGGCCGAGGTGATTTAATCCCCCGCAGTGAGGGCGGCGGCCCACCCCGATAATGGGCGACTGTGTGGCCCCGTTCTCCCCGACTCCGCCCTGAGTCCGACCCCGTTCTCCCCGACTCCGCCCTGAGCCCGACCCCGTTCTCCCCGGCCCCTTCCCGGCCCCGGCTCCACCCTGAGATCGGCCCCGTTCTCCCCGGGCCCGCTCTTCTCGCGTTTCTATGGTAACTTTCCGGGCTCCTCTCTCCCGTGTCTCTATGGTAACTCCCGGGCTCCTCTCTCCCGTGTCTCTATGGTAACTCCCAGGGCCGCTCTCTCCCGTGTCTCTATGGTAACTTCCGGGCCGCTCTGGCCGCATCTCTTTGGTCTCACCGGAGGCCCTCTGGCCCTGAGTCCTCCCACCTCGCTGCTCTTGGGGTTCCCACCGCTTCCGGGTGGGCTCGGGGGGGGGTTTTGGGGTCTCAATTGGTTTTGATTTTGTCTGTAGTGATGGGATTAGTGTATATGGTGTACTAGTGTTGTCTGAGGGTTTAAATTTTTGTGGTTTTGATGTGTTAGGTTAATGAATTGATATAGTTCGAAACACTTTTTTTTTTTCTTTTTATTTGGTTAGAGGCAGGTCTTTTTAAGTTTGGGGGTTCTGGGTATATATTTTGGAGTTTTTTTAAAGGGATTGGACAGGGGGTTATTTTTATTATATTTGGTCGTTTGACTATGAGTAATAAGAGTTGTCTTTTTTGGGGTGGAGTTTTTCTTGAGTTTTCTTTTTTAAAATGTATATATTTGCGTGGTTGGGGTAGTGGTGTTTCTGGTGCAACGCTAAGCATCCATTAGTGTTTGTGTGTTTTAGGCAGGTGTGACACTGAGACCCCCTCACAGAGCGGACAGCAGATCAGCTCAGATCCTGCTTTGATGTTTGGTTTTTTATGGCACCAGACTAAGAGACAGCAGCCCGGTGACAGCAGGAAATTCCCAGGGGCCGAGCCGGCCTTCCTTTGCAGCCGATGTTAATTCTCATCCCTGGACATCGGAGAGGTGAGTTGAGGCTGGGAGCTGCAGAGGAGATGTAAGCGAGGTGCCTGGTCAGGAGGGGGCGCCGCTGAGCTGTTGGTGCAGGAGGAGCGCGGGGGCAGGAGAGGCGAGGCCGTGCCAAGGCAGGCAGAGCGGTGTTTCAGCAGCTTGTGCAATTCCTTTTCCACTGCATGTTTGGGCTGCAGACTGACTGTTCTGATGGATGTTAGTGATGAAATTGGATAGGGGTGGAAATTGAGACAGCCAGAACAAGCTGCAGTAAGCTCTGAGCTGGCACTCGCAGGGAGCCAGAGTTCTGTGCTCTTAGGAGCAGGTATTATTTGGAAATGTCCAAATGTCTGGTGGTGGTATTTTTCTTTGTGGCTTCCACTACAAAGCAGAGCATGAGTGGATCCTCAGATTTCATCTTCCAGGTCCTGCTTTCCGTTTTCAACGTCCTTTGTGTGATGAGAGCTCCCAGGTAAGAATTTCAAAAGAAAGCACCAAAAAAACCCCCAGACCACCGAAGTCTGCATGGCTTTGAGATCTCAAGTACAAAGCAGAAAGGAGCAGCTGACTCTGCCTTTGCCCTCTTGAAAATCTGTTCCTTGTGGATTTTGTGTATGTGTGGAGGGGGAAATAATTGCTTCTGTCTCAACCAGTGACATCCTTATCCCCTGAAACTGGAACAGGTTCCTGCTGTCACAGAGCCTCACGTGGGCACCGTGCTTTTGTGCCTACAGTCAGGGCCTTTTCTTTTTTGGGGGTCTCCATTCCCCAGCCAGCATATTTGTTACCTGAACAGTGCTTCAGCAGGAGGGAAACTCACGTGCCAGGAGCTGTCAGGCTTGGGAGCATCCACCCTGAGTATTTCAGGTACCAGAACCTTGGACAAAATAATAAAATTGTCTTGCTACCCAAAGGGTTCTTGTAAGAGTAGCACCCGTGGTAGGAAGCTTTGAAGGAAGTCTTTCCTTCCCTGGAATTGCTGAGGACAGGTGGTGTTCATTTCACTATGAAGGTGATCAGGTGCCAGTCCAATTGCTAATTGTAGGTTAGATAATTAGATCCTGACTGTAGAAGAACAAGTTACATTTTCTCTTTCAGAGTTGTATTCTGGAGGTATTACAAAGTGCTGCCCATGTCACCAGAGCTGCCTATGAGCTGATACAGGATCACAGCCTCCTCACGTGGGCCCTGCACAGCTTAGAGAAAAGGTAACCAGAGAAGTACAGGAGGAATGGGAACAATTTTGCTGTCCACAGTAGAATAATTATGTGGCTGAGTATGAAAACGAGGGTGACAGGCAGGGAGACAGGGGCACCGAGGGCTGTACTGGCAGAACCTGCTGAACCCTGAGGTGTCCCTTGTGTTTTGGAAAACAGAATCAAGATGCTTTCAGGTTATGGTGGGAGGGGTGATGGTGGAGGGGCTTCATGATTTGGAAAACACTTCCTTGAAAAACCGAGAAAGCAAAACAGCACCTTGTATTGGTGCCTTTACCTCTTAAATTTCCAGCAGCCTCATTTCACACCCTGTCACAGGACCTGCTGCACAGCAAGTGGCACAGGAGTGGCTTTGAGCTGTCTAGAACATGGCTCCTGCCCTTGCCTCTCCCTCACATACAATTACATACTCAAAAAACCTCTTCTGCACAGAGCGCCCTGGCAGGTTCAGGCAAGCGCACCAGAAGTGCATTGGAATGCGGTGCCCTGTAGGTGATGGAGCAGCTGCTGCTGAGGATGTGCCTTCCAAAATGCGTTTGTTTTGTGTTTTGGGGTTTTGTTTGCTTTGGTTTGGGGGTTTATGGTTTTGCTTGTTTGTTTTGGTTTGTTTTTCAGGTTTCTGGAAAACAAGGTGATAAATAAAATTATTCCCTTACTCCATACTCTGTGGCTAACCAATTTAGGAGACAAGAGAGAAAAGAAGAGTGAGTCCCAGGAGAAGAGGAAACATCTTCCTATTCAGCTTGTAAATGAATTTCTGTATGTTTTGGTCATGTTAATCAAACATATTCGGTAAGTCCCTTGTTTTGTTTTTTGTGTTAGTCGGTTTGCTTTTCATCCTCTGTCCAGCTTGAACTTTATTAGGGGCGAGAGGATTTCTTTCTCTCTGGTAGGTGAGTGGCTTTTCTCACCTTCACTTTGTGTGTTGAGTGGTGAATTTGGATGCGAGTTCTTTGACGGGAGGATTTAGGTGTTTGAATAGATGGGGAATAAAGTAAGATGTGATGCACAGTTGCTGTCAAGTCCTACATCCTTAATTCCTGGCCATTCTGACAGTAAGGATTAAAACCTTATTGGTTAGAATGCAGGAAAATACGTGGCACTTGTGTTTTCTTTTGACAGGGCTGATGTAGATCTGGCCAAGCTGACTGAGTTCTTCAGCCCCCTCAGCTCTGTGCTGGAACACAGTGCTGTTGTTGAGGCTTTTAGGGAGATGAGGCGTTTCACGGTCAACGACGGCGTCCTATCCAGCAGGGAGCTGCTGCTGCTGCTGCTGCTGCTGCTGCTGCACAAGTGGAGCTTTGTCAGCAAAGACCTGCAGCTGCAGGAGGACCTGCAGGCCCTGGCTCAGAAGTACCAAAGCAAAGAATTGCTCAGTAAGTGCTTAAATACTTCAAGGAAGGTGTATTTTGTTGCAGCTGTTGCAGACCAACAGCACGAGTGAGGCAAACGTCTCTGGAAATAGTACTCCTGCCTCCTGTCAGACTGATGTAGCTTGAGGGAGGAGGAAAGGAAATGGAAAGGTATTTTTCAGAGCCTCTGTGTGGTGATTTCTAACCTTAACATCATTTGGAAGCTTTGGAGAAAGACGGTTAAAAAAGGGAAAGAGCTTTAAAATGGAACTTAGTTGCAAATCTCGTGTCAGGCTTTGAAAATTATATTCTTTAAAGAAGTCTTAAAAGGAAAAGCAGTGCCTGGAGGCTTTGTGCTTAAAGGTTTTAATCATTCTGGCTGTGGATGGGGATCTGAAAGTGATGTGTAAGTAAATAAAGCAAGCAAAAATTAAGCACTTGACTTTTCTTCTTGTCATCAGTTTTGAAGAAAGGAAAAATGTGTCAGGACTTGTGTGATTTCTTTTGTTCTCTCTGAACAAAAAGTGCCAGGAACTTGGGAGTGGGAGGTCTTAAAGCAACACTGGTTTCCTGCAGCAGCAACTGCTTTTGGTGCACATTAAAGCTTCTGTGGGTTTGTTTAAATGTTCTGTATCAGTGAAGAAAGTGTCATGTATTTAGGGGATCCTGTAAAAGCTTTAGCTTTTCTAAACTTTTTCTCACCCTTTAGAACTCCTCAGAAAGACCTGAGAGGAGTTTTTGGAGCGATGGCTGTAACTCACTCTGTGTGTGGGCTGTGCTGCTCCAGGCTCTGGGAGCTTCTCTCATCTCCAGGCTGGATGATCCAGTTTGGAATCAGGTTCCAGCCTGGAGTCCCTGGAGCTCCCGGAGCCCCTTGGAACAGCGCAGGCTCCGCGAGGCTCCTGAACGAGGCTGGTACTTACCACTGTAACAACTGAACCAACACGGGAGAGCACCTTACTTGCCCAGTTTTGTACCAGGAAAACCCTTTGGAGTGTCTGATGTTTGTTTTGGTGGTGGTTTTCTTCTTACAGAAAATATTAAAGACGAGCAAACCTCAAGCCTCATCTCACGTGTATCGTCACAGCCGGGAGAAGAACGAGGGGGAAGAAGATGACCCTGCTGCAGACGTGGAAGTGTCTGAGCTGGAGAAATGCAGAGAACACCTGAATTCCATGCTCGCCCACTGGGACCCTGATTTCCCAGCAGCACCCTCCACACAGGGAGGGGAGAGCCTCAGAGCCGGTGAAGCTGGGGCCGAGGCGGTGGCTGTCACCTGTGCGTCCGCTCACGCGGTCACTCAGTGGCTGCTGAGGTCCCTGGGTGGGCAGAGCCTCCTCAGGGAGCAGGACGTGTCCCCAGCGCTGAGGTGGCCGCAGAGCCACGTCCTGCCACGCCTGGCGGCCACGCGAGAGATGCTCAGGGATGAGACGCTGAGGAACAACCTCTTCAGGCTTTACACCCGGCTCTGCACCTCAGCTGGGTTCTCCAGGGAGCTCAGAGTGCTCAGTTCCATCGTGCTGCAGCTCCTGGAGGAGCAAGGCCTGGCCAGCACCTTCCACGAGCTTGTGAAATCCCTGTGCCTGTCAGCAGCGACGGAAGAGGATGCGGACAAGACAGGTGACTTGTCTTGCTCTTGTCGCTCTTGTTATAAGGCAGTGGTGGGAGGAACTAGGAAATTCCGTGGCTTTTTTAATCCAGTAAACCAGTTTTTCCATAGCCACCCAGGCTCATGGCTTCCCAAAGCAGAAGCTGTGTCTGGTGAGATGGGGGCAGGGGTGGGCAGCACAGAGCATGGTCACTCTGTCAGGTTTTCTGACACTACAACACTCACGCTCCCTGTAAGAAACTTCCCTTTCAAGGGCTAAAATGGAACAAAAGGTACAAAAAAAAATGTAATTCCAAGAGGGAAAATAATCTGCAAAAAACAGGTCTGTGTGGGCCTGGATGCTGGTTCCTATTGCTGGTCAATGATAGCATCTGACAGGGCAGATTTCAAACTGTTCTATTTAACAGGAAACTGGTTTGTTCCTTCTTGTGAGTAGGAGCCTTGGCTTTGCATGGGCAAAGCCACTCCAGATTTTCCATCTAGGAAAAGAGTTAGGGAACCCCTTTAAAACATAGTCCTGGAGGTAAACAGTTTGGCTTGGTATTACTGTGTGCAAAGAGAAGAATATCTGCTCTGATTTTTCTCTCACCTTTCTTCCACAGCTGTTTATGTGTTCCTGACTTCCGTTTACATCGGGGACGTGTGGCTCGGAGCGCAGGAGCCGGCTCTGTTACTGACCCACGTCAGATTGGTCTGAACAGACTGAGATACAATATTACTTATATCATTTTTATTATCATTTTATTATCGTATTTATTATTTTGACTTTTTAAAGAACCAGAAAGACTGTTTGTGCACGTGTGTGTCATTAATATCCATCCTCTGTTCAATATAGGATGGGGAAAAAAGGCTGCAGAACTTCCTACCATGGGCTGAAAGTGCAAATAACAAGGAGCCAGGGGTTTAGTCATGATGGTTTACTGTTTCTTGAAGAGCCTGCTTGATTTCATGATACCAGAGCCAGTGTGAACAGAAGACTGAACTCAGGAATCATGATGATCTTGGGTTTAAAAAGCTTTAATGGCTTTTAAGGACATTTATATCAGACCTGCTTTATTTTTATTACCCTTTTCTTTAATTAAAAAAAAAAATCCCTTATCCATCACTGCTGCTGCGATGTGTGACAAAAGCCCTCCCCTCTTCCCTCCACTTGGAACAGGTGAGAGATGGAACTAAACCCCTGGGTGTGCCGGGCCTGGGCTGGGACCCCAAACCCCGGTCAGGGCTGCTGGGAAGCGTCAGCTCCAGGGGAACACTACGGAGGGGCTGTGCTGGGACCCCTCAAATTCCCGCCAGAGATGCTGGGCACTGCTGGGCTTTGGGGCACTGCTGAGAGGCTCCACTGCCTGATCCAGGGAGTGCTCCCCTTATTTTCTGTGGTGCTTAGAACCTGGCAGGTTATTATAGCCCCACAGGTGGATAATCTCAGCGGGGCAGCTGCAGTCACAGACGATCACACAGAAGCCAATGTGGGAGAGGAAATGAGCTGCTCCACAGATTTATTTTTCCCAATTTAATTTTCCCAGTGCATTTTGAACTTAGACCAGAGTCTCTCCTCTCCCCTCAGACCCCGTATCCCTGAGTTTTGAGTTTTCTCATATAGAATATCTACGGCGGAAGAAAGATTCCCCGGCACGGCGGGGAGCGGCGGGGTTTGGGGGGTCCCGGGGCCGGCACGGGGGGCCCCCTCCCCCGGCCGGTCCCGGTCAGCAGTAGAACTCGGCTCGGTGCCAGAAGCCCCGGCAGGACCCCAGCGCAGCGCCGCCTGCAGGCGGCTGCAGGAGCGGCTCCCGCCGCCCGCGGCCATCCCGGTGCCGGTCCCGGCCCCAACGCCGCCCCGCTCCTCCCCACAGCCCCCGCCCCGAGCCCCACAGCCCGCCGGGGGAGAGGCGGCCCCGCTCGGGACCCGCCGCTGGCACGGACAGGAGCGAAGCAGAGCTCCCAGTGCCATTCCCGGCCCCGCCTCAGCTCCACGGGTTCGGCTCCAGGCTGAGGGGAGGGGCCGGGAGCGATGGTCCCGTCCCCGGGTGGGGCGGGGTCCCGGGGGCGGTGCCGGCGGCGGTCCGGGGCGGGGCTGGGCGGGCACGGGGGCGGTCCCGGGGCGGTCCCGGGGCCGGTTTCGAGCGGGCACGGGAGCGGTCCCGGGGCGGTCCCGGGGACGGTACCAGGGGCGGTCCTGAGTGGGCACGGGGGCGGTCCCGGGGGCGGTCCCAGGCGGTCCCGAGCGGGCACGGGGTGTTCCCGGGGGCGGCCCCGGAGGCGGGTCCCGGGCGGTCCCGGGGCGGTCCCGGGCGGTCCCGAGTGGGCACGGGGCGGTCCCGGGGCGGTCCCGGAGGCGGATCCCGGGCGGTCCCCGGAGACGGTCCCGGGGACGGTCCCGGAGGCGGGTCCCGGGCGGTCCCGGGGCGGTCCCGGGCGGTCCCGAGCGGGCACGGGGCAGTACCGGGGACGGTACCGGGGGCGGGTCCCGGGCGGTCCCAGGGCCGGATCCCAGACAAGGTTCAGGTGTGCGCGGCGGGTCCCGGGCCCGGCTCAGGTGCGCGGGGCCCCAGGGCGCCTGCGCGGGGCGGGGCCCCAGGGCGCCTGCGCGGGGCGGGGCCGAGGTGATTTAATCCCCCGCAGTGAGGGCGGCGGCCATTTTCTCATTGGGAGCACGTTGGGGACGGGCGGCTGCTGTGCGGGCCCGGCGCGGCCTGGCTGGTGCCGGTCTGGGACCTCCTGCTGAACAAGAAGGCGGTGCCGGGCAAGGCGAAGCGCGGCGGGCGCGCGGCCCCGCCGGCTGGCAGCAGCAAGAGCGGCGGCGGCGGCAGCGAGAGCAGCAACTTCGGCAGCAACGACGAGGAAGAGGAGGAGGAGGAGAAGGAGGAGGAAGAAAAGGAGGTCTCGGAGGTATGGCGCGGGGGCGGCCCGGGGGGTTTCCCTGCTGATCCGGTTTCATAATTCCAGCTGGCTCCCGGCTCCCCCCAGCCCTCGGCCCTGCGGGGAAGGGGCAGCTCCTTGTGGTGGGGCACAACCCGGCCTCCAGTCACCCCCGCCCCGGAGAGCAGCCGCCCGTCCTCCCCGCTCCGGGATGCGGGGCCAGCGCCCCCCGGTTTTCCCCAGGGGTCGGAGGCTCCCTGGGAGGAGGGGCGCTGGCGGCCGTGATGGAGGCGTACGTGCTGGAGGACATCCTGGAGGTACGGCTGGGACGTGAGGGGAAAGGGGGGACCGGGGGATGGCGGGGGGCCTCGGGGCCCTACCCCCGGCCCCGGCCGTTGAGGCTGCGGCGCTCGGTGGTGCCCGGGCGAACGGGGCCGGGCACCGTCGCTCTACCCCAGCCGGGAGGGGGTGATTGGGGTTTTATTTGATTGGTTTTTCCTCCCATTACTGCAGATGTAAAAAGTAGACTTTACCTGAAGTGAGACCCTCTTAATTAACTTGATTTTTTTAGCCTGAGAATTTACTAATGTCTCCTGTAGTAGAGAAGATGGTTCCCATTCCCCTTTTTGGGACCTGAGCAGGAATTGTTAGAAACTGTTTAAAACACGGGTGATTTTTGACCTTACATCAAAATATTTTGGCATACCTTTAGTATATTAATTTTAATCCATACTTAGTGTGATTTGTGAGATAAGTTTTCAAAAGGCACTCAAAGGTATAGATCAAGGGAGTTTCAATTCTGAATTCTGACTTACTCTTAAATAGAAGGTTAATGATACTTTCTATGTTAGAAGCTGAGGGTTCTTTGCTTCTCCTGGTGCCATTTATTAGCTTCTTTGCTGGGATTTTTGTAGGAAGTCCAAAAATTCAATTAGTTATGGGTGTAAAATACAGCTGCCTTGCAGAGGTGGGAGCACACAGCTGAGCCTGTTTTGGATTCTCATCCCCCTCCTTTTTTCTTTTTTCTATTTTCTTTTTTCTTTTTTCTTTTTTCTTTCTTTTTTCTTTTTTCTTTTTTCCTTTTTTTTTCCCCCAAGTAGGTCTTGGTGTAATTCCTGAGGGAAGAATGATTAGACCAGAGGCTTTATGTTGCCATCATACCAGAATGTGGAGTAATTAATCTGAAACAGGTATATTCTCTTCTTTGTTTGGGGGGTAAAATTCAGCCCATTGTCCCCAGTCCATTCAGCTTTGAGAGCTGAACTTAGAATATACATTTTAATTAATGAGAAGAGGTCAATTATTGCATGTACAGTATGTGATAGATAGGAGTTGAAAATGTAGAAACAGAAGGAAGAAGGACTGGGGATGTTTGCACATTTGTAACCCTCTGAAGTAGCTGTACTACATTGGTGAGATCTCTCCAGCAGTTCCAGCAGTACCCTGGGGGAAAAAATTGGGATTTTCGGATTGTTTTCAGATTTTTTTTCTGACTTTTTCCCGTTTTTTTCCAATTTTTTTCGATTTTTTTCTGAATTTTTTCTGATTCTTTTTCGATTTTTTTTCAATTGTTTCCAATTTTTTTCCTTTTTTTTTTCTGACTTTTTCTGATTTTTTTCCAATTTTTTCCAGATTTTTTTTTCAATTTTTTTCTGATTTTTTTCTGATTTTTTCCGCATTTTTTTTCAATTTTTTTCTGATTTTTTTCTGTTTTTTTCCGATTTTTTTTTCGATTTTTTAAAAACTTTTTCTGGTTTTTTTCGATTTTTTCTGATTTTTTTTTCTGATTTTTTTTCATTTTTTTCTGATTTTTTTCTTTTTTTTTTCTGATTTTTTCCAATTTTTTTTCAATTTTTTTCCAATTTTTTCTGAATTTTTTTTTGATTTTTTTCCAATTTTTTTCTGATTTTTTCCTGGCTTTTTTTTCTGATTTTTTCTGATTTTTTTCGATTTGTTTCTGATTTTTTCGGGCCCTGGGAGTTTTTGGGGAAAAAATCGGGATTTTGGGAAAAAATCTGGTGATTTTTGGTGAAAAAATGAGGATTTTATGTGAAAAAATGGGGATTTTTCACCCCAAAATGGGGATTTTCAGGAGGTTTGGGGGTCTCAAGGGATCCTGGCTGTCAAAAATTGGGATTTTGGGGCAAAAAATGGGGATTTTGGGAAAAAACCCCAGGATTTTTGGTGAAAAAATTGGGATTTTAGGGAGTTTTGGGTGAAAAAATGGGATTTTAGGGGTTTTGGGTGAAAAATTGGGGATTTTCGTGGGTTTGGGTGAAAAAATTGGGATTTTTCGGGGTTTTTGGGCCATTTTGGGCAATTTTGGGGCCATTTTTTGGCCGTTTTTGGGCCATTTTGGGGCCATTTCAGGTGGGATTTTTTGGCCGTTCTTGCCCCATTTTTGGGCCGTTTTTGGGGCGTTTTTGGGGTCTCACCGAGCCCCCCAGGGGGTGCTGGGCCAGGCACTCGCTGCAGCTCCGGAGGCGCCGGCACTCGAGGGGGTCCCGGGGG